>OZ004728.1:22177734-24677734 GCA_963924685.1 Dexiosoma caninum | reverse complement strand
ATCACCCGCTGAACGGTGCCTTGTTTTTGTTTATTTTTATATATTTTCCAATGTTTCAGTTGTTTCTTGCTGTAATCTATCATTATAGTATACCATTGTATGTGGCCCCAGAAAGCCAAACGACAACAATTTGTATTCACATTTAAATCTAATTTCGAACCAATTAGTATAGAATCTGAAGAAGCAATAATTGCCTTTTCAAATTCCAGCAAAGCCCATATGACACAATTATTGCCCTTTTGCGTGTCAGTATCTAATACTTCAATATATTCGTACTCATTGATCGGATTGAACTTTTTGTCCATATCAGTATCTTTAAATAAAGTTAAATGAGCCATGACAGTTTCATGTCCGACACTGACGTGGAGCTTTGTATTGGATTTTATATCATACTTGTAATATTGGATTCTGTGCAATTGTATAACAGCTGCATATATAGGTTTCAAATATCCTATCTGAGATAAAATACCTCGTTCCATAATTTTTGAATTAAATTGAGTTAAACATACTCCAACACGATCGCCCATATTTGCTGTTTCTACAGGTTGTCGAAACATTTGTATTGATTTTACCTTACGTTGTTCTTTTATTAAAGGTAATTCAATATTGTCATTAACATTTACACATCCTTGCACTATAGTACCAGTACAAATTGTACCTATTTTTAAATAAAAATTTCAAATAGTAAGAAAGTGTTTTTCGCTAGCAATTTCCATGGTTTAATCAATATTTTAACTCTATCAATGACCTATGTTTTAGGCACTAATAGTTAACATGTGTTCAACAAACAAAACAAGAGGTGATCATAAGACGTAAAAATTAAATTTTCTGGAATTAATAATCACTATTTGCTCGGTTTATTGAATTAAAAGAGTTTTGTTAAAATTTTCTCAACAAATTGAAAAATTCTACTTTAATTATTTATATTTAATTATGTACCCACTACTAAAGGGTGTCCCAACAAGAACGTAAGATTTAAATTTTAACGAACTCCCTTCGCTGTCCATGGTCAGCTGGCTTCAGTTCCTGAGTCAATTGAACTTTGTATGCATTAAGATGCAAATCTTTCGTCAAAATTCGCTGCATAGTGGATTTGGAGACACCAATTTGCTGAGCCCCGGTGTCGAATTGAGGTTTGAGGAGTTTGAGCGACATCATCACGTACAGCTGCGACATTTTCGGTCGATCGACCTGGTCGAAGGCGCGTTGTTGTCTTTACATCACTACCAGACCCAGTTTCGGCAAATTTATCCATTAATCTCTTTACAGTTGACTCTTTTGGAGCATTATTGTGACCCCAAATTGATCGCAATTTGCGAACTGTAGCCGCAAAACATTTTGGTAAAACAATTTCACAATGAGAATGCGTTGTTCAATCGTGTAGCGCTCCATTTTTACTAATCTCATACCTTCTACTAGCAAACAATAACAATTGTTCACATGTCAAACAATGACATTTTGAATGGCGCCAAATTTAAATCTTGCGTTCTTGTTAGAACACCCTTTACTACTACTGAAGATTTTGATATTACCACCAAATGAAATGCTGCATATAGACCAGCTAAACCATATAACAAACATAGATAAATAATTAATATTCAATATTTAAAATTATATATACCTTGTCCCTTTACCGAAAAGCAGTGATCAACGTACATAAGTAAAGGTTTTCGAACTTCACGGTGTGGCAAGAAAGCACTTCCCTTAATACCTTCCAGTAACTCGGGAATGCCTTCACCACTTAAAGCAGACAGGGGGAAAAAGGGGAATCTTTCACCAAAACTAGTACTTGAAAAGGTTTTGCGTAGTTTAGTTTCTAACTTTTTAAGGTGCGCTGCCTTTTGGTTAGGCAATAATAAATCAACTTTATTAACAGCAACTATAAGTTTGCGTTGGAGTAGTTCCCCAATAACTATGCATTCCGCTGTTTGGGTTTGTATACCTTTTTGAACATCAATGACCAAAATCATTAAATCTATAATTTGGGCTCCTAAATTATATCCTATATTATTTTTGCATTAAAAATAATTATACTCAGTCAAAATACCTCCTATAATTGTCCGTATTAAGCTTGCATGTCCTGGACAATCTACAAATGTATACTGTAACTGCTGTACAGGTGAATACTTTTTTATGTGGTCAGGTGCTTCTACCTGTAAAGCACTGAAACCCAAATCTAGAGTTATGCCTCTTTCCTTCGACTGCGGATTTTTATCAAACGATGCCGTACTTGATATGGAACTGAGAACTTTAGCCAATGATGTTTTTCCCGAATCCACATGCCCCAAAAGACCAATATTAAAATTTATTATCATTTTTCTACATATATATTTTTTTGGCCTTAAATAAATACGTTTCAACTAAAATTACAGCTGTTCTCTAATTAACGCTAAGATAAAAGCTTGCCATACTCACTTGGAATCTGCAATTCAAAGGCAAATTGATAATAGGTGTGTATTTTTACTCTTTTGGTCATGAAAAGAAGTCGGTTCGAGGTTTATTAACACAAATTTGTCGCAAGGCGATCATAACCTCAAAAGGACGTGTTAAATTAGTGTAATATGAGTTAAAATTAAATTAATTATTACAAAAAGTAATATATTTTGCATTCTTATTATTATAGTATTATATTAGTATCACTTCTATTTTTATTTGACCTTTATAAAAATTTTTTAATTATATTTATTTTTGAGCGATGGTCTTTTTTATGAAAAGTTTTTTAATTATTATTTATTTCTCAATATTTCGCTACCAAATAGGTAGCATCGTCAGGAAATACAAATTATTATTTCCATATGAAGTACAAATTATTATTTCCTGACGATGCTACCTATTTGGTAGCGAAATATTGAAAAATAAATAATAATTAAAAAACTTTTCATAAAAAAGAACATCGCTCAAAAATAAATATAATTAAAAAATTATAGTATTATATTATAATTATAATATTTATTATATTATTTACAACCACTTTTCTTAACTTTCTAACAAAAGTAAACGAACTTTGACGTTCGGCACCAAAATACGTTACAATTTCTTGTATCAGCTGACGGGCGAATTTGCTAGTGACTTTACCTTGTAATGAATTTGCCTTGGTCGCTTTTATTATTTTCGGATGCAATTATAACCGATATTCGTATCAGTTGTTTTAAATTTATGCTTATTTGTTTACTCCTTTAGTACAATTCTTTTGTTTAAAAATATTTTAAATATTGTATTGGCATTTGCTCTAAAATATTACTAAAACTAATGTTTTCAATAAAAAACAAATTACAGAAAATAAAATACGAAGTTATGTTATATGAAACAAATTCTATCGTTGTATTATTTATGTACATTTGTTGTTTACAAATGTGTAAATTTGTTTTTTTGTGAAAATATAAAATGAATTTATTGAAAAAAATTGTTGTTTAAACCACAGATTATAACGTTTACTATTAATCAATTTGTTTGTTGTATACAGTGAACTCTCAAAAACATGAACCATGAGTGTTTTCAAATTTGTTCTTGTTTTCGAAAGAGAAAAAATTAGAAAAAATCCTACAGTTTATGCCCACGTATTATATATGTTTCTTTATTCGAAATTGAGCGCACGCGGAATCCTAAAATTACCAGAAACCGTTCCCGTAAACAAAAATTGGTTAAATGAGAGACGATTTTAGAGAGTTCTTCTTCTGATTCTAATTTACAAATTGTGCTTTTTCCCGAAAAAAAATATATATTGTATATTATTACATATCTTATGATATTCTTACTAAATTTTTTAAAAAAAATAAACTCAATAATTGAGTATGAAAGCATATCCATATAGTACTATTTCGCTAATGCTTAGGCTCATCAGTAGATTTTTCCTTGTTTCTGATCAATCGAGAATTAATGATATGCTTTATCTCTGACGTTATTTTGATGAATTTCCTTGCCTTGAATCCAACTTTAGACAGATTACTAAGTAAGAACTATATATAGCATTTACAAAGGTAAAATCTAATGCCCTGGGTTGTGATAATTATCCACTAAAGTTTTTTAAGATTACTTATCCTAATATTAATAAATTGTTTCTATATATACTCCACTCAATTACATTGACTTTCAGGTATCCTAGTGCTTGATAAATGTTCTTGGTTGTTCCCGTTATTAAGAAACAAGTTATTCTGAAAGGGCAGATCTATGTGTACCTAAATAAAAATAATGTGCTCAACTACTGTCAGTTTGTAGAGGATGAGTCGCTTTATATATATGTATAAAGTCAAAGTCACACTTTGTCGTCCTAACTGACCACAATATCTTTATTTTATTCAAGTTATAGTTTAAGGACAGAACAACCAGAAATTACCTACTCACCAAAGTGCCCGCCCCAGAAATTTATTATCAAAATGTGCTCGCCAAAAAAATGGATTATAAAATAACTGTGTCATTTGTGACCAATTTTCGAAATCGTTTTGCAGATGGAAAAGGTCCCCTAATTTTTCTTATTTTGGATATTGTGAGGGGAGAAGGCAAATTGCTCGCCCCAAATAATTGATTATCAAATAAATTTACCAGTTGAGTGCAACACTTATGTGTCCTCTGGCTACCTTACAATGTGCCCTTGCGGCCACGTTGGTGGATGGACCCATGCCCGATCAAGCCCTGCGAACGATTGTGCTTGGAAGACGCAGCGTTTTGGGGCTGCTGTTATCGCATTGGTCCCTGTTGTTGTGGGTGCCATGGGCGTTCTGAAACGTACCTCTCGTAGTCCTTAACTACGCCCTCGTATCTGGCCTTATACCCAGCATCGCGTTCATTCACCGTACAATCGCGCTCATTCGCGGCAATTTTTACCAGCATGAACTGAACGCTTTCAACAGCGATCGCGAACACTTCCTCTTCTTGGTTACTGCAGCCTCCTTGTCCGATTGGAGATTTTCGGTGCGACTGCTATGGCTAGCACTCCCCACTTCCCCCGGGAGAAGGTATTTATACAAGTGGCCTTGCCCGGGCACCGGAGGAGACCGTGTGCTATTGACAAGTTGTACTATCCGCCAATCAGTCAGCCTTCGGCACGGTACCTCAACACCTTGGCTTAGGGGAGGATGGCGCAGTAATTTTCAAATTGGAGCTAGACGCCCTGATGCCACGCACTTCCAGGGAGCATCTTCAGAGCACCTGGATTCAATGCAAAGGTTTCTCCTTAGTTCATGGCATTATAGAGCCCTTTATAGAAGCCCTATATCTCCATTTAAGCCCTTCTGTTAACGTCCAGCCGACCAACATAGAAGGGGGAAAGCAAAGCCATCATTATCGGTTGCAATTCTGTATATGGACTCCTCTTTCCTTATTTAGATCCACTAAGGTGAAATTTTTTGGATATTCTAATGTTAATGGGGTAAAATGGGCAAAATCGATAACCTAATATATCAGAAACTCTACTCTTTCCATATATGTATGTACTTTTAGTGGGTAAAACTAAAAAAAGAAAATTAATTTTCATATTTCTCTTTGGAATCATATATCTCCAAAAATATTGCAAATATTTGATAAGGGTATCAAATTAAAGGGATTTTTGAAGAAAGAATAAAATATAATGACATCTCGGCACACTCAATATGGCGGGCGACTATTTTTTACCCACTTCATTAATATGGGGGTGAAAAATGAAAAAAGTTGTTGAGAAGAAAACCTGAAATAAAAGGTTTGTACGTTTACTTTCTGGGAAAGTTCGGTAAAATGAGAGTAAGCTATAATTACTCTCAATAAGAGAGCAAAATGTACAAAAGTAAGAAAACGAAAAAAACCATAAAATTTACCAGAAGAAAAGAAATGTCAATTTTTTACAGCTCTGTTTATATCGCAGATTATATTTGACAATTTTAAAATTGTACTTTTTTGACCTCAAATGTACTAAAAACATAAAAGTTGTGTTCAGTTTTACTATTATTAACTATTAGTAACAGAAAGATAAAATAAAATGAGTTCTTGAATATTAAGAATTTGTTTCGAAATCAATCAAATTAAAGTAATACTGAAGTTCCTATTACTCGAGAGACCACCTCGTTGCGAGACAACCAACGTGTTGTTGAATAGTTAAAAATTAATGCAGTTCATTACAAAAGTATTCTTGCATTTTCGGAAATTCATCAATTTTACAGAAATGATATTTTTACTCGTTTGTAAACTTATAATTCGAACTATAGTTTTTGAAGCTCCGTACGACTGAGTTTAGATGAGAAAACATTTAGTTCGAAGAGAGCATCGATTTTGTGTTCGGCACTCGGCGACACGTTTTAACAACAACATATGTTGTCTTTGCTGATGGATAGAATTAATTTTTATGCGAATCCCTGAATAGTTTGTTTTAATATTTGTATATTTTAAATAATTGTGGGCAATTATATTAAGAAAAAATTCACAGATGATGGCCCAATCCAAGGTTCTGATGGATATTTCTATTTTATATTATATTACATTTCTTTTTTTTTATATACATATGTACATATAAGAATATTGAAATAAAATCAACGTAAAGAATTGAAATAAATAGTGTTTCATTTCAATTAGGATATCCGTGTACAGTAAGCGATATATATGCATCAACGCTGACGATCACATGCACACAGAAGTTTCGGTCATTTTTCTCATATTGCCCTTAAGAAAAAGATATAAACTTTGTTCTACGCAATGACCGATAATGCTGTCAGCAATGACGGTCACATCACCGGTCAAATGACCGTCAATGTTTTTGTAGGGCAGCTAAACTTATTAGCTATTTCGCTGGTCACTTCATGCAACAGTCCAAACGTCAAAAAAAAAAAAAAAAGAGAAAGTTGCGGAAAGTGGTTGTGAATAATTTAATAATTAAATATTATATTAAGATACATCGAAAATATATTTTTGCTATAATTAATTTAAATTACTGAACAACGTATAATCATATGAATATACCTTGGTACTTAATATTTAGTGGAGTAATGTAGTACTTTTGCAATGCAAAGTGTACTGAAAAAAGTACAATTGTACGAGCTTGATTATCCTTGATTTTCATCGAAAGTCTAATGTGATTGATGACAGTTTACCGAAAAAAAACTATTTGTGAAAGAATTTATTTAAAAAAACAAGTATTGAAAGAATTTATTTAATTATATTTATTTTTCAGCGATGGTCTTTTTTATGAAATGTTTTTAACAATTATTTATTTTTCAATATTTCGCTACCAAATAGGTAGCATCGTTAGGAAATAATAATTTCTATTAACAAAAATATTTATTTAAAAAAATGGTATTTTTTATGAAGTTTTTAACAATTTATGGTATAAATAACAAAAATGTTTGTAATTAATTATTGTTAAGAAAAATTTTATTTTCAATGTTTATTATAAACAAACTGATTGCTTGTTCTTCATGCCCAAACTAGCCCGAAGAAAAAGTACGGGCATTCTCGTGCGTGAAGAACAAGAGCATTACTCTCTCAAAACCTCTCTCATTTACTCAATTTTTGCGTAAGAAAATGCTTTTGGGTAAGATTGGGCGCCCGCCCAATGTAAAATGGGTACTTTTCAGCAAAACTGCGTAAAAATAAAACACTTAAAAGTGTGAAGTGAAAATGTAGTAAGATGAACTAATGAATATGTCTTCATATTGACGAAATATATTTATTCAAGCATTAAGACAAATTCTCTACCATGTAAACTCGTTTATTTCGTCCGTCAGCTAATTCAAGAGTTTTTAAAGTATTTAGAGGTCAAACGTCAAAATTTGTTTACTTTTGTGAAAAAGTTAAAAAGAAGTAGTTGTGTGTAATAATTTAATACTTAATTATAATAATTATAATTAAAACTTCTTATGCGTATTCAAAATCAAGGCAATTCATAACAGGTGAACTCAGTAGCCCAGCAAAGCGAATTAACGAATTTGCTTTGCGACAACCTTGATTATTGCTACAAGTTTAACAGCTGTTGAAAATAAACTTTTAAAACTGCGCAAAAAACGCAAAAATTGCATCAGTGTTTAGAGCGATTAAAAACATTTTATTAAACAAAATATTTTCTATTTTTCAAGGGCGGTTAATACGTTTTTAACAATATTTTATAGGATTTTCGTAGAACAAATATTTATTAGTTAAACTGATTTTCAAATTACAGATTTTAGTAATAATTTTTCAAAAGAAAAGTAATACAAAATGACTAGGTAAGTAAATTAAGTTTTATTGATAAACTAACCTAGAAATCGTTTACTTCGTGTTGCTTAGGGCCAGTATCGAATTGGGTGATGTTACTCCTCACAATATAAAGCAATTAAAAAAACTTAATACAGTTGTATTTCCCGTTTCCTATAATGATAAATTTTATGTGGATGTTCTGGAAGCTGGGGAGCTGGCTAAATTAGCATATTACAATGATATAGTTGTCGGTGCTGTTTGCTGCCGCATTGACACTTCAGAAAATCAGAGACGTTTATATATAATGACCCTGGGTTGTTTATCGCCGTATCGTAGGTTAGGCATTGGAACCGTGATGGTCCAACATATTCTAAATTATGTAGAAAAGGATGGCAATTTCGATAGTATTTTCTTGTAAGTTAATTTACTTTTTTAAAAATATTCCTTGCTAATATATTTTTATGTTATTCAAGGCATGTCCAAGTGAATAATGAAGGTGCTATAGAGTTTTACAAAAAATTCGGGTTTGAAATTGTTGAAACCAAAGAACACTATTACAAACGAATTGAACCTGCTGATGCTCATGTATTACAAAAAAATTTACGACATCACACAACCTCATCCCATCATCATTGCAATGGTCAGACAGAAAAGCGCGATAAGAAATCTGCCTAATGTTATTGTTGTACAGTTGCTTATTTTATTATCATAAATTTGCTAACGTTCTTTATTGAGGTTATTTAATGATATTTATATAAACTAATTACTTAAATTTTTATGTAATACAGTATATGTGGATTACAAGTCAAGGACTTATTCTATTAATTACTCCCCAGTAAAGAGGAAAATTATGCATTAAATTATAAATCTTTACAACATAATTTCGATAGATCTTTTCCTTTAATATTAATAACTTGGTATTTATGTTAAATCATATTGTGTATTCACAGTAAATAAAGTTATGGTTTTCGAAGAGAACGCTTTATTCAAACAGTAAACTTCAGCCGTTTTGTATGGTAATGAAAACTGAAGTAAAGATAGTAAGAGATGTTACAATGCGTCGAACAGAGAATATTGATAGCTTATACTGCTTAATTGGGATAAAATATAGTTATATACATGATCAAACATACAAATACCAATGTGTAAAGAATACACCCAAATGTCAAATACAGGGTGGGCCAAAAGTCACGCCTGCGTGTAAAAATTGAATAACTTTTTTGTTTATTATTATTTTTTATTGCTTTTTTTAGATTTTATTCACCGAACCGTGTTACACCGCCATGAAAAATTTAACGACCGAGCAACGAAACAATGTGGTAGAATTTTACTTTTCCAATGGGCATTCAAATTCACTGACGCAACGAGCATATCGAAATTATCGTGATGAAGCTTATTTTCATCTTAATGGATATGTAAATAAACAAAATATGCGATTTTGGGGTACTGCAAACCCCACAGTTGTTCACCAGCGCTAATTGCACTCGCTCAAGTGTACGGTATGGTGTGGAGTGACATCAGAAAGAGTTATAGGAAACTACATCTTCGAGAATGAAGTTGGTAATGCAGTGACGCTGAATGGGGCCAGGTATCGCACTATGATTAATAATTTTGTACGACCTGTGGCAGCCAACAAGTGGTGCCAGCAGGATGGAGCAGCAGCACACACGGTCCGTGCTATAATTAGTGTTGTAAATAAAACTTTTGGAGACCGAATTATCTCAAGAAATTCAGAATTCAATTGGCCAGTACGTTCACCAGACTTACCTGCTCCTGATTATTTTCTATGGGGTTATCTCAAAGAACGGATATATGTTAACAAGCCCCAAACTATAGAGCAGCTAAAGCAGAACATTGAAGCTGAGATCAAGCCAATAAAGCGTGAAACTTCGCGTGCAGTTATGCAAAACGCCTGTTTAAGAGCCCAATTGTGCATCGATGAAAATGGTGGTCATTTCTCTGATATTATTTTTCATAATTAAAATTTTGCTCGTACAAAGCTAATAGTATAATAATCATAGGCTAATTAGCCTATGATAATAATAAACAAAAAAGTTATTTAATGTTTACACGCAGGCGTGACTTTAGGCCCACCTGTATATAAGAACTTAATCAAGCATGTTCCACAAAAGTAGTGGAATGAAAGTAAAATACGTTTTGAAAAGTAAACTTTTCATTTTTGGTGTTCTGCAAAAGAAGTGGTTTGGTGTTACATTTTCTCATTTGAAATGAAGTTCGAAAACAGAAATAGTAACAGCTGATTTTAAAAATAAAATTTTACTTTATACATAATTAAATTATTGAATGTTTTTTTCGCATAAAAGTTAAAGAATTCGTAAAAAAATATTCAGGAATAATTAATAATTAAACAATGAATGTGATATTAGTGTCCATGGTGCTTTAAAACAATGAATTCGCGGCAGCAGAAGTGCAGAGGAAGATTCTGCGAGACCACTCAAATCCTTTGGATATAAATGACGCCATGTAAGTACACATGCATACATGATGTGTGTATTTTCAATGAAAATTTTAAATTATAATTATATATGTATTTAGGTTTTTACAGTATTACCGCATTAACAAGGATGCTTTTCATCTTCTTTTAAATTCTATAAAATGTAGGCTGCCTGTTTCTTCCATACTGGCACAAATACAGCTTGCTGCTACATTAAGATTTTTAGCAGAAGGCGGATTTCAACGAGGTGTTGGAAAAGACAGCGATGTGGCTTTAGCCCGAAGTACCACGTGCAAAATTTTAAATCGCGTGCTTATCATTTTAGAAAGGCACATTTTGTGCTAGATGGATCACATTGATCATGAGCGACGATGAGCTTAATTTGTCCAAGTGTCATTTTATGCAAAAGTTTGGTATATATATTAAGAAATGAAATTCATGACAATGATTGGAATGAATTAATAACTGATTCCGTAGCCACTTCAATAAGAGATGATATCGCCAACCGACTTTAGTTAATAAGATATACATCTTTGATTTTTTTATATGAATTTTATTATTTAATAAATCTTAAAGTATGTTTTTTATAAAAAAAAATAAAAATTTAAACTAAAAATATAGCGAGATCAATGAAAATTCAGTGCTGATATTAAAAAAGGAACCGTCTCAAAAAAATATTTTTAAACAACTTCTTTTCAAATTAAAGTAGTTTATAGAACATGGCAATTCACTACGAATTAATGTTCGAAAACAAAAAGTAAATGAAATGTCAAAAGTAGAATGTAGAACACTAAACATTCAAATTGAAGTGATTTCAAATTACTTTTACTTCAAAGTGATTTGCAGAACATACCCGAATAATAAAGCACAACACAATAGGTGTGTTCGTTTACCCCAAATTAGGCACCCACGGGCGCCAAATCTTACCCAAAAGCGTTTTCTTACGCAAAAATTGGGTAAATGAGAGAGGTTTTGAGAGAGTAATGTTCCTGTTTTTCACGCACGAGAATGCCCGTACTTTTTCTTCGGGCTAGTTTGGGCATGAAGAACAAGCAATCACTTTGTTTATAATAAACAATGAAAATAACAAAGAAAAATTACAAATGTCGCAAACAGCTGACAGACATTAAAAAAGTTGTGTTCAAAATTTTTCTTAACAATAATTAATTACAAACATTTTTGTTATTTACACCATAAATTTTTAAAAACTTTTCATAAAGAAGACCATCGCTGAAAAATAAATATAATTAAATAAATTCTTTCAATACTTGTTTTTTTAAATAAATTCTTTCACAAATAGTTTTTTTTCGGTAAACTGTCATCAATCACATTAGACTTCCAATGAAAATCAGGGATAATCAAGCTCGTACAATTGTACTTTTTTCAGTACTCTTTGCATTGCAAAAGTACTACTTTACTCCACTAAATATTAAGTACCAAAGTATATTCATATGATTATACGTTGTCCAGTAATTTAAATTAATTATAGCAAAAATATGTTTTCGATTTTTCTTAATATAATATTTAATTATTAAATTATTCACCACCACTTTTCACAACTTTTTCACAAACTTTGACGTTTGGCCTGTTGAATGAAGTGACCAGCGAAATAGATAATGAGTTTAGCTGCCCTACAAGAACATTGACGGTTATTTGACCGGTGATATGACAGTCATTCCTGACAGAATTATCGGTCATTGCGTAGAACAAAGTTTATATCATTTTCTTAAGGGCAATATGAGAAAAATGACCGAAACTTTTGTGTGCATGTGATAATCAGCGTTGATGCATATATATAGCTCACTTGTACATGGATATCCTAATTGAAATGAAACACTATTTATTTCAATTCTTTACGTTGATTTTATTTCAATATTCTTATATGTACATATGTATATAAAAAAAAGAAATGTTATATAATATAAAATAGAAATATCCATCAGAACCTTGGAGTGGGCCATCATCTGTGAATTTTTTCTTAATATAATTGCCCACAATTATTTAAAATATACAAATATTAAAACAAACTATTCAGGGATTCGCATAAAAATTAATTCTATCCATCAGCAAACACAACATATGTTGTTGTTAAAACGTCTCGCCGAGTGTCGAACACAAAAACGATGCTCTCTTCCACACTCGTAACATGCTACCAAACTAAATGTTTTCTCGTCTAAACTCAGTCGTACGGAGCTTCAAAAACTATAGTCCGAATTATAAGTTTACAAACGAGAAAAATTATCTTTTCTGTAAAATTGATGAATTTGCGAAAATTCAGGAATACTTTTGTAATGAACTGCATTAATTTTATCTATTCGACAACACGTTGGTTGTCTCGCAACGAGGTGGTCTCTCGAGTAATCGGAATCGTTCAGTATTACTTTAATTTGATTGATTTCGAAACAAATTCTCAATATACAAGAACTCATTTTATTTTATCTTTCTGTTACTAATAGTTAATAATAGTAAAACTTAACACAACTTTTATGTTTTTAGTACAATTGGGGTCAAAAAAGTACAATTTTAAAATTGTCAAATATCATCTCCGATATAAACAGAGCTGTAAAAAATTGACATTTCTTTTTCTCTGGTAAATTTTATGCTTTTTTGCATTTTCTTACTTTTGTACATTTTGGTCTCTTATTGAGAGTAATTATAGCTTACTCTCATTTTATCGAACTTTCCCAGAAAGTAAACGAACAGACCTAATAATAAAATGTCAAAATATTTACAATACGACGTTAAAAAAAAGCAAAGTTAAACAAAAAGAAAGTGTAAGCTTTTTTTAATTAATAATGAAGTGATGGATTCTACGCGTTATGGTTTGATGAGGAAAACGACCGTGTAGAACGAGTTGCAAGACGAGTCTTAAGAGATAGGATCGATATACTCTCTTTAAATGACTGCATGTAAGAACAAAATCTGTAGCGGAATGTTTTCAAATACATATTGCTTTATTTTAGCTCTGTACAAAACTTCGGATAGTATAAGAAGCCATTTCTGTATGTTCTAAACACCAAGGTTCAGAAAGTATACACATCAAACATTCAGCGTACTGTTCAAAAGCAACCAACACATATTTTTATTTTCATAACATTTATGTGTGTTTCGTTTTAATATTCAATTTTGTACACGAACTTAAGAAGTTCACGTACTTTCCGATTATAACACACTTCAAACACACAGGTTCGAGTGTACGAATATTTTAAATTCGTGTACGTTCGCGATAATAAAGTACATGTACGATAGACAGATTCAATTTTGCCTATACATTATGTACTGTACGCGTACGGCAAGAAAAGTACATGAACGAAAATGTTTGTGTACGGAAGAAGTACATGAATGTTAATAATACGTACATTTGTGTACGAACATTTTTTGAAAAATCTGATAAACGTAAATGAAAACAACAGCAATTATTTCAAAAATTTTTATTTTTAAAATGAAAATATGTATGTATATAATTCATTGGCAGCAACAAAGAAAAAAATATATGTTAATATATATATACATATATATATATATCTCAGGATTGTATTTAGATCCTCGCTTTAATTTTCAAGGAACTCCATTATTAACCAAGGTTCTGATGGATATTTCTATTTTATATTATACTAGCTGACACGGTCCGCGTTGCTGGCCCTAAGCAAACATTAGTGTTGTATTACCACACGATTTATTTATTTAAAATAAAAAAAAGCAAAAAAAATAAATATATGTATGCCATGGTGTGGTGCAATATGAAAATTGAATTTCTACACGCCCCTCCGCCCGCAGACCGAAAATCAAAAATCAGACTTCACAGTGTCACCCGCCTGAATATTGTGAAGATTGCCTGAAAATTTCATCAAAATCGGCCCAGCCGTTTTGGAGTCCATACGTTACATACATACACATATCTTTATGTGACAGCGCATAGAGAAAGGGACCTAAGGGTAAAAAAAAGCAATTTTCACTTTTTTTTTTTTTTGATGTGGACAACATCTGAGCATCGAATGAGACCGATCCCATGCCCCAAAAGTGTTCCCTCCCAGAGATATGCGCGTTTTCTTAAAGTGAAGTCGACGATTCTAAGCGCAAATAGAAAGGGCCCTAACGGTAAAATTTATTTATTTTCATTTATTTATTTATTTTTTTCCTTATGAACAATTTAAAAAAATAGAAAAATCATTTTAATCGACGGTTCTTGCGAATTGGTTCCTTAGAACTTGACGGTACCGGTCCTTTATTTTTTTCGATTTCTTCTTAACGTCTGCTGCCTCCACTTCTTGAGGATTGTCCACTTCCACCGAATCTTCCTCTTCGTTTCCATTTCCAGAGACCAAAGGAAGAGGAGCAACCGAATCTTTTTTTGAATCTTCAAAACATAAACCCCGGATCTCTTTATACAAGTACCATTGACGCTTCATCGATAACCCTGGTGACGGAATTATATTTGATATTGATTAATATCGAAACTGGTATTGTTACTCAGATGTATGTTTTCATTTATGCTGACTGAATTCGCAAACAGTTTACATTGCACTGGTGACTGAGCAATAAATACAAAGTGATGATACTTCGATATTTCAATTAAAGTTTTATATTTAGTGGAGAAGTATTCGTCCCATTTTCTTCACTCAACAACAGGCTCACTTGAGTTTGGAAGTCGAATAGGTACAGGAACATTAAATCCATTACGAGATGATTTTCTAACACAATCAACTACATCCATGAAGCAGTCGACATTAGTTTGGGCATATTTTGATTTGAAAACTCCGAATAAACGATCAGGTGAAAACTTTGTATGCCCGCTTAACAAAAAGTTCAATTCAACTGACTCACATCTGGAAGTATCGACAAGGTGTTGTAAATATCGTATAATCGCATTGTTTTTATTTTGTGAAACACAGTTATCAGCGAATATCACTAATTTTTTAGTTGAATGCACTTCTCGTAGGTAGTAATCAAGCATTGATATTACTGAATTCGGACCTTTTCCAATGGAATCGCTTTCGTCAATACAGAAGGTGTGTTGAACATTTTGACGTTCGTTTGTATTTCCGAAAATTGCTGTTTTGCGACCTGATTTAAAGTATGCAGTTCCTATTTGCTGTGGACCCGACGGAAAGCTAACATTTTGAGCATAATCCATAGATATTACTAGATAATCCTCCTCTGGAATACCTGGATACATGGCATTTGGATCAGGCTTGACTAATGTTCTGAAGTCGTTATAGTACTCTCGCTGAGTGCTGGCAGATTCCAAATGATCAGAATACACCTTCAATGCTGCTTCTTTTTCAACTTCACTAACGTTTACTGTATTAACAGCATCTTTTGCAAGATTTCGACACAATTCGCACAAATCGTATGCCGCCTTCATAGTGACGATGTAGGTACAATATTTCTTCCACAGCGTTTGGAAAGTGCGAAGTTTTACGATTTTACCACCCGGTGCGACGCTGTTGGTGTATCTAGTGTAAACAGAAGTCTTACTTTCAGTAGTTGGAAGTTTCAATAAACGATAATCACGAGGATTTGGTTGACGTCCAGGTAAAGTGATAGCAACAATTTCAGCAAAACGGCAGATAAATTAAACAATTTCTTTTTTTTTCCAAAGTAGTTAAAGCATCTGTACGATTAATTTTATTCGTCATGCCATGTTCGCGTGGATAAACACCATTTTTGTCGTAATGTTCGATAAGATTTTTGTAGCGTTTAATTCCCATTGTATACAGAAAGAAGTACATATCACGGCATATCGGCAAACTTCGAAAATAATGTATCTGATTGTACCGTTTCTTCATAGCTCGCGATCGATCACCAACTTTTGACCTGAGCATTGCATCGTCACGGTGAGCTGCCAGATGTGCGAGAATAATTAAATCTTGGGATTCCTTATCTAAATTCATGAAAGACGTACGAAAATCCACAGCCATCATCTTAGGGATCACTTCATTGCATTGTTTTGAACAACACGGAGGTAATTTTGAACCATACAGTCGAGCAACTACCTTTTCTTCGCGTAAATCAAGATCAGATTTATCAAGGTACATATTATCGGTATCATCTTCAGACTCACTATCCGATAATTCTGAGAAGTGATCGTCATCAGGGAAGCAATAAAGTAAATCTACTTCTTCGAATTCGTCCACCATTTCAGCCTAAAACAGTCAGTAAGAATGATATTAGTTTTAAATTATTTTCGCGAATAACATAATAAGGTTATGTAAAATAATTTTCGTACTAACAGAGTGATATTCACGATTTAAAAGAATTATAAATGAGTATTTATTATAATTCACAATTAATAATTTCAGAAAATAAACCTGGATTCGAAAAAACGCGAGCAAAATTGAATTTATTTTGCGCGTCACATATATATATATATAGTACATTTCTTCTTTATATACATATGTATGTACATATATATTAGAATATATGATTCTAATTGTGTTTTTTTCCCTTAAAAATTATATGTGAAATTTATTATTACATACTTTATGATATTCTTATTATTATGATGAAAAGAAAAATATAAAAATAGAAATGTGTGTGTGTTATAAAAGTAAACTCATGGATTGTTATGTTTTTGTTTATAGATTTTTTGGTTTTTATGTTTGAATTTTAAACATATAGATCTTGGGTTTGCATTCAAAAATTAGGAAAAATCCACTGATGAGCTAAGTAAGGATTAGCGAAATAGTACTATATGGATATGCTTTACTCCTCAGTCATTGAGTTGCTTTTATAATAAAATACTTTATGAGAATATCATAAAGTATGTAATAATAAATTTCACATATAATTTTTTAAGGGAAAAAAGCACAATTAGAATCATATACAGCTATGGACATATAAATGGCACATTTTACCTTTAGTTCTTTCTTGTGCTACAATATCGGAAATATTAATAATAAACAACAAATTTTTGGTTTTTTGCAAAGTTGTATTACTAATATTTAATATTAAATAAGCTTACACTAAAATTCATTAACATAAAAACTAAAAAAATTCATTAAGTCTAAACACTCCTGAAATGAGTTGGACACATAAATGGCACAATCTTGAAAGAGTATAAAAAATTTGCATTCCTCGATTTTTTTCTGTGTACCAGCATTTTATTGTTAATATTTAGTGCTAAACCCTTTGTTTCTGATGACAGCTTCGCACCTCCTGCCCATACTTTCAACGAGTTTTTCGCATTTTGCTTTAGGTATCTCATACCAAGCTTTTTGCGCTGCTGACAACAGTTCGTCCATATTTTTATAATTATGTTTCGCTATTTCAACCTTGACTTCGTTCCATAGGTGCTCTATGGGGTTTAAGTCAGGGCTCTGTGCTGGCCAATCGAGAACATCAATCTTCTCCTCACAAAACCACTTTTTTACTACTTTGGAGGTATGCTTGGGATCGTTATCCTGCATGAATTTCCAGTTAATTGGCATGGAGTTGAAGGCATATGGCTCCATACAGTTTTTAAAAATGTTTAAATATTGAAACTTGTCCATTTTTTCATTTATTTTAACAAGCGGACCTACTCCATGCCAAGAAAATGCACCCCAAACCATAATGTTGCCCCTACCGTGTTTTACTGCCTTCTGGGTGAACCGAGGATTGAACTCTTGGCCTTTAGGACAATGAACAAATATTTTACCATCAGGTCCCATCCTATTAATTTTTGTTTTGTCGCTCCATAACACATTTTTCCAAAAATTTATGGATTTTTCTTTATGGTCTCTGGCGAAAATTAAACGTTTTGAAATATTTTTTTTTGAGAGAAGTGGCTTTTTTCTGGAAATGCGTCCAAACAAATTTCCCTCGTTTAATCTTCACCTGACAAGCCTGCTAGATATTTCCAAGTTCAAGGAATCATTTATATATATTGCTATCTGCCGTGATGACTTGAATGGGTTAACTTTTGCCATTCTTACTATGACTGCATCCGTACGCTCATCTGTTTTTCGAGGTCTTGGTTTCCGACTTTTACCTTTAATCAATATATGGGAATCCCCAGCACATGATTTAATTGCATTGTACACTTTTTTTCGAAAAAATTTGCATTACTCCAGCAATTTCCGCCACTTTCTTACCATCTCGGTGCAATTTCCATATGATCCGTCTTTCCTCAATTGTGGTATGTTTGCCTGAGCCCATTTTTTAATAATTTCTCAGCTTATTTCGTTTTTGTAAACAACGCAAAAAATAAAGTGATTTGAATTGAATCTACGCGAGAATTGAATATTTTTCGTTTGTGCCATTTATATGTCCACTTAAAAGCAGCATTGTTTACAATAATTAAAAATATAACGGATAATTTGAGAGCAGTTGAGACTAAAATTCTGTCAACAACAATCAGAAGAGATAAAACTTGCATTTTTAAAGAAGTTTAGTTAGAAAATACTAAAATCATTGCACATTTTAAATGTGTGCCATTTATATGTCCATAGCTGTATATAAAGAGATATTCCCAAAATAAATTCAGTTAATATATATATTATAATATTGAAATAAAATCAATATAAAGAATTGAAATAAATAGTGTTTTATTTCAATTGTGATATCCGTCAACAGTGACCGATATATCCGTTAACGCTGACTAGTCAGCAGTGGTCGATATATTCATCTATGCTGACCGGTCAGCAGAGACCGATTTATCCATCAACGCTGAAGTTTCGGTAATTTTTCTCATATTGCCATTGAGAAAATTATAGATACTTTGTTCTACGCAATTACCTATAATTCTGTCAACAATGACGGTCGTATCACCGGTCAAATGACCGTCACTGTTATTGTAGAGAAGCTAAACTTATTAGCTATTTCGCTGGTCAGTTCATTCAACAGGCCAAACGCCAAAGTTTGTGAAAAAGTTGTGGAAAGTGGTTGTGAATAATTTAATAATTAAATATTATATTAAATTACTGAACAACGTATAATTATATGAATATACCTTGGTACTTAGTATTTAGTGGAGTAAAGTAGTACTTTCGCAATGCAAATTGTACTGAAAAAAGTACAATTGTACGAGCTTAATAATATTTGAGTAAACGAACAGACCTATTATCATCAATCTATACTATATTTTCTTTTTCAATGTCAAAGTTGCCACTTTTTCAAAAAGATTTGCGAAAGGTATTGCGAAAGTAATAGAGAGTACCAAATTGGCATCTGAACGCATTTAGCTTTCGCATCGCAAACGCTTTCGAATCGCAAACGCTTTCGAATCGCAATAGAGAGTAACCGCCCAGATTCAACATGGTTTACCTTGGAGAAAATAAAAGTGCGCAGTTATCTGCGACACATCGACAGGCAAAGTACGCCCTTCTATGCCAATAACAATGCGACGGTTTTACTACTCCACATGTCCTATCGCAAACAGGAGTGAGAGCTTCAATAAAGTTAATTTCACAAAATTATATGTGGAGCAAAATGAAAACAGAAATAAGAACATTGGTAAAAAGAGTGCCAACAATGCCAACGATGTAAAATAACTCGACATACAAAAAGTTATTTGGGGATTTTGGACGTCCCATATAAATATTGATTTGGTTGCCCATTTACCAATGTCAAATAATTGCGCATACTGCGTAACATGCGTAGATAGATATTTTCGCTAGATAGAAGCTATTCCTATAACAGACATCAGAGTTGAAACAGTGGTAAAAGCGTTTTTGAGTGGGTGGATAAGTCGATTTGAGGTGCCAAAATTTATAACGACAGATCAAGGCCGACAATTCGACAGTAAACTTTTCCATCACCTTTCAAAGATATGAGGCATAAAACATATTCGAACAACATCATACCACCCACGAATGGCCTTACATCACGCTAGTACCGCTTTTTGATAGCGTAAAATATCATGGAGCAAATACAAATTGGACAGAATTACTACCTACAGTAATGTTGGGTTTAAGAACGGCTATTAAGGAAGACCTAGGCGCATCAGTCGCAGAAATAAATGGTTTGCGGGCAAGCGATTAGATTGCCAGGGGAGTTAATAGCTGACGAGTCCGCCAACTGCGTCAGTGAAAATTAATTTTTGATAAAACTACATTTCGACAACTTACGTGCGAACGCAACTAATTAACAAGGCAATAAAGAAGTGTACGTGCCAAAAGATTTCATGTATTCCTCAGGGACGTTACAGTGCTAGCCCATATGAAGGCTCATATGCTGTGCTTGAGAGGCATCCCAAAACTTATACCATACTTATCGGTACGAAACAGAAAACAGCCTGTAGACAGGCCAAAACCAGTATACATTGCCATGGAAATCTGTCACTTGGAACATAGATATTGCAAACCCCGGAAAAATAAAAAACAAAAAACCTTTTTGTTTATTAATATAATGATGGTTGCCTAAAAGAAGCGAAGGTATTTGAATTCCTTATAAATTTGCATTATTATTTTGGGAAGTTAAAATGGAATAGTACACAATTAAACAACGTGCAAAAATCGTTGAACTGTATTTCAGAAAAAAATCATGATTTTATTCATAACTTAATTATGAGCGACAAAGCCTATTTCAAATTGTTAATAGGCAAAAATGGCTACGGAAAATTCAAGAGTAGTTCAACAGCAAGAATTACACCCACTTAAGTGTATCGTTTGGTGCGGTGTTTTGTGGGAAAGGATAATTGGCCCTTATTTTTTTTTATGAACACGGTGTCGCCGGTTTCAGCACTTGTGTTAGATATCGGGGAATTTGGGAAAATTTCCTAAGGCCAGCTGTGGAAAACTATTCGCAAGTATGGTTCCAACAGGAACAGTTGAGGGTGGCGATGGTCGAAGTAGTCTGCACGTTGACTACAAAACGAAAAATTTTCCTGGGTTCAACTCCAGTTTCATACTAAAATCATAAAAACATCTAGCATTTTGTCTGATGTGCATTTATGTGTCTTTGTGTCAGTTGTTGTCGGAAGGTTTCAGTGGCGAAGGCATAGTCACTGAACAGTGACGTCCATAGGCACATCAAAACGCCCTCCTTCGACGGTATTGTGTAGCACTGGCGAAGTAAAATAATTACTAAAAATGGCTACTAAAAAAGAAGCGTCTTTGACATCAGAGACGCTGCAATACTGATGTAAAACAAAGAACGTGCAAAAGCAGTGTTTTAAGATTTCCCTACTATTCCTTTCCTATACTTCCAGCATAATGCATCGCATACGTAGGAGTCATCTCCTGGGTGCTGGTCCAAGATAAAAAAAAGTATATTGTTTATTGAATAACACCAATAAACATTTGCAGGAACAACTACAAATGAGTAAGGAGTAGTCATGTATTTCGTAAAAAAAAATATAACGAAAAAACATTACCCTCATAATAAGAAATACACCATACCTCTTTATGACCACATTAAACAATAAATTAATTGTTAAATAATAAGGCTTATCACAATCACATCTTCGCAGTTTGACTAATGGGAAGACAAATTAATAAATATCAATATGCGTGTTGTTATAAGTAATCCGAGATACAACTCACACGCTTTAAACAAAATATATGTAGTAGGTATCACATCATTCAACACTTAACATGTTCCTCAATATTAAGAAAAAACGTTCATTGGTTATAAGTATCCATCAATGCTTTCGGTTGATTTATTTTCTTTTGTACCATACAGGTTGTTTGGGTTGTGAAATTAAAAATAAAACGTTGTTCTACTACGCCAGATATAAAGTATATGGTTATATATACCGTTTAATATATTTGAGTGGTTTAATCGGTGGTTTTGTACATAAAATGTATGAGGAAGAATTACGGAAAGCTATTCTCGGTCAACTATCACCGGTGATTAAAGTAATACTCGCATTCGAATGTATCATGTGTCTAATGATTTATGTTATAGTAACTTTACATTTAGATTGTAATCGGGAAAAGTACGTAAAACTTGCCAACGATTTTCAGGCCTTAGACGACAAGATGCAAAAGCACTTTCTAAATATTCAGTGGAAGTATGAAAAAAGTACAAAAAAATACAGCGGCATGACTGTTGGCTTGTATATATTTTACACGATTGCATCCACTATATATATATTCAGTACAGCTCATTGCACATGCGGCTGGGTTAGTACAGTAATTATTTCAATTTGTTATGCTGGTGTTACGGGTACTACAGCTTTTGCAGGATTTCTGTTTATTGGTAACATGGATTTATTACGAATACGTTATCGACTTATTCAGAAATTGTTAAACCAACAATTACTATATAAGAATGGAAATTACCGTCTTAGGCACATTGCAGATATTTGCAAATTTAAATTACTAGAATATTACTTTATGAAATATACGAGTTTAATTATACCTCTTAATGAGGTTTTTTCTCTAACAAACTCTTTGAGTTTATTTCAAGATTTTGCAATTATAACCAGCTTAGGATACTTGTTATGTTCTAAGGCATTGTCTCTAAAATCTAAAGCACATGAGTTTGTATTCATAAGCTCTTTTATGGCTCCTAGAATATATAAAGTCGTTAACACTGCATTATATGGATATTCAACAGAAAAGGAGGTAATATAACGTTAAAATTTTTAGTTTCTAATCCTTAAAAATTTAGCATTTCAATAACGTAATAACAGTTTCTTAAATTAATAAATTTTATATTTGTGGTTTGGTAGACCTTAAAAAACAAACATTAAATACATATGTATGTAAATAATTAGAAGTCATTTTGACCTGCGTTGAATAAATAATTTATTATTTTAAAAACATTTTTTTTCTTTTTTAAAATTTTAGCGAAAAAAATGTTTTCGAGAATTTATTGAAAATGGATATTTTTTAAAACAATCCACTTGTACACAGCAGGATATGAAAGAGTTTTTTCATTGGAGTATGCATAATAATTATGGCATAACAGTCGGAAGAAATATTATTTGTAATTTAAGTTTAATATTTGTGGTAAGATTATTAATTATATGAATTCAAATATCACAAACAGATCATAATCGATATCTGTGTCGGCCATATATTCCTGTATCATGTTAAATTTTTGCCTCACAAATTTTAAAATTCTCTCATTTTTTTACTAATCCACTCATACTTTAAAAATTTGTTTAGAGTCTCCTCGCAAATTTGCTGGGCAACTTTTGCTTAAAATTATGGGCAAGAAAAGAGCTGATAAATATTATTAGGTGTGTTTTTTTACTTTTCTGGTAAAGTTCGGTAAAATGAGAGTAAACTATAATTTATCTCAATAAGGGACAAAAATGTACAAAAGTAAGAAAACGTAAAAAACTAAAAAATTTACCACAAAATAGGTCTGTTCCACGTGCATAACAAAAGCGCCCAAATTAATTTTATTTTAGTGATTTTAGACGCTTCAAATGCATAATATTTGAAAAGCAAAACATTTGCATCGTTGGCAACTGCTGTAAAATATGGACAAAAATAAATTGAAAAAAAGTAAAAACCTTTTCTTATTAAAATTGAGGGTGGCGATGGCACGATGGATGGTAGTCTGCACGTTGACTACAAAACCAAAAATAGACCTGGGTTCAACCCCAGTTTCAGACTAAAATTTTAAAATAAACATCTCGCATTTTTAATTTTAAAATTGTGCTTTTCCCGAAAAAAAATATGTGAAATGTATTATTACATACTTTCTGATATTCTCATAAAGTATTTTTTTATAAAAGCAAACTCAATAACTGAGGAGGAAAGCATATATATATATAGATGAGAAGAAATATCTAAAAATAGAAATATGTTTTTGTTTAGAAATTTTAGGTTTTTTGTTCGGTATTCAAATTCAATTCTCGATTGATTAGTTGAATTTTGAACATAAGAATCTTGAATTTGTTGTCAAAAATTGGGAAAAGTCCACTGCTGAGCTAAGTAAGAATTAGCGGAATATACTATATATAAGTATATACTTTCCTCCTCAATTTTTGAGTTTGTTTTTATATAAAAAAATACTTTATGAGAATACGATGAAGTATGTAATAATACATTCACAATTTTTTCGGGAAAAAACACAATTTTAAAATTAGAATCATATATAAATAAAATAAATTGCGCTAGTTCGGGCAATTTATTTATGCACTTGGAACAGACCTAATGTATATGACCATGTACAATTACAAATCCACACACATGCATACATCTATAAAAACACAATAATTTGGCTTATACAGAAATCATGAAAAATTAACTATTATTTGTTCATAGCATTGTTGGGAAACTTTTAATTTTATTTAATTATTGTTTACTTATAAACGAGCTGATTGCTTGTTCTTCTTGCCCAAACTATCCCGAAGAAAAAGTCCGGGCTGTTTCGTGCAAGAAGAACACGAATATTACTCTTTCAAAACGTCTCTCACTTACCCAATTTAAGTGTAAGAAAACGATTTCTGGTAAGATTTGGCGGCTGCGGCTGCCTAATTTATAGTAAAAAAACACACCTTATTTACAAAATTATTCATTATCCTAAAGGCCCTTTGACCTTGTAATACTTAGTAATACGACATGTCAAAAACTTAAAGCAAATGGGAAAGTAAAGGGTGGTTAAATTTCAAGGGCCGATGTTGATTTTGAATAAAACACAAACTATTTAGGAAATTATTGTAATTTTATTTTATTATGATATATTGGTATTACTCAATTATGTATGGAACAAAATATCGGCCAAATGGGCGCCGCGACCACGGCGGCACACCTCCATCCGATGGTCCAAATTTTCGATGACCCTGAGGCATAATGGAGGTTCTATGCCGTTAATGTGCCGAATTATCTCATCGTTTAGCTCTTGAATTGTTGCTGGCTTATCGACGTACACCTTTTCTTTCAAATAACCCCAAAGAAAAAAGTCCAACGGTGTCAAATCACATGATCTTGGCGGCCAATTGACATCGTCATTACGTGAGATAACACGGCCATTGAATTTGTTGCGCAAAAGAGCCATTGTTTCGTTAGCTGTGTGGCAAGTGGCACCGTCCTGCTGAAACCACATATCGTCCACATCCATATCTTCCAATTCGGGCCATAAAAAGTTCGTTATCATCTCACGATAGCGAACACCATTCACAGTAACTGCCTGACCGGCCTCATTTTGGAAAAAAAAACGGCCCGATGATGCCGCCAGCCCATAAACCGCACCAAACAGTCACTCTTTGTGGGTGCATTGGTTTTTCGACAATCACTCTTGGATTCTCATTCGCCCAAATGCGGCAATTCTGTTTATTGACGAATCCACTGAGGTGAAAATGTGCCTCATCACTGAAGATGATTTTCTTCGAAAATTGATCATCCACTGTTGCCGTGGTCGCGGCGCCCATTTGGCCGATATTTTGTTCCATACATAATTGAGTAATACCAATATATCATAATAAAATAAAATTACAATAATTTCCTAAATAGTTTGTGTTTTATTCAAAATCAACATCGGCCCTTGAAATTTAACCACCCTTTATAATAGTGTAGAAACAATAGGTCTGTCTGGGTACTTTTCCAGTAGCAAATACTCAGTAACTTTTTTTGGGAGAGTAAGACCAATTTTACTCTGTCGGCTGAAAATATCTGAAAAAGTACGCAGACAGCATCCACTGAAATCTTGCAAGAAAACAGCTGATCGGTGTGTAAACAATTGAAATAACAAAGCAAGAGAATTATAGAAATATATATTTTAAAAATATAATTAAAACAATACGCTCTAATAAAGTGGCATAACTTTTTAATTCCTCGTAATTTGCAGTAGTACAACTGCCTAAACCTCTGTTTTAAAATACCGAATGTATGTTCGATACGAACACGACCAGAGCTTAGTTTTATATTAAACTGTATCTGAGCTCTTGTCAGATGTCCGTTATCTTTGTATGGAGTTATCAAATATTTATTGCATGGATAAGCAGAATACCCCAGCCATTGTTAAATTTCAATTTTTATTTTCATTTCACAAAAATTATTTCATTCAAACAGTAAATAAAAACAGCTGTTCAAACTAGTTGGAAAACCTTGCAAGCAGAAATTTCTCCAACAACATTATTCAAGTTCTCTAACTTCCAACTGTCAAAAAATTCTCTTTTTGGCTCTCTCGCTGCAAGAGACTTGGAGTACGCAGACAACATTTTGCAAGATTTTGCAACATTTTGCACAAAATTATGCAAAATATGTGTACGCAGACAGACCTAATATGTTATAAATATGAACAAAATACGGATGGGAATTTAACAGTCGTATGGCTCTCACCATTTTTTAAAAATTTTCAAAAAGCTTATACTTTTCAATTTATCAGGAAGATGGTTTGTGTAAGCAACCAAAGAATATAACAAAACAACCAAAAAGTAATTTGCTTCTAAACCGGTTTTGTTCTTACTACTTATACTTTTTATTATATTTCAAGTGTTATAGTGTGAAAGCAAAATATAATATTACTTTAGATTTTTTGGCAGTCGCACCAAATCTAATTAAATTTTTCTCGCACAAAGTATTATGAAAGTCGTAAAACTTGTATTATAGTGTGAAAGACCCTTTATTTTGACCAGCTCTCAAAAAGAGTTTAAACCATATCTATTGTATGAAACGCTCTATCGGTAAAATTTTTAGATCATTTTGAAAATTTCATAGTTTTATGACCAGTTTTTACTTCAATCTTCACAATTTAAAAATGCTGCACTTTATTTTTAAAAAAATCTTTGAAAAATTAATACACGTAATACATACAAAATGTAACAGAGCTTTACATACGATTGAAACTTTTTATTTTACGAAAATTTCGATTGAGTATTGAATTTATTGAATGCAACCTTTAAATCAAAATTTGCATTTTTTTATATTTAGCGGTACAGAAAGTAAAATTATAAATGTTCAATCGTTTGTAGAGTTATGATGCATGGTGTAAATCTATAGCATATTATTTATAGTAATATATGTATGTATATGTAACTCAAAATTTTGTTTCAGATTCTAAACGGCGTTGTAAATTATATTGTAATTTTAATACAATTACAATTTCAACAAAATAGTATTGTTCACAGATTCACAAATATCGATTTCATCAATAAAAATAGTGAGGCTTTTTAAAATATTTTTTCAATTTCAATGTAAAGGGTGTCTGGTAGCAGGTTTATATTTTCAAACTTAAATAAAAAACGTAATAATTGACACAAAGTTTGATTAAGATCATTGAACGATAGAATAGAAATGCGGATTTTATTTTTTAAAGAGTATGTGCCCCACATCCTTCAGATCCTTTTTTAAAATTTCATGAATAATCGCTCTTGGAAGTCTCAGTGAGGCTGCTCTTTTCCGTATTGAAAGTCGCGGATTTTCACGTACAGTGCTTTCAACCAGTTCAATGTTGTCGGATCGACTGGCCCCTGGCCTGGGGCATTCATAGCCGAAGCATTTGCGCGGAATCTCTGCACCCCCGAACGAATTAAATTTACACTCGGTCCATCACTTATTCGCCGAATATCGACTTTGAACAACATTATCGACGAGCAATTACGTAACAATCATTACTCTTAAAAAATGTCTCCACAGCAAACGCGCGATGCTCACTCGACCACTGCGACATCTTGACTGACAATTTCACACAATCGATAATTCTAACGGCGCCACCCTCCCTCCGCTCGGTTTATTACTTTTTGAAATAATCGTATTTAAAAATATAAATTTGCCACCAAACACCCTGTACATATTTGCAAATGCGTGGAGGAACTACATACATATTTAATTTGTATATATATAACCATAAATCAAACATCGCATTTTAGATAGTGGCGTACACCCTCACGGTTTTAGAAGGTAAAGAACATTCTTTCTGGTATGGAAGTTTAAATTTTATGATTTCTTTCAATGAAAATGATTGGATTCCTGATGCACTTCGCGAATTAAATATTCTTTATGAAAAATTTAAAATTTTGAGGAATAAAAATTATTTGGAATATGAAGACTTTTTAAATTTCTTTGGTAAATATGTACATTCATATCCGTACATAGTATGTATGGGATATAAATAGAAGAAATATAAGAAAACCTAATTTTATTATTTCACAACAGATTTTGAAATGGACACATTTACATATATAGTGGATCAATTTGGAATTTTTAAATCTTATTAAAATCTACATTATGTAGTTATAATATATAAAATATTAAAAAAAAATTAATGAATTTTACCATGAATAAAAATAACATTAAATTTGTAGTTAAGTTTGAATTTAATATTTTAAAATAAAAAAAGGAAGAATGGTGGCTGAATGTCAGAAGTTAGCTAAAATTTTTTCTGTTATGGTATATTAATTTGTTTTTCGTTTTTAATATGATGTGAACAGTGGAATTTTATTATTTTTGTACACATTATTATGTACTATGTGTGTATAATATTCCTTTCGGAAACTTGAATTTATTTATTTAATAATATTTAATAGTACAGGCCACATTATCAGGCCTGGTTGTTTTTGACCATTAATAGTAATTAAATTCCATTGTATTTAAATTTTTCTAATTTATAAATTTGTTATATACTATTAATATTATTAATATTTTTTAATGTTATTGTGTAGTTTTTTTCTTTTTTTTAAAACATACTTAATATTTAATTAATTGTAGTGAGAACAAGACGAGCTGGATTTGTGCAGGTATGCAATTTGTAATGTTGAACGTTTGTAGCAAACAACTGTTCTCAGTTTAGATGTTTTAACAAAGTTTAGCTAGCATGCATAATTTCCGGCTTCTTACTCGTCGACAAATGGTGTAGGTTTTTGCTTTTCTTTCCATATTTTGATAAACTACTATTAATATATATATGTATGTATACCTATTAATTAATATTTTTTCTTTATACTACAGATAATATTTTAATTTGCATGCTTTACAACCAAACATTAAAATAAATAATACAATATTTTTCAAAATAAATATATCAAAGTTGATTACATAAATTAGTTCTTAAATTTCTTATGCCCACCCTGCCATGATCATATACATATAAATACCAACAAATATATTTTTGTCCATACATGATCCCTAATTTGATTAACCTATTCTATCGAATGACCAGAAATCAAAATTCAATTATTTAATATTTCATTATTAATTAACAATTTATTATAAAATTTTTAGTTTATAATTCATAATTAAAATAGTTTTAATAACATTGAACAAAAAAAAATTAACTCGAAATAATTAAAAAGGAATTAAGTGAAAGTTTTAAATATGAAATTTAAACAATATAATCAAATATTAACATATATTATTTTTAACTATTTTGTTTAATAAATATTGTATTATTAAGTATCATATGAATCTGAATATTTAATATACATATATTCTTTTTATTTATGTAAAAGTTTAGAAAAATGCAATCAATAAAAATTATTATTTATTTATAATAAGAATTAAATAAAATTATTATTTATTTATTTATTTTTATTTCTAATCAAAAATTCAAAAAGATATTACTCACATTTTATAATATTCACCGCGTTGTCAGCAGGCGCCAGATGACCGTGGTTTCTTTTGCTTAGTTATTTTATGATTGATCAGAAAGAAAAACTTTCAAATAATAATATCTATTTAATCAGTGGTAAAATCATGCAGATATATGTGAGGATGTGTGTTTTAAAATAATTAGTAATTGGATTTAATTATTAACAAAATTTTAACATGATTTAATAGCAATACCAAACTTACAACAACAAGTTTTACTTTTAAGGATGTCTGAAAACACATCAATGATACAATCACTATTCAATTCTTGTATTATAAAATATTCTCTTTTTCTTCCCTCAAGTTTTAAATTTAATTCTAAAATTTAAAAGATTTGAAAAAAATTTTGCAATTTGTACGTATGTATAATATTTAAACTTTCGATATACATATATAATTCCATATACATATTTTTTTTTTTTATTCCAACCAATTAATCATCAATTATATACTTATGCCTTCATGCAAGACTTCTATCAGCATCTATCGTTCAACTCCTTAATAATTACAGTTGACAATGTATCGCCACTCATCTATTTAATCTTCAGGAACAATTAGACACAGATAGCAGAACTTTGACCAAAACCAAATACAAAAAAATTGTTATCCGTCCATATAAATTCGAAAGATCTCTATTCCATAACAGAAATTAGATAAAATCAACCAACATCACAATACTCAGCAGATTCAATTCAATTCTTTCAAAATTCTTCACTATTTAAATTTTTCTCACAATTCTAATACGTGTTTCTCCTTCAATTTCAAAATTTTTTCTTTTTCTTAATTTACCTTTTGACAACAAAATAAAAAATATCTATGTATGTCCAAAAAAAAATTCATTTGTCTTTCCAATTTATACATATATATTTAAATACAGTATATATGACTACAGTGTATAAAAAAAATTTTCCCAATTCATCCGTACAAGCACTACATATTTTCCCCCTTGCCAAAATCAGAATTGGTGGTTGAAATTCACCAAGACTGATAACGCTTGTACTAATAGAAATTCATGTTCGTATATCCTTTGCATGATAAACTCCAATCAATTTACCATTCAGATCCTCCAGTTCATAATAACAATAGCCAGTCTTTCACCGAATTCTTGCTTTAATGAATGTAGGCGCTAATTTTGCATTATAATGCTTCCCTAAATTGCTTCGACTAAAATTCCGACGAAATATCTCCTGTCCAATTTCATAGTCAACTTCTCTTGAGCGAAGATTATATGATCGTTCATTCCTATTCTGCTGTCGTTCCATAATTTTCTTCGCTCTATCACGTATGATCGCGAACGAATCATGCCGATCAAGTCTTATAGTTTTGTCATCCAACATTTCCAACCTACGCAAAAGGGTATATGATTTACCATTAGTAATCATATGTTGTCCGAATGCTAAGTAATAAGGACTCGTTCCTGTGGATGCATGTACAGCTGAACGTAATGCACAACTAATACTGCTCAGATTTTCATCCCAATTACTTTGATCCGTTTTTATATAAGCCCTGATAGCTGGCAAAACTGAACCATTTACACGTTCAGATGCATTAGCTTGAGGCGAATGTATTGCCGTATAAATATGATTAATTCCGTAATCCTGCAAAAGTCTGTTAAAATTTTTAGATTTAAATTGAGAACCATTATCTCATACTATAGATTCAGGAGTACCAAAAGTATGAAATAATTCCTGTAAATATTTGGTAACAATATCAGTATGAAACTTCCTCACAGGCTTAAGGAAACAAAATTTAGAAAAATGATCTAATATAATGAAAATACCTATGTTACCTGACTGATCTTGGATACGGCCCTAAAAAATCAACAAAAAGCTTCTGAAAGAATCTGAAAGTGAACATCGTTCTTCGAATCGGTGGTCTAGTTATAAAATTTGGATGTTTAGTACCCTTACATATATCACAAGCATTGACATAATTTCTCACGTCACATACTAAATTTGGCCAATAATAAAAACGTCTAATTCTTTCCAATGTTTTAGTAATTCCCCCATGAGCTGATAAAGTACAATCATGAGCCCTTTCAAGAAGTTCTGGAATCATGTCTTTGGGTATCCAAAGTTTCCAAGCAAGATCGTCCTGCAACTGTTCACCAGTACTATGTTCAGTGCGTCTATATAAAAAACCATATATGATCCTAAGATCAGGAGTTTGATTAATGGTTACATTAATACGCTGGAGTAATTGCCTGTAATTTTCACATTTAAAATGCTCGGATTCTAAGTCCACGAAAACCCCAGAGTCATCAATTCCAGACAAACTCAATCCCAAAATTCCGGATAAGTCCTCAGTATTTGTTCGTGAAAGTGCATCAGGAACTAAATTTCTGCTACCTTTTCTGTGCTCAATCTTAAAATCAAAACCCTGAAGTTTTAAAGCCCATCTCGCTAAGCGTGAATTTAAGTCAGTCTGAGACATGAGCCATTTTAGCGATGCATGATCAGTGATCATCGTGAACTCATGACCCTCTACATATGCTCTAAATTTTTTTTATACTTAATATAGCTGCTCAACATTCCTGCTCCGTGACTGAATATGTCCGCTGGGCGTGGTTTAGTTTCTTTGACATATATGCAATTGGAAACTCTTCACCTTCCAAAGTTTGTTGTACCAAAACACTTCCTACACCAGTATTACTGGCATTACAATGAATGTAAAATGGCCTTGAGAAATCAGGACTATGCAATACAGGAGCAGTGGTCAATATATGTTTCAAATCTTCAAATGCCGTTTGTGTTATATCATTCCATATAAATTTCCTTCCAGTCTTCAATAAATCCGTTAAAGGTGTTGTAACAGGAGCATAATTTTTAATAAATTTCCTATACCACCCCGACATACCTAAAAATCTTCTGAGTTGTCGCACAGATCGAGGAATAGGGAATTCAACAATAGCTGAAACTTTATCTGGATCCGTTCGAATAATACCATTTCCCACTATGTGACCAAGATATCTGACTTCTTGTACACAAAATTTAGATTTTTCCACATTTATAGTTAATCATGCAGAGCGTATATATTTTGCCACATCACACATCACCTCTATATGCCGATTAAATGTATCCGATACTACCAGCAAATCATCCAAATATACAAACACTTCCGTTCTTAAATTCGGAGGAATCACCTTGTCCATTAATCTTAACATTGTTTGTGGCGCATTACATAAGCCAAAAGGCATAACTTTATAATGATACAAAGGCCGGCCAGGAACAGTAAATGCCGTCTTATCTTTTGATGACTTTTCTAGAGGTATTTGCCAGAAAGCATCCTTTAAATCTATACTGGTGATAAATTCTGCCTTTGGTAGCCTGCTTAGAATTCCATCAATATTAGGCAACGGATATGCATCCCTTACAGTAACGGAATTAACTTTTCTGCTATCCAAACATAAGCGAATTTTTCCCGGCTTACATACTAAGACGATTGGAGAAGACCATGCACTATCAGATTCTTCAATAACACCATTTTGTAACATCCGATCCAATTCCTCATAAATAAGTTTTTCTATAGCTGGGGAAACAGGAAAATGTCGCTGTTTTATAGGAATGGAATTTCCCACATCTATTAAGTGAGAAATTACATTAGTTCTGCCTAAGCCTTCCTTAGCAAATGATGGAAACATTCTAATTACTTGTTCTAATTGCAATTTCCGTAAATCCGATAATGGACGTTGATCAAAAATTTTCGAGGTAATTGAAGGATCCTTATTCAAATGTATTTCACTAATGAGACCAATTGGTAATAAATCAAATATAAGCCAAAAATCTATTCCTAAATACAAATTTTGTGAAAGATTAGGCACTATATACAACCTTATTCGTTTAGTCTTATCATGAAATGAAATATTTGTATCTATATATCCTAAAATCTGTTGGGATTTGCCATCAGCTGTTTTAACAAAAGAGTGAATTCTCTTAAATAATTGTCCAGAATTCGTCAAATCATATGCAGCTTCAGAAACTAAACAACTAATTGAAGCACCTGTATCTAATAAACCTGTATATTCTTTTCCAAAAATTTTAACATTCGCATAGGGTCTAATGTCGTTTTGATTATCAATCACCGCACCTAAAATGCTTCGACGTGTTTGATTCACCTGTTGCCAAAATTTCCTTATTCTTCTACATGAACGAATTTTTCCTAATTTAGGCATTGGTTTACTAAAAATCTCGCCTCTTTTTTCCTTGTATTCTGCTAGTCTAATATGAAATGGCTTCATATAACTTGGAGGGTGAGACTTTAAAATAATGTTCGACGTTAGTTCAGGCCATTCATTCCTCTTCAAAATATCTGCATTTTTCAATTGAGATTCTAAAGAATTGTTTTCAGGGATAAAATCTGAATTGCTAATAATGTTTACTTTTGTAATTTCAGAGTTAAAATCTAATGGAATAATTCCAGTGTCATTTAAAATCTCAGGGTTTAAATTTCCGTCACACTTAAGTTCAATATTAGATGTAGAATTTACTCCGTATTGGAGTTTATCGATCCTGTTTGTTTGAGTGCACATTTCTGTGCACTGTATCGACAGTTTTTTGAATTACTACAATTTACACAATTTGGTTTATAAACATTTGGTATTCCACAACCATAACAAAACACCTGTCTATCTTCAAGACAATCGTGATACCGATGACCAGTCTTGTGACAATTCCAGCATATTAAAGAAACAACGGAAAGTTTTTCATCATTTATCGATTCTGCTTCAACATCCCTTATCTCATGTACTTGACGTCGCGTATTAATTGGTTTGTTTAAAATGTGCCTTTTCTCCATGTCTTTCATAAAAAACTCCCTTCGACGACAAATATCACGCAACTGAGAAACTGAAACAATAGATAAATTCAATATATCATGTTGAATTTCGGGTAATAAATTCCTTCTAAGTATTTCAACTAATACCGTCTCTGTAAGAGGAATTGCCAATCGGTCCGAAATATCACTATAGCCTCGTAAAATAAGTCAAAAGTTTCGTTAGTGCGCTGCTTACGATCACGTATCATCTCCCTAAAGTCTACATCCGTACGTGAATCCTTATAATGATGACGTAATGCATTGCAAAGATCAGACCAGTGTATATCATCAACAGACCGATGATAACGCCAAAACCAATCCGATGCTTTACCTTCAAATAGAGTAGAAATATGTCGGCATAACAAATCAAAATTTCCATCCAATGTCTGCATTGTTAAAGCTTCTATGCGGTAAATAAAATTATCTATTGCTATTCCTTTCTGATCCCCAGAAAATCTAATTTTCCAATTATGAATAACATGACCTACTTTATCAGCCTTAATATATGCATTAAATGTATTTCTATTGTTATTATCCGAATTTCCCACACACGATCTTTCATTCTCCGGTAATCCTTAAAGCTGATCAATAGTCTGTTGTTCTACAAAAGGTGAAGTTTGCATCCTAACATTTGAATTAGAATGACTTCCTAAGGCCTCTGCCTGCGAATTCTCATTTCTAAATTGACTTACATTTAATCTTCTAAATCCAGAATTAATATTCGTTTCAATAATTCTGGTCAAGCTCTGGCTTAAAGTGTTAAGCATTTCGGCATGTTGGGCACCTACAGCAGCTGTAACCAAATTCCTAATATGTTCATCCTGATCCGTTATCAAATCATTTGTCAACAGTACTGTATCATGACCTCCCGCCTGAGAAATTTCTCATACAGTATGAAAAATATCATAAAGCATTTTATTACAAAAGCAACTAAATAATTGAGGAGGAAAGCATATCCATATAGTACTATTTCGCTAACGCTTACTTAGCTCATCAGTGGATTTTCCTAATTTCTGAATACAAACCCAAGATCTATATGTTTAAAATTCAATCAATCAAACGAGAATTGTTTGAACATTAAACACACAAACCAAAAAATCTATAAACAAAAACATAACAATCCATGAGTTTACTTTTATAACATACTCACATTACCATTTTTAGCTTTTTTATTCTCATCTACACCAGGCTTGCCATCGGCCAGCATAACTAATGCATCTTGAATCAAATGAAAAAATTAAAAAATGAAACAAAACAAACGAATATCAAAATTTAATACCGTGCACATGTAGTATTTTATATTAACTGAATTTATCCTGGGAATATTTAATCATATATACGATTCCAATTGTGCTTTTTCCCCTATAAACTATATGTGAAATCTATCATCACATACTTTATGTTATTCTCATACAGTATGAAAAATATTTATTATATATATATATAAATTAATATATAAATTAAAAAATATATATATAAATTAATATATAAATTAAAATATAAATTAAAAATAAAAATCGTTTGATTAATTGAATTTTAAACATACAGATCTTGGGTTTGTATTCAGAAATTAGGAAAATCCACTGATGAGCTAAGTAAGCGTTAGCGAAATAGTACTATATGGATATGCTTTCCACCTCAATTATTTAGTTGCTTTTGTAATAAAATGTTTTATGATATTTTTCATACTGTATGAGAAATTTCTCAGGCGGGAGGTACTGTTGACAAATGATTTGATAACGGATCAGGATGAACATATTAGGAATTTGGTTACAGCTGCTGTAGGTGCCCAACATCCCGAAATGCTTAACACTTTAAGCCAGAGCTTGACCAGAATTATTGAAACGAATATTAATTCTGGATTTAGAAGATTAAATGTAAGTCAATTTAGAAATGAGAATTCGCAGGCAGAGGCCTTAGGAAGTCATTCTAATTCAAATGTTAGGATGCAAACTTCACCTTTTGTAGAACAACAGACTATTGATCAGCTTTTAGGATTACCGGAGAATGAAAGATCGTGTGTGGGAAATTCGGATAATAACAATAGAAATACATTTAATGCATATATTAAGGCTGATAAAGTAGGTCATGTTATTCATAATTGGAAAATTAGATTTTCTGGGGATCAGAAAGGAATAGCAATAGATAATTTTATTTACCGCATAGAAGCTTTAACAATGCAGACATTGGATGGAAATTTTGATTTGTTATGCCGACATATTTCTACTCTATTTGAAGGTAAAGCATCGGATTGGTTTTGGCGTTATCATCGGTCTGTTGATGATATACACTGGTCTGATCTTTGCAATGCATTACGTCATCATTATAAGGATTCACGTACGGATGTAGACTTTAGGGAGATGATACGTGATCGTAAGCAGCGCACTAACGAAACTTTTGACTTATTTTACGAGGCTATAGTGATATTTCGGACCGATTGGCAATTCCTCTTACAGAGACGGTATTAGTTGAAATACTTAGAAGGAATTTATTACCCGAAATTCAACATGATATATTGAATTTATCTATTGTTTCAGTTTCTCAGTTGCGTGATATTTGTCGTCGAAGGGAGTTTTTTATGAAAGACATGGAGAAAAGGCACATTTTAAACAAACCAATTAATACGCGACGTCAAGTACATGAGATAAGGGATGTTGAAGCAGAATCGATAAATGATGAAAAACTTTCCGTTGTTTCTTTAATATGCTGGAATTGTCACAAGACTGGTCATCGGTATCACGATTGTCTTGAAGATAGACAGGTGTTTTGTTATGGTTGTGGAATACCAAATGTTTATAAACCAAATTGTGTAAATTGTAGTAATTCAAAAAACTGTCGATACAGTGCACAGAAATGTGCACTCAAACAAACAGGATCGATAAACTCCAATACGGAGTAAATTCTACATCTAATATTGAACTTAAGTGTGACGGAAATTTAAACCCTGAGATTTTAAATGACACTGGAATTATTCCATTAGATTTTAACTCTGAAATTACAAAAGTAAACATTATTAGCAATTCAGATTTTATCCCTGAAAACAATTCTTTAGAATCTCAATTGAAAAATGCAGATATTTTGAAGAGGAATGAATGGCCTGAACTAACGTCGAACATTATTTTAAAGTCTCACCCTCCAAGTTATATGAAGCCATTTCATATTAGACTAGCAGAATACAAGGAAAAAAGAGGCGAGATTTTTAGTAAACCAATGCCTAAATTAGGAAAAATTCGTTCATGTAGAAGAATAAGGAAATTTTGGCAACAGGTGAATCAAACACGTTGAAGCATTTTAGGTGCGGTGATTGATAATCAAAACGACATTAGACCCTATGCGAATGTTAAAATTTTTGGAAAAGAATATACAGGTTTATTAGATACAGGTGCTTCAATTAGTTGTTTAGTTTCTGAAGCTGCATATGATTTGACGAATTCTGGACAATTATTTAAGAGAATTCACTCTTTTGTTAAAACAGCTGATGGCAAATCCCAACAGATTTTAGGATATATAGATACAAATATTTCATTTCATGATAAGACTAAACGAATAAGGTTGTATATAGTGCCTAATCTTTCACAAAATTTGTATTTAGGAATAGATTTTTGGCTTATATTTGATTTATTACCAATTGGTCTCATTAGTGAAATACATTTGAATAAGGATCCTTCAATTACCTCGAAAATTTTTGATCAACGTCCATTATCGGATTTACGGAAATTGCAATTAGAACAAGTAATTAGAATGTTTCCATCATTTGCTAAGGAAGGCTTAGGCAGAACTAATGTAATTTCTCACTTAATAGATGTGGGAAATTCCATTCCTATAAAACAGCGACATTTTCCTGTTTCCCCAGCTATAGAAAAACTTATTTATGAGGAATTGGATCGGATGTTACAAAATGGTGTTATTGAAGAATCTGATAGTGCATGGTCTTCTCCAATCGTCTTAGTATGTAAGCCGGGAAAAATTCGCTTATGTTTGGATAGCAGAAAAGTTAATTCCGTTACTGTAAGGGATGCATATCCGTTGCCTAATATTGATGGAATTCTAAGCAGGCTACCAAAGGCAGAATTTATCACCAGTATAGATTTAAAGGATGCTTTCTGGCAAATACCTCTAGAAAAGTCATCAAAAGATAAGACGGCATTTACTGTTCCTGGCCGGCCTTTGTATCATTATAAAGTTATGCCTTTTGGCTTATGTAATGCGCCACAAACAATGTTAAGATTAATGGACAAGGTGATTCCTCCGAATTTAAGAACGGAAGTGTTTGTATATTTGGATGATTTGCTGGTAGTATCGGATACATTTAATCGGCATATAGAGGTGATGTGTGATGTGGCAAAATATATACGCTCTGCATGATTAACTATAAATGTGGAAAAATCTAAATTTTGTGTACAAGAAGTCAGATATCTTGGTCACATAGTGGGAAATGGTATTATTCGAACGGATCCAGATAAAGTTTCAGCTATTGTTGAATTCCCTATTCCTCGATCTGTGCGACAACTCAGAAGATTTTTAGGTATGTCGGGGTGGTATAGGAAATTTATTAAAAATTATGCTCCTGTTACAACACCTTTAACGGATTTATTGAAGACTGGAAGGAAATTTATATGGAATGATATAACACAAACGGCATTTGAAGATTTGAAACATATATTGACCACTGCTCCTGTATTGCATAGTCCTGATTTCTCAAGGCCATTTTACATTCATTGTAATGCCAGTAATACTGGTGTAGGAAGTGTTTTGGTACAACAAACTTTGGAAGGTGAAGAGTTTCCAATTGCATATATGTCAAAGAAACTAAACCACGCCCAGCGGACATATTCAGTCACGGAGCAGGAATGTTGAGCAGCTATATTAAGTATAAAAAAAATTTAGAGCATATGTAGAGGGTCATGAGTTCACGATGATCACTGATCATGCATCGCTAAAATGGCTCATGTCTCAGACTGACTTAAATTCACGCTTAGCGAGATGGGCTTTAAAACTTCAGGGTTTTGATTTTAAGATTGAGCACAGAAAAGGTAGCAGAAATTTAGTTCCTGATGCACTTTCACGAACAAATACTGAGGACTTATCCGGAATTTTGGGATTGAGTTTGTCTGGAATTGATGACTCTGGGGTTTTCGTGGACTTAGAATCCGAGCATTTTAAATGTGAAAATTACAGGCAATTACTCCAGCGTATTAATGTAACCATTAATCAAACTCCTGATCTTAGGATCATATATGGTTTTTTATATAGACGCACTGAACATAGTACTGGTGAACAGTTGCAGGACGATCTTGCTTGGAAACTTTGGATACCCAAAGACATGATTCCAGAACTTCTTGAAAGGGCTCATGATTGTACTTTATCAGCTCATGGGGGAATTACTAAAACATTGGAAAGAATTAGACGTTTTTATTATTGGCCAAATTTAGTATGTGACGTGAGAAATTATGTCAATGCTTGTGATATATGTAAGGGTACTAAACATCCAAATTTTATAACTAGACCACCGATTCGAAGAACGATGTTCACTTTCAGATTCTTTCAGAAGCTTTTTGTTGATTTTTTAGGGCCGTATCCAAGATCAGTCAGGTAACATAGGTATTTTCATTATATTAGATCATTTTTCTAAATTTTGTTTCCTTAAGCCTGTGAGGAAGTTTCATACTGATATTGTTACCAAATATTTACAGGAATTATTTCATACTTTTGGTACTCCTGAATCTATAGTATGAGATAATGGTTCTCAATTTAAATCTAAAAATTTTAACAGACTTTTGCAGGATTACGGAATTAATCATATTTATACGGCAATACATTCGCCTCAAGCTAATGCATCTGAACGTGTAAATGGTTCAGTTTTGCCAGCTATCAGGGCTTATATAAAAACGGATCAAAGTAATTGGGATGAAAATCTGAGCAGTATTAGTTGTGCATTACGTTCAGCTGTACATGCATCCACAGGAACGAGTCCTTATTACTTAGCATTCGGACAACATATGATTACTAATGGTAAATCATATACCCTTTTGCGTAGGTTGGAAATGTTGGATGACAAAACTATAAGACTTGATCGGCATGATTCGTTCGCGATCATACGTGATAGAGCGAAGAAAATTATGGAACGACAGCAGAATAGGAATGAACGATCATATAATCTTCGCTCAAGAGAAGTTGACTATGAAATTGGACAGGAGATATTTCGTCGGAATTTCAGTCGAAGCAATTTAGGGAAGCATTATAATGCAAAATTAGCGCCTACATTCATTAAAGCAAGAATTCGGTGAAAGACTGGCTATTGTTATTATGAACTGGAGGATCTGAATGGTAAATTGATTGGAGTTTATCATGCAAAGGATATACGAACATGAATTTCTATTAGTACAAGCGTTATCAGTCTTGGTGAATTTCAACCACCAATTCTGATTTTGGCAAGGGGGAAAATATGTAGTGCTTGTACGGATGAATTGGGAAAATTTTTTTTATACACTGTAGTCATATATACTGTATTTAAATATATATGTATAAATTGGAAAGACAAATGAATTTTTTTTTGGACATACATAGATATTTTTTATTTTGTTGTCAAAAGGTAAATTAAGAAAAAGAAAAAATTTTGAAATTGAAGGAGAAACACGTATTAGAATTGTGAGAAAAATTTAAATAGTGAAGAATTTTGAAAGAATTGAATTGAATCTGCTGAGTATTGTGATGTTGGTTGATTTTATCTAATTTCTGTTATGGAATAGAGATCTTTCGAATTTATATGGACGGATAACAATTTTTTTGTATTTGGTTTTGGTCAAAGTTCTGGTATCTGTGTCTAATTGTTCCTGAAGATTAAATATATGAGTGGCGATACATTGTCAACTGTAATTATTAAGGAGTTGAACCATAGATGCTGATAGAAGTCTTGCATGAAGGCATAAGTATATAATTGATGATTAATTGGTTGGAATGAAAAAAAAAATATGTATATGGAATTATATATGTATATCGAAAGTTTAAATATTATACATACGTACAAATTGCTAAATTTTTTTCAAATCTTTTAAATTTTAGAATTAAATTTAAAACTTGAGGGAAGAAAAAGAGATTATTTTATAATAAAAGAATTGAATAGTGATTGTATCATTGACGTGTTCTCAAACATCCTTAAAAGTAAAACTTGTTGTTGTAAGTTTGGTATTGCTATTAAATCATGTTAAAATTTTGTTAATAATTAAATGCAATTACTAATTATTTTAAAACACACATCCTCACATATATCTGCATGATTTTACCACTGATTAAATAGATATTATTATTTGAAAGTTTTTCTTTCTGATCAATCATAAAATAACTAAGCAAAAGAAACCACGGTCATCTGGCGCCTGCTGACAACGCGGTGAATATTATAAAATGTGAGTAATATCTTTTTGAATTTTTGATTAGAAATAAAAATAAATAAATAAATAATAATTTTATTTAATTCTTATTATAAATAAATAATAATTTTTATTGATTGCATTTTTCTAAACTTTTACATAAATAAAAAGAATATATGTATATTAAATATTCAGATTCATATGATACTTAATAATACAATATTTATTAAACAAAATAGTTAAAAATAATATATGTTAATATTTGATTATATTGTTTAAATTTCATATTTAAAACTTTCACTTAATTCGTTTTTAATTATTTAGAGTTAATTTTTTTTTGTTCAATGTTATTAAAACTATTTTAATTATGAATTATAAACTAAAAATTTTATAATAAATTGTTAATTAATAATGAAATATTAAATAATTGAATTTTGATTTCTGGTCATTCGATAGAATAGGTTAATCAAATTAGGGATCATGTATGGACAAAAATATATTTGTTGGTATTTATATGTATACGATCATGGCAGGGTGGGCATGGTGGTCAGGTGTGAGCCCATAGGGTAAAGTCAGAGTACGATCATTATGGAGAAACACACAAGAAGACTTACTGCCTCCACGCGGCGGCCACCGTTAACATGCTCGGGTCTGGGTCTTTCTAGGAAACCTCGCTCAGCCTACACTGTGGATTGTCCTTGTGTGGTGGGAAGCGTTTTTTCCTTTCTGGAGACCAATACTCGGTCATGGCTAAAGTAAGCAACGATTTGGGGGCCGGATCATGGTGTGATGCGACCCGTGCCTGGGATCAGCTTGGCTAGAGGTCCCCTTCAGAAAATAGTCTAGTCGCAAATGGAGCTTCACCGATACCTGGCCACCTCGGTGAATAATGTTTTGGCCTTGCTGGGTTATCGGGGGCTATGGCCCGGCCGACCTACTTTCCCCCACACTCGTGGGAATTACATGCATTCGATTAAAAAAAAAACGACGATGATGAGAGGAAGGACGGAGACCAAAAGCTCGACCCACAAGGGGGACTTATTAGCTCCACTCCAATAGCCGACCCTCAAAGGGGGCCTACAGCTTCGGTTGGGACGCCACTAGTGGGCCGACCCGACTCTTTAGCGGACGCCAAAGAAAAAAAGCTCGACCCAGAAGGGGGGCTTATTGGCTCCACTCCAAGGGCCGACCCTCAAAGAGGGCCAACAGTTTCGGTTGGGACGCCACTAGTTGGGCGACCCAACTCTTTTGCGGACGTCGTTGCTGCGGGCGCGATGTGTAGCGGTGCCCAGGACTCCTCCACTTCCCGGCGCGGGGTGGTTTCCGGGACCACCGAGGGTGCGGGGGCGATGCGATCTTCAGGAGGAGCGGCCTGGTGCTGAGGTCGCCTCCTGTGAGATGCTCCCGCCGCCGGTGGGACCACGGATGGGGCGGCTTCTGCCTCGCCTGTGGATGCGGGATCTTTGGGGGATACTGTCTGCCCGACGACCAACGGGGTCGGTGACGCGCCGTGTGCGGGTGTGTCTGGTCGGGCGGGGGATCGCCGCGACTGGGCCGTATCCGCGATATGAGGGCGAGGGAGGAGGCCGCGATCGCTCAATGCCGGGCTGTGTTGAGCGGGATGCGTGAAGCTTGTGTTTGGCAGAGGAACATAAGTGGTGAGGTGAAGGGAGGCCTGGCCAAAATGGCCGAGCTTCTTGATGTAGCGCTCGATTGTAGGCGTGCGTGGAGGGCAGCTGAGGGGAACGGGCCGCTTCCGGGTTCCCACTGGCGGGCTGCCACTCTGCTTGTGGGGGATACTGCTACTCGGTGGGTGGTCCGGCTTCCCCGCCCAACGGGCTAACGGCCCGACTGCCCTCACCAAACGGGCTCGAGGGCCGACTGCGCCCTCCAAACGGGCTGATGGCCTGGTTTCCCCCGTCAAACGGGCTAACGGCCCGAGTGCCCCCGCCGGACGCCCTGGGGCCCGGGTGCCCCCGATGAGCGGCCTGCTGGCTGTCCGGCTGCCCCTGCGAAACGGGCTGCACCTGCCAAGCGGGCGGCTGCCAGCCCGGCTGCCACTGGCGGATCTAAGAGGGCCAGGGCGGAGGGGCCGGATGGGACCCTCGGGGCAACTCCTGCGACCGGGGATGGTGACTGGAGGACAGTCACCTCGGGGAGAAGGAGGAAGAGACGGGGTTTGGGGACCCCGGCGGTGGACGATGAGAGGGCACCGCCCCCGGTCCGTCGGTTGCGATCTAGGCGCGCGAAGCCTGAGGCGGTGCTCATTAAGCCCGCGGTGGGGCACACCTATGCGGGGGTGCTGAAGGATCTGCGTGGCAGCGTGACGGGCGAACTAAGGACAACAGTTGCGGTGGCTCCTCGATTATATGGATTACCAAAGATGCACAAGGAAGGATTTCAATTAAGACCAATTTGTTCATTTACAAATTCTCCATCTTACGGACTTAGTAAATATATTGCTGGTGTTTTGGGGAAAATTAATGTAGGATCAAAATATAACATCAGGAACTCGTTAGATTTTAAGGAAAAATTGAATGGAATTAATTTGGATATTGATGATAGACTTATTTCTTTTGATGTGGTATCTCTGTTTCCGAGTATACCGATAGATTTAGCAATGGATATAATAGAGGGAAAATGGAAATTATTGAAGGAATTTACTATTATGAATAAGAATTTGTTCATAAGTATTTTGAGATTTTGTATAAAGGATAATAGGTATTTTAAGTATGATGGAAAATTCTATTATCAGCATAGGGGTTTACCTATGGGTTCTCCGGCTTCCCCAATTGTGGCGGATATAGTTATGGAGGAGTTATTGGACAAATGTATTGATAGCCTTGGTGTAAAACCAAGGATAATTACAAAGTATGTTGATGATTTATTTTGTATAATATCTGAGGATGCTGTTGATGATATCTTAGGTGCATTGAATAGATTTAATGTTGATATTAGGTTTACGATGGAGAAGGAATATAATTATAGATTAGCTTATTTAGATACATTAGTTATAAGAAGAGGGAAGAATATAGTTATGGATTGGTATCAGAAAACCACTGCATCTGGTAGGTTGATAAATTATTATTCTAAACATAGTAGGAGAATTATAATTAATACAGCCAGGAATTTAATGGAGAAGGTTTTAACAATTAGTGACAGGGAATTTCATATGAAGAACAGGGAGAGAATTAGGAATATACTACTTCAGAATGATTTTCCGGAAAGCTTAATTTTTAATTTGATGAATCATTATAGAAGGAGGTTAGCTAACAATATGGCGGCTAATATGGAACCAAAGATTTATAAATCTTTGACTTACATACCGGGAATGTCAGAGAGATTAAAGAAATCTAATATATTTGATAGTCAAAAATATGGTATAAATTTTAGAACATTTAACACAAATAATATATTATTTAGTAGAGTAAAGGATAGAATGGTTAAGTGGGATATGTCTAATATAGTTTATAGTATACCATGTGGTGGTAATAAGAGTGACAATTGCAGTAAGGTCTATATAGGTACGACAAAGAATACGTTAAAAACTAGGATATCAGGACATAAAAGCAATCAGAAATATAGACACATTAATTCAGAAAAAACAGCATCATCATCTCATTGTTTTCAGTTGAATCATTATCCAGACTTTGAGAATGCATCAGTTTTGAAAACGGAGAATAATTATAAACGTAGGTTTTTGTTAGAAATGTTAGAGATTAATAATATACCAAAGTCAGATAGAATAAACTTTAAAATAGATACAGATAATTTAGCACATAACTATAGATATTTAGTTAGTAAAAATTAAATTATTAGAATTAATATTATGTTGGATATTATATTACAAAATATTTAACTTAGAGGAAATTTTTAGGCTTATATTCATTTAATGTTTAATTTGTTTTTTGTTAGTTGTTTAACATATAATTGTATATTAAAATTAATATTATGAAAATGTAATAATAATGATTTGAAGTATTTTTTATGTGTATATTTATATATATATGTATATGTATATAGATATATGGGATTATAAGTATATATAAAAAGATATTATAAATGTATATTTAAATGTAAATATTGTAAAATATTTTTGAATTTTATACATTTTGTTAATATTGTAAAAAAATTTTAAAATATTTTGAATCATATTCTTTTCACAATTTTTATGAGACATGTTATGTTAGAAAAAACTTCAAAAAAAGGGAAAAAAAATTTTAAAAATAAAAACTTCCTGAAGATGTTAACCGAAGGTTAACGAAATATCGAAAATAAATATAAAAATAATAAATAAAAAGAGAAAAAACCTTAAAGCTTAAAAAAATAGATTGTTAAAATAATAAAAAAGGTTAAAAAAAGTATTAAGAAAAAGTATTAAGAAAGAATATTTAATTCGCGAAGTGCATCAGGAATCCAATCATTTTCATTGAAAGAAATCATAAAATTTAAACTTCCATACCAGAAAGAATGTTCTTTACCTTCTAAAACCGTGAGGGTGTACGCCACTATCTTAAATGCGATGTTTGATTTATGGTTATATATGTATATACAAATTAAATGTGTATGTAGTTCCTCCACGCATTTGCAAATATGTACAAGGTGTTTGGTGGCAAATTTATATTTTTAAATACGATTATTTCAAAAAGTAATAAACGGTGCGGAGGGAGGGTGGCGCCGTTGGAATTATCGATTGTGAGGATTTGTCAGTCACGATGTCGCAGTGGTCGAGTGAGCATCGCGCGTTCGCTGTGGAGACATTTTTTAAGAGTAATGATTCTTACGTAATTGCTCGTCGACAATTTTGTTAAAAGTTCGATATTCGGTGAATAACTGCTTCGGCTATGAATGGCCCACGGCCAGGGCCCAGTCGTTCTTCAAGGACTCCCGAAAACATTGAACTGGTTGAAATAAGTTTAATTTGAAATCCGCGACTTTCAATACGGAGAAGAGCAGCCTCACTGGAAATTCCAAGAGCGATTATTCATGAAGTTTTAAAAAGGATCTGAAGGATATGGATGACAAACTCTTTAAAAAATAAAATCCGCATTTCCATTCTATCGTTCAATGCTCCTAATATAACTTTGTGTCAATTATTACGTTTTTTATTTAAGTTTGAAAATATAAATCTGCTACCAGACACCCTTTACTTATATCAATATAGAAAACGTTAAATGATACTTACATCTTCAAAAATTGATTCGTAGGTATTTGATATTTTTTTCGATGAAAGATTATATGCATACCCATTGAAAAAAATTGATTCAATAATTCCATCGTCTAATATATGAAGCATTTTTTGTTTTCTAATGAAGAATTTGAATAGGCGTAACATCATTACTAATTTAAAACACATTTGCTTCATTCCAGCCTCCAATTCCGGAAGGCAAATCTCAAACCATGAACAAATATGTCTGGGTACAGCAGCGTACCATTTTTGTTGAAAATTATCTTCTCTAGATATTGAAAATATTAACGAACCTTCATCTGGCTTTCTACTGCACATTACTAATATTCTAAGATTAAAATTAAAATTAATATTATCACCATATGCATTGAGACTAATATAGTTCTGGTTGTTGTCGTTAGAAGATAAATTCATTTCATAAATATCACCGCGGTAGCCACGCACAAATGATCCTTTCAGTAGGAAACCGTTATTTAACGCTAACCAGATGGATTTTTTAATATTTTGTGAATCTACTGACAAATCTTCTTTACAAAAGGGATGTATCGCATTAGTAATCTGTTATTTTCATGATCCGCAACCGATAAATATACTAAAGACTGGTGGACATGGGAACGAATATCAAATAGACTTGTTAAATCCAAATAAACGTCAGCATTAATATTGGACACTGTAAGAAACGTTATTACAAAGTATTACAAAAAATTTTACAACAATAATATTCAGCAATGTTTTTAGTGATTTACATTCGACAATAGAAAAGCGAAATCCATCACTTTTAATTCGATACATTTCTGCATAATAAAACAATAATACACACATAGTTATATACATACATATACGTATAAAAACTTACTATCTTGATCTTTCCTCACAATTACATCTCCAACTACATTATCTTCTTCCAACAATTCCATTAAATAGTCATATAATATGATATAATCTCGAATAAATTTATTATCTGACACAGGATATTTTTGATATTCCACAAAATTGTGAAAATAACTTTTAAAAATGTTATTCGCCGACATTTCTATCTACTTAATAAAACAAATGATATATGTATGTACAGTCACTCAGATAATAGTGCGTACCCTTTAAACATTCTTTACTTTTCCAAAAATTGGTGATATTTAAAAAAAGTATATAAACCAAGCATGAACACAAATATTTATTTTATTTAAATTTAAAAACTTTAATGTGCAAAGTCGAGTTGCGTTTTTCTATTTATTTCGTTTAAGTTTTTTCTTTCCTCAATTTTAAAATATGTGCACGGATTTCCGTTTGTTTTCTTAGCCTTTTTAACAAAGTTTTTCCTAAAATTACTGCAGTCTTTCTGGCTTACAAATTAACCTTTTTATACCTTCCGTATATTATTTTTTCTTCAAATCTACTTAATTTTAAAAAGTACCGCTTTCTTTTGTCAACGTACTGCCAGATTAGCTTTTAAGTGAAAAAGTACAACAAGCAGTAAATTACCCGGACTTTTTGTAGTTTATTTTAGACAATAGGTGTGTATTGGTACTGTAAATTGGGCGCCCGCGGGTGACCAATCTTACCAGAAAGTGTTTTCTCACGCAAAAATTGGGTAAATGAGAGAGGTTTTGAGAGAATAATATTCTTGTTCTTCACTCACGAGAACGCTCGTTCTTTTTCTTCGGGCTAGTTTGTGCAGCTGATTTATAAGTTAAATAGAATGAAGAAAAGATTAAAAGTTTCCCAACAATGCAATAAATAGTTAATTTTATTTCATGATATACTTTAAAATTATTTGATGTTTCTTTAATTAACATGTGCAAGGCAAATTATTGTGTTTTTATGGATGTATGCATGTGTGTAGATTTGTAATTGTACATGGTTATACATTAGGTCGGTTCTAGGTGCCTGTTCTAGGTACATACTTCATAAAATTTCCATAAAGTATTTTTTTATGTAAAAGCAAATTCAAAAATTGAGAAGGAAAGCATATCCATATAGTACTATTTCGCTAATGATTACACTAATGTACTTTTCGCAATTTTTGATTACAAATTCAAGATTCTTATGTTCAAAATTCAACAAATCAATCGAGAATTAATGTTGAATACGAACAAAAAACCAAAAATGTATAAACAAAAATATAACAATTCATGAGTTTACTTTTTTTACTACACATACATATTTTTAGATTTTTCTCCTCATCTATATTATATTGAGTTTGCTTTTATAAAAAATACTTTATGAGAATATCATAAAGTATGTAATAATACATTTTACATATTTTTTCAGGAAAAAGCACAGTTTTAAAATTAGAATCATTTATAAAGAGATATTTTATTTCATTTATTTATAACAATTACCAACCAAGCCCATTTTTTTTTTTTTTTTTTTTTTTTTGGCGTGTGAGGTAGGGTTGAAAATGCCTTCGCACTTACAGAGACCGTCGTCTTCTGCGTCGAGTGGTGTTGCCACTAAACAATTCCCTCCTCCTCCTCTGGGTAGATTCCTCCCCGGGACCGCGCCATGGCCCCGGCCCGTATCGCCTGGTCCCCGTCAGAGGGGGCCCCGCTATGCAGCAGCGCATCGAGGTCCCTCTTCTTCCTCCGCAGAACGTATCCCACGTACTGTGCCACAGCGTCCCAATTGTCCTCACAATGGAGCATCCTCCCTATCACGGTGGCAGGAGCGAACCCGCCAACCCGCTGCGCCATTGCACCTCTCTCAGTATGCCACCTGGTGCAGTCGAAGAAAGTTTGTTCTGCATCATCATCCGTAATACCACAGTAAATGCAGTCGGGACCATCTGCCCTGCCCATCCGATACAGGTACTTTCGGAAGTATCCGTGGCCCGAGAGGAATTGTGTCAGGAAGTAGTTAACTTCCCCAAATTTCCTCCGAATCCATACTTCCACGCAGGGAATGAGCCTCGCCGTCCACCTGCCGACCGACGCAACGCCCCGCGGGACCGCTTGTACTCTTGGGCTTCCAGTAGAGCCTCGCCGGCCCGCCTAGCCCTAGTATAGATCCTCCTATTGCGGAGGCAGTCACGCCTGAGTCCAGCAATCTCCGGCGTCCACCAGTACACAGGTCGCCTCCCCGCCCGTCGGACAATCGGGGCATCGATGCGTCGCATCCACGGACAATGCGCCGCATCATAGCACCCGGCAGGGAGTCAGCGTCTCCCCCACGTCCGCGCCCCTCTCCAACCAAGCCCATAGGGCCATATGTAGTTGATGGACTATAAGTGTAACATAAGAATAATTAAATATGTAGGCAACAAATGAGCTAGAAATAATGCTTATGAAAAAAATAATAGTTATATTATTTTATATATATTATTAGAACGCTACAATATAAATTGGAAGTTATATATTTTTTTTTCTATCTTGGACCAGCACTCAGGGGATGACCCCTACACATGCGATGCATTGCGCATTCCTTTGACTATATATATTCAGAATCTATTTCAGTTCAATTGCAAAAAAATGCTTATCTTTAAGTGAACTGCGTGTAAAATGGAATGCTCTAAATTTACCCAAAAGCATTCCAAATAACAATTTTGACATAAAATTAGAAATTAAAATTTTTAATTTTCTGTACAAAGTTGCACGAACTTTTTCTTTGGTAAGTTCGGTTTAGAATAAAATTATCGGCTCTTTTTATTTGCATATGAAACTAAGAAATTAATCGGAAAATTTGCAAACAAACAACAACAGTTTTTATTTAATTTAAATTTATTAAAAAATAAGATTTTTTAAATAAACTTGAAGTTGTAAGTACATATATTTGTGCATATTTAGCACTGCAAAATTGCCTTTATTTTTTTCAGTTTATTTTTGTCCACATTTTACAGCCGTTGCCAACGATGCTAATGTTTTGCTTTTCAAATATGATGCATTTGAAGCGTCTAAAATTACTAAAATAAAATCTATTTTTGGCACTTTTGTTATGTACGTGGAACAGACCTATTTTGTGGTAACTTTTATCGTTTTTTGCGTTTTCTTACTTTTGTTAATTTTTGTCTCTTATTTAGATAAATGATAGTTTACTCTCAATTTACCGAACTTTACCAGAAAAGTAATAATACCACGTTCACATTTATGTTTTTAAACGCGTTTAAGCAAAGTGTTTTAATAACTAAACACAACCGTTCAGACTATATTTGAGATGTTTAAGAATGACGTTTTATCAACTGTTTATGGTTTCGTAAACAATTGTATACAAGTTTGAGAAAATTAAAAATATATTAAAATGGAAAAAAGTACAATTGTGAAATTATCAGCTGCATATTTGAGTTTTATTAATAATGGAATTATTAACATTGATGAACTATTTAAAGGTGAAATAAAGATGTATAAGAAAAACGCATCGCTGTTTTAATATGTGTTTAATAGCTATAAAAAAGTGACACATTTGTCAAAAACACACTGAACATATCCCAAAATTAAATGCACCCCTGCCATTTACGCGTTTAACGAAGTGTTTAAATCCAAAACATTTCATTTGAGATGTTTAACAAAACGCGTCAATGTATGGTAAAACACATAGGCTAACCTTAGACCTCTGTGGTAAAACATCTCAAAATCGGTGTGTTTAATCCTTAAACACGATTGAGATGTTAAACACGATAGGTGTGAACATAGTATTCAACAATCCTAGGGTCGCATATTTTTCCCTAGTTTTTTTTTTTTTTTGTTTTGACTTGGACCGGCACTCAGTTGATGACCCCTACACATGCGATGCATTGTGCTGGAACTAGGAAATTAGGTTATGGGAAGGAGGATAGAGGGAGTAGTGTTTATTGACATTTGATTTAAATCTTCCCATGCTAAAAGTGACAGGAAACACCTCTGCGGGTAGTCTATTCCAGATACGTGCCGTTCGGCCAAAAAACCAAATTTCCCTGTAATGCGTAGTGCGAGTCGCCCTCAAATCGACCACAAATGGATGCGCTCTTAATGATGATCGCGTCGTGCGCGCGAATAGGCGGGTTTCGGGAACAAGTTCCCTGATTTCATTAGAACACATCCCATTATAGTAACGATAGAACAACGAAACGCACCCCACGTTGCGACGATGCTCAAGAGAGTCAATAGAGTTGGCTACCCTACTGTCTCCTATGAGTTTCGTCGCTCTTTCATGTACACTGTCGAGTAACTTCAAAATAGTCTTTGAACCACCGGCCCACACATGAGAGTTGTATTCCATTTTCGGTCGGATGTAGCCGGTATAAATAGTGAGGAGATCAGATGGGGTGAAGTATGTCTTCCACCGCCTTAAAAAGCCTAGGCACTTGAATGCTTCCTTTGAGACCTGAAAAATGTGCTCAGTCCATCGGACATCACACTGAATTTTCATGCCAAGAACATCAAGAGCTTCTGATTCCTCAATGTTTATGCCACCCATTTTTACAGATGAGGCAGCGTGATTGTGCATACGGCGGTGTGTTAGCATGCAGCATTGGGTCTTTTGGGAATTGAAATCGACCCTGTTCCCGTGACCCCATTCCAATATTCTCGTGAGGTCACCTGTTAGCGAATCATTCATATTCTGCCGCGTCGCCGCGATCATAGTTGATGTCGGCCTACGATCAAATGAATATGAATGGTAGATACTGCTGTCATCTGCAAAAGAGTGGATAGGGTTTGAGGTATGACATAGGAGGTCATTAAGAAAAATAAGAAATAGGGTAGGAGAAAGAATAGAGCCTTGTGGTACCCCTGAATTGATCTTGAACTGGTTAGATGAGATCCCGTCTATAACAACTCTTATAGCGCGATCCCTGAGAAAGCTCGATATAAATCGAGAGAAGATATCGCCGACACCAAAAGCAATAAGTTTGGACAAGAGTGCTCCATGCCACACTCTGTCAAATGCTTTTGAAATATCTAGAGCCACTACCTTACTTTCGCCAAAATGGTGGATGGATCGACACCATTTTTCCGAGAGGAAGGCTAATAAATCACCCGTGGAACGTCCTCCACGGAAGCCATATTGCCGGTCGTTAAGTAAGCTATTGGACTCCAGATATTTCATAAGATGGAAATTTAGCATACTCTCCATTACTTTAGAAATGGTAGAGCATATTGCGATTGGGCGATAATTTTCAGGGTTGCTTGCCCCTCCCTTCATGGGGATCGGCGTAACATTTGCAACTTTCCAGCACGACGGAAATTCGCCTGCATGATATAGGGTGCTGAAAAGGATTGCCAGAGGACGCGATAACGTCGAAGAGCACTGCTTCAAGACCAGTGCCGGAATTCCATCCGGGCCAGGAGACTTATTTATGTTGAGGTTCGATAAAACCCTTTTAACTGCACGAGCCCGAAAGTATATCTTTGGCATAGTTACGGATACACGCTCGGATGCGGGCAGTGGTTGATTGCTTTCCGGCAGGTGAGAATTGCCTGCAAACATTTCAGCAAGGAGGTTAGCCTTTTCAACCGGGTCAGTGAATATTTGATCAGCCTTTAAAAGAGACGGAATAGAAGAACTAGCATTTCCCTTAACTCTTTTAACCAATGACCAGAAGCTTTTACTTCCCCGTGGGGCAGTAAGAACTTTAGCGCGAAGACTCTGCTCGTACAAAGCTTTTGCACGTCTTAGCACTTTGGCACACGAAGTTCTCGCCCTTTTGCGCATCATATCAGTATCTGCGTTTTTATTATTCCGCCAGACACAAAACGCTTCCTCTCTGGATCTGACTGCAAGTCTGCACGTCTGATTAAACCAAGACTTTGGTCTAGGCCTAATCGAAATTTGCTTCGATGGTATGAACGTTTTCATACCAAGCATTATTATATTTTGGACCATGTTAGCCATGGCATTGACAACATTGTCGAGGAAGCAGAGCCTCCAATTGAAATGCCGAAAGAAATCGTTGAGCTCAGCCCAACGTGCCTTTTCGTAAATATATTTGAAACGTTTCATAGCTGGCGGTGAAACGCCTCGAAGTTCCGCCAACGAAAAGGAGGCAGAAATGGTGCAATGATCCGAATTACCGAGAGGTGCGCTAATGTTCATTTCATACTTTTCAGGGTGAGAAGTGAGAAAAAGGTCGAGGGTGTTGTGTTGGTGCCCGTCAACACATGAAATATGTGTTGGTTCATTCACTAATTGCGCAAGGTGATTGTGCGCTGCGAATAGCTCAGCATATTGGCCTTCTGGAGTTGTATTGCTCGAATGGCGGAGCCACGATAAATTATGGACATTGAAATCGCCAGCAATAACGATTTCACTGTTCGGGTAATTTTCGAGGATCCCCGATATATTGTCGGAAAGGGCATCGAAGTTCTGTATAGTTTTATCCCTTTCCGTGTTTGGGCTTCTGTAAAGAAACCCGAAGTGCAGAAGATGTGCCCTGATTTTGAATTTAACCCAAAGACAGCTAAATTCGGGATCATGCGTGTCTAAAGATTGCTGGCACTGGTACACAACTTCATTGCGTATATAAATTGCAAGGCCCCTGTGTAGATAGAAAAGAGATAGGAGGTGATACCCAGGTATGTGAAAATCCTGTGGGTCAGCATCCTCAGACACCTGGGTTTCACTTAAGGCGAAAACATCCGGCCGATAAAGACAAACGTGAGCATAGACAGAGAAGAAATTTGTCAGCACTGATTTTTATTTCTCGTCCGTCACTGGTATAGCAGTTTTTTTTTTCTCCTGAGTTATTCCACCGTTTAATTTGTTATAGTTTCTTGTATTTTATTTGTTGTATTTAAGTTTATTGTTTTTTTATTTGTTAATGTAAGTTGATCAAATTTGTTTTTTTTTTTTTTAAGTTAATTTTGTTTCGTTTTTTTGTCACTAAGTTGTTTGATTTTTATTTTTTTATTTATTTTAAATTTTTTTTTTCCATTTGTATTTTTCTTTTTTTAATTTATTTCGTTCTAGCTGTTTTAATTAAATTGAAGACCGAACAGCGGACCAAAAGAAGATAAGTGTATACCGGTCGAACTAATAAACACTACTTTGGGGTGTGCATGTGCAATAAACATGGAAATAATTATGTTTGCAACTGTCAATATCTATTGCCATCACCATATGTCCAAGTTTGCACATTAATTGGGTAGTGGTTCAAACTTATATCCACGCATTATGTTGAACATTAACTGTCAAATATGACTATAATTTATCTGGGATGTTTTTCTCACCGAATTAAATAGATAAAGAAAGCTGTGAAAAAATATAGAATAATTTAAATAAAAAAACTATAAGGAATAACTAAAAGAGGGAATATGATTAAATACAAAAAAGAGGTAATTTATTCATAATAAGCGAACAAAGTATTTATATTGCATACAACCATTCACAGCGAAAACTTAGATTTGTGATAAGTACGCAATATTTGTTCTTCCCTTAAAACATACGCATGGATATTAATATAGTACATGTGACGTCTTTCAGGGACATAATAGGTCTGTTAGTTTACCCAAAAGCGTTTTCTTACGCAAAAATTGAGTAAATGAGAGAGGTTTTGAGAGAGTAATGCTCTTGTTCTTCACGCACGAGAATGCCCGTACTTTTTCTTCGGGCTAGTTTGGGCATAAAGAACAAGCAATCAGTTTATTTATAATAACAATTGAAAATAACATAGCAAAATTACAAATGTCCCAAACAGCTGACAGACATTAAAAAAGTTGTGTTAAAAATTTTTCTTAACAATAATTAATTACAAACATTTTTGTTATTTATACCATAAATTGTTAAAAACTTTTCATAAAAAATACCATTTTTTTAAATAAATATTTTTTTTAATACAAATTATTATTTCCTAACGATGCTACCTATTTGGTAGCGAAATATTGAAAAATAAATAATTGTTAAAAACTTTTCATAAAAAAGACTATCGCTGAAAAATAAATATAGTTAAATAAATTCTTTCAATACTTGTTTTTTTAAATAAATTCTTTCACAAATAGTTTTTTTCGGTAAACTGTCATCAACACATTAAACTTTCAATGAAAATCAAGGATAATCAAGCCCGTATAATTGTACTTTTTTCAGTACACTTTGCATTGCAAAAGTACTACTTTACTCCACTAAATATTAAGTACCAAAGTATATTCATATGATTATCCGTTGTTCAGTAATTTAAATTATTTATAGCAAAAATATATTTTCAACTTTTCTTAATATAATATTTACTTATTAAATTATTCACAACCACTTTTAACAACTCTTTCACAAACTTTGTCGTTTGGCCTGTTGAATGAACTGAAAAGCAAAATAGGTAATAAGTTTAGCTTCCGTACAATAACAGTGACGGTAATTTGACCGGTGATACGACCGTCATTGCTGACAGAATTATCGGTCATTGCGTAGAACAAAGTTTATATCATTTTCTTAAGGGCAATATGAGAAAAATGACCGAAACTTCTGTGTGCATGTTATAGTTGATGCATATATATCGCTCACTGTAGACGGATATCCCAATTGAAATGAAACACTATTTATTTCAATTCTTTACGTTGATTTTATTTCAATATTCTTATATGTACATATGTATATAAAAAAAAAGAAATGTAATACAATATAAAATAGAAATATCCATCAGAACCTTGGAGTGAGCCATCATCTGGGAATTTTTTCTTAATATAATTGCTCGCAATTATTTAAAATATACAAATATTAAAACAAACTATTCAGGGATTCGCATAAAAATTAATTATATCCATCAGCAAGGACAACATATGTCGTTGTTAAAACGTGTCGCCGAGTACCGAACACAAAAACGATGCTCTCTTCCACACCCGTAACATGCTACCAAACTAAATGTTTTCTCGTCTAAACAATTATAAGTTTACAAACGAGTAAAATTATGCTTTCTGTAAAATTGATGAATTTGAGAAAATTCAAGAATACTTTTGTAATGAACTGCATTAATTTTTAACTATTCAACAACACGTTGGTTGTCTCGCAACGAGGTGGTCTCTCGAGTAATAGGAACTCCTTCAGTATTACTTTAATTTGATTGATTTCGAAACAAATTCTCAATATTCAAGAATTCATTTTATTTTATCTTTCTGTTACTAATAGTTAGTAATAGTAAAACTTAACACAACTTTTATGTTTTTAGTACATATGGGGTCAAAAAAGTACAATTTTAAAATTGTCAAATATCATCTCCGATATAAACAGAGCTGTAAAAAATTGGCATTTCTTTTTTCTGGTAAATTTTATGGTATTTTTCGTTTTCTTACTTTTGTACATTTTGCTCTCTTATTGAGAGTAATTATAGCTTACTCTCATTTTACCGAACTGTACGCAAAAACTAAACGTACAGCCCATGATCTAAATATATAAGGTCTGCTTGATATTGAATGACAGCTGCCATTTTTTTTTAATTTGACGTCATCGTCGGGAAATGTTTTGTTGTGGTTAAATGGAAATTTAAAAGCTAGTGATTAAAATTATTATTATTACATATTTATTAAGAAAATTAAAGGATTATTTTATTGACAATTAATTAAAAATAAATGTGAACTGAGTTAGAGCAAAAAAAAAGAGTTTTTAATAAACAATTTGTGCAGAAAGTGATAAAATTTATTTGGACAATGAAATACTGTGTGGTAAAAGATTGTAAAAGCCCGAAGCAGGATGATAAAAATCTAAAATATTTTACGTTTCCAAAAGATCCAGAAATAAAGAAAGTGTGGATCAATGCATGCGGTAAAAAAAATGTTAACTGGAAATCTGGAACAATTTGTTCTAGACATTTTACGAATATTGTTTGGCGTTTAAAGGATATATTATTGAACACGCCAATAAGAAAAAGATTGTTAGATGCGAAGGCTGTCCCATCTTTAAATATCCATGTAAACAGCATTTTACCAGTCGAAAGATCGAAACGATACGTAAAAAGAGCAAACAAACAAATTGTAAAGGAAGCAATTGGTGAATTTGATTTAAAGTAAATACAATTTTTTTAAAATCCACTTTTTTTAATGAAATAATATTTACAATTATTTATAGTCTGCAGAAATTACAAGAAGAAAGTATTGAAAATATTGAAAATGAAAATCCAAATAAGTCAGTTGCAGTTCAAACAAGAATTTATGGGAAACATATTAAAATTAGAAAATATATTTAAGGAAATTAATAATAATACTTTAAGTCTTCGAAATAATTATTTAAAATACCATAACATTAAATGTGATAACATAGATGTGCCTGAAAATGTAAAATCGTTATTTTTTAAAAGTCGTTTATATTTTAGAATAAGAAATTTAAACAAAAAATTAATACAAGAAAAAAATGGAAAAAGAAAATTAAAAAAGACTATAACATAACAATTTAATTTGTTTTATGCTTTATTTTACCTTTAAAATTGCAAAATATTAAAAAAAAAAAACAAACCCCATACATATTAAAAACAAATCTCGACGGTGACGTCACAGTAAAAATAATTTGAACTGTCAAGCAGACCTTATATATTTAGATCATGGTACTGACCTAATATTTGAATTTCCTAAGTCCCCGTCCATATTGTGAAACATTTGCATCAAAACTTTTGAGTTTGTTGATGAGAAGGGGAAGAGGAGTAGAAGTATGTACGCTGTTTCATGTACATGCAGCTTTTGTTGAATTTCTTATTTACATCTTTTGAGATGAGGTGTATTTGACGTTTCATTTTATTTCTTTTCGTTTGGTATACTGTTAACTTCTATCATAATAATAGCTACCCTGTTTTATTGTTAATTTTTTGTGAAATATAATCAGAAATTTAAAAAAAAAATATAAAATTATATAAAAATTATTATATAATTTTTCTTCTTAGCGTCCATTTTGCTTCAAATTATACCTAGTGCTTCAAATGTGTATCCAAAAAAAAATATTCACACCTTCCATCACAGGGTAGTTATTTTATATTTACATTCGGTATTGTGAAATGTCAAAAAAAATGAAAGAAATAAGATAAAAGGGAGGATTAAAAAATACTAAACAGAAGCAAAAGTTTCATGTATGGACACTGCTGAAGCTTCAAAAGAGAATTCAAAAAAGTTTTGCCGCAAATGTTTCACAATATGGACGGGGACTAAATAATTGAACGTGGAGATGTTTTGATTTTTTTTTTTATTTCAAAACACTTCCGTAAAATTACTGTGCATTATTGCTTTCTTAAATGAGAAGACAGCTGTCATCTCTCTTTCCGTTTCCTTTTTCGTCAACGCTATCAGAATGAAAGCAAAGGGACAGGTAATTTTTAGAATAATTTGTTAATATATGTAAAAATAAAACAAAATGTAGGCAATTGGTAACCGAATGTTTGAAGTAGTGAGAAATAAAGAAACACGTTGATTTTCACCTTTTTTATTGCACGAAACTAAGATGTATTGAAAACAACATGATTGTTAAAAACTTGTTAGTGTGCTTAAGGAACAGCGAGGAACAACTCAATATGATACAGTTTACAGGATTAATGCAATGCTAAGTAATAAATTTTAGGATACTATTACATATTTTTGTTACTGTATGTTTCTCGTAATTTATTTTGTTTTCATCATGTATGTTTTCCCATTCATTCGATTATTTCCTTTTTTTTTCTTTTTAGTTAAAAGAATATGAAGTCATAGGCCGTAAAGTGCCAACTGAAAAGGAACCGCAAACTCCTCTGTACAAAATGAGGATCTTTGCACCGGATAATATCGTCGCGAAATCTCGCTTCTGGTACTTCTTACGTCAACTTCAAAAGTTCAAGAAGACAACTGGTGAAATTGTTTCTATTAAACAAGTTTACGAAACTTCGCCAATTAAAATCAAGAACTTTGGCATTTGGTTGCGTTATGACTCGCGTTCTGGTACCCACAACATGTACCGTGAATATCGTGATTTGACTGTAGGTGGTGCTGTAACTCAATGCTACAGGGATATGGGTTCCCGCCATCGTGCTCGTGCTCATTCTATCCAAATCATTAAGGTTGAATCTATAGCAGCTAGTAAAACACGTCGCACACATGTCAAGCAATTCCACGACTCGAAAATCAAGTTCCCGTTAGTGCAACGTGTTCACCACAAGGGCAACCGAAAATTGTTCTCTTATAGAAAGCCGAGAACATACTTCTTGTAATTTAATCTAGTTGCAATGCAGTTGATCTATTTGGATTTTAATTTAATTTCTTTTTATGCTATTGTAAGAGGATGTACGATAAATTATGGTAAAGAACACACAAAATTTGCGTGTTAATTTGGAGGTAAATAAAATTACATAAAAAAGGAAAACGATTTAAAATTTAAAAACGGATTTTTTGACAGCCACTTCCTAATTTTTTTTTTGTAATCTTTATGATTTGTGTTGATTTTAAGCATAAACAAGTGTAGTGCAAGAAATTTGGGAACAAATAAGATTTAGGCCCCCTCGCGGATCAAAAAAAAAATATGCCACCATATAGAAAATTAAAAAAGGGAAGAAAAAATATTAAAAAGTGAGAGGAAACCTTTAGTTTCCGAGTTATGGGCCTCCAAAATTCAATTATCAACTTGTGAATAAAGGGTGTATTTTGTATCGAATATGGATATCATATTAAAGCTGTTGAAAAGATATCTCAAAACTTAATAAATTCGCATTTTTTTATTTGAAAAAGTAAATTTCCAAACGCCGGCTTCACTAACAAAAGCTTCTCTTCATGACCGGCCTTTAGCCGGGAGCAAGGATCTTCTCCTGCATGGTATAACAAAAGAATTAATATATATGATTCTAATTGTGCTTTTTCCCCTTAAAAATTATATGTGAAATTTATTATTACATACTTTATGATATTTTCATAAAGTATTTTATTACAAAAGCAACTCAATAACTGGGGAGGAAAGCATATCCATATAGTACTATTTCGCTAATGCTTACTAAGTAATGAACTAACATATAATTTTTAAGGGAAAAAAGCACAATTGGAATCATATATATAAAGAGATGTTCCCAAAATAAATTCAGTTAATATAAAATAATTAAGAATTTTTAAAGTAAAGTAAAAATATTCTGAACAGTTTACAATAATACCCATATTGCCCATATACGATGAAAAACACTATTATTACGTTATATATACTTATATATTAGGGTGGGTAAATTTTTTTCGGCTGAGAAAAAACGTGACGCAGCAAAATCAAAATTATCGGAAGAAAGTATGGTTCTAAAATCTTAACCTAGCTCCCGCCAAGAGACATCAAAGTTAACGGTTGGGTAATTCCAAGCCAAATTAATCATGTATTTTATAGTTTGCCTCCGATGTCAATACAATTTGGTATATACTTGTCATTCTTACTAAGAAAGCAAGAAATGGAATTTTTTAGCCCGCTAGGTTTAGAGAAGTCGACAATACAAGGGCCACAATTTTCCCTAAAATTTTACTTCATTAGCAGAGTATGTTGGCTGTTCGTTTGTTTGTGTGTTAGCTCTTAAATTAATTTCATATTTCCTCTTAGCTGCACCAAAAGAACATTTATCTAATGTTTTAATTTTAATAATTTCTTTCTGTTGAATATAACGAGGGCAGTTTCTATCTGAAGATGCGTGCTCGTCTTGGCAATTTGCGCAGTGTAAGCGAGAGCATTTATCTGGAACATGAGGTGGTAGGTTACATTTCTCACAAGATGCTTGATTGGAACATTTGTTCTTCGTATGTCCCAAAAGTTGGCAATTGCGACATCGCATTAGATTAGGAAAGAACGGTTTAACCTTAACTTTATACCATGCAACATCAAGGACTTTTGGTAAATTAAATAAATTGAATGTGAGAACCATATTGCCATTGCATTGGTTAGCGCCATTTTGATCAGTGGTTGTGTATTTATAGACTGAGACTACACCCTGAGGTTTGAGTTCATTCACAATTTCTTCTTCAGGTACATCTATTAAGCATGGAGCATAGACAACTCCTTTTACAAAATTTAGGCTTTCATGAAGTTTGACTTCTATATCACAGACATTTAATAATGATTTAGATTTCAAGAATTTGCTAGCGATGACTTGGTTACGAACTAATATTAAAAGATTTCCATCTCTGAGTTGACTGATAGAGTCAATTAATGTTGAAATTGCATTTAATCCTCTTTGAATAAATTCATTATTTTTTGATGTTATAATAAGATATTTTGGATCACTTAGTGGAAAATTGGTTTTAGGCGTTGGAAGCTGAGGTTGGTCTAGGTAGTCACCAAATATGGCGAACCTATTGGATGAAATATTTGGTGGCCCAGGGGCCATTTCTATTTTTTTTACAATTATAATAAACAAATGTCTTTTACTTGTCCTCTAGAAAAAAGACAACAACGCACGAAATTAAGATAAAGAGAACACCAAATCTGTAACTGTTAACTGTTACTTTTATAAAATAAAATATTATATTCTTTACAATAAGCGCAGTCAAAAAAACACGTCCTTAGTAGGCAAGTGATAATCGATGACTGACACACACACAAAACAATTAATTTACATTTAATTGTATCGGTGTAACATTTATTTATTCAGTTTCGGTTTCTATTTTTGAAATAAAAATCTATTAAGAAATAAATAAATAAATGTAATATTTCAAATGGCTCTTAGCACAAATTTAACATTATTAAACTTTCTTTGTCATTATTGAACTTCTCAATTTTTCATATAATTTTTTTCAAAGCCAGGCTCTTGAGCAGCAAAGCGAAAACTGGTGGCCTCTATGCTAGACAATTCTTCATAAGCTTTTAAGAAATCATAATGACCACAAAGCTGTATGTAAGCCAAAATTGTTGACAAAATATCGTTCAAATGTTGAAAAGCACTGTCAGTTAGGTAAATGCGCAAATTTATAAGGGCTTAAATGTAATTTGTATCGAAACCAGATTCATCTACTCCAGCTATTAGCTATAAGCCCCAGAGTCTTAAAAAGAAAACAACATTTGCAAATGTTAGCAGCCATTAGATAATCAGTAAAAACAAAATAAACTAACCTTTTCTTAAATAAGCAGACAAACAGCCTTAACCATAATAACCAATTAGATGAGAAAGTGATCAGGGTTTTTTTTTTTTTTTTTTTTTTTTGGCGTGTGAGGTAGGGTTGAAAATGCCTTCGCACTTACAGAGACCGTCGTCTTCTGCGTCGAGTGGTGTTGCCACTAAAAAATTCCCTCCTGCTCCTCTGGGTAGATTCCTCCCCGGAACCGCTTTCCGCATTACTTCGGGAAGGCCCAGAGCCACGTCCCAATCAGGACCACTCTCAATCACCCACGTCTGGGTCCGCCAAGTTTGCAGCCGGCGCCATGGCCCCGGCCCGTATCGCCTGGTCCCCGTCAGAGGGGGCCCCGCTATGCAGCAGCGCATCGAGGTCCCTCTTCTTCCTCCGCAGAACGTATCCCACGTACTGTGCCACAGCGACCCAATTGTCTTCACAATCGAGCATCCTCCCTATCACGGTGGCAGGAGCGAACCCGCTGTGCCATTGCACCTCTCTCAGCATGCCACCTGGTGCAGTCGAAGAAAGTGTGTTCTGCATCATCATCCGTAATACTACAGTAAATGCAGTCGGGACCATCTGCCCTGCCCATCCGGTACAGGTACTTTCGAAAGTATCCGTGGCCCGAGAGGAATTGTGTCAGGAAGTAGTTAACTTCCCCAAATTTCCTCCGAATCCATACTTCCACGCAGGGAATGAGCCTTGCCGTCCACCTGCCGACCGTGTCCGCGGTCCACCTGTCCTGCCATCGCCGGACAGTTTGGGGTCTCAGACCAATAGCACCAACACCAGGGTCCTCCCCCCTCGAGTTCCAAGCCTCCCACCGCTCGCGCGCCAAGAGGTCTATGGGTATTTCCCCACATATCACCAGGACCGCAGCGCCCGAGACCGTGCGGTAAGCCGAAGCAACCCTAAGGGCCGCCGTCCGCTGTACCGCCTCGAGTACCCTGCGTTTGGTTCTTTCACCCAGTACATTTCCCCAAATCTCGCTCCCATGCAGCAAGATCGACTTCGTGACCGCCATAATCAGCCTCCTCTTGCTCTGTGTCGGGCCTCCGACATTCGCCATGAGTCTGCTCAGCATGCCAGTCATCTTCGCCGCCTTAGTCGCCACATGCCGTATTTGGGCCCAGCCTACAGTCGAGTCTGACGCCCAAATACCTTATGGCACTCTGGGTAACCAGGACAACTATGCGCTTCGGATAATAGCGCCTCTCGCTCTGAGCGCGCTCGAAGCACTCAACCACATCAGCAATCGCCCCGAGCGTTGACCTGCCAGGTCTGAAGCCATGCTGTCTATCCGACAGCCCCCCAGCCATCCTCACGGCCTCCGCCAGCCTTCTTTGCAGTAGCTTCTCCAGCAGCTTGCCGGCACCATCCAACATACAAAGTGGCCGATAAGCCGATGGCTGGGTCGGATCGCCCCTGCCCTTGCTAACAAGCACGAGCCGCTGTGTTTTCCAGCGTCTTGGGAAGACGCCCTGGACTAAACAAGCATCATATACCGGAAGCAATGCTTCCGGCCTGCTCTCAGCCAGGATCTTGAGCACCTCCGACGGTACCCCATCCGGGCCAGGGGCTTTCCCCGTCCTAAGAGCCCCGGCGGCGATCCTCAGCTCCTCCCCGGTAAAGGGCGGTGGAACCTCATCATCGTAGGGCCCACGTTCGCCAACCAGCGGAGGGTGTGTGGGGAACAGGCCCCCCACAATCGTATCGATCCGCGCGCCGTCCAATTGCACCACAGTGCGGCTCGCGCCCAATTTTCCCGCCACGATCCTATAGCCGAGTCCCCATGGATCACGGTTCAGGTCGCTCCGAAGTTCCTCCCATTTCGCCCTCTTGCTCGCCATAATCGCGCGACGCAACGCCCCGCGGGACCGCTTGTACTCTTGGGGCTCCAGTAGAGCCTCGCGGCCCGCCTAGCCCTAGTATAGACCCTCCTATTGCGGAGGCAGTCACGCCTGAGTCCAGCAATCTCCGGGGTCCACCAGTACACAGGTCGCCTCCCCGCCCTTCGCGACGATCGGGGCATCGATGCGTCGCATCCACGGACAATGCGCCGCATCATAGCACCCGCCAGGGAGTCAGCGTCCCCCCCACCGTCCAAAACCGTAGTACCGTCGAAACCGGCCAAGAACGACCCGCGGTCTAACCTCGCGACGTTCCATCCACGCGCGCCTCTCCCACCGTGCGACCGCGCGACGCCCGCCTCCGATACTATCCCAAATTCAATATACTGGTGATCACTCCCAGTATATTCCTCGAGTACCCGCCGCCTGAAGGTAGTCGCACCGCCAGCGTTCATGACCACCAGGCCCAACCTGGCTGCCATATCCAGGACGCACCTCCCCCTCGTGCTCGTCACCGGATCACCCCACTCCACAGCCCTGGCATTGAAATCACCGGCCACCACAAAGGGTCCGGCCATACCAGCCAGAGCGTCCTCGATAGCGGCCATCTTCGCCCTAAATCGCGCCACGTTATCGCTAGGAGTGAGGTAACAGCTCACCAGCACAAAACCGCCGATCCGAGCCCACGCATAGCCGCACCCGATCCCGTACCGCGAGTTCACCGCCGCCAGGTAGCCAGAGCGCCGCCGTACCCGTTTCGTCCCCGAGCCAGAACCCCCGGTGCATCGGACCGTATTGTTCGCTGATAACAACCACGTCCGCGCCCCTCTCGACAACCATCTGCCATAGCAGAGCATCCGCCGTCCTGCTCCTGTGCATATTCGCCTGGAGCACCCTCATCTGCGGGATAGCGGGCAGCCCTTCGAGCCCGGCAGGTGGTCAGTCCTACCGCGCCCCGCCCCCGAGCACAGAACGCACTTGGGGACCGCTGTGCAGTCCCTCATCTTATGTCCTGCTCCTCCGCACCTTATGCACAGTTGCCTCCTGTCTGTCCCAGTACACTTTGCCTGGGTGTGTCCCGCCCCAAAGCATCGATAACACCTACCGACACTCTCGGACATCCGCATCGCAGCCCTGATCCAACCGACACGCACGTAGCCAATATCGATCAGTTTCGCGGCGCCCTCCACCGACAAAGTAACGTACGCCCGAACCTGTTCGCGCACGTCCGGTGCCGTCACCCTCACGCGTAGCTGCTCTTCGCGCCCGGCGAGCAGACCACGGACCGCCATCTCTACCTCCTCCACGACCGTCAAGGAGTCAAGACCCCGCATCTCCACGGTCGCGCTCGGTCTTAATTCCGCGACCGACGCTGTCTCGCGGACAGCGTCCCTCAGACGCCGTACAAACTCCGGGTCAATCCTGTCGCCCCTCCCGAGTTCCAACAGGATGTCACCGGCCCCCGTCCTCCTGACGGACCCTACCCCCTTCGCGTCGCCCGTCACGCTGCCACGCAGATCCTTCAGCACACCCGCATAGGTGTGCCCCACCGCGGGCTTAATGAGCACCGCCTCAGGCTTCGCGCGCCCAGGTCGCAACCGACGGCCCGCGGGCGGTGCCCTCCCATCGTCCACCGCCGGGGTCCCCAAACCCCGTCTCTTCCTCCTTCTCCCCGAGGTGACTGTCCTCCAATCACCAGGGTTACATTTATACAATTTTGCCATCGGTGGCAAAACCCAAGTTAATTCCAATGCACATACATTTTCTGTGGTTTTAACAAAGCGCACTTTATTGTGAAATTCCTTGTTAAAATACTGGGTTGAGTATTGCTGGGTACATCCGTAAAATTTTTCATTAAACTCCACCACCACCACCATTTCGAAACTCTCTAATTCATCAATAGACAAACGTGCCGCCACACAAACATACATACCGTGGTTTGATAGTTAAAGTTGCTTTGCTGCATCATCGGTTTGGTGCAATTCCGATAGAACAACTTTATGTTGGGAACAAATCTAGTTTATGGAAGCCGCTCCAAATTTAAAAAAAAATACATTAGGTGATAGAAAATTAAATTCTAAGAAAAAAAAAGTTTAGTACAAAAATCTTCGGCAACGCATATTTTCCGAGTTATGGGCCTCGGAAGTTTTACAATAAAAATGTCATTGTGTTTAATATTTCTTAGCTTATTGGGTCAATATGGGTATCATTGGAGAGCTTGTGAAAATGCCGATCACATGATGGTAAAATTTCACATTTTGGGATGATAAAATGTGTAGCGGTGAAAATTTTTAGGCGCCGTCAAAGGCCGGTTATGCAGAAAATCTTTAGTTAGCGAAGCCGGTGTGTGTTGTACCATAGAGGAGAAAATCCTTAAGCCCGGCCGAAGGCCGGCAATTTTTGCACTAAACTCTTTTTTTCTTAAAATTAAATTTTCTATCAGATGAGGTAACTTTTTTCAAATTCGGAGTGGCTTCCATAAACTAAATTTAAGCCTTATGTTGCTTTTAAAAGTAACCAACCAGCCAATAATATAAAATCTAAAGTATCACTTGCATTTCCACTCTTGCCGGAAATTTCAGTCAAAGTTTTAGAACTCATTACACATACTTTTTTTGTTGTACGCATAGAATATTACACTTTCATTTGCACATTAACTTTTTATAATATTTTTTAAACCGCGGATTTCACATTTCATTCAAAAAGGGAAATATTAATAAAAAGTCAAATTTTTCCCAAAAATTTTACACATTTTGCCAACCAAAGTGAAGTGTGCTGCCATATATAATTTGGAAGCACTAATCTACAAAAGTGTTAACATACTCTTTGCAGTCTGCATAAAAAAAATTTTTTCTCTCTTTCTCTGTTAATTTTTTGGAAAAGTTTGTTATCTTCTCGCGCGTAAAAAAAAATTAAAAAAAGAAGATAGAAGGGAGGAATAAAAAATACTAAACATGAAGTAAAAGATTCATGTATGGACACTGCTGCACTTTCAAAAGAGAATTCAAAAAACTTTTGCAGCATATGCTTCACAATTGGACGGGGACTATTTTATTTATTCATTTGATTTTTGCTTTTCGTTACACACACTTTGTAACATAGGCTAATACTTTGTAATATACTTAACCTTCCTGACTATTTTCATTTTTTGGAGACAAATTCACATTTCTCGGTCTCGCAGACCGATTTCAAGTATTTCTCGGTATCTCAAAACTATTCTAAAATTTTCAAAACCTGTGCAGTGGACATATTTAACAAACTAATCTGAAATAACTGAAGTAAGAAAAAAACAAAATTAAGTGTTTTTTAGCTCACAGCATCAATTTATATTTCATCACAATACTTTGGTATATTTGATCTTAGACCTAATATAAAAATAAAAAAAAAAATCATTCACAAAACACAACATTTATAAAATGTTGTTTTTCTATTAACATATATATTAAAAGTAAACAAAAATATAAAATGAATTCAAGAAAAAACGAACACTAAAAAAAATTAATTTCAAAATTCTTAAAATATATGCCTCATTATGAGGTTAGTCTTTGTAAATTTCAATCAGTCGTTAGAGCTTCAGCGTCCGGTGAATCTTCAACATCACTTTCCTCGGAGTCTTCTTGTTAAGTATCAGCCCAGTGAACTTTTTGCTACATACATCTTCGCTTTGAGACCAATGACAATGTAAGCAAGACCCATCCAATGTCTGTATACAATTTCTATTTACATTTACACAGCGATGGCCTAGGCTGTTAGATTTATCCAACTCAATATACATTGTAAGCGAATGTTGGATGGGTCCAACTATTATGGTGAATTCGAAATGCAATAAGATGTATCTGAATGCCATTGATCTTGGAATGAATTTTAACTATTGCATAATTAAATTAGGAACTTCATTTTTTTTTCAATATTTTAATTTTTTATTGTTATATATATTATTTATATTATATATTATTTTTATTTAATAATTTATAACTATATTACCACAAAAAATTCCGCCAACACTTCACTTTTAAAAACACTTATGATCTTGATACAAATTTTACTTTGGAATAATAATAAAAATGAAAAAGAAAGAATAACGGAAAAATTACTTCAGAAAAAAGAACAAGAACAGATGGTAATGCGATGCAAAATTTTTATTTGTGTTTGTTTTGATCTTCATTTCTAATAAACATTTAGCTTTACAATTGGATGGGAAAAAGACATCCGAATCAGATGCGAGTTGTAAGGGCTTAACTATTTTCGTTTTATTTTCCCTATTGACATAATATTATACAATCGGATGGCTTTTAATTTGTAATGAGTAACCGGACTGCTGGGAGTGTTTGCTTCATACACATCAATATTATCTTCGTATTCAGTACCACTTTCCGCATCAGAATCTGGATCTGAATCGATTTCATTCAGAATAGCTCTTATGCGCTCAATATCTGCCATATCTAAATAAAATCTCACGATAATTAATTTTGAACATAATTCTTTTATTAAATCATATAAACTGATAGTTAATTGTCCATTTTCATCTAAAAATTTCTAATTTAGCAAAACCAACTTACCTGACGAAAATGTAACACTTAACTATAAGTCGGTCTCACAGATCGCCCGATAAGCAATTACCAGTACAGCACGTCAACTCAAACGCATTTGTTACACTAAACGTTGTATAATGAGAAATAATGAAGATACTGAGAGAATAACGGAGTTGTCATTTTTTTGTTTTCGTGAAATTAACACAAAAGTGATTCATCGGTCTCACAGAACGACGAAATGGTCAGGAAGGTTAAAGGAAGTATGACGGGATTCATTGTTATGGAATTGGGAATTATTTTAGGAGGAATTTCTAGTGCCTGTAATTTGGAAGCTGCAGCATTACTTCTAGAAGATGGGAAAGAAAAGAAAAACAGATTTTGTTGTGTCTAGGCATTAGTTACTATTTTTAAAGTTTGTTGGCGCGACTTAAGACCTATGTGGGAGCGACCAACCTCCTTATTTCAAGTTCATATTTGCACCATAAACTACAATGTATGTATATTCTGTGATTTGCACCACGAAGGCCAACAGAAGACTAAATACGCTCTGTAAAAAAGGAACACAGAACATGTGTATATGTATGTATGTATTTGTTTTGTTCTGCTTGTGCGGGGTAGTAGCTGGTTGAAAAATTATGCCAACCAAAAACCCTTCTGTTCAACGAATTTGCAATGTTATGCCAATGTAAATAGGGTCAATCAATTAACTGCCTGACTCACGATGTCACTCGAATTCGTTCGTTCGCATAACAACTATAGGAATCTGTGATAACAACCTTTAAAACAAAATTTAAAATGTGAGCCAGGCTGTAAGTCTCCTTACAGTTATTCTCATACTATCTATATACATATATGTATAAAGCTGAATGTGTGTTTGTTTGTACCTTATAGGAGCCCAAACCGCTGGACCGATCTTCCTGAAATTTTCACACCATATAACTGGGACTATTGAATGCATTTATGCTATTTTTTTAATCACGCCCACTTTCACGCCTACTTTTTTTATTTCCTACTCCTTCCAAATGGTTTTAACAGATTTTATAATATATACGAGCTTAACTTCGCCGTTTGTGGACCAACTCGATCGAATTTGGTGCACTTAATCTGTGTAACTCCGGGAAGTTTATAGGGTATTGCTTTTTTTAAAACTAGGACCAGAAAGGCGATGGGGGAATTCTGCCCCCCGAAACGTTAAAACCGATTTTAATGAAATTTAGAACATGGATCGATCTGCATCTAAAAATGCTCATAGCTAATGTACATTTTCAAAACTAGGACCAGGAGGGCGATAGGGGGAAATTTCTGCCCCTCCGTAACGTTCAAACCGATTTTAGTGAAATTCAGAACATGGATAGATCTGCACCTGAAATGCTCATAGGTAATGTACATTTTCAAAACTAGGACCAGAAGGGCGATAGGAGAAAAATTTCGGCCTCTCTAAAACTACATAGCCGATTTTGATGAACTTTAAAACTTGGATGTATTTGAGTTTAAAAGACATATTGGCAATTGTGCAACTCGGGAAAGGTAATAAGGTATTACTATTTTTGCAAATAAACCACGAAGGAAGGTAGGGGCAATTTCCACGCCAGCGATACCATTTAGCCGATTTCAATGAAATTTAAATGTATTTATGTTTTTGCGCCTAGAAGGACACATATGCTACATATGTATTTTTTAAATAGAACCAGGAGGCGATGTAGTGGTAAGATATCGACCCCTTTGCGCCAAATTATCGTATATGCCAATTTTTTGAAATTGAGTTTTTGATGCAATCTTGTTCTACATTCAAAGAGACGTCACCTGACAAAATATTGTAGGCGAATTCCGCTTCGTTGCTCCAAAAACTGATTGAATACTTTATCGTATGTTACACTCCATTTTTTCTTGTGAGCGTTTCTGCATATTGTAGCTGTTACAATATTTACTACATATTTGTTCCTAAGTTAGAATTTCAATGCTGGCAACTTTAAATATTTCTCAAATGATGCTTAGATATCTTTTAAGGGAATATAATTATGCTGAGCCAAAAGTTAAGGTTCGGCCTCATAATAAAACAGATGAGCAAAACATAAAGCTTCTGAAACAATATCTTGAAAAACTTCCAGCTGTGCCGTCACATTATTGTAGAGCCAAAAGTACTAAAGTTTATTTGCCACAAGAATTTCGAAACAAGCAAACGCTTTATAGGTACTACACTCAATATATGAACGATAAGAACCTCAGCAACTGCATTGTGTCGAATTGGGTTTTCAGACAGGTTTTCCAAAAAGATTTTAATATAGGTTTTCATTTGCCAAAAAAAGATAAGTCCACTAATTGCGAAAATATTAAACATCTTGATGAAGAGGAAAAAAATCGTTTGCAGAATTCCGATGAGTATAGGATGCATATAAGAGACAAAGATAATGCCAAGGCTAATTTTTTAAGAGATCAAAATGAAAGCAAAAATGTTTCAAGTTTTGTTTGCGCCAGCTTCGATTTGCAAAAAGTTTTGAATACTCCGTTCGGAAAGAATATAACCCTTTTTTACTCACGCAAGTACGCCTACTACAATTTCAGCGTTTATGAAAACGGCACTAGAAATGGCTACTGTTATTTGTGGGGTGAGCGTGATAGTAAGCGAGGCTGCAATGAAATTTCCACAGCCCTGTATAAGTATTTAAAAATCGTAGACCAAAGAAAGACAGTTAAAGACATAGTCCTATATTGCGACAGTTGCACTGGTCAAAACCACAACAAGGCTGTATTAGCTATGTTGACACATTTTTTAAATTTTTCAAACTTCGTTGAAAAAATATTTACTTCCCGGTCATACAATGATGCCAGTTGATTCTGTGCATAGCACAATTGAATCATTTGTACGCAGGCGTACCATTTGGGCGCCAAGTGAATGGCCAAATTATTCGCAATGCACGAACTAATCCATCGGGTTACAACTGTATTGAATTAGGACACTCAGAGTTAGAAAACTGGAAGTCCTTTGCAAATCTGTTACTATCAAACAAAGTTAAACTAAACATAAATAAAGTTCGCATAGTTTTATTAGACAAAAAATCAAAATCAATTGAACTCATTTACGGATATTCCGACAATTCCACAAAAAAAAACTATAAATAACTTTAATTTTTAACTTTAACTTTTTACCTTTAAGTTACAAAAGTTGTACAATTCACCTTTGTGTATCTCTTTGCAAAAATTCTATGATTTGAAAAATCTAAGTTTAAAACATTGCATACCGCCAAAATACCACAATGAGTATTTAAATTTAAAATATTCTGTACGGGAAAAAGACATGTTAAATAAAAGCGACGAAGAAGATTAACTCACTTATTATTATTATTGGTTTTTTTTTATGAATTCATGCTTCTGTTAAATATTGATTACATTTTTTATTACTTTGTACCATTCTAAGTTAAAAAATAATGAACAAATACATAAAACCACTAATAAATCTTTGTTTCAATTTATTTCAAACACTGACAAATGATATCGTAAGTGCCATTTTCTACACACGCATCTACGAAATGTTGTGAATGAAATTATCGTATGTGCCAAAAATACGTTTTTCTCGGAAAACTTGAACTTTTCCACTGGAATACTTTTAGGTGTAGTTATATTAGTTAATTATCTAAGCACATGTATATTTTCATTTTGATATTGCAAGCGAAAGCAGAGAAAAGTAGAAAAATGACTGTCCTGAAAAATTTGGTTTTTGTAACATACGATAATTTCGCGCAAAGGGGTCGATATGCCTTTTCGAAACTGTAGAACCGATGGAGATAATAACGGGAGCGAACCTGCGGTAAAAGCTAGTACTCGTATAAAGCAGAATGTGCGTTTGCTTGTTAGTACCGTTCTTCCTGATAATTTCACACCATTTAACTGGGACTTTTGAATGAATTATAGGCTACTTTTTTTTAACCACGCTCAATTTTGCGCCTACTTTTTAATTGTGTTACTCCTTCGACGTAATTTTTAGCAAATATTATAATATAAACGAGTTTAACATTTGTGGATCAATTTCCAAATTATTTTTGCATATGGAAAAGGTTAAAATTTTTTATTGTTTTTGGATGGGGGGGAGGGGGACGCAAAGTGCGCGCCTCAATAATTGATTATCAACTTCGCCATTTGTTGACCAATTTTCAAAATTATTTTCACATAAGGAAAAGTTCCACAATAAAAAATTTATTTTTGGAAATTGTGGGCTGGGAGGGAATGGAAATTGACCGCCTCAAAAATGCATTATCGAATAACTTCGCCATTTGTGAACCAATTTTCTAAATTTTTGCATTTAGGTTCACAAAAATTTTTTGGTTTTTTGGAAATTGAGGGCGGTGTGAGGGAGTCAAAATGCCCGCCCCAAAAATTATTTTCAAATAACTTCGCCATTTGTGGACAAATTTTCAAAATTAGTTTTCATATGGAAAAGGTTCAGAAAATTTTTTTTTGGAATTTGCGGTGGGGGAGGAATGCAGCATAAAATAGAATGATATCAAATAAATAACATTTTTGAGTAGAAAACTAGCAGTAAAATGAAATAGGTACTTTTCGCCAAAATTGTTTTTTGAAAAGGGTACCTTTTTTATTTTTTGAAGAAGGGAATGTTGTTATAACAATAAATGTATCAAAATTTGATGCAGATGGCTTACCGTAACAATATCTATGTATACAAAAGTGGGCGAGATTAGATAAGATGTTCTGGGGTAGCGAAGCGCACGCGCTCAATACAGTTTCTTATGAAAGCGACAAATTCGTGAATTAAAATTAATTTAACTCAATGGTGAAAGCAAAAGGAAATAGATAACAAAATATTATTTCCAAAAAGTTAATTAGAAACTATTTTTAAACCTATACAAAAAATATAGTATACATAGTATGTATGTATATTTGCCGGCTATCTTCATATAAACCATAAATATTTCTATTTTAATAATAGATTTACATAATAACATTTAAATTATATACGTAATTAATTTTTTTTCTTCAAAACAACAAACGAAAACAATCCAATTTTTTGTACCGTAATTTTTTTAAACGTATTTTATGTCTGTTTATTTGATTTAGGGATGAGAACCCGAATTATATTTTGCTGGATTCCATAGAGAACGAAAATACATTTATTTTTTTATGTCACTTCGTAATCTTATTTTATGACTGTAAATATTGTTGAACAACGATATTCTAACTGCGAGTTAATCCTCGTTCGTTCCGTTCGCACATTTGTATTAGAAACAGAAACAAATATAAAAAAAATTAGAATGACTTCACCAAAATTCGAATATTACCATTGTAATGTAAATGGGAACAAATCGACTGTCTGTTAATATTTGTTAATTCTTTAAAATTTTGCACCATTTTTTATAAATGACTTGTTTTATAATAGGTATGTATATAGTACGTTTTATGCATGTCCATATTTTTTTTTTCTTGTACCAGCAGTCAGAAGATGAAAAATTACAGGATGTGAAGCTTCAATATTCTGCAACTCTGCGTTTGCACGTCCTTTTTTTATAGCACTGTTGAAGCGTCTCTGATGTCAAGGAGACGTATATAATTTTGAAGCTTCGTTTTAGTAGTCATTTTTATTAATAATTTTACTTTAATTTACCGAAACTGCGGTCGAACCCACGAATTTTATGGTTTTGTAGTCAACCTACTACTTCAGCTATCGCCGTCAATTTATGCAGATATAAATTTATTTTTATGTGTTCCTGATACATTCTTATATATTGATACTTTAATATTAAAAGACTAAGTCATATTTTTCTTCAAATCGAGTTTTTTGCATTTTTTGATTTATAATACTCTAATAAAGCTTTGAAGAGAAAAAGTGATGTGCTCCGACTGACCATTGCTTAAGCTACGTTCAGACCTGGCAAATAGTTGACCAGACAATTTAATAAAAAAGTGCGTTAAGAAATAATCGCGACTGGAAAACTTAATTGTTATGAATTGTTTTCCTTCTTTTATTAAGCCTTAAGGTTTTTTTTATTTATTATTTTCATATAATCTCGATATTTCGTTAACCTTCGGTTAACATCTTCAGGGAATTTTTATTTTTAAAATTTTTTTTCTTTTTGAAGTTTATATAAAAATTTTTCTAACATAACATGTCTCATAAAAATTGTGAGAAGAATATTATTCAAAATATTTTAAATTTTTTACAATATTAACAAAATGTATAAAATTCAAAAATATTTTGCAATATTTACATTTAAATATACATTTAAAATATCTTTTTATATATACTTATAATCCCACATACCCATATTTTTTTACTTGTTAGTTCCTCGCCATTTAATAAATAAAAAAATAAATACATTTATATTTTTATGTTTTAGGTGTTAGAAGAGTAATTTTTGTCTTTCCAAAAGTGCATGTTTTCTCATTAAAAAAATTTATCTTTTGTCTAAGGGGAAGCTGCATTCCACCGATCCGCGCGCCATTAAAATGTGACTACACGGTAAGTAGGAGCTCTGCAATGGAAAAATAATCATCAAAATCGGTCCACTCAGTAAAAAGTTATGCCTAAGGGGAGTTATATTCCCCCGATTACATTATGTAATGTTGGGTTTTTGTAACAAACGTTTCTTTTTAAATACAAAAATTAGGATGGTGCTGTGGTTATGAACATCACCTTAGTATTACCAATATTTTTCATGAGAATAGTTGTGTACTTTTAGGAATATTTCCTGCAAATAATATTAGACTACGTGGTCCATTTTAGCTGAAATGAGCTGGTTACAACATGACCCTATGTAATGCAGCCGTGGACCATGTCATTGACAACAACAGCTTATTGTTATACGACAAGTGTTCGTGTTTTTCTTCGTATTTACGATTACTCTGTCTGATTAAAATTACTCTCTGAGGTGCTCCATGGAGCATGGACCATGAGGTGTTAGATGGAGTAGTTTTTGAGTTAGTCTGATGGGTTATATGGTCCGCCACTAGGACATCGTATTGTTAAATAAACCATGTTTTCGCCATACATTTGGGCTAGGCTTTGGACTAGTCCTCTGTGGACTTCACTATACGTGCATGTGTGGACTAGTCACATTATTTGCAAGGTTTTCTGAAGATATTCACCATCGGTGTGATGGGCCATAGGAAAGAATTGCATAATGAAATTCAGTTTGCAAAGTTATATGAATGTATTTCCAACTTAACTTAAAGGAATATGAAAGTTTTGATATACATAAATACATGGAAAACATTATGTATGCATTTAAAAATTGCTCTTTAAAGAAATTTAACAAATATATGTACATATGTATATAAATAGGATTTATACTTTTTACATTTCTCTAATAAAATGCAGACACCAGTATTTAATAAAGGCAATACTTTAATTTTTAAATTAAGAAGAAATGAACTGTAAAATGTAATAAAAAGAAATAAAACTTTTATCACTTTTTGAACATACAAGTCAGTAAAGCGCATGCTTCTATTCTCACATCGTATTCAAGAATTCATTTTGCAATCTTCAATCATTTGCAGTCTACCCGTTAAACTGTTAATTATTCTTTTCCGGAAGTATGGCGACTTTAGAAGGAGAGTTTGAAATTTTCTTTAATTCCTTAGCGAAGCAACAGTTTTCTTCCGATGAAATTCAATGCATTTGTAAAGTTTTGACGGATTATTATCGCTACGAAAAGTTGAAAAAACTTGTTAAAATCTGTTTAAGTTTGGGTCTACTTTATATATTAGTAATATGGTGTGATTCTTTAAGTTGGTTTCTAAGTGCTTTAGGAAGACTTTTTATTATAGAACTTGTGCCATATTGGAACTGGCCGACGTTATATAATACAAAGTGCTTCATTAACAATGCTTTTGATCTGAATGAAAAAAATATCGTGTCGGTTTCGAAATTGGGACCCTACGAAACTGAAAAGGAAAATTGTATACTGTGTGATACCATAGGTAATTTTTTTATCGAAATAAGATTGAAAAGCTATTTGCAAAACATTTTTATCTAAAGAGCACAAATGGGAAAGTGCGATACTAATCAACTTATTTAGTGTTTGAAAACACACACACAATTTTGGACAAAAGTGTAATATGGAAGCGTAGCATCTGATCTGTTGTTAGATACACATTGTTATAAATTTAATTTTATTATTGTAAAGGGTACTATTTTCCTCAAAGTACCTACGAATAGAAAAATTATTATTATATTTTTTAATAAATACTTTAAATTAAATTCACATCAACTGCGTGTTTAATTCGAAGTTTTTCCGTATTACGATGTTTATCTACGCAATGTTATTAAAATTCACCATTTCTTTTTATTTTGTAATGCTGCAAAATTTTACTTTTGCAATAATTCTTATAATTTTTAATTACAATTTTATGATTAGAATTCTTATGATTTTTAATCACAACCGTCGAAAAAAATATATTCTTGAGTAAAACACTACATAATTTTAAAATAATTATTTTTTTTAAATCCATAATAAAAAAGAAGCATGATTTTTGAGTTGCTAGTGTAGAATATGAAAGAGAATAATCTATGTATATATTATATTTTAAGCTCAAAAATTTTTTATTTTCCTATATACATATTTCGATACTTCGTTAACCATCGGTTAACATCTTCAGGATATTTTTATTATTTGAAGAATAAAATAATAAAAAAGAATACTTGAAGAATAAAATAATTTCCTGTAGATGTGAGCCGTTAAACGTTAAAAAATAAGTATTAAAAAAATATGAAAGAGAATATTATTGTGTTTCGAAGTATGACGTTTTTAAGTAAATTACTGAGATATACTTATTTTCTACGCCTCCTTCATTCTCAAGTTCTATTATTAATTTTTAAATATTTTTTGAATTATAATACTATGTACAAATTTCAGATTATATTCCAACTTTATCGAACACTTCTTATTCATATCTGGAATCAACGTTTTTAGAAAGATCCTATCCTGTCATAGTTACGGACTCTCATGAACTACTTCCACTTCCAGATATTTATGAAATTATTTTTAATAAATGTTTTGATTTTCTGGACAGTAATCCATGTGATGTCTCCACCAACCTTATGCTCAATAAGTTCTTCAATATGGAAATTGCTTTGCGTAAAGCTTCAAATTTGAATAATGCTGCAGATAAATGGTTTTTACAGCTACGAAATTGCCAATTTAAAGCAGTTAAATCATCTAGAAATTTTGTTAAAAGGCCATACTATTATCCAGTGCACTTAGAATCATTCTATTCCAGTTGGCTGATAATATCACACAACTACAACAATGACAAATACACACGAGACATTTTCCTCTATGGGTTGGTCATTGTGCAACAGCTTTGGGGCTCCATGGACTTTAGTTTAACTGCCAAAGAACCGTGTTTAAACTGTCCAGTTATTAAGGTACACCTCAGAGAGAGAGAAAGTTTAATATTTTCAACAGATTTGTGGGCTGTAAGTTATAAATTTGGGAACGATCGGAGTGAAAATATTGCGACCATTATTGAAATTGATTGGAATAATTAAAATTTTTCTGTAAATTAATGTGCGTATATGTATATGTAATTTACAAAATAAATGCGAGCTTAGGTGAACTTAAAGAATTTTATCCTTTTATTTGGTTCTTAATAAAAAAAAGATTCAACCTTTTTACGAAAATCTATTTCGAAAGTAAAATAAGTTAATTTGTTTATTAATTCTTTTTGTATTTAACTTCTACTAATTTTTGTAAAGTATTTGTTAAACTATTAATAGCTTCTATTTTAACACGTTCAATTTTTTCCTGTTGAACTAATGACATTTTATTAAATTGCATCAACTCTTGATGCATTTCCTTTTGTAGTTCAATTTTATCGCGTTCGAGTTGTAATTTACGTTCAAAATAGTCTTGCCACCAGGCACTGGCGTCATTGCTGTACATTAATGGATTTGTTTCTTTACCGAAATTTTTCGGAAACGCATTTCCAACTTCTTCAGTTTTGGCGTCCAGTTGAGAATAATTATTTGAATCCACAATTTCTAAAGGATATTCATAATTGTTATCATCATTCAATTCTATTTTTGGTTTTTTCATGTCGGACGTAGTGGTACTGTCTTCTTCGTCGTAATCATCATTCGATTTGGAATCCAGTTCCACTTTATGCGGGACACAATCCTCTTGTTTAGTATTTACATATTGCATATTAAAGCTATCCGTTGAAGATGGCTTAACTTGCATTGATGAAGGAGGTGGCTGTTGTGGTTTAGTTGCAGTCATCTCATAATCGGCTCTTTTACCTTGTAGATATCTAAACATTTCTTCGAAAAATTCCCAATGTACATACCCAGAAGTATATTTTTTGCACAAATTTTTATTGTACGTAATTAAAATATTATGCCATTTTTTTTGAACTTTTGCAGCACTGTAACGGAAACCCATTTTTTGAAGTTGACGCGTACAATGCAACCACAGGGCTGTGCGTTTCTGTCTTCCCTCTGTAAAACGATGTTCCATTGGACCTCGTATGTGTATTAAAGCTCTTGTAGCTTCTGTTGTCCAAGCGCGTTCATATGTTCCACGAGGATGGCCATTGTGGTTGCAAATCATGCCCGCTGAAGATGAATTCCGACCATCTGATGTATCCAGTAGGCAATCATCGGGTAAATCCTCATTACAGTCCAAGTCATCATCGCTTATTTGATAAAAATCTAGAAGTATGTATGTAGGTACAGCAAATAAAGCAAATACATATGGATACGTATGTTTGTGTACATATTTATGCAAGTCTGGTTGTAAATACATGCATATGCAATAGATATAATTAACAAAATCTAAAGCTACTTTAAGAAAGTACGTTGTATCTACATATGTACATACGTGTCATTAGTTATTCATATGCATATGTACATATGGACATACATACATACATATGTAAATAAAATTGCACAAATTACAGAATTTAATATATAAAATAAATAATATCCGAAATTCGTTATTTTTAATTTAGAGCAATTTAGTACCTATTATTAAAGTAAATAGCCGAAAATATTATGGGTAATCTACCATGAGCTGTTACCTTATATGAATGTACATACATATGTATGTACTATGTAAATTTTTAAAATATCAAAGAAAAATTTTAACAATTTCTATTAAAATTTAAGATTTAGGCAGAAATGTAAATACGAATCATCAGTTTTATTCTGATAGTCAATTGATTATGTTAATTATATATGTATGTATGTATGTACATAGCGCCTGAGACTTAAGTTTCAATTCGACTTGCATTGGAAAAAAGTAAATATTATTCTCCGCAAATTATTTTCATATCATACATACATATGTATGTATATAGGTATAATAAGATTATATTCTTCATTTTGTATATTTAAATGAGTTTTCGTATAATCAATTTATATACATAAATATAAAGTAAATAGATATGTATATTGATATGCATACATATCAACATTAATTGACTAAATATCTACATATATTTATTCACTTTTCACAGCTCAATAATAAATGGCTCTCTTCACATTTTCAAATACTAGAATTTAAAATAAATATGCAACCGTTAAAAATACCTGTTCAGAAATTCACCATACTCGAATTTCAACTTAAATAATTATAAAGGTAAAGAACAATGTATATAATTTACATAGTACATATGTTACATACAGCTTTTAGCTACATCATCGAAGAAAAATCATATTATGTACAGATACGTCAGTGCAATTATGTTAATAGCTATACAATAACTGTATATCTTAGCATCCTTTATAAAATATACTTACACACATGCATATATCAGTTTACACATCCTTATAAAAATACATAGTATGTATATGCAGTCATATACGCTCAATTATAAAATTGTTAAATTTATAGTCAATTAATCACAACGTACATATTTACGTCTTCACAAAAGCATTTATAGTATGTAGTTAAATACACTACCTACATACATATATACATACATATGTATGTATGTATGGCGTAAGGAGAGAAAAAAACAAAACGTCACAAAACACTCTATGAAACAAGAAAAACATCAATTAATTTTTGAAGCAAACCAATGTATTTATTTATTTGTATCTCTATATTTTATTAAATCCAACTTACTGTCGCACTCTAAGCTAACTGCAGTATTATTTTCAGCCATTCTTATTTATACGAATATCTTTACCCCTACTGAATAAACAACTTAGATCTATGTTGCAGCAATAGTTTTATCTTACTAATCCCCGAATAATTTTAAAGCATCTGTAAACCTTTTTTCGTTTTTTAATTTCATTAGTGAGAGTCCTTTTTACTCTTTCAGATCTAACAAATAAGTATACCAACTTACTATGCATTTGTGTATGTGGTAAGGATGAGTCTGTGAGAGGACTGTTGTTTGGGTGGCTATATAGTTACCAGGATTTTAAGTACTTGTGTGCTAAATTCTAGTTACTTTGTGTCTGCGCGTTAGCAGCATCACTCACTAGACAATACAGCCATATAATACAGCATCCTAAAAGAAACACAAAATAAACATAGGAACAAAAAGTATAATGTAATGTACGCCAAAATCAAAACAAAATAAAAAATAGAACATAGATTAATATGAAGTAAACCACCCCATTGCCGTCATAAGAATGTCTTGTCATGTCATGATGTACATTGTTCATCAAAATGTATAATAAACTTAGATAAAATTTCATTATTCTAGCAATAATAATAATAAAACTTGTATATTGTACATATTTACATATGGATTTGTTTCAAAATTTTGCCAAATAACAAAGTCTCCGACATACATACTATGTAAGTATATATGCAAATATGTATATACATATACGTAAAAATACCTAGGAATATATGTACGTAAAATACATAATTCGTTTACAAAAACACGAAATAGGATTGCAAATGCACAACTAAAATTCAGGAACATATTTAAGTTTCAATTATAAAACAGAAAGTTTAAGTTGATACTTTGTAAAGTGAGGAAGAAGCCCAATGTTTTGGAATTGAATATACCGTGAATTAATTACATATATGTATGTATATTAATAAGTAACTGTTTTTATATTTCTAAACTTAGCTGCTAAGTTCACCTCTTCCCACACAGCTGTTTTATAAAAACTCCCATAACTACATGCTTTCATATACGTCTAACAATGAATGCTCAATAATAAAAAAGTGCAAAAATAAAATTTATAGTATACAAAGCTAAGAGGAATTATTAAAAAAATTAACTGATAAGAACCAGCAATACAAGAAAATATCTACTAAAATTACGATGATAATAAAATTTGTACTGCAGGAAAAAGTGTTTTATTCAGTACTATTATGAAGGTGTTCTACTAAGGAAGCTAATAAATTTGAGATATTTTATTCCAACAGCAGTGATTTATTATAATACACATTCATACATATGTAAATAAGTACGTTGAAATTACAATGCGTTAATTCTGGTTCAGACACCGGTAAAGTGGCCTTGATATAACTTGATAAAAAGTGAAATAAATACATACATGTACATATAAACAATTAAAAAATAATGAGAACTGAATACTTATTTATACGATTTAAAGAAATAATACCTTTTTGCATAATTACAGAGTACAAAGTTCATTACTGAATTATTGATTACTCTAATGTTGTAAAGTGTGGAACTCCTTGTACTCAACAAACAATATGTTTAAGTCAAAAGCATTATTAAAAAATTTGAATAAAGGTGAGTTTTTTTTACAATTTCCTTAATATTTTCCGTTTTGTTTTCATAAATCAAATTTCAGTTATTAATCTTTAATAACTTTTACAATATTGTTAAAAGTAACTTTTTACTAAATACGTTGTTGTTTAATTAAACTTTTTTGCATATGTATTTATAAAATACATAAGTCTTACTTTTAATTATTATTATTATTTTATTATTATTAAATTTCTTTATTAGTATTAAAAATACTTTTATAAATCTTATTAAATTATAAACTGTATTACAATAAAAGTTCTCTTTAAGCTCTAACAATGATTATTTTTTACAAAATTAACAATTTGTTTTCTAAATATGTTTTGATTATTTTCCGTTTTTTATGATTTTTTTCCTTTTTTAAATTTTTTCCATCGGCTTACTACGTAATTAACTGCAGTTTCACATGAATATTTTTTTCTAAATCCGGATTGGTATATTGTTAATAACTTGTTTGATTCTATATATTCTTCTAGTAGCTCTTTTACAACTTTTTCCAATATTTTTTCACACGTCTTTAATGTGTTAATTGGTCTAAATTCTTCACATTTCTTTGTTTTTGCTATTTTTTCGATTGGTGTTATCATTGAAGTTTTCCAATTCTCAGGAAATACACCTGTCTCCAGTGATGTATTTATTATATCTAGCATTATTTTACCAACTATATTCCAGCTGTTGCTAATAATTTTACTCGATATTTTATTAAAGTCTCGCTTATTTTTTAAATTTTTACATATATTTCTTTGTTCTTCTAAAGTTATTGTACGAAATCTAAACTCTGATCTTACCACAGGTGTTTTATTTTCATATCGTATATCGTTTATCTGTTCCGTGGTAGCTTTAATACTATTTATAAAATAACTATTAAACATTTTTGCGATTTTAAAATTATCTCTATATTCAATCTGATGAAATATCACATTTTCAATTGAGTTGTGATTTTTTCTTAATATCCGGGCTTTGATTTCTGGCCACATTTCCTTTTAGTCTTTCTTTATTTATTTTATTGTCTATATAGTTACTTACTTTATAAAAATTTCGAAATGATTTGTAAATTGCCCATGCTTCATTTGTGTTTTCTATTCTTGCTATTTGGTATTTATTGATTTTTTCTCTTTTCATTTGCATAATATCAATATTGAACCATCTACATTTATATTCTTCAATAATTGTCTTTTTCGTTGTTAGTTGTTGTACTGCACTTTCAAGGATTCCATCAAAAATATCTACTTTATTATTCAGATCATCATCCATATTCATATGTTGAATGTTCGATATTCTTCTATTATATTGAAAATATTCAACTTCTTTATAAGTTTTTTGATTAGAATTATACCTGACATTATCTATTATTATATCTATTGCTTCGTGGTCAGATATTTTGTTAGATGTATTTATGTCTGCTGTTATATCCCGATTATTTGTTATTATATAGACTATTAATGTTTTTGAATTATTCGCCACTCTTGTAAATTCATTTATTATTTGCCTTAGGCCATTGTCGTTTAGTAAACTATTAATTTTATTTTTATAAAATCCTTCCCTATACCAATCTATATTAAAGTCGCCTGCTATAATGATATCGCAGTTTAAATGGTATATTTCTTCTATAAACTCTGTTTCAGGACTACTTGCTGATCTGTATAATGCAGCTATTACGAATTTGATGTTGTTATGTGTAACAATATATGCAGATATCCATATTTTTGATTCAGTAATTTTTTCAGCAACTTTTCTAACTGTCCATATCTTCTTGAAATAAATAATTACATAATTGCCTGTTCTTCTTGAGTTAGATAGAGCTGAAAATTGATAATATCCTTTTAGTTCTATTTCCTTTTCATTTATGTCATTAGTTACGTGAGTTTCGGATAAGATAACGAGTTCTGGTTTTTTGTTTCGATAATCACTTCCAATTGACTAAAGTTATTAACTAATCCTTGTACATTCGTGTAAATACCAACAATTTGCTGTGGTTGTTAATCTGACAAACCAATTCTTCTTTTTTTAGGGTTTAATTTATTCTGAAACACGGCATTCTTTACTATTGGTTGCATGATTTTCATCCAAATCAAGTTTCAGCCGATTTTTGACTCTCACACAGTTAATACACTTATTAATAACTTCTTTTGTGCATTCTCTAGATTTGTGTTTACCATGCCATTTGTAGCATATTTCTTCCATTTTACATTCATTCGATTTGTGGTTGTAACCCCTGCATTTAAAACATTGAATAACATCAGTGCCATCAAATACTCTACATTTCTCCCAATACTCTACATTTCTCCCATAATACTGATCACAATTTTTTAATATACATATAAAAAAAGTATTATTCCATAGCTTTTTACTCGTCCTATCTCATTTATGTACAATGTCAAAATTTGTTATTTGGTTACATACACATTCATATGTAGATAGAGTAAAATGCGGGAAAAATCTTTAATATATTTACACCTAACTCTTTTTTACACGGTCTTTTTTTATAAATTTTTTTATCTTGGACCAGCACTCAGATGACCCCTACATATGCGGTGCATTGTGCTGGAACTAGGGGAAAGGGATAGTAGTAGAAATGGCAGAAATGGTATATTTTGCATTAGTACAAAACTAAACATACGAAATCGAAATTAATAAAATAAATACTAACACACACAACGCTATGTATAAGTATACATTTTATGCCGGATGAATTAGTCTTGTGTGTTTAGGAAAGAACAAAAATTGTGTGGCTTAAAAAGTATTCTAGCCTGAATTGGGTCAATCGTTTTGTGTGGCTTTGTGTCAGTGGTTGTCGCAAGGTTGCAGTGGCGAAGTCATAAGTTGTGTTAATTTACTAAAAATTTTTACAAATTTGTAACAATTGTTTCTAGAAAGCGTCCATTAACTCGAAAAATTTGCAACGAGAGAGCGTCAAAAGAGCGTAAAAAATTGAGAGGCAGAAAAATTCTTTCAAGTTTTTACAAGTAAAATTTTTACTTGCAATAATTATTCAAACAGCTGTTTTGCGTTTGTGGTTACAAAACAACGTGCGCCAAGATAGCGTCGATTATAGGAATTTAAAAACCGGGAAAAATTTTACGGGAACATTATTTTTATCATATGTTTCAAAATGGGAATTTAAAAGTAGGGAAATGATAATTATTCTGAGACGCTACCTTCTCCTGGCGAAACGAGGCTTTGGCACGCATACACACTTATACAAATGAAAAAATTAAAAAATGAAACTACTACAACGTTGCACAACTACAATGTCCCTCCCAACCATGATCATGTAACGTCCCTTCGTGATATTTGTTCATGATCCCAAAAGAAATTACCTGACTCAACAGTAGCTTAGGAAATCAAAATAGCAAAAATTACAGATTCATCTCAAAAACCAGACTTTATAGAAAGTACAAAAAAACTGAAAGAATAACATCCAGTCATTATTCAAAAAAAAACTAATCAGGCAAAAATCTAAAGCAAAAAAAAATGTAATAAAGCATCCAATTCGGCTGCCATTATTAATTAAAAATTTAGTATATATAATTATATTTTATATTATAATATCGACCCCTGTGCGCGAAATTATCGAATGTTACAAAAACTAAATTTTACAGGCGAGCGTTTTTATTCCTCTTTTTTTATTTGTCTGCCAGCAGTAACTGTCACATACGATAAAATGTACATAGTATTATCTCCATAACTATAACAATTATCGCTATAATACTTTATCAGCAGATGAATTAATGGATTTAGAACCAATTTGCATAAAAAAGTCGATTTCGAAAAAAGTATAACATACGTTAATTTCGCCCACAGGGGTCGATATACTAATGTATGTAATAATATTACTTAGCACTGTAGGTCTTTTTTAAAAAACAAAGTTTTTTTTTTTTTTTTTTAATACACAAAAAAATGCATTAACTTCACATTGTGCGAACTTGAATCACTTTCCGAAATTTGATAAAGTAGAAATATTGAATAGAGCGGATAATTACAAACGTCGTTAATTGCTAGAAATGTTAGAGATAATAAAAGTACCAATAGATAGAAGAATAAATTTTAAGGCTGATATATAATATATTAGATATACTATATATAATATAATAGATATTTAGTTAATAAAAAACTGGGACAATTTATATAATATAATAGTAATTTTAAGTTTTTCTATTATAATATTTCATATGTAACATTTTTTCAAAGTACTTTTAAAATAATTGACAAACAAATTTTTCTTTTCAAATAATATAAAATGACTGCGATCGCACACGCATACGTGTACTAAGTCCCGCTTCTGATAGAACAAACAAATTAAAAACAAAAAAAAACAAGAACGGAAAAAGTATTGTTAATAAAAAATAGAAAATTTTATGAACACAAAGAATTTTCACTGCTTTCGTCATGGATGAAGACAGTGAAGGTGATAATGAGGACATAAGATGGCAAGTAGTTACTTCGCCTATGATAGGAAACCGACGACAAAGTAAATCACCAAACGGGTTTAAGAACAAAAGATCGAATATTAATATGACAATAAATGCAAGCATTCCAGAAATAAAAAACAACTATGCAACTACAGCAAACAAAACAATGAAAACAAATAATAGGAATAATACAAAAACTACAACATCAAATTCAAATAACCGTTTTGCTATTTTTGATGATGAAGACAGAGAAATTAGCTCTGTTTGCGAACAACAGCTTAATTTGGATAAAACTAATAATGAACCTAAACCATATCAAAACTTATATTGAGAATGATGGCCACAAGGTTAGAAACATCACTAACGTACGTAGTAAGGCAACAAAAAATCCTCTTCCAATGTTTTTTATTGATTTAGAGCCTGATGTAAATAAGAAAAGTATTTATAGTATTAAGTATAAAAATAACGCTATCAAGATCGAACCCCCTAGAAAAACAAATGATCTTGTTCAATGCCATCGCTGTCAAGCATTTGGTCATTCAAAAACGTATTGCCGTAAACAGGTAAATTGTGTAAAATGTGGATTAGGTCACTTAACGATTGATTGTACAAAGAGCATGGACACACTCCCGCGGTGCGTTAACTGCCTACAAACTCATCCAGCAAATTACAAAGGTTGTGTTGTATATAAGCAAATGCTAAAGAAAAGGTTACAAAATATTAACATATATAGGAGGCATGGAAATGATGAATATGCTTTCAATAGTGCAGACTATCCAAATGAATTGAACCAAAATATGGCTTCAGGAATTAATCAGAACAACACTTTTACTTATTCGGGAATCGTACGGAACCCACAACAAAAGCAAAATAATTCTTTTGGGAAAATTGAACAGTTAATTCAAAGTCAAATAGAACAAACCAACAGGCTTATAAGCATGATGAATATTTTAAGAACAAAATTATGCAGCTAAATCTCAGAATAGCAATATGGAACGCAAACGGGCTGTCCAACCATTCCCAGGGGGTAGAAATATTTCTGAAAACTAATTTCATAGATATTCTTCTGGTTTCGGAAACTCATTTCACGACCAGAACATTTTTTAATATAAGAGGTTACGACCTAATAAATGCCAACCACCCAAATGATAGAACGCATGACGGTGCAGCAATCTTAATAAAATCTTCTATTAATTACGAATATTTTAACGACATAAGAAAATCAAATCTTCAACCTGCATGTATAAAAATTTTATGTGACTCAACATACATCTCTTTATGTGCCATATACTTTCTTCCACGATTTTCGGTTAAATGCGAAGAATTTCAAAGCTTTTTTAGGGAACTCGGGTCAAGAGTTTTAGTTGGTGGTGATTTTAACGCCAAACATAGCTGGTGGGGTTCAAGATTGATTAACCCAAAAGGCAGAGAACTTTATAAATGTATAAACAATAACAGTTATTCTGTCTTATCTACTGGTAGTCCAACATATTGGCCTGCTGATCCGTCAAAAATACCAGATATAATAGATTTTATGGTATATTCTGGAGTACGTACTAACCTTCTTCAAATAACCAATTGTACGAATAAAATCACCAACAGAATTGGATGACATAGTTGAAAGTTTTAACAATTTGATTCATGAAGCTGGATTTTTGTCAACATCATGTTATGAAAACCATAGAATACCTAGAAGCATAGAATACCTAGAAGTGTCAGCTAGGGGTCTGAAAAAATTTAAATCAGCTTTTCTTCAAATAGGGGGAGAAAGAGACAAATATACAATTTTACGAAAGATGAAAAGTAAACAAAAGAAAAATGTAAACATAAGCCACATTTTGTGCATAACAACAAATTTATAATTTCTTGTGGTTTTATTGCTTTTAATTGTGTTTTGTGTTAATATAGCAAAGCTAAAAAATTACCAAAAAGAAATTTGTCAGTATTTTGGTGTTTTGTGATGAAAAATTTTGTTAACATAAGCCACAATTTGTGCATAAGAACAAATTTATAATTTCTTGAGGTTTTCTTTGTTTTAATTGTGTTTTGTGTTAATATTATAGTAAAAAAAACATAGTGCAGCTTGTTTTAATGGTGTTTTGTGTTAATATAGCAACAAAAACATAGCGAAGCTAAAAAATTACCAAAAATAAATTTGTTGTGCATAAGCCAATAAAATAACATTTTAGTGATCTTGTGATTTTTTGGTATCTATTTGTTTTAATAAATGAAGTTAATTTTCATAGTACATAATTTTCATAACACAAAACACCACATTGTTGTGTTTTGTAACCACAGATTCCTATAACCTATGTTTGTAACATTGTCGTGCTACAAATTGCGAAATTGTGAGCATAAAGTAGATGAAAAATACGGCTAATTTTCACATCTAGAAAATAAAAATCAAAACAAAACAACAATATTGAGGAATTTAGAAGACAAAGGAATCACCGAACAGAGTGAAAGGGTAAAAGAGACAGCAAATCTCTTGATGATGTCTCTTTCTCTGCTCGTTCGCTGCTTTGAACTGACGCCTCTGTATACTTTGTGATGAAAACTACAATGCTCAAAACCAGTTCTATGTAACTGCTGAAATTAGGAATATGATAAGAAATAAAAGAAGACTAAGGAGGGTTTGACAGATGAGCAGAAATCCTAACGACAAACGTAATTTGAATAAAGCCGTAAAAGACCTTAAAATTAGATTGTCAGAGATAAAAAACGAACAGATTTCAAATTTCGTTTAAAACGTTAATATTTCAAAAAATGATGAATATTCATTATGGAAGGCTACTAAATATTTGAAACGTCCAGCAAAGCGAAACATTCCTATTAAAGATGAAAACGGAGTATGGTTCAGAACAGATAAAAGAAAATATGAATAATTTGCTTTACATTTAAATAAAAGATTTCAACCTCATGAGATAGGTGACATTCCATTTACGAAAGAAATAGAAGATTTTTTAATTAGCCCCTGCCCAATGGACTGGCCAATTGGGCATTTTTCACTGCAGGAAGTTCGAAACGAAATATCTAAACTTAACTGCAAAAAATCTCCGGGCTATGATTGCATTGATGGGAAAGCTGTCCAGCCCTTACCAAAAAAAGGAGTAACATTTCTTACTTTAATATATAACTCAATTCTCAGATTAAACCACTTTTCTTCGCAATGGAAATGTGCTGAAGTAGTAATGATACATAAGCCGAATAAGCCTGAAAATGATGTAACATCATATCGCCCAATAAGTTTGCTAATCACATTCTCCAAAATATTTGGAAAAATTTTTCTGAGAAGAATGTTACCTTTGCTCGAAAAATTTTGTATTATTCCAGAATACCAATTTCAATTCAGACGAAACTATGGCACCCCCGAACAATGCCATCGTATAGTAAATTATATACGGGACTATTTAGAAAACAAAAAATATTGTTCAGGTGTATTTTTGGATGTAGAGCTAGCCTTTGATAAAGTCGTCGCATAATGGATTGTTATATAAACTTAAAATATTACTTCCAACACATTTCTATCTCATACTAAAATCATATCTTGAAGACAGAACGTGAATGGAAACTTTTCGGAGATATATAGTATTAAAGCTGGTGTCCCTCAAGGTAGTGTATTAGCTCCTATTTTGTATACAATTTTCACATCGGATATGCCAGTTATAAATAATGTCTTGGTAGCAACATACGCTGATGACACTGCAATTCTTGGAGCCAATACAAATCCGAATGCTGCTTCAATACTCCTTCAGGAAGAAATCAATGAAATTGGAAGTTGGTTAAATAAATGGAAAATTAAAGTAAACAAAGAAAAATCTACACTTGTTACCTTTACATTACGTCGCGGAAATTGTCCAAATGTTTCTCTTAATAACAGCCACATCCCACAACATGACTCGGTCAAATATTTAGGATCGACTTAGGACATTGATCGTAGACTTACATGGAAAAATCATATAAAAGCTAAGAGACAACATATGAATTTAAAAACTAAACGCCTTTTTTGGTTACCGGGACAAAGATCAAAACTTAGTCTTGAATGTAAAATAATCATATATAAAGCAATTTTAAAACCAATTTGGACCTTCGGTATACAACTCTGGGGCACAGACAGTAATTCCAATATAGAAATATTACAAAGGTTTCAATCTAAAACATTGCGTTGTATCATTAATGGTCCTTGGTTTATATCAAACAAAGCCTTTTATGATGACTTATCAGTTTTGACGGTCAAAGACGAAATTCGAAATCGTAGCAGAAATTACTTGGAGAGGTTACGTAATCACAGCAACGTATTGGCAATTACTTTGCTAGATGATACCAATGAAGTTCGTAGACTGAAGGGAAATCACGTACTAGATTTGCCATTTCGGAAATGACTATATATGTATATGCATATATGTATGTATGTACATATATGTGTAGAAATTTGTATTGTCTAATTGTATATATGTAAATACATAGTATAGTTTGTAGAAGTTCAAATAAAAAAAAAATAACATAAAATATTTTGATTTTATGCATGTTAAATAACTTTATTCGAAAAAAAAATTTTTATTTACCAGAAGATGATAACCAAGGGTTAGCGAAATATCGAAAAATAAATAATTTAAAAAACTTTTTTATAAGAAAGACCTACAGTGCCAAGTAATATTATTACATACAGTAAAAATAGAGGGTCAAATAAAAAGAAGAATTAATAATATACTAATAATAATAATAAATAAATGCAATATAAGCAATCCTTGAAACACTATTTAACTATTCACCAACAATATTCAATATTATTGCATCGACTTAGCTCTTTGGCTTTAAATTAATATATTTTCTTTCTTTATTCAAAGTTCGCGTAGATTTACTTGAAAAAAAATAAAGATTTCTTGTATCCAGACAACTTGGTTGCTCTTGCAGTGTTGCCGGGATTCAAAAGAAAAGATAAAAGAAAATGTCTATATGTCGAAACGTATCATTATCGTCTAAGACTACCTTTTCTTTGAATTTAAAACATTTTATAATTAGAGTAAAAAAAAATTATTAACTAAGACGGACTTACTTTATTTTTATTTCATTTCTTGTTTTTTTTTTATCTTGGACCAGCACTCAGGAGATGACTCCTACACATGCGATGCATTGTGCTGGAACTAGAGGAAAGGGATAGTAGGAGAAATGATAGGAGGTGAAGCTTCACTATCGTACAACACTGCTTTTTACATGTTATTTGTTTTCATAGCAGTGTTGTAGCGTCTCTGATGTCAAGGAGACGTATTAAATTCTGAAGCTTCGTTTTTAGTAGACATTTTTAGTAGTTATTTTACTTCGCCGGTGCTACATAATACCGACGAAGGAGGGCGTTCTGATGTGCCTGTGGATTGGTTACAGCTGAAGCCGTTAAAAAAAAATATCCACTACTGCATTAAAATTATTCACTAATGTTCCATAATTTCATTATATTTTTATTTTTCGAACCTAGTTTCACTTGTTTATAATGTATTTTCCTTCACACCAATTTCTGGAAGCTTCTGTGCAACAATATCTGTGATATTAGAATAGGTTATCCAATATAATCCTTATCACTATTATTTTCTCCAATTTTAGTATATCGGCTTACTCCTGATACTTTTATTTTCCTATTCTATTTTCGTTTTTCCCCTTAACGTAAGCCGATGTTCCCAGCAGGAAAAAAGGTGGCTCCCAAAAAAGATTTCTTAAATCAAAGGCTGTTGCCGCTGCTAAGTACTTGAAATTACCTGCTAAATACGAACACAGTTCCTCTTTGTTCCAAAAGAGGAAACAACTCCACTTTGCCTCAAGTATTCTATCCTCTTTAGTTTAGGAGTAATTCAACCAAATAACCCGTTGCTTCGTGAAGATGTTGGCGGTGTGCTTTTATTGAAGAATATTAAAATGTGTCATAGTAAAACTCTCTTTTATACCACAAGAAAACATCAGTTATTGGAAAATTGACGTTAGAGAACATGCATTAATAAATTTGCCGTAATCTCCTATGTACTGATCTCACTCTACATCCCAGCAAACATATGGGTCTGGGATAGAGGTTGTCAATTATTTTGTGTCTATCTATTACTCAGGTCGAACCGAGTGTAAGAATACGTTAAAAAAATCTATTATTTGTAATTATATTATTAATTGACCTTTTTTTTATTATATTTTTTGAAATATATTTATTAAGCTTGAGCTCTTTTTTTATTTTATTTGGTTTTATTATTCGATATTTCGTTAACAGCTTGTTATTAATTCTCCTTCATATGAGTTATGTAAATACATTACAAATATTTTGAAAAATGTTACTAAACATTCAAAATATAATATAAAAAACTCTAGGGAATTTGTGAACAGAATTAGGAATCAAAATATATTGGATGATGAGATTTTAATTTCTTTTGATGTAGTTTCTCTATTTCCAAGTATACCTATTGATTTCGCAATATATACAATCGGGAAAAAAATGGGATATGATTAAGGAGTATACTACAATAGACAAGTGTTTATTTTTACGTATTTTAAAATTTTGCATAGATGATAACAGATATTTTCGATATAATGGTAATATATATATTCAACAAAAAGGTCTTCCAATGGGATCTCCTGCATCTCCAATCATAGCGGATATTGTAATGGAAGAATTATTGGATATATCAATTCGGAAACTTAATATGGTTCCTAGAATAATGACCAAATATGTGGATGATTTATATTGCATTATTCCTAGATGTGAGGTGGAAAATATATTAACGATATTTAATGAATTCAATTCAAGTATAAAATTTACTGTCGAAAGGGAATATGACTCAAAACTCTCTTATTTAGATACTCTTATTATTAGGAAAGGTAATAGATTAGTAACAGATTGGTATCAGAAACCTACAGCTTCGGGACGGATGATTAATTATTATTCCAAACATAGCAGACATATTATTATAAATACTGCTAAAAATTTCATAGAAAGAGTTCTTAACATTAGTGACAATCAATTTCACAATAAAAATAAAATTAAGATTAGAAACATATTAGAAGATAATAATTTTCCCAACTATTTAATTAATACATTAATAGGTCAATATTATAGAAATGATAGAATAAGGAGTATAAATAATGTTACGGATCATAAGATATACTAATCTGTGACTTATATATCCGGAATGTCAGAAAGATTAGCTAAATCTAAAATTTATAATACGAACAGATATAGAATAGCTCATAAATCATTGCATACTTTAAATAGATTATTTAGTAAACCAAAGGATGGAATTGATAAATGGGATAAATAGAATGTAATTCATAAAATACCCTGTAGAGGAAATGATGAGGATAATTGTAATAAAGTATATATTGTTACGACCAAGAATAAATTGAAGACTAGAATAGCAGGTCACAAATCGGATCAAAAATATAGACACATAAATTCACAAAAAACAGCTTTATCTTCCCATTGTTCTGAATTATATAATTTTCCTGATTTTGAGAATGTTTCAATATTAAACACAGAAAATAATTATAAACGGCGCTTAATGTTAGAAATGTTAGAAATTGTTAACACACCATTAACACATAGAATAAATTTTAAGGCAGACACAGATAACTTAGCACAGAATTATAGATATTTAGTTAGTAAAAATTTACGTAATATTTGTTAGGTTAATGGTTATTTCTTAGGATAATGATTATTTGTTAGTGATAATTTATTATTTGTTCTCTTTATTGTTTGTTTAAAATTGTTAAAAATTCATATATTTATTTTTATTAAACATTTTCTTGTAAAAATTCAAATATATGTATATATATTCAAGTATATATTCTCATTTATTAGTTCTTTATAATTGTTGTTATGTAATATTTTTCATATTTTTGCTTCTTTAAATATTATTATTATTATTATTATATTTATTTAATCTTAAGGAATATAATTCTAAGATTAAATTAGAAAAAAAGGAGCACTAGCAGCAGTGGCCATCAGCTCTATAAGTATTAGTGTAGTAAGTGTATTACATAATTATAGTTTTGGATCATGTGCTATTGATTATAATATTTTTTTTTTTTTGGCGTGTGAGGTAGGGTTGAAAATGCCTTCGCACTTACAGAGACCGTCGTCTTCTGCGTCGAGTGGTGTTGCCACTAAAAAATTCCCTCCTCCTCCTCTGGGTAGATTCCTCCCCGGGACCGCTTTCCGCATTACTTCGGGAAGGCCCAGAGCCACGTCCCAATCAGGACCACTCCCACTCACCCACGTCTGGGTCCGCCAAGTCCGCAGCCGACCCCATTGCCTCGGCCCGTATCGGCTGGTCCCCGTCAGAGGGAGCCCCGCTATGCAGCAGCGCATCGAGGTCCCTCTTCTTCCTCCGCAGAACGTATCCCACGTACTGTGCCACAGCGTCCCAATTGTCCTCACAATCGAGCATCCTCCCTATCACGGTGGCAGGAGCGAACTCGCCAACCCGCTGCGCCATTGCACCTCTCTCAGTATGCCACCTGGTGCAGTCGAAGAAAGTGTGTTCTGCATCATCATCCGTAATACCACAGTAAATGCAGTCGGGACCATCTGCCCTGCCCATCCGATACAGGTACTTTCGGAAGTATCCGTGGCCCGAGAGGAATTGTGTCAGGAAGTAGTTAACTTCCCTAAATTTCCTCCGAATCCATACTTCCACGCAGGGAATGAGCCTCGCCGTCCACCTGCCGACCGTGTCCGCGGTCCACCTGTCCTGCCATCGCCGGACAGTTTGGGGTCTCAGACCAATAGCACCAACACCAGGGCCCTCCCCCCTCGAGTTCCAAGCCTCCCACCGCTCGCGCGCCAAGAGGTATATGGGTATTTCCCCACATATCACCAGGACCGCAGCGCCCGAGACCGTGCGGTAAGCCGAAGCTACCCTAACGACCGCCGTCCGCTGTACCGCCTCGAGTACCCTGCGTTTGGTTCTCTCACCCAGTACATTTCCCCAAATCTCGCTCCCATGCAGCAAGATCGACTTCGTGACCGCCATAATCAGCCTCCTCTTGCTCTGTGTCGGGCCTCCGACATTCGCCATGAGTCTGCTCAACATGCCAGTCATCTTCGCCGCCTTAGTCGCCACATGCCGTATTTGGGCTCAGTAAGTCAGCCTACAGTCGAGTCTGACGCCCAAATACCTTATGGCACTCTGGGTAACCAGAGACACATCCCCTATCTGCATGCCGACGCCGAGTGGTATGTGTGCCCGCGTCATCAACATCACCTCGGTCTTCTCCCCGGCCAATTCCAAACCGTGGTCCTCAAGCCACATCCGGGTCCTAATCATGACCCGGTTCAGCTTCCCCCTGGCGTCATCCATACCCCGCGCCAAGATCACCGCCGCTATATCATCCGCGTATCCCACGAGCTGAGCATCCTCGGGCATTTCCACCCCAAAGATCACATCGTAGGTCAGATTCCATAGGTCCGGGCCCAGCACAGATCCCTGGGCCGCGCCGGACGTGATCATCCTGCTCCTCCGCCCCGTCGGCGTATCGTACAACAGTACCCGATCGTCCAGATAACTACGGAGAATTCTATACAAGTATCCGGAAATACGAAACCCCCCCGTAGCGCCTCTAGAACATCAGCCCATCGTAGGCTGTTGAAGGCATTCCGAACGTCGAGTGTTGCCAGGACAACTATGCGCTTCGGATAATAGCGCCTCTCGCTCTGAGCGCGCTCGAAGCACTCAACCACATCAGCAATCGCCCCGACCGTTGACCTGCCAGGTCTGAAGCCATGCTGTCTATCCGACAGCCCCCCAGCCATCCTCACGGCCTCCGCCAGCCTTCTTTGCAGTAGCTTCTCCAGCAGCTTGCCGGCACCATCCAACATGCAAAGTGGCCGATGGCTGGATCGGATCGCCCCTGCCCTTGCTAACAAGCACGAGCCGCTGTGTTTTCCCGCGTCTTGAGAAGACGCCCTGGACTAAACAAGCATCATATACCGGAAGCAATGCTTCCGGCCTGCTCTTAGCCAGGATCTTCAGCACCTCCGACGGTACCCCATCCGGGCCAGGGGCTTTACCCGTCCTAAGAGCCCCGGCGGCGATCCTCAGCTCCTCCCCGGTAAAGGGCGGTGAAACCTCATCATCGTAGGACCCACGTTCGCCACCCAGCGGAGGGTGTGTGGGGAACAGGCTCCCACAATCGCATCGATCCGCGCCGTCCAATTGCACCCCAGCGCGTCTCGCGCCCAGTTTTCCCTCCACGATCCCATAGCCGGGTCCCCATGGATCACGGTTCAGGTCGCTCCGAAGTTCCTCCCATTTGATTATAATATTGTTGGGCTATATTTGAAGTTTTGTTAGTTTTATAAAATTGAATATTTTTCTGATATTGTCAACGGTTGGGTCCTTTAGGGTATCTAGAGGTGATGTATTGCCAAATAGTTTTGTTTTTTGTTCCGAGAATAATGGGCATTCTGTAAGGATGTGGTGGATTGAGAGTGTGGTGTTACAATGGTTGCAGATGGTTGTGGTGTTTTATTTAAAATCCATCCATGGGAAAATTGGGTGTGACCAAGGCGTAATCTGGAAAATGTTTTTATTTTATGTTTGTTAAGCGTCGTAGGATATACGGGGTGTTTGCAATGAGCAATAATATTTGAATAATGATGATGTGTAAATTCTTTTTGTACCATTCTGTTCTTGTTGTAGTTGGCAATATATCGCTGGATGTCAATTTTTTCCACGGTATCATCCATTGTTATGGGAGCATATGTGGCAAATTTTGCGGCTGAATCTGCTCTTTCATTACCCCTGATGTCGATGTGACTGGGTATCCATAGGATTCTTACTTTGTCTTCATTATCGATAAGTGCATCTCTTATTTTGATTATGGTGTTCCATTTGTTGTTGAAAGGGTTATTTATGGCTTTGATAACCGAGAGACTGTCGGTGAACACTGCAGTTTTATGTTTGTTGGATAATATTTTTCGAATAGCCCGGTAAATAGCACACGCTTCTGCAGTGAAAACAGAGGATTGTTCGGTGAGGGTACCCAGGATGATGTTTGCTCCAGCTTCCTCTACTACCCCATAACCTGGGATATTAGCTAATGATTTACTGCCGTCTGTGTATATGATACGCCAATTGTTGGTTTTTAAATGAGTTAGCACTTCGGACAGATGACTGACATAGGCATTTGCTGGGGTGGACGCTTTGTTCAACCGTGAAAGCGAAAAGTTTAGTGAGATGCTGTTGAATTTCCAAGGGGGTTTTCTAATATGCTTCCTAGTAAGGGAGAGGGGTATATGCAGTTCTTCGCAGAGGGATAATGATTGTACTATTGCGGATGGTATTCGTTTCTCTTTTTTTGTTTTTGTAATTGATGCAATGTCTTTGTCTATGACTGAGTTAGTGCTGTTTAGTAGTTTCGGCAGCATTCTGCTTTTCGATTGGTATATTCTATCTTGTATTGATGGGAGGTTGGCTTCGAACAGTATGTTGTCGATGGGTGTTGTTCTGAATGCATAAACGCATGCTCTAGCGGCCTGATGGTAAGCGGATTTTATGATGTTGATGTTGGTTTTACAGCTGTTTCCGTATATGAAAAGGCCGTAGTCTATTTTGCTTAATATGATGGTTTTAGTAAGGTAGGTTAATGTGTTTATATGCACGAAGCTTTTGGTTGAGAGATAACGTATAATGTTTGAGCGGGATGTTATTGCATTTTTGAGCTGTAATAGTTGGTCTTTCCAATTGTACTTCCTTGAAAAAATTAGTCCTAGGATTCTTAGTCTTTCTACGTTTTCAATTGTAGAACCATCAAATTGGATGGTGTAGGTGTCGGAGTCACAATTGTGTGTCCTGCATATGTGAAATTTCTTTGTTTTGTCTATAGAAATTTTCCCGCCGGAGTATTCATTCCATCTTTTTATGTCTTGAAGTACATTTTGTAGAACATTTTTGGTTTCTTTGTTATCGTTTTTCTTGCAGAGGATGTAAAGGTCGTCAGCATATAAGCAGTGTTCGATGTGGCAGTGTTTTTTTAATTATTTTGCCAATTTCATTAAAAGCAATCTGGAATAGCACGACTGATAGGGGCGATCCCTGTGGAATGCCGTTGTCTAGTCTGAAGGATTTTGATATTTGACCGTTGACTCTCACCTTGAAACGTCTGTTCGATAAAAAAGATTTGACGAAGTTAAAAATTTTTGGACCGACACGCCATGTTTTCAATGCACCCAAAATCACGTGGGAACCAACTCTATCAAATGCTCTCTCGAAGTCAATTGATAGAATTGTCACATGATTTCTGGCAGATAAAGCTCGTGTTGTGTAGAAATCAATATGTAAAAGTGCGTCATATAAAGGGTGGTTAAATTTCAAGGGCCGATGTTGATTTTGAATAAAACACAAACTATTTAGGAAATTATTGTAATTTTATTTTATTATGATATATTGGTATTACTCAATTATGTATGGAACAAAATATCGGCCAAATGGGCGCCGCGACCACGGCGGCACACCTCCATCCGATGGTCCAAATTTTCGATGACCCTGAGGCATAATGGAGGTTCTATGCCGTTAATGTGCCGAATTATCTCATCCTTTAGCTCTTGAATTGTTGCTGGCTTATCGACGTACACCTTTTCTTTCAAATAACCCCAAAGAAAAAAGTCCAACGGTGTCAAATCACATGATCTTGGCGGCCAATTGACATCGCCATTACGTGAGATAACACGGCCATTGAATTTGTTGCGCAAAAGAGCCATTGTTTCGTTAGCTGTGTGGCAAGTGGCACCGTCCTGCTGAAACCACATATCGTCCACATCCATATCTTCCAATTCGGGCCATAAAAAGTTCGTTATCATCTCACGATAGCGAACACCATTCACAGTAACTGCCTGACCGGCCTCATTTTGGAAAAAATACGGCTTGATGATGCCACCAGCCCATAAACCGCACCAAACAGCCACTCTTTGTGGGTGCATTGGTTTTTCGACAATCACTCTTGGATTCTCATTCGCCCAAATGCGGCAATTCTGTTTATTGACGAATCCACTGAGGTGAAAATGTGCCTCATCACTGAAGATGATTTTCTTCGAAAATTGATCATCCACTGTTGCCGTGGTCGCGGCGCCCATTTGGCCGATATTTTGTTCCATACATAATTGAGTAATACCAATATATCATAATAAAATAAAATTACAATAATTTCCTAAATAGTTTGTGTTTTATTCAAAATCAACATCGGCCCTTGAAATTTAACCACCCTTTACATATATGTATGTATTGTTAAACAAAGCACACTTTCTTATTACATATATACATTTTCATCATACAGTTAATTGTTAACAACTTTTTATTTATAATTGTTGGTATTTAATAATTTTTTGATATATACATATGTGTATGGATCTGTGCATGTACATATATTTGTGGCTGCATATTTATATGTTTATGACTGTATATTTGCATGTGTGTACGTTCATTCGTATATCTATGAGTATATGTATGGATGTGTGTATATGCGAGTGTGTACGTATGAATGTACGCGTGTGTATGTTTGTATATGCATTTTTATGTGTGTATGTATGTATTTATATATGTATATTTGTACATGTGTGCATATTTATGTGTGTATATGCATATGTATATGTGTACGTGTCTGTGCATTGCATGTATATATTTATATATATATTTGTATGAGTTTGTTAAAAAAGTTTCCCAACCCAACATACCATATATTAATCAAACTACAATACAACTTGACAGTAAGCTTATATTAATAGTGGATTTTAAGCTTTTCTTAAGTTTATTTAAAATAATATGTATAAAATATGAATTCACAAGCATTTTTTAGCAATGCTTGAGAAACTCTTATTATACACAACCGTTTCTAAGGTATTTTTTTTTTTTTTTTTTTTTTTGGCGTGTGAGGTAGGGTTGAAAATGCCTTCGCACTTACAGAGACCGTCGTCTTCTGCGTCGAGTGGTGTTGCCACTAAAAAATTCCCTCCTCCTCCTCTGGGTAGATTCCTCCCCGGAACCGCTTTCCGCATTACTTCGGGAAGGCCCAGAGCCACGTCCCAATCAGGACCACTCTCAATCACCCACGTCTGGGTCCGCCAAGTTTGCAGCCGGCGCCATGGCTGGTCCCCGTCAGAGGGGGCCCCGCTATGCAGCAGCGCATCGAGGTCCCTCTTCTTCCTCCGCAGAACGTATCCCACGTACTGTGCCACAGCGTCCCAATTGTCCTCACAATCGAGCATCCTCCCTATCACGGTGGCAGGAGCGAACTCGCCAACCCGCTGCGCCATTGCACCTCTCTCAGTATGCCACCTGGTGCAGTCGAAGAAAGTGTGTTCTGCATCATCATCCGTAATACCACAGTAAATGCAGTCGGGACCATCTGCCCTGCCCATCCGATACAGGTACTTTCGGAAGTATCCGTGGCCCGAGAGGAATTGTGTCAGGAAGTAGTTAACTTCCCTAAATTTCCTCCGAATCCATACTTCCACGCAGGGAATGAGCCTCGCCGTCCACCTGCCGACCGTGTCCGCGGTCCACCTGTCCTGCCATCGCCGGACAGTTTGGGGTCTCAGACCAATAGCACCAACACCAGGGCCCTCCCCCCTCGAGTTCCAAGCCTCCCACCGCTCGCGCGCCAAGAGGTATATGGGTATTTCCCCACATATCACCAGGACCGCAGCGCCCGAGACCGTGCGGTAAGCCGAAGCTACCCTAACGACCGCCGTCCGCTGTACCGCCTCGAGTACCCTGCGTTTGGTTCTCTCACCCAGTACATTTCCCCAAATCTCGCTCCCATGCAGCAAGATCGACTTCGTGACCGCCATAATCAGCCTCCTCTTGCTCTGTGTCGGGCCTCCGACATTCGCCATGAGTCTGCTCAACATGCCAGTCATCTTCGCCGCCTTAGTCGCCACATGCCGTATTTGGGCTCAGTAAGTCAGCCTACAGTCGAGTCTGACGCCCAAATACCTTATGGCACTCTGGGTAACCAGAGACACATCCCCTATCTGCATGCCGACGCCGAGTGGTATGTGTGCCCGCGTCATCAACATCACCTCGGTCTTCTCCCCGGCCAATTCCAAACCGTGGTCCTCAAGCCACATCCGGGTCCTAATCATGACCCGGTTCAGCTTCCCCCTGGCGTCATCCATACCCCGCGCCAAGATCACCGCCGCTATATCATCCGCGTATCCCACGAGCTGAGCATCCTCGGGCATTTCCACCCCAAAGATCACATCGTAGGTCAGATTCCATAGGTCCGGGCCCAGCACAGATCCCTGGGCCGCGCCGGACGTGATCATCCTGCTCCTCCGCCCCGTCGGCGTATCGTACAACAGTACCCGATCGTCCAGATAACTACGGAGAATTCTATACAAGTATCCGGAAATACGAAACCCCCCCGTAGCGCCTCTAGAACATCAGCCCATCGTAGGCTGTTGAAGGCATTCCGAACGTCGAGTGTTGCCAGGACAACTATGCGCTTCGGATAATAGCGCCTCTCGCTCTGAGCGCGCTCGAAGCACTCAACCACATCAGCAATCGCCCCGACCGTTGACCTGCCAGGTCTGAAGCCATGCTGTCTATCCGACAGCCCCCCAGCCATCCTCACGGCCTCCGCCAGCCTTCTTTGCAGTAGCTTCTCCAGCAGCTTGCCGGCACCATCCAACATGCAAAGTGGCCGATGGCTGGATCGGATCGCCCCTGCCCTTGCTAACAAGCACGAGCCGCTGTGTTTTCCCGCGTCTTGAGAAGACGCCCTGGACTAAACAAGCATCATATACCGGAAGCAATGCTTCCGGCCTGCTCTTAGCCAGGATCTTGAGCACCTCCGACGGTACCCCATCCGGGCCAGGGGCTTTACCCGTCCTAAGAGCCCCGGCGGCGATCCTCAGCTCCTCCCCGGTAAAGGGCGGTGGAACCTCATCATCGTAGGGCCCACGTTCGCCAACCAGCGGAGGGTGTGTGGGGAACAGGCCCCCCACAATCGTATCGATCCGCGCGCCGTCCAATTGCACCCCAGTGCGGCTCGCGCCCAATTTTCCCGCAACAATCCTATAGCCGAGTCCCCATGGATCACGGTTCAGGTCGCTCCGAAGTTCTTCCCATTTCGCCCTCTTGCTCGCCATAATCGCGCGACGCAACGCCCCGCGGGACCGCTTGTACTCTTGGGCCTCCAGTAGAGCCTCGCCGGCCCGCCTAGCCCTAGTATAGACCCTCCTATTGCGGAGGCAGTCACGCCTGAGTCCAGCAATCTCCGGGGTCCACCAGTACACAGGTCGCCTCCCCGCCCTTCGCGACGATCGGGGCATCGATGCGTCGCATCCACGGACAATGCGCCGCATCATAGCACCCGCCAGGGAGTCAGCGTCCCCCCCACCGTCCAAAACCGTAGTACCGTCTAAACCGGCCAAGAACGACCCGCGGTCTAACCTCGCGACGTTCCATCCACGCGCGCCTCTCCCACCGTGCGACCGCGCAACGCCCGCCTCCGATACTATCCCAAATTCAATATACTGGTGATCACTCCCAGTATATTCCTCGAGTACCCTTCATCCTTCGATCATCCCAGACAGATTCTCGGATACCAAAGTGATGTCAGGAGTGGTGAACTCGCACCCCGGCCGCCTGAAGGTAGTCGCACCGCCAGCGTTCATGACCACCAGGCCCAACCTGGCTGCCATATCCAGGACGCACCTCCCCCTCGTGCTCGTCACCGGATCACCCCACTCCACAGCCCTGGCATTGAAATCACCGGCCACCACAAAGGGTCCGGCCATACCAGCCAGAGCGTCCTCGATAGCGGCCATCTTCGCCCTAAATCGCGCCACGTTATCGCTAGGAGTGAGGTAACAGCTCACCAGCACAAAACCGCCGATCCGAGCCCACGCATAGCCGCACCCGATCCCGTACCGCGCAACCGCGAGTTCACCACCGCCAGGTAGCCAGAGCGCCGCCGTACCCGTTTCGTCCCCGAGCCAGAACCCCCGGTGCATCGGACCGTATTGTTCGCTGATAACAACCAATAATTAAGAATTAAGATAATATTGAAAAAGGCTATCGTAACAATTGTAGAAAAATCAAAACGGAACCCTCGTGAAAATATTGTTTCTCCAATATTATTTTAAGCTTATCCTTGTAATTGTAGAATAAGCTTCCGAAAATAATGTTTTATTAATTGTTGTTTAGAAAATCTTATTAGTCTCAATATTTTCATAAGCTTTTTTATATAATTGTAGAATAAGCTTCACATATAATACCTGCATATATTATTTAATAAAATCTCAACTGTTTCCTTTAATTTCATTTAATTTATTTTTGATTTGATTTGTAATTAGTTCGCAGCTTAATGTGATTTTTCGCGAACTGGAAAAACGTTCGGGTGTCCTTAATAAATATGTCCTCTGTACAACCCACTGATATAGCTGCATCTATAAAATATAGAAATTTAATGACTATTATTTGTTTATTTATTTTATTATTTATCGACGTTGCATCACTTTCACTGGAACTTGAACACTCAATACTATTTTCGATAATTGGGCTATTATTGGGAACACCAGCACTTAAATCTTCCGATTCATTTGTTTTTTGTTTTTTATTATTTAAAAGAAGTGCAATTACTTCCTTTGTTTGTCTTCTAATACTTTTTCTATATTTATTAGGCATTGTCAGATCAAAAATTATAACACTTAATATACCGTTTAGTAAATTTACTCAACAAGCATAACGATACTTGACGCCAGTTTTTTTGTGTCGCTTAAGCATTATAAGCGTAGAACAAAGACAGCAAGACTTTAGAATGTATTGAGAAAAATAAGCCTTTTTCAATCGTCATATTCAATATGCATACATACAGTGGCCAAAAAAACTATTCGACATTGCAATTATTTTCTTAAATTTCATTGAAAACGCTAGTATCCTTTTGTTTTTTATATGTATAAACGTGAGATCACATTGTATTATATGTATTTAATAATTTATGGTCCTAAAAATAATAAAAATTGCACATTTTTTAACTCATCTATCTGTTTGAACGAAAAAACAAAAATTGCAAAGCAAAAAAAGTATTCGACTGGCATTGTTTTCGCTTATTCTGATTGTGTATTTCTTATTACTTCATGTCATTGTTGGTAAAAATATCGCTATGTTTCTTGTTTATCATTTACAAGAACTTTTTTCTTATTTCTGTGCAAGTGATCGCGATGATGGGACGTAAAGGGAAAGAAACTTCTGTTGATGTAAGAAATTTAATAATACATCATTTTAAATTAGGAAAAACAGAAAAGACTATATCAGAAATCGTTTAAAAGTCAAGAACTACTGTATATTACATTATAAAAAAGTACAAATCAAGTAAAACTGTGATAAACAAGGTAAGGATTGGGCGACCTTGCAAACTTACAGATTCAGATGAACGGCGAATCGTGCGTGAAGTAAGAAAAAATCCAAAAATTACTGCTAACACTTTAGCTAAAAACACTGAGAAACACTTATGTATATCCGTTACACCTCAAACAATAAGAAACGTCTTAAAAAAAGCACGATTTCCATGCACGATCAGCCAGGAAGAAGTCACACATTACTAAGAAAAATAGAAAGTTGAGATTAGATTTTGCGAAAGAGCATGTAAATAAGCCAATGGAGTTCTGGATGGATTTTATTTTTGCTGACGAAAGTAAATATAACCTTTTTCGATGTGATGGAAAAGTTCTGGTACATCGCAGGCCTAACACGGAATTGGATGAAACGAATATGGTACCAACTGTTAAACATGGTGGCGGTGGTGTTATGGTATGGGAATGTATGGCGGCATCAGGCGTGGGTAATATTGGGTTTATTGATGGGATTATGGATCACCGAAAGTACATTGACCTCATAAAGCAAAATTTGAGGTCAAGTGCTGAAAAATTGGGTCTGGCAAATATATTTCAGTTTTATCAAGATAATGATCCCAAACATTGTGCCACTAATACAAAGCTTTGGCTTTTTTATAATTGTCCAAAATTAATAAAAAACGCCGCCACAGTCCCCAGACCTTAACCCTATTGAACATCTTTGGGGTCACTTGGAAAAAAAAACAGAAAACGTGAATTTAGGAACAAACACCAGATGAAAGTTATCCTGCAGGAAGAATGGAGCCAAATTGATCCAGAATATACCAAAACGTTGGTAAAATCTATGCCAGATCGTTTAAAAGAGGTTATACGTAGGCAAAGAAAAGCAACTCGCTACTGAAGTAGAAATAAGCTTGTATTTCAATTCATGTGTTTTAAAAATGTTACCAATGTCGAATACTTTTGTTGCTTGTTTTTTGTTATTAATATTTTAATTCATGTGTTTTTTGCTTTTTTTACTTTGAGATCTCATTTTTTTTACTGAATATAACTTTGTGTTCCTTAATAAAGACTTTTATAAGTTTATTTTGTTAAAAACAACATTCCATATTTTTTTCTTGATAAATATATAAAGTTTACAGCCTATGTCGAATAGTTTTTTTGGCCACTGTACACTTCCCATACCTTAGAAACGGTTGTGTATAATAAGAGTTTCTCAAGCATTGCTAAAAAATGCTTGTGAATTCATATTTTATACATATTATTTTAAATAAACTTAAGAAAAGCTTAAAATCCACTATTAATATAAGCTTACTGTCAAGTTGTATTGCAGTTTGATTAATATATGGTATGTTGGGTAAATATTCATGTTAGTCGGGCTATGTTGTATGTGTGTATGTGTATATGTATATATATATATATATATGTATATATATTTATGTAGGTTTCAATTCGTTATATTTATATGCCCCTATATTACTACTACACATTTTTGACTTTTCAAACAAATTTTATAAAAAAAAATTTTGTGATATGTTTCAAAAATATTTTTATATTTCAAACAATTATAATTTCCTATTATTCCTGATGCTGTTAACAAGCTGTTAACGAAATATCGAATAATAAAACCAAATAAAATAAAAAAAGACCTCATGCTTAATAAATATATTTCAAAAAAAAAAAAAAATCTATTATTCCTAGAAAAAAAATCAAAATGACAAAACACTATTTTTACCCTAAATAATTCCATTATACTAGTCACTACCCATAGGAAAACGCCTAGCACAATCGGTTCACTCGTATTAGTTGGGAAATGATCTAAACTGCATTATCCAATAAACTAATGTATGTATATAACTAGAATAACATTGGTGCAGTTCTATGCATGTTAAAACACAAAAAAAAACCAATTTAAATGAGAAGGTTATAAAAAAAATCAATGAGACGTAAATATAAAAAAATTTGCGTTGAAAATATTTGCTACAATCGCCCCTACCGAGGATTGAGTATATTCACAAATATAAAAAAATATACATACATATGTACATATGTATTTTTTTTAATAAATTCACATTTTATTGTATTTCTTGCAGAATTCGTTTGCCTACGAAAATCAAGTAATGCTCCAGTTGATCCGGCTAGCTTTAAATTACAAAGAGCTTTATTAATATCGAAACTATCACGCTATGAATTTGAACAATTGCGTCACCCTCAACTCAATAAGGAACAATTGGAAGCGAAAATACGAAATCGCGGTACTGACTATGAAACATTAATATATTTACATAATTTGCATAAAGATTTTGAGCGTAAAATTGTACGCAGTTTTCAAGATGTTGGCTGTGAAGTTAGATTAGCCAGTCGGTAAGTATATATTCGTAAGTATGTTCGTTTCATTCATCCAAAATTTCATAAAATTATTTTAATTGGTTTTTCATTTTGTTTTGTCCTCATTTAATTTAAAAAATATAACTAACCTACATGCAATTGTGGGATTTGCGTGTGTCGCTAAATAAAATACTTTTAATCTAATCAGAGTCGAATTTAGAAGATCCCTAAGTAAGGATGTTATGCACTGGGCTGATGTGATTGTACCCATAGGTGGTGACGGAACATTTCTATTGGCAGCTGGCAGAGCTAGTCCCCTTTTTGCCCAATCTCTACAAAAAATACCCATAGTCGGTTTCAATTCCGATCCTCAAAGATCAGAGGGCCGACTTATGTTACCAAAACAATATTCGGAAAATCCTGTTGATGCCGTAGCTAAAATAAAAAGCGTAAGCTCTAAGGAATTCATGTGAAATTTTTGCTAAATTTTTAACTGTAAGCTACATACATATATAACTATCTTCCTAAATAGGGCGACTTTCAATGGATGCATCGTTCTCGTATGCGTACCACTTTGCTTGGCAACAATGGCAAAATACCAGAGTCTACTGATTTATATCGTCATACAGTTACAAAAATGGAACAAGAAAAGACTGAACCAGAATATTTGAGTAAAGATATGTCTCGTAAATACAAAGCGAAAATGCAACGTGTTCTACCATACTTGGCCTTAAATGAAGTATTTATTGGTGAGACATTATCAGCGCGTGTTTCACACTTACAAGTAATTGTCGATCATCAAGATATGGTCAATAAGACTAAGTGTTCAGGCTTATGCATTAGTACTGGTACTGGATCTACATCATGGCATACGAGGTAAATAACCTAAAAGCTTTTCAATTTAAATAAATAATGTTGCAAATATGTGATGACTTATTTAATCTGTTTTGCGAGTCTTAAGTATGTAAAGTTAAACAAGAAACATTTTTAGCATAAATCGTCTAAGTAAACATCACGTGGATGGGCTTCTCAATATATTGCCGAACAATGCAAAAGATGCCCTACAAGGATTTAGTGCCGAAAATCTAGCACAAGCCTACAATCAAAATTTAATTTTTGCACCTGGTAAGTCACTCGCGCTTAAAACGTTATGATGCCTCTTTGGGTGTTTGGGGCTCGCTTCTCAGCAGAGATTTTGGCCAGTTTCAGTGCTCATTGGGCAAAGTTACAGTACAATTTTAATAACATTCGCAACATTAAGTAAATAAATATGTAAATAATAGTAATTGTGTTAATATCCTTTTACAGATGATCCTAGAATATGTTACTCTGTAAGAGAACAAATATGTGTTGGCGTATGGCCCTCACCAAAAGAATTTAATTCAAAATGTTTTGTTAAAAATTTATTTGTTAAATCTCGGTGTATCGATGCCAGTAAGTAAAAATAAATATGTATACACCTGTTTAGTTATTTAAATTATATACATGCAGCCATGGAATATAAATTTTATATTTTATTTATGTATTATGTATTTTAATATCATTTCTTTCATATTACACAATTCATTTGAAACTTCATAGGACCAAAGAAAAATTAAAATTTTCGAGATTCAAATTAATGTTTTTTTAATCTTGGACCAGAACTCGGGGGATGACCCCCTACCTTGCGAGGCATTGTGTTGGAAATAGAGGAAAGGTATACTGAGAGAGATGACAGGTGGTTAAGCTTCACTATCATACAACTCTCCTTTTGCACGTTTTTTGTGTATAGCTGTGCTACAGCGCCTCTGATTTTCTAGGAGACGTATTTAGTTTTAAAGCTTTGTTTTTTAGTAGCCATTTTTAGTAATTATTTTACTTCGCTGGTGCTACACAATATGGACAAAGGAGAGCGCTCTGATTTACCTGTGGATTGGTTACCGATGAAGCCGCTACTCTTCAGTGACCATTGGCTATGGTTGCCTTCCTAAACATCTGTGTGCAATATCAAAGCAGTAATATTTTACCAACCTTGCAAATCATGCATTGTCATTTTAAACTTTTTAACACCGTCGACGTTTAGAAACATCTGTTTGCTTTGCATTATAAAAAACGATGATTAATAAGAATAATAATTATTATTTAATAAAATAATTAAATTTTTAATTAAAATTAAGTCTTAAGTCTTCATTGAAAGTATTAATTTTTGTATTTTATTCGCCATTGTTTATAAAAAGCATTGTTAATCTAAATGATGTTTTTTGTTGCGTTTATTTGCGTATCAACTGTGCATCTGAAGACTTTAACCCTAGAACCATAACGATATTTTATAATAGGTTAATACCAACGATACGTAAATTGTACGTAGGTATATATACATTTCGTTTGATAAATTTCAATTAATGACAAATCTTCGGTAGGATTTCATTTCAATTGTTTTTTTAATTCATTAAAAATATATATTGAAATTACTTTCTTATAAAAAGTAAAATAATTTGCAAATATGTACATTTTTCTCTAAATAATCCCTCATAGTGCATTGACGACAGCAAATAACATGTTTTTATTTTTCATCGGCATAAAAGAGACTAACGTCATGTTTTCATTATAAACACAGCGCGTTGATCCACAGTGCTGCAAACCGAGTAGCTAGGGAGTTATCTCGGCCTTGTTCTTTCGTAGTGTGCTAACGTTACGAAAAAATTACGTGCAAGAATTTAACCTTTATTACCAACGATACGTAAGTTTTACGTACAGTTTCTAAGTGCGCATACTGTGAATTCCTATAAAACATTAAATATGTGTTGCTTTAACACTTGTAAGCATCAGAATTGATGAGATGTTAGAATGCCGATCACTTCTTTTATATACATGTGAAAAAAAACTACGTAAAATGTACGTACATTATGGCTCTAGGGTTAAGAATGCCATACATCGTTAAAGTTTGCACGGTTGCCACTGAAACCTTCCCACAACTGAGACAAAGACACTAATGCACATCAGAAGAAATGAGAAAATGTTTTTATGACTTAGTCCGAAACTGGGCTCGAACCCAGGAATTTTTAGTTTTATAGTCAACGTGCAGACTACCTCAAACATCGCCACCGTTGAAAGCAAAGCGCATGGTAAAAGTAAAATCATTACGATATTAAAGCAAACGATTTAATTTTTTGTTTGTTTATTTGTTCAGCCTGGAGGGTTCCACTCAATCGTGCGTTGATATTCCGCGCTTGAATTGTCGGGATATATGTAATCTCCTCTAATTGACCGCAGTCCCCCTAATACTGAGCCTGTTGAAATGTCTCCGCGCCTCCGTTTGTAGTCGTTGTACTTACTGGATATCCAAGTTATCTACATACTCCACTAGTTGACCTTGTTGCATTATATTTCCGTGCTAGTGCTGTTGATTCTCGTGGCATAGTTTTTCTTCCAAACCTTCCAATTTTGAGTACATATTGGAGATCTCATGAAGAGACTTTGCCCAATATGTCGTACATCACGACATAGCTGAGCTATTAATGGGGGCAACCTTGCTTTACTCCAGCGCTGTTTTGATATGGTTCATCGACGCTCTCGTTGCGAAGAATAGAAATTTCTGATTCCTCGTAAATTGCTCTAATTGTTCAAATTATTGTCTGGCGCACTTCTTCTTTTCTTCTCATTGCTTTTCTTTTCTTCTCGTTGCTTTACATACGATGCGTATGTGTTCGTCTGGTCTATATATGCAGGTTCTATTTGGCCGAAACCCTCCCCCCGCAGCGGGGTTTGGAAACTTGTTTCTAAAACTACGGGTGTTTAGCAAGCCCGCGGTACCTAGCTAAAGGTCTAGCATCACCTTAAACTACATGGGAGTTTGAATGATGACAGAAGAGGCGACTCTTCGAAATCTTACTAGAGATTGAGGAGGTTATGCTTGCATTTCCGTGTGACTGTAGAAATAGAAAAGTAAGGGTTTAATGACTGATGTACTCTTAAGTGAGTACTTCGTGTCCACACCGAAAAGTTGGGAGTCAGTGTGCTGGTTTGGGTAAGGATTCGTAGTGGCTGTGGTTGCCACCAAAAGATACGCTGGGGGATAAGTTGTTGGTCTGTTCTGGATATATGTGGGTAAGGCACATTCTGATACGACTTTTACGACAGTAGTCACCGGAATGTGTCTCGAACAAACAGTACATATGACTGACTTAAGCGGTCTTCACTGAAATACATTCTGTTTTGACACAGACTTTGGACAGCTCGAAACATCTCAGCAAGGTGTAATTTATAGACCAGGGATAACTATGAATTAGGACTGCAACCTGTGTGTACTTGTAGTAGTACAGGATGTTGTATTTCCGAGTGCCCATGGGGGCGGTAGCGATCGTCTTGATTTCACTCAGTGTTGAGAGCACCGTGGAATTAGACACTATGCGTAGGTGTCCACGCAAATTTTGAACACATCTAGCCGAAACCCTACCTGTTCCTCCCGTATTTTGTTATCTTATTTTGTTTTGAATTGTTTTTTGTATTATGCCTGCTGGTATCTCGTATACGGTGTTACTATCTCCTCTCCATGTACGTTTTATCAAAATATTTGCAATTTGGAAAACCAAATTTCGGAGAATGTTTTTAGATTTTAGATTCTAAATGAAATCTTTAGAAAATAAAATTTTGAAATATGACACACTTACTGTATGTTAATATCTAAGGAACATATAGGGATATATCAGGAAGAGAGCCATGGGATGAACCAAATATAATATATTTATTTCTTATTTCAGATTTAGTAATTGATGGCAGCATTTCATATCCCTTCAACGACGGCGCTAAAGCTTTGTTGGAAATACATCCTCAAGATGCTCTATTGGCTATAAGTTTGGACTAATAAAAATATATATAATTCCTTTAAAATAGAAATAAAAATATTGTGTCTTATAATTTTTAAAATACATGTACATTTTTCTCTTTACTCCCTCATTTTTGAATCTTTATACAAATTAGGTCTGTTTTTTTTACTCTAAATTGGGTACCCACGGGATCCCAATCTTAACAGAAAGCGTTTTCTTACACAAAAACTGTGTAAATGAGGGAGGTTTTGAGAGAGTAAATGTTCTTGTTCTTCTTGCACGAAACAGCACGTACTTTTTCTGCGGGCAATCAGCCTTTTCGTAAATAAACAATAATGAAGTAAAAATAAATGTTTCCCAACAGTAAAAATGTTGGATATAAAAACTTGCAATGAACAAATAATAGTTAATTTTATTTCATGATTGTGTGTAGATTTCTGTTATACGTACATGGTCATATAAATTCGCGTTTCCATTTTTTTGTAAATTTTATGGTTTCTTGCGTTTTCTTACTTTTGTACATTTCGGCTCTTATTGAGATAAATTACAGTTTACAAATCCAGAATATATTTTTATAAATATGGCTGTTAATATTTTTATTTAGACTTCAACGACAAGAACTTTTTCTGTATTGTGAATTTTAAAAAAATATTTTTTCATTATACAAAAACCAATTTTCCTGAAGAAGCTACACAAAGGAGTAGCGAAATATCGAATAAAAATAAATATTACATATGTATATAAAAAGAACCTGCAGCTTAAATAATTAGTGTAATTAATTATAGTTTACTCTCATTTTACCGAAATTTACGAGAAAAGTAAAGAAACACATCTATTACATCATATTCAATGTTCGTCATAGCAATGTCATTGTAAATATTTATTTCTAACATTGTTGTCAATATGATTCGGGATGTATTGAGTCACGTTAAATGCACACCAGTGTTTATAAAATTTTTATACAGTCATGGACAAAGAAATAGCGCACTTAATAATGATTGGATGAAATTCTGATTAATTCAAAATAGAAATATAATGAATCAGCTTATTGTGCAAAAACATTCGATTTATTTCTTTTTTAATAAAAAAAACTTAGTTTAATATTAAATTCTGAGAAAAGTCCACTGAATCAATCTGTCGTAAGAGCTTGATCAAAGCACATTTGCACAATTACTTACTTAATTTGTACTTCGTCGAATACCCTTTGTTTTTTATTACTGCTTCACACCTGCGAGCTAAACTTTCTATTAACTTTTGGCACCTGTCCAGAGGAATAGAGTTCTAATCATTCTGTATGCCCTTCCATAGCAGATCACAATTCTTAAACCTTTGCTGTCCAATTTGCATCTTGACATCGTTCCACAAATTTTCGATCGGATTAAGGCCTGGGCTTTGTGCCGGTCAATCAACAATTGTGGCGTATTCTCTCACAAGCCAATCTTTTACCACCTTTGCAGTATGTTTGCGGTCATTATCGTGCATGAATATCCAGTTCAAAGGCATGTTTTCAAAGCAGTTCCATTGAATCTTTCAAGGTGTCAAGATAGCTAAACTTATCCATATTGCCGTATATTCGTACTATTGGCCCAATCCCATTGCAAGAAAACGATCCCCAAACTTTCAAGTTACCTCCACCATGCTTTACGGTTTTTTTGGTATAACGAGGATTAAATTCTTGGTTCTTTCCTCGATGAACAAAACTTTTTCCGTCAGGACCAATCACATTTACTTTTGTTTCATCAGTAATAAAAATTCGTTTCCAAAATTTTATGTCTTTCACATTATGTGTATTTGCGAAAGTTAATCGTGCCTTAATGTTCTCTTTCGATAGCAGTGGTTTTTTTGTGCTAACAAGTCCATAGAGACTATTTCCATTGAAGCGCTTTCGCACTAGTCTACTGGACACATTTAGACCAAATTCGTCATTTATTTGTGTCATTATGTTTCGCGAGAACTTGAGAGGGTCAAGCTTACTTTTTCCGACAATAGCACTATCTTCATAGATTGTAGTCTTCCGAGCCGGGTTCTTTCTTTCACACTTAATAGCATTGTAAATCATTTTTCTAGAACAATTATTTCGGAAATTTTCGTTTGTTTTGTACCTTTTTGAAAAAGGTCCCAAATAATCTTATTCTCAACTGAGCAGTGAGGTCCTCTGCCCATTTTGTTTACGAAACGCGAAAGAAGTGTAAGTTTTGTAAAATTAAGCAATAGTTTTCTACAAAAAATTGCATTAACTATCCTTGTGAACAATTGAAATACAACTGCGCTATTTCTTTGTCCAAATAATAAAACGACGTTCTCAACAAAACAACACAACAATTATTTAAGAAAGTTAACGGGGACAGAATTTAAAGAGAAGTAAAATAAAGCAAAATAATGGGTTACACACATGTTTTACCATGGTTTAATTTTTAAAGAGATAATAGATGCTCTAATGCACTTTTCAAGTGAGCTATTTTTTTTTTTATTACTCGTAAAATTGTTCTTTCATCTTTTAATTTTTTTGCCTCAACGCCTTATAGGCTTTGTAGAGGCTGTAGCCTGACATTACAATATACAATAATTTATGTAAGAGAAACAGTAATATAGTATGTACATATGTATGTATATCTAAATTAAAATGCTTCCAGATTATTCAACATACATACATATATAATTTTAAATAATGTTTGAATGATGATATAAGAGTCATATTTTAAAGTCTACCTGGTTCTCTTGGTCCAGCATAAGTAATACGCTGTTTGGTCAAATCTATGCGACATCGTTGCAATTGTAGATCATGTGCTTGCCTTGTAAATCTCGCCGTTCTGATAATATTTTGATCAAATTTTATTCCCTTTGTATTGGATTCTCGCACCGACTTAAATACATATAATAGTATCTGTTGTTTGTATAACCCACAAACTGGCAAAATATTTTTAGCTTTGGTTTTATATAAATCTATAGTAGAATATCGCAATGGCAAATTAAAAACTGTTTTAAGCGCCTTGTTCTGTGCTGATTGCAAGCTCCTTAACGAATCTGTTATTCGACATCCATATATTAATGGTAAGTATGTTAAGTGCGAGTGAATGAGTGATTGATATATCATTAGTTTAGCTTCTGTATTTATTTTATTTTTAAATTTGTTCAAGATTCCGCTTGCTGATGATATCTTGGCCTTAACTTTAGCAATATGTGTGTCCCATAGCAAATTGTGACTTAACTGCATTGCCAAATATGTAACCACTTTCGATTCTGAAATAGCAGAACCATCCACATGGATAACCATTTCTTCACAGTTTCTTTCGACATATGACCTAAATCTGATAAATTTTGTTTTCGCTGAGTTAAGAACCAATTTATTGAATCGGGTGAACTCCGCCAATATTGCAGCATCATATTATATTTCAATTTGCAATAACTTTTCATGTTTATATTTATAAAAAAGACAAATATCGTCTGCAAATATAATTAATTTACCATAAAAGTTGATATTTTTCAAATCCTTTACATAAATTTTGAATAGCAACGGTTCCAAGACACTACCCTGAGGAACTCCATATTTTACCTGTAGCAAGTCGCTCTTCGTGTCCCTATTTGAACAAATTGATATCTGTTTTTTAAATAGTTTTTAAAAATTAATATTGTTTCATTAGCAACGCCAATGTTTTTAAATTTTTTAAGTCAAATACTGTGTTGAATTAAATCAAAAGCTTTTGAAAAGTCAAAAAATACTCCGGCAACACCCTTATATCCTGCATCAAATCCTCCACAAATATATTCTATAAAATGAACTAAAGCTTGTTCCGTGCCAGAAGATTTCGTAAAACCATATTGATGTTCATACAATATATTCGTTTTTTGAAGATATAGTGACAATTGATCTGCTATTATTTTTTCAAAAATTTTGTCAATTGTTGATAATACTGACACAGGACGAAAGTTAGCTATACATCTTGAAGCAGGTTCCTTAGGTATGGGGACGATTTTGTGTACCTTTAAGACATCGGGATATTTGTGAGTTCTAACCATATCATTAAATATTTCCTTTAATATGTCAGAAATTACAGATTTTCTGATAACCAACATATTCGTCGTTATATTGTCGTAGCCAGCACCTTTCTTTCTGAATTGCATTCAGGTATTAAAGTTAAAAACATATTAATGTCATCATTGGGATAGCATGTAATATTGGTTATTAATTTATGACTATAATCAGTAAAATATACATTCAGAGCATTAGCCTTTACATTGTCTTCAAAAATACTTTGACCATCAACTCCAATTAATTCGGTTATTGGCTTATTATGTCGACCCAGCTCTTTGTTTAAAAAATGTCATGTTTTTTTTAACATCCGTTCCAAATGATTTCAAACTGTATAAATAGTAATCCTCTTTGAGTTTTTTATTACAAATTTTTATAATCCTACCGATTCTTTTTATTTGTTCACCAAAACTAGATCTATCCTTATTTTTCCGCCTTGCTTTTAAAAGTTTATTTTTATAGCATATTAAAGAGTATAGTCCTTTAGTCATCCAAGGAGATACTTTAAAACGTTGCTTTACTGGTAACGACAGAGTCTCAGTACTTTCTGAGGGAGCAGAAGTTAGAATTTGCATGAAACGCTCACATGTATCAGAAGAAGAGAAAGTGTCACGTATTGGATACAATGCGTTATCCAGAATCAAACCAAACTTATTGTAGTTTATTCTCCTCCTTTGCTCCCTTATGTCCTCAGTGAGTTCAACGTTCAAATCAATGCAACAACTAAGAAAGTTATGATCAGACATAGTATTTTCTACACTGTGTACAAACACTTTATCTTGAAAACTGCTAAATATTCAGTCGATACAAGTTGTACTAACTGGTCTAGTAACATTTTCATGACATGAGTGCAAATCAAAATTGTTAAAGAGATTCACCAGTAGTTGTTGTGACCTAGTTTGTAGTAACAAGTCTACATTTACATCCCCAACAAGTATTGTCTGACGAGACCCCAGTTTTAGTATGAAATTATTTATTGTACAACGCTGAGACCGATAGACAGATAAAACAACAAGGTTGAAATTTCTTAGTTTAATTTCTGGAAACTCAATAGCAATGATATCCAAATTATCCTTACTTTTGTTCATAATAATTCTGTACGTTAATTTAGAATTTACATATATTGTTGTTCCACCAAATCCATCTATCCTATCGCAATGAGTTGCATTAAAGCCATCCATCGTATATAAGTTTAAACAGTCTTTTCTGAACCATGTTTAAACTCATTAAATTTAATGAAGAAACACTTCTTATATTTATAGATATGATATTGAAAAAAGACTTATTGACCTCACAAAAAGCATTATAAGCATTGAAATTTTTAAAATAATTTGAATTCATATTTAATAGGTAAAGAAAATAATATTCTTATGTTCATACATATATTATTAAATTTGTTAATATATGTATATCAATATAAAATAAAGATGAAATAATATACTTTAGCTAGACGAATTAAAACATGCATCATTTTCATTGTTATCTTCATCTTCATCCACATTATAAGCTGTATGTACATATAAGATTGCCTAAATAGAACATAACACACATAACAAAACCGGATAAAAAATATATTTATATATCAACAACATTATGTGGTTGTTGAGCTTTTTTTGTCTACTAACAGTATTTTATTCATTTTTTTCTTATCATCTCTGAAGCGAGATTGGTTATTTTTAGAGACTGTTTTCTTTTCAAATCTATGAGAGTCCACCGATTTGAAACGTTCATCTTGCATAAGTTTTGTCTCCCCTTTGTTTTCTAATTGTTCCTTGCGTTGATTTCTTATTTGTCGAATTTTATCCTTTTGTTTCTTGCGATAACTGCAAAGAAAAAATTCTTGAATTAAAAAATGAATTTTATTAATCTTTTTGTGTTGGTCTCTATGCTGCATTTCGTTGGTACTAATCGCAATGCATCAAAAAAATTTTTGGAAAACTTAAACAATTTAACATGCTTATACAAAACCTCCCAAAAATAATTGAGAAAACTAATTCCGGCATTTATAAAAAATTAATTTAGATTTGAAATGTGTTTGAAAAAAACTTTGTATGAAAAAACTGTACTGAAACGAAATTTAAATCCGATTTATTTTTTATGAATACAGACATAAGTACACGGTGGCCCAAAATGAACGAAGGTGGGTGAATTCCTTAAAACTTTTTTTTTATTTTCAGTATTTTGTAAAGAATATTTGGGAATTTAAAATGGAAGAATACATAATTGAATAACGTGCCGACATCGTTGAACTTTATTTCTCAAATCAGCGATCCACTGTTTTGACTCAGCGTTCATATCGTCGTTATTTTAATGTACGGGTTGGACCTTCAGAGTCAACAATAAACGGTCTGGTTGCAAATTTTCGACAATAAGGGTGGCGATGGCTGAAGTAGTCTGCACGTTGACTACAAAACCAAAACACACCTGGGTTCAACACCAGTTTCAGACTAAAATTATAAAAAAAAACACAACGATTTTTATGAAATTTAAGACGTGGATAAACCTGAGTCGAAAATAACTCATAGGATATACATAAAAAAATTGGACCAGAAGACGTAAGGGACACATATTTCTGATCGAAACTATACAACTATATATATAAGTGAAACTTAAATGATGTTCGTTGCTAAGCGCATCACGGGAGGACTACTGGATCGATTTCTGGATATGGTTTGAAATATTTTGAGGATGGGAAAGAAAAGATAGGCGTGAGCGAAGCCACGATTTTATTTCAGAGTATTCATATGATGAAATATTTAACATTGCTTAGGTCTGCAGGTTAATGGATACAAAGGTAAAGAAAGGTCCCATCCCACTTGGATCCAATTTATTATGGTCCCATTGTTGTGAAACAATTTTCACGTTTTGCACTGATACAGACCAAAGTCTCAGCTAGGAATCGAACCTAGAATCACCTACTGAGAAACTAGCAGACTACTCACTACACTACCCGGACACCCTAAATATTTAACATAAACATCTAAAATTTGTGTTGACTACTATACTATAATTATATATTGTAGTAAGATTTTTCTTGATTATAAGTTTAATACAACAAATTTTAACTCCTGTATTCATAAAAAATATTTTTAATTTAAAAAAGCTTTAATAAACAAATTTCCATACAAACCTTTTATAACCTTTTTTATGCTACCAAACTAAATGTTTCTTCCTCACCCGTAATATGCTACCAAACTAAATGTTTTCATTCCAAATAGCCGCCCGTCTAAACTAAAACTAATAATACTGGAATGTCGGCCGCAAAGTTTTCGTCTGTGTGAACGCGATTGAAAAAACTAAAGATAATTCCAGATGTTTTTCTTAGAAATGTTCGCCTGTACAAACTTGGACTATGATGTTAATTTTATTCAACGTCGCTTTTTGGTGCATGATTAAATATTTTATGGATGATGATGGAATATCTTCGAACTCAACTCATATTTACATCAATGAAGCGTCAACGACGAAAGAGGGATTTTGGCCTTTCTCTGATACATACATGCATATGTGCATATATACAGTAGAATCCCCTTCATTCGCAATTGAAGCGACCAGCTATGTTTTACGAATTACAGAAGTTTTCGGAATAAACGCCCTTATTCTACTTAGCGCCGTTAACAACAAGACCACTTTAAGACAACATCAATACTAATATGGTATTCTGTAACAGGTTTATAACGACGTCGACGTTGTTTGAGTCAGCTGATTTATTTTGTTTAATGTATATTGTTAGCATTCTGTGACGCTCAGGCTGAATAAGAAAAAAAGTGAGATTTTTCATGTTTTTTGTAAGTTTACCATATTTATACCTTGCAATAAACGCCGCAACTTTTGCATGGAACTTTTTGCTTGACAGAGAGGAGTGGTATAGAGAAGAAATCGCTGTGAAAAAGTTGCTAGCGACGCCTGACGAAGTTTTTTTTGTTTTTTTTTTTTTTTTGGTTTGCACTATTTGCGTTTTTAAATTGAAAGTGTTGTCATCTTTTTTATTAAAAAAAAAACGTTTAATTTTAAGGAGAACTTTTGTATGGAAATTTTTTGAATTACAATTAAATACGAAATGAATTAATATTCTTTAAAATCTATGTAATATGCATGCATACAAAAGTGTAAAATTACTATTTTTCTGTTGAGTTTACTTATTTATAATATTTAACAACTTATACTACAGTAAATACTAGCATACCGTAATAATTATGATTAAGTGATTGACTGATAATGTAGACATCCTATCAAACAGACAAGTGTTTAGTATTTTTTTTTTCAATATGTACTCTAAGGTTGTGAAAAGAGAAAATTTATCTATACAATTACTTTTAATACAAAAGCTATTTTTTATAATAAACACATTGAAAAGATATAATACTGGTATTGCATTCTTCTGGAAAAAGTTACTTTTTAAAATATCCCATCAAGCTTTAGAAATTAACTCTAATTTGGTACTTTTTATAATAAATAAAATCTAAACTTCTTCTAATTAGATTATAATGATTATAATCATTGTAGTACTGCTCAAAGGTATCTTTTTCAAAAACTAAAACTTACGAGGGTCCATAACTCGAAAACTAAGCGTTGCCGGGACTTTTTAACTTTATTTTTTCAACTTATTTTTAAATTTTCTATTGACCTATCTAATTTTTTTTCCAATTTGGAGCGGCGTCCGTAAACTAGATTTGTTCCCTTTTTTACAATTAGTATTTAAAAGAACTTTTAATCCCTTAATAGCAGTAGAACACAGTTAGTAGGCAACACAGCCTTATTGTTTGTATTCCAATTTATTATTATATTTTTTCTTTAAACACGTTTAAAGTTGAACGAAAACAAAAGCTTTGATTAAATTCAAATGTAAAAATGTATATTTTAAGCTACAACAGTTTGAAAGCAACTTAAAAAAAAAACAAGGGAAAAAACGCGGCTTTTATTGCAATGTGTAAATACAGACTTTTTTTAACTTTTCTGTATATTATTCTGTAATTCTGTGAAACAGACAACCAATACACAAGTTACAGAATATACGTCCTATTTTTGGTAAAAAAAAAATTGCTGTAAGAAATATGGAGAATATTTGGCTTAATAAAGTTTAAGTCCCAGTCCCTGGAAGGAAACCAAAGTATGCCACCCGATAGAAAATTTTAAAATATGAAAAAGAAATAAATAAAAAATTAGCGGAAACCCTTATTTTCCGAGTTATTGAATTACATAGTATTACTTGTTTAAAACACTGCCTCCAATAGCTCTACACTGTGCTTTATTTGAAATAATTTCTTCTTTTTTTACTTTAAATTTTAAATCCCTCCAAATCTGTAAATAGAATTCCCCCCAAATTATATTTATAATGCCCTATTTTCCTATCCCTTTGCGGTCGCAATACTTTCCCACTGTACCTTAGAATCATTACGAACAGTGCCCCTACGAAATTCTCTGGCTAGTGATGGATTCTTTTCGGACAAGTACAGTTTAGTGAAGCAGTTCCGAAAGGGACTACGTATTTTTATTTTATTTTTAATTAATGTGCTCTTTATTTTTTTTTTAAAGCCGGGCGTAAACCTTCTCCAATATGGTATTTTCATAAATGGCGCTGTATACTAAAGATTATCTACATAGCAAGACTTAGGTCGCGCTTAAGGATTTTGTCTCCCATTATATCTTCTAAATTTTAATAAATTTCTTATCAACAGCTTTAAAATGATACCCATATTGACCACATTCTATGAAAAATATACCTTTTATTAACAAACGTGTAATGGAACTTCAGAGGCCCATAACTCGGAAAATTTGAGTTACTGTCTACTTTTTCATTTTATATTTTTGAGTTATTTTTCAATTTAAGCAAAGCCGTGAATAACGTTGTAAGTTATAAATTTTCCAATATCTGTTTTGTTGCCTATTCCCGTTAATTTTACTCTCTCACCTCTCAAGTTGGGCCCGCGGGCGCCCAATCTTTTTTTTTTTTTTTTTTATCTGGGACCAGCACTCAGGAGATGACTCCTACACATGCGAAGCATTGTGCTGGAACTATAGGAAAGGGATAGTAGGAGAAATGACAGGAGGTGAAGCTTAATTATTTATTTTTGCAGCTCTGCTTTCGCACGTTCTTTGTTTATACTCGTAGCAGTGCTGAAGCTTCGGTTCAGTAGCCATTTTTATTATTGTTTTACTTCGCCGGTGCTACACAATACCGACGAAGGAGGGCGTTCTGATGCGATTGTGGATTGCTATCAGCTGAAGCCGGTATTGTTCAGTGAACAGTGACTATGCCTTCGCCACTGAAACATTTGGACAACAACTGACACACACAAAGACACACTAATGCACATCAGAAAAATACGAGATGTTTATTTTTATTTTAAAATTTTAGTCTGAAACTGGGGTTGAACCCAGGTCTGTTTTGGATTCGTAGTCAACGTGCAGACTACCATCCATCGTGCCATCGCCACCCTCAAACCCTCTTACCACAAAGCGTTTACTTACGCAAAAATTGGGTAAATGAGAGAGGTTTTGAGAGAGTAATATTCTTGTTCTTCACGCACGAGAACGCCCGTACTTTTTCTTCGGGCTAGTTTGGGCGTGAAGAACAAGCAATCAGCTGGTTTATAATTAACATTAAAAATAACAAAGTAAAATTACAGAAGTAAAATTAAAAGTTTCTCAAAAATGCAATGAACAAATAATAGTTAATTTTATTTCATGATTTAGTTAAAAATTATTTGGGGTTTCTTTAAATAACATGTATAAGTCAAATTATTGTGTTTTTATGGATGTATGATGTAGATGATGTGTGTAGATATGTAATTGTACATGGTCATATATATTAGGTCTGTTCCAGGTGCATAACAAAATTGCCCGAACTCGCACAAATTTATTTTATTTATATATGATTCTAATTTTAAAATTGTGCTTTTTCCCGAAAAAATATGTGAATGTATTATTACATACTTCATCGTATTCTCATAAAGTATTTTTTTATATAAAAACAAACTCAAAAATTGAGGAGGAAAGCATATGATAATGCCTACTTAGCTCAGCAGTGGACTTTTCCCAATTTTTGACTACAAATTCAAGATTCTTATGTTCAAAATTCAACTAATCAATCGAGAATTGAAGTTGAATACCGAACAAAAAACCAAAAATTTAACAAAACAATCCATTAATTTCTTTTTTTTATAACACATGCATATTTCTATTTTTAGATTTTTCTTCTAATCTATATATATCTATATATATATATGTATATATATATATATATATAGTTGTTGAGTTTGCTTTTAGAATAAAATACTTTATGAGAATATCATAAAGAATGTAATAATACATTTCACATATTTTTCTCGGGAAAAGCACAATTTAAAAATTAGAATAATATAAAAAGAGATATTCTATTTTATTTATTTATAACAACAATAACCAACCGAGCCCATAGGGCCATATATAGTAGGTGGACTACAAGTGTAATATAAGAATTATTAAATATGTAGACAACAAATAAGCTAGAAATAATGTTTATGAAAAAATAATACTTATAATATTATTAGAGCGCTACTATATAAATTGGAAGTTATATTACGCATGAATTTTACTACATATATTCAGAATCTAGATCAGTTCAATTGCGAGAAATGCTTCTCAACAAGTGAACTACGTGTAAGATGAAATCCTCTAATTTACCCAAAAGCGTGCCAGCAATTATTAACAATTTTTGTACAATTTTGAAATAAAATTAGAGAGTAAAATTTTCAATTTTCTGTACAAAGTTGCACGAACTTTTTCTTTGGGTTTAGAATTAAATTATAGGTTGTTTTTTATTTATATATGATACTAAGAAATTAATCAGAAAATTTGCAAAGAAACGACAAAAGTTTTTAATTTAAAAATTTAAAAAAGTTTTTTTAAATAAATTTCAAAATGTAAGTACATATGTACTATGTATATTTGTGCATATTTATCACTTTATTTAATAAAAAATGGCCTATACTTATTTTTCTCTTTATTTTTGTCCACATTTTACAGCCGTTGCCAACGATGCAAATGTTTTTGTTATGTACGTGGAACATACCTATTTTGTGGTAAATTTTATGGTTTTTTGCGTTTTCTTACTTTTGTACATTTTGGTCTCTTATTGAGATAAATTATAGCTTACTCTCATTTTACCGAAGTTTACCGGAAAAGTAAACGAACATACCTATTATCTAAATTTTTGTTAAATAAGTTTGAGATTGCAACTGTTATTTTAATTGCAAAAAATTTTTCAGTTGAAATACAGCAATATTTACGTGCGTTTTATGAACAACTACCAGCCACAATCGCTTTGTATAGTGGAAAGCCGTTTTTACTGGCTTTGCATATGAAACGTTTTTCACGTGCGATGGCACGATGGATGGTAGTCTGCACGTTAACTACAAAACCAAAAACAGACCTCAAGTTTCAGACTCAAATTATAAAAAAAAAAAAAACATGTCGCATTTATGTGATGTGCATTAGTGTGGCTTTGTGTCAGTTGTTGGCGGAAGGTTTCAGTGTCGAAGGCACAGTCACTGGTCACTGAACAATACCGGCTTCAGCTGATAGCAATCCACAATCACATCAAAACACCCTCCTTCGTCGGTATTGTGTAGCACCGGCGAAGTAAAATAATAATAAAAATGGCTACTAAACCGAAGCTTCAGCAATGCTGCGAGTATAAGCAAAGAACGTCCGAAAGCAGAGCTGTTAAATAATTAATTAAGCTTCACCTCCTGTCGTTTCTCCTATTATCCCTTTCCTATAGTTCCAGCAGAATGATTCGCATGTGTGGGAGTCATCTCCCAAGTGCTGGTCCCAGATAAAAAAAATAAAAGTAGTAAATTTACATGGAATTCGAAGTACAAATTTCTTAATTTTTTGCAAAAAGTTTGTATTACATTATTTTTCATAAGGTAAAAAAATCGAAAAAAATATAACACACCTTTAAAATAAGATTTTTTGCTCAGTGACACAGCAAGTACTCAACCGTCTCTTCCTCCTCCTCATCACAACAACTCCTGCAGTAGTCGTTATACGGCAGACCCAATCTCCTGACGTGCAAACCAATGCAACAGTGGCCCGTCAGCACCGCCACCATCATCCGGAGGCGGCCCCTCGGCAGTTCCTTAAGTCCGGCGGGCCGGCCGGAGTTGTACCGAGGCCAAGTCATCCTGGAAATCGAGCAAGTGATCTCGTTCGACCACCGACATTACCATCGATGTGCCCATCAGCCCCCTCTTTTGCCAGCCCATCCACGACGTCGTTACCAAGCACACCACTGTGTCCCGGTACCCAGACCAGCTCAAGGTTCGAATTTCCCGCCATCTCGTCCAAAGACGCCCAGCATTCACGAACCAAAATCGATGTCGTAAAAACACCCGATAGCGATCTTATCGCAGTCCTACTATCAGTATACACAAGAATATACTCCGCATATATCCCGTGGTACCTCATCCTCCGCCCAGTGAGGAATGAACACCTCACTCCCCTGTCCGATCTTGATCCACCCGTGAATACATCCACCACAACTGGGCGATTCTCGATCATCCCCCGTGCCCCAGGCATATCCACCCCGAGTCAGCCATCAAGAAGAGGGCTGTGTGAGCAGTAATCCATATTCCACTGGAGCTTCCCCAACCCCCGCAGCTCCGTCGCATGGCCAGTGGCGGCCTCCCTCCATGCACCAATCGCCCTCAGCGTAATGGCCGAGTACGACACCAGCCGCCGGCGGAGGACCACAGTACCATCCCATTCAACCTGGGAAGCGGAAAGGACGGTATCTTCCACTTCCCCGTGAAAATACGAGATCCGTCTTCCGCGGGTTTACCCCCAGCCCGCATCAATCACACCATCCACTGATGATCTCCAGCGGCGCCTGCAGCCTCAGTAGCACAGTGTCCACCCGACACCGCCACCGCGATATCATATGCGTACGTACGCTCCTATACATCGCGGCCAGATTCCACAGCAGAAGAGATAGTAATATCCCACCCGTGGCGTCCTCCTATTCGCAACTCTCACCCCCGTACTCCTAACCAGGGTGGACATGATGAGCCTGTTGGTCAACAGTCCCTTCAGTAGGCCAATCAACGACTGGTGTGGCACACACAATCTCCTCAGTGCCCGCACAATCCCGCGCGGGTCCACGTTATTGAACGCACCCTCGGCACTCCACCAACGTGGTCTGCTGTCACCCCTGTGGGCCGTAGGTCTACATGATTGCATCGTGGCGTTTCTTATTTTGTAACTTTTACTTGTTTTGCAACTTTTTTTTAACACGACAGAAGACAATACCAAAAATGGCGACGACAAAATCAAAGCCCATTAAAGGCAACATCAACGTCACATTTTCTTATAGAATATCACACATGCACAATAAACTGCAATAACGACAACTGGAATAACGATATGCAGTAAAAGATAAAAAACTGTGTTGTCTTGTATTGATGACGCCAAGTAGAATAAGCGTGAGAGGGATTTCGATTAAACAGGGTTTAATTAAAAAAACGATTTACAGAGGTTTGGACTGTCAACTCTGCGCAAAACCATAAAATAAGACACTTCTATAGTTCTGGTTATTTAGCTTCTTTCTCTTGCTTCACTTTACTATCTAAACAACTTATAACTACGAATTCCCTTTTTCTAAAATTGATGAAAGCGATGGAGGAGCAAACCCAATTTTTTAGCAACTACAATTTTTTTTATCAATTGTTGAAAATACATTGCTTTTTTATTTTAATTTTTTTAAACATTGATGTGGATTTCTTCCGAATTAGAAGAGGTTTTTACCAATTAAGTACGATTTATAAGGATTTTTCAGACTTTGAACTGCAAAAAAATATGAATTAACGAGGGGACCAAAATGTATTGAACTTTTACGAATTAAGAAGTTTTTCTGAAGTTTATTTTGAATTGTTGAGGTTTTCGAATTAATGGGGCACTCTTCATCGCTGTTTGACAGTATATAATCATCATCCTCATCAGACAAATTAAAGGTTATTTTAAAAAAGTTCCTGAAAAACCCGTGTTTTTTTGTAAATTTTTGTTTTTTTTACCATTGGAAATTATTACGAATTATAAAAATAAGGTTTTTTTTCTTTTTATTCGGGACCAGCACTCAGGAGATGACTCCTACACATGCGAGGCATAGTAGGAGAAACGACAGGAGGTGAACCTTAATTATTTATTTTACAGCTCTGCTTTCGCATGTTTTTTTTGTTTTGTTTATACTCGTAGTAGTGCTGAAGCTTCGGTTTAGTAGCCATTTTTATTATTATTTTACTTTGCCGGTGCTATACCGACGAAGGAGGGCGTTCTGATGTGATTGTGGATTGCTATCAGCTGAAGACATTATTGTTCAGTGACTAGTGACTATGCCTTCGCCACTGAAACCTTCCGACAACAACTGACACAGGAAGACACACTAATGCACATCAGAAAAATTCGAGATGATTATTTTTATTTTAAAATTTTAGTCTGAAACTGGGGTTGAACCACGGTCTGTTTTTGGTTTAGTAGTCAACGTGCAGACTACCATCCATCGTGCCATCGCCAATTAAGTATGACTTATAGGGGTTTAGTCAGGATCAGCCGTTTTCGAATTAACGGTGTACGAATTATTGAATGTACAAGATTTTTGTTGAAAATTTTAATTAGAAACTTTATTAGAAACCGAAATTGCAAACAATTTAGAAGACTTTAACAACCACAAATATATTAGAGTTACTTACAGATTTTCCATTACGTCAGGATCTTTACCCTCCAATATCCATTGCTTTCTTCTATAGTTTTGAGCTCTTTCATCAAAATCATTATTATCCAATTGTATCTCAGATTCGCGTCTCGAAACATTTACTTGCATGAAAATTCGTTCTACCATGTTTTCTATAATTGAAAATTATAAATCTACATATGTATGTATGAAGGTAGTTTTATTTATTTGCTTACGGTCTATGGGATGTTCAGTTAATTTCGTATTAATAGCTTGTTCAATTTCGCCCAATAACTCTAAATCTTTAGGAAAACGAAAAATTGATATGGCTAAGCCTTTACGACCAGCACGAGCTGTTCTCCCTACGCGATGTATATACTCTTTAGGCGTACGAGGCAAACGATGATTAATTACCAAATGCACACTCGGTATATCAAGGCCACGAGCAGCTACATCAGTTGCAATTAAGGTTCTGACATATTTGGATTTAAAACGATTCAAAGCGGCAACTCTTTCCTTTTGTCGCATGAAGCCATGCAAACAAACGTTATCAATACCAATGCTCTTTAAAGTCATTGACAATACTTGACAATATTTCTTTGTATTTGTAAAAATCATAACATTCGAAGTTTCATCATCCTCGCGATATTTGCGCAGAGCTTCGATTAAGACCATATCGCGGTCATAATCAGCGCAAAGTAAATAACGTTGGTCTAAAGTTTCTACAGTTGCTGTTTCAAATTCTTCTGACCATTCCAAGCACTAACCAAGTACATAGAAAATTTTAATGATCAACAAATTATAAATATATTCTTCATATGATGTGTAAATACTTACATTACTTGATATAGGAAATATGCTCGATTCCTTCATAAAATCTTTCATTGTAGCAGAAAAAAATAAATTCTGTCTTTGCTTCGGGAGACACCTTTCTATTATTTTTAAACTTTCATCAAAGTCGCCATTTAGCATACGATCAGCCTCATCAACTACTAACGTTTTTAAATTATCAAATGAGAATGTATCGCAACCTGTTAAATGGTCGGCTAAACGACCAGGCATAGCTACCACAATATGAGGTCTTTGCATTAACTTTTGTGCTTCTACAATTTGATCAGTACCACCTGATACCACACAAACTCGTAAACCCATCGGCTGACCAGCCACCAAAAATTGTTCAGATATCTTAAAACAATAATTATATATAATTTTTTAATTTCCAAAGCATCTTCATGTATTCATACCTGATATGCCAATTCATGTGTAGGTGTTAATACCAAAGCAAAGTGACTCCTAGGTTCTTCACTTAATTTTTCCAATATAGGTAAGGCGAATGCAAATGTTTTACCTGCACCAGTTTTAGCGGCTCCTATGCAGTCTTTACCTTCCAATATGGCTGGAATACAATTTTCCTGAATAGGTGTAGCTTGCTTAAGTCCTAAAAAATCACTCGAATATAAATTGTATTTTTTTTTTCTATTGTACATATATATGTATGAAGATATGTAAGTCTAAATATTAAATATTTACCTAACTTTGTTAATTGTTTGGCCAACCAAGGTCTCAGTCCTAGTTGTATAAAAGGATTTGCGTCGAATTTTAACATTTTTATTCAGATTTCAGTCTAAACAAATCGAATGTAAATATCACAGAGGTAGCAGTTAGCTAATGGTAAATATAACAAAAAAACGTGACCTCCAAGCATAGTTGCCAGATGTGACGATTTCTCGTCATTTTGACGACATACGATTTTTGCCTTAAATTTTACGAATTTTAAGCAATTACAAGTTCACAATAACCGGGGGTTTTACTCTAAATTGAGCAGCCGCGGGCGCCCAATCATACCAGAAAGCGTTTTCTTTTACAAAAATTGGGTAAATGAGAGAAGTTTTGAGAGAGTAATCTTCTTGTTTTTTCTCCGGGCTACTTTGGGCAAGAAGAACAAGCAATCAGCTGGTTTATAAGTAAACAATAATGAAGTAAAATTGAAAGTTTCCCAAAAATGCAATAAAGAATAATAGTTAATTTTATTTTATGATTTAGTTAAAAATTATTTGCGATTTCTTTAATTAACATGTATAAGCCAAATTATTGTGTTTTTATGGATATATGCATGTGTGTAGATTTGTAATTGTACTTGGTCATATGCATTAGGTCTGTTCCAGGTGCATAACAAAATTGCCCGAACGCGCACAAATATATTTTATTTATATATGATTCTAATTTTAAAATTGTGCTTTTTCCCGAAAAAATATTTGAATGTATTATTACATACTTTACATAACATACTTTTCATAAAGTATTTTTTCATATAAAAGAAAAACTTAAAAATTGAGGAGGAAAGCATAACCATATAGTACTATTTCGCTATTACTTACTTAGCTCATCAATGGATTTTATTTAATTTCTGACTACAAATTCAAGATTCTTATGTTCAAAATTCAACCAATCAATGGAGAATTGATGTTGAATACCGAACAAAAAACCGAAAATCTATAAACAAAAAAAATAACAATCTATGAGTTTACTTTTTTATTATACATACATATTTCTATTTTAGATTTTTATTCCCATCTATATATATATATATATATATATATATGTATATAGGCAACAAATAAGATAGAAATATTGTTCAGGAAAAATGGAATAGTTATAATATTATTAGAAAAGGGTACTATATAAATTGGAATTTATATTGCATTGCGCATGAATTTGATTATATATATTCAGAATCTAGTTCACTTCAATTGCGAGATATGTTCAACAAGCTTATCTTTGACTGAATTACGATTAAGATGGAATGCTGGCAATGGCAATAATGGTGCCTTTACATGGTAATACAAAGAATTGCGACTTTGTGGAATGAAAATATTATGAAATGCTCTCCGTATTTACGAAAAAAGAACGGAAGTCTGTTGTAAGTATTTTTCATGTTTACACGTATACTATGAGTAGAATGAAAGCAAAGATATCAAACAGCTGAGTTAATAGCTGATGGTTACAATCACAGAGGCAGAACAGGAAATTGATCAACAATCGCCTAGTGAGACATGCCGGGCCATTCAAAATATTGTAAAACATTGTGACAGAATTCATAGAGACGCAAATAAAGGAAAAGGTGGATAATGGCAGTGAAATTGTTATGAATGCTCAGGTAATGAAGTGTTTATGAATCTGTGTCAAAGCTGTTGCAGAATGCAAATTTGTTTGCTACGCCTAATGACTTAATAACACAAAACGAATCTGCCCGGCCTGTGCTAAATCCAATATGTTAGGCGCTATTGGTATTGAATTGAAGGAACGTGTGGTCAAAGACAACAACGACGACGTACTCTATTATCACAAGAAAAACGTTCCGAATTTGTTACCCTATTGAAAAGTGATTGCGGCGCTGAAAAAGTCAATATTATTCTGAAGCAAGTGAGTGATTTGTTCCGCGCAAGCAGTCGCCAACCGATACCCATCTACAAATTAGTATTGTGATGAAAATATTGTTATACAAGTTCTTTCAGTACTATAGAAAAAATTGATTAGCATGCTGATACATCACACGGTATATGTTCATTAAATATGAAATTATGTAGGGTCAGTTGCATGAGGATTTTGACAGGATTTTCTCTCATATGATACATACATATATGCGAGGAGATATAATACCACAGAGGTATTATGATAATACGACGAAGATGGCAAATTAAGAACAATTTCTTATTAAATTATTTTTTAATTTATTAACACGAGAATAAATGAAAATATAGTTACATCATTTTATTGAAAATATAATTTTTAATTTTGGATTACGAAAATTAAATACATTTAATCGAATAATAAAATGGTTGTTGTATTTATAAAGAAACACAATTTTTTTTAAGAAACTATTTAGTTTATTTTGTTTGTATATTTCGTTATTCTCAACGATTTTTTAGGAGTTCTTGTATAAACATGATTTTTTTTTAGCTTTTTTCAGGAATTTGGTTAAAGGTCTACTGCAGATTTTGGTATTACATAGCACCAAATGAACTGTACATGAAATGACCATCTAAACCATATAACAACCATAGATAAATAATCAATTTCTTATTATTTATTCATTATAATAAAAATATTAATAAAACCTAATTGTAATTTCTTAAATATTATTTGTTTATTGACAAGCTTGTCAGCTTTGCGTAGTTAATTATAAAAATTGTATTCAACAGAAAATAAATTAATAAGCAAACGCGCATTCCATTTTTATAAAGTATTAAATATAATAAGTTTAAGTTGATAACTCTCCACGCGACTTTTTCTTTCTTTTATTTTTGAATTTAAAATCAGTAAAAGGTTTATTTTAAAAATTATAGAAATTGCACTGCACTTACAAAAGTAAACATATAATTTAAAATAACAATGGCGCTCATAAAATATAAACAAATTTTGACATCGCCGATGTACGTTGATTTTACTTGGTAAATATACTTTGAGTAAACTATAATTTATACCAAAAAAAATTTACAAAAGTAAGAAAACGCAAAAGACCATAAAATTTACTACAAAATAGGTCTGTTCCAGGTGCTAAACAAAAGTGCCCCAATAAATTTTATTTTAGTGGTTTCAGACGCATAATATTTGAAAAACATTTGCAACGGCTGTAAAATGTGCATGAAAATAAATTTTAAAAAGTAAAAGCTATTTTTTTTATTAAATAAAGCGATAAATATGCACCAATCTATGACTTACAAAATCAAGTAAATTTGAAAAATTTTCCATTTTGCTTTTTTGATAAATTTTTAACTAAAAACTTTTGCCGTTTCTTAGCAAATTTTCTGATTACTTTCTTAGTTTCAAATGTAAATAAAAAGGAAACGATAATTTAATTCTAGGCCGAACTCATTATTATCACCTTAATCTATTTATTATTAAAAAATATTAATGAAAATTTCATGTCGTGTTCAAGTTCACAGTTAATTTATCACAATATTGCGAAGAAATTACTTTTATGAATAGAATAAGGGAAAAAACAACAGATAATCTGCAACACTAGTTTAGTATAATGCGTATTTTCTATGCCACTACGCTTTCATCAGTAGTCTTTGTGTCAACAGGAAGGTAGTTGTAAAGTTATTAATATCATATATTTAACCCGTCAGAGCTTAGGAAAATGCATACGAGAATAATCGTTACTGTCTACATACTATAGACAAAGGTTGTCAGCTTTGTTTTTTTTAATGTTTCTAGTAAAGGTCATACTTCATATGGCAAGTTAATATATATGCAACAAAATTATATAAATTAGAGTATAAACATTCGTTAAATTCATTTTTAAAATGACCGATTTCGAACCAAAAAATTTCTGCATTAGATTTTTTAAATATAGCGTATAACTTTTGCCAATTGCCCTTACTTTCTAATAGCTTAAATTCGTTTAGTAAACCCTTTGGTTTACTAATTTAATTCAGAAACAATTTCGAAATAGTTAATATCTTCCTTCGACTTCATAAATTTGGATCAGAGAATCTTAAAAAAACATTTAATCTCTTATCAGTAATATCGATCCTTGATACAATTTTTTGTAATAATATAAAACACGATTTTGATAAGTCCGTATTTTTCCTCAGAAGATCCGTCCGGTGTTTCGGCACTTCATGGTGTTGGAATGCCCCGCCGGAGAATACTCGTTTATCCGGGCAACAAGCTGTGGACCCAAAGCGAACCGACACAGTATGTCTGACGGCCGATGATACCCAACATAATCGAAAAATGGGACTTGAAAGGCCTTTTGAAATTTTTTAAGTAAATGGCGGAGATTGCCACAAAATACGCTCACTGAATAATACACATAAAATCACAATTGAAACAGGATCTCTCTCAATAAAACAAGTTTGATTAATTTTTAAAAATTTATTTTACTTTTCGCACGTTCATATTGGCGCACCTTTTATTTTTTTGCGGTTTGACCGATCTTTGCTTTGGCCGTACCACGGACCTTCTTCATCCTATTACGTCTTTCTTTGCGCTGTTTGCGGGTTTGTTTTTTGATCTCCATCAGACCATGACGTACCAAACGGTACTTGGGTTCAAACTTTTTGGCGAAATCCAAAGTATCATAGACTAAGGCAAAGCCAGTGGAGCGTCCACCACCGAAGGCAGTGCGGAAGCCGAATACAAAGCAGACATCAGGAGTAACTTTGTACATTGCCGCAAGCTTCTCGCGAATTTCCGTTTTGCTTACTGAAGACAATCCTGGATGGATAACATCACAGACCATTTGCTTTCTGCAAAGCAAGCGATTGGTCATAAATTTTCGTGTGCGAATAGTGGCGGTAGTACCAGACATTATTGCTATAAGTGGGTAAAAACATATATTTTATTAAAATTGGTTAACAAATTCTAAAATGAAGTACTTTCAACATAACCTCAATAAAGTGGAGACGGGCTGCTAGTGAAATTGTGCATATGAAAGCGAGTCTCCACGTGTTGCATTTAAGTTTTTTTTTTTTGATTAACTTATTACATGAAATTACTTTTCATGCATTTTAATCAATTATTTAACACATTATACTAATCTTTACCTGCTAAAACACTTAAAAATTATCAAAACACGCCTTCGTTGTAGCCACAAAATTTTAAGAAAGAAAGATGACCGTTGACACAGTTGCAAAACAGCTGTCATTATGACATAGTTGATTTGTAGAGTAGGATTTGAAAAAATCACAATTATTCAATTGAACAGAGTCGCTAAGGTTTTTTATATTGTGAATTTTCTTTGGCACTAAGCTAGTCGTGGCCATGGTTTCCCAACTAGGTGATATTGGCATAGGCTAATACTCTCTAATTTTCCCTCAAAATTGTACAAAAATTGTTATCTTGAACGCATTTGGATAAACTTAGAGCATTCCATCTTACACGTAATTCACTCAAAGATAAGCTTGTTGAACATTCTCGCAATTGAAGTCATCTTGATTCTGAATATATATCATCAAATTCATGCGCAATATACATTCCAATTTATATAGTAACCTTATCTAATAATATAATAACTATTATTTCTTTCATGAACATTATTTCTAGCATATTTGTTGCCTACATATTTAATTATTCTTTTGTTACACTTGTGGTTTACCAACTATATATGGCCCTATGGATTCGGTTGGTTATTGTTATAAATACATAAAATAGAATATCTCTATATATGATTCTAATTTTAAAATTGTGCTTTTCCCGAAAAAAAAATATGTGAAATGTATCATTACATACCTAATTTTATGATATTCTCAGAAAGTATTTTTTTATAAAAGCAGCTTTATGTCAAATTGTATGAATTATTTGACAGTACATAATGAAAGTTGGTTGTACTATTGAGTTTACCTGGTAACAATTCGCCTATACCTTGAGTTCTTTTTGTGTTTTGTCGATGAATAGACGTGTGTAATTGTTGACATTTTAATTAAAAATAATTTCTAAATAAGTACAAAACTTAAGTGCGCATAGTAATTTTAATCGCGTAGAGAAACATCCCAGTAAAAGGAATTAGTCAAGGCAGATTCTTCTTTGAAGACGCCTTGGAATAAGTAAGTGTAGCAAGGCAGAATATTGATTGGAAAAATTTCAACCAAGTTCTTGGTTATGTAAGTTGTTCAGCGACATAGGATTCCCAAAACGCGATAGAAAGTCTTAAAATATATTAAAACTAGCTTTTTCACGCGGCTTCGCTCCCGTTACTATCTCCATCGGTTATACAGTTTCGGTAATGCATATCTTACTCTTACGTCGCCTCCTGGTTCTATTTAAAAAATATATACATATGTATGTATGTAGCATATGTGTTCTTCTAGACGCAAAAATATAAAATACATTTAAATTTCATTAAAATCGGTTAGATGGCCGGCGTGGAAATTGCACCTACCTTCCCTCGTGGTCCTAGTTCTAAAAAACGTAATACCCTATAACTTCCCGGAGTTGCACAACTGCCAATGTTTCTTTCAAACTCAAATACCTTAAAATTTTTAAGTTCATCAAAATCGGCTATGTAGTCTTGGAGAGGCCGAAATTGGCTTAAATCTAGTTTATGGAAGCCACTCCGAATTTAAAAAAAGGTAACTCGTCTGATAGAAAATTTAATTTTAAGAAAAAAAAGTTTAGTGCAAAAACCTTTGGCAACGCATATTTTCCGAGTTATGAGCCTCGGAAGTTTTACAATAAAAATGTCATTGTGTTCAATATTTCTTAGCTAATTGGGTCAATATGGGTATCATTGGAAAGCTTGTGAAAATGCCGATCACGTGATGGTAAAATTTCACATTTTGGGATGATAAAATTTGTAGAGGTGAAAATTCTTAGGCGCCGTCAAAGGACGGTTATGCAGAAAACCTTTAGTTAGCGAAGCTGTTGTGTGTTGTATTATAGAAGACATAGTTTTGAGCTTGGCATAAAAACAAATTATTAAGGGTTTTTTCAATGTTAAGTATTAACTAAAACTAAAAATATAAATAAAAACAAATTATTAAGTGTATTTCAATGTTAATTATTAACTAAAACTAAAAATATAAATAAACAGATTAAAATAAAAATATAACTATTCAGAGTCACTTCCTGACTCCTTTTCTATAGGGCTTTCAGCGGCTGCTGAAGTAATGGGTTCCAAATCAGTATTTGGGGAAAGGGGGTTGTACATTAAACCCGCAAGTCTTTAAAATTCAGTGAATTTATTTTTGTGGTTTGCTTTGCACCACCGCAGGAATATAAATTTTTGGACATAGCCGTTGAAAAACTGTTTCCTTCGGTTGTACTCAGGTACTGATCTTTTGAAATGCCTTCAGAGGCCTTCTATTGTGTTGGTGTGCTGACCATTTTCACTGCTAATAAAGGAAATCGAGTGATTTACTTTAAAATGTGAAAAGCCCGCTTCATTCAAATTGTCGTACAACTAAAAATTGACAAAATGCATTAATTAATTAAAGTATATTAATATTTTAGCATTCTTACCTTCCAAAAATCCGAAACAATAATTGATCCCGGAGAAATATATTTTTTAATTAGCGGTAATAATGTTTCACGGCTTCTGTTTTCTACAGGAACCATGAAACATTTACCGCTAATTCTTTCTACTCCTCCGAAGACCCATTGTCCCTCCACGTGATGTCTTCTGTGGTGCTTTCGTTTCCTGATCTTGCTTTCATCAATCTCAACAATGATATTAGGACCACCAATTTTTAAATTTGATTGGAATGATCCAAAAACCACTACTTCACGACAGAAATTGTTCCAGTCTACTGCAGTTTGCAATCCCTTTATTTCCGTTTCCCTCATGATGTTGTTGAGGGATAAATTTTCTACCCACAAATAACAAAACATCAGTATTTGACAAATACTGAGATGAGATTTATCAAAGAAAGTGTTTTTTCTAAAAGAAATCTTGGTATTGCACTTGTTTTTTTTTTCAATTTTTTTCCCGGAGATCGTTTCCAACAGCTACCGTTATTTTATTTAATAACTTCACATACATATGTATGTATGTATTCACTTTTACTTACCACCAGATCCATCCATCAATGCTACGATTCGGCATTAATTTTAATGGGTGACCATTAGGGCACAAATAATTGCCTTCTTTTGGAATTAATTCCCAATCTACCAAAATGGGAATTACCTCTACAGGAACAGGCCCCTCTAAATTGTTATTAAACATTTGAAAAATTTTGGTAGATCTTGTAATCTCCATATTTTTTTTTTTTATCTGGGACCAGCACTCTGGAGATGACTCCTACACATGCGAAGCATTGTGGTGGAACTATAGGAAAGGGATAGTAGGAGAAACGACAGAAGGTGAAGCTTAATTAATAATTTTTGCAGCTCTGCTTTCGCACGTTCTTTGTTTATACTCATAGCAGTGCTGAAGCTTTGGTTCAGTAGCCATATTTATTATTGTTTTACTTCGCCGGTGCTACACAATACCGACGAAGGAGGGCGTTCTGATGCGCTTGTGGATTGCTATCAGCTGAAGCCGGTATTGTTCAGTAACCAGTGACTATGCCTTCGCCACTGAAACTTTCCGACAACAACTGACACACAAAGACACAGTAATGCACATCAGAAAAATGCGAGATGTTTATTTTTAATTTAAAATTTTAGTCTGAAACTGGGTTTGAACCCAGGTCTGTTTTTGGATTCGTAGTCAACGTGCAGACTACCATCCATCGTGCCATCGCCACCCTCTACGTTACAAATGATCATGTCATACACATTTGCATACATATATATACATATAATATAAGTATGTTTTTGTGTTTTGCTCTCATTTTTAATAAAAATAACGTTAGTTTACTCATTTAGTATGTAATAAAATGTTTTCTTTTGTAATGAATCAAAGACTTAAAATGAAAATGGCAAAATATATCGACGACTTTGTAGGTCCGTAACTCCCAAACTATGCGTTGCCGAAGATTTTTGCACTAAACTTTTTCTTCTTAGAATTCAATTTTCTATCACCTAAGATTTTTTTTTAATTTGGAGTGGCTTCCATAAACTAAATTTGTTCCCCGAAATTTTCCCCATATCGCCCCCCTGGTCCTAGTTTTGAAAGTGTACATTACCTATGAGCATTTTTAGATGCAGTTCTATCCATGTTCTAAATATGATTAAAATCGGTTTGAACCTTTCTGTGGTGCAGAAATTTCCCCCTAGCCCCTCTATTGGTCCTATTTTGAAAATTTTTAGTAGCTATTATGCTATCCTGAGCAAAGACGAATCCAAAATGCCAAAAATCGGTCCAGACGTTCTCGAGTTATAAATGGTGTAACTAACATGTTTGTCTTTTTATATTAAAATAATGACAATTTCCAAATTTTTATGTTGAAAATGTCATATCAATAAATAGAGTTATTGGCTTAAAGACGTCAATGCCAACAAAACACGTTTTACCGTTTCCTTCCTTGCAACACAAAATTTTTGTATTTGTTTTGCTTTTGAAATTGTTTTTGCCACGAGGGTTGCTTTTCAGTTTTTTCTTGGACATTTATGAGACTTTGTTTATAAATATTTTTTCGTTGTTTAAAAAATTAATATCACTGTAATTGCAGATTTTAGAGTAAATACTTTTAACATATACATTGGATTGAATCATGCGAACATCAACTGTTGGGCGTTATGCTCTTCGTTTGACATTTGGACAGGTAAGTCCTAGTATATTTTATAGGTTACATTTATTTTGATTTCGAAACCCAATAATTACTTTTGGCATGTTAATATACCAATGCATTTGGAGCCGTAAAAATTGGAGTCTTTGTTTATGACGAATGATGTGGAATCTTTAAATAAATGGTAGCAATTCTATCAAAATACGGTATAGTCTAGTCTATATACAGTTTGTAAAAAAAATGTTTTCAAAACAAAAATTTTTTACGAATTTAAATTTAAATAAATGTTTACAACAACAATATCATTATATTTGTGAATTTTTTTTTTACAACTGTTGTTTTGTATGTTCTCGCCAAGCAGGCGTCGAAACTTTGACAAATTTATGAACATATTACAACAACAACGCTACAAAATAATTTTGAATACTTTAAACAGTGTAAAAAAAGTGTTTTCAAAAATGCAAAGACAAGAAGGAACTGTTAGTTTTTTGCACATGAATTGCGTATAATAGTTTTATATGGACGCTAAGAGTAGCAGTTGTCTTTTATTCATTAAATTAAGCTCATAGAATAAACAAATGATTACCCAATTATATATAAACTATGCCAGGAAAGCGACTGAACAAAGACATTACCCAACTGGTGTATTTTAATTACTATAAAGGAAAATCTCACAGAGAAATTGCTGAAATGTTCTCTCTTAACCTAAGGACGGTATATAATGTTATTAACAGTGCTGAAAAAGAAGGAAAACTGGAACCAAAACAAACACCAGGCAGACCAAAAAAAGTAACTCGGCGAATTGAAAAGAAAATTTTGAAAATGATTGATGAGAATCCACATTTCAGTACTATAGGAATTGAAAAAAGGTATAAGTTTGCCATTGAACACCTTTCTTTACCTCCGGAGCACTGGGATGATGTTATTTTTTGTGACGAAACGAAAGTGATGCTTTACTACCATGATGGACCTCAAAAAGTTTGGCGAAAACCCCTGGCGGCTTTAAAAAATAAAAATATAATACCCACTGTAAAGTTCGGTAAACTATTCGTTATGGTGTGGGGTTGTATTTCGAGCAAGGGTGTTGGCGAAATAAGAATATTAGAGGATATAATGCCCAAGGAAGTCTATCTAAACATTTTAAAAAAGGAATTGAGTGCAAGTGCTCGGAAATTCGGTTTTGTTGACCCAGAAAAGCTCAAGTATAAATTTTAGCAGGATAATGAACCGAAGCATAAGGCATATATTTGTAGATCCTGGTTGTTATATAATTGTAGAAAAGTGATCGATAACCCAGCACAAAGCCCAGACTTAAACCCTATAGAAAATTCATGGGTCCACCCAAAGAAAAAAGTCGGAAAAAGGTCACCAAAAACAAATAACATTTATTAAAGAAGAGTGGGAAAAAATACCTGAAAATTATGATATACCAAAGCTTATCCATTCAATGTCTAGACGCTTAGAAGTTGTAATTAAAGCTAAAGGAGGGCACACCAAGTATTATCACCCTCAAATCTTTTTTTTTTACCATTTAGAATAAATTTAATTAAATTTAACACAATTTTGAAAACATTTATTTTACAGCGTAGAAACTGAAGTATTTTTTAAGTTACGATTATTATTTTGTTATTTAAATTAATTTTGTTTTTTTTTTGTGAAAAGTGTTTATAAACATCCTCAATTGAATACATGAAGAAAAAAATTTAATAAAAGTTGTATAATTTACTTGCAAATAAGAGTTTCTCTTAAACTTTTTAATTTTTCTAAGTTTTGAAAAGACTTTTTTTACAAACTACATATATTTTCTATGCTATTCTTACGCTTTATACCTATGTAAGGGCGAATGATGTACATACATACTAGATAATTTTTGTTAAAAATTTCGATTAAAGAAAATCATAAAAACGATATAATCATTGCTTTGCAATCCGCTTATACATATATGTATGTATATGGCCTTTTATTTCTCATATTATCGGTGCATTTATCTGATGGAGTTATTTATTTGTTTCTGTCATCACGATGCATATGTATGCTTTTATGCATGATGCCATGTTTAAAGTGGAATCTGTCTCGAATATTAGTTCGCGAAAAGTTTATTGCTCTTTTCACTTTATTAAACTGCTGTATAATAAAGTGCAGCAGTTATGGTTGAAAAGAAATAAAGGTGTTTTAATTGCTATTTATATTTATCTCTTTGTGAAGGTTAAAAGCAATTCTTTAAGTGAAATATTAATTTCCAATAATTTTTCTTAAATATAAGCAATCAAAGTTGGTGGCGTAATTTTATGGTATAGGAATTGTCTGTGCAAATGCTCATATGTTTCATACATATGTATGTATGTATGTCTAACAAATTAATTTATAAAATTTTATGCATGAAAGCATATTTTTCGCTGATTGTTAAGTGTAAAATATAAAAAATTTTATGTTAAGCATGTACATTTAACCTTTAAAGAACTGAACCAACATCGATAGCTTTAAAGTGTGCTTCATGAAAACTTCCCATTCTTAAATATGAAAGTGCTAATACTCAATCATGTTTTCATCAAACAGATTTCCATTGAACTTAACTGAGCTACATACATGTACAGTGTAGTTCCGAATATGGCATTAGAAGCTAATTTTAAAATCGGCGATATTTGTCTTGACTGTCAGAACCTTGGCCTAGAAAAATATTTACGTTATTTTAAAATTAATTTAAATGGCGACACTATATTAAAATGTGAGAGCAATATGTGCTTGTTTCCCTATAATAATGAAATGTCATCAGATGACGAGAAGGAAAGTGTTGGTATACTATCGGAAACAAATAGTCAACATTTAATTAATGATTTGATTCTAAAATGCAACAGTAAATTACAAAATACAAATTGTGATGGTTTACGAAGAAATGAAAATGTTACTGAACATGTAACACATTTTGATATCACCTTTTTAGATGATTCGAATGAAGTAGAAACTGAACATTTGTGCAAACCGGAGATTACAATTGAAGATAATGAATATGTTCTAAATGAAATCAATATTAATGTTAGCGAAAATGCATGCTCTTCAGTTACAGCTTTTAAATCAGATTACGAAATGTCACCCAATAATGTAAAAAACATTAACAATGAACCTGGTCTTAATTTAGCTATGAAATGTGAAATACCATGTGCACACAGTATTACTCAATCAAACGACATGAATCTAACGGCTGTAAATTATATTGATGATACGATTAAAGATTGTAAGAAAATAATTGATGTGCAATCAATAAAAAATATTAAAACTGAGTCTGCTTTGTATGATTTACCTTCGTCATCGAAACCTATGTCTGACGATATTCACTCAAAAAATTTTAATTTCTCGTACAATTCGAAATTACCGCAGTTAGAGGTAATATATTCAAGCAAACCTTTATCAGAATCTCTACCGGGTCAACCAGAATTGACAAAACCAAGAAGAGCATATAAAAGAAAAACACAAATACACCCGCCTGATATACCCAAAGCTGCTATTACAAAAGGCAATGCTTTGTTAAAAAAAATAGCTGTTATAAATATAAATGAAATATCGCAAAATACGAGACCAACATCAAAAATTCGAAGAAAATATATGTTAAATGAAATTAATACCCAAAAGCAAGATGAAACTGAACCATCTTGCAGCACTAGTTCGGACTGCATCTATACCATTGATAAAATTTCAGAAATGCTGTCAAGAGAGAGAAATGCAAGTACTGACAAATAATTCATTTACGAACGAAGAATAATTCTGTGCATCCTTCAACTTCTCCGCGTTAGCAGCTTTATATCACGGACAAACAAATTAATTAATTCGTTTGTTAAGGTCTAAGAAGAATATATGTGTAAACATAGTATATTTTTTTTAAATCATTCCTGATTTTCTTTTTTTACTTGAGTGTTTTCATTTATTAAAAATTATTTTATTTAACTTTTGTATAATTAATTATGCGTTTAAAATTTAAAATTTAATAAAAAAAATATGTATAATAAAATAAAATCAAACCATAAACACAAAAATCAAAATATTTTATTTGGCAGCTATAGTAGCCATTCAAAACGTGTTTAGGAAGGAAATCTTGTAACAATAATTTATCATTTATTTTCTCTTATTCTTTGTAATACACAATGCCAAAAACTGCGCGTATTTTGCTTTTGAAGTTAATAGACTAATTGAGACTTGCAATTTGAATCGAAATTTGATGCAGTATTTTATTAAAATTATATTAACTATCAATTTCATTTGATTTCGAATGCAGTAATTTAGGCCCGGAATTTATGTACGTCTTTTTTGGGAACGTGTATTTCGGACAGCAAAGTCAGGATTTGTTTATTTCCAATTCACCGAATTTCATACAAAAAGTACTTGACCATGCGGATGCTGTAAGCGCAGTAGTTAGCGGGTTGACTGTAGCCAGAAGATACTCGTTCAAGACCTGACCAGATATATCAATTTGGAAAACGAAGAGCTTTTTATTGAAGTATGATTTCAAGATATAGAAATTGGTTTTTTTGCATCACAATACATTAGCTGATGAAATGTCAATTTACACATCTCAAATGTAATGTGATCTGGTGTGTTCAAATTTTTAAACATTTGGCTTAAACCATTAGTGTCAAGATATCACAATACAGCAGAGACGTGAAATTTTTGTATAAAAATATGCAGTCGACTCTTGATAATTTGAAACTTGTTGATTTTAATCTCGCGATAATTTGAATTGTTTTCGACTTCCCTTGAAACACATTCAATAAATACAAGGTGGGCCAAAAGAAATCACCCTATAGGAAGATGCTCTTATTTTTGCAAATGGCGGCCAATCTGCTTTGACACTTGTGAACTATACATATGTAGAATACAAGTGAACAGGCCATGGAGCGATATACTCCGCAAGAACGCGGAATAATAGTGTCTATTTTTTTTTGCGTTGCCATTCGTCTGTGGTGTTGGCGCAGCGCGAATTCCGTCGCCGATTCCCCGGACGTCCGACACCGACTGCGCAAACACTGCGCCGTTTGGCCACCAACCTTGAAGAGTATGGGACCACACGAGACGCTGCCAAGATTGCCCGGCCTCGGAGCGCCCCTTTTCGAGGACGCCGCTGGTCAAACGAAAACGGGACGGTGCGCGCTACAGGGCCATGTTAACCGGGTTTTTCTGCAGCAATTAAACGAATTAGGACTGGAGGACATGTGGTTCCAACATGACGGAGCCACGGCACACACTGCGCGAGCCACAACCGAAATTCTGAAGGCGGCGTTCTCGGGTCGCCTCATCTCTCGTTTTGGCGATTTGCACTGGCCCGCAATATCGTCCGATTTAACCGTTCCATACTTTTTTTGTGGGGTTTTTTGAAGTCCCGTGTTTACGTGAACAAGCCCGAGACCCTGGAAGCCCTCAAGGACAACATTCGACACGAATGCGAGATCTGTCGCCCGAAGTTCTCGCCGAAGTGATAAAATGCCATAAAACGAGCCCGTATAACAATCAATTGTGACGGCGCCCATTTGGCCGATATCATCTTCTCGACTTGACCAATAAAATTCTAAAGGTTCACATAAACATGATCAAAAAACAGAATCGAAGTTTTTCATTTAGAAAAAAAATGAGAGCCAAACAACATCGGATGACTTCTTTTGGCCCACCTTGTAGAAAAAAATTCATAAAATTTGGCCTCGTCGGTAATTTGAAGTTATATGAATGGCATTTTGATCCCCGACGCGCTATAATTTGAGTTATTTTAATGTGCTGTGTTTTATGCAAAATATAAAATAAAAACAAAATATGTAATCATTTAGTTTAGTTTATATACAATGCTCTATACATATACATAAATGATATCTTGCTCACCGACGTTCTATAATTTGAAGTTTATCTTTTCTTTGAAGGTATCAAAAAATTAATTGAAGACATTTTCAGTAATATTTGTTGGTTCCTTTTGTACAATAGGTATGCATATCGCCATATAAATCGTAAAGCCATGTTATTACACTTTTTTAGATTTTAAAGGAGAGGTAAAAAACTTGATAAAGGGGTTAAATAAAGTGAAAAGAATCACTTACATATATTTTGATAAGATAGATTATTTTACATGAACGTGCATTTTTACATGGTGCACTATATTCAACAGAGAAACCGATTTTTTAAATTTTGTCACTTACATGGTTTTACAGTTTATTCAGGGTGGCGCAGAACGAGCTATATGGTTTGAATTCTTTATAACTTTTTAGTTATTATTTTTTCTTTGTTTTTTTTTTTCAACATTTTGTGAAGAAGACTTGGGGAATTAATTATGAATTATCATTACGATCGAACACAGCACATTCTGCAGGTGACTCAATGGCTTTGTTAAGTGACATATTCGGCGAATGCATTATTTCGCGCACAAGCGATTTTAACTGGCCTCCACGTTCAGCAGATTTAACAGCTCCTGACCGTTTTCTTTGGGGATATTTGAAAGAAGGAGTGTACGTTAACAAACCAAGAACTATACTCCAACTAAAAACAAAAATTCGAAATGAAATCATGGGCATTACACCCATTTAGGGAAAAGTTATGGAAAATATGCTGAAAAGAGCACGTATGGGCGAAGCAGAAAATGGACATCACATTTTTTAAAGCTAATTGCAAAAAATTCCCCAGTAATATACTGTATTAAAAAAAAAATTATAATAATCTCATAAACAAAAAAGTTATAAACCATTTAAACCATATAGCTCATTCTGTGCTACCCTGTATGAACATATGTATATATTTTTGAAATTCTTGATGTGCCGTTGAGGCAGTATTCCGTGTAGAAAAACATATTTGGAAGTGAAACAGTATTCATTAATGGTGCAATTTTCTGTTTTCTGACTTCTGTTAGAGTTTTAAATGTGAATTTTACCAGTATGCGCTCCTATTTTTGAGTTGTTATCATCTATAACATGTGAATTCTTAAATGTTTTAAGTGAATTGTTAAATGTGGTGAAGGCTGCGGTAGTTAGCACGTTGACTACAAAACGAAAAGTCCTGGATTCGACCGCAGTTTCAGACTGAGTCATAAATATACTTCACATTTTCCTGATGTGCATTAGTACCAATTACAGCTTGAAAAATAAAATGCGTTTCCTTGATATCAGAAGGGCTCCAACACTGCTATAAAACAAGAAACGTGCAAAAGTAGAGATGTAAAAACAATGGAGCTTCTATATATCCCTTCATCACCTGCAATCTATTCACTATTAATACCTAGTAGTAGGCAATCATTGCCTAAATGTTACTTCACTTTAAAAAAAATCAGTTACCGATTGTTGTCTAAACACTTTATTAATAGGTCCACTCGTTTACTTTCCTAGTAAAATCTAGTAGTTATTTAATAGAACAAATTTACTTTCAAAAATGTCTAATTAGTTAAAACAGCTGATGAGTAAAAAGCTTATTTTTGTAAAAATATGAGTTTTTGGTATTTCATTCAATCCGTTTTTGTAATCATAAATTTTATAGAGAAATGTATTTAAATAGAAGTAAATAAAACAATTATAAAAGTTTTGCCATCGACAATAAAAAAGAAAACTAGATATTGTATGTTTCACGTTAAAAACTATTATTTTTAGTTTTTGTTATAGTTTTAATTCATCTTTTACTTTTGTTCAATATTTTTATGAAAAATTTGCAAACTTATGTTTCAGTAGAATCTAGTGCAAATGTGCACAAATTTCAAGGTAAACGAATGAAGCTATTGGTACGGTGAAAAAAATACAAAGAAAAAAAAGTGTGCTGTTATATTTTACATTTTAATCAAAGAGGTATATGAAAGGATGAACATGTCGACTATAAAAGGAAAATAAAGTAAAAATTTAAAGTATTTGCATACACGGGGCATCTGCTGTTCAACAGCTTGTGTGGGGGCACCGCAATATCACCCAGAAGTTGAAACCTCTTGTCTTCATGGTGCAGGACAGTCGCAAGGAACATCTTCAAAGCTTTAAGTGTCACTTTCACTCATTCCCTCATGTTCAGAAACCCAGCCCAATGCAACGGCGTTAAAGTTCCCCAACTCATTGAGAAGGTCCAGGCACTCACATACCATTTTCGAGTTTATCATAGTCGACTGAAGGGCCCTAAGCGCCGCCTCACTATCTGATAGTAAATAGAAGTGGGCCCCTCATGTACCTACGGAGACACTCATCGACACATGTTTGTATAGTATGAATTTCTGCCTGGAACACTTGGGTGTACAACTATTGGAATCGATTTCCTGAATCGGGACCCGTTGATTTCCGCCCCTGTTTTACCATCCTTCAGCTTGGACCCATAAGTATACCATACTTGAGATCCCGGCTCAAAGTTGATAGAGTTGGTCCTCCACTTCTCACGGTCGTTGATGTCAACCCTGAAGTTTCTGGAGAGAACCACTCTTGGTGATGTCATGCCATCACTGTGGAGAATTGGGGTATGAAGATAGTCAAACGTACCCTGATGTCCCCACTCTTTAGCTTCGAATTTCACCGGGAGGCACCGGAACGTGCCCCCCTCTCGATTATGCATCACTTTGCTGGTGCTACACAACACCGACGAAGTAGGGCGCTCTAAAGTGCCGTGGATTGGTATCATCTGAAGCCGGTACTGTTGATTGACTATGCCTCCGCCACAGGAACCTTCCGACAACAACTAACACAAAAACACTCCATAGAACATCAGAAAGAATGCGAAGTGTTTTTATGAGTTAATCCGAAACTAGGAAGCGCTTACGTGTCCAAACAAATGGACATCGAGAACATGATGATTCAAAAATGTTACGGGAAATAGCATGCCACATATTTCTAATAATATGCTATTTTCATTGGATCGTTACGTTTCTTCTTTTTTAACAAAACCGACGAATAGAAATACAGAATCATTGTGTCTGTGTTCTGTTTTAAATGCGAAAAACCATTTAGAAAAATAAACAGATTCTGAAGCATTTAACAATTCATTAGTTATACAAAAAATATTATAATAATGAAACTAAAAATAATATAAAAACTTGTATACTTCAGATACAATAAATTTGTTGTATATGTCGGTCGCAAAGTACGACTTAAAATTTTTGAGTTAAGCGTTTTGAAATTTTTTTTAAAGATTTAATTTTTTAGTTTTATTTTCAAGGTTAAATTTTAGAAATATTTATACATGCTTAGCATAAAATAAGAAAGTTTGTTTTTTTTGTCGAGATAAAAAAATCGAAAAACATTCGACTGGCCGGTTTTCTCATTGAGAAAAAATCGGACTATTGGACATTCGAGAAATTAATATTTAAAGAAAGCCGACAGCCATAGCACTGAAAAAACCGGTTGGAAAACCGGGCTGATCACCCTAGTAGATACATATGTATGTATGATTAGAATTTTTAATTTTAGAATCTTTAAATAATTCTTTGAAAATTGTCATTTGTTACCTAATCGTTGGCTACAGTATTTTCGTCTTTTGTTTATAAAAGACAATAAATTTTTTCTAGATTAAATAATTAAAAACTGTCAAGTAAACAAATACATACAATTGTTATCTTGTAAATTCCTGCATAAGACGAAAATGTTATCATTGAATTGGTTTATTAACCCTTTTAAATTGATACCTGTGCATTAAAAATCCATCTAAATACATTTCTGGTTTCTTTATAATTTCGCGTTCTTATGCAAATAATTTCTGTTGCATTTGTATTTTTTTTCTCTGAACTTGAAAGTGTTTAAAAAAAATGTTTTTTGAACTACTATTTGCATCTATTCGTTATTGTGGCTTAAAGCCAAAATGAATTAATATAACTTAAATATATTTCGTTATACATATCTAAAACCTATTATTTATTTTTATTAATTCATAAAAGTAATATAAGCCTGCAGGCGAAAATAACATATTACTTATCATACGACCGGCGAGTCCCAGCCAAATCGACCACAAATGGATGCGCTCTTAATGATGATTGCGTCGTGCGCGTGAATGACCGGGTTTCGGGAACAACTTCCCTGATTTCATTAGAACACATCCCATTATAGTAACGATAGAACAACGAAACGCACCCCACGTTGCGACGATGCTCAAGAGAGTCAATAGAGTTGGCTACCTACTATCTCCAATGAGTTTCTTCGCCCTTTGTTGTACACGGTCGAGTAACTTCAAAATAGTCTTTGAAGCACCGGCCCATACATGAGAGTTGTATTCCATTTTCGGTCGGATGCATGTGTGTACCTTACAAAAACAGCTTGTATGGAGAAATAAATTTTATAGATGAGTTTTGTTATATACATTTTAACTTAGTATATAATGATTATAACATGGTTACCCAACCATAATGTTTAGTATTTCCATGAGATTTAAGCAGTAATTTGAAAGCAGAATATTTTAGGATTTCTTTTGGTCCAATTAAATAGCAGCGAAAAGAAAATAAATTAGTGCACATGTATACATAGTTTAGTAAATTAATAGGTATATATACAGGATATGTATTTTCTAAATATAAGAGAATATACATACATATGTATGTATGTAGACTAAATTACTAAGTAGATTTGAAAAAATTTAGCACTTTAAGTCTGAAAGCATTATTAGACTGCGAGAAGTTACGTAAGTAGTTCCAGCATCGAGCTACTCTGACTAAAAACGATTTTTCAAAGAACGAATTTGCAATTCTAGGTATAAGTATTTGGGGGTTTCTCATTGAATGGCTTAAAGTAAATTTTCCATATAATGATAACGGTTTGCCCGTTTTAGTGTTCTGTAAAATATGAGCCGGCAACGGAGTTTTGCAAAGTTAGAAAAGGTACGTCCAAGGAATTTTGTAACATATTGAGAGATATGCTCCCTCTATCGTATATTGAAGACATATTGAACAATAGTGTTAACAATTCGGATTATCCTTACAACTCCAACTGATCGAGTTCCCACAAAAACTTCAAGCCCATATAAAATCTGAGACAAGAGGACAGAAAAAGCTATTTTATATCTAATATGAGCAGGTAAAATAAAGTTAGTAGATTGAAGTTTTCGCAAAGTCTGCAATATTCTACATACCTTCAGATCAATATGAGCCTCAAAATCTAATTTTTTATCGAGAACAATACCTAAAAACTTTAGTCGGTCCAGAAGTTCCACACTTACCTCATTAATAAAAATGTCCATGTTCACATCAAAGCAGTCATAGAGCCTGAACACAATTGCTTTGGTCTTTGCTACATTTATAGACAAATAATTACGTGAAGTCCAGTCAGAAACCAGCCTAAGACAATAATCAATGTTACTCTGCAGTACACCCGGAAAACCACAATCACAACTAAACAACAATGCGATATCATCCGCAAAGATAAATGATTTACATATAGGATTATTAACCACGGACGGAAGTTCGTTTATGTAAAGGATAAATAACAGAGGTCCCAATATTGAGACTTGGGGAACACCTGATAAAAGACTTAGTAAATCTGAATTCTTACCATGAAAAGCAGCAAACTGACGTCTGTTTTTTAGATAAGATGAAATCAAATCATCAGAAATCAGTTGTTGTCGGAAGCTTCAGCACTGCTAAGAGTGTAAACAAAGAACGTGCAAAAGAAGAGCTGCAAAATAATTAATTAAGCGTCACCTCCAGTCGTTTATCCTACTATCCCTTTCCTATAGTTCCAGCACAATGCTTCGCATGTGTAGGACTCATCTCCTGAGTGCTGATCCTAGATAAAAAAAAAATAAAAAAAAGTGAGCTAGCATGAATGCAATGACGAATAATCTTATATATAAAAATGACATGTTTGGATGTATGTATGTATGTTTGTGCCTTATAGACAGCTTAATGGCTGAACCGATTTTCTTGAAATTTTCACAGTATCTCTGGAAGGAACTATAGGCTATATAAAATTCTAAAATTCCAACTAGGCGTTGCCACGCCAATACAAAGTAAATATTTATTTTTGTATATCCTGAGAACAGTTAAAGTGAAAGTTTCTTTTTTTGGTCTGACTAACCTAATGATCATCACAAATCATCAGTCAAAAAGTGGGCGGAATTGGACAAGTGGGCGTGGTATTTCCCATAGAAACAAAATTTTAATTTCTGTATATCTTGAAAACTGTTACAGAAAAATCTTCTAACTTTGGTACAATTGACTTTGTAAAAAAAAATCGCCAATTAAAAACTGGAAGGGATTGGGGAAGTGCGCGTGATACCTCCCATACAAAGTAAATAATAGGAGGCACGCCGGCCAGCTTGGGATAGGTGGGAATACAAAGTGCAGGAGCTGTGGTGACGACGATAGTAAGGAATCGGTTTTCCATCTATTGTGCGAGTGCACGGCTCTGTGCAGGGGCAGGCTGAGGATACTGGAAGCGCCGTTCTTTGAGGATCTTAGCGGCATCGGGGACATGACCCCCACTAGATTGGTACGATTCTTGGATGTGGCCGGCTGGATATAGGCGCTGAATACTGCAGTCAATGGCAGTAGGTAAGCAGGTTGCGTGAGTTTTGTGGTATTAAAACGGCACTTTGTGCTAACTGACCTCCTTTCTTTGAAATGGGTGCCACTTGAACCAACCAACCAAATAATGATTTTTGTATATCTTGAGAACGGTTAAAGCCAAAGTTTCACTTTTTGTTCTGAACGACTTGATAGTAAATTTTTTTTCTTCGGGCACTTTCCTTATAACTACAAAACTAAAATTCGGTTTACGAAGAGTAAATAATGCGAAAGATATGAAAACTGGCAATTTTTATCGGGGAGATAGGCTGAGGCGCACTCTTTACCTACCCATATACGGGTAGGGAATCGGAAGGTAGGTTACCAAACAGTGGTACCAAATCTCAATAAATTTCTTTCTCACAAAGTATTAGAAAGATCGTGAAAATTGTATTATTGTCTGTAGCCCTTAAGTTACATTCAACAAATTTACAAGGAGAAGCAAAATTTTTCAATTTTCTGTAACTAAGGCCTTTTTGAATTGCATTTGACGATATGTATACATTAGAATATATGTTTAATACTTAAATAGATATTCAATTTAAATATGCGCTTTTTAGTTTCATGTCTATTTAAGATCTTTTTTACTGACGTTAATAGCGGAGTCTTACAATTATTAACAGCCGCTAGACTAAGGCGACTCAACATTTCGGCGTCGGTTTTTACTACTACTTACAACACATCATTATACATACTTTAAAAAGTGTTATTATTTTAAGATTTTTTTGTGTGAATGTTTTAAACTATTGTAATATATTACAATATTACGACAATACGACTAAATACGAGACTTTGTGAATACCCCAATTGTTTTTTATTACTAAACATGACTTCTCTATTAAAGGGTGCTTTACATTGTCCCACAAGTCGTACGACATGCCAAATTTGTGTGTAGAAGAGCACAAGTCGGATCGTCTAAACGTAATATGTAATGACTTTATGAGATTTTGAGAGAAAATACGGATGAAAATTTGACAGTCGTATGGCTCTCTTAATTTTTTAAAATTTTTCAAAAACCAACACATACCATTAGATCAGGGATGCATTTTTATGTGAACAAATGAGAGAAAGCCAGGGAGGGAAAACTGGTTTCATAAATTTATACCAATTATAAAATCAAAATGTACATTTTAGACCACGACAGCACAATTTTATAAAAATATACGTATATTTTCCATATATATTGAGGGTGGCGATGGCACGATGGATGGTAGTCTGCACGTTGACTACTAAACCAAAAACAGACATGGGTTCAACCCCAGTTTCAGACTAAAAATTTTTAAAATAAAAATCAACATCTCGCATTTTTCTGATGTGCATTAGTGTGTCTTTGTGTGTCAGTTGTTGTCGGAAGGTTTCAGTGGCGAAGGCATAGTCACTGGTCACTGAACAATACCGGCTTCAGCTGATAGCAATCCACAATCGCATCAGAACGCCCTCCTTCGTCGGTATTGTGTAGCACCGGCGAAGTAAAACAATAATAAAAATGACTATTGAAGCGAAGCTTCAGCACTGCTAAATGAATAAACAAAGAACGTGCGAAAGCAAGCTGTACAATAATTAATTAAGCTTCACCTCCTGTCGTTTCTCCTACTATCCCCTTTCCTATTCCAAATATGCCAAATGAGTCTAAATGACAATATTGGTCCTCTATTAAATTAAATTAAATTGATTTAAAAATTTAAGCTCTTTATAAATTACTTAAAAACTGCTCACATGAACTGTCAGAGCATAAGACCTGCGGTTAACTCTACGAAATTTGATGAATTATCTGAAACGTGGCTTAAGCCGTATATTACTAATCGCTCATTGCATATCTAAGGATACTCATTTTGCAGGAATGATCGTTGCAGTTCTAGGGGATTTGGTTTTTATAAATCACAGAGCTTGAAGTTTAAAGTTGTGTTTCAAGTGAGTGTTGCAAATTCATGTGAATCTCTGTTTGCCTAAATCTATTCGGACAATATAAGAACGTTACTTGGTGTATTCTATTTCCCATATGGTGATATTACTACCTTTGAAAATGAACACTTTGAATTTTTATCCATAAATCCCAATGTTATAATTCTTGGTGACTTTAACTACAATCTCTTCGATACTATGTATGGTTTCACATTTTCGCTCGTTGTGTATGAGGATGAACTTGAATATTGTTCATAGCTGCAAGCCCACACATTTTGATGTCTCTCATAATTCTACATCATTAATTAATTTCATGCTGCATAGTGGCCATTCAAGATTGACTTTTTCGGGGCAATATCAATATCCTAGTTTATCTCGCCATGCCCTAATTTGTGCTTCGTTTGATGTCAGGGTTAAAAATAACCGGCTTTTATTGAGTTTCGCGATTACAATAGGATTGATTGATAGAATGTGTAATTTTTTTATCTGAATTTGACAGTTTTTATATCTTTAACATTACTGATATCGACTTATTATGTACATATGTCTCTGATATATTAACCTATCTTATATCGTTTGTTCCAATTGTAAGGAGGAAGGTAAAATCAGATAGTGAATTGGTGAAATCAAGACGTATTACTCTTGCCAGATCTTTGCGTGACGTGGCTTTTTCAACATATAGATTGAATAGAACTAGAGAAAACTGGAGAATCTATTGCAAATACCGCAACAGAGCCAAGAGACAATACTGGGCGAGATTATTTTATGGGCTTGATACTGCTGGCATTTGGAATATTGTCAGGGATGCTGGTTGTACGAATCATGATGATCTGTGTTATGACATGGACGATAACATTTTAAATGGTTACTGCAAACGCAGGAGTGGGGAGGGTAAGTGACGATGAAGGGAACTCTCCTGAGTCTGAGGACGAAATTTCATTTCGATGTGTGAGTGATGTTGGAGATATATGTTGCCCTGAGTAAAGTGTAATCAAATTCTGTTGGGATTGATAATATTCCAATTAAATTTATAGAATTGGTCTATCCATATATTTCTGTGTTGTTGCTTCATCTATTCAATTCTATATTAATGACGTCAAAATTCCCTACCGGATGGAAAATTGCTCACGTAGTTCCGATACCTAACTCCAAAAATGTAAATAGCCCTGAAGATTCAAGACCGATATGCATTCTTTCTGCGCTTTTTAAAGTAATGGAACACATTTTGAAAGATCTGATTTTGGATGCTACATCTGGTTTCATTTATCACTCCCTATATGCCTTCCGAAAAGGCCACAATACAACTTCTCTTATTCTTGGCCTAACCAATTCAATCAGAACTGATGTCAATAAAAACAGACCTAGTGTTCTAATTTCACTTGACCTTTCAAAGGCTTTTAATACTATTGATTTCTACAAAATGATAAACAAATTTCACTTTGAATTTGACTTTTCAAAGTCTGCATGCTTATTTTTTTTTTTATCTGGGACCAGGAGATGACTCCTACACATGCAAAGCATTGTGCTGGAACTATAGGAAAGGTATAGTAGGAGAAACGACAGGAGGTGAAGCTTAATCAAATATTTTGCAGCTCTGCTTTTGTACGTTCTTTGTTTTTTATACTCGTAGCAGTGCTGAAGCTTCGGTTTAGCCGCCATTTTTATTTTTATTTTACTTCGCCGGTGCTACACAACACCAACGAAGAAGGGCGGTCTGATGCGATTGTAGATTGCTATCAGCTGAAGCCGGTATTGTTCAGTGACCAGTGACTATGCCTTCGCCACTGAAATTTTCCGACAACAACTGACACACTAAAACACACTAATGCACAACAGAAAAATGCGAGATGTTTATTTTTAATTTAAAATTTTTGTCTGAAACTGGGGTTGAACCCAGGCCTGTTTTTGGATTTGTAGTCAACGTGCAGACTACCATCCATCGTGCCATCGCCAACCTTGCACGAAATACGTTAATTTTTGACATGCCTTAATACAAAGTATTATATGGTTTTTTTTCATTTTATAAGTTTTTCATTTCATATGACGATATGTACATTCTTAGGAATATCAAATCCTGAAATTTTGTATTGCTTAAATTCAGTTATAAGTAATTAAAAAATAATAAGATTATTTTTGTTACTTTTTCCCGAATTGCCTAAAATAAGCCGCCGAGAAATTTTTGTAACTAGCCGCCGTTTACAAAAAAAGGTAGCAGAGATCTATAACAACATCTGTTTATGTTTTTGAAATAACATATTAAGTTATGATGGGTTGCTCACACAGTCATATTTTTTCGTGTTATTATTGTACAACATACAACTTTATGACTACCTTCTGAATACCCCAAATATTTTAATTTTTTTGTAATTATGAAAATGAATGAAAGCTGAAGAACCAAACCAATTTCAAATTATTAGGTAAGTGCAGCTCTACGACAATCTAACAATACCAAAAACAATTATTCATATTATATAATCCATATGTTTTGTAAAATTTAAAAAATGATAATTTAATTTAAAAAGTTAACTGAGCTGACTTGTAAACCGCAATAGGTCATCAATTATTTATAATTAAAAAACAAAAAAATCGTTGGGGTATTTTATTATCAAAGTGTTAGCGAAATGGCAACACTGGTCACTATGTTATAGCTGATAGAAAAAACTATTAAAGGACCTTTCACACTATAATACATCTCTTACGACTATCATAATACTTTGTGAGAGAGAAATCTTCTAAGATTTGGTGCGACTGCCAAAAAATATAAAATATGTATAATATAAAGAATATAAATATATTCTAATCAAAAAAAAGTAATTTCTTCACAATATTGTGATAAATTAACTGTGAACTTGAACACGACAGGAAATTTTCATTAATATTAATTAAATCTTTTATTTTCCATTTCAGCCCACTAATCAAACAGTAAAAAATAACATTTGGACATCTGCCAACCCTGATCGTGTTATAAGTCGTTCTGCAACTTGTATGGCCTTGTTGGGTATTGCTGTGTCGTCATTTAGCCTTAAGCAAATGTTGGCTAATAGGAACACTTCTTCCAGAGTGCCATTCCACAGATTTTAAATAATAATATGAAATGAAAGTGCTTATGTTCGCCATTACTTTAAATTTTATAGTTTTTTATCTTTATATTTAATATTATTATAATTTATAGAACGGGAATGATGAAAAGAAAGTTTGTGTATTAAGAATCGAAAATTGGCAATGTTCTGAACAAATTTATAAATTTTAAGGATTCCAGAAAGCACAATGTATATTAATTATACAACACTGCATAGAATTACCAAAAAAAAACTAGTAGCCAATGCTTCGATTTAATCAGTACAAAAAAAATAATATCAATTGATATACAAAAACTAACAGAATATATTCGGTTAAATAATTATAATTAGAGATCAAAAGGAATTAATTTTCTAAGTTTCGTAAAAAAGAAGGAAACAAAGGAATTAGAGAAAGGAATGATGACCAGGTAAATTTTTTAATTGCAGCGACCTTAGAAAAGGGCCTTAAGCAATGTTTTGTTATTTCAATCATAAAAAATCATTAAATATTCTTTTATAGTGTCTCTAAAACTAAGAAGCATTTTAGTCATTAACTCATCAAACATTAAAATAACATTAAATTTTAGTTCATAACCTAAAAATATTTAAGTAGGGCGTACATTATTTACATAACGATTTCATTATTCCTAAACTTTACTGTCGTTGATGCAACATTTCTTTCTCTCTTTCTCTTATTGCTTCACTTGTATCAATTCGGTTGTCTTTGAAACAAATTAGGCAATTTATGTACATATATCTTTTATTTTATTCTATTGAAAATTAAATTGTCATATTGTCATAAATTTTGATTTATTAATATCTGAATTGAAAATGTATACAATTACTTTTGTTATTTATAGAAATTTATCGCAATTTAACTATTGAAATGTCGCTGAATAAAAATATTTTGTTTTTAATTGGAAAAATTCAAACTATCAGTTTTTTTTCTTTTAATAAATACCTAGTAACTTTATTCCCGTTGTATATTCTTAGCCCATATATACATACATATATGAAATATATACATATATGTAATATATACATATATATTTATAATAACAATATGTATATATATAATATATTTCAAACTACCGGCTTTTAACATACATATAACAAATAAATAAGGATAAAAACAAAAATTTCTGTTTAGTCTTTCATTGTATGGGAATGATTTTTCGTTATTAGTATTTTTCAGTGTAAAAAAGATTCGTGCCCTGTGTCAATGGCGAAAATGGTCAGAGAGGCTTGCAATTTCACCATGAATATACAAACAAACGTACCGAGAAAAACATTGCGGCTGTATAGGCCTGTGTCAATGAAGATCGCGATATATCAATTCGTCGCCGTTGTCAATAATTAGGCTTGTATTATTCGACCACCAGGACTACCAAGGGAGGGTGTTGACACAGTTCCGGGACCCGAACTATGTTTGGACGTTAAAGCGAAAGCTATGGCAGTCTTAACATATTGGTTTGACATTCAGAGGTACCTCACTGCCCGTTTTGACGCATTTGGTGGACCTGGGTTTCTTCCTGTCCCTTCCGGCAGTTTGTTTTGAACCAGTCGTCCGTACCTTAGTTTGGCCTGACCTCTCCGCCAAACTATTTGTGCTTGTCTTTATTATTCTTCAAAGAAAATTCTATCCAACAACTTATTAATTTCACATTATTTCTTAATATAAATCCTCTAAAAATTGCATGCAGATATATTGTACGCAGACATTTACTTGAATTTTTTTGCTCATAATTTGGTTGTATTTTAACCAATATGTTAATAATCAATAGTTTTGTGCAAAATTGATATTGTTATAAAATATTAAAAAAATCTGATAAATATAAATTTTTAATTTGTCATTTTCAGGAGCTACCTTTAGCATAAATCTTATTCTGCGAAATTCGCAACGAATTCTTGTCAAGTTCGGCGGGTATGCGTAATTTGTCGTTCGATCCAATTGTGCTTATACCATAAAAAAGAATTCGTTACATGCAAGTTCACACGAGAACTATTAGTCGGAGTTCACACGATTCATGTTTTAATGACATGATTCTTACTTATTCTACTTTGAACTCTCTTTTGTGTTCACACAATTCATGTCATGTTGGCGATGTTGTACATATATTTTGTGTGTATATTGTTGCGGTAGCTTTGATATAAAGTATGAGGGTCGTGGAGAATGCCTTCAATTAGAAATGAGTGGTTGATAATTGTATGATCAGTGGTGTGATATTAGAGTGAACGGTATTTGTAGTAAAATTGGCAGGAATGTAGGAAAGTTTGTTATTTATATATTTGTTTACTTTTGGTATAAGTGGAATTTAATATGTGCAGGTTTAAGTTTTCTGTTAGGAATGTGTTATTTATTCGGATTATTTAATTTTTTTTTGGTTAGCGGTCAAATTTCATAACTTGTTTTATTAACTACCGATTAGTGTTATTAATATTAAAATAGATTAAAAAATTATTACTAAAATTGTATACTTACCGAGTTTTTTTTTACCTCAATTTGACATGCGATAGCTTCGCTAATTGAACTCAGAATGACAGAAGCTGTATTTCTTGGCAAGCGACAAATATTTGGCTTTAAATAATGTTTTTTCTTGTAGTTTTATTAGGTCTGTTCGTTTACTCAAAATTGGGCCCAATCTTACCCAAAAGCGTTTTCTTACGCAAAAATTGAGTAAATGAGAGAGGTTTTGAGAGAGTTATGCTCTTGTTCTTCTCGCACGAGAATGCCCGTACTTTTTCTTCGGGCTAGTTTGGGCATGAAGAACAAGCAATCAGTTTGTTTATAATAAACATTGAAAATAATAAAGCAAAACAGCTGACAGACATTAAAAAAGTTATGTTAAAAATTTTTCTTAACAATAATTAATTACAAACATTTTTGTTATTTATACCATAAATGTTAAAAACTTTTCATAAAAAATACCATTTTTTTAAATAAATATTTTTGTTAATACAAATTATTATTTCCTAATGCTCTACCTATTTGGTAGCGAAATATTGAAAAATAAATAATTGTTAAAAACTTTTCATAAAAAAGACCATCGCTCAAAAATAAATATAATTAAATAAATTCTTTCAATACTAGTTTTTTTAAATAAATTCTTTCACAAATAGTTTTTTTTCGGTAAACTGTCATCCATCACATTAAACTTTCAACAAAAATCAGGGATAATCAAGCTCGTACAATTGTACTTTTTCGGTACAGTTTGCATTGCAAAAGTACTACTTTACTCCACTAAATATTAAGTACCAAGGTATATTCATATGATTATACGTTGTTCAGTAATTTAAATTAATTATAGCAAAAATATATTTTCGATTTTTCTTTATATAATATTTAATTATTAAATTATTCACAACCACTTTCCACAACTTTTTCACAAACTTTGTCGTTTGGCCTGTTGAATGAACTGACCAGCGAAATAGCTAATAAGTTTAGCTTTCCTACAATAACAGTGACGGTCATTTGACCGGTGATACGACCGTCATTGTCGACAGAATTATAGGTTATTGCGTAGAACAAAGTTTCTATAATTTTCTCAATGGCAATATGAGAAAAATTACCGAAACTTCTGGGTGCATGTGATAGTCAGCGTTGATGGATAAATCGGTCTCTGCTGACCGGTCAGCAGTGGTCGATATATTCGTCCATGCGTCCAAATTTTCCAATTTATATATATAATGGCAACACTATATTTGTTTATTGCTGCCCGTCAAAATAGAAAATAGCCTAATTTGGCAGCATAGCCTAATTTGGCAGTTTTTCGCCATTTCTAAAAAGTTTGTTGGGCTATAGCTCTTCTCGTACAGTCTCCCCAAAAATGACGCACATACCAATCGACGCGTATTTTTAATAGCTATCGATGGCGCTATGCGTGCACGAAGAATCGTTTGGGTGCAATAAGTGATATACTGAAAATGTACAGTTACGTTTTTTTTTCCAAAAGTTTGGCGGGCTATAGCTTTTCTTGTACAGTCTCCTCAATAATCATATGCATACCAATCGACGCGTATTGTCATAGTGCCATATGTGCATGAAGAACGGTTTTCAAATTATAAGCGGATAATTACATATAAAGGCGTTGAACAGGTCATTGAATAATTGGCATATATCAGTAATATAATTTATGAACATTATAAAATTTGATTCTTGGGCCTTATTCCTACATATATTCGTTTTTTATTTTTAAATTGATGTACTAATGCCTGAGAAATCAATGATCGAATATCAATAATTTTTTTCACTCTTTGTTTACAATTTCCTTGTGCTAAGCTACAAACCAAAACATCCGGTTTGCAAAATTTTTTTATTTCCGGTTTGATTTATTGACGGCTATTCTTAAGGCGGCATAAATCTGGTAATATATTATTGTTAAAACAGCTGTTTTAATGAACAAGTTTTAAAGCAAAATAAGAAAACTATGATGACGTTTTGCATTGTCAGTTTTTTAGTTAATCCACATCAGAATAAAGAAAAATATTTATAAGTTTTTTTTGCCGCATCGGATATAAAAATTTAAGAATATTTTATTTAACAATAAACAATACCAATGGCGAAGATATAAATATTGAAGGGATAAGGTCCTTACAGAGAATAACCACTTGTTAAAATTTAAATACCGATAAAAAATAAATTTAAACAAAGGAAAGTGTTGTATAAAAAGAAAAACGAAAAATAGTTCAATAAAATGGGAATTAACGTAAGCAGACAGACTGATTTAGCTGCAAATGAGTTGTTGCAGAAATTTGTGGGCCGCCAACATATTTTGCCTGAGGAGAACGACTACTGGCAAAAGTTGCTAAACTACAATATAAATATGCCAGAGAATTCACAGGAACAATTAAATTTAGATTCTCGTTTGGAATCTCTTTGTCAATCATTTATTAGTAACAATTTAAAGACTGGAAATTTTGGTTCTCTAATAGCTGTGTTTTTAACAAAAGTTTCCGAATTACTCTCGTTGTCCGATCAAGAAAGCAATCTGCACATATGGCAAACCTTTAATGTTTTGTTTATTATACGTAGCTTGGTGAAATATATTATAGAGACTGGATCAGAGTTCCAGTTGTTGCAACATTTTGAAGCTATACCGAATGAGATTTTGCTTACGACCGAAGAAGAACATTTAAATGCTAGCGTTCCGGTGGAATCCACTGTCATAGCAGTAGAGGCAACAGAGCATGATGCGGCAGCTACAATAAAAGCGGCAGCAGTAGCTGCAGCTATGTTAGTGGATGGTTCAAAGTTTGAAACATTCATAGATGCAATATTCAATTTAATTGTTGTGATACCTGTGAAGTAAGTTTATTCTTTAGTTGACAACTCTCAACTTTTTTTAATTTTTATAAATATGATTTAAAGATTTAACACTTAACACAAAATTATCAAAGAAAATGGAGCGCGAATTTGAGTAAACTCTTTCTAAAAAAATAATATATAATATTGATACTTTCTTCCTTAAAATGCTATTTCCTTCATTAAATGTAACTTCCACTCTTTCAGAGAATTCACATATCACTTACATTTGGAAGCAGTCAACACTCTGATTACTCTTCTTTCAGTGCATCTCTTTACACAACAACCAACTGAAAAATCAATTATCTTCCGCACTGTTTACAAATGTCAGCATGCAAATGTTTTAATGTCTGCTTTATTGCATTTTGTATCGCGTTTAGTGGAGGTGCCGCAGACAATGTTTGGTTCTTCAAGCACTGGTTCATATGTCTTTGGGATTGCAGAATCCTTACTTTCAATATTCACCTTTCGCAAACAGCAAGATGTTTTAAAGACAACTAATGCAGTTGGTTCTGAACTATCCCAACAATTTCGTATCCACTATCCGCTGGCCAATCAGAGTCTCTTTTTGATTCTAATATTGACGAATCATTGCACTACAAAAGAAAATTCATACCGTGCATCACTATTTTCCTGTGCTGATTCTAAAGATATAAACAAAGATGCTGCAACGTTTCATATAGATTTTTCGGCTGTATATGGAACCGTATGCCGCATTGTAACAATTGATCCGGCCACATTACTGTTGTACTTATTACTGCATCGTAATGAACGATTTTATCGTTTTGTTATGGTTCAACAAGATTTAGAAAAGCTGGTGACACCCATTTTGCAAACATTATACCATGCTCCTGATAGTACGTCACATCATATTTATATGTCATTGATTGTTTTATTAATTCTAAGTGAGGACGACAGTTTCAACAAGAATGTTCACAATGTAGTAAGTACACACATTTAATATTCTTTCAATTAAGATAATTTTTCATTTATTTTACATTCAACAGATGCTGAAAAATATTACATGGTATACGGAACGTACTATATCTGAAATATCTTTAGGCGGTTTACTCATATTAGTAGTCATACGTACTATACAATATAATATGCTCAAAATGCGTGATAAATATTTACACGCCAATTGTTTGGCAGCTTTAGCTAACATGTCGGGACAATTTCGTAACTTACATCCTTATGTGGCCCAACGTTTAATTTCTTTGTTCGAGACTTTAGCCAAGAAGCACACACGATTGGATGCGCAAATAAAAGAACCCGTAAATAGTGCTGTTTTTGTAAATGTATCTACCACACCAGAGGATATTTTGCAAGACTTAACCGTACTCGAGGACGTTTTACGTATGGTTTTAGAAATTCTAAACTCATGCCTCTCAAATCAGTTGGTCTACTGTCCTAATTTAGTATATACTCTGCTTTATAAACGCAGTGTTTTCGAATGTTTTCGTTCACATCATGCTTTTCAAGACATTATACAAAATATAGATATGGTAAGGCGACTTACTCATTTCTTCTGTTCTAAATTCCATTAAATAATTTGTATTCTCAATATCCTGTAGGTTGTAGGATTTTTCTCTTCACGTTTACAACGTGTACAAGAGCAACGAGGTGATTTGGGTGTAAATGAGGTTTTTGAAGTAATTTCTAAAGGCGCCAGTCAATGGTCAAGTGATCGCTTAAGGGTAAGTTTTTTTACAAAAATGGTTTTATCTTTTCTTTTTTAACTGAAGATTTTCTTCTTCCTGACTTTTTTTTGTTATTTTGTAATTCTTAGTCAGCTTTCATACTTTTTGCGTACAAAAATGTACTCAGATTTAGAAGTATTTTCGTTTATCGAAATTCTTGGTTACTGAAATAATAGAAACTTTTTAATATATGATTCTAATTATATTCTAAAATTAGAATCATTAGAAGCAAATAAACCGTTAACCATAGTAAGCATAGCGAGTGCAGTAGAACATTGACAAAAAAAATGAGAATTCAGGAACAGTGTTGGTTACGTAGTGTTCATATCACTAACTGTAATGCTTTCTAAATACGCCGTTTGATTCGTTTTACAACTTACTCACATGTAACATATTGCAATGATAAACTAGAGTTTATTACGCTAAATGTACACATAATGTACATACATATACACACAATGAAAAAATCATAATAAATTTACAATTATTACTATATTTTTTCACTTCGCTTCTTATAGCTCCGTACGCACAGACACTGCTTGCTTAATAAAAATGGTGCGTACTCCGTTAAAGCAGGCTGCATATGAGTGATTTGTGCGTGGTCAACCTCTTTTTATTTGTTAATGGAACTGTGCGCGCACAAATCACAAGAAATTGGGATTGTACGCGAACAATTCATAATTTTTTTCATTTAGATTTAGAAAGAAACAACAAAGTGTATGTATTGCGGAGATGAGTAACAAGCAAATATTTTTGTTTTCTTTTTAATTTTTTTTCTTTTTGTGCGAAACGAAGGTGGGCGCAAACCAAAAGTGCAAAAGGTAAACATAGAAACGGAAAACAAAAAGGATGGGAAAACTTTTATCAAAATTAAAAAATTATATAAAAAAGCTATAATTGAAAACGCAATTGTAATGGCGTTAATGCGAAAAAAATATATATACAGTATTCTGGAGATGTAATATCCATATTTATCAATCATATTACCTATAAACGTCTATTTCTTCTGAAAAGTCAATCGTCCAAATACTTCCTTTTTAATTTTCAGGGATTAATTCAATATTATTGTAATCTTTCGAAGCCTGATTGTATAGGCATAAAAATGTTTACTTCTTCAATTATTAATTCACTAGTATCCATATTATTTAATTTGAAAACTTAGTTTTCATATGCCATGTGATAGTGTTACCGAAAAAAAATATGTGAAAGAATTAAGCATTAAAACAAAAATGAAGGTCTCGCGTGGAAGGAAAATCGTATGTCTCGTATTCAGTCGTAGTGACGTAATATTATAATATTTTACAATAGTTTAGAAATATTGTAAAATAATAGCACTTTTTAAAGTATGTATACTAGGGCGGGTCGATTTAAAAATCGCTCAAATTACAAGGAAAATCGTATACTAGGGATCAAAATAAGAAACTTTGCCGAAGGAACTATACCTCTACAATGTATTTTGATGTCGCGACTTTTGACCCGAAGGGTTAAATTTTGAAAAATCTCACTTTGACCCATTTAGAGTGCCTCAATCGAGTCAAAATGTATGACCGACCCCCACTAACTTTGGAGGGCCGACTCACCTATGCCAGTGGCACACCCCCTGGAACCACCCCTGGAGGGTTCCCCATACAAACATTTAAAAAAATCACAATTTTTGACACTATAAGAAAAAAATCAGCGAAATGGCTGTGTTCGTGCATGGAAATCGTGCTTTTTTAAGACGTTTCTTATTTTTTGAGGTGTAACGGATATACCTAAGTGTTCCTCAGTGTTTTTAGCTAAAGTGTTAGCGGTAATTTTTGGATTTTTTCTTACTTCACGCACGATTCGCCGTTCATCTGAATCTGTAAGTTTGCAAGGTCGCCCAATCCTACCTTGTATATCACAGTTTTACTTGATTTGTACTTTTTTATAATGTAATATACACTAGTTCTTGACCTTTAAACGATTTCTGATATAGTCTTTTCCGTTTTTCCTAATTTAAAATGATGTATTATTAAATTTCTTACATCAACAGAAGCTTCTTTCCCTTTACGTCCCATCGTCGCGATCACTTGCACAGAAATAAGAAAAAAGTTCTTGTAAATGATAAACAAGAAACATAGCGATATTTTTACCAACAATGACATGAAGTAATAAGAAATACACAATCAGAATAAGGGAAAAACAATTCCAGTCGAATACTTTTTTTGTAGAACCACTACTTCAATTGGTTTTACTTCATCAATGTTCTACTTCAATTTCGTTCTATTTCAGTATTTGTTTATATATATAAAACATTTCGGCATTGAAGTGTTTGTTTTGAAATGTTAAATAAGGAGAAGGATAGTGCTTGAAATTATTACGATGTAAGACATTTTTATTGTGTTTGCGCAGCCCTCTAGTAGATATTAAATAAAATTTTTGAAATAGTTCGGAAATTTCATGTTTACATAAAAAATGTCGAAAATGACTAAAAATTATTAAATATGCAAACATAAAAACTGAGAAATATTTAGAAAAATATATAAACCATTTTCATTTGATTTTGAGTTTACATATTTTTTTTAAAATTTTTTTTACTACAACGATGTACAAACCGAACAAGAAAGATACATTTATAATCGTAATTTTGATAGAATAAACCAAATAAATATAAATACGTAGTGTCTCCAAAAATGCAAAACAACGTATCATCAAAAAATTCGAAATTGTACGATTTAATGCAACATATTACATACGAGTATGTGTACAAAATTGTAAGGTTCTACTATCAAAAATAACCAAGTTAAAACAAAAATTCTAAATAATGTTACATCAAGGCCATGATTTTCTTGAACAAAATAACGTATCATCACAAAAACTAAAGAAAAAAATGTAGTATTTGTTATATTTTTGAAGAACACAGTTGACAAGGTTTTTTTTTTTTTTTTGTTTCTGTTTTATTTACTGAGATAGTTTTAAGTGGACATTATGATGATTATAACAGAACCAAAGAGAAAAACAAGAGGAAGTATTGGGAATATAAAGAAATGAAAAGTGGGTGGCTCAACCTCAAATACATATCGTCAGCTTATTATTGGTTTGGCGCACCGACCATTTCTAAGAAATTGAGTTAAGTCTGTCGTATATATATATATATATATTTATTACACTAAACATTTTCCTAAGATCTGACGAGTTTAATAGATGATATTGATGACTTTACAATTACCTCCCTGTTGACACAAAGAGTACTGATGACATGCGTAGTGGCATAGAAAATGCGCATTATACTCAACTAGTGTTGGAGATTACCTTTTTTTTCCTTTATTCAAATTAGGAATGTAATTTCTGCACAATATTGTGATAGATTAACTCTGAACTTGAACATGACAAAATTTGTTTAGTATGTAATAACTACAGTTCAATTAAATTCTATTATTAATATATATTTTAGATATCCAGTTTCTAAATCCAAAATCTGTTTTACAAAATTGTGTATGGTTTTTGAAATATCAACCATCGACATTGCTTCATATCCACAAATTTAACGTCTACTGAGTATTGGTTTGCTAACAAGCCACCTGCAAATTTTTCATACAAAGTGTGAGAAAATGTATTTTAGTTTTATTTATCTATGTTTGTTATATGCTTTAGGTGGTCTATATACGGCATTTCATTTGGTGCTAATATGAAAATCTTCAGAAGACCTTTAACCAAATTCTGGAAAAAAGAACTCCCAATAAATATTTGAGAATTACGAAATAATGATGAGCTAAGGAAGCATTACCGATGTAGTACTATATGGATATGATTTCCTCCTCAATTTTTGAGTTTGCTTTCATAAAAAAATACTTTAAGAGAATATCATAAAGTATGTAAAAATCATTTCATAAATTTTTTTTTGGGAAAAAGCACAATTTTGAAATTCCCAAAATAAATTCACTTAATATTTTTTATATATCTTATACATTTGTAAATACACTGAGTACCCTTGACTATCTTTAGCATATACATACATATATACTATATATGTGTGCATATGAAAAAATATATTTTTAGTGTTTATACAATTTTTTGGAAATGTGGCGCTCATATTGATTCCCTTACTCCTAATAAAAAAAGTGAAAAGTGGACATCGGTGTTGATATAATGGACATAATATTTTCCTGTTTAGCTAATCCATTGATAGGATATCTGACTTTTAGGGAAGTGGCACTGCAGATTTTCCAAAAATAAAATAATGGAGCGCAATTTGAGCCAAGCCCAGTCGAAGCGAAAAGAAATTTACAAATCAGTTCATAACTTAAAAATTACACATCTGTTTCTATGGATATGGAGTTAGGAAAAGCAACTTTAAAAAAATTTTATATGCAGCATAAAACAAGATATTAATTTTCAAAACCAAGATATTAACTTTTTATTAAATACAAAAAATTTTATAGAAATTTAAATTTTTGTTCAGCACATGTGCCAGAAGTAGCGGTGAAAATACAAAAAATTATATTGGGAATATTTTGAGAAAACTGTATGTAAACCTTCTTTGGCGGTTTTCTCCATTCGGAGTTTGTGGCATATGCGGCAAACCAACAATAAGCTGACGATATTTTGAAAAAATTCTAATATGCATTGTTCTTTTTTCCAGAAAAATTGCGAAAGGAAATATTTGAACGTTTTGGGCAGATGTCATTTATGTAACAAGTACTATTGAAATTTTCTTTTTAATGGAAACGAATGACGTAGAAAATTGCAGGCGTTTAATTTCAAAAGCATATTTTTTTGTATAATAAAACAGTGCGACATTCATCCGTACATTACAAAATTAATATTAAAGACGATTATCAGCTTCTTCCACGAAGGACTTCTAGAAATTTTAAAATTCGGTAGCCTAACTTGTCACTCTCTCAAAGGCTAAGAATTTCCAAGTAGTGGCAATATCTGCAGGACCTAAAATTATTTCTTCCACCAGACTGCCACTGCTTATAGTACATCTTTTCAATAATTAATTAATATATACATAGGTTTTTTTACCTCAGTTTTTTTTTATTTTTAACTTCGCGATCTTCTCGAGTTTTCGATAATTCGAAAACTGGCATTATATTTCTACGTTTTGAGGTCTTAGTAGTCATTTCTGACTATTTTTATTAAAATTTTTTAATTCAGAAATCAGATTTTATTTTATCTAAAATAAATTTCTTGTTTTGCGTTAATTCAGATTTGAAGGTTTTCTTTCAATATTTCAAACAGTTATTTCAAATTATATCGTTATTTCTTCTCATGTAAATTCATAAAAAGTGATGTCATGTTATTTTGCATTCTATGTGACAATGACGTCGTAAAATACCTTTCTTGGTTTAACTTAATCTCTTGCATAAAAAAATGTTGCGTTTTCGAGTTATTTTTGTTATTGTTATTTCTTTTTACCCATAATTCCCATAATGTTATGCATAAAATTATATCTATAATTATGTGGTATTTCATTATTCCATTTACAGGAATTGTTTTGATATTGGACCTTTTTTTCATATCAAACTGTTATAATTTTGTTATAATGAACTAATGAACTATAATGACTTATCAATTTTTATAATTTTGTATATGTTTTATTCCGAAGTAAAATTTTATTTAAAACATTTTTCCTACGTCTAAATAAATATGTATTAATATTTTCGAGAAATATTTTTTCTTTTAGAAATTTCCCGATCTAAAATTCAAATATGTCGAAGAAGATGCACCTGAAGAATTTTTCATTCCATATGTGTGGACTCTAGTGTGTAAATATGGCTGTGTGCACTTTAGCTCTGAGAGTATTAAAGGTGTGACCACTGAAATTACCTGCTAATATCTGCTTTGAAACATGTTTATAATAAATGAAAATCCTCTAGCTTTTTTAAGTAGAATTAATATTTAATTTTTATTTTCAAATCGTCACCTAAAATCCTAAAGGCCGTAGGTACACGTTTTACTTTCTTACAGGAGAAGTAAACAACTTTATATATTTAAGACTATTTACTTCTTAGCAGCTAAATTTCAGAATTAGCATTAAAACATGAATGCGGATTTAGTGTAATAAAAAAGCAATGAAATAATAGTACTGTTTTAGTAATGGTGTTTAGGGACATTTGGAATCGTTTTTTCTGAAACCAAAAAGCCGTAAGTACAATAATTTTTTTTTAGTAAAAGTTATAATTAGGTAAAAAACTATTTACTATTTACTGAAACTATGTTTTTCAATGTATTCTTTGTAATTTGAATACAAAAAATTCATTATAATTATTTTATCAAATTCGAGACAGAATCATTCTATTTAAGAAATAAAAAAACAACAAAAATTCATAATCTTTGTGTAAGTTGTTGTCGCAAGGTTTTAGGGGCAAAGGCATAGTCACTGGTCACTGAACAGTAACGTCTTCAGCTGTATCCAATCCACATGCACATCAGAACATTTTCCTTCGTCGGTATTGTGTAGCACCGGCGAGGTAAAATAATTACTAAAGAAGACTGCTAAAAATGAAGCTTCAAAATTTAATACGTCTTCTTAACATCAGAGACGTTACAACACTGCTATAAAAACAAATAACGTGCAAAAACAGTGTTGTAGGATAGTGAAGCTTCACCTCCAATCATTGCTCCTACTACCCCTTTTCTCTAGTTCCAGCACAATGCCCACATGTGTAGGTGTCATCTCCTGACTGCTGGTCCAAGATAAAAAAAAATCCAAAATGCCAACGATGCCTTTAATATGAATATTATCGTGAAAAGTGGAAATCAGCTAGAAGTAAAATTTGAGTTCCTGAAGATTTTTCCTTTTCTTTTTTGATATTTTTATTTTTTCGGTATGTAATTCCACAGGTTTTACATCTTAACATTTTTGTTTTGAACGTTGTGGCAATTTTTGAGTTTGCTTTTAGAAAAAAATACTTTATGAGAATATCATAAAGAATGTACATTTCACATATTTTTCTCGGGAAAAGCACAATTTAAAAATTAGAATCATATAAAAAAGGATATTCTATTTTATTTATTTATAACAACAATAACCAACCGAGCCCATAGGGGCATATATAGTTGGTGGACTACAAGTGTAAAGAATTATTAAATATGTAGGCAACAAATAAGCAAGAAATAATGTTTATGAAAAAATAATAGTTATAATATTATTAGAACGCTACTATATAAATTGGAAGTTATATTGCGCATGAATTTTACTATATATATTCAGAATCTAGATCAGTTCAATTGCGAGAAATGCTTATCAACAAGTGAACTACGTGTAAGATGGAATCCTCTAAATTTACTCAAAAGCGTGCCAGCAATTATTAACAATTTTTGTACAATTTTGAAATAAAATTAGAGAATCAAATTTTTAATTTTCTGTACAAAGTTGCACGAACTTTTTCTTTGGATAAGTTCGGTCTAGAATTAAATTATAGGCTGTTTTTTATTTATATATGACGCTAAGAAATTAATTAGAAAAGTTGCAAAGAAACGACAAAAGTTTTTAATTTAAAAAAGAAGATTTTTTAAATAAATTTCAAAATGCAAGTACATATATTTGTGCATATTTATCACTTTATTTAATAAAAAATGGCCTTTACTTTTTTTTCTCTTTATCCACGTTTTACAGCCGTTGCCAACGATGCAAATGTTTTTGTTATGTACGTGGAACAGGCCTATTTTGTGGTAAATTTTATTGTTTTTTGCGTTTTCTTACTTTTGTACATTTTGGTCTCTTATTGAGATAAATTATAGCTTACTCTAATTTTACCGAACTTTACCAGAAAAGTAAACGAACACACCTAATATGTATCGATATTTTTGGACATACATATATCAGTAAAATTTGAAGCATAGGCGTTTTTCGATAATGGCATCAATTTAAAATCAAGCAAAAAACCTAATTTGAAATGTTTGATAGTTGCGGTCTTTTTGGATTTTATGTGACGAAATAGTTTTTTAAAGCCATAAGCTTGAATCTCTGAGGCAGACAACAATTTTACATAAAATATATGCATATATCTACATACATATATAACTAATATACATATATGTATGTAAATATTCATATACATATGTTGTTTTTTTCATTTCATAGTTAATTCTTTCAATTATTTGTCTATGCTTGTTATATGGTCTATATGCACAATTCATTTGGTGCTAATACCAAAATCTTCAGTAGGCCTTTAACCAAATTCTTGAAAAAGGCTTAGAAATTTCACATGTTTATACAAGAATTCCCAAAAACTATTTGAGAATTAATAATATACAAACAAAACAAACCTAATAACTTCTCTAAAAAAATTCTTTATACAACAAACATTTTATTATTAGATTTAAATCTATTTAAATATAAATATATTTAATATAACAAACATATTTAAATAATCGTAATTAATTTTCACTAACGTTGAATATATGGCAGAATAGTTAGATAGTTAATTCTTTGATAAACTAAACTACTACACTATTATTTTATTTATTTCTTCAAAATCGGTTTGTGTTTTATCGCATCAATATCCAAAATTTGCGTTTGATAATGGCCATGTTTAAAATCGTGTAAGCTTAAAAAGCTTTAAATACCAGATAAAATGAAAATTTTTTATTTTAATAATAATGAGTATATTTTAATTATATTTATTTTTGAGCGATGGTTTTTTTTACAAATTATTATTTCCTGACGATGCTACCTATTTGGTAGCGAAATATTGAGAAATAAATAATAATTGAAAAACTTTTCATAAAAAAGACAATCGCTCAAAAATAAATATAATTAAAAAATTTTAATAAAGGTCAAAATAAAAATAGAAGTGAGACTAAAATAATGAGTATAGTTGAACAGATTCTAAAACATCAACAAATTTTTATTATTATTATACAAATATATATTACAGTTTATTATGTATTATCAGCCAGCCAGCACAACAGTCCGACATTGTCTGATTCAGACAATTGTTACAAATGTCTGACTTTTTTCTTACAGACTTCGGGCAGATTTTTGTGAGACATTAAATATACGACTTTCTAGCCATTTCCTGTTCGATTTCGTATATGTCTAATTCCTTACAAATAATTTGAATTTTTCTTTTAATGTCATATGAATTGTATAATTCAGTCGAGATTTGCGTACAAGTGAAAGCAACATATATTAAAATAATAATTGGTATATTTACATACTAGAGCTGAATCGTTCGCGAACGAGCAGGTTACATTGCACGAATCACAAAATTGAACGAGATGATCCGCTCTTTTCACTGAGCACTTTTGGCTCCGTTTCGTTTAATTTGTATTGAAGTTTGAAAATCTTCTACCGTTCATATTTATTAGTACAGGGTGGGCCAAAAGTAATCACCCGATGTTCTTTTGTTGTAATTTTTTTTCAAGACAAATTTTGGCACTGCTTATGATATGGCCTATAGACATCGGGTGATTACCTATGCCCCGGGTGATTACTTTTGGCCCACCGTGTATTAGTAGATTTATCTAGTAGCATCATAGGCTTTGGTAGAAAGCATTTCTTGCACAAAATTGTATTTTCTTCAACAGTTTTTTTTTGTATTTTTAATGTATTTTACTTAAAATTTTTCTCTTTCATGCCGTTCACTTTATATTCAAGGAAAATATATTTTGTCAACGCTGTGGTAATTTTTAATAACGTAAATTTTATAAATTTAATTTTACAATCTGTTGAATTGAATTTGTGAATCCCAAATTAAAGTTTAATTTTTTTAAGTGAAAAGAAGAATAATGAAGAAAAGGAGAAAAATATAAAATTAAATTAAACCTTTAACAAAATTGTATTTTCTTCAACAATTTTGTGCAAGAAATACTTTTTACTAGTGTTAGTAGCCTATGCATTTTACTTATTGAAACACATGTTCAATAAAATAATGAATAGATAACCCAGTGGTACAAAATTGAATGAAGTAGAAAAACCTGACACCGGATATTATTTTTCTTGTAGGTGTTGTCGAGTTAAAGAAGAATCCAATAGTGAAATATGCCGGACACCTTCAAAATCCGGATTTACGGTTAAAAAACCGGTTTTTGTACCTTTGCGCACTTATAAGCCTGTAATTTTGTTGATAATAATCCGATTCTTACTAGATTTGGAAAGAAGTAACTGAGATCTTTCGAATGATATATAATTTATCTAAGAAAACTTGAGAAATTTGGGTGTTATTTCTCGAGCAAACACAAATTTTGTAGATTTTTCAAAAATTTTTCAACTTTGGTGACGTTTTTATACATTATAATGTAATAAACTATAATACTATTGAATTTATTTAAAAAGTACGTTTATTAACGATTACAACGCATATTTGGGGTTAAAAATATATAAGTAATTGACTGAGTTATTAAACTTTTCATGAAAACAAAATTTTTAACAATTACAACAAATATTTGTAATGAGAGCTTTTACTCATGTAAAATTATTTTTTTTTTCTTTTAATATGTCGTTTTGTTAATGTCTTATTTTTCACTTTGAATCTGTGGATCTAAAAAAACATTTGCAATTTAATAAAAATCGTGTGCAATTAAAATTAAATAAGAAATGTGTGACAATCGTAACAAATTTTGCTATATTTGTGGCTAATTTACTGATATCAGTTACCGGCGTGATTTTAAAAACAATATTGGAGTGGTAGAAGTGTACAATAAAGTATTTAATCGTTCTTTTGATACTAGTCGCTGGTACGAGCCAGAATTTGTTTGTCAATATTGCTGTAATACATTAAAAAAAAAGAAAATTCAACCTTTGTTTGTTTTGTCAAAAGCTGATTTCGACGATCTTGTTCGCGATTTACACTTGTCAAAGCGGCAATCTGAAGTCCTCTGGTCGCGATTAAAGCAGTGGAATTTGGTGGAAAAAGATTTCGTTATAACATCTGGTAGAAAGAGTGACCGGACTTGGTTACTTGAAGAAAGTTTTAAGACTAGTATGACAGTGATCTCGTGTATTGCGTTGATGTACCAAAACTATTTTCGGCATTAAATCACAATTATAATGCAGAAGAATGGCGACTTTTCATTGATGGTTCATGTAAAAGTAAGTAACCGTGCTATCTTTGTGAATGGGATAGTCGTGCACCGAATCGTTATGATAGCAAAGTATGGCCATCTCGCGAGTCACATAGAATAGGCAGGAAAAACATTTTAAATGATCAATTAATTAAAGCTGAGGACGTTATTCTGCCACCACTGCATCTTAAACTGGGATACATGAAACAATTTGTAAAAAAATTAGATGTAAACGGCGAGGTTTTTTGTCATCTCAAAGCGGTGTTCCCAAAACTAAGTGAAGCCAAAATAAAAGGAGGTATTAATTAATTTGTTTACATATCTAGTACGTTTTTATCTATTTTGATAACTTTTAGGTATTTTTATTGGACCTCAAATTCGAAAAATTATGAGAGATGCAGATTTCATTAACAAGCTAAGTTCCGTTGAAAGACGTGCATGGAAGAGTTTTGTTGCGCTATGCGATAATTTCCTTGGAAATCACAGAAGCGACGACAATGTCAATGAAATGGGCTGCATTTGGACTTTTTCCCAGATAACCTGGGCCAGTTCAATGATGAAAAAGGCGAACATTTTCACCAGGAAATGGCAACTATTGCAAAACGCTTTGAAGGAAAAAATATAATAAAAATGATTTCAGAATATTGCTAGTTACTTAAACGAGAAACTGATGATGCTGATTTAAAAAAAAAACGGTCAAGCAAACACTTTTGAGTTAAATGACCAAAAATAAAATTTGTAAAAAATGTTTAAAAGTTTATTTTCATGAAAAGTTTAATAACTCAGTCAATTATTTATCTATTTTTAACCCCAGATATGCGTTGTAATCGTTCATAAACGTACTTTTTAAATAAATTCAATAGTATTATAGTTTATTACATTATAATGTATAAAAACGTCACCAAAGTTGAAAAATTTTTGAAAAATCTAAAAAATTTGTGTTTGCTCGACAATAACACCCAAATTTCTCAAGTTTTCTTAGATAAATTATATATCATTCGAAAGATCTCAGTTACTTCTTTCCAAATCTAGTAAGAATCGGATTATTATCAACAAAATTACAGGCTTATAAGTGCGCAAAGGTACAAAAACCGGTTTTTTAACCGTAAATCCGGATTTTGGAGGTGTCCGACATATTTCACTATTGGATTCTTCTTTAACTCGACAACACCTACAAGAAAAATAATATCCGGTCCCAGGTTTTTTTGGACTGTCGCACCGTGTAATTGTTCGTTTTATTGTGATTGATAATTGGATATCTTGGATAATCTAAATCAAAAATTTGGTTAACTAATTTATTTATGTACTGTTATGCTTGTTTATTATAAATAAAAGAAATAAAATATAATATACAAAGGTATTTGGCTAAATTTATAGTCCAATTTCTCTAGACATTCCCTCAGATTTTCGTAATAAATTTGTACGATTTGTCGATTAGAATTGCATTAGACATTCTTTGAGAAACTTGTAAGAAAATAATACGAAAGTCGGATAAAATATCAAAATTTTCGAATTTTCATTCGATTTCTATCACAAATGGCAGCAAAATTATCATAATTTCCCTTGATATGTGTGTTAGAATTCGTTTCAATAACTTCATATATTTTTCGGTCTGAAGTCTGACAGAAATCGTATACGATTCTAACTTTGTTGGCGACGTTTCTCGCAGATATCTTACAGACGTCGGACTATTTTGTGGCTGGCCCATTACCATGATATATAAATGTATGTTGCAGTTTATATTTTAATAAAATAATACTTACATATTTAAGAATTCGAAATAGCCGTTTAAATTTAATTAAATGAATAGAATCAAATTCTATATATATGCAGAAGTTCGATTTTAAAATCTGTGTTTAAATAAAATTAATGACCTGTAATAAAGATAAAACTCGTCTTATATATAATAAAAACGAATAAAACAATTAAATATTTAAAAAATATACTCGTATAAAAATAAAATAAACACAATAAATACATACATATATACTTTTGCTTCTTAATCCAATGATGACGTGGAAAAAGATTAGCATGATTTTCAAACTTGTAAATATTATTCTAAAAATTGTACATATGTATATGTGTATGTATGTATGTACATACATATTTGCATGTATTAATATATTTCTAGCGTATGAATTTATAATCCTGTATCTTGAAAAAAATACAATGTGTATGAGGAAAAAAGTCAAGTACGAGTACATCTCAATTTTTGGCCCTTAATGGTATTGAGATCAAAACGAGGACCATTAACGATTAACGTGAATGTTTGTGGCGACATCGAATGGAAAAATCACGAGTATTAAACAATGTAATCCACATTTTATTTTTTACAGCAAATCGGAAAGTAAATAAAACTAATAAATTAAAGTAATAAAGAAAATAATTTTTCTTCAGGTAGAAGAAAGGAAACACTGTACATACTTGAAAATACATTAATCCATATAAAAGTCGACGGATATACATTCATGTCTGTAGGTTATTGTGGGTGAATTTTTAACAGGCCAACAGGTAAACATGCGTATAGCAAAATCGAAGTCTGCAAAAAAATTCTAAGAAAACTACCTGAACAAAGTATGGGTATAAAATTAAAACCTAGCTACCGCCAAGAGACATCAAAGTTCACATTTGGGTAATTCCAAGCGAAATCATTCATGAATTTTCTTGTTTGCCTTCGATGTTAAAAAATTAGATATAATTACTGTTATATTCTTCAGTTTTCGAAATATAAGCAGTTTATTGATTATAGTTAATATGATGCTCGTACAAGACAGAATCTCTAATTAGAATTTAACATATGTATATGTACATATCTCAACATTTCTATAAAAAAATACAAAGTTTGGCAGTATTATTAACAGTAGTATTGGTATTGCCAACAATTAGTTTCTTTAAATTTTTCAATTTAAATAGGCCCCTGTAGCCGTAGCGGGCTAAAAATTTCCATTTTTTGGTTTCTTAGCGAGTATAACAAGAAAAAGTATTGTAAATTTGGTTATTGGTTTTCTATTCAATTTATATTTCATTCCGCAACTTAATAATCCGTATTATTGATATTTTATTGTAACCAAAACTGTAACCATAAATAAAGTCGCCTCTAAACATGCGCACAACATTTTTCATTATAAACACAGTTTAATGCCAATTTTTTGTGAGTTGAATGACTTATTATATTTTCTTTCCTCTTGCATTGAGCGTTTGAATTACTTATGCAAATTTTGTATGGTAATAAACTTAAATAATTTTTCTAGTTTTTTGACCTTTTTTTTTATATTAATAACACTAATTATTTTAAGCCTAAGGTCTTTTTATATATTTTATATTTATATCAATATTTCGCTACTCCTTTGTGTAGCTTCTTCAGGAAAATTGGTTTTTGTTTATAATAAAAAAATTTTTTTTAAAAATTCACAATATATGAAAAGTTCTTGTCAATGAAAATTCAAAATAAAAATATTAACAGCCATATTCATAAAAATATTAAAAGTCATATTCATAAAAATATATTCTGGATTTGAAATAGGTATAAATATTCGATTTTGTATTGAAATTTTTGTTTTTGAACCAAATCCAAAATACATTTTTACGAATATGTTACATATAATACAATATTCAAAACAATAATTACAATAATAATAATGATAATAATAATAATAATAATAATAAAAATCTTTCGTCCATATCTTTTTCAATAATAACCTATATGTTTATAGTTTTAAAAATTTTGTTCTGTCTCTAAATGTAATTCTATGTATAAAAATAAAAACTACAAATACAATTATAATATATTTAATCTCTTATTAACTAAATGTCTATAATTTTGAGCAACATTTGCTGTATCTGCCTTAAAATTAATTCTGTTGGTAATTGGTGTATTAATTATATGTAACATTTCTAACATATATCTACGTTTATAATTATTTTCCGTGTCTAATACTGATACATTCTCAAAGTTTGGATAGTGATTCAATCTAGAACAGTGTGAAGATAATGCTGTTTTTTGAGAATTTATATCCCTATATTTTTGATCAGACCTGTGTCCTGCAATCCTAGTCTTTAATTTATTTTTAGTTGTACCTATATATATCTTATTACAATCTTCATTGTCATTCCCACCACAAGGTATCTTATAAATTAAATTAGACATTTCCAATTTCTGTATTCTATCTTTAGTCTTACTAAACAATCTGTTCAATGTGTTAAATGTCTTATAAGCAATTGTATATTTCCCTGAATCATATATTTCCGATTTTCTTAAACGTTCAGCTATTCCAGGTACATAAGTAAGTGATTTGTATGTCTTTGGATCATCCGTATTGTTAATATTATTCATACTTCTAAATCTGTATTGATTAATTAATCTATAAATTAGCCAAACTGGAAAATCATTGTCCCTAAGTATATTCACAATCTATATATATATTTCAAATATATATATATATATATATATTTCAAATCCAGAATATATTTTTATGAATATGACTTTTAATATTTTTATTAATATGGCTGTTAATATTTTTATTTTGAATTTTCATTGACAAGAACTTTTCATATATTGTGAATTTTAAAAAAAAAATTTTTTTATTATAAACAAAAACCAATTTTCCTGAAGAAGCTACACAAAGGAGTAGCGAAATATTGATATAAATATAAAATATATAAAAAGACCTTAGGCTTAAAATAATTAGTGTTATTAATAAACTTAAATAAAATTTTACCCGACTCTTTATTAATAAGTTGGCATATTCGACAAAGTATCGACACTTTCTTTAACAAAAATAATATTTCATACTTAGGCAGAATTTACATTCCGCCAGTATTCTTGCAGCAAATTTAATTTTAAGGAAAGATTGAGAGCTGTGCGGAAAGAGCGATGACTATAGAGTTCTCTACATCATTCTCGTTCTTTCTAAATCATAAACATAATACATTTAATCAAATTTAAAAAAATTAACCCTATGGATTTTCTACAAATTTCTTTAGCAAAAACACGTATATATTAGGTATCTCTCTGTATGTAATAATATTACTTAGCAATGTATGTAGGTCTTTTTTATAATTATTATTTATATTATATTATATTATTAATTATAATTATTATAAAAAAGACCTACATTGCTAAGTAATATTATTACATACAGTAAAAATAGAAGGTCAAATAAAAAGAAGAACTGATTAGGTATCTTTCTTTACTTTTCTTGTAAAGTTCGGCAAAATGAGAGTAAACTATAATTTATGTCAATAAAAGCCAAAAATGTACAAAAGTACGGGGCCGCCAAAAATTACAGACTTTACCACAAAATGGAAAATACTATGAACACAGTGTACTCGCTATAACGTGAACACCGCATTATGTGAACATCGCATTTTTTAATTACCTATTCTAAAAGATGTACAAAGTGTGAAACAAAGATGAACAATAAGCTGACAAACATTTTTAAACGTGAAAATTCTGGGTTCGTTAATTGCGGGTATCAAATTTTAATAAATATTAATGTACAATTAAAAGACAGTTAAAATGTTAATATTATGCTTTTCTTACTTCCGGGAAAACTGTATGCGGGAGTATATAAATTTGGGATTTGGATTTTTTGACTATCAATTTCATTTAGTATTTTAGTACTAATTTTGGAGACGAAAAATGCAGGAGAAAATAATAATCGATTTTTTAATGCATAACAAATTTTTGTCAAGTTTCAATTAACATGTACATACATATATGTATGCATATGCGTACATATGTCAATAATTCCAAATTATTATATAATTTTGTGAGAATTAATGGGTTGGCGATGGCTGAAGAAACCTGCACGTTGACCACAAAACCAAAAAAAGTCTTGTGGGTTTACTCTCTATTGTGATGAGAAAGCTAAATGTGTTGAGATGCCAATTTGGTACTCTCTATTACTTTCGCAAAACTTTTAAACATTTTTTTTTCAAAAAGTGGCAAGACTGACTTTGCAAAAGAATATATGGCTTAGATTGAGAGTATTGAAATGTAAAAATATTTAAAAATAAGAAAGTCAAGAAATAGGGAAGTGTAATAGTTTTTAATTAAAAATAAAATAAAGTGATGGATCCTGAGCGTATGGTTTGAAGAGCAAAACGACCGTATTGAACGAGTTGTAAGACGAGTCTTAAGAAATAGGTACGATATACTCTCTTTAAATGACCGCATATAAGAAATAAATCTGTAGCTGAATATGTACATAGTGCTTTATTTTAGCTTTGTACTAAACTTCGGTTTGAATAAGGCGGCGTTTCTGTATGTTCTAAACGCTTTGAAGACGAGCTAAAAGTTTCAAGGAGATCCACAGCAATTCCAACTATTTTTTGAAAAGGTGTGATGAATTCCGATTGATTTGGAAAATCATTGACTATACATTTTTAAAAGCAAGCTAGAGGATAAAATATAAACCATATAATAAAGTTTTGAAAAAAAGTGTCTCAAAAGCTCTTGAAAAAAACTTAAAAGCAAATTTGAAAGTGATTGACAAAACGACTATAGCTAACACATCGCACCTTTTATCGTTTTTAAAACGGATTTGTGTCTAAATAGTTTTTCATCACATACGAGTACATGAATAAAAACTACATTTTAATAAACTTATAATCTACTCTTAAAACTTAGTGCCTTTTCTATGATTTCGAAAGAATTCTTTCTTTGGTACAATTACATTTAATACTTTGTACAATTTGGTTTTAACTGTAATTACTCGAAAAGGAATTATTTTGATATCTTAAAACAGGCATTTTGTCCACAAATTATTTGCGGCTTGTTTGGCATTTGCTGACTGCAACTGTCTGTTGGCCAAGTGCCTATTTTGCACCATGAAATACACTAAAATTTCAAACTGTCATGTTTTGTTTATAATTTTGTTACTTTTTCCTTAAAAATAACTATTTAAATATCAAATATAAATATTTTTTCAGCGTACTTTTATGTTTTTCTCCACTTGCGTTTGATATTTACGAAACGCAAGATATTTGCGCTTATCGAACGATTTATACAAACGCTTTCGCATTACAGACTTGGGAAAGAGAAAATAATAGATGCGTAAGGCAAATGCACAAACGGATTAGAGAGTACCAATCGTTCGATTTCATATCATTTTTCTTTCGCATTGCAATAGAGTGTAAACCCCAGCTTCATAAAACATCTCGCATTTTTCCGATGTGCATTAGTGGGGCTGTTTTGTCAGTTGTTGTCGGAAGGTATCACTGACGCAGGCATAGCCACTGGTTACTGAAAAGTACCGCCTTCAGCTGATAGCAATCCACAGGTAGATCAGAGCTGACTCCTTCGTCTGTACTGTGTATCACCGGCGAAGTAAAATAATTACTAAAAATGGCTAATAAAAACATAGCTTGAAAATTTAATACGTCTCCTTAACATCAGAGGCGCTGCAGCACTGTTATAAACAAAAAAACGTAAAAAAGCATAGTTGTAAGATAGAGAAGCTTTACCTCCTGTCATTTTTCTAAACCATACCTTTCTTCAAAAACAGACCTATTATCAAATTTGTTGATCTAATTTTTCGACCTTTTTTATATTTTATTATACATATGCATGTACACATATGCGTAAAATAATATTTCAATTTATTTTTTAATTTATTTATTCAAAAAATATATGCAATACAAGCCTTAGAGGCCAAAATACCGTATCACATTCAGTTAATATAATGCCTAATGGTGATTTCTTTTCTGAACAAATATGTTGCCCTTTCGATGGATAACATTTTCTACAGTTTGCCCACACCTTTAAAAAGTGATACATTTTTTACTGCCACAATGGTACAAAATATTTGAGATTTAACATTAATGTGGACTTAGCGTTTCACTGTTTCTATGGTTTTTAGCACCATTTTATCAATAAAAATCGTCAGCAACATTGTTTTCTAATCATCTGCTATTACCTAGAACAAACTGAAAAAACTTTAAACCAAAAATTTATCAAAAAAGTTTACATTAAAATAAATAATAAATTAAACAGAATCTTCCTCTAACACAAGTCTGAAGGACTCTAGTCAAAGTGAAGAGTATATTGATTTTCATAATTCTTATTTGTATAAAAAAGTACTTCACAAAGATGTAAAAAAGGTTAGTATATCACCCCGACTTGAGATTAGAGGGTCAAATATGTTGCATATTTTGCATATTTTGCAACATATTTAGAAGGGGACGAAATAGCTTTTTTTAATGTTACATATTTTTTAGAATGGAACAGAAACAGTAACGAAATGTAGCATATATGTAACATTTTTGTCAGAAAAGTAAACGCCATAAGATAATAAAATATATACAGTTTGTAAAAAATATGTTTACAAAACAAAAATTTTTTAAGAATTTAAGTTTAAATAAATATTTACAACAACAATATCGTTATATTTGTAAATTTTTTTTTTTATAACTGTTGTTTTGTATGTTGACGACAAGCAGGCGTCGAAACTTTGGCAAATTTATGAATATATTACAACAACAACGCTACAAAATAATTTTGTATACTTTCAACAGTGTAAAAAAAATGTTTACAAAAATGCAAAGTCAAGAAAGAACCGTTGGTTTTTTGCACATGTATTGCGTGTAAGAGTTTTATACGGACGCTAAGAGTAGCTGTTGTCTTTTATTCTTAAATTGAGCTCATAGAACAAACAAGCGATTATCCAATTATATATAAACTATGCCAGGAAAGCGACTGAACAAAGACATTACCCAACTGGTGTATTTTAATTACTATAACGGAAAATCTCACAGAGAAATTGCTGAAATGTTGTCTCTTAACCTAAAGACGGTATATAATGTTATTAACCGTGCTGAAAAAGAAGGAAAACTGGAACCAAAACAAACACCAGGCAGACCAAAAAAAGTAACTCGGCGAATTGAAAAGAAAATTTTGAAAATGATTGATGAGAATCCACATTTTAGTACTAGAGGAATTGCACTTAACATCAGTAATGAATGTGGAGTAAGTATCTCTCATCAGACTGTTAGAAATGTGCTACAAAACCATAAATACTCTTCAAGAGTTGCGAGGAAAAAACCTTTGCTATCAGCGGCAAACATAGAAAAAAGGTATAAGTTTGCCATTGAACACATTTCTTTTCCTCCGGAGCACTGGGATGATGTTATTTTTTGTGACGAAACGAAAGTGATGCTTTACTACCATGATGGACCTCAAAAAGTTTGGCGAAAACCCCTGACGGCTTTAGAAAATAAAAATATAATACCCACTGTAAAGTTCGGTAAACTATCCGTTATGGTGTGGGGTTGTATTTCGAGCAAGGGTGTTGGCGAAATAAGAATATTAGAGGATATAATGACCAAGGAAGTCTATCTAAACATTTTAAAAAAGGAATTGAGTACAAGTGTTCGCAAATTCGGTTTTGTTGACTCAGAAAACCCAGAAAAGCTCAAGTATAAATTTTACCAGGATAATGACCCGAAGCATAAGGCATATATTTGTAGATCCTGGTTGTTATATAATTGTACAAAAGTGATAGATACCCCAGCACAAAGCCCAGACTTAAACCCTATAGAAAATTTGTGGGTCCACCTAAAGAAAAAAGTTGGAAAAAGGTCACCAAAAAACAAACAACAGTTAATAACATTTATTAAAGAAGAGTGGGAAAAAATACCTGAAAATTACGATATACCAAAGCTTATCCAATCAATGTCTAGACGCTTAGAAGCTGCAATTAAAGCTAAAGGAGGGCACACCAAGTATTAGCACCCTCAAATCTTTTTTTTACCATTTAGAATATATTTAATTCAATTTAACACAATTTTGTAAACATTTATTTTACAGCGTAGAAACTGGAAGTATTTTTTAAGTTACGATTATTATTTTGTTATTTAATTTAATTTGGTTTTTTTTTGTGCAAAGTGTTTATAAACATCTTCAATTGAATACATGAAGAAAAAAATTTAATAAAAGTTATATAATTTACTTGCAAATAAGAGTTTCCCTTAAACTTTTTAATTTTTCTAAGCTTTGTAAACATATTTTTTACAAACTGTATGTAGTTGTACAGTTCAGGTATCTATTCAAATTTAAAAGTAGAGATTAAATTACATACATATATAAATATATATATACATACATGGGTATACAAAAATTAACATAAGCATATATAATTCCTATTAATAATATATATACATAAGAAAGAGAAAAAAAAAATAGAAAATATGCATACTACCTTATATATACCATGTATAATTATATATCTACAATATATATAATATAATATATAATAATACAGCTTTAATTATTTTGCTAAACTTGACATGGAATTGCTTACCTTTAGAACGGCGGACATTTCTTTGGCCGTCGCTTCCAAACAAATTTAATTTAAATTCATCACTCTATAATGTGTTTTGCCAGTATTTTTCGCCGTGACATTTAGAGCAAAGTTAATGTTCCTTAGCAAATTTTGTTTATGCATCAGTAGAACTTTTCTGGGAATTCATTTTAGGCTTGCACAAGATATCGATGCACTGTTGGTGGACTCAATTAATTTCCAATTTCACCACAAATTGCTTTTGAAGACATAAAATTCTCTTTTTTCGCCATTATGATGATAAGAGTAAGTCTATCTGTTTCAGGACTCACTTTCTTTGGTCTAACCCTAGTTTAGGTCGTTCCTTTTTTACTCAAAGCATTAAGATACAACAACCACAGACGATTCTTATACAGTGATAACTTTTAATATACAATACTTCACCGCGACAAGTAGCAGGCGCCTTAAATGACTATTAACAAATACTTAGCCTGTTTACCTCCCTATCATTTTTATTCAAAGTACGCATTTCATTTGGGTTGCGTTGTAATGCAGTTTTTTTCCTGCCAGGGTATTCTCAGTCGGTCCGGGTCTGCTTCCTTTGGCACCACCGCAGTCGTTTGTTACCAACAAAGCGAATACGTCGTTTCCTTGTTGGTGGGTTTATCTCCGTAACACGTCTACACACGAATGGTGAATATACCCTACTCGTCCTGCTCGTCCAATTTCATTCGTCTCAGTGGGCTATAGACCGATATAAAGACCCCGCTCGGCCAACCACGGTTCCGTACTAAATACAATCCCAAGAGCGAAATGCTTCGGAAATCAGTAAGCTAACTAGGGTAATCTAAATATATTTCGACGGATGTCAGTCGGCTAACTATGGTAAACTAAATACAATCCGACGAGATAAATACTTCGGATTTCAGTCGGCTAAATACGGCATGCTATAAAACTACTACAAGAAAGAATCGTATTCTAATTCGTCCGCTTCTTTTGTGTGCAGAACTTGACTACTTATTCAATATAAAAAATGAAGTTAATGAGAATATTGACCGGTACATATTAATTATATATATGTGTGGGTATGTGTCGTGTCACCTGTTTGGTACCCCGTGCTGTTTAAACATTATTGGGTAAGTGCATTTAGCAATTGTGTGTGAACAATTTAGTACACTATATTAGGTAAGGGCATTTGTAACGGCACGTTACACTGTTAGAGATCTGTTCGATAAAAATTATTTTTGAAAAAAAAAGAAAAAACCATTTGTGCCTTTTTTTGGTTTAGGGTGCGATATACTATTTTTACCTACAGTAATTTTTCAAATGGTGTTCTGTATTTAAAAATAAGTTAACATCACTGATGTTTATACGGAAAAAAAGTGGGAGAGATTGAAGAAATAAGAGAAATAGTAAACGAAAATATGTATGCTGTTCATTTACTTGCACAACAAACAAACAATAACAAATACAAGACAAAGGTTATTGACTTTTTCTTAACAAATGAACGCCAGCATGATCGTGCTTAAAACTTTTTGGCTTAAAGCCAAGTCAAACTTGTTCAAACATATTAAATTTAATAAATTAATAAGTATTTAATTGTTTGCTTGCATAGGTACAGACGAGAATATATATATGTACATATGTACATACAATGTACATATAATTTTACAAGCATAGAAATTAAAAACTTTTAACTAATAAAATTACATTTAACAAAGTTGTATATCTAAAATCAAATTGAATTGTTCCATAAAATTTTCTAGATAATAATTGACTTAGAGTGTAAATGTAAATGGAAATTAAAAAAATGAAAAAAAAAACAATATATGTACATATAAAGCAAAGTAATATTGCAAAAGATAAATACGAGAAATAATCAAAAACAAACAAACCATGGCTAACAATTATGAAAATGTTTACCAAAGCCAACTAACTAACTTCTTCTGTAACGATTTTTTGCGCTTAAACGTTATGCGAATGGCTAAAAACAGTAAATTTTAGAAATAAACACAAAATTCGCAGAAACTAATTAAGAAAAAAACAATCAAACAATCAAAAATAAACAATGTCTAGGTATCCATATGTATGTATGTATATATGCACATTCATAAGTACATATGTATGTATGTATTTAAAAATACATACAACTGAAAAAAAAATATGAATTGGTAATGAATACATATTTGTTTTCTGTTTGGAATAAATGAATAGTTAAATCAATGAATAGTTCAATTTTGGGAATCATTAACAAATATTTTCTGATTAAATTTTTCCAACTCTTTTTCAGTCGTGAGGAATAGTGTAGAAATTTGAAAAATAGTTATAAAATGAATAAAACTCAAAATTCAGGAGAAAACGGTGCGAAAATAGTACAGAGTAATGATGCACAAGTGTACATACAACACACACTTATTGACAACTAATTAGAAAAGCTCTTTACATTAGTTATGCGAAATTAAAAAAAAACGTTTTTTTTCCCCAAAACATTTCAAACATTTATAGTTACTCGGTGCAGTTAAAAGAAAGTGCGACACATAATTATAAACATTCCCAATTGTTTAAAAATGGTTTTAATAAACAAGTCTCAATGAACAATTTACTACTATATACATAAAGCATAAGTTTTTATCTATTGCTTTCAAATGCAATGAAAGAGAACCGAACATTTTTAAATTGTGACTGCTGTGTGACGCCGTCCTTCTTTGTCGATATACATATTTATTAATCTTTTAATTTTTTTTTAAAGAGAGGTAACACGCAGACATTACCTGCCTACTATTAGGTGTTACCTTCTATAGAAAAGCGATAGTGAAAGAGATGACATGTTATGAAGAGATAGAAACAGGAAAGCTTCACTTACATACAAGGTGGGCCAAAAGAACTCATCCGATGTTGTTTGGCTCTCAAACTTTGATTCTGTTTTTTGATTATGTTTATCTGAACCTTTAGAATTTTATTGGTCATGTCGAGAAATGTTATCGGCCAAATGGGCGCCGTCACAATTGATTGCTATACGGGCTCGTTTTATGGCATTTTTCATCACTTCGGCGAGAACTTCGAAAGACAGATTCTCGCACTCGTGTCGAATGTTGTTTTTGAGGGGTTCCAGGGTCTCGGGCTTGTTCACGTAAACACGAGACTTTAGAAAACCCCACAAAAAAGTCTGGAACGGTTAAATCGGACGATCTTGCGGGCCAGTGCAAATCGCCAAACCGAGAGATTGGTGTTCTAGATTTACGTCAGCACCTGCCCATGGGGCTTAATCTGACGGTGGTCTTAACACCGAGTAAATTTTTGTAACGATTCACTAGCGCCCCCAGAGCACTGATAAGCAAATGAGCCCGTAGGCCACCTACTTCCAGAGTTGGGTAGCAAATCATGTATAGTTATCCCTGATTCTATAATGCACCTTGTTGGGGTGTTCGAGCTGTCATGACTCTTGTCACATCAGAATGTTTTTACGTCAAGACCCATTTAACAGTAATACTGTTGGTTCGAAACACATTCCGGTGACTACTGTCGAATGGCAACAGCACCTAGTAGAGTAAAAGTCATATCATTAATATGCGTCACTCCACACATATTTCCGATTAGACCAAAAACTCCACTCCCCGCGTAACTTTGGGTTACAACCACAGCCACTACGAGTCCTTACCCATACCAGCACACACTATCCAACTTTCGGGGCAGACACGAAATACTCGCAAGGAGTATATCAGTCCTTAAACCCGTACTTATTGTTGGAAGTGTGGGGCCAAGCTGGTCCCGTAGTGCTAGATTCGAATCAAACTGGTATTAACCAGTCCTTCATCAATCTCTAGTGAGATTTCGAAGAGTCACCTCTTCTGTCATTTTCGAACCTCAGGGAGGAACAAGGTAATGCTGCACCTTGAGCTAGGCACCGCGGGGTCGCTCAGACACCCGTAGGGACCAGAATACTTGATTCACAAGTTTCCAGAACCCCCCTGCGGGAAAACCGAGAGATGAGGCGACCCGGGAACGCCGCCTTCAGAATATCGGTTGTGGCTCGCGCAGTGTGTGAAGCGATAGTTTTGCTTGTTCACGTACCCGCTGAGGTAGAAATGAGGCTCATCGCTTATTATGATTTTGGTCGAAAAATCGTCCACTTCGTTCTCGAGATTGAGGATGGCTTGGGCGTAGGGTACACGTTTGTTCACTTGTATTCTACATCTGTCTAGTTCACAAATGTCAAAACAGATTTGACATTGGCCGCCATTTGCAAAAATAAGAGCATCTTCCAATAGGTTGATTTCTTTTGGCCCATCTTGTACAACTCTGCTTTTGCATGTGTTTGTTTAAAGCAGTTTTGCAGGGTCTCTGATGTCAAGGAGGCGTATTCAATTTTAAAGCTGTTTATTTTACAACGAAGGAGGGCCTGTGGATTGGTATCAGCTGAAGCCGGTACTGTTCAGTTTCCAGTAGTTGTGCCTTGGCCCCGGTAACCATCCGACAACAACTCACGCAAAGACACGCTTCAGCCATCGTCGGCAAAGTAAAATAACAAATACAAAGGCACCAACTAAGCATAATATAATGGCAAAAAAAGCGTTTCTCCTACTATCCCTTCGCATGTGTTGTAGGAGTCAAGAATGATTAAATATAGATTACGCCTTGCGCATGATTTACCGTTTGATGACGTTTGCATCCCCTCGAAGAGATTGCCAAATGTTTATTATATGCAAAACTAATACTTTCTCGTACAAAATTTATATTTTATACTACATTTGGCAACTCTTCACACAATTTACTCAGAGAGATCTCAAACAAGCAAATGAAATCGATTTTATCAAAGTTAAAGTTTTGTGTTGAATTTTATAATAAATTGTGCTATATTTTATAATAAATATATTTAAATAATTATTAAATAATAAATAAGTGTAAAAAACTTGCTTTATAAAGCTCATAAGCTGTAAACAAAAAACACAAATAGAAGTGAAAAGAGAACAAAAAGAGTAAGCATGAAATGCGCAGTGGGCAATTGCAAACAAAGTAACAGCAAAAAAACAAGTGAGAAATTAATTGTGTTACAATGTAATATTGCTATCAAAATTTTTTTGTTTTCATAAAGCTGTGTCATTATATAGTTTTCCAAGAGATGAAGCTCAAAGGAAGTTATGGGTGAAATTTTGCAAGCGTGTAAAGCCTGTAAATGCTGAAAAAGAAAAAATTTGTGCTTTACATTTTAAGCAAGAGGATTTTGAAAGAAATTTAATACTATATGAAATGGGTAAGTTACCACATAATCAATTCTTTAAGTCCGTTAATAAGTCGTTATAGGATTTAGTAAACGAAGTACTAAATAATTAAAACCCAATGCAGTTCCGTCCTTAGAAAATACTATTATTGATAGTGAAAAGAAAACTGCTTATGACACTGAAGAAGATGAAACAAAAAAACAAATAAATAATCAAAAAAGTTTAAAAGTAAAATGTGTAAATGCCGAATTGCCGACTGACACTGAAGAAGATGGCCTCCAAAGTTACACTAAAACTTTGGAATTGAAAATGTATGTTAGTATTTAAAAAAACAACAAATAATTATTTAAATCGTTTCTAGAGAATCACTTCTTATGGAGAATTGTTCGCTGAAAATGGCAAAAAGTCAATGTGATGTGACAATAAAAAATTTATCTTGTCGTATTCAAAAACTAAGCTTTGCAAACTCAAATCTCGAGAAGGCACTGAGGCGTTTGTTTACTGAGGGTCAAATAAAAAAACTAAAAAGCGGTGATAAAAGACAAAATTTTACCGAAACAGACATTGCTCAATCTATCACCTTATACTCAGCGAGTGCCAGAGCTTACAAACTTTTAAGGAAGAAACATTTCCCACTTCCATCGGTGAGAACGTTGCAAAGATGGTCGGAAAAATTGGACATGTCGAAAGGTATTTTGGAGCCTGTTGTGAAACTACTATCTGCGGCCAACCAAATGTCAGAAACTGAAAAAGTATGTGTGTTGAGTTTTGATGAGATGAAGGCAAAAAAAAAGTATTGCTATGACAAGTCAGCAGATTTAGTGCTAGAATCAGCTAATTATATCCAAGTGGCCTTGCTAAGAGGTAAGTTATTTGTATCAAAATCAAGAATTTTTAGAACCTTTGTTAATTCGCTGGAAGGTTTAATTTCAAATTGGAAGCAACCCATATATTATGACTATGATACCCAAATGTCAAAAAGTATTTTATTCAATATATTGAATACTATGAAGCAGAGTGGCTTTACAATTGTGGCCATTGTTTGTGACTTAGGTGGAGGTAACAGAAAACTGTTCAGTGAACTTGAAGTTGATTACGAAAAACCATGGTATGTTTTATGTAAATATGCCTCAATAATTTTTTCAAATTTTTTTTTTGTATGAATATACGTAACATATGTATATATGTAGGTTTTTGTTCGATGAAATCAAAATTTTTGTTTTTAATGATGTTCCTCATTTGATAAAACTTTTGAGAAATCATTTCATTGATGGTGGGTTTATCATTAACGAAAAAGAAGTCAAAAAGGATATAATTTTAAGTCTCCTATCCCTCCAATCAAATGACTTGCAGATCACGCATAAAATATCACCACACAATTTATGTGTGGTCGGACTTGAAAGGCAAAAGGTTAAACTGGGCACGAAACTTTTTTCACATACAATTTCGCAATCTATAACACGAGCCGCCAGTTTGGGATATTTGAGCAACGAAAATTGGAGCGAGTGCAGTCAACTCTTTAAACTCGTAATTACTTACAAAATATAATTTTTCTAGAACATACCTAAACTACTTAAGAAATTTCACTTAACTAGGTAAATGACTGGTTCGATGTTATGAATTCGAGAGTACCGAGACAGGATACCAGAGACCGATTACACGCATATGGTTTAGCACTTGAAAAACAAAATATCATTCTAAATAATATGTCGCAAATGATGTCAGAGATCCGTGTGATTGGCAAAAAGTCTATGCTACCTTTCCAAAAAGGTTGAAAATTATATTGTACTCTAAAAATTTGTGACACAGATTTATTTCTTTTGACATAAATGTATTCTACAGGTATCATTCAATCTAATAAAGCGTTACAAATGCTATATATTGAACTTAAAAGTCGATATAATATTGAGTATTTGCTAACGTATCGGTTTAATCAAGATGTGCTGGAAATGTTTTTTGGAATAATTAGGTCGAAAGGCGGACTTCACGATCACCCTGATCGAGAAGAATTCAAATATAGACTTCGATCATATTTAATGGGGTCTAACGAAGGCATTTTGGGTAGTAATGCAAATGTAGAAGTTGACAATACACCCGATTTAGATGTAGATAATTCTTTAACGGGTAAGTTGAAAGCTTAAATTTTAAATAACACAAAGTTTTATAAACTTTGTGATTTCTTCAGGTACTATACTTAAGAGTGTTAACCGTAACATTCAGGCAGATGTTTTGGCTACAGAAACTAACCAAAGCGAAATAGAAAATATGGAATATGATGGTTTAGAGAACTTGGCCGGATATATTTGCCACAAACTGAAGAATGAAAATCCTGATCTTGTGAGTAATTCCTCAACCGAACGCAATTATTCATGGATTAATCACTTAAGTGAAGGTGGACTTAGTAAGCCATCAACTTCGTTAATGAACACGCTAATACTGTGTGACTCAATTTTTTCCAAATTGAATGGCGACAAATTATTACTCGCAAGTGGGTATTTACAAAAGCATTTGTTGGAAGCAAAAGAAATTGAAGCCAGTGATGACGTAAAAAAACTTTTTTTTAGATGTAGAATGTATTTTAGAATTAGAAAACTAAATTCTGAAATTGTTGAAAGCACGTATAAGAGAAAGAGAAAGTATAGTAAAATAACAAACTAAAAATTCTATAAATATTTTTTAAAGATTTTTATTTTTAAGTAAAATAACAACAACAAATTTTGGAATGGGAAAAAAGGGAAATAATTAACACTTGGGTTCACTATTTATATGTATAAAATATTTAAATAAAAATAAATGGAAAATAAAATAGTTCTTTAAAATTGTTTATTATCAAACTGAATTTGCCCCACTGTCCTGTTTTTACAATAACATAATAGTTCTTCAGCTGAGTTTTATTAGCCAATCAGAATACATGTTGAGTGACGTCAGAGTTCCATCATGCGCAGAAAAGTATTTTTATTTTAGCTTGTTGGCGTAATCTTTATTTAATCATTCTTGGTAGGAGTCATCTCCTGAGTGCTGGTTCCAGATAAAAAAAAAAAGAATTAAGCCATATTGTATGACTTCCCTACCTGCCCCTACTCTATGGTATGCCTTACCAACTAGTATGCAAAGTATTGCATACACAGAGCCATCCACTGAGCACTGGTTCAAGAAAAAAAAATAGTTTCACGAATATAGCAGTCGGTATGTTAAGCGTCAGTAAATAATTTTTTTTATTTTATATACATAAGTATGTATATTTTTCTGGAATTGTGGCTGGGCGGCTCTTGATGCACATAACCGTAAAATTGGATTTAAAAAAATCACTAAATATGACGTGATTCATAATTTTAAAAATTTTTCTTTTATATATATGATTCTAATTGTGCTTTTTCCCTTATAAACTATATGTGAAATTTATTATTACATATGTACTTTATGATATTCTCATACAGTATGAAAAATATCATAAAGTATTTCATTACAAAAGCAACTCAATAATTGAGGAGGAAAGCATATCCATATAGTACTATTTCGCTAACGCTTACTTAGCTCATCAGTGGATTTTCCTATTTCTGAATACAAACCCAAGATCTATATGTTTAAAATTCAATTAATCAAACGAGAATTGTTTGAATATTAAACATACAAACCAAAAAATCTATAAACAAAAACATAACAATCCATGAGTTTACTTTTATAACATACACACATTTCTATTTCTATTTCTATTTTTAGTTTTTTTTTTTTTTTTTTTGTATGAATTTTTTTTTTTAGAAAAAAAACGGGGTTTTAACAGTTGTGCTCTTCGTAATACAACTGCCTTTTATGCAGGGTTTAAATAGTAGACGAGGTTTTGGGATGCGTATAGGAATAGTTAGTAGTGCCTATGGATATTCGATTTTAATTTTCCCACGTTAAACGTGACAGAAAAGACCTCTGCAGGTCTGTTCGGCAAAGAAATTAGTTCTTTCTATAATACGTAGTGCGATTCGAGGAGCGCAAGATCCCGATTTTATTAGAGCACATCCCACGATAAAACATTGTAATAATAGAACAAAGGAACACACGCCCAATGCGAAAATGCTCAGAAGATTCAATAGAGTTAGCTACCCTACTGTCGCCAAAGATTTTCTTCGTCCTCTCCTGTACACGGGCAATTAACTTCAAAAGAGACTTTGAAACATCACCCAATACATGAGAGTTGTATTCCATTTTCGGTCGGATGTAGTTATGAGATCTGTTAAGTATGTCTTCCACCGTCTTTAAAAGCCAAGGCACTTGAATGCTTCGTTTGAGACCTGAAAAATATACCGAACATCACAATGAATTTTCATGCCAAGATCATCAAGAGCTACTGATTACTCAATATTTACGCCACCCATAATTATAAACTGCGTTTTGTCGTGGACGACGTTGAAGGCCTTCATATTTCGAAATTTTTCTCGATATGTTGATGTTTTTGGATTGTCATCATTGTAAAAATTTGCAAATTATTTATTGTATCTTCAAGTTATGTTATTAATTACATTTAATTCGTAAATGTCGTATTTTATTGCGGAAAAATGTTAAAGATTTCCCAGCTCAATATAAAACACTAATAAATGCTGTTTGAAGTCTATTTCGGCAATATTTTTTAACTGCGGCTTGATGTATCATTAATTTGTTATTACTTCGAGAGCACACATCTATTCATATCAACAATTTTTGAGCTTTTAGAAACTATTCTTCGATTTGCATCTCAACCAACATCCAATCAAGAAAAGATTTACAAAAAGTTAAAATTTGCCGACTAGTGTAATTTTCTTAACTTTGTTTTTTAATTACTATTATTTTATTTTCATATTTTTCTTGCTTTTGTCTGCTTCTGTTTTTCTATTTGGTTTATATTATTGTATTTATCTAGCAAATTCGAACATTCAAAGTATAAAGCGACATCATAGTTTTTAAATAATTTAAATAAATAATAAAAAATCAACGTTTGTTAATTCACTTTTCTATACTGATTTTTACTGCGGCCACTTAGTCATCAAATCTTTGAAAGTGTTTTTTATGTGTGCCACAATTGTTGGTGGTCGTGTTCAGTGTTATAATAGATTAAGAAAATATTGTGTGTCTGCCTACATATGTTACTGTTTTTATGTTAATAATTTATTTAATTTATTTTTTCGTTTTGCGTTGTTGTTGAATTTTTCTTATTTCTTGTATTATTTGTTTATTTAGATTTTAAATAAACTTGTTAACCTAGACCCAACTTAGGCAATTGTCTATTACAGTTTTTTTGATGACCTTTAATATTTATTTAATTATTTTAATAATTGTTTAATACAGTCTTATAAAGAGTAAATGCTAGATGCATTTATAAATGTTATATTTTCTAAAGTTTCACTTGTAAAATTGTTTAATTTTTAATTGTTATAATTCAATTGGAAGAGTCACAAAGTATGCGCTATCATGTCATAATGTAATAATCATAATATGCTAAAATGATCTAGAAACGCTGTTGTTGGTTTTTATTACGTTTATTATTTTGTCTATAAAATTATCGTTAAGAAAACAACCATTCTCAAAATTTCAGGAAACTTAAAAAAAGAACGTAAAAGACAAATACGTACTCGTATGTAAATGAAGCTCCCGGTAAAAAATCCATACTTCAATAAATGGAATAAGTTCTTAAAAAAGCGTCAAACACGGGAAACATTTTTAAATGTAAGTAACAAGTATACATTCTACAAAGTAATTATTATGTTCTTAACTGCTAAGAATCCCAAATAAAATAATTCAAAATTTTAAAAACCTATTCGTTTGGGAAAATTTTTAAATCTAACATATTTTCTATAAAGGAAGAGCAAAAAATCTTCTAATTTAAAAATAATTTTGCTGTTGCCACAGTAGTTAGTGGGTTGACGCTAGAACCGGACTATTTTTTTAAAGAGAAATAATACTGAGACAGTGATTTCCTACTACTAAGTGTTACTTATTTTACTGTGTCGATGATGCTACACAATACCGGCGAAGGATTGCGCTCTGCTGTTACCTGTGGCCTAGTATCAGCTAAAGCCGGTACTGTTCAGTGACCAGTGACTATGTTTTCGCCACTCAAACATCAGAAAAATGCGAAGTGTTTTCATGACTTAGTTTGGTAACTGGTCTCGATCCCAAAACCTTTTCCTTTGTAGTTACGTGATAACTATTTCAGCCAACAGAAGACCGATTGAACATCGTAGGTTCTACTTCGACGGTATTTGAGTATTAAAACGTTGCGGAAGTAAAATAATAAAATCACGCAACAGCAGAGTTGTACTAGAATTAAGCTGTATATGATTCTACCTCTTCACCACCTGTTACTTCTCTACACCATGTCTTTTCAAATATGACTATATAGTTTTCGTGCAATGAACTTCATACCTAGGGGACATACTCTGAACACTGGTTCAAGAAAAAGCTGCACAAATTGGAGAAATCCTTAAATTCAAAAAGTGTATTATAATAAAAAAATGTTTTTGATTACCGAAATAAATTTGCTTAAAAAATCGCTTGAGAGTGGAATTGTATAGCATCAGTGCGAAAAAAATCACAATTAATAAATTAAAATAAATTAATTAAAACAAAAATATTAAAGCAACAGCTTGGCTTGGAAAAATATAATTTTTTTTTAAATCACATATAATACTGAAAGAGCATTACACTTTCCGCTTTATTGGTGAAAAACTTTTTTTACTTTGCTGTTCTCTTTTCTAAAGTGGAATAAGAAACTGCAAATGTTTTATGAATGACAGACAGACAGAAAGGTAATTTTTTAACAATACGAAAAACGAACGACAAAAGATTTTTGCAGTCTTTTATCGATGAGGAATAGTCAAATTGATCATCAATAATTCCCGAGCATGTATCCCCTAATAATATATAACTCATTTGGCGTATTTCTACAGCTCTTTAACTTGTGCAATTTAATTAAAGCAAATCGGCAAATCGGCAAATCGGCAAATCGGCAAATCGCAAATTGCTCTTGCTCTTTCAATAGAATCGAAAAAAAAAATCGTTCACGTTCACGTGGTCGAAATTATTAGTAAAACATATTTAAAAATTGTGATTTGATGAATGTAATAATTATTTATATTTCTTTTTTAATAAATACAACTTAATATTAAAACTTTTACGCACTAATTTAAAATAAATGTCAAAAAAATATTTGATAATTTTAAAATTAAAAAATAAAATATTTAAAGATTGCAAAAGAAAAGCAATATGAAATTAGTTTCTCAATTTACTATTTCCATTTTCTCATAAAATGTGTTTAGAAAAAATAATAAAAATCATTTTATGAGTATCACACAAAAAGTAGGTTCTTAAAAAAAAACAATTCAATATGAAAATTAATTGTTTGCTTAAAACTAAAAGTCCTTAAAGTTGAAATAATTTGGTTGATATACAAATATATTTTTTTGTTTTTCGAAATATATCTCTTGAAAAGCAATTACATGCCCTGACAGGTTGACATGCAGACTTTGTGGCTGGGGAAATTATTTTCATTGCCATCACAACCACCGAATTTAAATTCAAGGCAATCTTTTTTATTTGCATCGTAACTCCAGCGTGGTATTAGGGCACGGCAAACACCTTTACGGGCGGGCATACGACAGAATTCTTTGGGTTTTATTTGAATTGTTTCTTTAGCACCGGGCACATCATCCAATGACATGGTATCGAAGAAAGCACTAACATCGTCATATAAATCGAACGGTTTGGCCATAGAACTCGTTGAGTGCAGACACACAATTAACGCGATGGCGATTACCAATAATAACACACATTTGGACGCTTTGGAGTGCATTTCTGTTTATGCTTTTTTGATTTAACACTCGCTTTGAAATTGTTTAGATAATTCTTTGCTTTTATTTATGTTCATATGTATATCAAATGATTTTAAAGTATGTTTTGTTTATTGTCACTTTGTTAATCTGTTGGATATTGTTTGCTAACTGAACATGGGCTGAAACCTGCAGGTGGTTTTATACACTTTGGTCAACATTTCTATTGCCATTTTCGATGACGTGCGCTTGTAAGCAAAACAAAATAAATGAACATTCACAAAAACAAACGTAAAGATCGTCGTGCAGAAAGAAACCTTTCGAATGTACATAGTAGTGATGTTGTTTATACCAATTCTCAATATTCGAATACGAATATCTGCGGTAATATTCGGCGAATGCGAATACATATTTAATTTGAAATTTAGCGCCGCTCGATATTTCAAATTTAATTGAAAAAATCTCGCCTTTGCTTCAATAAAAATGACATACTGATGGGTGAATTTGGGATTATTAATTAATTAATTTCCAAGTTCCTACGTATTCTTTAATTCGTAAAATTATCGAGAAAAACCGGCGACAAATGACGTCGACACACTGAAGCGGTGAAAAATAGTGACACAACCAACGAGTGTTACGAACGAGCGAATCTTTATTGGTGCGGGGATTATTTAGCCCTGTAACAACTGAAAATGAAATATGACTTATTTAGTTTTAATAATTTTGGTTTCAGTATACATTATTCAGTATACGGTATCCGTAAAAATGCTTCTTGGAACTGTTGGTTAACGGAAACAAGAAGCTAAAAGTGCTGCAATATTTACGTATTTAAAAGCGAAAAAAGGACTTAAAAGTGACCTAAAATGTTTTACTCATGAATATGGAATTAAAACAGTATGTGAATCAGGTTTTTTGCATTTAAAAATGAATCTTGCATTTTGTAAAGCGTAGATTTTTGCAATTTACGTGATTTTTTTGCCCCAGTCAAAAAAATGATTTATTTTATCATATATTCAACTCGCTACAAGATTGATTGCTTTCCTTTCAACAGAGTTGGCTCTTGGTTAGAAGAAGAACGACCGATATGTGGATTTTTAGTAGAAATACACACTTCTCTGGGAAAGTCATACATAGTTCTTTCTTTTCCTTTAATAATAATGAGTAATAATGAAATAATTACTATTTTTAATCCTGTACATCGAAAATTTATTCTCCTTAGCAACACGCACCGTCTAAAGATGATATTCACACAAAACTAAATACAAATGATATTTACTACTCTTGATTCTAACTAATTAAAATCTATCAATATAAATATATTCAATATTTAGCCGAAAAATTTCCAATTTTATTAAGCTGCTAGAAATATGTAATCTTTTATTTTCTTTTCACTAAAATACACTGAATTTTTTGTCTGCTCTCACCAAAATTTTATAAGAAATGGTTCTTTCTCTTAAACTAACACAGTGGCGTGTTCAAAGTAACACTAGTTGTTAAGTAATTTTATGCTAAATAAGAAAGACCTAGACAGTTAGACACCGAATCGTAATACGATTGAAGGAGAAAGCACTTCAAAACGTCTATATCTGAAGTTCGGCATTCCTCTACAGAAATTTGATTATTAATACAACATGTTAATGATATATAGGATTGGAAATACAGGTTGGGCCAAAAGTAATCAACCGGGGCATAATTAATCACCCGATGTTCTTTTACTGTTTGTTAATTTACTAAGAGGTTTTTTTAAATAAAAATCATTTAAAATTAATATGTTTGCATTTTATATATTTTTTTTAAAGTATTCGCTTGAATTTCTCGAATACGAATATTCGTAAAATCACAAGAACTTAGTGTAGTAAAATGCAGAGAGCCATCGATGAATGAATGAATGATAATGGAAATGGGCCGGTTGGTCTCTCAATTGGTTAGTTTAGTCATTGTTGTTGTGGTTTCTTGACTCAAATATCGTCATACAAAACGTAAAACCTTGTAACTACGATCTTTTAGATTTTAATAAAATAGTTCAGTACGCAATATGAAAAAAAAGGTTGCTTCAAAAGATGCATAAAATTAACAAAATCACCTATATTTGACAAAATAATTGATTTGTACGGACGTGCATTTTCACATGGTACACAATATTCAATAGAAACCCGATTTTTAAATTTTTGTCACTTATGTACATGGTTTTGTGTTTTATACTCGTATGACTCTATGTATGTACACGTAAGTTTATATGAATGTGTAAGCGGCATTAGTGTTCCAGTAGTTGCAAGTGTTGCCAGATATTAAATAAATTTGTTTAAAGAAATACCCCTGAAAAGCTATTGATTTCTTACAATATTTAGCTAGTGCATGCATCTCTCTGGCTAAATATTCCGCTCAAGATATCGAGCCTTTGGTGCAATACCGTAGTAATTCAAAAAATCGTGAACTGAGAAAAATGCATTTGAAGTTTTGAGCCATATTTTTGATAGTTTTTCGTTTACTAAAGTTATTTTTTTACAAGTTTTTAAATAAAGAGGCATGTTTTGTAATGTTTTCTGTTTGTAAATTTCTTTTCATAAAGGAAATATTTATTTATTGCAAATAAATATTGTTGGAAATAGCTGGAGGCAATAAAGACATGTGTAGCTGTAGAATCTGAACAGTTAGATTTAGAATCATAATATTTTTTCCTTTAGATATATATTTCCCCAAAGACCATTTCTGCATACCCAGCTCAAAAAATTCAAATTTTGAATTACTGCGGTATTGCACCAAAGGCTCGATATGTCCTTTACTTATGCATACAGCGGACATAGTTGGAAAGGGATAGTTAACTGGAGACACATGCAGTGATAGATAGAGAGAGGATAGATATACTCTAGCACATCTCTGAATTGCCTTTTTCTGAGAATTTTTAAAGCAAAGTTGCTGCGTGTCTGGTGTTGTGTTGACACAATCATTTTTAAGTGAAAGGACAGCATTTTATTTATTACTTTACTTTGCCTAAGCTTTATTGCTCAAATAGGTAAAATAAATGGTAGTTAAGGCAGTCCCTTGCTTTAGGACGATAGTTTTCTTTTTTTTTCTTGGACCGGCAGTCACGGGATGACCCCTACACATGCGGTACATTGTCCCGGAACTAAGAAATAAGGTTTTTGGAGAAGGGGTAGAGGGAGTAGTGTTTGTTGACATTCGAGTTGAATCTCAACACATCAGGAAAAATTACAGGAAATACCTCTGCAGGTAATCTATTCCACATACGAGCTGTTCGGTCCAAAAAAGAATTTTCTCTGTAATGCGTAGTGGGTGTCGCTGCCAAATCTACAACAAATGGATGCGCTCTTAATGATGATCGCGTTGTGCGCCCGAAGGACTGGGTTTTGGGAACAACTTCGCTGATTTAATCAGAACACATCCCATTATAGTAACGATAAAACAACGAAACGCATCCCACGTTGCGACGATGCTCAAGAGAGTCAATAGAGTTGGTTACCCTACTGTCTCCTATGAGTTTTTTCGCTCTCTCCTGTAGACGGTCGAGTAACTTCAAAATAGTCTTTGAAGCACCGGCCCATACATGAGTGTTATATTCCATATTAGGAACTATGCACCGTAAAAAAGAGTTTTGGAATTAACGTTTGTACAAGTAGCAAGTTTTGTTTTTTGCAAATTATTTTAGTATTAAAAGAAAAAATGTAAGTCTTAAATCCTTTTCTTAACAAGTGTAATTTTCTTCATCGTTCATGTTTTCTTCTTCCGAATAATTTTCTAGAACACGAATTGCACTTTTTTTTGTTTTTTTCTTGTACCAGTGGAAAGTGCTAGCTGTTGATGAAGAAGTTGTAGGAGTGATATGAATAAGGCTGAATACTTGTACAAGTTGAGGCATTAATATATAATTTAATTTATTATTTTACTTCGTCGACGTCATTACATTATGTACTTCTAATTGAATAGCCAACCTGGTAACCAGTCAGTCAACAGTCCTCCATATATGCACTTGTTTTTTTTTATATCAGCTCGACTTTTTACGATAAACCGTTTAGGAATAACTTGAAAACGAATCACCATATTCAGTTACAAATAAAATCCAAAACTCGTCAACAATATTATTTTTAAGCCTTGGTTACATTGGTTTTACATTTGCTCAGTAGTTTCAGAGATATCATTGAAGTTTTGAAAAAAGAACCATTTAGAAAAAAATAAATTTTTGTACTTTAAAAATTCTTAAAAAATAAAAATGCGAGAAAAATCACAGTTTTAGTCTAAAAACATTTAGCTAAACATATTTCGAATGAAATGTGCATTATTTCATTGTAATCGGTGCACAACTTTTGATCCTCAATAAAAGAGGATTTTAAAGAAAAATAGAAATATGCAATAAATTATTCAGCAATGCAGGTCTTATTTTTTTTATAAAATTTTTAATTTATTTAGCAATATATTTTATTGATATTTCGCTAACGCTTGGTTAGCATGATCAGGAAAAAGTAAATTTTTTTGAATAAAATTATTTTACAAACATAAAATTAAAATATTTTTTATTTTTTAAAAAGAAAAGAACAATTTTTGCTGTCAATCATTTATATAAAAGTATTTTGAAAAAATGCTTCTTTTCTTATTCATACAAATCAAAATAACTCCAATTATATATAAAATATTTAACAATTAGAATAGAAAAACTTAAAATTACTATTATATTAAATAAATTCTCCATATTTTTTATTAACTAAATATTTATAATTTTGAGCTATCTTATCTATATCTGCCTTAAAATTATTTCTTCTATCTATTGGTCTTTTTTTATCTCTAACATTTCTAACATATAACGACGTTTGTAATTATTATCAATATTTGTACTTCATCAAATTTCGGAAACTGATTCAAGGTCGCACAATGTGAAGTTGATGCAATTTTTTGTGTATTAATGTGCCTGTATTTTTCATCTGATTTATGGCCTTATTATAGAAATTTTTAATACACAAATATTATAATGTAATTACAACTCATCGAAAAGTTTTCTTTTAAAACGTTTTCTTAAAGTATCTTGTTTAGAGGGTCTATTTTTAATGCTCCAGCATTAGTCCGCCATCATACGGGTATCCCAGTGACCCTGGTACCTCTACTCCATAGTAGAAATTTCTTGATGTAAATGTTCACCTTTTTCTTCAGTGAAGACAACAAGACAATGCTTATATTACAACCAAGCTGCTGGAAATGTCACCACGTCCTTTTCGTTTCCCAGTAATTTGTGTACTATGCAAGCAAATTCATTTCAAGCATTTCCTTTAATATTTGTCATGGAACTACTAAAGTTTTTATCATTGATTAACCTTTTGATTTGAGGGCCATCGAAAATGCCAGCTATCAGTTCCTCCCAACTAAAATGTTGAAACTTTTTACTGATATATAAAGACAATACAAACGCTACGAAGCTCTTACAGCTTGTCTGTAGAAACACCCAGGGTCTAAGCGGGAATCGAACCCGCACCTCCATATTGATAAGACTAATGCTCATGCACTAGACTACGGAGTTACCCTAAATCTAAAACAATCACCGCCCTTGTGATTGTGAATTAATTTTTTTGTCGTTATTCATTTTAAAATGCGAGCTAATAGAGAAAAATTGAGACTACATTTGAAATCAGCGATAAAATTCCAGTCAACACAAAAAGTTCAATTTTGTTCTCTTATATAATTTTCCCCGGCTATTTTTCCCTATTCCCTATTCTACAATTTTAAATAAAATCTCCCCTGAAAATTTTTCTATTTTAGAGAGTTTTATTTGTTATTTTACTAATGTAATCTATAATATCATGCACACATTGCAACTTCACTTACAATGTGAGCTCGAAGTCAATTACTGTTTATTTAATAGAAAAATTGACGTTCGTTATTCAAACTTTGTCTTATATGTGCAAATGGGACTGTAATCTACATTCTGAGTTGCTTATCTTTATAGGCGTAATATAGAGTTTGCTTAGAGCTTCACTTTTTTTCTTGGACCAGTGCTCAGGGGATATCGCCTACATATGCAATGTATTGAGAGAGGGATAGCGTAGATAGTAGACAGGTGGTGAAAGTAGTAGGAAGATATTACTTACATCAGCAATTATGTAATGCACATTATTACCGCTGGGACATTTCTATATAATAATAAAATTAATAAAAAAATAATTTGGTGTGAAAACTGTTGAAATAGAAAGCGCTGCACTGTTTAAAAAAAAGAAAAGACGCCATAATTTTTTGCTTCAAAAGATCCTAACGAAATCCCTAGATCTGGGGTGACTCTGTAGCCTACTGAGTTAGTCTATAAATCCACAGGTGGCGGATTCTATTCCCGTTTACGCAAGGTTGCTTTCCTGCACACAAGCTAAGAGCTTCGAAGATTGTGTGATGTTTAAAAAAGAATAAAATGGCTTTCTACTGATAGTTGTCATATGTAAATATTAGTGTTCCATAATGTACTTCTTAGAAATAAAAAAAAAAAATACTCAATTGCATAAAACACGCTCATCTCTTCACTCTTCATGGTAGTACGATTTCTTTTTTATTTCTTTTTCCCATCATTTAATATACCAAAAAGCGTCCATCAAGGCATATCAAACTAAGTACGTTGTTAAAACAGATGGCAATTTTTTGCTGTTTGTGTTTCAAATGTCAAAAATTGTTTTAAAAATGCTGTTTTTCTTTGTATTTAAAATCTAATGATTTAAAAAAATTAAAAATCTTATATTTTAACACATTTTCTTTTTAATATTTGCATCAGTTGTTTTTAACATCTCGCGAACAAAATTATTCTACACCTACTCGATTCACCGCCACCTAGTTAAAGACGCCTTGCAGTCCATGTTACCTCTTTCATTTCATACCATTTGTTGAGTTTTCCTTGTAGTATGTTGTTTTGGAATTCTTCAAAGTTTTCGTTATGTTGTATGCCTGACTATCCGTCCGGTTTATTTAGTTGTTGGCCTCTAGTTATTCATTTTATGTGCGGTGTAGTTTTGTTACGTGACGTCATATTTTCTGTAATTACCATTTTGCAATTGCAACTACAGCTGTTTGGTTGTCTTTATGTCTGGCTAAGCGTATGCCATGTATAAATGTATTTTATAAATTTTTTTATTTAATCATCACTTTGCTTTTGATCGCATGCTCGAAACGCAGGTAAACATAGGCATGACGTTTTTTATCGTATTTTTTAGTTTTTATTTTCTACAATTACTTTAACCTGCAAATATTTGCTACTTGTAGCTTCATAATAAATGGGACTATATGTGACTGTGTGTATATGTACGCGTTTGTGCAATTGGGGATTTTTCCAGCCACCAGCTTTGTTTCAAGTGTCTGAGGTTGTTGGTGCCATTCCTGGCTGCATTTATCTTTGTTTTTTATTTTTTTTTTAGTTTTTGAAATATTAAAAAAGTACAAATAAAAATTATATATAGTACATTCATACGTATGTATGTACATACATATGTATGTAAGTATATATCTAAATATATAAGATAATGTTTATTATGAAGAAAACCATAAATGGGGAATTTTTTTTCTATCGTAACAGGGAAATGAAGTAATTTAATGGGGAGCTAACAGTAATTAGATTAATGAATAAAAACTGAAGATCTAAAGCAAATTTATAGAAACATTAAAGAGTTTATAAAATAATTTTAACTTTCGGCATTTTTAATGAATTTTATTGTATGGTATTTAATCTGTCTATCACCAAAATATTTTCACTTTATGCAATTCGTAATCATGAGTAAGTCGCTGTCCAGACTTGCTATTTTTGTTAAAGCAATGTTTTTTTTTTAGGGGAGATAGGTAAGAAGTTTGGGGACGTATACCAAGTTTTATGTACTCTGCACCTATCTTTTACTCTGCAATTCTCATTATTCAGCTTGAAGTTTGATGTGGGTGTATTGGTATTGTAGGTGAAGAAAAGGTATAAGAAATATAAAAATAGCAAAGCTATAATTTCATGGTGTGGACACTAATGCAATTTCAAAGCTGAATATTTAAAAATTGCAGCAACAAAAATTTCAAGTCTGAACAGTGACAGTTCTCAAGAAAGTGTACAAATTTCGCAGCGGTGAAAGTTAGAAAAGTTGAATAATAATGAAACAGAAATTATAAATAAATCTACAGTTTCTAAGTGCAGTTGTGAACACCGTTAACGTTGATAAAATGCAGAAATCATCTTTTGCAAAAAAGGCGTCTCAAAAAGAGTATTTGAAGGAAATTAAGGGTAATTTTTTTCAACAAAAAATTTAAGCTTATTAAGTTTAGACAACAAAAAGTTAATAATCTTATAAATATAGATAGTAAATGTGAATGTTTCGATGGTTGTTCCAAGATCCCCGTAGACGACGCGTTTTTTACGTCTGACTTGTCAAATTTCATATTCTTTTTTTTTTTTTTTTTTTGACTTGGACCGGCACTCAGGGGGTGACCCCTACACATGCGATGCATTGTGCTGGAACTAGGAAAATTGGTTATGGGAAGGAGGATAGAGGGAGTAGTGTTTATTGACATTTGATTTAAATCTTCCCATGCTAAAAGTGACAGGAAACACCTCTGCGGGTAGTCTATTCCACATACGTGCCGTTCGGCCAAAAAACGAATTTTCCCTGTAATGCGTAGTGCGAGTCGCCTTCAAATCGACCACAAATGGATGCGCTCTTAATGATGAATAACCGGGTTTCGGGAACAAGTTCCCTGATTTCATTAGAACACATCCCATTATAGTAACGATAGAACAACGAAACGCACCCCACATTGCGACGATGCTCAAGAGAGTCAATAGAGTTGGCTACCCTACTGTCTCCTATGAGTTTCTTCGCCCTTTCTTGTACACGGTCGAGTAGCTTCAAAATAGTCTTTGAAGCACCTGCCCACACATGAGAGTTGTATTCCATTTTCGGTCGGATGTAGGCGGTATAAATAGTGAGGAGATCAGATGGGGTGAAGTATGTCTTACACCGCCTTAAAAAGCCTAGGCACTTGAATGCTTCTTTTGAGACCTGAAAAATGTGCTCAGTCCATCAAACATCGCACTGAATTTGCATGCCAAGAACATCAAGAGCTTCTGATTCCTCGATGTTTATACCGCCCATAATTACAGATGACGCAGCGTCATCGGGCATGCGTCGATGTGTAAGCATGCTGCATTGGGTCTTTTGAGCATTGAAATCGACCCTGTTTGCCTGACCCCATTGCGATATTTTCATGAGGTCACAATTCAATGAGTCACTCATATTCTGCCTCAGCGAAGTGATCATAGTCGATGTTGGTCTACGACTAAATGAATATGAGTGAGAAAGGCTGCTGTCATCTGCGAAAGAGTGGATAGGGTTGGAAGTTTGACATAGGAGGTCATTTAGAAAGACTAGAAATAGGGTAGGAGAAAGAGTGGAGCCTTGCGGTACCCCTGAATTTATCTTATACTCATTAGATGAGATCCCGTCTATAACAACTCTTATAGCGCGATCCCTGAGAAAACTCGATATAAATCGAGAGAAGATATCACCGACACCAAAAGCAATAAGTTTGGACAGAAGTGCCCCATACCACACTCTATCAAATGCTTTAGAAATATCTAGAGCCACGACTTTACTTTCGCCGAACTGGTGAATAGAATCACACAATTTTTCCGAGAGGAAGGCTAGTAAGTCGCCCGTAGAGCGCCCTCGACGGAAGCCGTATTGACGGTCGTTCAGTAAATTGTTGGACTCTAAATATTTCATTAGGTGAAAGTTCACCATACTTTCCATCACTTTGGAAATCGCGGAACAGATTGCGATTGGGCGGTAATTTTCAGGTTTGCTTGCCTCACCCTTTTTTGGGATCGGCGTTACATTTGCAACCTTCCAGACGATGGGAATTGACCTGTATAGTACAAAGTGCTGAAAAGGATTGCCAAAGGACGTGATAACGTCGAAGAACACTGCTTCAGGACCAGTGCAGGAATTCCATCCGGCCCAGGAGACTTGTTTATGTTGAGGTTCGTTAGAACCGTTTTAACTGCACGAGCTCGAAAGTATATCTTTGGCATAGTTACGGATACACGCTCGGGTGCGGGCAGTGGTTGATTGCTTTCCGGCAGGTGAGAATTACCTGCAAACATTTCAGCTAGGAGGTTAGCTTTTTCAACCGGGTCAGTGAATATTTGGTCATCCTTCAAAAGAGCCGGAATAGAAGAAGTAGCATTTTCCTTCACTCTTTTCACGAAAGACCAAAAGCTTTTACTGCCCCGTTGGGCAGTAAGAACTTTGGTGCGAATACGCTGCTCGTACAAAGCTTTTTCACGTCTTAGCACTTTGGCACACGAAGTTCTCGCCCTTTTGCGCATCATATCAGTATCTGCGTTTTTATTATTCCGCCAGACACATTGGCCTTCTGGAGTTGTATTGCTCGAATGGCGGAGCTACGATAAATTATGGACATTGAAATCGCCAGCAATAACGATTTCACTGTTCGGGTAATTTTCGAGGATCCCCGATATATTGTCGGAAAGGGCATCGAAGTTCTGTATAGTTTTCTCCCTTTCCGTGTTTGGGCTTCTGTAAAGAAACCCGAAGTGCAGAAGATGTGCCCTGATTTTGAATTTAACCCAAAGACAGCTAAATTCGGGATCATGCGTGTCTAAAGATTGCTGGCGCTGGTACACAAGTTCATTGCGTATATAAATTGCAAGGCCCCTGTGTAGATAGAAAAGAGATAGGAGGTGATACCCAGGTATGTGAAAATCCTGTGGGTCAGCATCCTCAGATACCTGGGTTTCACTTAAGGCGAAAACATCCGGCCGATGGAGACAAACGTGAGCATAGACAGAGAAGAAATTTGCCCTTAGACCACGTATGTAACAGAAGTCAATTCTAAATCGGCCTGTCATGATTTACGCGAGAAAACCTAAATAAAATGTCTATCTTTTGTATTGTAGTTGCCACTGAGCTAATCGCTGCTTGAACGACTGCCGGTGATCAGTGTTACTCCTTCATCACCAAACAGTCTAGCAGTAACCAACACAATGGCACCAACAATGCAAAAGATTTAGTCGGGTATGGTAAAGGGTATTAGCACAATGCCACGAAAAAAGGCCTTGAAAGACCTCATCCGGTCACCGTGACCTGAAGTGACAGCACTGGTTGGTAGTGTCAGCACTGATTTTTATTTTCCTCGCCCGTCACTAGTATAGCGGTTTCTCCTTTTTTTTATTGTTGTAATTTGTATTGTAAGTTTGAGTAAGTAAATTATTTAAGTTCTTCAGATTTATTTTATTTTTTTTGTATTGTATTGTATTGTAAAATACATACATGTCGTGTGGTACCTTTAAAACATTGCGTCTGTAAAACACATGTGCAAAATCATCTGAGAAAATTCGAATTAGAGCGTGTTCTATTTTGATCTGACAAAGCTTCTGACATCAGCCTTCGAGGTTGTGTGCGTAGTTCTCCCACCCTTGGGAATGAACACCACCACGCAATCAGTCCATGGCTGCGGAACAGAAGACCACCTGATACAAGCAGTGAAGATCCGCACCAGCCATGGTACCACAATTCCAGCATTCCGCTATAAAACCGCCGGAATAATACCGTCGGGTCCGAGCGATTTGAAAGGTTCAAAGCTCTCCTGTCCTCGCGGCGCGCCGGCCCCACTACCGCCGGTATAGGGGATGAACCCCGGAAAATGCGCATCCATGACCACCCCAAGGGTCTAAATTCCTCTCGTCGTCCAACCACCACCATCGCGCTTCGCGAAACCCGGGGCCGTGGGTGCGTTCGACAAGATCTTGGGAATTCGGCAGCCCTCCGATGCATTTTCCACATTGCTGCAAAACGATCTCCATGATTTCCGTTCGCGTTCCTCACGAGATTCCCAAAACGGTTCACTGAGGCCATCCCCTTTCCCGCGATCTTCCCCAAATTGAAGAGTCTCCTCAACTCCGATCTGGCACCAGCGATGTCAGCATTCCACCAAGGTGGTCTGCTGCCACCCCTGTGGACCGTGGGTCTACACGATCGCCGCGTGGCTTGGCCCATGACGCCAGTGAAAACAGCCACGACCTTCTCGATACTCCGTCTATCCTCAATGGTCGGAGGGTCAGACAGAAGAACGCTAAGGATGTTCATTTAGCGATTCCAGTCCGTCCTGCTCTTATTCAACATGGCTGTCACCACCCGCGCCCGAATTCAAATGTTGAACTCAATGTACCTGTGATCGGAGAGGGAGCAGTCTTCCGATACCATCCATCCCTCCATCAGGTTCGCATGCCTCGCACTCATCAATGTAATGTCCAGAACCTCCTTCCTGTTCAACATAACAAAAGTCGGCTCTGAACCCGTGTGGGTATATCTAAGTCACTACCGATTAAAAAATGAAATAAAAACTCACCTTTTGTATTCACGTCCGAGCTTCCCCAGACCACATGGTGGGCGTTCGCGGCCGCCATATTCACCAATCGTAGAAGCTTTTCCGGAGGTGACTCGCATTCGTAGCCCATGTAGCTAGAGACAAACACCATGGTGCCACCACCTGTCTTCCACGCTACCGATACCGTGTCCTCATCGCTGTAATCAGGTAAAATGAAAATATTCAGTCTACTCTTAGCAAGAATGCACGACCTGATCTTACCCAAACCTGTAGTGTGCAGCAGCCTGTAGCCGTTCTTCCGCAGCCAGGGTTCCTGGAACAGAATTAGCTCCTCTTGCATCCCTGTCATCCTCAGAAGCAAAGCTTGGTGGTGAATTGTGAATTTTTTTGATAAGTATTTATTTATTCATCAATATCCATTTTGTTCTCTTCAAAGTAATCCTCCTCAGATATAATGCACTTATGCCGGCGCTTCTTCCAATCCTCGAAGTACTTCTAAAATACGGTTTTTGATATGGCCATCAGCTCGTTGTTCGATTTTGACTCTATCTCATCAATTGTGGCGATTTCTTTTCATTAGTCTTTTCAGTTTCGGTAATAGGAAAAAGTCGCAGGAAGCCAAGTCTGGTGAATAAGGTGGTTGAGGCATAATTAGGGTGTTGTTTGTGGCCAAAAAATCATGAACAAGCATTGATGTGTGAGCTGGTGGATTATCGTTATGCAGAATCTATAATTTTTTTTTCCACAATTGCTATCGTTTGAGCCGTATTGCGTTACTTAAACGTTGCATAACTTCCTTATTAACCGTACGACCTGTTGGCAACAACTCATGATGCACCACGCCATTGTAATCGAAGAAAACAAAATTTACCTTTTCTATTGAACAAACCTCGTACATAATGAGAATACCTCAAATTATTATATAATAAATATAAAATCGTTTGTGTGTTTGTTAGTAACGCATGATCTCCGAAGCTGTAAGAGCTAGCGAGCTGAAATTTTCAACACAGGTTCGCGTCAGATTTGAGCCCTTGGAAAGCAGACCGCAAAAAAAACATTTTTTTATTTTCAATAATACATTTTTTAAAAAATAGTACCACGAGCGGATCTATGGGCTAATATAGAAGATAAGATATAAGATAAGATATATATACGATTTTTATGAAAATTACAACAAGTTGAATTGAGTTGAAAATAACTTTTAGGATAAAAAATAGGACCACAAGAAGACGTAGGGGGAAATAGTATATTGCTTACCGAAACTATACAACATGATGTTCATTGCTAAGCGCATCACGGTATAACTGCTGGATCGATTTCTATAATTTCTTCTGGATATTGTTTGAAATACTTTCAGAATGGGCGTTAGCGAAGCCGCGGGTAAATGCTAGTTTTATAATAAATTAGTAAATTATATAATTTTGTTTGCCTCATAAACAATTTTATTGTTATAAAAGTGGTAGTAATTTTTGGTCTCGTATTATTTATGAAAACTCGAATACTTTTTTCCTTAGATAAATAAAAACATTTTGTTGACTTAATTCAGTGCTGCTAACCGAGTGTAACTTGCAAATATCAATTTATGATTAATTTTATTTCATATAAACCAATATAAATGAATAAAATCACACTATTTTGACCGTAATATATAAAATTTTGCCAAGTATAGGAGTAATCAATGGGTATTCAAACATTTGGGTATATGCGTCCATTTTAATTTTTTTGTTCATTTGTTTTTAATTATTTTTGAGAGGAATTTTTTTAAATTTCTTCTACTCTCTCGTTGCTACAGTTTGCTGGAAAAGTAAATGACAATCCTAATGTAAACATACAAACACGAGAATTGAGTATCGTTTCATCAAGTTCTCTCTATCCGAAATCGTTTGTCAATTTTGCTATTTAAACTAATAATTTTATTTGCTCAACATTCACTCGTGCAGCAGTAGCAAACGGCATCATTGGGGTATTATTTATCATTCTAATGTTCATAAATAGTTTTAGTTTTAGATTGGAAATTATTATTGTCACCATTTAATGCACACACAGACACATACATATGCTTTACTAAGATCACAAATCTGAACGCGTGCTTAAGTACGCGTACACGTTGCCCCAACACAAACCAGAGCAACCAACCAGCTTCGCAAGAATAAAGCAAATAATTCATTCTATTTCTTTTGTGCTCCACAAACAATTGTTAAATCTTGGAGTGTCTTGACTTATACTCTGATTTGTTTCACATCCAAGGGGAATATCAAATGCAAAGGACACACAAAATACATACAATTTTATTTCTCATTTCGCCTTCCTTGCTTGTTGCTGGTGTCTAAAAGTTTTACTTCTGCAAAAGTCGTCATACAAATCCATATGACATAATCAGATAAAGTCTGCTGTGGTGTCTCTTTTTCATTGTTGTTGTTGTCAGGAAATGTGTGAAGTTTGCTGTAGTAGTTGGCCATATTTTGTATTTACACGTGTGTGTGTGTGTGTGTGTGTGTGTGTGCGTGTGAATGTGTTTTTGTAGCCGCCTCACTTTTAGTTGAATAGCTTTGTTTCATATTATGATATTGGTTTTACTACTTTGGTGGAAATTAACTAAATTGATAGTCAAACATACGAGTTGACATCAGGTGTGTTTTAAATTGAGCGAACGAAGCAAAAAAAAAACAAAAACAACAAAATAGAAATAGAGAACGAGATGAATGTGTTTTATGTTTTATCAGATAAATTTATTGAATATAAAAAGTTTTCAATTTAAAATTATTGAATATTTATGAAGTTTATAAATAGTTACTTAGGCTTTTTTCTTTTAAGTCAACTAATGGAGCTGTTAATTAAATTGAATATTTTATTGGATGAAAATTTAAATCTATTGATTTGAACTTGTTAAAAATGATTGGATTTTTATTTGCATTCTCTCACTTTACACATACAACTTATAAGCTGATTAAAAATTTTGAAGGAGAAGCAAGCATATTCAAGGGCCATCATATAAAATAAAAGTAAATTTATTCAAGTTTTGGCTTATCAGGTAGAATTAAACATTTTTCAAAATACCACAAGATCCAAAAGACACAAAAATAACATATATTTTAAATTATACTACGAAACATAAAGAATGCGTCACCTGCCACAGCAACAATGATGTCGCGTTTTTAAGCAGATAACATTGACCTATCCTTGATATAGGGAGGTATTTTGCTGTAAGCAGAGCTGAAGGACAGTAAATATGGGCAATGATTCTTTGCAGATAATGTGACTAGTCCATACATGCATGTATAGTGTAGTGCACAGAGGACTAGGAATAGTCAAAGGCTAACTCAAATGTATGAAGAAAACAAGGTATATTTAACGTTACGATATCCTAGGGGTGGACCATATAACCCACCTTTGCATTACATCGGACTAACCCAAGAACTACTCGAGACTTGACATTGGGAGTGCTGCTATAGTTCGTGGAGCAAAACGCAGGATCGCACTTAAGAAAACCACAATTGTAGAGTGGTTGGAATGCACTTTAAACGTAATCCTATCAACGATAATTAAATATCGACGATACTTAGCTGATAAGACACTTAGGTATACTCACAGTGGCCTGTGCTAGTCGACTGCATTAATTACGGAAGTTAAAATATCACGTGGTTAAGATGAAAATCTTACAAGGTTTTGTTTACAAGCGACTGCATGATAGAAGCTCAGAAGGGCACACAATTGTAAAATAATGCTTTGATCTTTACAGTTTACAGTTACTTTATATAAGTTTCAGAAAATACGGAAGATCAACATTAATTTTTAATGTAGCAATAACGCAAAAAAAAGTCAGAATTGTTTTAACAGTAGTAAGTTTCAATAAATTATTTAAAATTAGCGTAAAAACAATTCCCTAAGAAGTGTTAGTTAATTCGTATTACCAACGCCCTGTATATATTTTCTTTTTCTTTCCCTCCTCCCCGTAACTGTCATTCAGTGAGTGTGGTTATTTATTTATTTTTTGTTTTTATTAGATTTATATCTACCGCTAAGTCCATTTGTTTCTTCACCAACAACGTTGTGGAGCAACAATTTAATGCCTTTTAGTTGCAACCGTAAAAAGTTAAAATTATAACCGAAATGTGAATTTAATCGAAGTACGTGAACAGAAAAATGAAAATTTGACTACATCTTGGGAATATGCACGTACTTATGTACGTTGTATATACATTCTTCGCAAACCATGCAACAAACACATCAAATTGCCACAAAAAAAAGACTCAAACTGAAACTTGAATATTTTCCTCATTGGTCTTGCTACAATTTTAGCAGCCGACGAAAATGTTTGCAAAGGAGAAATAACGAAAAGTGCGAGTGTTGGTTGCACTCATGCATTTGAAATAAAAATATGTACATACAGCTTTTTATAAATGTTTACACTGGCAATGATTTGATGAGAAAAAAAAATACTTTCAGGAAACTGTTGCTTTGCAAAAAATCCTTTACAAATGGTTGTATTCAATGGTTCTTGTTAAAAGCTCTGGGGAAGCTGCAAAGCAGCCAGAAGGCAAAATTATATACGATGTGTTGTCTGCATTTCTTTTCTACAAACCATCATCTTCTCACTTTAACACTTTAAAATGAAATTGAATTTAAAATAAGATTTTCTACAGGACAGCACAGTACGTTAAACCTAAAATTAATACCTCAGCCCAGGTACAAGTTAATGTTCGCCATCGTCCACTTCAGTTGCTGTTATCTAACAGAGCTGTACACGAATGCTTCATTGTTTGATTTTTCAATTATTAATTTGTATTATATATTATTAATAATTCGAAATTAATTTCAACTCGAGTTGAATGAAATAAATGGTGGTGCTGTTTGCTGAGAGCTAGCCCCTTGACTCGGTAACAAGAAAATTCTCTGTTGAAGACGCGGTCAAATCCTCAAAAAACACGCAACTGCAAAGTAGTGGAAGAATTAAGCTCTCTATCCTTGTTTTTACTTCACCACCTGTCTATTCGAAACAGTGGCAAGGGATCCAGCTATTTCGATTCATTTCGAGGCGGTAAAGCGTTTTCGTATGGAAGATTCCTTAATATACATAAATATCAGGATTATTGAATTACACAATATACATATCTGTGGCCTTTTGACAAAACAACCTCTTTCAAAAACTGCAATTTTACAGGATGGGGGTGCTGATGGCGAGTAGTCAGCGTGTTGGCTCTGCAACCAGAAAGACCCAGGTTCGATTCCCAGCCGGGTCAAATCAGAAAAAAAATTTTTCTGAGTTTTCTGTGCTACAGCACCCTCCTTCGTCGGTATTTGAGCAATAAAACGTCGGCGAAGTAAAATAATAAATAAAATGGCTCCATTAGCTTAAAAATAATGCGTCAAAAAACATCAGCGACGCCGCAACTTTGCTTTATAATTTACACGCAACTGCAGAGTTGTGCAAGAATTAAGCTCTATCTTCCTACCACTTTCACCACCTGTCTATTTCTTCCCTATCCTTCTCTCTAGTACAAGTGCAATGCATTGTATATGTAGGGGATAGCCCCTGAGCACTGGTCCAAGATAAAAAAAAAAAAAAAAGGAGAACGAAGAAACTGTTAAAATATCTAACAACTTTGATTTTAAAATATTTGGTGAAAAGGTGAAAGTGTAGTATTAAATTTAAATACTAAATTGAAGTGAAGATATCAATAATTCTAATCTAATGCCAACAGATTTTCAGAAAAATTAAGAATAAAAAGATAGGATGTTTTGTCGAAATTGTTTTCAACAAAAAAAATTAACTTACATTACACAAGTTGTTTTGTGAAAATGGTTTTAAACAAAAACGTGATTCATATTTTGCGCTTATCTCAAGGCAAGTTTTTTTGTTAAAATGGAACTAATAAAAAAAGTCGAAATAGGTTATTTTAAAAAATATTATTATATTTAATATAACATAAATACTTGAATTCAATTAGACAATATTGGTACAACATTATATTTCTGTACGGAAAAGAAATTTCAAGTTTAACAAAAAAGTATTCAAAAGGAAGGAAATAAAAACTGTAACTCTACACATTTTAAAAACATAATTATATTATTGAATACCATCATCTTCGTCAAGGTCTGGGTGAACTTCAATGGAGATTTCACCTTCCGCCTTTATATTCTGATAAAAACTGTGGTAAGTTGTACCAATTAATGGCAGCATTTCTAATAAATCTTTCTTTTTATTTTGTGATACAGGCAAAGGGGAATTGTAGCTTGTGGCCAATTGGGGAGATGGTTCTTAACGGCGACGCGAGTTTATATCTAGCATCTGAAATTACTCTTCTGGGTGTAATGAAAATTTGTAGTGCAAAACTCCTGGCTTGCTTTTTTCGTATCTCAGCCATCGAACGTTTTTCCACTCAAACTTCTCACCTAAAAATCAGAAGATTAAAAAAATAATATTGTGTTGAAAAGAATGTAGGTATTTAAAATTTTACCTGAAATGCTATTTACACCTCAATGTATATTTGTCCTTTAGTAGTGCACGAAAATCGAAGAAATCCTCTTGTCTTAATTCATGGACAATATAATTTTTATTGGTCGCCGATATTAAGTTTGCCCAATCGTGTGAATGTTCAATAGATGCAAAGAAATTTTTTCTTTTCTCTTCTATTTGCGCATGTACAGTATCACATTCAAGATGCGTATAACCCACGACAAGAAATTTATGATCAATAAGTTGAATACTTGCGTGATCTTCCAAAACTTTCTCAAACATTGCGCAAAGATATGAGTTGCGGTTCTGACCAGGACAGGAATCACTATATAAAAGAATATGACGAACTGAATTTGGTAAATCCAACAGACATTTAAATATGCAAAACCCAATATCGTTTGCACCCCGCTTTGCAATGGTTTCGTTCCATATATAGCACAAGGCTTTTTTCGTTGCTCCATCATGCACGGTTAATTTAAAAGTCCACAATGGTCTCTTGTAAAAAAACAAAGCAGCACGTAAATAAGGAGTTGGAAGACATTGTTGTAAGTCAAATGTGAACATTTTTATATTTTCGCTATTTATTGCGAGTTCCTTACCTTTTTTCTTGCATTCATACGAAAAATCTGCATCGTCATGATGTTTTTTTTGTTCTAACTTCATAGATTTTTATCTTCTTCGTCGATAGAGTTTCTTATTTTGGATTTAAAGAGTTCGCATGTATTACACAGATCAAGCTGAGGTTTCTTGAACTTAATATCTAGGTTAGTAAATATATCTCTATATTTTGATTTCGATACGCAATCAGAGTATTTTTCAGTATATAACCGGTATAATGTTGCCAAGTTAAGACCACGTTCAAAATATAATTGATTTGTATGTCGACGTCTGTAGTGACTTTCGTACTTCGCAATGCTGTTTATATGATCTATAACTTCATTATATTTATCGATCGACAGTTTGTGGGGTGGATCATGTTTTCCACGTCTATCATCTTGTATAAGTCCTCCAGAAATTTGTTTTATTTTATGTAAATTAAAAGTAAAGCATTTATGACATACCCGAATCTTTTGTCCTTTTTTTTCACAATGGTATTTGTACACATATTGCCAAATTTATACCACGCATGAACTCCAAAACAACTTCTTTTGATCAAAATATTTATTTTCAAGTCCACAAAAACACTTCTTTGCAAACAATATTTTACTTTTTCTCAGTTTTTGTTTTCACATAAGAACTTCTTTTCACACAAGTCGTTTAGTCAAAATTTGTGTTCTCAATAAACCATTTAAAAATTTATCTTGTCTCAAGCAAGTTACATATTTTCTAAATTTCAGTTTTGATAAAACAACTTCTTTGAAGTCCTTTTGTCAAAAGGATAAAACAATTTTATTTCTTGCATTTTACAAAATATTTAAACTCTTTCAGATAAGATATTTTATCAAATATTTTTTCCAAATATAATGAAAGTAGTTGATTTGCCAAGAACTGTAGATTTTTAACCAATTGGCGTAGAAATGCAAGGATTACCAAAAGAACCGTGTTAAAAATTTATATTTAATATAAAAATCTTGCAAAAATGTCTTATTTCGAGAGAAGTTGTTTTGTCAAAAGTCCACAGATATATTGCTTGAGTTATGTTGCCTTGAATTGAATCGGGTTTTCTCTGGCTGCTTTTGCTATTCAACAGAACAAAATACTGACCAACGGAATTGCGCTGAACTAGATATTGAAACACGGTCCAAATTTGATCAGTATGAGAGTTAGAATTTGATTTACCCGGTGTTTAGATTACCGTGGGATTAGGCCGTAATGGCAGATGGGCACCGGAATCTGGAACAAAAGTTGCTGCTTCCATGATATATTCGTATCTCTAATGAAAATGAAAAATTGATGTTTCATTTTATTTCTTTTTCTCAATCTGAAAAATTTCAAGTCAAAAGCGACAAGAAATACCTATGTAGGCTGTATATTCCAGATACGTGCTGTTGGCCTAAAAACTTCCAATATTGCGACAAAGCGCAAGATAGTCAATCGAGTTGCCTATACTGTACTTCTGTACTCAGTCGAGTAACTTATAAATAGTCTTTGAAATAGCAGACCATACATGAGATTTGTATTCTATTTCCGATCGGATGTAAGCGGTATAAATACGAACGAGATCAGATGGGCTGAAGTATGTCTTCCACCGTCTTGAAAAGACGAGGAAGTAGAGTGTTTTTGTTAGACCTAAAATTGTGCTCAATCCAGTAATCATGATTCTTCAATATCGGACTAATAAAAAAAATGAGTAGTGTGCAAGTGGAAATGGTTTTAAAAGTCACGAATCTCCCCAAGCCGATGAAGCTAGCTTTGTAGAATGGTCCCGCTAGACTCAAACCATCCACATGAAAATGTAAGTAAGTAACTGCATACATAAATTTCACATATTATAACCAGTGCCGAAATTCCATCCCACCTAGGAGACTTGTTTATGCTTAGGTTCGCTAAAACTCTTTTAACACCGGTCAAATCAAACAATTTTTTTTTATATTTTTGTGCTGCAGCAGCATCCTTCGTCGGTATTTGTGCAATAAAACGTCAGAGAAGTAAAATAACAAATAAACTGATGCGTAAAAATTAACATCAGAGACTCCGTAACTCTGCTTTATAACTAATACGTAACTGCAGAGTTGTGAATTTAAATCTATCCTCCTACCATTTCCACCATCTGTCTGTCTTTCTCTGTTCAGTTCCAGTGGAGTGTACTGCTTATGTTGGTCTAAGAAAGAGGATGAGCACTGGTCTAACAAAAAAAATTATTCAAACATTTACAGTTCGTAAATTCCAAGTTTCGTTCGAAACCAATAACTCTTTTAGAGTTCTGCTTTCCAGAATTCGATTTTATTTTTGACCAGTTCAAGATAGTCATTTTGCAACTCCTTGCAGCATTGAGTAACGAAGTCATTGATACTAGAATTAGTTGCAGGCGAGAATAAAATAAAAAAGAAGAAAAAACAATCAAGTAATTCTCGATGAATCGACAATAAAATTGTTTATTTTATTGATAAGTTATCTTTAAATTATAATACACATACATGTATGTCTAAATTAAAAAAAAATATTGTTGTCTCTTTATTCTGCAGTATATTGCAAAACAGATATTTGTTCTGTGGATATCAATGGAAGGTTACAGACTGAATCTAGAAAAAACAGTAGCTGTTATTTGCAATAGTACTCCATGCTTAGAAATGCATTCCCACCATTTAGATAATATATGTATCTGAATTTTATTTCTAAACATTTTTCTGTTAAATGCTCAAGATGAATGTGAGATATTTTACATTCAAGTGTTTAGCATCTTATTTGGAGGGAAGGTGTACGTAAACTGAATTATATGAACGTATTACTGTAAACTTACCCAGCAAAAAATTTTTTAAAAAAAAGGTAATCCAGTTTGAAATTAATAATTTTTGGTGGAAGGATTTCCCAACTGGATTACCAACTTAATGATTTTAACACGGCGTGAGACTAAAATAATCCATTCTTGAGAAATTATTACTTTTTCTTGTGTGAAATTGTTATTTTTTTACGACGGCAGTTTTTATAAGTTTTTTTAAATCCTCATTCGTCATCAATTTGTTGAATATTATTCGGATCAACGACTGAGGGAACTAAAGGTTTCTCGCAGCATGGCCTTGGACGCAATTCCAAGTTCATCTGCACGCGCTGGTACAACAGCTGCCAAGATGCGACGACCGCGAAACTTCCGGTCGTGCCAAGTGCACTAGTTGAAATACAGGACGACAAGACAACGGATACACCGGTGGCCTCAAAGCCAACTGAACCACATGTACCCGCTATGGCGCAGAAGAACGGTGCGCCAGCTGAGCTATAACCAGCTGAGAGCCAGGCACCCAAAGACAAACCCGAAAAGAGACGTACAGCGGGACTGTCGGTATGTCTCTGTAGAAGGGAATCTGAAGGTTCTGAACAGGGGTTCAGAAACGAAATATGTGGTCTCGAACAGACAAGTCGTGCTTGATATCACGTTTCTCAGTTCGAGACACTCTGCCTTGGCCCGGCGATGGAACGTCTCCTCGGACTGCTCCTTCTCTGACTACCAAGGTTCAAGAAGCTGGTCAGAAGTGCAAAGCGCAGGTCCTGCAGGGAGTTTTGCGGTAGCGTGAGGTCTTCCTCTAAGACCAGCAGGCTGCCGAAGATTCTGACCAAGAGGCCACCATCCCGGGCTTCGTGAGGGGGATGAATGGTAACTGGACCAGCAGCTGCGGGGCATATCTGGGGGTTCTTTTGGACAACCACTTTCTGGGCAGCGAACCGTTGGCAGACGCTGAGGGCGTTGTTGCGTCACCCGCCCTGGCTCTGACACCTGTTGTGCTATCAGATACGTTAGGCGATTGTAAGCTTCCAACCGTTCAAGGCTCCTCGACCGGACGGCATCATTCCGGCGGATCTACAGCACATTGTGGGTCTAGTCATCTCGTGGCTACTGGCCATATACGTGGTATATCTTAACTGGTCTCATATCTCACACCAGTGGACGAGAAGCGAAGTGATCTTCATCCTATAGAGGGGGATGACATCGCATACTGTGGAGAGGGATTACAGGCCCATAAGTCTCACTTCTTTTCTTTTGAAGACTCTGGAAAAGCTGCTTGATATCAACATCAGGAAGGGCATCGACAGCTTCCTGCTGTCCACCACCCAACATGCCTACACGGCTCTTCACTCGCTCTTGGGCCACATAGAGACATCACTGGAGCATGGGAACTTCACCCTGGTATCATTTATCGACATGGAGGAAGACGATGTTGATCCGGCGGAGATTGCCCGCCGCTCGTTAGCGCGGGGATTGACTTGCGGATTTATTGGGAATCTGCTCACGTGGAGGACGATTGCTTTCACACTTGGGGGCGCGCGCGTCTCCAGACGAGCCGCTTTTCGAGCTGCAAGCGCTTGGAGTTTCGTTGTAGGTGGCTCAATGAGCCGGCCTGCACGATTGCGAGGACAATGTGGCCTCGGTTTAACGTCAGGAGGTCTGGACGGCTGCTGAAGTTTTCGAGGTAGAGCGTTTTTAAAAATAAAAATATTTCTCTGTATAAAATTTATGTGAAATCACTAACAATTTTGAATGGTTTTCGTGCAGTTTAGCTCTTTTAATATGTAAATAATTTAGACAAAAAAAGTCGAGTTTATTCTTTAGTATTTATTTAACCAACCAACAAACAAAATAAATAATCGTAAATACCAGCTGCTTCCATAAACTTTTGTGAACATTTTATAAATTTTTTGTATGAATTTTGGTAAAATCACAAATTAAATTATTAATGTATTTTATCTGGACTTGTTTGTATAAAGTAGGTAAAATGTAAATTTTTAACAGCTCTTTTGCATAAAATCGTCTTCTCGTTTAATGAAAAACAGCACCGAAATAGCTTAATTCTTTTATATTCTTCCATAGTAATTATTTAACTTATATCGATGCTCCATTATTCGTAATAACATTATAAGCGATTTTATGTATCATTTGATGATGAACGTTATTTGTGTCGATGATGAAAATTTAATTATTAGATTTTTTACATTTTCCTCTTTACAATGGATATTTGCTATTGTGCATTTACACATCAAATTCGCAACAATTCACATATTTACTACTTATAAACATGTATACATACACATGTACATACTAGTTCATATGAATGCAAATAAATTTCTGGTTTCTTTTGTTGCTGTTGCTATAAATATCCCTTATGCCATGCTGGATATTCAATTAGGCAGATTAAAATCATAATTATATTATGGTGATGCATAACGTTTTGTGAGTGCTTTTTTCCATTGTGATAGTGATTCAAGTGTTGCATGTAGTCGCGTGACAAACAAACAAAAAAATGAATTGGCCAGAGGCAGGCTAACGGTATGTGTGTAGGATTACGATTTTTTTTTTGTTGTACGGTAGCGTGAGTGTAACTGCAGGCAGAAACAAAAAAACAATTTAAATTTTCATTTCAGCCGATATATTTGTTTCGTGAAATTCTACTTTTTTTTTTTAACTTTGAATGTTCTTTGCGTATTTACATTAACTGTTGCTTTTTCAACCGCTGCTATACACACATACACACCTTCTTCTGCATGTAAATATTTTTATTGAAAACTGTTGCAGAAATTGGCACTATTGAATGTTTATTAATACTCATTAATACACACTCTTTATACCGGAATTTACTACAAGTCGAAGGTAACGAAAGAGGGAGAGGCAGATTGAGAGGTAGAGGCTGAAAGAATACCTGCAGGCAGGATTGCTCCAAGCAAAAGCAATTTTACGAAAATTCGTTGAAGAATTCACATTGGAAACAGAAACAAATATCAACAATTTGTTTTCCATTTTAGATTTCCAAATAATATTGATATTAAAATTCAGAATTGTACGAAAAATCCTGTATATATGCAATGCATTGTACTTGCACTAGAGACGGCGACAGTGTAGGGTAGATAGATTGTGATCAAGATTAACGGGGGTAAATGGCCATAGCACCTACCCCTACAGTGTTCGCAACACCGGCTGAATTTTGACGTCCACCACCGCCCCCATGGGCACATGGAGAAACACGTAGTGAGTCAGTACACATAGGTTGCATTCGAAGTGTCACAGTTTTCGTTTGTCTATGATATTATACCTTGCTGAGATGTTTCGGGCTGACTAGACTCTGTGTCACATCAGAGAGTTTAACGCCAAGATCTCTAATAAATAATTCTTGCACAACTCTGCAGTTGCGTGTTAATTATAAAGCAAAGTTGCGGTGTCTTTGATGTATTTATTATTTTACTTCACCGGCATTTTATTGCTCAAATACCGTCAAAGATGGCTGTTGTAGCACCGAGGAAACTCTGAAAAATTTTTTTACTCAACCGGCCTGGGAATCGAACCCGGGTGCTTCTTTGCTGACGCATGTACAGAAGTATTTCTTTTGTGGTCTTGACATTATGATTAATATGTAAAGACATTTTAAAATAGGTTTTCTAAAACAAGTGTTGACAACTCGCTACTGTTCTATATTTTCGGTGACAACAAGTGTATTTTTATCACAAAAGTTCTTGAAGTCTACCACAAATGTTTATAGTATACACGAAAATTTTCATGATATTAGTAAATCACATGAAAAAGGTGTGTTTTTTAGGGGTTACAGATTTGAAGAAGCTTTTAAGCTAAATAATATTGGCGGTGAAACAAAAAGAGTTGTATCAAAAAACCGCTAACAATTTACTAGAAAATTTATTTAAGAGATAAAAGGGCAGATTGAAATTTTACGGAAATAAATATTGCATATGTTAGAAATGTTTTATGCCATTTCATAAATGTGCCATTAGCTACACAATTTCATTCAATGCCGAAATAGTACTGAAAAGGCGGCATGCCTTATATCGGTTCATCGATATCCCCTCGTTCGTTCCGTTCGTACATTTGTATTGAAAAGAAATGCACCTACCTAACACACTACCAAATTTATCACATACTGAAGAAATCTACCAATATTGGTCTGATCAGACCAAGTTGACAGTCCTAGCTGCAGGTGCATTCATTATTATTCGATTGAAAAAAAAAGGCTTCCTCTTAGGCTCACAAAATTTAGGACAAATTAAGTTAAGTAATGTAACTACTAAAATAACCAACAACTCTAGTGGTTAATCTACCAACAATTTCGTTAGCTGCAGGGTATGTATTTATAATATTAAGTATATGGATTTCAGATTGTTATTAATGAAACAGTGAGAATTTTGCCCTTCCACATAAATTTCTGAAAATGTGTGTGAATTTTAACCAAAACATATAGATGTGTGTGTGGCTATGTGGAACTGTGTGCATGTACATATTTGTTTATTAAAATATTTGCTAATTTGATTTTAAACCACAAATAAATTAAATCTGTCAACACCACATAATCCAACCATAAACAATAAACACGTTTGTAGCATTACTTTTTAGTCAGCAACATATTGTTGCCACAAACAGTGTTTGCCGTCTGTGTGTGCATGTGGAACTAGTTTTACGTTCACTGTTATTTGACAAAATAATCAAATTATTTGCAAACAATCTACTTTGAGAGTGCGCCTTGGGAGCCTTTGTAAATGTAATTAATTATTATTTAATGTATATAATCGTATACGTTATGAAATTGAAAGAAATATTTGTAAACATTTTCCTGTTTGAACTGCAACGTTTGATTTTGAAAAATTTTAATATCAAAGCAACATTTTACATAAATTGATATAGCAAAATCTATACTGAAAAAAACTCGTCATTCATACAAAGAATTTTTGCGCTAATACAATGAAATTTGTTATTAAAAGACTCCCAAAGATACGTTTCATTGGATCAATGAAAAGTGTTTCATTACATTTATGAACATCCTTTAGCTGCGTGTTTCTTAAATATAATCAAACAATTTCTTTAGTTTAACGAAATATTTTCATATATAAAATGTAAATGTTTCATTGATATAATGACGTTATTACGTAACACAAACGAAATTAATTCATAAATTTGATAAAAAAATATATTTGAAATAATATTGTTGTTATGAATGCAATGCAAATATTTCATCACTACAATGAAATATTCTTCATATGAAATAATAACTTTGCTTACGTATGTATATATGTAAGATTATTGTCTCGTTAAGCTAGTCTATATTTACATTTAGTGGGTAGACCTCCCAAAAAGTCTTTGGGAATAACCGCATACACATACTGCCGTATTCATAACATTTTTTTTTTATAAAAGGTTTAATAGACAAATTTCCATACAACATTCAATCAATATACCTTCCATAAATCCAAAAAATATTTATGAATACAGCAGATAGTCTACAGACTTCCCATATGTATATTCAAGTTAACTTTTTTTTTTTTTTTTTTTTTTTTGTTTATTAAACTTGACAATATTGGAAGTAAACCACGGATGGGCTGGTTTCATTATCCATACGTTATTAGTGCTCAATGTATTCTTTGATTATACAAATTTTGTATTTGCGAACTTGCTTGCTGTACATATTAATGTCGATCGTTAAGTACTCTTTATATCCATTCTGTTTTGTTGCAAATCGCGTAAGTTCTGTAAAAAATGATATGATAACCCAGCACACAATCTTCAAGCAAAATAAATGTCCTTGGTAATTTTTTTTTTATTTTATCATTTATAGGGGTTAAATTTGGTTTCTGCTTTTAAAATCGATCACAATATGGTGGATGATATGTCAATATTTGTGAACTGTTATTTAAAACCAATCAAATATGGACTATTATTTTTGTACATAATTTCTTTTAGTGCAATTAGAAGAAAGGGAATCAAAACAATCGATCATCAGCATATTTCAAATTGAAAAATTTTAACTAATTGCATAAAGAGAGTTTCGAAATAAGGCACTGCATACATATCAATGTATTTAACAATTATCGAACAAGTTTTTGTTGTGTGAGTAAAAAAGGGACACATTTCCGTATTAACTATCGTGAAAAGCATGAACAGTAATATGAAAATATTGATACTAGAGAAATGTTTTACTGAAAAGCACTTAATAATTATTTGCGTAAAAAGTATGTACTTCCTTAAGTACGTTTTATAGGGAGAACATTTTCTAATATTAAGTTGGTGTAAACGATTCTAAAAATATGTCCACGTAACAGGGACATAGCAGTACCTCAGACAAGCATAATAAATTCTCTGCAGCTAAGGAGTCACCATATCAAATATCTCCTTTGAGTCAGCGTTTATATTGCTGTCAGCACCAGGATATTTAAAGCGATCAAAGGAAGCGTTGGCACATTGAAATACGCAATCGCCCAAGTTAAGGGTGACCTGATTAGAAGCTGCAACCGATCCGGAGAGTTGCCACTGCGTACACAGTTACTCGGGAAATGTGTATTAAAGTGTCTTCATTCAAGGCAATCCAGGAGCCATCATCCGACCCTCTCTTTACAATAAGTCTACGAAGTCTTCGCAAAAGGATCTCTCAGAGCTCCACTTCGCTTTCGTGTAACGTTCTTCAAACCTCAGTTTGTAACCAGCCAACCCATTCGTCAACTTGGCCTCTTACACTCGGCTCGCAAAGCCCCGATCTCAGTACTCCATCCCTGAGGCTTAACGTATCCTCTCGTGATCGTCCTTCTGCAAGCCTTGCTGGTGGTCACCCTGCAGGCGTCCGTGAGTTTTCCCACCGCCTCCTCCAGACCGAGGCAAGGAGCAGATTCCAGAGATCCTCCAGTCACTAAAACACCCAACCTAAGAGTCGCTCACCACTGATATATCGATAACTTTCCTCCGTATCGATCTGTGATCACCACCGGCACTCTCCTTCGCTTCTCCTCCTCAGACAGGCGTCCGGTGAAGAAGAGTTCTTGTACGGCAGTTAGCAGGAAAAGACACAAGAAGGTTGTCCTTGAAGTGACACTGTGAAGTCATCATTGCTGAAATGATTAAGGAGAAAATGATTAATTAAGATACAAGCACTATTCTTATCCGTGCCAGGGAGAACGATCAGCTTGTAGCCAAGGTTGAGTCCAAGAACATGATCACGGTAAACCCATGGTTCTTGGACCAGTATAATATCTTCTCCCCCATTGTGCTGAAGGTTAATCATTATTAACCTCATCATCATTGGCTGTCATCACGGTTATGTGCGTCTCTCCTTCGGACAAGAACAAAGTGTTTTTTAGAAAAAAATACCTTTCCAAAGAGTATCTTATTTAAAAAGTACCTTTTCTAAAACATACGTTTTCTGAAAAGAATCTTTCAAAAACATTTCTTTTTCTAAAAAGTTATTTTCCCGATAGCTACTTTTTCAAAAACTTTCCTTTCAAAAAAAACTTCATATTCTAAATGTAGTGCTTCTACATAGTTAACCTCGCGTTAGGTGCTATTGCGTTCATTTGTCAATCAGTACGATTGCCGATCTTTTTGTATTGCTGAATGACTGATGAATAAATCCTGCGAGAATCACTGTATTAATAAACTATTTTGTAGCCTATTAAGTCGACAGTATTATAATATTTTTGATTAATTAAAAATTTTCTATTTGAAGTAATTAACCTGCTATTTATAATTACAGAAAAAGTGTATGGTTTTATTTACAAATATTTTTTGTGGAGTTTGTGGTTTCTGCTGCACGTACTAATGACTTTGTGGTTACAATAACAAAATTCAACAAATGAAGTATTCAGAAACATGTGTAAATATTGAAAAAGTGATTTAAATAAAAACACTTCAAATATAACATAGTTTGATATATTTAAAATAAATTTAATATGGAAATTTAAAAAATTTACTTTGGAATATTTTTTAATCAACTAACCGGAATTCATTAAAATAAATATTAAAAGTACCAAATGCCTGCGAAATAAAATACATGTTGTGATAATATTACAGAATACATAGGTACACAAATACTCGTACATATAAAACATTAAACATTTCATTTTAACTTTCTATCCTTATTGTGTTCTCTTTTTCATTTAATTACAACAATTGTTCAATTCACAATTTGTAAAGGGTGTCTGGTAGCAGATTTATATTTTCAAACTTAAATAAAAAACTTAATAACTGACACAAAGTTTTATTAAGAGCATGGAACGATAGAGCGGAAATGCGGATTTTATTTTCTAAACAGTATGTCATCCAGATCCTTTTTTAAAATTTAATGAATAATCGCTCTTGGAAGTCCCAGATAGGCTTCTCTTTTCCGTATTGTAAGTCGCGGATTTTCACGTAAACTGCTTTCAACCTGTTTAATGTTTTCGGATCGACTGGGGCATTCATAGCCGAAGCAGTTGCGGGGAATCTCTGCACCCACTAACGAATAAAATTTACACTGGATCCATCACTTATTCGTCGACAAAATTGTCGACGATCAATTACGTAAGAATCATTACTCTTAAAAAATGTTTCCACAACGACCGCGCGATGCTCACTCGATCACTGCGACATCGTGACTCACAAATCTGCAAAATCGATAATTCCAACGGCGCCACACTCCTTCGCACCGTTTATTACTTTTTGAAATAATCGTATTTAAAAATATAAATATCCCACCAGACACCCTGTATTAACTTCTAATGCATTTCGTAATCGTGTTATTATATTGTATTGTATTTTTGTTGTTGGTAATTTTCATACAAAAGTATGTTCTATAAGTTTCGCAAATGATACCAAATGTCAATTCCGTTTTGACATTTGTGAAGTAAACAGACTCAGAATATAAATCGACAGGCCATGAATCGATTTAGTCCGTAAGAAAGCGCAATAATTGTTTCCATTTTTTTGCGCAACAATTCGTCGGTTGTGTTGGCCCAGCGTCAATGTCGTCGCAGATATTCTGACCGTACGACACCAACTTACACACAATATCGTCTTGAAGGGACTAGGATGTTAACGAGGCTGGCCCGCCCCGGAGCAGCCGTTGCGCTGCTGTTCCCCAAGATGTTGAAGAAGAGCACGGAACATCGAGCAGACGATGCGCCAGGCAGAATTTTGGTTAAAGATTTGAAGATGTTTCCTAAAAAAGTGCATACAGTGCATCAGCAAAAGAACATCGGCTGATTACTTGTGCCCTACCTTGCACTTGTTATTGCAGCCAGAAATCAAAAAACAAAAATTTTGAACCCGCTGGGTTTACAGGGGCCGAAAATTCCAAAGTCTTTTAAATTTTACAATTTTAAAATTCAATATTTTAGATGGAATTAAAAGTGTACTAAACTTTATTGAAATCGGAAGCAAACAAGAAAATTCATGATTGATTTTACTTAAAATGAGTCTTATAGAAATGAATTGCATATGTTTTTGAAATAGTGGTATTTAGAGCAGGTTGCGGAATATTAATATATTTTATTAAATTTGTAAAAATCTTTCAAATATATGATAACTAATATCATAAACTAAATTTTTCTTAATGACAAATATACATTTCATTAATTACAATTCATTTGTCAACCTATTTGAATCGAATTGCTAATCGTAAAACACTGAAAAACTATATAATTCGTATTAAATATACATACATATATATCCATACCTGATTTAATTTCGAAGAATAAAATGAAATGAATGTGTATTTTTTTTAAAGGGGAAAAAATTAATAAGAACAAAAATAAAAATACGACACTACAAATTTGCCTGTTCACAAGCACATAACGACATGTGGTTTTTTTTAAACGATAAACCATTTAAGTGCAGGGAATTAACAGGAACGTATGATTAATATTGAATTTGCTACGCAATTAAACAGTACGTATGATCAATATTTAATTAATGGATATTAAATCCAATAAATCTTTTGCTAATAAATATAACTCTAGCTTCTTCTTTGACGTACTGCTTTTATTGCTGAAAATGAAAATATAAAAATAAGGTTTATACATTATCCGTGATCAAATTATGTCAGGGCTATCCCATGTTTTTATTTTTTTTTAAATAATATTATTAAAACTATACCCGTCAAACATTACATTAAACATTACAAAATATTCAAAAAATCTGGCATAAGCTCTGACTATGCCAAGTATTCTGTATCAAGATCGGCTTATATTTGCTAAATGGCTAATGATATAGTAGCTACCTCTTAAAAATAAAGTGTGACTTGAAGAGAGATCCACGGACATTTTAATTTAAAACGCCGAATTTCAGGATATCCAACGGTGATGAGATTCGGAATCACTGAATCTTCAAATTGCTAATTTCTTTTCAACTTCATACTCAACGAAGGTGTGGAATGTCTAACTATCCATATATTATACCAGAAGCGACAAACATTACTTCTCCAAAACTTGACACCTCTATAATTTTAAATGAGTTGCAAAATTTTAAATATTCTAATAAATATGGCCCCGAAAGTATTCTCATCAGAATACTTAGAGAATCTTAAGCCCATGCCTTTGGCGTACTTGTTCAACATGTCATTATCATTTTTTTTTATCTTGGACCAGCACTCAGGATATGACCCCTACATATGCGGTGCATTGTACCGGAACTAGAGGAAAGGGATAGTAGGAGAAATGATAGGAGGTGAAGCTTCACTATCTTACAGCTCTGCTTATGGCACGTTGTTTGCTTTTATAGCAGTGTTGTAACGTCTCTGATGTCAGGGAGACGCATTCAATTTCGAAGCTCTTTCTATTAGCCATTTTTTTTTAGTAATTATTTTACTTCGCCGGTGCTACACAATACCGACGAAGGAGGGCGTTCTGATGTTCCTGTGGATTGGACACATCTGAAGCCGTTACTGTTGAGTGACCATGACTATGCCTTCGCCACTGATACCTTCCGACAACAACTGACACAAATATACACAAATGCACAACAGGAAAATGCGAGATGTTATTGTGAGTATGAAAATTTTTCATTTTGCAGTCAACGTGCAGACTACTTCGGCCATCGCAACCGAAATTTTAGAAAGAGTCTTTTATTATCCCGCTGTTAAAGAGTGGAAATACATCTAATATATTAAATTATAGAGGTATAGCTAAATTAAGTATTATCCCAAAGCTTTTTGATAAGATAATAACCAAAATCTTATGGCATCGACTATCCTCGTACTTCACGCCTTTTCAGCATGGATTTAGAAAAGGTCGTTCAACTTCAACAAGTCTTTTGGAATTTACATCCTGTATAACTAAGGCTTTTGGTTCTGGAATCGAGACACACTATTTTTACCGATTTCAGTAAGGCCTTCGATAAAGTAAATCAAAAACTACACCATGAAGTTGGACTAAATTTTATTTTCCACAGCTTTTCAGAGTTGGATATCGACTTACCTTACGGACAGAGTTCAGTTTGTATTATTTAAAAATATGAAGTCTAAATATATTTCTGTTCCATCTGGAGTTCCTGAAGATAGCCACTTGAGTTCTCTATTATTTTTACTATTCATCAATGATCTACCATCTGGTATTAAATATTCTAAAATATTAATGCTCGCCGATGATGTGAAACTTTTTCTAAGCCTAGATAATCCTGACCTCTGTTCATAACTTCAATCTGACCTGAATAATTTCAGTCAGTGGTGTTCTATCAATTGAATAGACCTCAACGTGAAAAAATGCAAATTTATGCTGTTCTATAGAGGAACCCATCTCTCCTACAATTATTCTATTAATAATTACATGCTTGAGAAAGTGGAAACATTCCTTGATCTTGGTGTCCTGCTCGACAGTAAATAAAGTTTTAATTTCCACATTTCGAATTCAGTGAATAAAGCCAAAGGAATTTTGGGATTCATAAAACGTTGGGGAAAGGAACTTAATGATGCCTACGTTATAAAGCTTTTATTTACGTCACTGGTGAGACCCATTCAGGAATACGCCTGTATAATGAAAAAAATTGAATCAGTTCAAAAACAATTTTTTTTATTTTGTGACAGGAAATGCAAAACATTATACAAATTTAATAATTGTGACAATTGCACACTTTGTTCCCCAACATTTCTTTCGGAACTTCTATTAGAAGCATGAAAAAACAAAAATAAAACAAATAAATAATAATACACATTATGATTTTATTATTATTTGACGAAATCCATGGAGATGAGTGACATGTACCCAAATTTATTATAATTCAGACCATGGCGGCCACACTAGATTGAAAAGGAGAAACACTCTCAAACGAACAACAATAACAGCAATAGTGAACATTAATTGTCATTGGAAGGAATTGGAGATATATGATTAACTGAAAGACCCTTATAGAAATGAATACTTGAATACTGATATTAGTACTGCATTCTAAAGTTTAAGATACGTGCAATAAATAAGAATATTAGAAAAAATTAAATCCTTTAACTTTTAAATGTTTAAATGTAAAAAATATTTACGATATATAATACTTATTACTGAAATTTAGCGAGAAAATAAACACAGAATACCACTTAATATTGCAACATTTAAAACGAAAAAAAAATGTTTATATTATGAAAATTTCATTGTTTTGCACTACCATTGTCCCTTTGTATTATGTCAAAACGGAATATTAAAGGAATGGTGGTATGAGTGAATACAAGGAAAGATTTTTGAATGATTGGGTTGCAATGACAATTTTATGCCTAATGGCTTCAAAAAAAAAAAGAAACTATGGGACCAACTCAAAAGATGACGAATGAATGAAATGAATGCAAATAATATCAAGTAACCACCATCACAAAAATACCCTCAAGAAACTACTCGTACTCCCACTTTGTTTCTCTTTCCTCACGCTCTCAAGTAAGTAAAACAAAAAAATAAAAAGCAAAAAAAAAAGAAATGCAATATAGAATTTCATTTCATATCTCAAAAAACATACATATAAACACAAAATAAGACATGAAAATTGGACATTCATTCATTCACTCATTCGTTCATAAAAATGTAGGATTGTTTCCTTTTTTTGGCGTTTTTCTGAGAAAAATTAGCATGTCACAGCATGTCTCATTTTGTGTTATGAGATCCTTTTTTACATTTCCAATTGTAAGTATTATTTGAAGTAAAATTTGATGTTAGTTTACAACAAAGAAGAAATAAAACAAAAAAAAAACTGTTTGTTGTATTAATTTTTTGTTGTTCACCGAAAGTAAGTTCGCTGGTTATTCAAAATAATGAGAGATTTGTAAAGAAAATTTAAAAATTTAATACCATTTCATTTGTAGATATTTTGTTAAATATTCATCTTAGTCTTTTGTTATAAAAAAATACATGCATAGGTTTATAGCTTTTAATAAACATTACCTCTTCTTCTAATAAAAATGTTAAAATAAAAATTTATTAAAAACAAAAAATGTTTGTACGAAAACAACAACGAAATGAACAAGTGAAGTCTAAAAATTACTACTGCAGTGCATTTGCTGCCGACAGTTTATGGGCTCATTGGTCTTGCGCTCCATGAAAATACACTACATACTATGAGTGTTACTAGAAGTACTACTGAAAATCTATGGGTACGTACACTCACCATCATACAGTACACTTGGAAAAAGGATCATGAGAAATTAAGCAAATGAAAACTAAGGCTTGCACGCATTCTAGTGAAACAGACCAGAGTCTCTTGTATTAATTAATGCAGAAGCGGATCATTTGACTTTAAACATCTGATACAACAGATTTTTAGGACGCAATTTGTATTGAGCTTTAAAATTTCCCGTGAAATATAATGACTTTTTCGCTGGATTTCCCGCCCGGTAATTTACTTTTTCCAAACCTTAATTTTCCCAGAAAAACAAAAAAAAAACAGTTTTTGGTTACTGCGATCCACTATCAGCAGATCTCACATATTTGAAGGACATATATTTTTGTATTTATTAAGTGCATTTTATGAATGTTTGTTTTTAATGAAAACGTGTTTCCACTACTTAATAATTTCCGTCTGACCTGAGTAGTTCTGTCACAACGACACTCGTTAATACAATTTCAGTTACTTATTTCACTGTCAATACGGTATAATAAAAATGAAATAAATATTTCTTTAAGTGTAAAATATAAAAACATTGAACCACCTACAATTTATTTCTTTGTGTGGCCATAGTACTTACAAGAGTATTCATTCGATTATCCGTTGGGTTTGTTTAGAAATCATTCAAATATTTTCCGTGACTTGAATGTCGTACCTGATGCTTTACTTCTGTGTTTGACGTTTAAAAGTTCATATAAATTTTTCGAATGTGCGAAGAAACGAGATTTTGTAGACACAAATTTTTTTCAAGAAATCTATGTATAGAATAAAGTTGCTGTCAAATTACGGCATTCGATTCGAATCAAAATTTGAAACAACATTTTATTATAACTTATTATATATTAAAGGTGTGTAGAATATAATAAATGAAAATATTTTCAAAAATAATAAATAATATACATATTGTAGGACTTTCGTTCGATATCAAATGTTGTAATTTGGGCCCTGATTACTTTCGATTAACGATTAAGTCGTATCAATTACGAGATTAAACTAGAAGATACAATTTCACCTATTTTGTAGTATAATACATATAATTTGTACTTGTTATTACGTGTCAGTTAATGACGTGATAACAGAGGCGATTTCGCAACAAAAGCAAACAATACTTAGCAGACGTAAGAGAAAATTTCAATTTTGAATAAGAATTCAAGACCTGTGAAACGTGGTCTTATATCTATAATAACTCAAGCGAATTTTCCTATGCCTACTCTTATTAAAAATAAAGAATAAGAATAAGAATTATTTTACAGGATCTGTTTATACTATGGAAATTTTTATTGTAACTATATCTTTTATTCATAAATAATGAAGTTTCATTTGCGAGGTAAAATATTATAAACCATATGAAGCAATTAAAAAACCAAATATATAAAAACCCAGTGAATTGAATACCCTAGTAAATACGTTTGCATGTATGCATGTGTGTATATACACACAATCACACAATTCACTCATACTTTAAAAGAATGTGAGAGTTTCATTACCATTTCACAATATTTACAACATGAAACATTTCATTTTATGGGTCTCGATGTGAACAAATGACGCTCGTGCCTTTAAGCACACACTCACATAAAAAAAAGAAGAAAATGAAATGGGATGCGGATGAGGTTTCGGCTTGCAAATATTGTCTTAATATGAACAAACAAACGCTTACAAGCACACACTCGCACGGAGTCTCTCACCAACACCTTGAAACAGAAACGTACAGAACATTTTAACAAAAAAAAAATAATAAAAATAATACAAAAAAAAACGCACAAACATCATTCTTGCCATATTTTAAATAAATATTTGCGGGGTAGGAGTCAGCTTGACGGTGTGAGATCCAAGATAACCAGGAGCTTAAGAAGGTTTATTCTTGTACGAGTGCCAGAGAATTGCAGAGTCTACTAAAATATTTTGGCTTTTTGCATAATTTATGAAACACAATTCATGGAGCAAATACATGCACACATACACCTGGAGATATAAAATCTTTAACGCAGACAAATAAACTTTAATATGTAACAGAAAAGTCAATGTGAATACCATTTCAGGATAAAAAGAAAATCGAACAAAGAGGCACATTAAAACCAACAAACAGACGTACAGCATCAACGTGTATCAAATCGAATTTAACTATTGCTTTGGCAAATTGTGATGTTAACTACAATATTTATTTATTTTTTTATTTTTAGTTCTTTGCTCAATTTCTTTTCTTTTTTAATTTTGTAGCCCGCAGCATACAACACAGGTGTTGCATTTTGTTAAAAACAATATAAGACTAAAAGAGGAAAATCAGTTGAGACGATTTTCAAGAAATTCCTTCAATTTACATATGATCAGCAAGTGGAATGTTTGTGGTCAAAAGTAAAAGTATTCAATTGATATCTGAGCGTGCTACTACTTTTGTTCAACTTTTTTTTATACAGAAATTATTACAGTGATTTAAAAAATAATATATCTTATTATTATTTATTTACGTTTATTATATAGTTTAGCTGGTCTATATGCGGCATTTCATTTGGTGCTAATACCAAAATCTTCAGTAGACCTTTAACCAAATTCTTGAAAAAACCAATATGTTTATAAAGGGTGGTTAAATTTCAAGGGCCGATGTTGATTTTGAATATAACACAAACTATTTAGGAAATTATTGTAATTTTATTTTATTATGATATATTGGTATTACTCAATTATGTATGGAACAAAATATCGGCCAAATGGGCGCCGCGACCACGGCAACAGTGGATGATCAATTTTCGAAGAAAATCATCTTCAGTGATGAGGCACATTTTCACCTCAGTGGATTCGTCAATAAACAGAATTGCCGCATTTGGGCGAATGAGAATCCAAGAGTGATTGTCGAAAAACCAATGGACCCACAAAGAGTGAATGTTTGGTGCGGTTTATGGGCTGGCGGCATCATCGGGCCGTATTTTTTCCAAAATGAGGCCGGTCAGGCAGTTACTGTGAATGGTGTTCGCTATCGTGAGATGATAACGAACTTTTTATGGCCCGAATTGGAAGATATGTGGTTTCAGCAGGACGGTGCCACTTGCCACACAGCTAACGAAACAATAGCTCTTTTGCGCAACAAATTCAATGGCCGTGTTATCTCACGTAATGGCGATGTCAATTGGCCGCCAAGATCATGTGATTTGACACCGTTGGACTTTTTTCTTTGGGGTTATTTGAAAGAAAAGGTGTACGTCGATAAGCCAGCAACAATTCAAGAGCTAAAGGATGAGATAATTCGGCACATTAACGGCATAGAACCTCCATTATGCCTCAGGGTCATCGAAAATTTGGACCATCGGATGGAGGTATGCCGCCGTGGTCGCGCCGCCCATTTGGCCGATATTTTGTTCCATACATAATTGAGTAATACCAATATATCATAATAAAATAAAATTACAATAATTTCCTAAATAGTTTGTGTTTTATTCAAAATCAACATCGGCCCTTGAAATTTAACCACCCTTTACAAGAACCCCCAAAAAATATTTCAGAATTACGAAATATACAAACAAAACAAACCAAATAGCTTCTTTAAAAACATAGAACAAACATTTTATTATTTGATTTAAATCTATTTAATTCTTCTAAACTTTTCTTACAATTAGTCAACAATTAGTTTCGATTATTTTTCTATCTTTCTTTGGGGATACTTGAAGTCGCGGCTTTATGCCAACAATCCCCAGACCATCGCAGCCCTGAAGGACAATATTCGATAGGAATGCGAACAGTTATCACCAGAATTATTGCAGAGTGTTATGGAAAATACGATAAAAAGGGCAAAAATGCCTTTCAACACTGGCGCAGCCAATTTCCAATTAACAGAAAAAATTCTAAATCGAAGACAAGTCTCCGAATGGAGATATCCAGCAAGAAGTCCGGGGAAGCCCAGAAGTGTTCGGAGAATGCTGCTATGGCCAGCCCGGGATTCCCTGCACCACCTTGGTCAGATTGTAGGCCCTGCTGAGGGCTCCCACCAGACAAGGCAACCATAGTATAATATCGGTCTAAACACGGCACTGTATGTTCAGAGGGAGATCTTAGACCTAAGGCCCCACCTCCTTCCGAACATACTCTGACAGGCAACAAATGCCTTCCTTACACGCTCCGCAATGTGGTCCCTTCAGTTTAGCCCGGAGGTCAGTATCAGCCCAAAATACGATCGATAGAGGAAGGCTGAAAGGAGCGGACTTGTTCCTCCTGGTGAAGAGTACCAACTCCGACTTTTCCGGGTTCACCCTCAGACCGCAGTCCTCCGCCCACCCGGAAAGCTTTGCTAGTGCCCCTCCCAAGACCTCACTCAACGTGGAGGGAAAAAGCCTGACACTAGTACAGCCATGTCATCGGTATAAGCCACCACCTTTACTCCACCTCGACTGAGGTTCACCAGAACCGTGTTCATGACAACCAGCCACAGTAGGGGAGATAGAACACATCTATGGGGCAAGCCTCTACACACAAACCTAGTGTTGCTAGTCCCCGCTGAGACCGCATTGATCTCCCTGTTGGAAACCAGGGATTACACCCAATCACATATGGCACCAATCACCAAACGTGTACTGTTTACACCTAAGAGATTCCTCCACAGCCCCCACAACCTCGTGCAGAGCAGCTTCCGTGGATTTACCCCTCAAGCACGCGTGCTGCGCCGAAGATATCGGCACGTCGATGAAAAGATTCCGGATATGACAGTGGTTCACCCTCTCAACACCTTGAGGACAAAGGATATAATGTTCACACGGACAGCAATATTCATGGTTCGCTCTCTCATTCGTGGTTCGTACGCCAATAATGATTGAAACTAATTGGTTCGTCATACGAAATTGTGAGAGCGAACCATGTTGGTTCATTCTGAACCCAGTACAAATTAATATCATATCCAATTTTGATAACAAAATATCGTTAATTTATCTGAACTACTTGAAAAAAAAAACAAAATAGAGTAGAATAAATAAAAAGGTGTGTAGAATATAATAAATGAAAATATTTTCAAAAATAATAAATAATATACATATTGTATAAATATATATGTGTAATAAATGAAAAACAAAATAAGAGAAAATTGAGAAAACAAAGTGATAAACTGAACAAAGAACAGTCGTGTGAACACCATGGTTGGCAATCGTGGTTTAGAGAGCGAACCAAGTGGTTGAATATGTCGTGTCAACATAGTACTATAAGACTGATTGGTCTCTAATCCTTCGGTAGTTCATAGCCCCGTCTACCTGGCTTTGATATGAAAACCACCCTGATTTTCCTCCAGCTGGAAAGTATATGGATGATGGATAGACTCGCACAATATATAGCCTGGAAGGCAGAGATAATAGATCGCTGCGCCCTCTGTAGCATCATTGACAGTATCCCATCCAGCTCGGCTGCTTTGAAAGGAGAAAAACTGTATATCGCCCACGCGACCCGGCTCTGGGGGGACGAATGTTGATGTACAGACTCCGTTACATATATGGTTAGTGTCAAGAATAAAATCGAAAAGAGACTTACTTCGTTCGTTGATCCGACTGCTTTCCCAAATGGTGTCCCTGGCATCGCAGCCCATCAGAACGAATTCCTTCCTGGAAGCCGTATATGGTATCGGGCGTAGCACATCCTAAGGACGCACGGCCCGATCGTGTGACATATAGGCGGAAGCCATCACAAAGTATCAGGCTCCCAGCTGTTCAATCCGGACCGCCACTAGATCATCAGAGCTGTAAAGAAAAATGCATTGATGCTCTTCTTAACTAAAATACACGTCGTAGTCTTACCTACGGAATGGTATAAAACAAGTCACAGCTGTGTAAACGTGTGAATTCCTAGACTAGCCAAGAAAGCGTTAAAATCATTGGGCCGGAATTGCGATCGATTATCACTAACAATGGTTTCCGGCACACTAACAAGATGGAATATTTCCTTTTCCAGGCGATAATAACCGTTGAGGTAAATTTTCTGAGGGGGAATAACCACCGATACTTTGTCAGGTGACCCACAATTATTAATAGTCCAATGTTACCAGATCTACTTCGATGGTATATATGTATATATATGTATATATTAAGGTGGCTAAATTTTTTTGGTCAACAGTTGTATTGCAAAATCGAAATCTGTACAAAATTCTAAGAAAATTACCAGAAGAAAGTATGGGTCTAAAATCATAATTGTGTAGCACCGGCGAAGTAAAATAATTAATAAAAATGGCTACTAAAAACGAAGCTTTAAAATTTAATACGTCTCCTTCACATCAGAGACGCAACAACACTGCTGTAAAAACAAGCCGCGATTAGCTCAGTGGCAACTACAACACAAAAGATAGACATTTTATTTAGGTTTTCTCGCGTTAGTCATGACAGGCCGATTTAGAATTGACTTATGCAACATACGTGGTCTAAGGGCAAATTTCATCTCTGTCTATGCTCACGTTTGTCTCTATCGGCCGGATGTTTTTGCCTTAAGTGAAACCCAGGTGTCTGAGGATGCTGACCGACAGGATTTTCACATACCTGGGTATCACCTCCTATCTCTTTTCTATCTATACAGGGGCCTTGCAATTTATATACGCAATGAAGTTGTGTACCAGGGCCAGCAATCTTTAGACACGCATGATCCCGAATTTAGCTGTCTTTGGGTTAAATTCAAAATCAGGGCACATCTTCTGCACTTCGGGTTTCTTTACAGAAGCCCAAACACGGAAAGGGAGAAAACTATACAGAACTTCGATGCCCTTTCCGACAATATATCGGGGATCCTCGAAAATTACCCGAACAGTGAAATCGTTATTGCTGGCGATTTCAATGTCCATAATTTATCGTGGCTCCGCCATTCGAGCAATACAACTCCAGAAGGCCAATGTGTCTGGCGGAATAATAAAAACGCAGATACTGATATGATGCGCAAAAGGGCGAGAACTTCGTGTGCCAAAGTGCTAAGACGTGCAAAAGCTTTGTACGAGCAGAGTCTTCGCGCTAAAGTTCTTACTGCCCCACGGGGAAGTAAAACCTTTTGGTCATTCGTTAAAAGAGTTAAGGGAAATGCTAGTTCTTCTATTCCGTCTCTTTTAAAGGCTGATCAAATATTCACTGACCCGGTTGAAAAGGCTAACCTCCTTGCTGCAATGTTTGCAGGCAATTCTCACCTGCCGGAAAGCAATCAACCACTGCCCGCATCCGAGCGTGTATCCGTAACTATGCCAAAGCTATACTTTCGGGCTCGTGCAGTTAAAAGGGTTTTATCGGACCTCAACATAAATAAGTCTCCTGGCCCGGATGGAATTCCGGCACTGGTCTTGAAGCAGTGCTCTTCGACGTTATCGCGTCCTCTGGCAATCCTTTTCAGCACCCTATATCATGCAGGCGAATTTCCGTCGTGCTGGAAAGTTGCAAATGTTACGCCGATCCCCAAGAAGGGAGAGGCAAGCAACCCTGAAAATTATCGCCCAATCGCAATATGCTCTACCATTTCTAAAGTAATGGAGAGTATGCTAAATTTCCATCTTATGAAATATCTGGAGTCCAATAGCTTACTTAACGACCGGCAATACGGCTTCCGTGGAGGACGTTCTACGGGTGATTTATTAGCCTTCCTCTCGATCCATCCACCATTTTGGCGAAAGTAAGGTAGTGGCTCTAGATATTTCAAAAGCATTTGACAGAGTGTGGCATGGAACACTCTTGTCCAAACTTATTGCTTTTGGTGTCGGCGATATCTTCTCTCGATTTATATCGAGCTTTCTCAGGGATCGCGCTATAAGAGTTGTTATAGACGGGATCTCATCTAACGAGTTCAAGATCAATTCAGGGGTACCACAAGGCTCTATTCTTTCTCCTACCCTATTTCTGATTTTTCTTAATGACCTCCTATGTCATACTTCAAACCCTATCCACTCTTTCGCAGATGACAGCAGTATCTACCATTCATATTCATTTGATCGTAGGCCGACATCAACTATGATCGCGGCGACGCGGCAGAATATGAATGATTCGCTAACAGGTGACCTCACGAGAATATTGGAATGGGGTCAAGCGAACAGGGTCGATTTCAATTCCCAAAAGACCCAATGCTGCATGCTAACACACCGTCGTATGCACGATCACGCTGCCTCATCTGTAAAAATGGGTGGCATAAACATTGAGGAATCAGAAGCTCTTGACGTTCTTGGCATGAAAATTCAGTGTGATGTCCGATGGACTGAACACATTTTTCAGGTCTCAAAGGAAGCATTCAAGTGCCTAGGTTTTTTAAGGCGGTGTAAGACATACTTCACCCCATCTGATCTCCTCACTATTTATACCGCCTACATCCGACCGAAAATGGAATACAACTCTCATGTGTGGGCCGGTGCTTCAAAGACTATTTTGAAGTTACTCGACCGTGTACAAGAAAGGAAGAAGAAACTCATAGGAGACAGTAGGGGAGCCAACTCTATTGACTCTCTTGAGCATCGTCGCAACGTGGGGTGCGTTTCGTTATTCTTTTTTTGTTTTGAGGAGATGACCCCTCTACACATGCGATACATTGTGCTGGAACTATAGGAGAGGGATAGCAAGAGAAATGATAGGAGGTGAAGCTTCACTATCCTACAACAATGCGTTTTCCACGTTATTTTTTTTTTTTTTTCTATCTTGGACCAGCACTCAGGTGATGACCCCTACACATGCGATGCATTGTGCTGGAACTAGGAAATCAGGTTATGGGAAGGAGGATAGAGGGAGTAGTGTGAATGGACATTTGACTTGAATTTTCCCACGTCATAGGTGACAGGAAAGACCTCGGCAGGGAGTTTGTTCCACATACGCGATGTTCGGCCGAAAAATGAGTTCTCCCTGTAATGCTTAGTGCGGTTCGCTGCCAAGTTGACCACAAATGGATGCGCTCATAATTATAAATGCGTCTTGCGTGTGAATGATCGGGTTTCGGGAACAAGTTTCCTGATTTCATCAGAACACATCCCATTATAGTAACGATAGAACAACGAAACGCACCCCACGTTGCGACGATGCTCAAGAGAGTTAATAGAGTTGGCTAGCCTACTGTCTCCAATGAGTTTCTTCGCTCTCTCCTGGACCCGGTCGAGTAACTTCAAAATAGTCCTTGAAGCTTCGAATTACCAAAACGTTTACTTTGATGTCTCTTGGCGGGAGCTATGTTAAGATTTTCGACCCATACTCTCTTCTGATAGTGTTCTTACAATTTTGATTTTGCTATACGCCTGTAACGTTTTTTCTCAGCCGAACAAATTGACCCAGCCAAATACATCTACCCTTAAAATTACATTCGGCGATTTAGTCGTTATGAATACGTCACATTTAGCTATATATTCTTTGACATCTTTCACTAACCCTCTCCAATAAAAATTTCTCCTTAGCAGGTGAATAACTAAGTTGCTGCTGTTCTCTTCTCCAGTATAGTGCTCAGTGCGGATGTAGAAGTATTGATTAATTATTTTCACATCAGAATATTTCCTTTGTTCGCTAGTGATCTTTCGTTTTGTGAGTGACGATGGTCGAAGTAGTCTGCACGTTGACTACAAAACGAAAAATTTTTCCTGGATTCAACCCTAGTTTCAGACTCATAAAAACAAATTGATTTTATTTTGATGTGCATTTGTGTCAATTGTTGTCGCAAGGTTTCAGTTGCGAAAGCATTGCACTGATCACTGAACAATAACGGATTCAGCTGTATCCAATCCACAGGCACATCAGAACGCCCTCCTTCGTCGGTATTGTGTAGCATGGGCGAAGTAAAACAAATACTAAAAATGGCTACTAAACACGAAGCTTCAAAATTTAATACGTCTCCTTGACAGCAGAGACGCTACAACACTGCTATAAAAACATAGACGTGCTAAAGGCAGTCCTGTAGGATAGTGAAGCTTCACCTCTTGTCATTCCTCCTACTATACGTTTCCTCTAGTTCCAGCACAATACACCGCATGTGTAGGGGTCATCTTCTGAGTGCTGGTCTAAGATAAAAAAGAAAAAACATCTATGTATGTATTACATAAAATTAGGTGAGCTTAGCAACCGTGGCAACATTGCAAGCTTTAACATTATAAAATGGCGTCGTTGACATATAAAGGGTGGTTAAATTTCAAGGGCCGATGTTGATTTTGAATAAAACACAAACTATTTAGGAAATTATTGTAACTTTATTTTATTATGATATATTGGTATTACTCAATTATGTATGGAACAAAATATCGGCCAAATGGGCGCCGCGACCACGGCGGCACACCTCCATCCGATGGTCCAAATTTTCGATGACCCTGAGGCATAATGGAGGTTCTATGCCGTTAATGTGCCGAATTATCTCATCCTTTAGCTCTTGAATTGTTGCTGGCTTATCGACGTACACCTTTTCTTTCAAATAACCCCAAAGAAAAAAGTCCAACGGTGTCAAATCACATGATCTTGGCGGCCAATTGACATCGCCATTACGTGAGATAACACGGCCATTGAATTTGTTGCGCAAAAGAGCCATTGTTTCGTTAGCTGTGTGGCAAGTGGCACCGTCCTGCTGAAACCACATATCGTCCACATCCATATCTTCCAATTCGGGCCATAAAAAGTTCGTTATCATCTCACGATAGCGAACACCATTCACAGTAACTGCCTGACCGGCCTCATTTTGGAAAAAATACGGCCCGATGATGCCGCCAGCCCATAAACCGCACCAAATAGTCACTCTTTGTGGGTGCATTGGTTTTTCGACAATCACTCTTGGATTCTCATTCGCCCAAATGCGGCAATTCTGTTTATTGACGAATCCACTGAGGTGAAAATGTGCCTCATCACTGAAGATGATTTTCTTCGAAAATTGATCATCCACTGTTGCCGTGGTCGCGGCGCCCATTTGGCCGATATTTTGTTCCATACATAATTGAGTAATACCAATATATCATAATAAAATAAAATTACAATAATTTCCTAAATAGTTTGTGTTTTATTCAAAATCAACATCGGCCCTTGAAATTTAACCACCTTTTATAATGCTGCATTTCCCACCAACCAAAACTTTTCGTTCGGCATTTTTGTATATTTAATTCTTGTTAATTAATCAGTATTTTATTCTTCGTAATGTTCATGCACGAGTGAGTTCATGATATTATTGACTTTTTATTTTTAATTCAAGTGACAAATAGTACCAAGAGTTTAAGGTGAGTTGAAATAAATTTTCTAGTTTCTAGAACGAGTGTAATTTTCTGTAATTCGGTGTATGTATAAAGGGCCAAAATTTTACATTCAAAGAAAAGTATTAAATATTGTAGTTAACATTTGGCCATCCTCGTTCCCATATCGCCCTCGATCCCTTAACAATACGTAATTATCTATGTATTTCGGAGTGTAGGCTGTAGATTGTCATTATCAGAGGTACCATCTTCATCTATTGCTTGGTGTGATAGTACTATACACTCGGCTGCAATCACTCCTTCATAAAATATTTGGATGCGCATCTCGCTAACGGTCATTCAGTAACACTTCAGTCACCACATGTGGACCCTTGTAATGTGGCGAAAGTTTTGTAGACTCACCAGTACTACCAGAATCACGCCGAATCAATGCAGAATCACCAGGAACATACAATGACGTTGTCTTCAATACGTGATGTATGTATGCATTGATACTCCACTGTACAAGACCAATATGTAGATTGCAATCACTAGCATTTGGTTAACGGCACAAAGTTGATAACATGGCGGTAATTGTTCGATTTAATCTTTCGCATTGACCGTTGCCTCATGGAGTTGCTGTTGCGATCAGTGCATTCACAATATGCTTTTTATCACAATACTTTTTGAAACGGTAAACTGTAAAAGCTGTACCTTTCTCAGTTATGATACGATTAGGAGCTCCAAACATAGCAAGCACCAACAAATCTCTTCACATAATTCGTAAGTCCAGGGAACCAATATTTTTGTTAGATTTTCGAAACAGTCTTATCAATACCAACGTATTCCAAATCATCACGTCTGGTTTGATCAATTTTGTATCTTTCGTTATTAGGTACGAGTATGTAGAAATATTTACCATTATTTTCCACCTTATATACTCGATCATCTTGTAATTCAAATTCGCTCTACGTACCTAAATCATCTTTAGTCAGCTTGGGTTTTCTCTGGAGAATATTTATAACGTTTTGTATTTTGAAATCACTTTTTTGGAAACCAATTTTTTGTTAATCAATCTACAGTATCTAAACTTGAATGTAGACCGCAAACATCTGCCACTGTTATACTATCTTCCGGATTTTCGCATGTATTACGAGTCAACGCGTCGGCATGTCGGTTTTCAGTTCCTGGTGTGTGTTTCTAAACACATGTCAAAGTCATACTCGGAGAGCTTTAGCCACCATCTTCTTATTCCTGGCAAGATGTCTCTTTTTTTTGGCATGGAAGTCCTAACGGCATTAAAATCAATTTTTATGTTAAAATGTTTTCCGATCAAATATACACGAAATGGCTCTAATACTCAAACAACTGTCAAAGTTTCTAATTCGAGTGAATCATAACGGGATTCTTCTTTACAAGTTTGACGACTTGCGTAGGCTTCTAGATGAAATTTTCCGTTAGTTTGTTTTTGAAGAAATATTCCAAAAAGATTTTTCCTCTTCTTTATTCCATCTCCAGGTAACTTCATGTTTACTTAGTAGCGTCAAAGATTTTGCAAGAAGTGCATAGCCCTGGAATAAATTATGGAAATAGTCAACCCAATAAATCGATGTACCTCGTGTACTATTTTAGGGCGATTGAAATCAATAATATCATTTCATTTGGGTTTACTTGGCGTAATTGCTCAATCACAAATTTCACACCCCAAATATAACATTTGTCATCAATATTTACATTTACTTATATTTACGAATATTCAGCTTCAAGTTTGCCTGTCTCAATACATTCAAAACGCTTTAAAGATTTTTCAAACACTCATCAACATCATGAGCCGGTATAAGGATGTCATCGAAATATCACATTGCAATTGTAAAACGTAGCGCCCCCAAAGTTGAATTAACTAGTTTTGAAAAACTGCAGGGCCATCCGGAGTTACAAAAGCAGTGACATGCCGAGAAGCCTCAGCCACCTTCACTTGATAGTACCCACTCCGCATATCAAGAACATAAAAATATTTCATACCATGAAGCCTACATCTCTGATCGGATATGATGGGTGGGGGGTACTTCATTTTTCTAGTTACACGATTTAATGCCCTGTAGTCGATGCATATTATTTTATCGCCAGTCTTCTTGCGAACAATTAAATTGGGGTTCGCATAATCAGAGGTAGAGTCGGTTATAATAGCTGTATTCTTCAACTGGGCAATTTCTTCCCCCACGAACGCCTTTTCCTACTCGCTTAATCGATACGGTTTGTCATCTAGAAGTTCGATTGAAAATTCAGTACTATATCCACAGTACTTTGCAGTTATATTTTCACCCTGATTGAAAATCACTTCAGTTGCAGAAACGTTGACAATCGGCACTGCTAAGTCATCAACATCACCATTGATAATACAAGCAGGAATTACACATCCATTTCTATTTGTAGTTGAATTTATGAAAACATCTTGGTGTTTGAAATTTTCGTCAGTCGTAGTAACAGCAATAAACACAACGCGGTTTTTAATGTGGGAAGGTGTGGAACATCAATTTTGTTTAAATCGTTCTCAGACGATTTATATTGTTCAAAAGTTCGTAAATATTCCCCTCCTTTATAATAACTAACGTGTGGTCTTTCGGTGAACGGTTGTCCAATCAAGTGTGTCATCTGTCACAACATATACAGCAATGTTAGCCACTGCCTGAAACAACTCCCAAAATTCGCATTTAAATGACCCAAGGGTTCTGCCATACCACCACGAACACCTCTAATTATCATATCGGCAGGAGTTTCACTTATTTCGAATTCCAATTATTTCGCAGCGGGCTCTCTATGATCATGACTCAATGACATAAATCGACAAACGATTTCACTGTCTTACGATTTAGCGTAGCATTAATAATATACTTTTGATTCGATCAAACTCTTTCAGTTTGATTACCCACAAGCGTACAGTTGTTTACTTGGCCACCAAGTTGATATTTGTTTCCAATATGTCATTACTCTTAATACAGTTTTTTTAGACATACTATAGGTGACGTACAATTTTGTTTAACATGGTCTTTCAAACTGCAACAAAAGCAAGTCATATCATCTAAATCTTTTTTTGGTGGTAATATTTCTTGAGCGTCATTTTCTTGTTTTTGTTTTGTAACTGAAGCGCCACGATCTTTTTAATTACTTGCCTGTATGTCAATAGTTCTATAAAATCGCGAATGTCTGCAAAGTAAAAATGTCTTTAAATATCGATCGTACTAGCCCTGCACGATCTGTATTTAAGTTTTATAAAAAGAATATTTTAGCAAATGATATTTCTTTCTCTGCCCGTAGATAGCTGATCCCACTTATGATTATTGACTTTTTAATCTTAATTAACCTGGAGAACTGTGAGCACGAAACAGGGATACAACACATATTACTGAGAATATGGTAGGAACGTCACCTCCAGTACTACAGTCCGAGGGTGGCTCAGACAAACGTACGATTGTGACGAGACTACACCTCCACGGCAGTGACTTCAGATGAAGCCAAAAAGTCAACATTCCATGCAACCTCCCTCTCTTATGAAACATACCAACGCACCCGAAAACTGCAATGACCCACACAGCTTTCCGGTCTTTAAGGCTATAGCACTACTCTTTAAGTGTAACTGATCACTTTGTAGGGACTGGTTTAAGTTCTAATGTTTTCTATACAGCGGGCTAGACACTTTTACTTAGCGATGTAGTGCACTCAGTAGTTTATGGTTATGTCAGAAAACAAAAATTCAGTTGGTTTCTATGCCCAGTGAAAAATATTAGCAGTCATTCCCTAGAAACTACTTTTGATCTACTTCCGAAATATCTATAAATGTATATTTTCGACTTCTCAGGAAATTGTTAAGAACAACATCTAGAAGATTAATATGAAAGTGACTTTATTCTACAAAATTCTTTTATGTTTGCTTATTTATATACATATGTATGTATACACACTTGTATATATGTATAAAATATTTGACTTTATTATTTATATATACAAATTAAGTAATAAAAAAAAAACTCATCTGCATTTCGATGAAACAAATTAAATGAAGTTAGAGTTTTTTTATTATTGGAACTAATGATAAAATACTTCTTATTAAAGCAAAGCGATAAGCAACATTTCATAGCTCCGTGGAAAAGATTAAAAAATTAGATTCTTTAGGTTCACGAACATTTCTTCGAATTCATTGAATCGGTATCAAAAAAGAAAAAAAGATAACTTCCGGCAATGACAACCCTATTTAAAGAAGTAGAACTAATCCGATTTTTTGGTATATTATACAAATTTAAAAACAACCTAAGCACTAAAGCCAAAATATTAATCTATCAGTATATAATTCACTCGTATTTAAAATACCTTCCATTAGTTTATGGGTTCAAATTAAAATCATCACTGCGATCGTTACAATCAGCCCAAAACAAAGCTTCAAAAATTGTTTTCAACCTTCCTTTGCGTTACAGTACGATGGTCTTGTTCAAAATATATGCTAAGAATGTGTTACCAATCACAGGTCTTTATAAGCAGCAGCTATTCTTGTATGTAAGTAAGTTTAAACTGTATTGGCACTAGAGTTGGGTTCATGAGCTCTTTGAAGTGAGCGCTCTTTTCAGTTCAGCTCTTTTTGGTGAGCTGGTTCATTTAGTTCGTTCAGTAGTTCAGTAGCTCACTAGTATCAGTTGACTTTTAGCTCATTTGATTTTGATGCTCAGTTGAATTTGTTTCTGAACTGATTTTTTATTTAGCTCATTTGATTCAATCAAATCCAGCACCAAGGCAGCTTTAATCAGTAGTAGAAAGAGAAAATATGTTTTTGGTGCTGCAATTTGTTATTTTAGGGAAATTTGTGAAATGTTTTACATAGGCTAATATAAATAAATAAAAAAATTTTAATAAAATTTAGATTATTATTATTATAGTATTAAACTAAATAAATACAAACTACAAGACAGAAATTTATTTAAGAAAAAATAGTGTTTGCACTAAATCGCCAATGACGTGAAATATTCGCATCATACAAATTTTATTTAAGAAAATTTTTTGGTTCTGGTAGCACTGATGAACCAATAAAATGAACGAAAAAAAAACATGGCAAGCGCTCTTCACTGAACTAGAATCATCAAAAAAAGTGAGCGCTCACTTCGCTCAGTTTACTGAATCGTTCAATTGAGCTAGCTCAGAGCTGAACGACACAACTCTAATTGGCACTAATACGATACGATTTAATCGTGTTATTTCAGAAACACAAGGGATAGGAAGTATGGCAACGAACTTCTATATCGCCAGATGCCGGCTTGAAGTCACAAAGCAGAGGATTTCGGGTGGTGGTGCAAATGAGTACAACCAACTACCTGATCATCTAAAAATTATCTTCTTGTTATGAAGTTTTAAATTATTTGGTACAACGTGTTGAACTACTTCGTGCCAATTAAAATTAAATTGAAATTAAATAAAATCTCTATAAAGCCATCTTGAGCGCTGAGGCTTAAAATTAATGGATATTCATACACAAAATGAAAAAAAAAATTTTGAGCTTTTTGACTTCTTTGACTTCTTTTTTCACTGGTAATAATTTTTAATATCAATCACTTTTTATAAGTATGAGAATAAAACGTGTAGAACAACCCTGCCGGCAACTCAGTTAACTTGCAATAAATTTAAAGTTAACTTTTTTATAATTGATGGCGGTTGGCACTTCGGTAATTTCTAATGGAGATAACTGATAACTATAAGTTGCATATAAAAATAATAATTAGTCTCTAAAAAAAATAAATGCTATTTTATTGCTTATAATTGAATTATGTACATATGTATAAGTATGTATGTATGTACATATATAAATTAATAAAATATTTTGATTAATGAAGACGTTGACAAATCGAATAATTTAAATTTTGATAATTCAAATAACAGTATTTTTATTGAAATCGAAATATCTCAAAGAGTTAATAAAGCGAATTGAAGCCTTTGTACCGCCTTTTGACAATATCTTTAATAAACGATGCTTTAAAAAAGAAGAAAAAATATTGATATACATATAAAGTAAATCAGACAAAGCAAATAAAATAACTGCACAAAATATACTCGTACACATCTTGATTTGGAGAAATTGCACTACATGCAATTTCATTTGTAGTCGATTACCAATTTGCCGGCAGGGAAGTGACAAACATCTTGCAATAGAGAGAGCGATATTCAGAATATTCCCTGACATACTAATGAGAAATGAGTCAATAAACCATTGATTTCGGGGTTACCTTCCTCCGACCGACTATATTTCGAAGAAAACCATATTCATGGCACTTAGCGCCTTTCATATGTATTGTATATATTCAAGTTACACAAAAAAACACGATTTAAAATGTCTTTAGGAAATTTGCAAAATGTCATTCTTGTTGGTCACTTTTATGTCAATACATTTCACATGGAGAGGTGTGCACGTGTTTGCGCTTTTATCCTGTTTTATTGTTTTTAAATGTTTTTGTTTTAGTTTTTCTTTTTTTTCTACTTCGGTCAGTTACTTGCAGCAGTTAAATTTATTTGTTGCTTCAGTTGTATTTTTTCGTAACCACAACAAACAACTTCATCTTGTATTTAATAGTTTTCTACACTTTGGAATATTTAGGGTTTGTAAATTTACTTGTTTCCACAAAATTTGTTAGAAATTTATGAGACACTACGGATGCAATTGATCAAATTAAATAAACATGAATTTTGCAACAATCCAGGGGCAACGGACCTGAAATGGAGTTTAAACAAATTTGTATAAAACAAAGAAAAAATATAATATTTTAATGTAGTTTAAAGTTCAAAGGATCTAAACTCAATACTCAATGAAAAAATTTATTGTAAAAGGAACTGAAATTTATGCAGTTTTAAAAATTTAATAAAAAATCTTGACTATTAATTTTCCTTTTAAGTGTTTTATGTCTTTCATATTTGACTAGCGAATTTTTTTTTAGTTTTTCTGCCTTCAGTTTATATTTAAGGAAATCTTGATATAAACTGACAGAAATCGGAAGGTATTGTACAACTTGCAGCAGTAATGAATGCTCTCGCATGTCTACACATTTGCATTGAGCCCTGTTATTTTATTCGCAACTGAAACATGTCAAAACCGCAACATAAAGTTTTGTTGCACAGAATAAAAGACTAAAAAAGTAATGTCGGTTCTCAAACATTAACTAAGTTACTTACTTTTATGCGGTACACTTATATGTAAAAACGATGGATTTTTGAATTGACAATGTTGTATATGTATGTGTGTGCATATATTCGTATTGAAAACTATATTATGGGGGGAATTTCATTTTTAAAATCTGAAATCGAACGTTAAATTTTTGCTTTTAAACTTTTTACACATACTGGTTGGCAAAATTCATGTCTATTGATAGCTGTGACGTAGGCTGCACACAAGTTTTGAGCAATTTAAAAGCAATTTTATTTTCAAAATGTCGACGTCAAGAAACCAACTGAATAATAATAATAACTTTATTATAATGGCTTTGTATGTGTGTTCGTTCATGAGTTTTGGCGTTGTCCGATAGAAGGAAGAAATTTAAAAATAAAATGTGTCTGGAATAACAGCGTCCTTCTTCCTCGGTATTTGAGCAATAAAACGTCGGCGAATTAAAATCTTTATAAATAAAAGTTAATTGATAAATGTGTTGATAATCGCAAAACTCGTGAACGGCTGGACCAAAAATGGAGGAAATTTCTGCTAAAAAGTTGAGCAGGAAAGACGTTGCCAAAACAATAAGGTCCTGGGATCGAACTCAGTTTCGGTGTGTATTATACTAGAACACACCTCTAAAATTTAATATCTGTCTTTTACATCAGAAGCGTTGCAATGCCTTCTGAGAGGACTATTCGCAATGTAATGGATAAAATTGAGTATACTGGTTCAGTAGACGATCGACCAACACCAGTACGTCGACGAAACGCAAAATCTGCCGAAAACATCGCCGCTATCTGTGAGAGCATGCAGGATACTCCGAGTCAGTCGATTGCACGTCGCTCACAAGAACTCGGCCTTTCGCAGAGTACAACTTAGCAACTTTTGTGTTGTGACTTGGCCCTGCGTCCATACAAAATTCAATTGACCCACGAACTGAAGGTAAACGACCATGTTCGCTGAATGGGCTCTGGAGCAGCTGGCAACTGACCCTAATTTTTATCGAAAAACCATCTTCAGCAATCAGAGCCGTTTCTTGATGAATAGGTACGTGACATCCAAGACCGTCAAATTCATCCCGAAAAAAGTCACTGTTTGGTGACGATTTTGGGCTGGCCATACAGCTAATGCCATCATCTCACGTGGAAGTGATGTGAACTGGCCGCCGAGATCATTCGATTTGACCCCGTTAGACTTTTTCTTGTGGTGTTTTCTGAAGTCGCAGGTGACAAATAAGTCACAAACCACAGCGATCATATCTGCTTCTCCAAAATTATTGAATCGATTTTGATGAACTTTAAAACAAGAATATATCTGAGTCTAAAAAGCCACATAGGATATACATTTCCTATAATATTTATTAAAGTTTTGTATTGAAATTATAATAATTTATTTATAAAGTACAAATAAATTGAAAATTTTGCACATTGTCTGCAACGCGGACCGGGTCTACAAGTAGTAAATAATATGACTTTCCTTCAGCTTAGAATTAATATGTCAACATAACTCTTATCATACAGCAACTCGACTTTACAAATTCTCAAAATAAAAAAACTCGCAACTGCAGAGTTGTGCTAAAATTAAACCTTCTTCTTTTAAATCTGTGTCCTTTCTCTTCTAAACACTACTAGTCCCGCTAATTATTCTCCTTATATGAATGTATTTATTAATTAACTACGAATCATATTTAAATTCTAATCTTTAAACTTATTGATAAAATTTAATTATTGGTACCTTTTATACGATTATATGCGTATCCATACTATTGCATAATTGTGAATTATTTAACTGCTTACTTAAAGATACAACTCTGGCGCGAAATCTGTTGGTCGATTAGGAAATCATTGTAAGAACTGTACTTGGTGGCGCAAAATAAATCATCCGGGGGAAAAGTAATCACCCGATGTTTTTTTCCTGTAATTTTCTTATTTAAAGAAACATTTTTGTTCTGCTTGTGATATCGGCCAAGTGGCCGCCTCAGAGTTGCTGACCATACATTCAGAACCAAAGTTTTTCATAAAAAACGTTATAGCTAATTAACATGGGGTGATTAAGTTTGCCGCAGATGATTTATTTTGCACCATTCTGTTTATATTTTAATTTCAATTTCAACTCTCGACCATGAAGGATCTTTACATCAAGAAGGTTCTTCTCTGCTATCTCAATAATTCCTTTGTCAACAGATTCCTACCAGTTAGTAATCAGCAAAAATCGTCAATAAATAATGTAAGTTGTTTGAAGAAATTTATACACTTTATTAACACGGGACCGTTCCAGTATTCCCCAGTGAGAATACTACCTGTAGTTATTTATTTCACCACTAATATTATTCCGCCCTGAAAATTCTCGTTAACGGGAATTGAAGGGTAAACCATGTAGTAGGTTTCTTCAGGTCACCTTGAAATTGATTTAACTCCCGCTAAAGGTCTTAAAGCCATTTCTCTCCCTGTATCTAATTGTTGTTATTTAAAGGAAATTCTAATTTGTTAATATCTATCCCCAGGTAAGGCAAGTATGCATTGCATGCAACATCTCCTGAACACTGCTACCAGAAAAAAATATCTCTCAAATAGTGGACGGGATCGGATGGGCGTGGTAAGTTCCCTACAAAAATAATATAACTGCCAGGTGCACGATGTCCAACGATATCGAGTTCTCGCTTAACTACATGAAAAACAAAAACAACATTAAAATTGCATAAAGCGACAACTCAATATCGGGTGACATCGCCTGCCAGTGGATTTCTGTATATCTGCCAAATGATAACAGTAAAAGTGTCAAAATTTCTCACCAAAAGTGGATGCTTAGAAGCAAATAGACAAACGCACAAGTATGCATTTTTAAAGCATTTATAGTGCTTTTATGCATTTTGTAAGCATTTGCTTCTAAATATATAATACATTGCTTCCGACAGCTTTTAGTTGTTTTAAATTGCGAAAATTTTTTTTGGGTTGGATCTGACAAAAGGTGGCAGTGTTTGCATTAGTATTTGTAGGGGTGTAGCGAAGTGCACCGGGTAAAGCTAGTTTTAGCATGTCTATTAAAGCAGCAGTTCCATGTGAGTTATCAACTTTTCGGAGCTCAATAACTTACAAGCAAGGCATTTACAAAATAAAACTTTAGCAACACCTACAAGACAATGTTAGGAAGTGATTTAAAGCATTCCAGGTTGTCAGGATGCTATATTTAATTCAGCGATTTTACATGTGATTTCATTTCGAATTGATTTAAATCTTGACTTTATTATGAGGCCGATTTTCTTTTAGAATTATAATTAATTTCACTAATTATCAATATTTCGTTAACAGTTTGATAACATCGTCATACATATAAAAACGAAAACAGAATAATTTAACTGTTGAAAATTTTGCGTCAGTCTAATGTATGTTGTATGCAAAATTTCCCATACAAACTGCCATAATAAATAAAAAGTTTGTATATTGAAAATTATTGCGATTGAAATATGAATACGTGTAGTGTGTGTGTTTACGTCAGTGTTAAACTGAATGAATAAATTCGCAAAAACATTATCATTTCATTATTGAAATCTCTCACAGGAAACAGCGTCAAACTTTTTAATGTTATCAATATTTTCTTCATGTAGAGTGTGTATTTATATGTATTATGTATATCCTATATTCTTACTCATACACACAATTTTAAATGCATTTATGATTCGGTTTTATAAATTTTCTCATGTTTGGTTTTATTTGTTTTCAGTTTTCTTTGTTATACAAACAAGGAAGTTTGTTCATTCGTTTAGTTTCTATTTTTGTTTAACTCATTAAACACTTGCACATGTCTATAAATGTTTTCTTCTGTACAGGTGTAAAATTATAAATTTGGAATTCACAATATGCAATACAAGAGGTATTCGTGTTAAGTAGTTTTTTTTTTTGTAAAATTGAAGTGAATTGCAAATTTCGAATTTTTACCAAATTCATATCGTTTCAGCCACTTTTTCAATTATATACATTAATTTATGCTGAATTTTGTGTTATTTCAACTCTGAATTGATAGAATATATTATACAATATATTGTATTATATTCTATTTTAACATTTATTGCCTTCCATCTGATCCTTTTTCCAAATCTTATGAAAAACAATGAGCACTTTGATATTTACGCAGTAAATTTGCCATTATTTATTTCAAAATTAAAACTCCAATTGAGAAGAAAGCTAATAAGTGAGCATTTTTGGCAATAATATTGAAGTCAATTTATATACTATACTAATATAAAATTAATGTAAATTTTTAGTTTTATTTATTTTAAATTCACTGAAATTATCCTGTCATGTAACGCCTGATGCAAATCTCTACCTTTATTATCACTCATAATCCTTAATTCGTAGAACTGTAATAATATCATCCAATCCGTAAATTTACCACAAATTCATCACCTTTAAAGATGTAAATGTCACAGTTTCGATAACATCGTCATCTATTTTCAAAATAAGGTCGCAAATGCAATTGCAGCAAATAACATTTTTTATTTGCGAACCCTTTACGAATATTTAAAATATACAACAATAATTATATTTATCACTTCACGAACTATACTTGTTGAGTATTGTTTTGTGTGAAAATCACGCACATACACTCTCAAAAACAATTCAACAACTCGACTCGACAGCTTTAACAAACAAAACTTAAACTTAAATAATAAAAAAAAAATTTTTTTGCAGTATTTTCTCTTTTCCTTTGCACTGTTCGTTAATTTTTTCAACACCTGCGTTGTTTTTTTTCACTTTTATTTTATAATTTCATTATTAAGTTTAGCTCTCACAAGAACTAAATAAGTGTGAGCGTGCCTTATGGGAATTTGTTTATTACAACACTGGCGTATTTATACGAGGCCCAATCGCGTGATTATTTATACAATTTTTAATAATGTTTTGCTGGGAGTATTTTTATTTTATCGGGACAGTAAAAACGCCAGGGCCTGATATTATTGTTGAAAATATATTTGTTTTATTTTTTTTTTGGATTTTATAGCATTGGAGTTTTATTCTAAAACATATTGATTTTCGTTACATACTATTCCGGTATAAAATTCAAAATGAATTCCAAAATAGTTATAGCCATTTGGAACAGAATTAATTTAATTTTACGCATTCATACTGGAAAAAAAAGGAATTATCATTTTTAGTTTTGTTTCTTTATTTTGAATATTCCTTACAGAAATAATACCAATAATTTTTTTTTTCAGCCGATGGCCTTGGCAGCCAGTGCTACTCTTATTCTATTTATATAATTTAATATCAAGTAAATAAATAATTTATTTTAAATTGATATAAAATCAAGAAAAATACATATAACCACACTCAATTGGCATAACCGTTGAATGGCTCTAATATTGGAATATTAATTTGGCTATCTGTATTTTAAATCTACATCATGTCTAATTACAGAATGAACACGTCAAAAACTGATTTGTCTTGTGTGCAGTGTTAAATTATTCTGTGGGCAGTGTTCGCCGCCTTTCGCTTTATGCATATTATCATTTCAAGGGACCGTCGTTAATAGAAAACCGTATTAATAGAATTATAAACAATTATGACAACAAAGTCATACTAAATTTATGCTAAATTTATACCTGGCGTTGTTCCGTGCTAACATATGGTAATTTTTTTATCTAAAAGTCTAAAGCCTATTGTTAGTTAAATTTTCGGTGATGATAAAACGCATCATTATTGTGAAATACTACTCCACCGAATTTATGAATTTTTTCTGTGTATTTGGCAGAGAATAAAAAACTGCAATCAATTGCAATTGCAATTAAGGGAAATTTTTTTTTGGTACTTCCACGATATGATTAAGCTCGCGCGAGTACTAAATTAGGTTGCCACATTGATTTGATTCATAACATATCGAGCCTTTGGTGCAATACCGTCGTAATTCAAAAAATTGTGAACTGAGAAAAATGCATTTGAAGTTTTGAGCCATCTTTTTGATAGTATTTTCGTTTACTAAAGTAATTTTTTACAAGTTTTTAAATAAAGAGGCATATTTTGTAATGTTTTCTGGTTTGAAAATTTCTTGTCATAAAAGAAATATTTCATGATTGCAAATAAATATTGTTGGAAATAGCTGGAGGCAATAAAGACATTTGTAGCTGTAGAATCTGAAAGTTAGAGATAGAACCATAATATTTTTTCCTTTAGATATATATTTCCCCAAAGATCATTTCTGCATACCCAGCTCAAAAAATTCAAATTTTAAGTTACTACGGTATTGCACCAAAGGCTCGATATATTAATTAGCGATTAATATAAATTATAATTTAGTATTATAATTTTGATGTCTAAACCAAGTTTAGACACATAATAATTTAAAAGCACAACTTTTGCATCCTTCGCAACAGTTGTAAAAAGTAAATGAAAATAAACTGGAAACTCTTAAATGTTTCCTAAATTCGTCCTCTGTGTATTAAGACACTACTCTTCTAAATATTTATTATTGCTGCTTTTTTTTCCACTTTGAAAGTAGCAAGAACTTCAACCAATATTTCTTCCCCATCAGAATCTTCAGCAATTATATTCAAAATGTCATCTTCATCAGACTCACTTGAAATGTCCTTAACATCTTCACTGATCTAAAAAAAATTTTTTCTTATAGAAAGTTTATTAGAAAAATCTTCCATTTTGCTTTTTAATTAATTTTAAATAAAAACTTTCTTATTTTATTTAAAAATTTTTGGATTTTTAAATGTAAACAAATACAGCTGATAATTTAATTTTAGTCAGAACTTACCGGAAGATAGAGTTCGTAGAACTTTGTACAGGAGATGGAAAATTTTTGTCAAAATTGCACAAAAATTGTTATTGGAACGCTTTTGGACTAATTTGTGCGAGTTCGGTCTATTTTGTTATGCACCTGGAACAGATCTAATATGTAGGGGAAAAACGGAGACAATATTAAAATGTATTAAATCCCTAATGTATGCGATATTTTTTCTTTAATCGCCACTTGAGAAACGCCTCTGACTTTTGTTTTATTATTAACAAAAGTTTAATTTCAATTAATAACACAGTGCAACAGTACAAAAAACAAACGGGCATGCCAGTATAGGTTCGACTGTATTTCGCTATAATCAGTTTGGCGATTTTGGTAGCCAATTTTTTATGGACCTCCAAAAATTCTGAAAATCAGTGGAACCTCAAAAAAGGCATCATTAGTATTTGGCCATGTTCTCCAAACAAATTTTTAAAAAATTTTTTTTTTGAAAAAAATACCCATTTCCTTTATATAAGCCTTTTTTGAACGTATATAGGAAAGAAGATTTTTTAAAATAACTTTTGAAAGTATAAATGCAATATCAACGTGACTATGCACCCTTAAAAGCCCATAAAGATCTGTTTGTACATTAAAAATTTTCGTTTTTTACTATTTTTTTAAGCTAAAACAAAGATTTGTTGTTAAAATAGTTTGATAATTTTCGGTTTTTTTCGAAATCTGAGTCATCGAATATACTTTTCGCCCGTCAACAAATTTCTGTCATTATTGGTTACCGGAGATCCCTTTTCTCTATATTTGATGGAACCGTTCACCTTCTTCAACCGATTCCGTTGAAAGTTGACGGCTAAAATATTTTAAATATATGGTACGAGTAATGGATTCTTAACGACAAATGGTGTACATAAACGTACGAATATATTTTAATAATATATTTTTTCGTATGCTGTAAACATATCTTTTGTAGATTGCTCATAGTTTTGTGAGCGTTGTTTTCCGGTGAAACCTGATATTCTGGTCTGCCACATAAAATTGTCCAAACATCGTCAAAATCGCAATAAAATATGACAAAAAATTGTCAGTTTACCTTTGAAATATCGTCAAAAAAGCCGGACTATAGAATATCTATATTTAAAAAATTTTTTTTTACACTCATTAAGATGTAATTACAACTCATCATTCACTTGTGCAATATTGTATTTGTGCAATCATAGAGCATTAATTCAAATTTTAAAAGTTTTTAATATAAAAATCAAAAACACTCTCCTTTTATATTGTATATGATTTATTTATTTAAATAAAAAATTTTAATAATAATGATTTGGTAGAACGACGCCAAATTTTTTCTATGGGTACATATGAGTATAAAATGTCGATTTGTCATAAAAATTAAAACAAATGAGCCTATATATTATATTTTTTCACATGTGCGATATATGACAAAATATTTATATACATTATGTAATGTAAAGTAGATGTAAACTTTATAAAAATGTTTCAAGTCGTACAAGCAATATTACATATTTTATACCATTATAAAAAACGCTCTCAAAATGCTGGACTAATTGATTTTACAAAATTATAGCTGACAAATTTGGTTAAAAAAATCGTAAGGAAAAAATCGTCAAATCGTCATGCTACTATTTTCGAGACAAAAATTGTAAAGGATAAAACGTCAAATATGGCAGTCATTTTGCTATTACTTCGTTTATTGAGCTCGTCGAACTGCTAATTTTTAACCAATTTGCGAACATTGTTGGGCCAAAACTAATGACGCATGTTTATGAGGTTCAACAGATTTTCAGAATTTTTGGAGGCCCCGAAGAAAATATTGGTCACCAAAATCGCCAAACTGAGCATAGGGCTTTACTACCCTTTGGTAGTAAGATCAAAATTATACTGTCATGTCCGTGTGTTTTTCCAAAAGTCTTCATTTGTCGCATAGTGTAATTGTTAAATTTACTTGACATTTGAAAAATATATTTTTCATATTTTAAATTCCTAATAAAATGGAGAATTTGTGGTATATTTTTACAATAATTTGCATTATTATTATAATGGCTTTTACTAGTATTAATAAAATAGATGCACATGCTATCAAATATCCAAGTAAGTCGCTGGGAGAACAAGTTGCATTTCATCAAACTCAAAAAGATATACTTTTGGTGAACTTCACAGCGCAGGATAATAATCATACTAGCAAGAGGCGTCGCCGTCAAACATTATCCTTTTATAGTGATTTTCCTGTAAGTTCAGATAACGAAAATGCTAAGGAAGAGCAAATGGTTCCGATTTTCAAAGATAATAATTGTAATAGTGGAGAATGGTATTCAAGTGGTTCAGAATATTCTTTGAAACCTTCAAAGGCATTAAACAACTTATTGCGCGCCCTAAAAGGAGAAACTATTAAGGTTCCTAGGGATATAACTTTACTTGATAGTGAGCGGAATATTTGGGAAGGAAATGAAGGTAACGAGAAAAAAGAAAATATTTTAAAGGATGGTTATAATGCTGAAAGTAAAGAAATGAATGAAAGTATAGAAAGGCAAACTACAATAAAAGGGAAAAGTAAAGGTAATAACGATATCAAGGTTATAGAATTAAAAGCATTTTCATTCGTCCCAATTGCAGAGAAAAATAAGTTCCTTGATGCAGATAAATCAAAAGAAACTTCAAACTTTTATAACGACTTTTCAAATTGTGATATTAGCAGTTGTCAGCAGTGCTCACAGGATGTTGATTCGACTAATGGAGTTTTTAAGAATACTCATAAATCGCCGAATGAAAGTTCATCTAAAAATCCAAAATTTTTTAGAAAATATTTCAAACGGCCTGCGATACTAGTAGATCAACAGTTACTTGATTCTTTTGCATCGAAATTTTCCAAAGATAATCAAAAATATGATTACGGGCATGAAGAGGAGGATGATTTGTATCATATTAAATATCCGTCAGATGTATTAACGAGCCCTCAATATCAAAATAAAAACCAAAAAAATGATGATTCAACTTTTGCCAATATTAACAACCAAAAGACAAACTCTTCGTTCAATGCTTCACAAGCGGTTTTAAATGATCAATTTGAAAATTCAAAAAATAATCTCTCCCACGAGGCCAACTATAAACTTTCAAAAGATGAACAGGACAGCTCGAAAAATATGAAAAGTCTCTCATGCAAATGGAATCTCTTCAAACGATCATATGCATTTAATCCCATGAATGAGATCAAATTAAAAACAAGTAGGCGTTTAATGAGAAAAGGCTTTGGTGCCTCCTTACCAAGTTATTCACTGGGAGAAACACGAAGAGATTTACTAATAGATAATGTGTTAAGAAGAAGAGAGAAAGACATGTTTCAAGAGGAAAATAGAAAATATAAAAATTTCTATAAGCCTTTTGAAAGTAACATTATGGAGAGAAACAAACAAGCTAAAGATTTTTCTTTCATGAAATTCGAACCATTGTCTCGCAACTGGAGTTTAAATAGGCAAAAGAGAACAGGTGGTACACATTCTAGATATAAAAGAGAGCAAAATGAAAAAGAGGAAATTAAAGCCGGCAATAATTTAACTAGCAAAATATTTACAACAGATAAATTCCCAGTTATACAAACTTCCTCTGAAACTGGCGGAGCTCTAAACTTAAAAAAGACCGCGAACATAAATAACTTTAAAGCTTTTGCAAATATTGACTCTATAAAGGCTCAACATGGTGAGACCAAGACACAGAGAACTTTAAAACTTTCAGGTATTTTTTGTGATAAGACTAACCACGATGAACCCACATCGTTTCTCGATGAGAACAACCATGATAACGGGAATGAATATGCCATTCAAAACTTTGCGAAATCATTGCCTTTTTCCAAAAATGATGCCAAAGCTTTCTTCGCAAAGAGCCATTACATTTTAAACCTTAAAGCTCCGAACAGAAAGAAACGGTCGATACAAAGACACAGGTTTATTAAGGAATCTAGGTATAATAAAGCTCAAAAGCTGCCTTATGTAAGAACTTTTAACAACCACGTGCAAGATTATAAAATCTTGAAACCTATAAAGCGGTTTAATCCTTATAAAATTTTAGAATTGAAACTATTAAGAAAAATAAACAGCTCGAAAACTTTAAATCGAAATAAACCTAAAAAGCTTTGTAAAAATTATGAAACATTTAGAAAAAGAAGATCACTTCAAGATATGGTTACGAATTCGGCGGAAAACAAACACTCAATTTTACAAGTAACAAAAAAATTATTGCCAAAGCTTCATTGTATTAATAGAATTATTCATAATTTTATAAGAAAATCCATTGCATACATACCATTTGGCACAACAATTAGAAACAATTTGCAAAGTGCTCCAATTGCGGATTCACCTACCCCAAACTATAAAGCTTTCACGAAAAAAGAAGCTCTTCCAGAAACAATTAATGTTACAAATCATTCTGTAAGACCTAAAAGTGTATTAATCACTGATCGGAGACTTATACCAGAAAAAGCAGTTGGAGAAAGTTTCGTAGCCGTTATTCCGCAAACAGTTTCGAAGAAAAGGCCAGTCAATAAAATAAAACGCATTTATGACATAAAAAACCCGAAATTGAAATTTCTAAAGAATATAATAAGCAGTTTGTTCATGTTTAACAATGATATCGATGAAAATGAAGTCATAGAAGGGAAGAAGTTCAACCAAACGCGCACAAAAAGAGACGTTCATATCTCCAAAGCTTTTCTAGGTAAGAATATTTTTTAAGATTTAATTTCCAAAAATGTACTTATAAAATTAGTAAAAAATTAAAATAAAGGAAAAAGGAATTAATTATCAAGATTTTCCTGCACCAATAACAAGTGCAGGGAAATCAATTGGGAAGAACGACCAATTTTTCGTTGCGAACATTCGTTATCAGAAATAAAACATTTGTCGATACGAAAATTAATACAATTCCTTTTGAATTGTTTTTTTTTAACACACTGCGAATTTTCGCAATGAACTCTTACCGACGAATTCGTTGTGCTAGACGAAATTCATCGTTCGACGGTAACCTTAATATTGAAAGGCCTTAACTAATAACTTACTGAAGAGGAAAAGTTTTCATAAAAATGTAAGTTTTGTAGTCGCGTTTATTTTTACAAGATATTTTCTGATCAAATTCGCTAAGCAATTCTCTGTTAGGAACACAACAACTTTTTATTATCAATTTTATTTTGATTGTTACCTATCTATATAAAAATATACAAATTTTTGATTAGAAAAGAAAAATTAGGTTGGGACTTTCTATATAAAGGTAACGATATGTATGTATATTTACGGCTCAGAGAGCAGTATTTCGTCCGAAAACCTGGTCAAATTTATTAAACGTCTTTTTTGAATTAAAAGTTTAGAATTATCCGGTAAAACAGTGCCAAAATTTCTGAAAGATCGGACTCGTAGTAACGAACAGAGATAACATTATCCCATAAACATACAAACATAGAGACAAATATTCATTTTGATGATAAGCTTTTATTTAATTTCCAATATACATATCGCACTGCTTCCTCTAAAGAGAGATAACTCCAAATTCTTATCTTTACGACCGTAAAAATCTTACATAATTTTCTATTTTTCCAAACACCACTTTTAAACAAAAAACATATTACCCTTTTCGATATAAGAATAGCTACTTTAGAGTCAACTAGAGATATTTTAAGTTGTGCTTGTGTTTATGGTATAACGGTTATTAAAAGTAAGTCTATTGTGCTGTTATATTTCTATATTTATGAAATTATGATAGTAAGATAGTAAAGCTTCACCTCCTATCATTTCTCCTACTATCTCTTTCCTTTAGTTCCAGCACAATGCATCGCATCTGTAGGGGTCATCTTCAGAGTGCTGGTCCAAGATAAAAAAAAAAAATTAACAAATTTCAAAAAACATGTTATTTTTCGATAATCTTAGGAAAAATTGTAAAAGCTACTGCAGTTTTACGTTTCGTATTTCATTACAAAGACATAACTGTTTTTATTTTAATTGTAAATAAATATAAAAAACAGTTTTTTGCCTCTACTAAAAATTTGTAAATTTTGAGTTGACTCCCTTAGGGCAACCAGTGCGATATGGAAGCCCATTTTTACACTGTGCAATAAACGACGCTACTTTAGCATGCAAATTTTAGTTTGAGTGTGGGCGGTGTACAAATGAAATCGGGTTGAAAAAGTTTCATACCGCCGAATCAATTTTTGTTTTAATTGCATTTGTAAATTAATAGTGTTGTCATCCTTTTTACTCAAGCAAAAACGTTTAAATTTTATAAAAACTCTTGTATGGAAATTTTTTTAATTATAATTACGAATTGAATTATAGATGCTTTAAAAACTGTATTCATACAAAATGGTAAAATTATTGAGTGACTTATCATCGACGAGTCCACCCGACAGATACTATAAAGTTTAAACTAGATACATTATTGCTACAGATATCGTATTGAAAGATTTTTGTAAATTTTGCCGACGGTTGAATAAGGTTAAAACGGGTAAAATAAAACGGATAAAAGTAAAAATTAAATAACATTTTAATAATTTTAAAGATTTGGTATTAGCACCAAATGAAATGTGCATATATTTCAGTTAATTCTATTTAAAATAATTTTTAATTAGAATACACTTAGTGCGCAACACGGCAGATTTTTCTTTTGACACGTAAAAAACTTGAAAATAAATGCTTTGAAAAAATTCAAATGTAAAAGGGAAAAGAGTTTCGAGCCACTTTAAAAGAAATATAGCGTCGTTTATTGCAAAGAATAAATACGGACTAACTATGCTTGTTCGGGTGGAATCTGGCAACTCAATTTTGAACCAGACAGCTTCAAGCTGATTGAACTGAAATTATTAACACACGTTTTAAATACAACATGGCGGACTAGTTATTTTTAAAGCACTCCTACGATATGCGTATGGAATATAAGGGCTTGCTGAGAGCAACTGGAAAAAAAAATTTACGTCATTGTAAATCCAATATGGCGGACTAAGTTTTTTATACTTTTCTGCAATAAGGGTATCAAACGAAAATGCTTGCTGAGAGCAACTCGAAAAGTACAGTGATGCTGGTCTAAATCCAATATGCCGAACTTCGAAAGATGACGTACTCATTTTTTCATGCTTTCTTACAATAGAGGTATCAAATGAAATGACTTATTGAGAATATAAATTTCGCAACGACGGAACTGCTGCATAACTACATAAATACTTATTTCAAATATCATTACTGACTGATACATACATACATATGTATATAATTTTTTTTATTCGACTCCACGTTTAACATAATATGAAATACTTTCACTCTTATATAATATACAAAAAACAATGCTCTGGGAGACTCGACGAATATTTCTTCGGTATCATGACGGAAACATCAACACAAAGCCATGGATCGTTTATATTTAGTTTGAGCACTGCTGGACTTTTTCATAGAGTAACACCGAAATGGCGGACGCGCCTGGTGACTTTTACTGATTCGCGACACCCCCTTCAACATTTTCTTATGCCACCGTACAGAAATCCAACGAGTATTTGTCAACAGACTATTAATAAATCTTGTCGAAAGAACGTGGCGATGGCTGAAGTAGTCTGCACGTTGACTACAAAATCAAAAATTTTCTGTGTTCGACCCCAGTTTCAGATTAAAATTATAAAAATATCTCGCATTTTATCTGATGTGCATTAGTTTGCCTTTGTGTCAGTTGTTGTCGGAAGGTTTCAGTGGCGAAGGCTAGTCACTGGTCACTGAACAGTACCGAATTCAGCTGAATTAAATAATCTTCTTGGAGATTATTTTTATGCTTTTCGTAATGCGTCACATTCGTTTTTGTTAATGAAACAAAATTGAATATGAAATCGATTTAGTAAATCGGCGCAGGTTGCCAAAAAAGAGCAACGTTTAATTAGAATGGAAAGAAAATATTTCTGAATTCCGATTAGAAACAGATGCATATTTGCATCTGTTACAGAGTAAACACATACCACATAGCTGAAAATAATCAGATATGGAATCGAGATTGATTTTAATATATATACTGAGTTAATTCTATCTAATTAAACATTTATTTGATCAACCTTTGCAATTTTGGAATACTTTCCAAATCAATTTATTTTAATATCGATTAAAAGGTATCACAAAAACTGAAATTTCTGACAATTTTCTAGTAGCAAGAAACTCATTTTGCGGCAACCTAAACATTAATAAGGAAGATGATTTCAGTCAAAGGACATCCAATGAAAATTCTGACAAAAAGAAATATATTTGGAGCGAAGGAAATCTTAATAGAATTTTAAATAAAAAAAGACAGCGGCATAAGAATTTTTTCGAAGTTGAATTTTATAATGCCACAAATTTATCAACTTTTAATACAAGCTTTCATGGTAAAGAACGAAAGAAAAAGAAAGCCTTTGGAAACTCTGCATTTAAAAATCCAATTTTTGAAATAAATAATTCACGAAAGCTGGTTGCGAAGTTCGAAAAAAGTTCAAGTTCAAAAACCAAGTTCTCAATAAAAAATACTAAAAAGTTCGCGAGTGGATTAAAACGATCAAAACGATTTCTTAAAACAAATTTACAAGAAGAACGTTTTAAAAAATCCAGCGTTTTAAAAAATCCAAGAAGAGAAGAGTATTTTTTTTATAATGATGATCTATTTACGCCAAGCTTTGATCCCAATATCTTCTACAAGCAACCGACATATCAGCAAAATGATTTAAGTGAATCAACTCAAATTCGTTATAATAAAGCTATCCCTTCGCAATCGAATAATTTCGAAAACATCCTTAATCATTTAAAAATGACAAATTCCCAAGTAGAAAACTTTTACGGCAATAAATTTGACAATCAACGGTTCCAGAATAACATTCGTAAAGAATGTGTCAAACAGAAAAAACGTTTTTCAAAAACAAAAGACTACCATAGAAAGACTAAAAACGTAAGAAACACTTTTAAGACACACAACGCGAACTTCATTACTCCGAACAAAACTAAGAATTTGAAACCGAAAAATACACCTTTAAATGCTCCAATTTCAGATAAAAGCCACAATTTTAATAAAAATTACAAGTTTAAAAAAAATATTTTCAATTGGTCCAAAGGTTATCCAAAAACCAATATGAATAGAAACTATAATCCTGTGAACGGTTCACATAAACTCAGCTTGGAAATGTCTAATGAAATTTTGAATTGCAAAGCATTTGCCAACTTAGAGGAGTTTATAAAGTCTTTGCCAAAAAATCTGACACAATCCCTCCTCACAGCCAATACCGGAACCAGTTTGAATTCTCTTGCAAACGGAAAAATTCAAATCGATATAAATTCGACAATTGTTGGCACGGAAATAATTACAACTACAGAACCTGTAATGTTAGGACCTGCAATTAACTGTACGACGACGATCGAAGAAGAAAATCTTGATGACCATACGGATACTTCCATGCAACCTATTAAAGATAACAGCTCTCAGTCAACAGACATTGACTATGAGCAACCAACTGAATCTGTAAAAGACGAAAATGCATTTAGACCTTCTACCGAATCAATAGTAGAGGAAATGACTACAGAATATGTGTTACCAGTTACCGAGGGCCAAGAGGACGTTAAATTAAATATCTGCATAAATGCGAATGTTCAAGGAAATGCAAAAAACAATCATTATTCTGGCAATGGTTCCTTTAATGTCGTACCGAGTGTGATGGATGACCGTCAGAGGAGAGATATTCTGCTCTCACCCATTCAAAAAACTCCCAACCGCAAATTTACTGAGACGCCAATGTGAGTATTTTAAATAGTTTTAGTTAATTTTGGCAATAGAATTACCGGTATTCAGTATTTGATGCAAAAATCTTGCAGAAGTGCAAAAATATCGTAGCTATATTTTTTGCTTTCCAACAACAAAATGTAAAAATTTGTATTTTCTACAGTGCAGCCACATGGTCAAATTTTGCTGCCAAATGTTTTACACATACTGCTTCTCAAAATTCATATGTATTGATAGCTGTGACGTAGGCTGAACGCAATCTAATTCATTTATTAAGATAGCTTCGCTGTTCATGAGAATATGTATCAGCTGTTTTCTTGCCCATAATTTTAAACAAAACTTGCCCAAAGGATTTGAAAGCAAATTCTCATAAAATTTTAAAAGTATGACTATATTAGTAAACAAGTAACAGAATTTTAAAATTAAAATGGCAAATTTTGAACGTCTTTAACTAGGTGGTGGCGAATGGAGGAGTTGTACTGCCACACACGATTTTTGTTCGCGATATGTCAAAAAAAAACTAATGCAAATATTACAAAAACTATGTGTTTTTCACGCACAGCAAAAAATTGCCACCAGTTTTAACAACCCCACCGCCTTGGTGTAACCTCCAAGTCTTTGCTTTTTCACACTATATGACATGGTATAGTTTTCTCTGCTATGTTTTCGCATTTTCATAATTTACCCTCCCTCTCCCATTAGTAAATAAAAAAAGAGAAAACGACTCCAAAAAAGACAGAGGTGCAAAAAATTTGTATTATTGGCAGTGTTACCTCATTTTAACATAATTTTAAGCTAAATCACGTTTAATTTAAAGCCAAGATATAGACAAATTTTCTATATATTTTTCCAATAGTAACTTTTAATGGGTATGGATATTTTTCATAGTTTGAATAGTGTTCATTTATTTATGTAACTATTTTGTTTTTATTCAACACGGTTCCAAATTAATTACTATTATTTATCTATGTTTGTTATATGGTGTAGCTGGTATATATATACATTTTTTTATCTTGGACCAGTACTCAGGGGATGACCCCTACACATGCGATGCATAGTGCTGGAACTAGAGGGAATGGTGAGAGAGATGAGAGAGATGACATGTGTGAAGCTTATTTAAATTGCAATTATGCTTTTGCACGTTTTTTGTTCATAGCAGTGTTGCAGCGTCTCTGATGTCAAGGTTTTTTCTTGTTTGTATATTTCGTAATGCTCAAAGAGTTTTTGGGAGTTCTTGTATAAACATATGAAATTTCGTAGCTTTTTTCAAGAATTAGTAAAAGGTGTACTGAGGATTTTGGTATTAGCACCAAATGAAATATACATATGGAACAGGTAAATCATATAACAAACATAGATAAATAATCTTATATATTTATTTATTTATTTTTGGTTCATTTAAATTAAAATATTGAATCAATAACAAAATAAAGATATTTATTAAGCAAAAAATCTGTTCATATATATAACTTAAAAGATAAACAAAAACCAACAAGTAGTTCTTCATCTAAAACTAAACAGCCTTATAAAGGCGAAAAAAATATATGTGATATAAAAATATAGATATAAAAAAATTTAGATATAAAAAAAAAAATCTTACATCAATGTCTAATACGTAAAATACTAGCCTTTCAGCAGGATTTTCTATTAATATAAAAACTCTATAAAAATGTCAAATATTTCATCATATTCCTCTACTTTTGAACCAGGAAAAAACATCATTATTAGTTGTATAATTATACTTATCAAATTTGTGTAAGAGAGTTATTTCATAACTTCGGTAACCGTTTACCCACAACTGATGTACAGAAGTGAATTTGTTCTATTTAACTCACAAGTTTATATTAGAGTCTGAATACAATGCAACGATAATTTATTGCAGTGCGTTTTTCCATACGATTTTGAAGTAAAAAACCGCAGTGCAGAACGGCATAAAATTAAAATCTATTTTAATTTCATTGCGGGCTTTCTTATTCTGTCAATTTTTTATACTCTTTCTCTTTCTGATTTGCCATAGTTTTTGAATAATTGGCGATGTTCACGACATTATTGTAAACAAAAAACATGTTAGTATGTGTCGTGGTTTCTAATTCCACATAGATATAAATCAAACGTGGCTTCTACCAAATTAACAATTTTTTTAATAGCTTCAACTTTTTATTTCCTGCGATTGCAAAATATTTAACACAAACAGTAATTTTTTTAGAAAATTTTATAAAAATGTATGCACAAATATATTAATAAAAATGTAAACAAACAATGAAAAGTATTACCGTCGCCGTCTTCCGTTGTATTATGTTTATTTTTCTCAAAATAAAAATAATAAAAAAATAAATAATAAAAATAATAAAATCATAATTCAACGTTCACATTCGACACTTTGATCAAAACGAATTGTCATAATTATTGTTTGAAGGCCTACGTCACAAATACAATTTTTAGCATTTAAAACAATTTATTTGTCATGATTGCACCGGCTAATCTAAATGCAGGGTTCAGTAAATCGCAAGAGCGATAGCTTCTGCGTTGCCATATTATTATTATTATTATTATTAATTTTTAACTACTTTAATAAATATTGAAATAAAAATTATTAACACGAAATTGAAATTAAAGAAAAAGCTAGAAAAACATTAATGGTTTGTTGAAAAATCTTGAAAAAAAACTAAAAGTTAAATGAAATATTTCAAACTAAACATAAAGCTAAAATTAGCAATGCACTTAACACTGAATTGGGCTATTGTAATTGCAGATATGAGGAAGACTATGGAGAGGATCTCAGTGATTTAATGTCGGGCAAACTATCATCGAAAATTGTCACTGATATTCTGAATACTGTACAGGAAAGTCCTCATTTAAAAGCATTATGGCCCAGTTTGAAACGTGATTTACCCAGGCAAAAGAAAGCTCAAATAAATTTCTATCCGATTAGAGACCAGGTATGAAATACATCTTCTTATATAGCCAGTTTCAAAAAAAAAGAGCAGGAACAAGTTAATATAATTCAATCGTTGCCAGCAAAATGCCAAAGAACTTGAACACTCTGAGAAACTTTTAAGTCAGGTCATGTCCTCTATTAACAATATAATCGAACAGCAAGCCCGTACACGAAAATGTGTGCCACTGCGTTCCGATTTACAAGAATTCTACAATTTGATTGCACTATCGCGCCAACAACAAGACATGGTAAGAGAAAAGCGCCGTCTACAAAAAACTACAATAACTAAAGATTTCAGTTATGAGACTCATTTAATAGATCAAAGTGACATCCAGCAAGAAACAAAAATAGTTCAAAAATTACTCAAAAAATATGATCAGTTGCCCGGCCAGGATCAAGTTCAGGTGGCTATTGTTCACGATGATTTAGTCAAGAATTTAATCATTTTACTTAAGCTACAGGATAACGAAGAGCAGCAAGAACACGATGTAAGAGATAAACGCGAAAATGAATGCGACCAAAGTAACATAGAAATTATAAGGAGCCTGCAAAGTCAATATACTCCGCAGTTTTTGAAATTATTAAATGCTGGTCAACTTTATAGAGGAATTCATAGCGATTGAATTATTTTTGCATTTTTAATTCTTCTAGTTGAATATATATTTTTTAAGTTTTTAAGAGGAATTTAAATGTATCTATATTTTTTAATTTATAATTATTAATGAAACGTTACGTAACCGTTAAAAATCACTTTTTATAAACTAAAAACATATTTCTTCAATATATTTCCAAATATAAATAAAATATTTTTTATGAAATCAACGCCTTGTGTAATTCTGCGATTTTTCGACTCAGTAACTACGAGTATTTTTTCTTATATCAAAAAATTGTGTGACGTCGAATAACATAATTTTTCTTCCAAGATTTTTTCAAAAGTGTTCGTTATTTTTATTTTGTCCACCTTAACCCACCCAGTAGTACGATTTACTTTGCAATTTTAACGTTAATTGTTTGGTTAAAAATACTTAACACTAAAATAAACGATTTTGATATTTACTAACACATTTTTAACCATTTTCGTTATCGTCTGTCCAACTTCTGCCGATACTACATCAGATTTTCAAGGTGATCGGTAGAATATCAAATCTTCATTATAAAATTTTACTACTACTATTACGAAAACAAACGTTATTTTTACAAATTCACTTAAAAAAATATAATTGTAAATCGAGAGATTTTATTTCACATAATTTCTCTTCTCCCTACAATCTGATTTTCAACCAAAAAGATGACTTTGACTTTCACATACATAATTGTGAATACAATACCAAAAAAAAAAATATCGTAGATAGGGTTTTAATTGTTTACGTATATATGTAATGCACTTTGCGAGTGCGAAGTTTAAAAGCTCGAGAAAAATGTGGTCTATAGGAGAATTGAAAAAAACTCAAAATTCATTATTGTATACGTAGAAGGAAAAGAAGTTCACTCACATTCCAAAGTACTGTCGTATAAATTATGGTTATCAGCCGGAAGTAAAAATTTAAGTTCCAATGGAAGCATATAATTTTTTTTATATATTTATTCTTTCTATATGTAACTGTACAAGTTCGACATTTTCAAACTTTTTTTTTATCTTAGACCAGCTCTCAGTGGAGCATGCGATGCATTGTCCTGGAACTAGAGGAAAGGAATAGTGAGAGGGATAAGAGGTGATGAAGCTTCAATATCTTACCACAGCAGTGTTGCAGCGCCTCTAATATCAAGGAGACGTATTCAATTTTGAAACTCTGTTTTAGTAGCCATTTTTTAGTAATTATTTTACTTCGCTGTTGCTACTCAATACCGACGAAGGAGGACGCTCCCATGAAACATGTGGACTATTTCAAGCTGAAGTCGGTGCTGTTCAGTAAAATGCGAAGTATTTTTAAGACTTAGTCTGACAGTGGGTTCGAAGGCAGAACTTTTTGGTTTTTGGTTTTGTAGTCAACGTGCTGACTACTTCAGCCATTTTTGTGAACTTTGGGAACACCGTTGAAATATTAAAGTGAGTTTCACATAAATGTTTGCCATTTTTAAAGACGTTTTTTTGCACAGGATGGTGCATATTTGTGTGTATGGAGTAAATTAACTTTAAAAAATTTACTTTTCAGATGAAAAAGCACGCAAATACTGCGATAAAATGCAATAATAAACAAAACAATAAAATGGGACAAATGTTAATCTTCCGCACTTGAGTAAGCTTTATTCCCTCTATCGTTAAAGTAAACGTAAATGTGACTCTTAATCCAATGTAGTAGATTTTAATTTTTTTAGTTGTTTATCAATAACAAAGAAAAAAAATTAATAATGATGATTATTTACAGCGGGTGTCCCCGATAAACATGTTCCCTTGTCCTTTCCAACCTCCTTGAATAATAATAATAATTTTTAACATATTTGTACACAACTGCAATAAATAGACTACAATTGATATGTGCATTAAAAAAAATAATTTTGTTTCGATTTTCTTTTAAAAAATACATTTCTTAAGATTCAAGATAAAGAACGTACGTTAACGCGCCGAGGGGATGAAATCATTCAAAATGTGTTCTTGCAGAAAAATGAATAAATACAATAAAATTATAATTTTCACAGAAACATTGTAAATTTATGAAATGTGTTTCTTTTTGCTTTGCAATATTAACAAAATATTTATTCTCGCTTACAATCGAATGAAACTCACACCATTGTATTTGGATTCAGTTCATTTTTGCTCATACTCTTGCATGATTTTAATTTGTACTTTTGAAACTTTTTAGATTTACATTTCAAATGCATGCACACAAGCACACCTACAGACGCTCTCTTTATACACATGTTGAAATCATAAAATGATTTTGTTTTTGTTTTATGTGATTTTAACTTAATGAAAATCTAATGTGAGAAGTGAAAACTTTTCATATTCCACAAAATAATTAGAATTTCTAAACCCCTCCCCTGCCTGCTTCGCTCCCAAACTGTGCTTCATTTAATTTTTTGTTTCTCAGAATATTGAATTAAAACAATATCAAATGGTATTAAAAACGTTTAAATAAATTATGTGTTGTAAAAATTAGAGATGGAGAATAAAGTTAGGCGTACAAATTGGAATGGTGTGTATGAACTCGTTGTTCCTCTCAATAGTTTCCTGAAAAGGTAGCACATTTGTTTTCCACATAAAGAGAGGGCAGTCTGGAAAGGTTTTTGGTAAAAAAAATCGTAAAATATGTATGTATGTACGTGTATCGTAGTTACTCCGTGTGCAAATATTTAAGTTAAGGAAGAAAAAATATCTATAGCGTTTCTAATTTTAAAATTATGCTTTTTCCCTTAAAAAATTATATGTCAAATGTATTATTACATACTTTATGATATTCTCATAAAGTATTTTTTACAAAAGTAAACTCAATAACTGAGGAGAAAAGCATATCCATATAGTACTATTTCGCTAATGCTTACTTAGCTCATCAATGGATTTTTCCTAATTTTTGAATACAAACCCAATATCTATATGTTTAAAATTCAACTAATCAATCGGGAATTGATGTTGAATACCAACCACAAAACCAAAAATCTATAAACAAAAACATAACAATGTATGAGTTTACTTTTTTATAACACACACATATTTCTATTTTTAGATTTTTCTTTTTATCTACACTAGGCTTGCCATCGGCCAGCATAACTAATGTATTTTGAATCAAATGAAAAATTATAAAATGAAACAAAAGAATATTAAAATCTTACACCGTGCACATGTAGTATTGTATATCAACTGAATTTATTTTGGGAATATTTATTATTGAGTTTACTTTTGTAAAAAATACTTTTTGAGAATATCATAAAGTATGTAATAATACATTTCACATATATTTTTTTAAGGGAAAAAGCACAATTTTGAAATTAGAATCATATATAAAGAGATATTCCCAAAATAAGTTCAGTTAATATATATCTATAGTGTTTCTAAAAAAATTATTATAAAATTTCTTCTTAATAAAAAATTTATTTTCTATACAGCAATTTTTAGCCCGCCTTAGTATCAATACTTCGTTAAGGGCTTTTCATATTTCATTTCCTTGTGAAAAGTTTTGCCATGAATATGTTCATTTTATTTTTGTTTATTGTTTTTTTTTTGCTTTAGTTTTGAATAAACAGCCGCTCTATGATTTATAATTATTATGACGATATGAACTTTATTACGAATATTTAATACATTTTGCAACCCTAAATGTTTCCATACAACTCAACAAACGAACAATTTTTTTAAATAATATCGAGAATTTAGTATAATGTGTATAGTATGTTTGCACATTTTATTAATAATGGGAGTTGAATAGTGTTGTATTTGGTTGTTGTTGACAGCAATTAGATCGTTTTTTAATAAATCAACAGTGGTCCTTAAAAATTTACTGCAATATATTTAAATAAAATTATCAAACTTTATGTCATAATCGGCCGTATACAAATTTTGTAGAGCAAAATTTTGTTTTTCGAATTTAGAGTTGATCTTCTGTTTAGTAAGGGAAACAGAGCTAATGCACATCTTACAGCTTTTTTTTTATCTGGGACCTGCACTCAGGAGATGACCCCTACACATGAGATGTATTGGGCTGGAACTGGAGGAAAGTGATACGTAGAGAAATGATAGGAGGTGAAGCTTCACTATCTTACAACTCTGCCTTTGCACGTTCTTTGTTTATAGACTACTTCTACCATCGCCACCCGCAATGAAGTTGTGTACTAGTGTCAGCAATCTTTGGGCACGTATGATCCCTTTGGGCACATCATCAGGGCACATCTTAGGCATTTCGGGTTTATTAACAGAAGCCCAACTACGGAATGGGAGAAAACTATATACGGGTTCGATGCCCTTTCCGACACCATATCGGAGATCCTAGAAAATTATCCGAACAGTCAAATCGTTATTGCTGGTGATTGCATTGTCCATAATTAATCGTGGCTCCAATCACCTTTCGCAAATAGTGAATTAACTAACACATATTTCGTGTATTGACGGGCACCAACACAACACCATCGTCCTTTTTCTCTCTTCACACCGTGATAAGTATAAATTGAATATTAGGGTACCTCTCGGAAATTCGGATCATTGCACCATTTCTGCCTTCTTTTCGATTCCGGAACTTCGAAACGTTTCACGGTCAACTACGAAACGTTTGAAATATACATATTTACGAAAAGGCACGTTGAGCTGAGTTCAACGATTTCTTTCGGCATTTCAATTGGAGGCTCTGCTTCCATTTAATTTATTAATAAAAAATTTTTGAATAACAAATTTACTTTTATTAATTTCTAGATTAACTATATTTATATCTGGATTAGGAGCTAATTATGAATTTGATTTAAAAAAAAATATTGCATTATCAACATTAAGTCAATTAGGTTTAATAATAAGTATTTTATCAATTGGATATTATAAATTAGCATTTTTTCATACCATCAAACGTTCATACCATCAAACTAAATTTCGATTAAGCCTACACCAAAGCCAGACTTGCAGTCGGATCCAGAGAGAAATAAGTTAGCATCTGGCGCGATAACAAAAACTGATTTGATACTGATTTGATGCACTAAAGGGCGAGATCTAAGTGCTAAGACGCGAAAAAGCTTTGTACGAGCAGCGTCATCGCGCTAAAGTTCTTACTGCAGCCCGAGAAGTAACATCTTTTGGTCATTTGGAAAATTCTCGTATTCTACTTCTATTAAAAATTCGCATTTACATTTATTATTTTTGTTATTCTGTTAAATATAAATGTTTGAGTAACAGCCAGTTAATTTAACTTAAACATTTCATTTTGGCGATTTTCAATAATGCAATTAACGCAAATATTTCTCTTTCTAAATACAGTTAATGAATTATTCCAAAACCATTTCCTTAATGCAAAAATATTTCACTTTAAAGGAAACACCATATTGAAGGCTCACAAATAAATCATGAAGAAAAAAACGTTTACGGAAAATGCTAAATGCCACCAAAGAATGCTAAATTAAAACAAAAGGAAACTATTTCCTTTTAAATGAATAAAATAAATGAACTTGTGTAAATAGAAGATAAAATTACCAGCTAGAAACACATACTCCTACGCTAAGTAAATATGTATGTATATAACAAAATATATGTGTGTATATACACACTCCGACATACTCGTATACTAATGACAGCACATTCTTCGAAACAAACCTCGGAAATGCAAATTAAACTAAAAGCGCGTTTTATTGTGTTGAAAAGAACAACTTGACTGTCAGCTTGCTAGAATGGATGTGCTAAAAAAGTTTTGCTGTCAATGTGTGTGTCTGTTTGCCTAAATATTTGAAAACTTCCCTTCAACAAGTATTAAATTACAATGTTTGCAGTTTTTCTTTTCACAGTTATATTTTTTTTTTCGTTGTCTTGATTTTCATCTTCATTTCTACCACTAAAAACGCATTTTCATCAAATAGCCGAGTCAATATTTGCAATATTGAACGAACCAACGACAAAAAAAATGAGAAAATAACAGTAAGGAGAAGAAAAAAGCAAAAGCAACAACATTGTATGGCAAACGGAAAAATTAGAAAATGTGAGACGAAATGTTTTGTTAGTTTATTCTGGTCAATTGGAGTTGGGCCAGACGACGTAACAAAACAAAATTAAACAAGCATTTTTTATTTACTGAAATAAGCCACCCAGCCAACCGGCACATGGATGTACATACATACATACATATGTATGTATTTATGCCTGTGTGTTTGGCCTTCTAATGGTTACTGGTAGTTATTGCTGTTGAATTTGTTGTTTGATGTTGGTGATGAATCACTTGCATAAATTTTCGCACGAGTTAATGTTTGCATTTATTCGTCTATTGGTTTATCATTACGGTTTGAAAAATAAAATTACCAAACGGAAAATTAAACTTCAGTAAAAATGTTTAAGATGTCAAATTGTGACACATATTAGATTTAGTACAAATTACTTTCACATTTTTTTGTCCAAATCATTTTATTATTTGAGAGTACGCACTGATCTAAGTTTCAAATCAAAAATAAGTTATCAGAAATGTTTTTAAGCCTTGCAAACGTTGTAAATTTTGTCGAGCGATTTTTGTAAATACGAGTAACTGACTGTAATACTGGATTGGGATGAAGTGAACGTGATGGGGAATAATCCGAGAACCAATATTTATACACACAGTTGGAAAAATGGTGTCCGAGTGGCAACCGGGCTATATGACATGAGTCGTGTCATAATGTAAAGAAACTATTCCGTGTGCCAAATCGTAATAAAGTCTTTCACATTGAGATTATTACTGCCACGGAAAGTATTGAGTGGTAGAAGGAAACTGATAACAGGCGTGTTACGAATCGAAAGAAAATGTTATCGTATAGCAATGTACTAAATAACAACTAATTCGAATAATTATCTTATAGGACCTAATCTATAAGGTCTAATAAGAAATGAAAAGGCAAAGGGGGAAAATGAGAGGGTTTAGTAAAACGTTACGATGGGCAAAGCAACCAGAGTACTTTGGGGCGATGCGAATCAAGAGATATCAAAGGAGACACTTGAGGCTAAATAGGACAACCTTGAGGAGACTGGTTGGCATAATAACCAGCCATGCCGAAATGAGGTCCCATCTCGCTGGCATGGGACTGATGTATGATATAATATGCTCAGCATGCGAGGAGGAAGACGAGATATTGGAGCACTATCTGTGTCATTGTCCAGCGTTTAGTCGGCTGAAGAGACAAGTTTATAAAGGTCCAATATCGGACGTACAGGTTCTCGGATTGCAAGAATCTAAAGGAGTACATAATGCAGGCTAGTTTCTGAGCGTGACTGGGATACGTTCTTTGCATTAGGTGCATTAATGTTCCTTCATGTCAATTGTTGTCGAACGTTCCAGTTGCGAAGGCATATTCACTGGTCACTGAATAGCACCGGCTTCAGCTTATAACAATCCGCATTCACATCAGACCATCCTTCTTCGACGGTATTATATAGCATAACATAACTAATAAATATGGCTACTAAACACAGCTCCAAAATTTAATTCGATTCCTTGACATTAGAAGCGCTGCAACACTGCTATAAACAAATAAAAATAATGAATGTATATCCCTTCACCACCTCTCTTATCTATCACTATCCGTTTCCTATAGAAGGTAACACCTATAATGTAGTAGGCAATCATTGACTGAGTGTTACTTCTCTTTAAAAACAAACATTTTGCTAGATATAGTCGTGATGAATATTTAAAGAATGAAAAGCTGCTTCTTAGACATAAATCATATTTTAATAAGTTTTTTAATACGAGTAAATGGGTTAGCTTAACCAAACAAAAAACATAACTTGATAAAATGGTTTAAATTTTTTTTTTTTGTTTTTTATCTGGGACCAGCACTCAGGAGATGACTCCTACACATGCGAGGCATTGTGCTGGAACTATAGGAAAGGAATAGTAGAAGAAACGACAGTAGGTGAAGCTTAATTAATTATTTTACAGCTCTGCTTTCGCACGTTCTTTGTTTATACTCGTAGCAGTGCTGAAGCTTCGGTTCAGTAGCCATATTTATTATTGTTTTACTTCGCCGGTGCTACACAATACCGACGAAGGAGGGCGTTCTGATGTGATTGTGGATTGCTATCAGCTGAAGCCGGTATTGTTCAGTGACCAGTGACTATTACAAAAAAAACGGGAACGTGAATAATCACAGATTAAAGCGCAAAAAGGAGACATATCTATACATATGTACATGTATGTGTAAAAATTTCACATATCGAGCCTTTGGTGCAATACCGTAGTAATTCAAAATTTGAATTTTTTGAGCCGGGTATGCAGAAATGATCTTGGGGTAATATATATCTAAAGGAAAAAAGATAATGGTTCTATCTCTAACTGTTCAGATTCTACAGCTAAAAATGTCTTTATTGCCTATATCTATTTCCAACAATTTTTATTTGCAATAATGAAATATTTCCTTTATGACAAGAAATTTACAAACAGAAAACATTACAAAATATGCCTCTTTATTTAAAACCTTGGGGAAAAATAACTTTAGTAAACGAAAATACTATCAAAAAGATGGCTCAAAACTTCAAATGCATTTTTCTCAATTCACGATTTTTTGAATAACGACGGTATTGCACCAAAGGCTCGATATATTTTATGAAACATGCATACATGTTATAGACAGCCAAACGGCTGAACCCATATTCTTGAAATTTCCACAGTATCTCTCTGTATATCTGGAGGGAACTAATGGCTATAGAAATATACTCAATGAATTGATGGTAAATTTTTTACTTTAGACACTTTCATTACAGCTACAGAGTTGAAATTCGATATACGGGAGAGTAAATAATGGGAAAATAAGAAAACTGACAATTTTTATGAGAGGGACTAGGTTGATCTGTTTTGGCGTGTGGCATTCAAATACGATTTACGGGTGCGCACTCTTCATACAGCCAGAGATGTGAAATTGGGTATACGGGTAGGCACTCGGAAGGTAGGGAACGAAGGTAAAACATAGATTGCTCTGCATCTGGATGTACACAGACTATATATTTGTGCAAATATAAGACCCCGACGGGTGGTAGGGAAACTAACTAACCAATTTTTATAAAGGACACATGAGGCATATAAATTGTTTTTCAATAAAACTATTATAACAGCTAGAGCAACGCGTGGCTGATTCAGTCAGAAAGTACATAAAATAAATTAAAACAATAATATGCTTTATACATGTTAGTGAACGGAAAACAAAATACTTTTTAACTAAATAATGAACTAAAATTAAATGTTATTTTCCAATTTTTCCAATTCGTTGCTGGGAAATATTCAGGTATGTGATGGAAATCGATCGATTTGAAAAGTAAATTGTCTTTTGAAATCGACAGTAGTGTGATGAATTTCGATCGATTTTTTTCCATATTTGTTTCGTTTCCACATATCTTCTCTAAATACAACTGTAAAATATGTAAACATATGTGCATGAGAGTGATGTTTGTAAAATATTTAAACAAAATAACAAAATAAAATTTGTATCAACATATTTTATCATTTTTATTTATAAAATGCCTTTTTTTTGCTGCGGTTTCGCTACTTCTCTTGGAAGAAAGTAATATGATGAATAGCGAAAATATTCTGGGAAAACGTTTAAGAGTTAAAACGGATCCACTAAATTTGCCAGATGAAATGTGGGTATTTAAATTTTTAAATTTCACTTCTATAATAACTAGTATTTATTTAAATACATTTGTTGAATATTTTTGTTTAAATAAGGACGGATTTATAATCATTTTTTATTTATTTTTTTTTACTTTTTTTGTATATTTCTTTACATTTTGTTCAAGTAAAATTAAACGATCTGAAAACGAATTTAAACTGGCATTATCGAAATGCGTCACATGTTAAAAACGTCTTTATTTTCAATGAAACAAGATGGAATATGAAATCGTCACAACAAATCGTCACATACAAATTCATCACACTATTTGTCGATTTCAAAACATTTTAACGCCGATAACGATTTTCATCACATACCTGATTAATTTTTACTTTGTTATTGTGTTTAAGGAACCAGCTGATTGGAAACTATCCCGAAAAAAAGTAGTGATAGTTACATGCAAGAAGAAGAATAATATTGTTCTCTTTTCTCACTTACCGAAACGTCGAGTACGGGAACAGGTTTTAGTAAAAATGGTATCTCGCGATTTCCCAAAGTTGATCTTTAAAAAAAATTACAAAATCTAAAATTAATACTGAAAAATAGACAATAAAATAATAAGGAAAAGGTATAGCATAAATTAAGTTCCAGTGAATAAAACAAATTACAATGTGTAGTTTTAATAGTATTATTTGTAATAGGTTATATTTTTCTATTACATAGACACTGAAATTGAATCAAATATTTTAGCCGTCAACATTTGGTTTTTATTTTCGGATTCTCTTAATAATGATTATTTAATAAAAAAATTATTTTTAAATATTTATTGGTTATTTTATATATAATATTAATATTCTTATTCTTTTTCGCTTGCCTTTTTAAGATATTCACATTTGGGTTATTCGCAAGGTAGTCATAATGTAATACTCGTATGTTTTAAAATAATAACAAGAGAAAATATTACTGCTATAACCAACCGGTCATAATTTAGTGTACTATTTTAAACAAGTCATTCAGTTGTTAAGAAAAAAACAAATAAAAAAAATAAATATTTGATATCAAAACGCTAAAAACAAGTGCAGAAACTAAAACAATTTGACTTTTTAATATAGTAAATAAGAACTTACCTTTAAGTCATGTAATAATTTAATTTTTAATTAAAATTATAAAATTGTACTTTTAGCACACAAAATTGTTGAAACAAATATAATCGAAAACTGCTGTTGCCAGTGATATGAGCTGAGTAAATTTTTTGACGGCGGCTAATGAATAAAGTTAAGTGACAGCCAGCCTGATAAGTTACACAAACAAAATTTGCTCATTTGTATATCATTAGATACTGTAGTTTTTTCTTTCTTATTTATGAAAATTTAATTTTATGTAAAGGTATAAAAATGTAAATAATTCGTAAACAATGTTTTATTCGGATATCATACTCGTTTTCACCCGCAGCTTCGCTCCCGTTATTATCTGCATCGGTGATACACTTTCGGAGAGGCATATCTTATCTCTACGTCGCCTCTTGGTCCTATTTAAAAATATATATGTATGTAGCATATGTGTCCTTCTAGACAGAGAAACATAGATAGATAGACAATGTGTCTTTTAAAATCAAATACATCCAAATTTTCAACAAAATCGGCTTGGTAGTTTTTGAGAGGCAGAAATTTCCCCCCTAATTACCCTCCTAGTAATATTTTTTAACATGTACATGACCTATGTAAGTTTTTAAATGCAGATGTATCTATGTTATAAACTTCATTAAAATCGAAGTGGTTGTTCCGAAGAAGCAGAAATTTCTCCCCTGTGTCCCTCCTGCTCATACTTTTGAAAATGAACATAGTCTATGTGAATTTCTAGACGCAAATCTATATATGTATGTGCAAAATTTCGGAGGGGCAGAAATTTCCCCCTATCGCCCTCTTGGTCCTAGTTTTGAAAATATACATTACCTATGAGCATTTTTAAATGCAGATTCATCCACATTCTAAATTTCCTTAAAATGGGTTTGAACGTTTCGGAGGCGCAGAAATTTCCACCCTATCGCCCTCCTGGTCTTAGTTTAAAAAAAAGTAATACCCTATAACCCTGTGAAACTAAGTGCACCAAATTTCGTTGCGATTGGTCCACAAATGGCAAAGTTAAGTTCGTTTATATTGTAAAATCTTTTAGAAACCATGTGGAAGGAGTTGTGAACTATTATAGGTTATGCCAAATGTACGTAACATACCATCGTGTGCACACAAAAATTATAAACGTAAACAATTATGACGTACACACAAAATAACTTTTGTATAAAACAATGACATTCCTTGTGATAAGTACATATAAGAGGAATACTGCTTTAGTTGTGTCTCTTACTATGTATGAAAGCGACCATATAGCTGATGTACGTATAAAAATAAATTGACTATTAAAAAAATCATTTAACAAGTTCTAACAAAAAACAACATAACAACAACGGCAACAAAATATACATATTTTAGCACAAAATTTTTTACAACTTTTTGGTACTCATCTCATCCAAAGCTTTTCAGTGTGATCTACTTAACTCAGTCAAGATACATACATATGTACTTGACACCCACACATACGCTTTGATGGAGTAACAAAGATAAAACAAAAGAACGCAATACACAAGGCATGCATGTAACTAATTGTTTGTATGTGTGTTTGGTTTAGCAGTCAATAAGGAAAGCAGCACTCAGCCAACTGTCAATGTGTGTGTAAATCCTTGTTGGTACCAATATTATCCTTAAAAAGTCTTAGTTAAAAAAAATACAAACACACACCACACGCTTTCACATCGAATATTGTAAACTTGTAATTGGAATTGGAATTAATTATGCATTCGCACTTGGAAGTACAAAATTTATACAAATTTAAGATATGCTGATGCTGATGACGAAACGGAAAGGAGTTGCTAATGTTTTGGCTGCCTTTTCCTTGAAGCTACACGAATAGAAACTTAAAATTCTTTTCGCTCTGTTTTAATAAGACGAATGAAACGGAGAATATTTTTAAGCTATATATTAGAGCTAAACTTTTATGATAATTAAAAAAATTGGAAATGGTGGAAAAATTAAAATGAATTCAATGAACCTTATTCAATTAATTTTTTTACTAATGAGAGTGTTATTTCACAAAATTACTAATAAAGTATGCAGTACTTTCCACATAAAAGATCTATAGACACCAGCAGCAGGTATGGACAACAGCGAAGGACATTGGTTCAATCATATTTACATTTATTAGAAAATAATTGAAAATATTTATTTTCGTGTATTTAAATACATACATATACACAAAATCTCAATTTTTGGAAATATGTATCACATACTCGTTTACAGGCAATGTTTTGACCACAAAATACATTTTACCGACAAAATAAAACAGCACATAAGTTATTGTCGCAAACTTAACGATATCTAACTTAACGACAACGAATATTGTTGAAAATGCTACTGAATAGCTAAATCGACAATTTTATCGATGCGAATATCGAAAGAATAAGAAATGGTACTGAATCCCACTACACTACACGCTACTAACTGGAACTGTTTATGCTGAGACAAACAGCAAAGAAAATATAACAGTGGCACTAACAGTGGTTAACTGTTGTGTACTGTTGGCTGAGTAGTTAGCGTTTTCACTCTGCAACCATGGTTCGAATCCTCGATCAGATCAAAAATTTTTTAATTGGGTCTGCGGTAAGAGCGCCCTCCTTCGCTGGCGAAGTAAAATAATAAATTAAATGTCTCTCCATTATCTTAAAAATTATGTATGTAAAACCTTTAATGCTCAAAATTAGGCTGGCACAATAAATGTACAGTCGCGATAATGGCTAGTCGCGAATACTGCGAAGAGCGCACTATACTAGATTATTTTAAAAGCGCTTTTCATTTTGACCTCATATCAATTGTCTTTTGATAGTTTTTAAGTTATTTACTTCTTTTGAAACCTCATTCTAACGACAACACAAAAGTGTTACATTTGGGATTAAGTTTAAATACAAAACAAATTTAACAAACACAAGCGCTAACATGAAAAATTAAAAAAAAAAAAAAAATAAATGAAAAGAAAGGAAATAACAGCTAACAAAAATGGTAAAACATTGAGTTTCAACATCAACAACACTTGCCACTAATACCAGCATCAACGATAACCAAGAAGTCAGCTTAAGTAGTTATATCAGCAGCAAAGGCAACAACATCAACATCAACATCAACATCAACATCAACATTATCATCATCAGCATTATCATTGTCACCAATATCCTCATCATGCCACTAAATGCAGAAAAGCTTTGTTTCTAAATATTCAGATAATTTTCAAAGTTCATTTACAGAGCACTTAAGTGCAAATTGCACTAATCGTATATATTTTTCTAATGATAATGGGCTTTAGAAAGGAATTTCTTGAGAAAAATTAAAATTTCTTTTATTTTCAAATAAATTTATATGTGTAATTACCAAAATGTTCTTAAAGTTGGGAAATAATCACAAATTGTGTTTTTTATTCGAAGAGCACATACAAGTAGGAATAGCCAGCCTTTGATGAAAAAAGAAATATTTTATATCGTGTATAGTAAATGGCTCATAGAAATATTAGAGAAATACACTTTCTCCTACAATTGATATTTTGAATTTAGTGACGTGGGTTTTCTTGTACTCAGAGCAAGGGGATGTCCCTACGTATACAAAGCATTGCTCAGAACAGCTTGGAAAGGGAGAGAGTAGAGAAAGTAATTGAAGTCAGAGTACTGGGGTTTAATTCTTGCATTTGAGCTGGTGATCTCAGTTGTGAATGGTAAACTTTTGATAAACATACAACGGAATGAGGAACTTAGTGTGCTTAAACATCGAGAAGGGCATATAAACATGTGCGTATTCTAAGTAAAGTTAAAATTTATTAAGCAATTGAAAAATGTACTAAATTGTTTTGTTTGCATAATGATGCCAATTAGCACCACTAGATGTAATTAATAATACAGATTTTTATTTAAAGCATTTGTTTTATTCACTAGATTAAACTATATCAGTATCTTGTTAACGCTCGACTAATAGCGAAGTAAATCTAAAAGTTAAAATTTAAGAAATCACCCTTTCAAAATGGCAGATATAGAAAAAAATAATTCTTATATTAATCCGACATTCACGGATGATGGTGACAACCATAAGAAAGTTAGTGACATAAAATTGAGAAAAAAAAATTCACTTCATACTCCAAATGAACACACCATCAAATGTGATAATTTTGAAATGGATTTTGATTGCGTTCTGCCTTTAATAGGCGAATTTGGCAGATATCAGAAGAGTTTATTCTTGTGCATGATACCATTCGCGCTTTTTTTAGTTTTTGTATATTTTACACAAATATTTTTGACTCTAATACCGGAAGAACACTGGTGTCAGGTGCCAGAATTGGGCAATTTGTCGGTGCATGAAAGGTCAGATAGATTTTCTCTTAGAAAATATTTGCATTACATTTTGTTGTAATTTTGCTTTCTATTCTTGATTATATAGATTACAGCTTTCAGTACCCGTAATAGATGGTTCGTACAGCAAGTGTTTCATGTACAAAGTCAACTATACTGAACAATTATTAATTGGCGTCACCATGGCCAATACATCTTGGCCTATTGTACCCTGTACCCAGGGTTGGTCGTATAACTTTTCTCAAATTCCTTACAACACCATTGCCACAGATCTCAATTGGGTGTGTGAAGATGCAGCCAAGGCCACTTATGCCCAATCGATTTTCTTTCTGGGCGCAATTGTTGGCGGTTTGTTATTTGGTTGGATTGCTGACAAATTTGGACGCATACCATCCATAATTGCCTGCAATTTGTTGGCTTGTGTAGCTGGAATAGCAACAGCTTTTATGAAATCACTTTGGGGATTTGCATTGATGCGGTTTTTTGTAGGTTTTGCTTTCGATAATTGTTTTGTCATGATGTTGATATTGGGTATGTGTGATGTTATCTCAAATAATTATTGAATAAGTCTGAAAACCATAATACATAACGAAAAAAATTAAAGGAAAACCAAAAACAAGCAGTTAATTAAACTGTATTTTTTCGGCTGATCGTTATGCACGAAAATGCTTAATTAAAATTTTTTAACTTTTTCCTTAAAAGTTGCTTATAGAAAAGCAGTTAAGGTGCCGTTTTTATAATACAAATAGTGCATGTCTAAAAAATACGAAAAGTATTTAACATTTTGAGTAATTTGCACAATTTGCAGAAACTACACCTCAACTAACTCAATATAGACCAAAAAAAAAAAATAGAAATAGTTAAATTGAGTTATTTAATTAACGTTTATTTAAAGATAGTTGTTGTAGGTTCAATTAGACGCCAGTTAATGGAAGTCATTCTTGGAAAATGACATTGATAGCTCCTAAAATATCCATATCTGAGTATTTTCCCCTTCTTAAGATCCATTTTAATAAATTCTGAAGCTCAACGGAGAAAGGATTAACAATATACATATTTTACAAAAGAGTTAAAGCTTAAGCTTAAGTCGAGTATAAAAAACCCTAGAAAATATGAAAGAAGACAAATTAAATAAAAAATTTCCGGTTACCGTTAAATTCCAAGTAATAGGCGTCTGAACAAAACATAAAACTAAATTTAATTAAAAATAATTTTACTATTTTTATACCTCCACGAAAGCAACGAAATTCACAAAAGAGAACTTCAACAGAATCAAAATTTTTTACAAAAAAGAGAACACCTCGCAAGGACAAGCCTATCTGAAATTCATTGGAAATTAACCACATTTGCATTAGTTCCTATTAAGATCTTCAAAGGCAAAAATTTATTTTCGAAAAACTAATGTCTAGACCAATCAATGTTGTATCTGGTGTGCCGCAAGGAAATCGCCTTGGTCCTCTACTTTTTTCTCTGTTTATTAATGACCTGCCAAAAGTTATTAAATACTCAAACGTTCTTATGTATGATGATGACGTCAAAATATTTTTAACTTTAAATCATCACGCTGATCACATTCTTTTACAATATGACCTTGATGCTTTTAATGCTTGGTGTAGTGTTAATCTCATGGAATTAAACTCTAAAAAATGTAATCACATGTGTTTCTATCGTAGATGTCACATTAACGTAAACTACGTTTTGAATGGTCATATGCTCAACAAAGTGAATGTTATCTCCGATCTTGGAGTTTTGCTGGATTCCAAATTAAATTTCATACAACATATTTCAATAACGGCAAATAAAGCTCGAGCCGTTTTAGGATTTGTAAAACGCTGGCCTAAGGAATATATGGACCCGTATATAACTAAGCAGCTTTATGCTTCCCTTGTTAGACCAATTTTGGAATACGGCTCAATAATTTGGGACCCATCCTACAATGTTCATATCAATCTGTACAGAAACAGTTCTTGTTGTTTTGTCTTCGCGGCTTGGATTGGAATATGTTAAATCTGCCGTCTTATACTATTCGACTAGCACTAATTAAGCTACCAACACTTAAGAGTCGTAGAAAAATGTCGAATGTTACGTTTGAGCTTAATTTAATTAAAGGAAATGTATGTTCTGAATTTTAGATAAGTAACATATCTTTTAATGTTCCATCACGCCCTACACGTAATTTTTATCCGCTGTACATTAGATTATTTAGAACTAACTATGCCAACTTTGACCCGTTAACAAGAATATATGCTGATTATAATAAACTTTACCAGCACATTGATTTTGCGTTAAATTTTTTATTTTTTTTTTATTTGGGACCAGCACTCAGGAGATGACTCCTACACATGCGAATCATTGTGCTGGAACTATAGGCTTGGAATAGTGGAAGAAACGACAGGAGGTGAAGCTTAATTAATTATTTTTGCAGTTCTTGTTTCGTACGTTCTTTGTTTATACTTGTAGCAGTGCTGAAGCTTCAGTTCAATAGCCATTATTATTATTTTTTACTTCGCCGGTGCTACACAATACCGACGAAGGAGGGCGCTCTGATGCGATTGTGGATTGCTATCAGCTGAAGCCGATATTGTTCAGTGACCAGTGACTATGCCTTCGCCACTGAATCTTTCCAAGAACAACTGACACACAATAACACACTAATGCACATCAGAAAAATGCGAGATTTTTATTTTTATTTTAAAAATGTAGTCTGAAACTGGGGTTGAAGCCTGGTCTGTTTTTGGATTCGTAGTCAACGTGCAGACTACCATCCATCGTGCCACCCTTTTGATATTATAAAACTTAATATTATTTTTTATTTAAATAATTAAATGTTATTGTATGTAATATGTTTTTATGGTCACGGATACGTGACCCATCCGTAGAGTGAAATAAATAAATAAAAAAATAAAAATAAAAAATCTATTTCGTTTTTCTAAACGATTTAAACCAACTTTATATAAAGCAACGTTTTGACTAATCGTACAATAGTTTAGAAAATTTAAATAGATTTTAATATAATGTTGATTTGAATTGGTGTGCTGATGGCAGCGAATGTTGGAAACAAAATTCGTTCCAGATTATCTGATGAAATATTCAACAAACTAGTGACTAATAATGTGTTATTATAAAAAAATCTAAGAATTTATTTGAAAAATATGTTAAAAACTTAATTTTTATACATATGTATAATTATATACATATTATACACATATATAAATTTTATTTGGATAAGCTTAATAATAATAAAATGAATATTTTTTTTTAATCTTGGACTAGCACTCAGGAGATACATTGTGCTGGAGCTAGACGAAAGGGATAGTTAGACAAATGACAGGATTTAAAAAGAAGGCGTATATTAAAGAAATACATAGATCCCGAAAAATCCTGGTTCCCGAGATTTGGGATTTTGAAAATCCTGATCCCGGGACCCGATTGGCGTCCATAGTTGTAATACATAAATATTTAAATCAATGCTGTTGTCTCATTCACTAGAATGAATTCCATCAGTATCTTCTTAACTGTTTGCTAAGAGTGAACTAAAAGCGAAAGTAGAAAATTTATAAATTTATTTTCCGACAATGACACTTAAAGTAGAAAACCATTTATACAATAGTCCGATTTCCGGACGATGATGGTAATACCAAAGCAACGACTTTTCCAAAATATGATGCAGGATTTTGTAAATCCTGTCTTGTTTGTGTCTTCACACACACAAAAGGGAAGACTTGCAAAAAGAAACTTTGTACATGTATTTTGATGACATTCTGCTTTTAATAGGGGAATTTGATCTATATCAAAAGATTTTATTCCTATACTAGTACATCCTGCCATTCGCAATATTTTTGGTTATTGTTTATTACACAGAAATATTTTTGACTCTAATGCCGGAAGAGCACTGGTGTGAGGTGCCAGAATTAGACAATTTACCGGTTCATGAAAGGTCAGAGATATTTTTTCTTAGAAAATAGTTCCATTACATTTTGTTGTCATTTTGCAATCTATACTTTATTAAGTAGACTACAGCTTTCAGTGCCCTTAATAGATAGTTCGTACAGCAAGTGTTTCATGTACAAACTCAACTAAACTGAACAATTATCAATTGGCGTCACCATGGCCAATACAACTCGGCCAATTGTACCCTGTACCCAGGGTTGGTCGTTAACTTTTCGCAAATTCCTTACAACACCTTTGCCACAGATCTCAATTGGTTGTGTAAAGACGCAGCCAACGGCAGTTATGCCCAATCGATAATTTTTATGGGCGCAATTGTCTGCAGTTTATTATTTGGTTGGATTGGTGGCAAATTTGGACGCATACCGCCCATAATAGCCTGCAATATGTTGGATTGTGTAGCTGAAGTAGCAACAGTTTGTATTAAAACACTTTGGGGATTTGCTTTGATGCGGTTTTTTTTTGGTTTTGATTGTGATAATTGTTTTCTCATGATGTTTGTATTGGCTAAGTGTGAAATTATCGTTAATATTTATTAAGTTGAATATATAGTTGTATTGGATATTGTTTTTTTTTTACGAAATATATTATTTTCGTAATTTATTATTTAGTTTGATAATCTTTTGTTTATTTGTCCATTACTTTTCTTTACAATGCTACTTTAATTGAATAATATTCAAATAAAATAAATTTTTTACGGCATTGTCGGGATGTGTAATATTCTTTTCTCTGTTCCAATTCCCATTCATTCTTGTTTCTTTGTTCACATGATCGAGCATCCTCAAGCTGGTCAGATTATACTTTAAATTCCTTTCCACTCAAATTATCTACTTTTTTTATCTTGGACCAGCACTCAGGACATGACACCTATTAATGAGATGAATTGTGCTGGAACTGGATAGTTAGAGAAATGACAGAACGTGAAGCTTCACTATCTTACTACTCTCCTTTTGTCGGTGCTACACAATCCCGACGAAGGAGGGCATTCTGATGTGCCTGTGGATACAATGGCGTTCAAGATTAACGTCTGCACCTGCCCATAGGGCCTTATCAGACGGTGGTCTCAACACCGAGTAAATTTTTGTAACGATTCACTAGCGCCCCCAGAGCACTGATAAGCAAATGAGCCCGTAGGCCACCTACTTCCAGAGTTGGGTAGCAAATCATGTATAGTTATCCCTGAATTCTATAATGCACCTTGTTGGGGTGTTCGAGCTGTCATGACTCTTGTCACATCAGAATGTTTTTACGTCAAGACCCATTTAACAGGGTAACTGGTATTAAGCAGTCCTTCATCAATCTCTAGTCAGATTTTGAAGAGTCACCTCTTCTATCATTTTCGATCCTCAGGGAGGAACAAGGTAATGCTGCACCTTGAGCTCGGGACCGCGGGCTCGCTCAAACACCCGTAGGTTCCGGAATTCAAGATTCCAGAACCCCCCTGCGGGAGCCTGTGGTTACTGTCAATCCAATGCTTATAATCGTACCTGTACACCAGTCTCTGACTATGAGTTGATTTTAATAATACTTTACATCGCCCTTTATAGGCCACTTTAAAAATCCTTGAATTTCGTTGCGTTTCAGCAGCAGTTCGTGGCTGATAATTCGGTATATCAAAGTTATTTACGATAATTCAGTTGGGTGTAAAACATCGAGCTCCTTTGAGTTGCTAGATACCTTCACATGAGTCCGCGGTCTTATATGGTTGATGTTTAGTGATTCTTTTATGTCCGAACAGCTTCCGTGACAAAATTTTCTCACCTTTTAACCAGACTGAGGGGAATCTTTAAAAAATTCCGAAACCAGTTTTTCGCCGCTCATAGTAAAAAAGCATCATTCCTCCAGATGTTTTATTCTGTTATTTTTCTGATTAAGCTCGAGGCCGTTTTGCTTTCGAAATTATAATACTTTCTATTATTTATAAATTTTTTTGTTTATAAAAACTTCCAGCAAAAACTACTGCATCGCAGTAAGTATATTTTTATAAAGGAATATTGAGGTAGCATTCGCTTACAAACCTGCTTACGTATGGCAAGATATTTCCTCGCAATGCCCCACTTAAGAGCATTTCTTTTTAAATACTTTTTTTACAGCAGGGAATATGTGCTGATATCGTGAAATATAAAAGCATTTATCCGATTTCGATTTATTATGTTTGCTGCACTTCGTAAAATTGAAGTTACCTTAGAAGTGGGCCTTTTAGTATGCACTTAAGTAAGCGAATGTAGTGAAGTAAAAAATATTTGTGTTTTGTTTTGAATTGTTAAAGCATCCAAAAACAAATACAGTGCAGTCGGCATATAGAGACTAGTGCGTATAATGACACATTCTTTCACAAAAAAAAAAAAAAAACACCAGCAGTGTTTTTTCGGATTAGTGTTCCTATTTCAATACCTACTGACTAAGATGATTTCAGTGCTAATTTCGCACTTGTCAAGTGTTTATTAGTTGAATCTACATTTTAGATTTGCATAAGTTTCGTGACTTAGCTGTAGAAAAAGCAAACAAAATACTGTACGAAGCAAAAAAGGTTGAACGATTTTTTTGTGTTATAGTAATTATTACATACCTGAGCTATTTTATACATTTGTACCTATACGCATTAACATATAAAAGGTGGGCCAACTTCGACTGACTGGTTCTCAAGAATTGCCTTGTGTCGCTCGTGTTATCAGCTGTGCATCTTGCTGGAACCATATGTCAGGATTATTGAGAATTACCGGACGAAAAAAATTTTCCAACATGGCCCCATTTACAGCACCGGAGACGGTTTTTGGTACCTCATCAATATTTTCGAAAAAATATGCAACTACAACAAACCGTGCGTACTCCAAATTCTTCAGTGCGGTTTATTATCATATACATTTAAGTGAAAATGTCCTTCATCGCTCATTATGAGATTGTTCAAAAAGTTGAGTACGATGATATTATAAAATTTTATAAAATTGTTTATAACATGGCAAAAATTTAAATAAAAAATTGTAAAAATCATAAAGTTATAAGCATTTGAAATCAGTCAGTCCAAGTTGGCCAAACTTTTATAAGTACGAGCAATAATTTTCTTTTTCTTTTTTAGCATTAAATAAATTAAATTTGTTTATTTTTCCCAAACTCTTTTTAATGAATTTCTCGTTCTAGTGAACAGGTCAATGCATTCATTAGTTCACTATATCACGACTGCACTGTATGTATTTTCCACTAATAATTGGAAAAAAATTTTACTGCAGAAACGTAGCATGTTCTTTAACTAGTCTGGGTGCGCAGATTCGAATCTCGCATAAAAATTGGGCTATCACGTCTTGTTAATTTTTTATCGCATGCTGGCAATATTGTAAAACAGTGAATACTGACACTACAATTGCACAATTATTAATTTGACAGAAGCCCACATTCATTCTTCATATAGTAGCGTTTAAGCATCGTGTGTGAATGATTCAAGCTATTTTTTCTTCGTGTGCGGAGAATATTTGGTTGGAAAAAAAGATATTCAATATCAGAATCACTAAAATATGCATACATATAATATTTTTTTTTCTGTTAGAAACTTGAATAAACCGTAGACACCGAAATGTTTTGCAATAGTTTCAAAACTGTTTAAAAAAAGTGGTCAAATGGCAAGAAGATCTATTTCGAATATTCAATTACAATACTTTGGGGAGAGTAACTGGATTCAATATGAAAAATCGCAAAAATATTACTTACGCGAATGTCCCATTGATTTCCAAACCAGTTCAACTTCCACCAAATGATCCATTACCAGTCATTCACAGTGCTAAGAGCAGTGAGTCCGAAACATCTCTCACCAGCAGTGGTAGTTTTTATGAGGCTGATGAAGAACGTCATTTACTGACTCAAGCTGAGCTGAATGATCTAATTGGGGATTTACATTTAACGAAGCTAGACGCACAATTACTAGCTTCACGTATGCATCAGTGGAAACATCTTGCAGTTGGGACTAAAGTAACAATCTATATAGATTGAAGCTTAGAATTGGCGGCATATTTTGAAAAAGAACACTCAATTCTATACTGTACTGATGGTGGATGGTTTATTTAAAAAAATGAACCAGCCATATGCACGACTGATTGGAGATTATTTATTGATGGCTCATAGTACAGTTTAAAGGCTCTTCTTTTGTATAATGGTAATGAAAAGCATCCATACCAATGCTCATGCCATTAATACAAAGGAAAATAATGAATCAATAACTTAAATTTTGACATTACTCAAATACAACGAACATAAATGGAATATCTGTGGTAAACTAAGGTGTGTAATTTAAATTTCTTTGACTGGTATGCAAGGAGGTTTCGTAAAATATTGTTGAACTGAGTATTCACCAGGAAAACAAAACATTTAAAATAGACCATTAATTGATCCCAATTAAGATCTTCTTCCTCCGCTGCACATAAAATTGGGTTTTTTTAAGAACTTTGTCAAAATAAAAAAACATATTTGTTGGCCCTCAGAACAGGAAGCTACTGAATGATGAAAATTGTTCACAATGTTTATTGGAGAAAGAATATGCAGCGTGGAAATCTTTCAAGAGCATCGTTAACTTTTCTTGGGAACTACAGACAAATTGCTGCTGAATTATTGAAAAATTATCACGAATTAAGAGCACGAATGTCACTCAAAATACATTTTCTTCAATTGCATTTAGAACAAAGGGGAGCCTGCTCACCAAAAATTTAAAGAAATTATCAAGGATTTTGGGTCAAAAGCATGCTGGGAGATTATTCTAGAACTTTACGTCAAACCAAACCAACAAAATGCAAACGATGTTCAAATAACGCCATTCATTTTTGAAAATTCATTGATTTCTAAATAAACTAGTGATTTTTTATGTAAAAAACGAATAAAAACATTATGTTCAACTAAATAGAATATATTTCTGCGTATATTTTATTCTTTTTCCAATCAATTGAAATTGTTAAGCGATCTACGAACTGAATAACTGACTTCGCTAGGAGTGTACCCTGAAATGTTACTTTCAAAATACGTCTTCATTTGACACCAACGAATTAGTGTTGCGCGACATATGTATAGGCATCAAGACAATATACTAAGATACATGTCCTCAATTAGAAGTCAAAAGGTTACACTTAACATTTTCTAAAGCTGCAACTGTAGGCTTTGTAGGCAAATAAAAACCACTTACAAATGAAGAATTGGCTACATCTGGAGAGCCATAATGTTGAGCATGCTAAGTGTTAAATATGCTATACAGTTTCATTCATTTCATATTAATGAAAATTATTTTTCACGGAAAACATATTGAAACAGTACAAAATCAATAAATAAATTTTTCTTTCGCCTTTTTATTTTCTGCTGTTTAAAGACTGCCAACTGAAGAAAATAAATGTAACTTAAAAGAAATTTTACATTAATACATACACAAAAGGTTACTTCTATAGTTTTGAGTATTATTTCATTACAGTTCTCGAATATGTCGGCCCGAAATACCGCACCTTTGTATCATAATAATATGTCAATAGCGTTATTTTTTTACAGGCGGAGCTTGTGCTATACCCTGGATTATTTTTTATGTGCGTGATTTTAAATTACTGGCCATAATAACTTCAGCTCCTCTGCTCTTAGTGATCACCCAGGTATGCATATAGGAGTATAAAACAAAAAATTAAATTAATTATTTTTTGTTGGTGGCTGGTGTGTTGTGGTGATATTGAAAAAGCCATAAAAATACTCAAGCTAATGGCTGAAAGCAATAAAAAACAACTGTCCGAAGAATATTTTAATCAGTTCCGTGAGAGCTGTTTTAAGTTGCAAGAAGAGGATAAGAAGAACAAATCGTACACTGTCCTTGATCTTTTGAAAACTCCCCGCTTGAGGCGTAACACTACTGTTTCTGGTCATTTGGATATTTGTTTCTTTGATCTTTGATGGCCTTGTTGGAAATGTAAGTTCTTTGGGGTTGAATAGCTTCGTCAGTTTTACCATTGCCTGTTTCACAATATTTCCACCATCTCTAATAACAATTTACACTCTCGATAAAGTGGGACGTCGGTGGTTTTCTTTTGTCAATCTGGTACTAAGTGCCATTTTTAGTTTCTTACCGACCATGGCTTCTACAGGAATATATACTGGTAGTTGTGCCATAATTAGCATATTTTTTGTTAATACTGCTAATAATGTCGGTTTCAAATATGTTGCCGAAATTGTGCGAACAGTTGTAATGGGCCAGGGTGTTGCCTTCACACATTTTATGGGCTTCTTTGCTACAATTTCCTCACCTTTTCTGGTGTATTTGGGTAACATTCATTCTACTTCGCATTTAATTATTTTTGCTGTTTAAGGTGTTCTCGGTGGCCTGTTATGTCTCTTTTTGACTGAGACAATGAATAAGGTATTGCCCAAGACATTAAAAGATGGCCAGGTTTTCGGTTTAAATCAAAAGTTTTGGGATTTTCCGTGCTTGGAAATGATTATTTGAATGAATGAATTCCAATTATACTATAATAATAATTTATAAGTTATATTGTGACAAAATTTCGTTGCTATCAATGTGCTCACAACACATGCGTCGTAATTGCTGTTTTGAAATTCACATGAGTTTCTTATTGCTTGCAGCTTCTAAATGTTAAATTTAATTCTTAATTTTTAAATCATTCGCATCACATTATTAATTGTTGTACAATTTCATTTCATATTACCAAATTTCGATACTTTAACAAAAATCTCTGAAAGTTATTTGTACAATATGTTTGCCAATCATCCCTTAATTAGGCAATTGTAGTATATCTTATTAATATAGCCATACATGCGAGTACATACATACTTCTTAATGCAACATCTAACAAGTAGACATACAATGCCATTACTTAAGCGTGACATAAATAATTCAATCAATCATTTGAAGTAAATCCTCCTACACACTGCACCCATAATACTTTCATATGATTGACTTTAATAATTCCCAGAGAACGAATAGTTGAAAAATGTTTACACTCGCAAATTGAAATAAAAAAATTAAATCAAATAAACAGTTAAAATGAAGACTACTGACACTATGGTCTCATAAGCGACCGTACAGTAATGGTTCTGAAAGACCTTTTCGCAAACATAAAAAATTATGCTGATTATTTGCAAAAAACAATAAAAGAAGTACGAGGGAAGCTCAATTACAGCTAAACATATATTTAAAATTTAGTGTTGAAGAATCATTTTATTTTTATAATGTAAAAATCATGAAAATTTAACCCACTTAAAAAAGGAAGTAAGAAGTAAAAATAATACAATTTTATGTTTGTATGCGTTGCTATTCAACTGATTGAACACCGAGTTCAAGTTGTGGGAAGGAAATTTATGGTCGCTTTTCTATTACTGGGCCTTGAGGAACTGAGACATTTAATTACTATACTGATGGGTCGTTTTATTTATTTTTTTTTATCTGGGACCAGCACTCAGGAGATGACTCCTACACATGCGCGGCATTGTGCTGGAACTATACGAAAGGGATAGTAGGAGAAACGACAGGATGTGAAGCTTAATTAATTATTTTACAGCCGTGCTTTTGCACGTTCTTTGTTTATACTCGTAGCAGTGCTGAAGCTTCGGTTTAGTAGCCATTTTTTTTTATTATTATTTTACTTCGCCGGTGCTACACAATACCGGGGAAGGAGGGCGTTCTGATCTGATTGTGGATTGCTATCAGCTGAGGCCGGTATTGTTCAGTGACCAGTGACTATGCCTTCGACACTGAAACCTTCCGACAACAACTGACACACAAAGACCCCCTAATACACATCTAAAAAATGCGAGATGTTTATTTTTATTTTAAAATTTTAGTCTGAAACTGGGGTTGAACCCAGGTCTGTTTTTGGTTTAGTGGTCAACGTGCAGACTACCATCCAACGTGCCATCGCCATGTCAACCTATATGTCATAGGTTTCATGCATGTTTCTATATATATATGTATATAAGTATATTTTTTTTGTTTTCCTGATATATTGTCTTTCGTACTTGACAGTGACATCAAGCTGCTCAGCGCGTATCAGTATCGTTTTCTAGCAGTTAGCTTTAACGCTCCAAATACTTCCGTCAACGTAATGCCACAAACATTTATTGATTTTCCGAAAAGTTTAATTTTTGTTTTATTTAATCAATATAGACAGAGGTCAGCTAACAATTTGAAGAATTATATAGAACCAAAGATTTCTAAATCTTTGACTTACATACCAGGAATATCAGAAAGATTGAAAAAATCGAATTTGATACTCAAAAATATGGGATAACTTTTACAACATTTAATAAATAAATAATAGATTATTTAGTACTAGCTGACCCGGTCCGCGTTGCTGTCCCTAAGCAAACATTAGTGTTGTATTGCCACTCAATTTATTTATTTAAAGTAAAGAAAGCAAAAAAATAAATATATGTATATGTCATTGGTGGTGCAATATGAAAATTGGATTTTGACACGCCCCTCCACCCGCAGACCGAAAATCAAAAATCAGACTTCACACTGTCACCCGCCTGTATATTCTGAAGATTGCCTGAAAATTTCATCAAAATCGGCCCAGCCGTTTTGGAGTCCATACGTTACATACATACACACATCCTGTTTTATATATATAGATAGTAAAGGATAGATTGGTGGGGGATATGTCAAATATAGTTTATAAGATACCTCGTGGTGATAATGGGAGTACCAATTGTAGTAGGATATATATAGGCACGACAAAGAATACGTTAAAAACTAGGATAACAGGACATAAAAGTAATAAGAAATATAGACACATTAATTCCGAAAACACACCATTCTCATATCATTATTTCCCGTTGAATGTTTATCCAGACTCTGAGAATGGATTAGTTTCGAGAACAGCAAATAATTCTACACGTAGGTTTTTGTTAGAAATGTTAGGGATTAATAATATACTAAAGTCAGATAGATACAGATAATTTAGCACATAACTATAGATATTTATTTAGTAAAAATTAAATTATTAGAATTAATAATATGTGATATATTAGATTATAAAATATTTACACGCAATTTTCATTTGCATCTGAATGGTACCCTCTTGTGTTGCCCAATAGGGACCCAACATGGGATGTAACGCAAAAAGTAAGCTGGGAACTGATGAAGCCATACCGTTATAAGTCCCCATCGAGTAATCCCTTTAAAATGGCAATTTGATAGTCGTCTTTGATTTTTCGCTGCAAAATCCCTACAACCATATAGAACACCAACCTTTAAAAATCATTTTTGAAAAATATTGTTTTATTTATGAAAACCGAAAAACATGTACAACTGAATTAATAATAAAATGAACATAAATAAAATAATAAATTATTTATCATAAATAATAAATTAATTATTAAATTTGTAATTCTTTCTATTTGTGTTATAATAGCCTAAAAATATCTTTAGTGGGAGCCACATGGAAAAAACTATGCACCTTATCGCCGCCAAAAAGCAATTACAATGAGTCAGTTAGTGGAAGTTAATACCAAAATGATCCGAAGGGAATTGTCGAAAACAATTGATAAGTGTAAGAGAGGTACAAGGAGAAAAGTTAATGTGGAAAATTGGATAGATAATCAAAATAAAAAGTTAAGAAAAAGTGGAAATGAATGCTTAACAAGAAAAAACCAGAGCGTACCTCAAAAATGCTCCAGAGAAGATATAGTAATAAACGTTTTATGTACACAACAGGTTATTATTATCTATATCTTTGTTAAATAGGTTTGTGATTGCAAATGTTATTTTAATTGGAAAAAATTCTATTTAAGAATATTTCAAATGCCATCTTCCATTCTATTGTGAACATGGAAGAACATTTTAAAAACCACCAGCCACAGTGCTTTGTGTAGTGGAAAAACGTTTTAACTGGCTTTGCATATAAAAGGTTTTTGTTATAGGTTTGTGAATAAAGTCACATGTTCAATTCGTAGTTAAGGGAACCATTTTTCTGATATTATGATCTCTTATCTACTTTATCTCGTTCCATTTGGTTGGGACATTCTTTGAACATTGGTCGACAAAATAAAATAAAAAACGGAATCGATCATCTGTCCTGGATAGCGTTTCAAATTTTTTATCTTATACAAATGCCCGCGTTATTTTGAAAAGCGGCAGGTGTCAAATATACATAAAAATTTACATACATATTTATAAAATATTTATGAGATAATTGTGTATATTTTTTTTCTACATTTTTTAATTTTTCGTCTTCCATTTCAAAAAATTCATGTTGTCTGTTATTTTATTGTATCAAAAAATTTATGATAAGTCTTAAGCGGCAAGAATGAGAAGTTAAAATCAGGTATAAGAAAATTTTTATAAACAAACTTGCACATTCTATGCGAAAGCGTGCTTTTTTTATTGGAAAACTGAGAAATATATAAATTTTTTTGTATGATTAAAGAAGGGCCAAATTAGGGCATGTGGTTCGAATCGAAACAAACAAACAAAATTTTTAATAAAATATTCAAATGTATAGAAAATCTCTTTTGCTATCGAGTGCTGTAATTTGGGCCCACTATTTGATCTGAATATTAAATACTTTTACTTTTCTGGTAAATATTAACGCGGCATATTGCTGCAAGCTAATGGACTGACCCTCGTACGATAAACTTAAGGATTTTTTTCCAATGCAAAATGTTATAAGCATGCCTGCCACTAACTTTGTTTCTAAGTGTTTGCAAGTATTTGAAATTGTGTGTGGGTAGTAAAAAAGTTACAAAGAGGTTCATAAATACTAAGATTATTTGCATATTAATACAGTTGTACGAAACAAATGTTACTTCTACTCTTTTTAAAAGCAATTCCAGATTTACATGAGTGTATTTATGTACGTACATATGTATGAATGCATGCATGTATACTGATTTGCATCAGAGATGGGCATCACACAGCAGAATGTAATGATCATGATTAATCGTAAATAACGTTTTCTTTGTCACTTATGTATATTTGGCAAATCTCCGGCTATAAGACTATGCTAAGCAAAAACTAGATGTCATCGGAAACCACTTTTCTAAGGGAGAACTTTTCTAAAACAAAACGGAATCGCTTGCATTTGTCCATGATATTTGGTAGATGAGCCATTTAGAAGCAATAGTTTCTGCTTCCAAACAAGAGCGCGAAGTTGAATATTTTTCAGTTATGTTATGTGAAATGCTGCCGATTGATGGGCCTTATACCGTCTGAAAATTTCTCCGCAATCATGCGTATGTATGTCAAATATTAAGCTTACATATGTTGTTTTTAATATATGTTGCATTAATATGGCACCGAAAATTGAACACTATGTATTCTGCATATAACATTCCTGTTAGATTTCTAGGGTCATGAAAAGATTTTGGGTTTTAAAAGTGCTTCGTGTTACTAAAGTTATATCGAGAAACCTAAAGAAGGCAACACAAAAAAAATATTAATATTTATTTACTTAAAAATAAACAGGATCCCATCACAATCATCCAACTCAGAATCGGATGATGCTATAAACAGAGTATTCACTTTCTTTATTTCGGCAGCATTTTTGCAAGCATTTGTTCTTAAATATAAAATGGATTGCTTCCCACAACTTTTAGTGCTTCTAAATTTGGTTATTATTTTGCTGTGTGTTAATACACAGACACAATCCTTCTTAACAAAATTGTCGTCGTTTAGCGTCTACTTTCAAAAACAGATGCTGCAACTGTGCTTTAAAAAGTAATGCTGGGAGCACAGTTCGGACGAGCGCCGAATTATTCGTTGCGAACTTTTGCCCTCAGAAATATAACATATTTGTGCACATGAAAATTAATACAATACCGCCGTCGACGAAATTCGTCGTGCGTGACGAACTCTGAGATTTATTTCTATTTTATACGTCGACGAACAACGCACAAATTTGTTGAATTTTAAAATAAATAATTTGAGTTAAATATACACAATTATTTACCATAAAATTGCTTTCTAATTGTTTTCTGTTAATGTTATATTTTTTCAAGTAATTTTTTTTATACGGTAACACAGACAGCAAACAACTTTGCTGATTATGACAGCATAACAAAATACGGAACATCAGAGTTGTGTCTGTTTCTACAGTATCGCTTTCCAAACAGAATGTAACACACAATCTCACTTTTCTTAGTGGGGTCTTAATTGCATGAATGTTACTTCGTTTATTTGAATTATATTTTATTCATGAAAGATACTGATTTTCATATTTCCGTTACTACATACATATTAGTAAGACCCAATTATGTTGTTTTTGTTTGCTATTTTATTTGAAATATATGCAATTGGGTTTGTTCTTGATTCTTTGACATCAGCCAGTTTATTTTCTTGAAAATGCATATAAAAAATTTAAAAATATTTTCCGAAATATAATCATTTTCATTTTTATGCGTTGCCCTACTGCATACACAAAGTTGCATACAAATTTATATACCTAGACGTTCTATTGCTTTACAGCTACTCTGCTTAAAAGTATTAAATACATGAAAAATTTACAAATAAAAATATTTTTCTGCTGTTTTTCTTTCTTTGGTCCACTTAAAAAGTCCTATAAGAAAGGAAGAAAAAAAAATTTCAAATATAAATGTAAGTGATATATAAAATGTTTTAAAAATGTAAGAAATGTTTTCTTTTAAATGTAAAATTTTTAAAATAAAATAAATCGAATTCTGTTTGAGCTACATTTCTACATTTAAGCTACATAAAAATCAGGCCAGCATTTTTTTAAATTTACAATTTTACCATCTTATCTATATATAGCTGGAGGCAATAAAGACATTTGTAGCTGTAGAATATGAACAGTTAGAGATAGAACCATAACCTTTTTTTCTTTAGATATATATTTCCCCAAAAGATAATTTCTGCATACCCAGCTTAAAAAAATCAAATTTTGAATTACTATGGTATTGCACCAGAGGCTCGATTTTCAGTTATTTCATATCAATCAAAATTTACAGTTTGTTTTTAGAAAATGATCAAAAAAATTTTTTAGTTTATTTACATTCAAAACGAAAAAAATTTTTTTAATTTTATTGCTGTTATCAATCTAAATACACGATTTTCTAAAAACCAGCACTTGATACTCAAATGTAATGAATGTAAAATATTGTCTGGGTTTGTAAGAGTTTACTTCCATTACTTTTATTTTTGTCGTAATTATGCATCACACTGAGAATTTACGCAACGAACTGTCAGCGATGAATTCGTTGTGAAAGATGTAATTCGTCCTTCGTCCTAATTGTGTTCCCAGCATAATGCGAGAAAACATGAATTCAGAAGTGGATGATGCAATTGTCCTTTGGATAATTGATTTTTACAGAACAAAAAAAAGGAAATTAAAAAAGAAGCAAATGGACGATTCGCTTTTAAGAAGAAATAGACGTTTACATGTAATATTATTGATACATATGGATATTACAACTTCAGATCATTATAAATATTTTTTTCTAATGAACGCCAGTACAATTGTATTTTCAATTATTGCATTTTTATATAATATTTTAAATTTTGATAAAAGTTTTTCCCATCCTTTTCCAATTAAAAAATACTTGCTCCGCCTTCGTTTCGCACTAAAACAGAAAAAAAATTAAAAAGAAAACAAAAATATTTGCTTCCTACTTATCTACGCAATACCTACACTTTGATGTTTCTTTCTAAACTCAAATGAAAAAATTAACAAGTGTTCTCGTACAATCCCAATGTCTTATGATTTGTACGCGCACAGCCTCCTTAACAGGTAAAAAGAGGTATGCTTTAACGGACACAAAATTCAGTGTGTACACATCTTTTTTATCAAGAAAACAGTGTCCATTCGTACGGAGTTATAAAAAGCGAAGTGCAAAAATTGTAGCAATAATTATAAATTTATTACTATTTTTTCATTATGTGTATATATGTATGTATCTCCATTACGTGACATTTAGCGTAATAAACTATAGTTTAGCATTTCAATATGTTACATGTGAGTAGTGTAAAAACGCTGCAAACGGCGTATTTAGAAAACATTAAATATATTGATGTAAACACTACGTTAACAACACTGTTCCTGAATTCTCTCCACAAGAATCCGCTCTCTTCTAGCGATTGCTGACCACGATGACGAGGCGAAGTTGACGGCTCTTCTGCTACACTATCGCGAACAAAAGCAAATGTTTACCGCAGAACGAACATGCACAGGTGTTTTCACATTTCCTACATCTCTGGTTTGCTGAAATTTGGGCACAATTCTCCCGATTGTGGACATATTTGGTCTATTATGATGACCAAAAAAATTACGAATTGCACGAAATGCATTTTGATTTGAACGCCCATTTTCGTAAAAGGCTTAAAAAATCTTAACACTCTGCTCATTTCTGTACCTCTGCATGGTTGAATTTGTCAAAAACTGAAACAACGAAATGTCCAATTAAGTTGGGCAAAAAATATGACGTTAAGGTGTGACCCACAATTAACATCGTGTATTTTGGTTGGGCCATCCTTTACATACATTCTATTATCGATGTTTTTCTATTGTTGAGTTAAGACAAACGACTCCAACATTTGTTCACAGTTTCTAGTACATAACATACTTTGTTTTTTTGACAGATAAAAAGATTTGAATAAAATTTGTGAAAAATACAATCAATTGCTCTAAAATACTTGAAAAGTTGACAGCGGTGTATGGCGAGTCTGCTCTAAGTAAAAAAATGTTTTCAAGTGGTCCAAACTCTTCCAAGATGGCCGAGAAGATGCCAACGACGAACGTCGCACTTAGGAGCCAAAGACTGTCATTTCACCGATTAATTAAAAAAAAAAGTGGAAGTATCGTGAAAACTAACAGTACTTGCTTAAAGTGCATAAAATTCTACATTACTAGGCTAAAAATAAATGTGAAATATGTAACGGCGCTTTTGTAGTTATTTGTGAAAGTGCTTTTGTTTTTAATGTTTATATTGGAAATGCGAAAAAAAAAGTTTTTTTCAGTTTAAGTGGACATAAAGTTATTAATTGGGCTCAATTAAGCAGATATTACAATTTTATTTTAAAGATTGAACAAATAAGCGTTATTTTAGAATAATTTATGCTGCACATCGGTGCGCCCCAGAAGTTATGTTCGAATTATTAATAGGTCCACCTGCTGAGTTGGTCAACAAAAAGCGCTTCCCGCGCTTATTTCCCGACTTCTTCTGACACTTATTGCTGTTATTGTTGTCATTCTCTTATGTGTTTTTATTAGAGGTGTGCAAATGGCGCAAGTCACACTTGAGTCCCGCGTGCTCGTGGCTCTATTTATATAATAAAGATTTTAAAAACTTGCGTGCGTGATGAAAAATACTGTTGCCATGAGCCAACTATCATTCACGTGGAAATCTCCAGTTAATATATTTAATAAAGCGAGTTGCCTAAAAAGAAGGTTCATGACTTTCCGGAGCAGAAAGCGTTTTGACAGAATTGACGAGATAAAGTCAAAATCGAAGAACGAGCGAGTGTTTCGAGGATTGGAAGAAGCGCTGGCATAAGTGCATTATATCTTAGGACGATTACTTTGAATGAAACAAAACGAATATTGATGAATAAATGAATACTTTTCAAAAAAATTCAAAATTCACCTGAACAGACCTCGTATATAATGATGGCTTTTTTTTTTTTTTTTTGATGAAGATGACATCGATGTTGATGATGAATATAAGGTACTAGAAAAGGCCTTATAATATTTTCATTTGAAAACTACTTGTTTTGTTTAATTCTAATGGTATTAAAAAATAACTGATGCAAAATGGATATTTACTTAATCCGTAGCCGAAGTCCTTCAATGGCAGGCAATTCAGGCAATTTATTTATTACTTTCTTCCCCCTCCTATACCTCCAAGATTTTGTTGGAACACGCAGTTTGTTTTAAGAGTTACCTCATCAAATTTAGTGTTCTGCAGATATAGGGAAAATAATATAAAATTTAGTGAGACTCACTATTGCAGTTGTGGAGATATGAATTAATCCACTAAAGAAGGGGTTTGGTCCCACTGTGCATCATTCTGGACGTCCCAGCATATCAACAACAGAAGATAACGTCGAAGCTGTAAAGCAAATTGTTTTTGAAAATCGTCGAATTATTATAAGAGAAGTTGCTGAAGATGTTGGCACATCAGTTGACTCGTGCGATGCAATTTTTGTCTGATGTTTTGGGGATGAGACATGTGTCATCGAAATTTGTTCCGAAACTTAAGAATTTTTATCAGATTGTAAGAGATTTTTTAGTGAAAAGTGACAGGACAATCGTGCCTCAGACAAAAAAAAAATGTTTGCTGAAGATTAAATTTAATGAAATAATTTAAAACTAATTTTTAATTATAATAAATATTTAATAATTACAAATTAATTATTCTTTCAATTATGCAACGCTATTAAAAATTAATTACAATTATTTATCTTCATTACATATGTGGTGTAGCTAGTCTATATGCGCATTTCAAAATCTTCACTAGACCTTTAACCTAATCTTTAAAAAAATCCAAGAAATTTCACAAATTTCTTGTATAATATCTATATACGAGTATGAATGTATATAAATAATTGCATTTTGTAAGGAAATTTCTTTATTAAGCCCTTTAGAAATAAAAAAAATTATGAATACGGTAGTTAGTAGTAAGCTAACGTCGACACAATTCAACAATTTTTGATCTGATCGGCGTTTCGAGTCTTTCGGTTGCTGAGTCAACACGGTAACAAGTTAGGCAAAAGCAAACAATATTTATGTTAAAAGATTTAGAAGTTGAAAAATTATACACTTAATTCTATTTTTACCCAATAGATACGTTACTTGAAAAGTCGCTTAAAAAAATTGCGAAAAAAAAGATAGAGTATCCATATAAAATGAGGGGATTGGTTTCACGTACAAATTGTATATCAGGTAAAATAGGATAAAAATGTAATTGATATGATGTGCACATATTTTTTGTTTTTAGCAAAACAAAACTGTTCACTTAGAAAACGAAATTATAAAACTTCATACACATAGTAAAAAACAATGGAAAACAAAAAAAAGAAACAAAATAATTAATTTGAATATAATAAATGAATGCTGAGGTAAAAATATATATTAAGCAGCATTTATTAAATTCAGAAATATTTACTCGTATATGCGAATATTTTTTTAATTATGAGATTTCCTAATGTTTAAATTTGACAACGGAATTCTTTTGTTTTCATTTTGCTGAGTTTTTTGGAACAGATGAATTGCAGTACTGTCTACCTATGTATTTAATTTCAAATCCTCCAAATCTGATATAAACATATTTTTTTCTAATAAAAATAGATATACAATAATTTTAGACCAAATAAAATCGTGTAAAAACAGAATGAAATATTTTATGAAACGCGTTAAATCCAAAAAATAATTACTAAGAAAATGGCTACTGAAAACAAACCTTCAACAGTTAATATGTGCCGGTGATATCAGAGGTGCTACCACCTGTCATCTCTCTCACTTTCTCTTTCCTCTAGTTCCAGCACATTGTATCGCATGTGCAAGGGTCATCCCGTAAGATAAAAAAAACTAAATAATTCGCGTGAAAACATGATTAGCTGTATTTGCAATTGTGAAGACTTGTTCAGGCGCCCCTAAACTTCTGTTAGTTGATGTACACTTTGTTTATAATCACATGGGTGCCTTAGTAGTATACTGCGTGAGCAGAAGTCTATCAATAAGGCGGTTGCTTGTTTGATTCCCGCCTAGACCTCTGGCTGTTTTTGTAGACAAGCTTTTATAAAAAGCTTAGAAGACTGGGTATTGTTTAAAAATAAATCTAATAAAAAAATTAGATTAAACTGGATTAAAGAGCTAAATATTTTATATACTACATTTTTATATACTATACTTATAAACTTATAAATATATAATATATATTTATATATAAATATATTTTATAAATATACTTCAAACGTTGTCAGATACTGATGTATATACTCCTATGTTCTATCAGCAGTATATAAAAAAAAATATGTAAACATGGAATATGAATTAATCATACCATTGTGGAATTGTAGCGTGAAGTGGAAAGAAGAAGTATTTATTTTAAGAAACATGTATCAAATAATATAGTGCATAATAATAAAGATTTTTATTTTAATATGAGAAAAATTTTTAAATGCTCTGTAACAATTTACAGGGCCAAATAATCGTTAGAAAGTCAGGGTATGGTTGCCGAGAAGAATAAAGAAAATGAGAGGGAAAAAAATGATATAAAAATAATCGGCAAAAACTTCGGCTTAAGAGAATAAAGCAAAATATATAAAAATTATTATTATTTCAGGCTACAACAGCTGAGAACCCATTTCAGATTGGCTTCAGGCACACTAACCACACGCACTCATAGACACACTCAACAGGCACTTATAAATACTCACCCTTGCAACTGCCAAACAAACAATTGCAAACACGATAACATGCCTAAAAAGGATATTAAGGATTTAAGATTTGTACTCTGCTGTTGCTGCCTGCCTCTGTTGCTGTTTTAACAACTTAAGCTGCTTTATTTATATGATACATTGTGTCTTTGGCATGTAAATGAACTAAATGCACGAGTACGGCGGACAAAGCAAAAAAGTTAAAAAAAAAACTGAAATAAAAAGAGAAATTTTAAATAAAAACGCAATTTTATATTATAAATAAATGTTGTTTATTTTTTCTTGTTGCAAATGGTTTTGTAATTTTTACTTTTTTCTGTTTTTTTATAGGTTTGGAATGAAGAGTTTTGGCGCTTTAAATTATAGTTGTTGAAAAAAAGAAAACTTAAACAAGAAAAACAAAACAGAACAACAATTAACATCTTTATTTGCATTGTTGCAACAGCTCAAATACAATCGTAAACATTTATTTAAATATGCAACACTTTAATATTTACAGCAATAGAAATTTATGTTGCAACAGTGTAATACCAGTATGAGATCGAAGGAAGGCTGAGTGTTAAAGCTTTAATCTTTTTTAACCGGTACGTACTGTTTTGCAGAGCTTGCACAAGCACACCTTTATGCATTATCTTGTTATCTGCAAGATCATATTTCTAAATTTGAAAAGTGCATAAAGCCGTAGAGAATTTTTGAGAATAAAAATAAAAAACCGAAGTGTTTCCCTTCGTTTAAAATAACAAGAAATTAGTTTCTCGAAATGTGAAAGTGAAGAAGGAAATTAGCACAAATTCAAACTAATGCAAATATATTGACTAAAATATAGGAAGTCTTATCTCACCAGTAAAACCAGTACGGTGTTACTGTAATCGTTTAAGGGGCATTTCACCTAGAAATAATGGAAAGGCATCATGATATAGGAGAAACTCGAACATCGTTCGTTGGGTAGATAGAGCGTTGACGCGTTGATCGTGGGATGAAGACTCCGACAAGCAACAAATTTTTCTGATGTGAATTAGTTTTTATGTTAACAGCGCTTTTTTCATCGATATTTGAGCAATAAAAACGTTGCCGAAGTAAAATATTAAATAAAACGGCTATGAGTTAGCTTACAATTTAATACATCAACTTAGTACTACAGAACAGCAAGTCGGCTTTAAGCGCAAGAATATCTGCGGTTGCAATACCCGATTATACCAAAAAGTTTTCAATTGTGTTTGCGCTAACAGCGCCCTCTTTCGATCGTATTTGAACAATAAAACATCGGCGATATAATACGTCAATATGTCTTTACCACCTATCTCTTCTTTACAGTATACCTTTCCACGTAGTTTTTGGGCAATGCTTTGCTTGCATAGGGGCATTTATTGCGCACAGGGTTTTTTTTTATCTTGGACCAGCAGTCAGAGAATGACCCGTACACATATGACGCATTGTAATGCAACTAGTCTGAAACTGGGCTCGAACCCAAGACTTTTTTGGTTTCATAGTCAACGTGCAGACTACTTCAGCCATCGCCACCACAATTTCTTAATAGATTGAAACAAGAAGTTTGTTTGATTTTCTACAAGGTTTTTATCTATCTTTTTCCCTGACACAGCAAATAAAGTATTTAAATATTTATTTTCAGTTAATTCTAAATTTACTTTATGCTTGTTGTAATACTAATTTACTATAATAGTAATAACTTTAAATACGATTAGTAAAAAATTTATATATATAGTTTTGCTTGTAATGATAATTAATGATTAATAATTTTTTTTTTTTTATAATAATATTATAATAATATATAAAAATATAAATAAAAATAATATATAAAAATATATAAAAATATAATAATATTATAATAATAATAAATTTTTTTTTTCGGGTAGGGAGAAAAAATGCCTAAATGCTTCTCAGATGCATTTTATCCCTGAGCCAGTCCATAACCCCGGTACCGCTCTCGTATTGCTTCGGGGTGGGGGTCTCTCCTGTTCCTATGAAACCACCATCGTCGTGCCTACGTCTAGGTCCCGTTTTTTGTTTCGCAACACACTCTCTAAATATCTTCCTATAACAACCCAATTATTCTCGTTCTGCGTCATGGCCGCTATTATGTCCTCCGGAGTAATTTCACCAACGTGGCGTTCCACGACATCCCGTTCCGCACTCCATCTCTTACATTTGAAAGAAGTGTGCCATACATCGTCTATGCAGTTGTCGCCATAGATGCAGAGAGATGTGTCCGACTTACCCACCTGGTGGAGATATTTCAAAAAGTATCCATGTCCTGACAACATCTATGTGCGGTAATAATTTATCTCGCCACGTCCTCTATTCACTCACATGTTCAATTCGTCAGCCTGGCTGTCCATCTACCCCGTATTTCCGTATTCCATCTGGACTGCCACCTCTGCATTATCCGCATTCGTGCTGATCTCCTTGCCTCACCGCTTGTTTCTCCGGTATGTCTACGCTCGTTCCAATTGGTATTATCGCTCCTATCACTAGGACTGCTGGTTCCGATACCGTACGGTATGCTGAGGTCACTCTAAGAGCTGCGGTGCATTGTACAGCTGCAATCATCCTCTTCCGGTAGTGTGCGTGTAGTGCATCGGCTCAGATTTCACATCCATACAATAAAATCGCCTGGGTCGTTGCCATTATCAGCTTATTTTTACTGCAGCGGGGTCCTCCATTATTAGACATTAGTCTGCTAAGAGAAGCAGTCGGTTGGGCGGCTTTTGTCGCGGCATGTTGGAGCTGGTCCCTGAACGTTAGTCTAGGGTCTAACCTTAGTCCCAGATATCGAACGCATCTACTCGTCCCCATTGTCTCAGATAAGACCCGCATATCCTGCTCGATAGGAATGTGCCTTCTCGTGATTATGAGCAATTCCGTTGCCAGACTGAGACATTGTGAATCCAACCATGCCTTTGTCCTAAGCATGACTTGAGTCAGTTTGCTCTGGGCTTCATCCATCTTGCGAGCCGTAATGACGCATGCAATGTCATCTGCGTAGGCCACCATATAGGTGTCGTCTGGCATTCCTATGCGGAGAATGCCATCGTAGGTAATGTTCCAGAGTTCAGGCCCTAATACCTGTGCCGCTCCTGCCGTAATCTCTTTTTCACATATTCTCCCAGCCCTTTCGTATATAAGCACCCGATCCTTAAGCTAACTTCTCAACATCGTCATAACGTATGATGGTGATCTAAAGCGTTCCTCCAGAGCCCTAACCATGTTGGTCCATTTGACGCTATTAACAGCGTTCTTAACATCCAACGTTGCACACTGCGTCTCGAAAAAATGGTTTCCTGTCTGTGCCTTTTTCACCCCCTCTATGACGTCTGCGATAGCACCTACTGTTGATCTACAATGTTTAAAGCCGTGTTGTCTTTCGTAAGGGTTAAAATCCTGAAACTGTATGAAGACTTATGCGTCAATCAAATTTCCATGGAAGGAAACAATGCATTGATAAAAATTACTTAAATAATAAACCTAGCAGGGATTTGTCAACTGCAGATAAACAATTAACCCGATCCGTTTGTCTTCAACAATTACTTAAAAATGATTGTAAAAAATTTTATATTTTACCGTCACCTCATTATCGGAGAGATTTTTTATGCACTGCATCAATTAAGCTGTGAGGGTTCCATTGATATCTCTTCCATTTATTAAGTTCTATAAATTATAAGAGATCACATGTATGAGACAGTTTTTTTTTGTAAAATTTAAAAGACATCAAATTATTAACTTTTTTCTAAAAAAATTTAACGGCATCAAATAAGCTGTGGGCGAATGTAGGTAATAAATATGCTAACAAATTTCTATTACTTTCAATATCAAAATGTAAATTGTTCCATGTTTAAAGGATTAAGCATGAAACCCAAGTATAATGTGAAATAAATTTTTATTCTCTTCTGGCATTTAAGGGCCGCAGTTGTAGGTGTTTTTGCCATATAAATTTCTTCAGCACGTCGCTGCTGCACGTGAACCCAACTTGGCAATAAAACATTTCGTTAAGTGCAAAATAAATTCAAGTAATGAGCTCGTCGCACATTTCCATGAATTTTATTTTAGTTTTCCTTAGTTTTTATATTACTTTTCTTATTTAACAAAAAAAAAAGAAAGAAGTTTACTAAGCTGGTTTCACATGTTGCACAAAAGTGTAGACATGGATTAATAAAACTATTAAGGGTGCTTTTATTAAGAGATGCTGTAATAAATTTATAAGAAGGAATTTATTATTGTTTTGCTATTAAGTTGCTGCAACTTGCCACCTTTTTTTTTTGCTTTATAAGGCATCGTGTGGATAATCATTTCATCGAAATTTTTTATTCTATTAAAATTATTTACTTTCCCAATCGATACTCCTGAAATACATTGGAACGATATTTATCCTAAAATTTTTCCACTCGCCAATGTTTAGAATAATTTTGTAGCCAGCGAATTGCTCTTATTGGTTACAATTTCAAACTATTCGAAATCAATAATTTAAGTTGTATTTTAATAATAAAAGCCAACAACCAATACCAGATAAACTTGCTTATAAGTGTTCTTCACACAACAACTTGCACCAGTGGCTTTGTGTATTGCAATGATTTTTATACAACATTATTTTGGTGTAAATATTTGTCATGTATTTCTACTAAAACAAAAGAAAGAAAAAATGCAAAACTTCACGACTCTTCTTTTTATAAGTGCTTCTCTTTCTTCCTCCTTTACAATAATAAAATTTAGTTGTGCATCACCCTCTGTTTCTTCCAAAAACTGGTTGTTTTAACAACTAATGCAGTTATAACTTTTGTCATCTCCAAAACAACCCTTTCAAACATCAAATATCTTCATTCCTTAAAGTCTTTTAGTGGTAAAATCTCAAAAAAAAAACGCATTGCCTGCATGTGGGGTAGAAAGCAATTCCAACAGTTCTGATGACTGTGGCGAAAGTTTTGCTCGAGCATTGACATAAACAATTTTTGTTGGTATTGCCTTCAATATGGCAGATAGTACAGTATAAAACTTTAAATTCTAATACTTTTTGAAATGCACTAATTGCGAGGTGAAAATAACAATATAAATATGTGTCGGTTTTAAATAGATATTTTCGAAACATTCATGAAATTTCAGGTGGTTGTGTCTTGAAGTATGTATGTATGTATAAAAATTATTTGACGAAATTGAATACGAGAAATATCTTCATTTCTATTTACACAACTGTCAACTTAATTTGAAAAGTTAAAATTTAGCATCACCAATTTCAGTTAAATTAACACATGTCACGCATTGGTTTATTCGTTTTAGTTTGTTTTTAAATAAATTAAACTGTTTTGCTTTGAATACTTAAGTACATAAGTACTGGAATTTCTACAAATGAAGAATCATAACAAACATATCTCAGGAAACAATAATTAAAAACAGTAAACTGGAAGCAGTATTTATGAATGCGAGATATACTGCATATTTGTTTTTGGCTTCTTTAACAATATAAGACAATATTCATTACATTCCCTTACTTTAGTGCATATTAAAATGAATATTCTCAGGTAATGGTGCAATGATCAATTTTACGAAGTTCAACGAACATAATGAACCGACGGAACGAGTTCAGATGAATGCTTTTCGATTCCATGATTTCACCACATATTCCCTGCGCTGAAAAAAGCATTTAACAGGAAATGCTCCAAAGTGGGACGTTGCGAACAAATATCATGCCATACGAAAGCAGGTTTGTAAGCGAATGCTTCCTCAATATTTTCTTTTAAGGCCACTTAGTGCGATGCAGCAGTTTTTGCCGGGATGTTGTGCTAATCCTCAACAACAAAAAAAAGTTCCAAAGAGCAGAAAAAGATTTTAAGGACGTAAATGAAACTTTGCCATAGCCATTGCCATAAGCGCAATAGAATTGTTTCTTGTCAATTAGTGCTGCCATAGCCATTTTTTCTCTTGAACCAACACCCAGAAGATGACCCTTACACATGCAATGCATTGTGCTGGAACTAGAGGAAAGGGATAGTAGGAGAAATGACAAGATGTGTAGCTTCACTATCTTACAAATCTGGTTTTTTCACGTTCTTTGTATTTATAGTAGTGTTATAGCGCCTCTGATGTCAAGGAGACGTATTAAATTTTGAAGCTTCGTTTTTAGTAGTAATTTTTTAGTAAGTGCTAAACAATACAGACGAAGGATTGCGTTCTTCCCCACTGACACAAAGACACACAAAAGCACGTCAGAAAAAATGGAAGATGTTTTTAGGAGCCTTAAATGGGTTTGAACCCACGAAATTTTTGGTCTTGTAGTCAACGTGCTGACTACTTCATCCATCGCCACCTTCAAAGACATAAACTGCTTCTGTTTCTCTTTTATTATTTCAAAAGTAAGAAAATATATGATTAGCAATTAAATTTACCTCTGAGTTCTCGCAGTAGTTTACGGTTATGACACACAACCAAAATTTAATTGGATTCTATGGTTATGGTTATGACTGTGACGAAATTAAAAGTTATCTAAAAAAAGAAATCTAAAAGTTATTAGTCGCCATAAAATTTATTCGCTCAGTTGATCAAACTGGTTATGGTTAAGTCACGTCTAATTTAACTTTTAATATTTTGATTCGGTGCAAATGTGGACAATTTCCAAATAATTTTATACAGGCTTTTCCTCGCGGGACGTTCTATTTTTTGGCGCCCATTCAGTTAATCGAAAACAGTGTTTCATATTCAAAAAAATTTGATTCTGAATAAGTTCTCTTTAGTTACTTTCGTTGCTTCCGTTGAGGTATGCAAATAGCAAAATTATTTTTATTATGTTTTAATTAAATTTACTTTTATGTCTTGTTCAGAGGCCCGTAACTAATCTAATGGGGTTTTCTTTGCAACCAAAAATGTATTGCAATTCTTGCCCGATTTTTCCCTATTAATTTAAAACATCTGGACTTTGCTGTTCCACTATAAAGAAATTCTACTGTAATATAGAAGACAATAATAAAGTCTAAATATTTTCAATAACTAAAGTAAAATTACAAAGCACTTTTTGAGAATCGAAATCACTATAAACGTGACCGGAAATTGTTATTTAATTTTTTTCTTCCATATTTTCAAGGTTTCTAGGGTTCTTTTTCAAACTCGACTTAAGCTAAAGGTTTAATTTTTCTTTAATATTTATACACAGATTGTTAATCCTTTCTCCGTTGAGCTTCAGAATTTATTAATATGGAACCTAAATATGGCAAAATACTCAGATATGGATTTTTTAGGAGGTATGAATATGTCATTCTCTTTTTTTTTTTTTTTATCTGGGACCAGCAGTCAGGAGAAAACTCCTACACATGCGAAGCATTGTGCTGGAACTATAGGAGAGGGGTAGTAGGAGAAACGACAGGAGGTGAAGCTTAATTAATTATTTTGCAGCTCTGCTTTGCACGTTCTTTGTTTATAATCGTAGCAGTGCTGAAGCTTCGGTTCAGTAGCCATATTTATTATTATTTTACTTCGCCGGTGCTACACAATGCCGACGAAGGAGGGCGTTCTAATGTGATTGTGGATTGCTATCAGCTGAAGCCGGTATTGTTCAGTGACCAGTGTCTATGCCTTCGCCACTGAAACCTTCCGACAACAACTGACACACAAAGACACACTAATGCACATCAGAAAAATGCGAGATGTTTATTTTTATTTTAAAAATTTTTAGTCTGAAACTGGGGTTGAACCCATGACTCTTTTTGGTTTAGTAGTCAACGTGCAGACTACCATCCATCGTGCCATCGCCACCCTCATTAATTAATTAATTAATCATTACTCAATATTTTAAATCTAATTAAAAAAATGTCACCTTTCCGTCAATAGCAATAACATACCGATGACAGAATTTGGAATTATCAACTTTTCATGTGACTGCTACTGCTGAACAGTTCGCAGTTTAATTTTCAAGTTCCTACTCATCCTTCAATTCGAAAAACTCTGCAGGTGGAAAGTAAATAAGGAAAAATGCGCAGTTCTTTTACCTATAGGAAGGCAATATTTTGTGATACAACAAACGAATGTTCCGAACGAGTGGTGCGGGCCTTTAAGCATTGAAATCCAAATATGAATTATTTTGTTTTAATAACTTTGGTTTTAAAATGGATTATCTAACAATATGGCATTTGAAAAACGTAAATGAATCTTGCATTTTGTACAAAACGTACCTGTATCAAATTTTTGCTTACATTTTATACCCATTTTTTTCTCCCCATTCAGGAAAATGATATATTTTATTGTATCTCAAGCTCGCTGTATGATGGATTGCTTTTTTCCAACAGCGTTGACTCTTGGTTGCAAGAAGTATGAGCAATATGAGGTTTTAAGTAAAAATTCACACTTCCCTACGAAGTCATACGTAGTTCCTTCTTTTCCTTTAATAATACAGTGTCGTGGTTAAAGCGAGACTGCTTGTTACGTAATTTTATGTTAGAGGCCATGGAACAGTTTTAGAATTTATATAAACTAGCTTTTTTTAATAACCTTCTTAAGACGGTGGCAGCGTTTAAAGAGTTAGACAGCGCATCGTAGTAGGCTTGAAGAGAAAACGTTTCAAAACTTATATTTCTGAAGTTAAACATTCCTCTACAGAGATTTGATTATTAATACCTGATTATAACAAATGAGGCTTTTCCATTTTAATTCAAGTTGGGAATATATTTTGTTTGTTTGTTTTTTAATGTACTAAGCGAAAGGTTTTTTGTTGATAAGAGTTAATATTTTTTTTCGCTTCAATTCGAAGAATGCAAATGCGCCTATTCGTCAATACGAATACGAATATTTGTAACATCACTAGTATATGAGTGTAAAACATTATTATATGAGTTACCTACGGACGTGCTAGAGCTGGTGAACCAACATGCATCAGTTAATTATATTGTACTTCCTTGTATTTTACTTTTAGTATATGAAAAAGTAACAATTCCAAAATCCATTATTCCATATTTTATTTACCTGCTACAAAGTGAAGAAAAAGATTATACAACAAATTCATGATCAAGATTATCTTGTGAATATAATCTTAAAATACAAAAGGAAAATTTTTAATCTGAAAAAAGATAACAGCTAAATAAATCACAGCCATTTTTGGCACTGCCGGGTACTTATGTGAGTATATCTGTGTTCTTTTGTGTAATTTAAATATCAATAACAGTTTAAAGTCGAGCCAAGTAAAGTCTATTGAAATACTACATATTATTTATGCATTAACTAAGCAATTCTTTGCTCTGGTAACCATTTTTTTAGGCGTCGTAGTATTGTATGCCACCCCTTCTAAATGTTACTACCGACCGACCGGTATGTCATTTGCCATTAACTAAGGAAATGCATTTCTAAAGTAGATTTCATTCTTCTTTTTTCTGAATTGAAATAAAGAAGAAAAAATATTTCTCATATTTTTAAATACAGAGGAGTGGGTGATATTAGAAGTGACAGTGAGCGGTGAAAAATACGGGTTTCTAAATACAAATACACTTTTGTGTGGAAAGAAGGAGAGAAATGTCACTGTAAGCATGTATGTATGTTCATTTATGTTTAAACAAACAAATGAAGTGTCCTTGTTGTTGTCGCTTTAGTTGATTCCTTTTTCTATATACATGCATACATACATAGACACACTCATATTGCATTTATGTTTAAGCTTGTTCGTGATCCATATATATATATATATAAATATACATATAAGACCTCCTGTCTACATACGTACATGCAAGAGTTTATACTTTAAGTGTTTTAATGGATTTCGTGGTTAATGTTTTCGGCTGGCTGTCTATCAAGCCGTGATATTTTAAGGATTTCCTTTAGGCATTTTCATCAAGTATCAAGAAGTATCAACACACGCTTCTCAAGTTGGCCACATCATTTCAGGAATAAATATTTTTTTTGCCTGCTGTTTTTTAAATACGTGAAACTAACAATGAACTTTGATTTAAGATCAACACTTTCCTATTGATGTTAAAAAAAAATTATTCAAATCGATATATGTACAAAATGCTAACAACTACATACATATGTGTTTGGAATAGCAACCAGAATTATGTTTAACTAATTAAATCGAATTGTATATTAATTGTTAAATCCATTCATATCGTGTATGTATGACAGTTACCAAGAAACAAATTAAATCAGACACAAAATTTTAAATCACACTGACAATCACTAGCGGAGTGGAATAACATGCTGCTTTGAATCTGTTTAGGTGCTGTTGTGATATGTGAAGTGTTGTCTATATATTTCAGTACCAGGTACTCACAAGACCATACTAATTGGGTGATTAGTTAGCGTGTTGGCTCTGCAACCAGAATAAACCAGGTTCGAAACCCTGCGCGGTACGTACAAAAAAGTTTTTTTGAGTCTTCTATGCTACAGCATCCTCATTCGTCGGTACATGAGCAATAAAATGTCGGCGAAGTAAAATAATAAATAAAATGGCTCCCTTTGCACGTTGACCACACGACCTGAGGTTGTGGGTTCGAGCACAGTATCCGACTAAGGCAATTTTCTGAGAACTTCTTGTGCCTTAGTGTCATCCACAAGTAGCATCAGAGTGTCGTCTTTGAGATTCAAAATTGAATACGACTCGTTAACAACGTTGCTGTAATAAAACAAAACCTGTAAGAGCAGAGTTGTAAAAATTAAGAAGCTTTCTTCTGTCTATCCCTTCACCAAATATCAGCTCTATCACTATCCTTTCCTATGCAAAGTAACATCTTGTAATAGGTAATCATTGCCGGAGTGTTACTATTTTCTCTTGGACCGGCACTCAGGTGATGACCCCTATACATGCAATGCATTGTGCTGGAACTTCAGTTAGAAAAAGACTACCTTGCTTTAAGATATGTATTGCGACCCGTGGTAGTCCAGAAGATATACATACCTACTGTTAAGCTCTATCCATACCTATTGATTTAACTGTTCGAGGGGTATCTCTAGTCAAAATTTAAAAATATCAAGGCAATTCTTATAAATCATGTTTAAATTCTTATAAATCGGTTTAAAAGTATTATTTGATCTTTCGGCAGTGGGGTTTCCCTGTTTATAATTTTACATTTTTTTGGTCAATATCACCAAGAGATCAAGATTCGCTATATGAATAATCTACTATTTGGAAACATAAAATAGTATGAGGCGTCAAATTTCGTATGTTTTAGTTAATTTGAAAACGAGATAAGAAATTGGACAAAACACTGATGAGGAAGATCTGGTGAAAGTTGTACTCCCCATACAAAATAAATAAAAATAGTTTGCTATCTAGAAACCTATAGTAAGAGGCTTAAAATTTGGTACGAGTGTATTTAAATGTAGCCTACTAATCATCTTGAAAGATATGCTAGTTCTAGATAAATTATTTTGTTATTTTTGTTGTCAGTTAAGTTAATTCTGTCGACCATATTTCCAACACTTGGCCACTTGACCATTATTATTTTCGACTCAATTTTTCACCAGATGAAATATCGGTCTTCGGGTTTTATAAATCCTAAAACAGCACAATTTTTTATCTCGGACCAGCACATAAGAGATGACCTCTATACATGCGGTGCATTGTACTGGAACTAGAGGAAAGGGATAGTAAGTAAAATGATAGGAGGTGAGTTTCACTACCTTACAACACTGCTTTTTGCACGTTATTTATTTTTACAGAACTGTTGTAGCGTCTCTGATGTCAAGGAGACGTATTAAATTTTGAAGCTGTTTTCAGTAGCCATTTTTAGTAATTATTTTACTTCGCCATTGCTACAGAGTACCGACGAAGGAGCGCGTTCTGATGCGCCTGTGGATTGGATACAGCTGAAGCCGTTACTGTTTAGTGACCAGTGACTATGCCTTCGCCACTGAAACCTCCAGACAACAACTGATACAAAGACAAACTAATGCACATCAGAAAAAAATGCGAGATGAAATACGAGGTTTGTTCAATAGAAAAGGTGAATTTTGATTTTTTTTAAAAGTATTTTTTTATTCATCAATATCCATTTTGTCCCCAAAGGCTAAGATGGCATTCCTTTGTTCAGCAATGTTCACTTTATGTGAGACCAACAATAGAAACAGATGTAGTTACATTTTTAAAATTCAATTCCATAAGGTTAACAAGCAGTGAAAGTGTCGAGATCGTATTGGAAAAGATAATGATCAGCATGATATTTAATTGGAAGTAAAAAATATTTTGACCGAGCACATTTTGCAGGTCTCAAAAGTAGCATTCAAGAGCTTCAGCTTTTTAAGACGGTGCACGAGATACTTCACCCCATCTACTCACTTTACTATTTGTACCACTTAGATCAGACCGAAAATGGAATACAACTTTCATGCATGCGCCAGTGTTTCAAAGACTATTGTGATGATACTCGACCGTTTATAGGAGAGGGCAAAGAAAGCAAGCTCTTCTAAAACTATGTTCAATCGTAGATAGGATTGATGAAACTTGATGGCAATTAAGATCAGAAATTATTTGTTAAAATTATTTTGATATTGAGCTAAGCTTAGCAATTGGTTTCCACTATTCAACATTATTTTTGTATACAGATTTAAATATTGAAATAATAAATGATTCTTTTCTAAATGTGGAAAATAACACTGTGATACCAAAATTAGAAAAAAAATTATGCGGGGTTTCTCATTCTAATTCATTTCTAATTCTGTTTCGTTGGAGTCCATAGAAAACGAAAATACCTTTGGTTTGTTTAGGTCACTTCATAACGTAATATAATAAAGGTAAATGTAGTGAAAAACGTGTTTTTTAGATTTTCAAATTAAAAGAGTCGTAACTTCTTTGTTTCTCAACGGATTTCTATAATTGGCTAAGTTATAGTGGTTAAAGTGTAAAAAACATATTTTTAAGAAAAAAATTTTTCTTAAGGCTCTAAGTTGCATAAGAGATACCAAAGAATATAAATATATACGAGTATAAAATAGCTAAAATAGCTTTCCAAAATGGGTAGTTACAGCTCAATCGGCTAAAAAATAAATAACTTATGCTATGTTTTGTGCTTTGACTTTTTGGTTTCTTAAGGTATGTACACACGATTGTCATTTACTACAATATTGACAGAAAAATTGTTTCAAAATGTGCAACAACCGTGTGAACACACAATTTTTGTGTAGCAACATAGTCGCAAAATATATTGTCTGTGCATTGTATGCCAATAATATTGTCAAAATTCTGACAATCGTGAGAACACCCTTCATTTCCATTGACACTCAATTTACAGTCATTTCTTATTGTCGCATGTGCTTCATTTAGTGCACCGTACAATAACAACATTGGCAGATAAATATTTCTGTTGGCAATGCTGCCCATAAATATTTAGATACAATGTTAAACATCGGATGTGGCAACGTTTGCCATACCATAATAATGAGAACCGCGTGAACAGACAATTATTATTCGCAGAACTGTGTGCCAATGAAATTGTATGGTTTTCTTTCAATAGTGTGAACAGACAAATTACCAAATGGCAACAATTTTTCATTTTTAGTGCATTGCTACCATATTGCCCTATCCTACAATATTGTACAATCTGACAATCGTGTAAACATAGATTTATTTAGAAATTACATGTTTTCACAATATCTGATTAGTTTACTTTTAACAGGAAATTAACTAACTTTCGGTTTGCTTAACAAGCACTATTTAATCGACGGTTAATGGTTTAAATTTCACCATCCTTTACTTACTTAACAAAACAATTCGCAAAAAAAAACATTGAAGGCATACGGAAAGAAAATGGTGAAATTTTCTTCAGCAACAAATTCTTCCATTTTGGAAATTCCAAGACAGTAGCGAGGCAGGTGAAATATTGGTCTATAAAAATATTTAGATATACGCACGTTAAAAATGAGCCACTAATTTCACAGAAAGATCTATTTTTTCTTTCTCAAAATTTTAAAATCATCATAAAAAAAATATAAATGTTGTTTTTAAATAATTTCTTATGAGTGTATTTTTTGTATTTATCCATTACAATTATCTATGCATAGGTGTTTATTCTACTGCTAACTGCCACATTTTATTCGGTTAAATTTAACAGAGACTTTTTCGGTAAATGGTGTCAGTGTGAAATATATTTTTAGCAAACTGACTGCTAAAGTTGCAATTAAGTTTTCATCAGACATTGTGAAAATGGCCGTTAAGATAAATTGTCATACAGCGTCAGTTGTAATTATACTCTTGCTGTGTGCTTGTTTTTGGGTTATAAGCGTAGTCGAAACGACGATGTATGAATTCTGCGTTACTTTTTGAATTTTAGACAGTGTGTTTGTAGTACTAAATATATAAGTTTTTAAACGTGGAGGGTAAATTTTTTTAATTTTATTATTGGTTTCAACATACATAAACACCCGAACGAATATTTCCTTTCGTTTTCTAAAAACAGGCAGCTAGCGATTTGTAATTTCAAATAAATAACGTTTTGCACACCTCTTTAAATAAATATATTTAATTTACTAATCATTTTCTTCTTACATTTTATTATAACAGAATTTTCATACCCTCTACCAGCAAAAATATTCGACATTTACCTTATGAACACTTCTTCATGTTGACGGAAAAAAATAATGAATTTAAGGATGCCTATTGGCATTAATATCCCTTTTTATACAGTTTCATTTATTTTCTATAACTAAAGGGATACTTACGCCCTTTAGTAAGGAAATTTATTTTAGTAATTATTTTTTAAGTGTTGCTCAGTTCATATTTTGCAGCTTATTCGTGCTTTAACTTTTTAATAGAATTTTATTTCCTGACACTTCATACTCCAGCTTACTTTTTTGTGTTAGAAGAAATGTTACAACAACTAACAAAAAAAAAGTCGAGAAAACAGCTTGTTGTCATAAAATGAAATAATTTTATTAGAAGAAAATTTAACTCGAGTTTTGTGACAAAAGGTTATGATGAGTTTAATGATGTTGAGTTTTCACCCCTGGGTGACACATGAACTTGGCCAATGTCGGAGTTTTATTTTCTACGTATGTTTCAATTAAAATAATCACATTTGTTATTAATTTAATTGTTGTTTATGCGACGCTTGTAATGTTTCTGTTGCCAAAGGAAAGGCTGTACATTACATATATAATGACGTTTGCTTCGTTGACTATTGAAATGTTTATGAAATCAAGTTGAGCTCATTTTTTTGCATAAATGAAAAGTTTATATTCAAACGAAATATATAATAGCTTAATCTCTCAATATATAATGGCCCTAACTGGTTTCCTTCTTTTACTGTAGAACGAAAAAATTTTAATAAATTTTAAAGTCGCGATTATTTTTTAATTATCGTTTATCAATGGTATGCTAGAGGATTATATGTATATGTACATAGAACTGCATGTGTTTTGCATAAGAAAAATATAAAAACGGATATTTTGAAGATTTCAGCACGATAATCGTTGCAAAATATACAAAAAATTGTATAAAAGTGGGAACGAACTGTGAGTGCTCCAGCATAATTATTGATAGCTTATTTATAGTTTTTATCCTTCTAAAGTAGTAATATGTCTAAAGTTTGGGCATATATTTTGAAAGAATAGGGAACAGCTTAGTGCTAATTGCGTTCAAAAAAACTGTTGTTTAATGTAGAAGAGAAGTACTAGTGGCCCCAGCGGTGCACAAATTCGCTTCAGTGGTGCACAAATGTATATTGGTGCTTTCTTATTATGTAATGAAATATTTACGTTTATTGAACCTCTCACGCATATTTGGTTATTATGTATATTTGAATGTTTTGCACAAGAATTTTCTTTTATTTGAGAATCATACATTTTTCGAGCATTTCCGGAAGTAAGTAGAAAGCATTATTAAAGATAATGCTAATTTTTCTAGAATTCTAGAAAATTTTGGATTGCCATCAGATTTTCTTCTTTGCGCAACTTCGTACTAAACACCTCTAAATCTAGGCGAAAATCTCTTATCAGGAAACTTGTTTTAAATGCAACTAGAAATTTGTATATCATTAAGTATGTTTAAAATAATTTTTTTGCATGAGTTAACCTCTTTGGTTCCGATAATCAGCGATCTCTATTTAATGCATATGCAGAAATTCATTATGCAAATACGTATAAAGTTGAATTAAAAGTTGATTGTGCATATATTTATTTAAGTTACACTGTATGTAGTAAACATATAGAATATTTAAAATTGTATATATCTACCTGTAAAGGTCAATATCAGACGAGAGACCTATAACATCAGTACCTTAGGTTGCAGTAGTCTTAATTATAAAACTTTAATTGGATTTTCAAATATGAAACTTGTCAATGTTACGTTCAGAACAATGTAGAAGTTTTAGAGCCCATAAGACTTGTATTCACTCTTTGAGGTTGTAAGAAGATGTTTTTTATATACAAAATTTCAAGGCAAATGATATATTGTACCTTGAATTTGATTCAAACTCTGCATAGTCCTCCTGAGTAAAGTCCTAGAGATCGCTGCAGAAGCTCATATGTATATAGCATGTATATAATATGTACTATACTGTGAACAAAAAAATTCAGTATAAAAGATACGCTTTCTAGCATCCCTCACAACAACGGAAGTGATTAGTGTAAGAACCAGGATTCGTCAGTCTTTTCTGCTGAAATCAAATGTTCCATCAATATTTTAGACTGCCTATTCTGATGTTCAATACCACATTTCCCTTATTTGCGAAAATTCTTCAAGCTCTTAATTTAAAAGAAAACATTATTTATTTAAAATTTAAAGTTCTGTTTATTATTTATTTATATAGCTGTTGTTGTTAAACTATCTATTGCTGTTGTTGTTATTATAGTTTCAACTATAAGAACAAGGATGTCATTGTTAGGGTTTTGGTGTTTTTGTGGCCACAAAATTCTAACCAAACAACCAACCCAAACATTAGACTTATAAAACCTTAGCAACTGAGTGGACAGACACAGACGGACTATATCGGCAACAAAAACGAAAAAAAAAATATATACCAACAGGCAAATAATCAACAAAACACCACAAATCTGTGCGCACAATGTAGAAGTTACTGCATCAACCACTACAACAATAAAGTAAGAAAATCTGAAAATGTGAATGGAACTAAAATTGTGGGGGAAATGTTTTTTATTTTAAAATATTTATTTTCTAGTAGTTCAGGATTTGAAATCATACACACATTGAGTTGAAAAAATATATTCTCACACACTCTCCTCAACATAAAAAAGACTAAGAAATTAAAACAAAAGAATTGTAATAAATATGAGTAAAAAATATTCACTGAAATAAATATTACGAATATTATAAAAAAAAACAAATTCACATAGAAAATAAGTTCTAAGCCACTTCCTCTACCACAATGCAATTGTGGCACCAAGGCCTAGTCATGGAAAAGGCGACCAACTTTTCATCTGCCTTTAAAATAAAAGTGGCGGTAGAAAAATAATAATAACAACAACAAATCATTTATTTTTTCATATTTAAATTTTTTTTATTTACACCCATATAAAAGCGAACAGAATTTAGTCATTGTAGCGTATTATTACATGCAACAAAATGCCCAGCAAACAAATTGACGACAAGATGAAATTAAAATCGTTCATAAATTTACACATTAAGCAACTTTCTTGAGGTTTCACCATTCTCGGTGACGCCATGTATTCACTGTTGACAATTGGGTTATGTAAATAGTACCGTAAGACCTTCAAACGTTTACTGATGTTCCCACTCTCTAGCTCCGAAATGGCTACACTTTCACGGTACCGGCATGTGTCTCCCTTTCGATAATGATCAAAAGTGGTGGGATGCCCAAAAACACTCATATTGCATCAGTCGAACAAGTCCTCATTACCCCCGTGATGCTAAAACAGATGGTTCGATGTAGTTTATCCAGCACGTCCCTAGCATCTAACCGGAGAATTGTAATGTCTTTCCATCCAGGACAGGGCATCTGGGATTGACGGCCCTCTTCCTAGTGAACGACATTAGTCTAATGTAATGGAATGCCCCTTATCCGCACACCACTCTTTTATCAGATTCAGGGCTTGTTGCATGTGGTCCAAAATGGTATCCTCATGTCATTCCCTCACGTATACTACAAAGTCATCAGCATAGCCCTGAATGCGCATGACTATTTTGCTATCAATATGTAACATGCTAGCATTTGACCATATAGAATATTTCATGTGAGGAAGGGCTTGTGTTCAATCGTTGGCACCCGATTATTACTAGACTTTCTCCAATAACCATCTTACATTAACATTTACTGAAGAGGCACCCATGAAACTCTTAGAAATCTGTTCGTTTATAATTTTCAAGAATTTCTGCATTATATTAGTGTTCATTGGCATTGAAAAATTTTGCTATATCTACTACTTAATTTTTTGATTTCTAAAAAGAGAATAATTCACTATTGTTATCTTCTTGTCAACATGGCTTTTGTTAGTCGCGTTCCACTACAACTACTATTTTAGAACTAACTACCGGTAAATTATTGATTTTTAGAAAGAATGCAACCGGATGTAAACTCTACAGATTTAAGAAAAGTCTTCGATAAAATAAACCATGATATATTACTTTCCAAACTGTCGGCATTTAGTATCAAAGCCGTAAAATGGCTGCGCTCTTATCTATCTAATAGAACTCAGGCTTCTTACTTCAACAGAGATTGATGTTCCTTCTGATGTTCTCAAGGGAAGTCTTATAGGACCCACACTATTCGCGTTATTTAAAGTGATCTTTGTTATCTATTTTACAATTTAATGTACATTTTAATGCAGAAGATGTCAAAATAATCAAGAATTTTAATGGCTCTAATCAACAAACAGCTTCTCCTACACTTTAATACTGACACACTTTTGCAATGGTGTACAATTAATTTAATCGACTAAATATAAAAAAATGTAAACATATTATATTCCATCGAATAAAGAAATTTTTAACGGAACAACACTGGCAAAGGTAGATAATATCGCGTAGGGCAAAAGTCCCGCTACTATTTTCCCTATAACTTTGTTCAAAGAAAAGATATGTAAGTTTGGTATTCTTGAAAAGTTTATTTGGTCTTTACATTTTTTTTCGTTGTGATTGGAAAATTATATCGGCTAAATGGTGACCGCGATTCACTATGCAACTCTTGGATCTTTTTAAGGCATTTTTAATGCCATCATGCAATATCTGAGGCTGAATTTCTTCAATTTTGTGACGAATATTGTTGAATTGTTTGGGGCTTACTCACATAAACTTTTGATTTTAAAAACTCCATAAGAAGAAGTCTGGTGCTGTTAAATCCGTAGATCTGGATGGCTGGAACGAAGCCTGTTGGCTGTCGTACCATACTGTAGAAAACGATAAATTGTTCTTTTGGGTAGTCGTCGACGATTAGGATATTTCCGCTGAGTGGCAATAATGTAACAAGTCAGAAATTTTTTGTCTTCATCAAAGTCATGTTTCTTTTAAACATTTTGTTTTAATACTCAATAAGAAGAAAGATTGACCGGTACAATAAAATAAAAATTTTACAAGATATTTGCAAATAAATTCTCGATTTGTTGTAATTCAATGTATTCAAAGCAAACGAAAACTTTCATATACACAAAACGACTTCTTTATTTGATTACAAAACAAAAAATTTCAAATTGAAAATTTAATGAAATTAATAAAAGTGTTATAAAAGTAAACTCATGGATTGTTATGTTTTTGTTTATACATTTTTTGGTTTTTGTGTTTGATATTCAACTTCAATTCTCGATTGATTAGTTGAATTTTAAACATATATTTCTTGGGTTTGTATTCAAAAATTAGGAAGAATCCACTGATGAGCTAAGTAAGCATTAGCGAAATAGTACTATATGGATATGCTTTCCTCCTCAATTATTGAGTTGCTTTTGTAATAAAATGCTTTATGATATTTTTCATACTGTATGAGAATATCATAAGGTATGTAATAATAAATTTCACATATAATTTTTAAGGGGAAAAAGCACAATTAGAATCATAAATATAAAAATATATTCCCAAGATAAATTCAGTTAATATTGAAAATTTAATATTCATCGGGTACAAACTTTAAAAATGATATAACTCACGACCGATAAAGGCAAATTCAAAAATTATTTTTCCAAGTTATTAAGAATTAATTGATATTTCAAACTGCTGCATTAAGTTTTTTCAGTTTCATAGAAATTTTAAAAGTTATAAAGCGTCAGTTTTAAAATTTATGGAAAAATTACGAAAAATTATAATGTGAGGTACTTAAATGAGCAAAGTTATTGCCAGAACTTATATTTTTTTGTACACAGAAACAAAGCTTGGATAGTTTTCTTTTATATTGTTAACTCAAAAGTGAGCAAAATCGTGGTTTTTGGCAAACTTATGACAAAACACAAAGAACGGCCGGCAACCCGATTTTTGGCTAAAATTCGACTTGTGCGACCTCTAAACATTTTCTGAAAAATACTTGACCCTATAAGCTTTCAAATTATTCTTGAGCACTCATGAAAATAAAAATAAAAATTTATCGTATGGGATCCTTTATATATTCTATTGATATTAATAATATTGAGTCGATACAAAAGAAATTTTTGATTTTTTTTATGATGCATTTGATGGAATGCATATGTTTTACCGTCATATGTTGATAGACTAGACTTTAAAAATCCGTCCTATAATGTTGAGTATCTCTTTTCTACTTGGCTAGATTCCGCGTGAATGCTGAGTTCCTGCTGACTCAAATTAATATTTGTGTTCGAAGTATGGCAACTCGTATCTAAATTACTAGAGATTAGTACTGTTTATGCTAACAATGACAATATTGCTGTGAGCAAAGATGTTATAAAATGAAAAGTTATTTTGTTATTTAAATAGTTAATGTACTAACTTTGTATTATATCTTTAGTCTGTAAGGATTTATAATCTATAGACTTACATAATAAAGTGAAAATAGTATTAAAAAGTGCAAATGGCAGTTGATTTGAGTACATCATAGTTTGCCACATATGATCAAAATAGCATAAGTTGACTTAAGCTGGTTTATTAACATTATAATTAGGTGGCAAGGCTTATGGTAGTAAGTTTGTTACAAGTTAATTTTATAGCGCCTTTTCTTGCTGGGTTAAGAGCAAACCCCAGTGTATGGTGGGCTTTTTGTTGACTATTTGTTAGTGTTATGCTGACACACGTATATATTTATGTACATCGATACATAGGTTTATATGTGTTCGTATGTCTTAGAATGATATAGTTTTTCAGTAGTTTTTGTTATTGTCGTTGTTGTTTGCCTATGCCTCAGAGTAATTTGCAGTTTATCGCATCTGGACTTGAAATGGAATAGTAATCAAAAAAAAAAAAGAATTGCTCCAGTCTTTTGCACATTTTGTTGCATTTAAAGCATATGCAACGGTATTGTAGTAAAGGGTAATGCATGGAATAGTGTTAATGATTTTTTCTCTTAAATGCAATAAAAACAATTGTCTTTAAATCGAAAATATTAAAAGTTTCTTAAGTTCTCTAGTTCCAGCATAACGCATCGTATGTCTTCCCCTGAGTGCTGGTATAAAAAAAAGAATTAAATTTTCCTTTTTAAAATTTCAATAAATTCAATTAAAAATTATTTGCTTCCATCTTCACGTTTTGCACAAAAACAAAAAATAAAAAATTAAGAATAAAAAATATATATAAAAAAAAAAATATATATAATATATAGTGTACCCGTGCTAGTTATCTTATCACTTTGATGTTTCATTGGAAACTAAAATGAAAACATTTTCAAGGTGGCGATGGCTGAAGTAGTCTGCACGCTGACTACAAAACCAAAACAGACCTGGGTTCAACCCCAGTTTGAGACTAAAATCATAAAAAAAACATCTCACATTTTTTCTGATGTGCATTAGCGTGCCTTTGTGTGGCGTTGTCAGCTGTCGTCGGAAGGTTTCAGTGGCGAAGCCATAGTCACTGATCACTGAACAGTACCGGCTTCAGCTGATAGCAATCCATAATCACATCAGAAACGCCCTCCTTCGTCGGTATTGTGCAGCACCGGCGAAGTAAAATAATAATAAATAAACGGCTACTAAAACTGTAAACAAAGAACGTGCAAAGGCGAAGCTGTAAAATAATTAATCAAGGTTCACCTCCTTTCTCTAACTATCGCTTTCCTATAGTTCCAGCACAATACATCGCATATGTAGGTGTCATCTCCTGAGTGCTGGTCCCAGATAAAAAAAAAAATAAAAAGACGTTGACCACGCACAAATCACTCGTCTGTAGCCTGCTTTAAACGACACAAAATTATCATATTCAGTGTGCTTATTAAGCAAGCAGTGTACATAAAATGAGTGTCCGTGCGTACGGAGTTATAGTAAGCAAATTGCAGGAATTATAGAAATAATTATAAATTTATTATTATTTTTTCATTATGATATATGTACGACGTATATATGGACAGACATAGAAATTTAGCATAATAGTAACCTAAGAGTAGCATGTCAATTTGTTACATCTGACGAAGAGTAAAAACGATACAAACGCAGTATATAGAAAGAATTAAAAGTAGTGCTAACAACACTGTTCCTGAATTCTCATCTTCTTTGTCAATGTTCTAGTGCTTTCGCTATGCTTACTATGGTTAACGGTTTATTTGCTTCATTATGATGTTTTGTTTTGATTTTTACCATAAAATAGAACTAAAATACTGTCAAGGAATGTAGCGGAAATCTTTTCAGTTACTGCTAAGTAGGGAACTCTTTATTTTAGAATATTTTGTGCACGTACGTACCCAGCAAAAAAGACATGCAAAGCAATAGTTAATTTAAAAGTTTAACATTGGTCACCATTTGTTCACATTTAACAAAACAGCTCGTCATTTAAATAAGTGCTTAGAACCCATGAATGAATGTTTCTGGATTTGGTCACGTTTTAGCATGTTCACAAACACAAAGTACAAAAATTAAATTACAATTTAATGAATATCATATGAATTATTCGGCAACTTGAATGCGATTTCCTTGAGTTCAAAAGTGATAATCTTAGTAACGTTTAAGATGGCATTAAAAATGAATTCAGATAAAGAATTGCTTAATTTATAGTGAACGCATTAATGTTTTTTTGCTTGGTAATGCGGCCCTCTTTGCCTGCTTGATTCAGCAACTTTAATTCACTGAGTTGTTTAAAGATTTATACCAAGTCAATATTTTATAGAACAAATTCTTATCTGCACGAATACTAATGAATAGTGTTTTCACAACAAAAGTTAAAACCACAAACAGCTGAATTTACGTTCTCACTATAAGTATCATGAAATCAAGTTTTAACGCTCAGTTTGTGCAGTAAAATTTAATTTATTTTCTGCTGTACCTAATAGCTTATTTTCTTTTGCATTTTTTTATTTTTGTTTCAGATGCGTCCATTGTTTAAAATTATAGTAGCGATTTTATTTACCAATTTTTCCTATATTTCTTTTAATTCATTGAGCTCTATTATTTAAATTGCTTTTTACGTAAAACCAACATTTACCTTAAAACCAGTCAGTGTGAAAACATTATAAAACTGCTTGCGCCAAGTCAAAATAGTTTTCTGGATCGCTTTTGTTATTGACAAAGCAGAGTAGAGAAATAGCTTTACATTTCTAAAATAAGAGTATATAAAATAATATCTGAATAATATTAAAGAACTAGATGAAGTATCCTTGCTTATTTACTTTTTCCACATTTTCTGAACCATCGTACTCCGCTGATATTAAATTAAACAATCTGCTTCGTCAACGCATACCACAATTACGGAAACATATAACACCAATTCATGCGATCCTCTGTCTATAAGAGTTCTTCTGTTAACTTTGTTATAGTTGCAAATCACACATAACATAAGCTGTCATAATATTAAAAATGTGTTTTTCATGTTAAAAGAAATAAATCAAAAATCCATTCATCAAAACAAAAATTTAAGAAATATTTGATAACTATAGTCGGTGATATTAGTTCAGTTGTTTAGATTCTTAGGAAATTTTAAACAGGGAACATTTTGAGTGTGTAATTGTTTTTTTTTTTATAATACTTTAAAAATTTTAAATATAATGAATTATAAATGTATGAATAAATAAGAATAGTAATCATGCATATAAACAAAGAAAGAGAAATTATTTCTAGAAACGGAAATACATTTATCGTTTCAAAGACTCCCGTGAACAGAGGAAATTGGAGTGAAATTTGTGGCAGGAATTTGTCTTCATCACATCTTTTTTGCACTGATAATTTTTTTGGAAAGTAGTATTATACGCGAAGGTAAGAAAATTTGTCTTTTGGCGAAAGCTAAACATTCTCCCATCATGTGATTCATGTGCTTGGAATTACGTATCATAAATTATTATTATGAATTGTGAATTTAATTAATTATGAATTATGGAAAATATGTGCAAGTATGCTAGTAGTGTATCTAATTTTCAAGTTCATAACGCGAGTAATGTGCTCCGTTTTCTTAAACTTTGAAGAAATGTCGTACACTGTAACTTTAAAAGCGACAAAACGACATGGTAAACAATCCAAACGTATTTGAGACATTTGACTATAAAATTTTAATAGATATTTTTTTACAAAATTAATCTAAAATTCCAACTTCTTAAAATATCTTCAAAAGTGTTATCTGCTATAGGAAATGTGTAGTGAGAGCAAAGACAGGTGGTGAAGGAATTGACAGAGGAAAGCTTTATTATTTTTACAACTCTGCTTTTGCACGTTTTTTATTCTATCAGTGATGTAGAACCTCTGATGTCAAGGAGACGTTTTCAATTTTTCTTCTGTGTTTTAGTAGCTTTTTTTAATTATTTTACTTCGCCGATGCTACACAATACGGACGAAAGAGGGCGCTCTGATGTGCCTGTGGATTGTTATCAGCTGTGATTATCCTTTCGCAGCATAAAAACTTCCGACAGCAACTGACACAAAAACACTCTAAGGCACATCAGATGAAATATAAAGAGTTCTTGTGGCTGTCCTCGAACCCAAGACCTTTATTTTATACTCAATATGCTAACTACTTCGGCCATTGCTACACTCAATAAGTATACTTTGGTTAAGCCTAGTTCTTATCTTAATAAGATGAATGGAATATTGCGAAAATATTTATTTTTAACATAATTTTAAATATGAAAGAATAAAAAATTCAGTTTTTCAAATTCCGAAGCTTTATGTTTTGTGAATCGGAAATATTCTGCTATCACATTTGATCAAATTGATTTGAAACCACATCGTTAGTAATTTGTAAGTAAGATATGATTTTTCGCTGTCATATTGATGATTTTTAAAATTAAAACAATATAGATAAATTTTAAAAATATTTTAAATTTGCATAAAAAAATCAGCTGTTTTCTAGTATTTCCTTCGAGTTGATATAACATCGAGCAATGCAAAAACCGTGTGATTTACAAAACGGCAAGCGATTTGAAATCATATGTTTTTCAGAACTGCATTGTATTTATATCCAGAATTTTGTGCCTATTTCGTAGCATTTATGTTTACGTTATTGTGGAACTTCTTTTTTTCAAATCAAAGAAATAAATAGTGGAAAAAAAGAAAAATACTCCGTGTCTTTGATTTGTCACTTTTATATGGATTTTTGCTTCTGTATCTGGGTGTGTCTGTGTTCCTGCCGCTGTACATTTTATTTACTTTGCTGCCGTTTTTATGCATCTGTTGTAATTTTTTATTATTTTTATTTTTGTTAAAGATTTTTTTTCCTTTCCCATAAAATATTTTCTATCTGTCCGTTTATTTAGCCGTTGGTGATATTTTGATGAAAAGTTTTCACAAAGCTTTACTTTTATTTTTTGCACCGTTGCTGTTGTTGTATGTATATGTATTTTTTTGTTATTGTTGTTGATTTACTTGTAGTGCTATTATTTGTATTTTATCAGTGTGAATTACGGCATAAAAATATTTTAATTTCTATCTTCAAATAATCATCAAGTATGCAATATTTCCTACTCTTAACGTGCATGGAACGAATATAAAAATTGTAATCAGTACGGGCTGCCATCGCTGTCGCATTCATTGTCGTCGTCGTCATTTTGGCATCTTCTGCCTAGTCACAATTAGAACTTTAAAGAAAATAATAAAATATTGTACTTCAAGTATTTGTTATTTCTTATTTATTATAGCAGATTGTTGCTGCTGTGTTATTTTTACAGTTCAGCTTTTCTCCTTATGCGCGGACAATCATCGGTGTTGGAATTTGTTATTTATAATTTGAAGTTATATAAAAGTTATAGGGGAAAAAAAGAAAAAAAATAAACAAAAGGAAACAAATTAAGTACAATAAAGGAAGCAGCGTTTTATGTTTCGGGCTTAAAAGGTGCTTTGATTTAGAAATACATTCGTTTTTCCCTGATACTCATGAATAAATATTTCTTTGAAGATATTTCTTATGACAGAAGTTTTGGATTTAAATTGAAAATTATTTCCATGGACTACATAATTCGTTGATCATCGCCCAATGATCATAGTTCGATTACAATGCCTAAGGTTATGTAGGCATAAATATATGTATCTGGCAAGCTGGAACATACTAAAAGAAAGAAGTAAAGAACTGTAATATAAATTTATATAAGAGAACAACAACAACAATAAAAAAATTGTTGTATATTGGACACAACTTGTAAACTTAATAATTAGTTTGATATTAAATACAGATGTTCATCAAAATGTATTACTGTATCTTCAGTATCTTCTGAGTTCAAAATTTTAATTAAATTAAAAATACTTGGCCCTCTGAAAATAGCAATTTCGTCACAGATCTTCTTATTTGATACTCTGTGGTAGTGGAGTGACCATGGCCACGTTAACTAACAATAAAAATTTGTGTATTTTGAAGATTTTAAAACTTTTTTCAAGTATGTTTTTTTTTAAAGAGAAGTAACACTCAGGCAATAATCGCCTACTACTAGGTGTTAACTTCTATGAAAGGAATAGTGATAGAGATTACAAGCGATGGATGGATAGATAGAAGAAGGATTCATTATTTTTTCAATACTGCATTTGCACGTTTCTTGTTTTATAGCAGTGTTGCAGCGCCTCTGATACCAAAGAATCGTATTAAATTGTTTAAGCTGTATTTGGTAGACATTTTATTAATTCTTATACTTCGCCGATGATACTACACAATACCGACGAAAGAGGGCGCTCTGATGTTACTTGTGGATTAGTATCAGCTAAACACTGTACTGTTCAGTGACCAGTGACTATGCCTTCGCCACGGAAACATTCCGACAACACCTGACACAAAGTCACACTAATGCACATCAGAAAAATGCGAAGTGGTTTTATGACTCAGTCTGAAACTGGGGTCTTCCCATTTCATTGCCTTCATATCCAAGAATCCAAGACAATACAACGGCGTTAAAGTTCCCCAACTACTTGAGAAGGTCCAGGCAGTCGCATATATAAACTTTAGAGAAAATGTACCATCTACTTCCTTTTTTCACTTTTTACATCGCTTCAAAATAGATTTCGAAAAAGGCGTTCTCCTTGGGGGAGGGTCCGCCACCTAACCTAACGCAATATATGCCGACGATGTTAAATTATTTCTTAGTTTGAAATGGAATCTTGACTATATTTATTCATTTCAGAATGATTTGTATAATTTCTGTACGTGGTGTCACTATAATTTAATGTAAAAGAATGCAAGCATGGGACCTTTTCCAGAGTACGTGAAGTTGTACACTTATATTTTCGGAATAACTATCAATTGGATTTAGTGAAAACACTTCCCATGCAACACATCACAGGTATGTAAACAAAGCTCGTGCGGTATTAGCATTTATTAAAGGATGGTCAAAAGAATTCAACGATACGTTTATTACTAAATCTTTATTTACTTCGCTCGCAAGACACATTTTGGAATATGGATCAATCATATAGGTCCCGCATTACAAAGAGCATATTGACCGTATTGAATCTGTTCAAAAGCAATTTCTGCTTTACTGTTCGAGCAGGCGAACAGTGCTCAATATATCTTTTTTGATGAGCCTGATTAATGGAAACGTATGCGCGAACTTTTTGTTCAACAACTTATATTTTAATGTTCGTAAGAACTTATAGAACAAATTTTGCACTGTATGATCCACTGAGAAGATTATATTTTTATTTCAATCAATTATCTAATTTGATTGATTTTTTGTCAAATGTATGCCATATTAAACGCAATATAATAATTCATTTAAATAATTAGTTGTTGAATAATTGGTTATTTTCTCATTTTGTAGTAATTTTTCTGTATACACAGAAAAAAAATTCCAATGTAAAATTAACATGAGGAAATGTGGATTAAAATCATATTAAATTTAGATTTAACATTGATTTGAAACCAGCAAATTTACAAATGTGCATCATGACCCCAGCTGCACCAAATATAAATAAATAATCGTAACTCATTTTGACGCGCATTAAATTTAATATTAATAATAATTTGGTGTTAAATTAACAATTAAATCATATAGATTCAATATCAATATCATTTTGTTTTATTTTTAAACAAGTTTGATTCAACGGGATCACGTTCTTTCAAACTTAATTTAATGTTAAAGCGACAGGTCTGATAAACTGAATCTACGTGAATTAATGATATTTTTAAATGTAATCTTGTTGTTTATTTGTTATAGAAATCCATGTTGATTTAACATGATGCACTTATAAAATACAGAAAAATTTTATATCGACATTGCAATGACATTTTTCTGTGTGTATGGAAATATCCATAGACTTTTATATAATACCTAGATCACCGTCCCGGCTTCGCACGGAATCCGTTTACTAATGAGAAAAAAAACAAGTTTTGCTGTTTTTAGCTGAACCAGCAAACGTTGTTTTTATATATTAGATAACAATAATAATAATGTCTGCCACTTTAAACTTTCTTCCTTACTTTAATAAACTTTATAACTTATATAAATTTTTTAAAAAATGGGACCCCGATGAAGTATATCGATTTTCAACTGATTTTCAGTAATTATAGATAGATCTGTGTTAAAAATTAAACTGGTTTACTATTTACGAATTCAAACACTAATCTTTCTAATGTTATGTACAAATTACTTAACTGATCTTAATTCCAATATTAATTTGTAAAGGAGATTTGCTTTGCTTTGGATGTTACATTGACGTATTATTTTATTATGTTATGGGGCCATTGTATTAATTATTTCACTTTGCCGACGATGCGCTGCTCAAACATCGATATCAATTACATTGGCATAGACTACAGATATAATATTTAAATGAATTTTTAACTACGCAATAGATAGAGCTACCATTACAAAAGGTGGTCCAACCATAATGCACGATGTTAATTGTGAGTCACACACCTTGGAGAGGTACACAATTGAGCAGCGCGTTAGGAGTGTTGAATAATTTTTTTATTCTTTGACCAGCACTCAGGAGATGACCCCTACACATGCGGTGCATTGTGTTGGAACTAGAGGAAAGAGATTGTAGCAGAAATGATAGGAGGTGAAGCTTCACTATCTTACAACACTGCTTTTTGCACGTTATTTGTTTTTGCAGCAGTGTTGTTGCGTCTCTGATGTCAAGGAGACGTATTAAGTTTAGAATCTGTTTTTAGTAGCCATTTTTTAGTAATTATTTAATTATTTTACTTCGCCGGTGCTACACAACACCGACGAAGGAGAGCGTTCTGATGTGGCTGTGGTTTGAATACAGCTAAAGCTTTTAGTGTTCAGGGATCAATCACCATGCCTTCGCCACTAAAACCTTGTGACAACAACTGACACAAAGGCACAAAAATGCAGAACAGAAAAATGCGATATGTTTTTATGAGTCTGAAACTGGGGTTGAACCCAGGAAAAATTTTTCGTTTTGTAGTCAACGTGAGACTACTTCGACAATCCCCACCCTTTACGAAAATGAGCGTTCAAATGAAAATGCACTTCGTGATTTTTTGGATCAGCATAATCGACTAAATGTGTTCACAATCGGGGGAATTGTTCGCACATTTCCCAGTTTGTTCTAGTTCGGTTTATGGCCATCATTGTGCCGTACTTCTTCGAAAATGAGGTCGACCAAGCAGTTACCGTGAAAGTGTTCACTATCGTGAGATGATAACGTACTTCTTGTGGCTAGAAATTGAGGATATGGACCTGGACGATATGTGGTTCCAACAGGATGGTGCCACTTGCCACACAGCCAACGAAACAATTGCTCTTTTGCTCACGTCGTGGTAATGTTAATTGACCATCACGATCATCTGATTTGACACCGTTGGACTTCTTTCTTTGGGATATTTAAAAGAAAATATGTGCGTCAATAAGCCAATAATAATTCAAGAGCTAAAGGATGAGAAAATTCGGCACATTAACGATATTGAACCTCAATTATGTCGAAGAGGCATTAAAAATATCGACAATCGGAATAAGGTATGCAACATGTTTTGCCCATAATTGTAAGAGCTCCTTCTATCATAATAAAAAATATGAAGATAATTCTCTGAAAACTTTTTGTTTTATTTGCAATTAACATTGTGCGTTTTGGTTCGACTACCCTTTATATTAATCGGAATTTAAAAAAGAAAGAATAAGAAAAAATTAACTGAATTTTTTCACTATTGAATATAGTAACTGTTTACCACTTGTCTCTTAGCTTGATATACGATTATTCACTCTTTGATATTTCAATTTTTTACTTTTGCTGCGAAATTCATAATCATGTGGAAGAAAGAAAAAGAAATACATTTTATTTGAAGTAAATTTAGTGTCACTTCAAATTAAGCCTACATGAGAATTTTCTGCAATATTTAAACTCAAAAGAAACAACTTTATCACACATCATACCTCTCCCGAAACATTTATGAACAATCAGAGAATACATACTCATGTACACACACACACTATTCAAGTTATCTTGTAAAACATAAAGTAATAATGTATTTGTACTACAAGAATGAAAAAAAACAAAGAAAAGAGGAAAACTATAATAAAAAAAAAAAAATAAATGAAAAATAAAAAAGTGGAAAATCAACAAGAAGGACATTGTTAATAAGAGCATTACAAGGGACTACCTACCGCATACTAACAGCACAAAGGCACGAACATTGAGAAGGACAGAAAATAAAGTTGCAAATAACAAGAACCCATGCAACATGTTTAATGCACTTTTAAGCAGAATTTTGTATGTTGCTGTTCGTTATTACTGTTCTTGTTCACTTTTTCCCTTTAAAAGTGTCAGTGTCATACGTACTGTCACATGTGACAAACTAAAAAAGCAACAACAACTTAAATGAAAACAATAATAATAAAAAAACAAAATAATAAAAACAATGTGTTTATAACAAAAGGACATGATATTTCAACACAAATACTGCTACACACCAATCATATTGAAACTCATACCTTTGCCCAAGTATTTCCACATATTTACAAGCACAATTATATCCATAAACTTGTATTGTCGTAGTGACACTTAACAAAGCATGTCTAATGTCTGCGTCTATAAAGGCATGAGAATTTTCTGACATTTGAAGTCTTAAAAAAATAAAAGAGAAATGGAGGAGAAAGCTGGAAAGGAAAAAAGGAAATATGTAGTAAAAAAAAGCAACGAAAGTAATAATAAAGTTATATTTAACTTTGAAATAAGTACATGTGAATTTGTACATGTGTGTAGTATGTGCGTGTGTGAAACGTGTCACAACGTTTATAAGACCCTTCAAAATGTCGCCAATGAACACCGCTAAATGACGATTAGCTGTCATCAAGAGTGCTTACAAGTTTCAGCAATGTCTGTAATAATTGTTGAATATTAAAAAAACCAATTAAAACTTTAACGAACACACAAAAAGACTTTCACTCAGTCTAGTAAAAAATTCCCAAACTGAAACGCATTACGCATTTAAAATTTAAATGACGAAATGTGCTGAATTTTTTTAGTAAATTCATTTGTAAAGCCTTTATAATTCAATCCTTAAACACTACTTTAAAATTTTCATAAACTATTATATAAACTGTTTTCTCCCTCTACACACTCCTTAGACCTATGAAGACATTAGTTTCAATTCGTGTGAAAAAATACTGGAGAAAATGTTGACATTCGTGAAAATAATGATTATATTCATATGTACCTTCCAAATTAAATTGTATTTATTGTTTGAAATATTTCGAGGATGTAGGATGTAGGGAAAGAAAAGTTGGAGCCGGAGGGCGATATTTCTGACTCTACGAAACTTTCGTATCGATTTAAATGAAATTAAGATAGATAGATCTGTGTCTGTAGGCTACACATTTATTTCTCATATTGATCTTAAAATTAAATGTCTTCAGGGAATTTAATTTAAGATATTAACGAATGAATCTATCCGATAGATGAATATAGATCCATGCTATTGATACTGAGCGTACTGATAACGTGAGCGATGCGTGTTAACAACATTGTGGCTGTGGCCAGTATTTTTTGCATTTAATACAGTTTTTAAACGCTTTAATTTTTCCTTTTTACTTTATTGCGCACCATTTTTAGAAAATATTGCATATACAATTCCCAAACACTTAATGTCGTATTCATAAACATTTTTTGGATGTATAGCAGGTATGTTGACTGAACTTTGTGAGAAAATTTGTGTAATAAACCTTTTATAAATAAAAAAAAATTTTATGAATACCGCAGTAAAATTTCTTCACTTTTCTTAATATTAAAGAGAAGAAGGTAAAGTGATACAGATTAATTCTTGCACATTAATTCTGCAGTTGTACATAAAACATAGTGGCTGTGTCTTTGCATTCTGTTGACGCATTAACTTTTAAGCTAAATTGGAGTAATATTTTTATTTATTCTTTTTATTTTACTGCAACCGATGATCTACTGTAGTACTCTTATTTTGTTTTTAATAAATTTAATCATAAGATCTAAAATTTTTAAATGTTTTGAAGCATTTTATTTATTTCATTTATTTATAAGAAAAGAAAAAAATATATATTGTACAATTAGTATTTATTCCGTATATTAATAGTATACACAATATTGCTCAATATTAATTGAGGTACATTGTTTTGTCAAAGTATATTTTTTGAAAGCTTATCTTAGAAATAACAAAACGACTGCTACTTGAGCTCGACATCATTTAAACTTTGACAATAGAAAAGCAAAACTTTGTGAACTTAATGAGCTCCAATATATTTGAAATAAAATAAACTATTAGATTAAAAATTTACTTATTACGAATTTATATGAATTATTTCAATAAATTTTAGACACATCTGTACATTTCAAAAGAATGGCCTAATTCAGCGGTCACCAACTACTTTTATTTAGGATCCGTTTTTAAAAAAATCACGACCGTCGCGGTCCGGAAGGTAATAAACTGAGATATTTAAATAATACATATGTTTAGATACTGTATCAATGGACAAATAAAACGAATGGGTTTCGGGGCATTATTTTATTAAATAATAAACAAATGCACTGAGGGTTTTTACAATATTAATGAGAAAAATTACATTTTTTGTCTTGGACTATCCGTCTGAAGTTTAAAGTAAAGCTTGTGCAGGCTATTCTCATTAAATCTTGGAAATGTTCATCGGCAAGTCTGTTCCGGAATTTATTTTTAATAAAGTTCATCTTAGAAAATGCTGTTTTGAATGATTTGATAAGCCTGTCCGACGAGTGTATGTGTGAGATTTTGTTGCACCTCGCTGATGACGACGATATTACTAATGAAATTGTTTGTGTTATCGCTCCCAAATTATCTTTTTTTTTGCATAGGTTTCCCTATTACTTGTTAGTTAACGGATCATCACCAAAGGCTGATGTCGAGACGAAAATATTTCTCATGAATTTGTTGTTACATAATATAAAATAATTTGTATTGTTAACACAAGTGTAATGGTACTGTTGAGCTGCTGATACATTCACAAAGAAAGAAGGCTTTGTGAGATTCAGTGGTGATGTTCACTCACCAAGTGTTATTGTTTGATTTTGCCAAGAGTAGGACTGCGGGAGCCATTAAGTAGCTAGCTAGCAGTCGGGCGGGTAGGTTCGGTCCTCTCTTGTAACAGATCGCATTTGTGTGCAGACCATTTTATTATTTTAGACTCCCTATTTTGTTTTCTCTTTTCAAACTAAAATCTCAAATGAACTAAAGTAACTATAATACAAAAAAAATGCCCTATTATAGTCACATGATATATATTATTTTAACAACACAAAAGACATATTTAGTCACCATACCTATAATATGAGTGCTCTATCGGGTATTGTAGATATGCAAGTCTCTTAACCCTCCCTATACCTTGGTCCTAATGACACAATGTTGCAGTTTAGGACCCCTTTTCTTTATAAATGTTCCCCTAACTCATTATCAATTTAGAAACAACAAACTTTAATTTATTCACTCATTTTTATTCATTTCAACATTTTTTGAACATTCTAAAAATATGGAGACATAGGTCCAATAAACAGGTAATTATATATATCTTTATATATATATATATATATATATATTATACTAAATATACTTAATAGTAAATACTGAGAAAAAAGACTAAATAATTGCTTTATTCTTAGCAAAGTATTCTTAGTAAGGTATATTCCTTAAGAGAAGATACAAAAAAATTATAATACTACTAAAAAAATAAGTGTACTACACCTGACCAAAATTCGCAATATTAATAAAAAGATCGAACACGTCTATTGTAGCAATTCTTCAATTTTGCAACAACAAAAAAAAAAACAACTTAGCAACGTAAAACAAGAGAAGCAATTGGAACAACGAATGCCAAAAAAAATAATGTGTAACCACGATTAAATATTACAAGTAATAAATGTATATACAAATAGTAGACATACATATTTCTATAAATTTTTATACACCAACAACATGGATTTGAATTTGCATTACTAAATTGATATTTCTGTTGGAGACAAATACTCCTAGTATAAAAGACCAACAACAAAAAGAACTTAAACAATGGAAGATCACTATTGCTGTACAAATATATATGATTTATATATATATATACATTTATCGGTCGATCGATATAAATATCTAAAAGATTAAATTAATTAGGGGTAAATATAATTTTTCGACTCACCACACCTGTGTACTTTGATGTTCTGGAAGGCCTTCAAGATATCATGCAGGTACAATATGCTTAGAATCTGGAATTTAATGGCTTAAAACTTATATATATATATATATATATATATGTATAGATCATACATCACCGAGAAAAATTTAAGGAATTTGCAAATTTTGGAACGAATTATGCACACATATTTTGATTTACTGCGATTCACTTATTTCTAAAAAAAAATTCTGAAATACACTAAGATTTTATTTCTAGTTTACATATGTACCTATTAATTATTTTAACTTACGACGACCAGTATTAAATTAGCAATGAAATATGAATATAATTGAAATGTTAACATTTGATATTTGTTGTATTAATTCTCTCCTACTTTTTGTTTTCTGTAATTTATGCAGGGACGTATTCGCAGTTAGAGGTTACGTGTCCCTTTAAGAAACAATTAAAACTTTTTTCATAATTTTTCATATTAACTGTTTTTTGTTCTTATTTTTTTTGTTTTTTGAAAAATTTTATTTTAACACATTGAAAAAAAAACAGTAGTGTTTTCTGTCTCTGACTGCGCCCTAATTTATAACGGAGGAATTTTGATTTTATACCGTTGTTTGTTTTATAACCTCAACTTGAACCCAGAGAAAACGTGCACCAATCGTACGATTTCTTTTTAGGTTAGGGTATTTTGAAAATGTGATATTCCGTACTCCATTATATTATATGTAAATAAAAAAAAATATAAGAACAGTATCTAAAAAAGGTGTTTAATTAAACCAGTTTCTCGTTACAATTAAGACCAACATTCAAGCAACATGTGTAGTTAGCTTGACGCTCCTCAACATTTGTATTCATCTTCTCGTGTTGCAAACGAAACCACACAAACAATTTTAATCTTATATAAAAACAAATGGAATATAAAACAAATTTTTTCCCTTTCTCTTCTCTGTTCCCCATATTTGCCAATAGAATTGAAAAAAATTTTCGTACCTAGGGAGTTCGGTGAAACACACATTACACAAGGTCCGCATAAAATAAGTCTACACACCAGTTGGTGACCCCTGGCCTGATTATTTCAATTATATTTAAATTTCGGAACATACTACGTATAAGTTATTTTTGAATCTATTTAATTTCATACGCTACAAATTTATAAATACGAGTACACACATCACGAAAAGTCTTTAGTATAGAAAAGTTTCAAAAACGTAGCACACTATTAGGTATGCTAAACAGTGAATATTTATAATGGATAATTTTTCAGCTGAATGAGGAGAACCTTCGATATGAAATAAAATGTATTTAGAAGGTATTATATGAAATTTTTAATTAAAATATATTACGAATATTACGAATGCGACAGGTTTTTGAATTTAAAAGGTCCAGATTTTTATGTAATGTTAAAATCATAACTTTTTTATACGTCAATTTCATTTATATGTAAACATTTTTATTGTGTGACGTCGACATAAATCATCAATACACTAAAATCGCCAAATCTACGACAAATTATAAAATCTGACGGCCGCGACTGCAGTGGGTATTGAATAGTACATACACAAATATATGCCACGAATGTTGTTGTTACAAGCTGATCGTAATACCAAAGTCGTGTTAGTTGAATAGAAAAAGTTACCTATTACCTGAAAATGGAAAGAACATTAAACTTTGCTCTGACTGGTTTTGATATTGTAGCTACTTTTCTCTGTGTTCTCTTACTTTATTCTGTAATCATCACATCTTCAAGTTAAAAAGTTATTGTGTTCATGCATGAAGCTCGCTCTATATGAAGAACGAGCGAAGAAAACAACAAATTAGTGAAATCGAGTGCTTAAAAGTATTCGAGACTAACAGTCAGGTTTCAGAACACGACTCGCCAAAAATAAACGCTAAAATTTGAGCGTTTTACTTTTTTGGTTTATAGAACGCTATTATGGATGTTTATGTTAAAAAACGTAACAAAGGTCAACATTTTTTGATTTGTACAATACGATAGCTGTCGCCAAAATGTCAAATCTGAGACATTTAAAATTTTCTAATCGTTAGCAGTGAACTTGTGATAACATACAAACACAATAATTTAGCCTGTGAAAAAAAAATATATAAATTATTTATTTTAAATGGAAAATTCAGCAAAAAAGATATACATATATATATATATATATATATATATATATATATGTATATTAGTTATATTATTATACTAAATTAATATTTTATTACACGTAAATAAAATATTAATGTAGTTAACTCATACCGCAAAAAGTTATAAATAAATTACTATTTTTTAATTATATTTATTTTTGAGCGATGGTCTTTTTTATGAAAAGTTTTTCAATTACTATTTATTTCTCAATATTTCGCTACCAAATAGGTAGCATCGTCAGGAAATTATAATTTGTGTCAAATTTTAAACACGTGTCGAACTAACTAAAATTAAAATGTGTGAAGTTAGTAAAAATCATAGGCTTTACTTCTAGTTATTAAGACGTTCAGCATTCAGAAATTTATTTCACAAATACAGCCATTTCTCAGTTGACTTCTGTCAAAATTTTTAGAAACTGCGTTATTTAATTTGATAGACATTGATACCAAACTGTCATACCATTTGAAAATAAAATTGAAGAAATTGAATTTCGTGTGCTTATTAAGCATTATTTTTTTGCTCTAACCAAGCCTAAGCTTGATAAATACTACTGGAACTATAAATTTTAATGCTAAAAAAGTGGTTTATTGAACTTCTGTGTGGCCGCCCAAACATGACAGATGCCAAACATTCAGAACATCCAGTTGAGGTCTCTACATCTGAAACAATTAAAAAATGCATGATATGGTGTTTGCCAAATGGATGCCGTGTGAAAGCCATGTTCATCTCACATGGATCAGTGGTTTAAATTTTGAATGATACCCAAGAGTATGAGAAAGCTCTCCTTACAATCGACCATAAACGAAATCGTGTTATAACTTCATAGCAGTATTTGGCGTTATTCAACTGCAATATAGACGAGTTTTGCTCCATTTCATAACTGTGGATCCACTATAACTCCAAAAAATTCTCCTTGAATTAATCCTTATCAACCAAATGAAACAAAAATTTCTGAAAATTATTAATATATTAAATGAGTTGGGTGGTTAGAAGAATGTTGTAGTCGACAAATTTAATTCAATTAAATTCTAATTTTAACAAATCCTAAACATGACGACTGATAAAAAAAAGTGAAGTATGCGGGAAAACATATATATATATATATCTTTTAAAAAATTTTTAAATTAAATAAATTATTAACTGTAAAAATTTTTGTTACCAATTTATTCCATAAAACAACATTAACTTTTGCATCCATTTTCCCTATTGAAAAAGTCCACCATTGGAATAGAAATGTTAAATCATAAAGAAGTTGCAGCAATAAAAATTAATAATAATAAAAAATAAAATGCATAAATAAAAAAGCAAATCCTTATAACCATCCTTAAGGTAAAATTAATTTACAGCAAATAGCAACACCGGTAATAATAAGGATATCAAATAAGCCGCCTAATACCACAGTTAATCTTTTATAACAACATTAAACCCACTGTGTGATCAAGGTGTGGGACAACTAAAAAAATTAAATACGCTGGAAAGCCAAGGAAATTCTATGTATCGCAGTATGAGTCAATTTGTAGCCATATTACTGGTAACTGCTGTTGGTGCCTCTGGGAAACAGAATTTAAACCAGTCTAATTATGCGATTTATACACACGTTTGCTTTTGAAATTTGTCACAAAAGGCCACAAGAAGGCTGCTTTTCATGCCACCACCATCACTTGACTTGTATATTTGGAGGTTTGCAAGTTTGTTGGCAAAATATTGTAACCAGCATTCTCAGTCGAGAATCGACCCATTCAGCTTTTTACCATTGTTTGTTTATTTGGGCTTTCAAAATGTTTATGGTAGAGTGTGTGTCTGTGATGCGTGTTGCTTCCTGTTGCCCGTGAGTTTAATTAGCTCTAAATATGCGGCGTTTTCTCTCTTTCTCGAAAAATTTTTCTTATTGTTGATCCGTATATATTTTTTTTAACCATTAAGAAGGAGTGTGTTAGGTTTTGATTATAAATATTTGTGACCATATTGTTGCACCATGCGCTTTGGCGTGTGTTTGTAACAACTTTTAAAATGTTTTTTCGTTTTTTTTTTATAAAAAACTTAAACTCAAATGACAGCAAAGCTGTTAACTATAAATTTTTAAACGTTTAATTACAAATTAAATAAAATACTAAAAATTATATGACTATAATCTGGCTAAACGTTGTTGTGTTGGCTTAAATTGACAATTACTTGCTAATATGCATATTGAAATGAAAATAAAAAATTTACCTTTAATAGCGGACAGTTATTTGTTTATTTTATTTAAATTAATTAAGTCTTTGGAACATAAATCCTGAACGTAATCATATGAAATATATATGATTCTGAATTCCAAATTGAGCTTTTCCCCAAAAAATTATATGAAATATATTATTACATGCTTTATGACAGCTTTAGTTTATCCAGGCCTATCGCGAAGAAAGTGCCGTCCTCTGCATCTTTACAACAGAAGATCTTCCAAATCCATGCCACTGTTTTATATGACAATAATTTTAGTTATAGCTTCATTTTTTAGGGTTGTCATCCTTTTTTTTTAATCTGAGACTAGCACTCAGGAGATGACTCCTACACATGCGATGCATTGTGCTGGTACTATAGAAAAGGGATAGTTAGAGAAACGACAGGAGGTAAAGCTTAGTTAATTATTTTACAGCTCTGCTTTTGCACGTTCTTTGTTTATAGCAGTGCTGACGTAGTAGCCATTTTTTATTATTTTACTTCGCCGATGCTACACAATACCGACGAAGGAGGACGTTCTGATGTGATTGTGGATTGCTATCAGCTGAAGCCGGTATTGTTCATTGACCAGTGACTATGCCTTCGCCACTGAAACCTTCCGACAACAACTGAAACACAAAGACACACTAATACACATCAGAAAAATGCGAGATGTTTTTTTTTATAATTTTAGTCTTGAACTGGGGTTGAACAAAATAATATAAGATCTCAAGCTCAATTAAATAAACTACATTAATATTTTTTTAAAAATTTTCAAAATATTTAATTACATTTTTTATTATTATTGAAAATATAATTAGATTATGCCCAAATTCACAGTCATTAGTTACCTAATAGCAATTTTTTAAATAATAATATTTGATTCACAGCTTTTTGTTTACTGTTAGTTAAACCGCCAAAGTCAGAGGGTAAAGTCAGAGGACGATTCTTATGGGCAAACACACAAGAAGACTTACGCCTCCACGCGGCGGCAGGATTGACCCGGACTTTGTGCGGCGTCTAAGGGGCACTGTGCGCGAAACGGCGTCGATCGCGGAACTAAGACCGGGAGCCACCGTGGAGATGCGGGGTCTTGACTCCTTGACGTTCGGGGAGGAGGTGGAGACGGCGGTCCGTCGGCTGCTCGCCGAGCGCGAGGAGCATCTCCGGCGACAAAGTTACAGTCGCTGGAGGGCGCCGAGAAACTCGTCGATATTGGCAACATGCGAATCGGATGGATTAGGCCTAGGAGACGGTCGTGCGAGAGTGTCGGTAGGTGTTACCGCTGCTTTGGGGCGGGATAAACCAAGGAGAACTGTACTGCGACTGATAGGAGGCATTTGCGCATCAGATGCCAAAAAGCAGGACACAAGATGAGGGATAGTGAGGGATAGCGATAGTGTGGGCAGTTTAGGGCGAAGATGGCCGCTATCGAGGACGCTCTGGTTGGTATGGTCGGACCCTTTTTGGTGGCCGGTGATTTCAACGCCAGGGCTGTGGGGCGATCCGACGACGAGCACGAGGGGGAGGTGCGTTCTGCGGCCAGGTTGGTCCTGGTGGTCATGAACACCGGTGGCGCGACCACCTTCAGAAGGCCGGGATACGATTTCACCACTCCTGACATCACTTTGGTATCCGAGAATCTGTCTGGGATAATCGAGAGGTGGAGGGTGCTCGAGGACTATACTTTGAGTTTGGGATAGTGTCGGATGGAGGGGCGCTCGGCGACTTGTGCTTAATGTAAGGAAGTAAGGCAGGGGCGATCCAACCAGCCACTTTGCATGTTGGATAGTGCCGGCAAGCTGCTGGAGAAATTGCTGCAAAGAAGTTTCGCGGAGGCCGTGGGGTGGCCGGGGGCCTGCCGGATAGACAACACGGCTTCAGACCGGGCAGATCGACTTTCGGCGCGATTGCGGATGGGCTGATGTTTTGGTGGCGCTACAGGGGAGGTTCCGTATTCCCGAATACTTGTTGAGAATTATCTGTAGTTACCTGGCCGATCGTGCGCTGCCGTACGATACACTGTCGGGGCGGAGAAGCAGGACGATCACGTCCGGCGCGGCGCAGGGATTTGTGCTAGGCCGGGACCTATGGAATCTAGCCTACGATGGGATCATGGTGTGGAAATGCTCGAGGATATTCACCTCGTTGGATACGCGGACGATATAGCGACGGTTATCTCAGCGCGGGATATGGATGATGCCTAGCGGAAGCTGAACCGGGTCATGTTTAGGACTCGGATTTGGCGTGAGGACTACGCCCTGGGAGAAGACCGAGTTGATGCTGATGATGCGGGGTCACATACCACTCGGTGTCAGCATGCGGAAAGGTGATGTGTCTCTGGTTACCCTGAGGGTGATAAGGTATTTTGGCGTGAGACTCGATTCCCGGCTTACTTACTGGGCCCAAGAGAGCCCCTGAGGAGGCTATTTATGACAGTCATGAATTCCATCTTGCTGCATGGGAATGAAATATGGGCCTATGTACTGAGTGAGAGAACAAAACGGCGCCCTTAAGGTTGCTTCTTCTTACATGAAGCTCATACTGTTGATGTAATTTTCTAACGCCTATCCATCGTGGAATTTTTATTGAATATAGTTGCTGTAATTCAATACGGAAGGTTTTCCACTGTTTTAATAACTCGTTAACTCGTCAGGTAACGGGTCATGCCACTTCAGACCTGTAAGCCAAACCTGTTGTTGAAAAATATTGCTGTTGTTCCTTGTAATCTAATGACAGCTTGAAGCAAAATTCGTCGGTCTCAGGCAGCGAACCGATTCCTAAAACTTTTGTTTTTTCTTCTATATCTAAGGTATATATATCTGCTTGATCACGCTCAGATGGAGCGATCTTTTGTAACACTTCGTAGGAGTTAGAGGGAAATTTGTGTAACTTAAATCCCCCAGCCTGGAGTAACTTTTGCAATTCAATACGGTTGGATGTGACTTCGTTCTCAGTATCTCCGCCAGATAAAACGTCGTCCACATAAAACTCAATTAGTACGGTTGTCGCAGCTATAAGATAATTAATTTGCTCAGATTTAGCTAAATCTAAATATCGCTAGATATGGGGCGCATTTGTGCCATATGTCACGGTCAGCAACCCATATGCAATAGACTGTTCTGATGTGTAATTTTTCCATGGAATTCTCAATAAATCCGTATCTTTCTTATTCACCCATATCTGGCGATACATCTTAGCGATGTCCCCAGTAATAGCAACTTTATGTTGGCGCCATTTTAACACTATGGCCCACAAATCGTTCTGAACCTTCGGTCCGAAGTCTTTATACAGGGTGGCACAAAAGGAGCTATATGGTTTAAATGGTTTATAACTTTTTTATTTATGCCATTATTATAATTTTTTTTTTAAATACAGTATATTATTGGGGGATTTTTTGTAATTAGCTTTGAAAATTGATATCCTGTAAGTGATGTCCATTTTCTGCTTCGCACATACGTGCTCTTTTTAGCATATTTTCTATAACTTTTCGCAAAATTTCGCCTGTAATGGCCATGATTTCATTTCGAATGCTGAAAAAAAACAAAGAAAAAATAATAATTAAAAAAGTTATAAAGAATTCAAACCATATAGCTCCTTTTGTGCCACCATGTATATGCCATGATGTGGCAAGTAACAGACCTTTTCTGGTTCGACCTCTCAGTGGTTAACAATTACCATATGTCCCAGATCATTATATTCTTTTAACAAATTTTTATACAGTTAACACAGTTGTTCATTGCGATTAAGCCGGTTTTGCATATGAGTCTGACACAATAAAGCGTCTTGCTTATTTGATTTGCGTTCTGTTAAATCCGCGTGTTCTTCTCTTGGCAATCGAACAATATAACGGCCGTCACTGTGCAGGGTTGTTGTTGCTTCGAACAAATTTTTGCAAAACTGATTTTCTTTTGTCAGAATTTGGTTTGACTTACTAGATAGATTTTCTATTTCCCAGAACTTTCGTAGGGCTTCATCGACGTCAATATTTGTTGTTACAGATCCAAAAACAACGTATCCAAAACGAGTATTTTAAGCAATGAGTTTGTTGTCAGAACTGCGCTTTACATCACTGAGAAGTACGGCAGCATAATCGCCAGCACTAAGAATCATATCAATAGAACCTGGTATGTAAATTCGGATCTGCTAATCTTAAATGCGAAAACTGTTTTATGTTACGAATTGAGATTGCATTAGCCGGAGTTAAATTGCCGATTTTCGGTAAAACCAGAGCTGTAAAGTGCAATTCAAAATCATCTTGCAGAGACCTCAAAATGACAGATGTGACATCATCTGTAGCTATCCTAGCACCTGCGGCGCCATTTATCTGGATGTTAACGTACTCTTTTTGCAGTCTTAATTGCTGTATTGCATATTCACATATAAACGTAGATTCAGCGTCGCTATCAATAAGAACACGTAAAATCATCTTCTTACCATTCGATGATTGTGCTTCAACTACTGCTTTCCCGACAAGTACATGTTGTAACTCTAAATTTGTAGAAGAATTTTCGAATTGCCAACTGTCGCATTATTACAGGATCTCATTTGCGGTTCGTGGGTCAGATTTTTATCAGTGGTATTCGGTTTCGATATAAAATAATCGCGCAGCATGCTATGATGGCCTTCGTTGCATGTGTGGCACCAATGCGGCGATGGACATGACCGACTCCAGTTGGTTTCGGTTTGTTAAAATCTGAACGTTTAGTCGACTTTGACTCAGTATACGTTTGTACTATTTCAAGCGAATTAGTACAACTTTGAAGAAATTGCTTAAAATGTTCAAATGTGGGTAAATCCTTACTTGTGTTTAGCGACATTTCCCACGCTTTTAGGGTTACGCTATCCAATTTGTGGGCAATTGTAAAAGTTATCCAGTCATCCCAATGTTGTACTGGCCGACCTAAATATTCTAACGCTCGCACTGATGATGTTAAATTGTCACAAAACGATCGAAGTGTGGACGTCGTTTCTCGTTGCATAGCAGACAAATTCAAAATTTCTGCAATATGAGCATTAATTATTATTCGGGTATTTTCATATTTACCTTTTAATAATTCCCATGCCACGCTAAAATTGCTGTCTGTGGTTGTAATATTATCCAACACGTGATTGGCTTCACCAGTCAATGAATCTTTTAAGTACTGTAGGCGCTGTGTATTAGTCAATGCTGGATTGTTGGTGTCAATAGATTCAAATAGATCCTTAAACAAAAACCAATGCAAAAAATTCCTATCGAAGTGTGGTATGGATATGCGTGTCATAACGCTGGTTTGTGTCTGAATAATGGTAGAAGTTGCTGATGGTTTGTTGATGCATTATCAAGAGTTTTTAAATTGTGCATATACTCATTCAAATCTCCCATTGTCTCCGTTTATGTAAAAAACTATCGCTACTTAGCTTGTAACGTAGATTATTTTCCAGCAGAGGTATGGATCAGTCCGTCCAGGTTCGTGTTAAACGTCTATTTCCTTTGAAATAAAATTTGCATATCGTTAGGTGTTAATATATATGAAACCAGTTTTATCAACGAAACTTAAAAATACTTAGCGATAACTTAAATCTACGTTGTTAGTCGGTAATCAGCTGTCGCTGTGATAATGAAACTGTGACTCTACGGCGCTGCGTTGCGCTGGTACGCTGGTCGGTTGTCTGCTGGTGTCTCGGGTAAATTTAGCTGGTAAAGAGAAAATAGAAGTCGGCTGAATCTCATGTTGATCGGTATCTTTTTTAATCGGCAATAATACTTTTAAATAAGACTAGTACGACTGTCAGATGTATTCGTGAGCTCTTACAATCGGCAAAACTACTTCACAAAGAACACGAGGAGTATTCGGAGGTCCGAGTATTCGGCTACTGCTAAATACGGTTAGTACGAGTGTAAGATGTATTCGTAAGCTCTTACAATCGGTAAAATATAAAATAAAATAGTAATTTTTACTTTCTACTAGAAACAAGAATCGGTACAGCACTTACACGTTATCGGTCATTGTTCCCCCTTCTGTGTGCAAAACTGAATTACTTATTCAACATAAAACATTAGTTTTATGAGAATTCTAGCTGGTGGTACATGTAATTATTCATATGCGTTTGGACGTGTTGTTTTATTTGTTTCTGGTACCCCGTTATATTTATACACTAAGTGCATCAGTAGTTTGTGAACAATTCGATAACATTGTAACACACTATATTTTAATAGGAGTATTAAGTAAGGGTATTTGTAACGGCACGTTACAAGCTCCGCTTCTACAGCTCCAGCTTTGTTTTCCGCATTCGATGATAACTCTTCATACAAATTACAGTATTTGAGCCAGTAACTTTCGAGTAATGCTCCTGGCTTCAATAAATCCTTGTTTACTTTATGTAGTTTTTCGCGTATTTGAATAGAATTTTTGAATAGAGTTTTTAACTTTGGTTAATACGAAAAGTGTTTTATCCATTTTGTATCCGTTTTAGAAACAATAAGAAAATATGTAAATGGCAAGCGAACACACCATTGGGTAGTGGTGAGTATAATTGACTGTCTACGCAGCAGCAGACGGTGCTCGTAATTTATATCGAAAGATGTTTATATGCAATAAGAAATGTACTCGTTGGACAAATACTGCAAGAGGACCTGTTGATAGCAACAAAGGAAAAATTATGTTGCACCACGCACCCTAAAAGTAAGGTTATGTTGCTGCTCTCAAGAGTTGCCAAATTTATGTTTAGGAGATTTCAAGTTTTATTCAACCAATTTATTTATATTTAGAAAATACAGTTTTAATAATTAATTTTTATTAATTGCGATGCCGATCTATGCGATTCTTTGATACACCACGGTCGTCGTCTCAATAGCTCAAGATCGTAGATACTTTTACTATAAAATTCTGAGGGTTCTAGATTCCTGCTGGTGTATTTCCAATCAGTTCATACATTCTCAACAAGTATTTTTGTTTTGATATCATCTATCATAATATAATATATATATATATATATATATATATCAGTTTTTTTATTTTCGATAATATTTTGGTTTTCCCCAACCAATTTCAGCAGCAAAACAACATCTTGCGCGGTAAAGTTCGATGAGCGCGCGCTTGTTTTATCCATTTTTAAGAAATAATATAACAAATGTAGTCATAAACCATATGCTATAACAGTGCTGCCAATATTGAGAATTAAAAATTCTTAGGGTTACCATTCTTTGGTTATACTGAGAATGTTAGTTAAACAATACACTGTGAATATGAAGTATTAGTTAAACAATAGTTATCATTTAATAATTAACTAATGACTGTGAATTTATGCCTCAATAATTAAATTAAATCAACAGTCAAAATTTAATTCTTAGTAATAATTACTTTGCAGCTGAAAATTTAACTAATTTTTTAATTGATATTAGAACATTTTTGATTAAAATTTAGTTTTATTTCCTCTGTGTATGAGGACTCATCTTTAGTTTAATTTGTATTGGGGATTCAATAAATTTTTTTTTATCTTGAGCCAGCACTCAGAATATGACCCCTACACATGTGGTACTGGAACTAGATGAAAGGGATAGTAGGAGAAATAATAGGAGGTGCAGCTTCACTATATTACAATACTGCTTTTTTGCACGTTATTTGTTTTTATAGCAGTTTTTATAGCAGTTTGTAGCGTCTCTCATGTCAATGAGACGTGTTAAATTTTGAAGCTTCGTTTTTAGTAGCCATTTTTAGTAATTATTCTACTTCGCCGATGCTACACAATACCCACATTCTGAAGTGCCTGTGGATTTAATTCTGCTGAAGCCGTTACTGTTCAATGACCAGAGACTATGCCTTCGCCACTGAAACCTTGCGACAACAACTGACACAAAGTCACACACAAATGCACATCAGAAAAAATGTGAGATGTTTTTATGAGTCTGAAACTGCGGTTGAACACAGGAAACATTTTTTGTTTTTAGTTATCGCCACACTCAAAATAATTTGAAGAGAAGAAATTAATAGTACATTTTCGCAAATTGTTTCATAGATTATTTTCAACGTGTATATAAAAATTATTAAAACTTTATTATAAAAATATTACGAAAATTCTAAATGATACAAAGAAAGCATGAATGGACATTTAAACGCAACACGCGCACTCACACTAACACATTTGCACTACAAATGTCCTCACTCCTGACTCAAAGACATTTTATGCATCACATGCAAATTATTCCCATTTCTATAGGACATTTTTTCCGATGTTCTCCAATCAATAACACATAAGAGTAGTAATCAACTTTTAAATAAATACATACATACCTAAAGATTGACATATGATGGTTTTGAAGGGGAAATGGGCAAAAAGTTATCAAGTTTGCAAACAACAGTAGCAACAAATAATCATTGACGTGCACAGAAAAAAGAAAACAAGAATTGTAACAACAGATATATTTATTAAATGTTAACAAAAAAAAAACCGTAACAACAACAAAATAAGAAATATTAAAACAGCAACAAAAAAAGGAAAAGACAAAAACGACATTCATGTTACAAAAGTGTACAACAATACGCTATAGTGTTGAAAGCATTTAACAGATAAAACAAAAATAAGAACATCACAAAGGAAAAAAGAGCAAAATCTCTGGCAAAACCCTAAAGAAGGTGGGAGTAGGAAAATCATGGAAAAAAAGTAATAAAATATTACAAATAAACAATGGCAAACGCATGTAAAACACATTGGAAAACAATCGATTACGACAACAAGAACAAAAACAATAGCAACAAAACAGAAACATGCACTGCTATCATAAATTTTGTGTGCGGGGAGAAAGAGGACAATCATAGAGCGATAGAGCGAACGGACGGACTGTACATCATAGAAATAATAAGTTTGTATATTTTACAAAATTGCATACATATGAATGCACGTTTGCAGAGTATCTGCCATCAATAACAATTAACGAAATGTTGGATGATATTAACGGCAATATAGAAAAGTTCCCACTGCCAATGCCACGAGAGGAAAGAAGATTATGAATAAAAATAATTTTACTACAGCAGCAGTAATTTTGCAAAAGCTTTCACAATTGGAATGGAAATTTAAAATATACTTTAAAAACAAACACATTTCTTAATCAGAACTTAATTGCTGTGCGACCAACTAAAATACAAATGCGCATGTTATAAGAAATATTTAGAAAGTCACATAAAATATAAACCTATATATATATATATAAAATATAAATTATAAACCTTAAACAATCCTGAAATACCGATTCCGCAATTGTTTACTAATTTTGTTTTGTTTTATCATTTTTATAAAAACTTTTATATATATTTGTCATTGAAACTAATAGAATTTAAAGACAAAAATGAAACATAAACGATGTACACGCAAGTCTACTTCCGATCCGCCCTTAGTCCAGGAACGTGATGATATGATAATTTTGTATTTCCCGATAAATAAAAAGTTACTTGAAGCTATAGAAAGATTCAAGCCCCCATAGAAAAGTTCACAGATTCCTGTTGCCGATATTGAATGTTGAAAAAGAAATGAATTTGTTTTTTTTTAGTGGGAGATAAAGGACTGTATTTACAGGCAGCATATGTTAAGTTTTTGTTTTGTTTTTTAATAACAATATTTAAAAATGCACTGCTCTAGCGATAATATCAACGTCTTAATATAAGCAGCTTTTATTTTTAAGGGAAAAACGTTTTTAAAAAGAATTTAAATGACTTTCGTAAATATGAACAATATTGCAATCGCAAGTTCACTGTGTTTAAATAATGTTATTTATTTCTTTGCCTTCTTATGCAAATTTAATATTTTTTGTTATATTTAAATATAAATATATTCATTTATGTATAAAATATACAAGTTAATTTTATAAAATTAATTATTAACTTTTTCTAACCTTTTAAAGCATTTTTCTTTAAATAAATATCTATCAAAAGCATTTATATTTGAATTTTTAAAAAATCGGTAATCCCAAATCCCGAAAAATTTTATATTCTGCAATTGCGGTATTCGTGAAAATCAGTCTAGATTGGCATTCCTAGTTATAAATGATATCAGAAGAGTTCTGTGCAGTGCGTTCTTTCAATACACGTAAGCATAATTTTGAGTGGCCGTTAAATTAAAAAAATAAATTAATACACAGGTTATATTAGGTAGACTCAGTAAAAAAAGAGGCTGATTTAAAGGATAAAAACGAAGAAGAATAGTTTTATTTTAATAAATAAAAATTCTCAAAAGAGGTATAAAACAAATAAAAATAATAATTACAGGAATCCAGAATCACAAAGTGTTGATAATTATAATATCTTGTAATTATTGATTATTTATTTATGTTTCCTGTTTGGTTTATGCATTTGTTGGTGCATATTCCAACTCATCAGTAGACCTTCAACCAAATTCTAGAAAAATCTAAGGAATTACAAATGTTTATACAAAAATCCGCAAAGAATTTTTGAGACTTGGCAGGTTTTGTATAAGTCGTTGTTGTTGCGTGTGTTATGCGGTACTATGTTGATTACTATGACTGTCTGAGAAGATGACTACCATCTCCGTCCGTATTCTCGCACCAGAGGGGAGCGGAAAGGGACTTGAAATTAGGAAGAGAAATGTAAGAGAGAAGGGTTTGGCAGAAGTCTTACTCGATAAGGGCAACCTACCCGATACATACCCCATGTGTACGAGATCGTTAACCATGGTGAAAGATAATATGCCTGTATGAGATAATATAGCACAACAAAATGTATGATTTTTATTGATTTATGTTTGTTTGTGATATGGTAATTTTGACTCGTGTTGAATAAATAAATAATCATAAAATAATTCCACATTGGTGAGTATATCAGGATATCTAATTAGTATTGCAAGGATATTCAAAATTATATTTTTATATTATATATATTATATTATGTTAGTCTCCTTAAAGCTTTGAAAAATCCAATTTTTTCTCCCATTTTTAATTGTATACACAAACTCGACATTCCAACGAACTATTACAATTTTTTTTCTAACCACTCTATTTTTAAATGCATAGTGACATTTAATATTAGCATAATTTCCATAATTTTTCAATTATACTGATGACAACGTATTCAGCACTCTCAATATAACCAAAAGCAATGGAGACAATGGGAGACTGTAAATACTTTGGTCCCGTTAATATTATGAAATGCAAAATTATTTATTTATTTTTTTCTCATTTACAAATTCTAACGATAAAGCCATTTTTTAATGTACGAGAATATGTATTTCAATAGGAATATGAGGGGTGAAATTTACCCATCATCCTCTGGAGGAATGTGTACAAAGGGACGTATGTATGTATGTATTCATGTGTCAGAGTGTGTATGTAATAAAAAAGGACAAAAAAGACAAACAAAAATTTAAAATCAAATATCATGGCATTTAATACACTTGAAAGTATTACAAATTCATAAACAATTATGCAAAATCGATTACAATGCAATTGTTAAGCATTTTTTTTTCACAATGTTTAATGTTTAAGGTCTATGAAAAATGATTTGAAATTCAGCAAAAATTTTACAACATTAAAAAAGTTTTAAGTAAATTTTTAATAAATGCTTTAGAAAAATTAAATGAAGAAATTAATTTAAGGACTGTTTTTGTATGGTAGAAAGCGGTTGCAGTCGAGTGTATTACAACCAAAGTCAGGGCGCCAAACGTTGTCTATCTGTCAAAAATTCCCATGCTTTTAAAAAATGTATAAAGTAAACCAAAAATAGAGCGACGTCTACGTTTAGCAATTTTTGAAAAGCAATGATAATGTAGTTGGTTTTATATCAATTTCGCGATTTATTTCTATTTTCTATTAAACACTGTAAGATAACATTACTGTTCGTGGCAGAACATTGATGCTCTAATTTAGATTGAGGGTGGCGATGGCTGAAGTGCGAAAGGTCCTGGGTTCTAAAATCTATAAGTCATAAAATATACTTTCTGATGTGCGTTCTAATGCTTTTGTGTCTGTAGTTGTCAAAATTTTTCAGTGGCGAAGGCATAATCACTGAACAGTGTCGGCTGAAGCCACAAGTAATATCAGAGCATTGTAAATCGTCGGTATTATGTAGCAGAATCTTGGACGAAGTAAAGTAGTTACTAGTGCAAAAAAGGGAACATTGGTGTATACAAATAGAAGAGCAATCGAGTACTTATAAAATTAATAGATTAAAGGAGCAAGTAATTTATCAAACTTTTATTAGATACTAAATACATTTTGTTGTTGAAACAAACAGCTACCAAGAAAAATTTAAAAAATTTAATGGGACTGATATCAGAGGCGGTACAGTACTGCTATAAAAAATACAAATGTGGCGAATCTTAAATACCCTTCACTACACCTGATATCTGATATCAGACCAATATATAACTTGAAATAGCCAACTCAACGTGTAAACCAAATTCAACCGTTTAGGCGGAGAGGATTTTGACATATTCTTGAGGGTAGCACTCTAGGCCAAGTTTTTTTGTTACATATATTTGTCTGCATGCCTATCTAACCATTTTTACCAAATTTCATCGAATCAGTTCAACATTTAGGTGGACCGAAATTGGCCCTATTTTTCGGAACCAGTTATACGGACCAAATTTTACTGTTTGGAATATACATATATGTGTATGTATATGTTCAATTAAACAAACGCAGTAAATTTCATTGAAATCGGTTGAATCCCTTTTAAAAATAAAGTACTTAACAGCCTATCCAGTTACACACACGGACTAAATTTCACCGAAATCGATCCAACCATTTTTAAGTTACGAATCTTTTTGTACTACAATTACAAGAAAGAAACGAGGTGGTCGTGTTTCTTTGGCTGTAGCTCGGACACTATTGAACTGATTCGGCTAAGTTTAAATAGCAACCGGTTCAGGTCTACTACTGAGCGATTGACACCAAAACTAATTCTGTGTGATGTTTAGTTTGGCCGGAAAGTTGATTTCAACGGACCCACAGATAAACAGACACGTCTCAATAAATCTCTCTATTCATCACATTTCTGAAAATATACAAATTTCTTTTCAGAAATTAATTCAGAAATTTCACACGGAATGACAAACTTATATATACTCGTTACAGTGATTTTAAATAAATATATCGACGTTAGCGCAAGAAAAAGAAAAAAATTTTACAAGTGAAGTACTTTTCCTTTCATTTTAACACTCGTCATTTGATGAAATGAGTTGATATCTATATATATATATATAATTGATAGTAATGTCCCTCTTTAGATGTTTTGGGTCGATATGTACAAAAGTTAATTTTATTAGGGTTCCAGTAGTGCTCGCGGTGCTACTCGCGGTGCTACTCGCTCGAAACTTTTTCTACTCGAAGAAAAATTAATACCGTCGGGACCAGAATATCAGACTATGTAGCAGAAATAAAAATACGAAAAGAGTCAACGGCTCTAGCTGAACATGCAAAGAAACAGAATATGAAATAGACTTTAACTAAGTCAAAGTATTCGACAGAGAGTAGACAATGAATAAAAGGTTTGTACTGGAAATCCTACGGATACAACAATGTATTGGAAATTATAAAATTACAGCTTTCCTTTGCAATAACAGCAGCACAAATAAAACTCTGTGACATAAGTTTTAAGTTTGATCTGTCATATTTTCACTATTTATTATTGTTGTTTTATTTAATTGCTCGTGCTGCTCCATTTACATAATGAAATGAACAGAACATCGTAAATAAAAGCATGAAAGTTATATTCCATGCATTTACAGAAATAATAATAATCTGTGAAGTTTTTTGCCATAAAAAACTATAAAAGATTCTTCCCAAGACGTATGAAAAAGCCGAAGAAACTATCAACGTTTGAAAAATATAAAATATAATTTATTAATAAAGGCAAAGAGAGGATATTTAATATTTATAATTTCAGTTGTTCATGAACCATAAATACATATTTAAAGTTCTTACTTACAAATTTAAACTTTACTTTTTTCTTCTAATAGCAATTTAAGATGTCGTTTTTGTTTTCAATGTAGTAAAGGTGCCGACCGATATCTTGTGGATTCGTGGGCCAGGAAGAAAATTTACGCCTAAATCTATATACATAAAAATTATTGTGTGTTTGTTTGTTTTTGGGTGTGTTTGTTTGTACCTTATAGGAACCCAAACCTCTGGACCTGAAATTTTCACAGCATATAACTGGGACTCTTGAATGAATTATAGGCTACTTGTTTTTTAAATAACGCCCACCTTTACGTCTACTTTTTTAATTATGCTACTCCTGTCACATGGTTTTTAACAGATTTTATAATATAAACGAGCTTACCTTCGCCATTTGTGGACCAATCGCGATGAAATTTAGTGCACTTAATCTGTACAACTCCGGGAAGGTAATAGGGTATTACTTTTATTAAAATTAGGTCCAGAAGGGCGATAGGCGGGAATTTTCTGCACCTCAGAAACGTTCAAACCGATTTTAATAAAATTTAGAACATGGATGGATCTGCAGTTAAAAATGTACATTTCAAAACTAATGTAATGTACATTTTCAAAACTAGGACCAGGATAGGGGGAAAATTTCGGCCTCTCCAAAACTACATAGCTGATTTTGATGAAGTTTAAATCTTGGATGTATTTGGGTTTAAAAGATACATTAACAATTGTACAGCTCCGGGAATGTTATAAGCTATTGCTTTCTTTAAAACTAGGACTACGAGGGAAAGTAGGGGCAATTTCCACGCCAGCGAAACCATGTACCCGATTTTAATGAAATTTAAATGTATTTATGTTGTTGCGTCTAGAAGGACACATATATTTTTTAAATAGAAGCAGGAGGCGACGTAGGCGTAAGATATGCCTTTCCGAAACTGTATAACCGATGGAGATAATAACGGGAGCGAAGTAGCGGGCAAAAGCTAGTGTTATATATAAATATGACATGTATGTGTGTATGTATGTATGTGTTTTTGTGCCTTATATGCAGCTAAACGACTGAACCGATTTTCTTGAAATTTTTACAGTATATCTGGAAGTAACTATAGGCTATAGAAATTTCATAAATTACAACTGGGCGTTGCCACGCCCATACAAAGTAAATATATATTTTTGTGTATCTCGAGAACGGTTGAAGTGAAAGTTTGTGAATATGGTCCAAATGACTTTGTAGTTAAAACAAATCAGCAGACAAAAACTGCTAGGGATTGAACAAGTGTTTCTGTATTTGATTTTTTTTTTTTTTTTTTTTTTTTATCTAGGACCAGCACTCAGGAGATGACTCCTACACATGCGAAGCATTGTGCTGGGAACTATAGGAAAGGGATAGTAGGAGAAACGACAGGAGGTGAAGCTTAATTAATTGTTTTGCAGCTCTGCTTTCGCACGTTCTTTTGTTTTTTTTTATACTCGTAGCAGTGCTGAAGCTTCGGTTTAGTAGCTATTTTTATTATTATTTTACTTCGCCGGTGCTACACAATACCGACGAAGGAGGGCGTTCTGATGTGATTGTGGATTGCTATCAGCTGAAGCCGGTATTGTTCAGTGACCAGTGACTATGCCTTCGCCACTGAAACCTTCCGCCAACAACTGCCACACAAATACACACTACAGCACATCAGAAAAATGCGAGATGTTTATTTTTATTTAAAAATTTTTTTTTGTCTGAAACTGGGGTTGAACCCAGTCTGTTTTTTGGTTGTGTAGTCAACGTGCAGACTACCATCCATCGTGCCATCGCCACTTAATGGTCAGTACAAATCATCAGTGAAAAAGTGGACGGTATTGGGCAAGTGGTCATGGTTTACGTCATAGTCATAGAACTTTCACATTTATTTCAGATAAGGTTCTTAAACAAATGCATTGTATTGACCTTTTTTTATTTTAAATAGATGTAGTCAAGCACGCCGTATTGTAGGTAGTATAAGAATACATTTGTGTGTACAATTTAAACTTCCACTTACCTATTGTCAGCTTCTTAATATTCATGATCAGCAAAAATTTATAATAAATAATTATTTGATATACATATGTGTATCTGTTTTCATAAATAAAAGATCTCGAAAACATAACACGGTATTTGTTTGAATTCATTTGGGAAAGAGCGTAGTACATCACGAATAACTATCATTGGTGAGTAAATTTATTTATATTTACGGGCTATAAATGGAAATTAATCATTATATTATACTTATTTCTTTTCTTGCATCAAAAAATTTAATTTTTTCCCTAGTTTCCTTAACATGACCTTAAACTCTTGATAAACATTTATTGCCTTTGTACGAGTACATTCTGCTTATCTGCTTGACCAGTTGAAAGTTTGAAAGTGAAATCTGAGCTGGATGTCTAACCCTTAATTCCATTTTTATTTTTTTTATTTTACCAACATTTCAATACAACATCTAATACCCATAATTCCTTGAGATATTCTTCTTGTCTTTGTTATACAGTTGAAGTTTTTCCTTTCTTTTTGTTATTTTTTTATAGCAAATCCACAAAAATAAATATAATACCAGCCATCACATTTCAGCTTATTAGAAGTCGTGTACTCTGGAGTCCAATAAATTTATTTTCATTTACAAAATGAACACCAACTAAACCAAACCAAGCTAAAGCAAAATGACTGGCGGGTAGTCATATTCATATGTTTACTTGAATAACATTTCAAGTTTACAGTTGTTGCAAGTAATAAACCTTGTGCCACCGTCTTTACTTTCTCGTTTAACTTTATCGATAGGAGCAGCTTAAACGAATACCTTTAACTGTCTTTGGAATATTTAGGGTGTTGGTTAAATGTTTATCACCGTTTTGTCGACATCTTCCATTTGCGAAATGGATTTTCATGTGAAATCATTTGTTTAGTATGAAGAAAGTTATATTACACGCTTGTGCGAAAACTTCTTTAATATCAATATTTGAATGTATTTGTCTGCGAAATATGTATATGTATGTGAATATGTGTAACACATAACGAAAACTGTAACACATAACATGGTATACAGAGAAAGAAATATTTTTTCATTAATACAACTTTTATATACAGAAATGTAAAAGAAAAAAAGATTTAATTTTTAATATTTCAATTTATATTCCTAGCATTTCAAAAAAGCAGTTGTACAGTTGTCATGAACGATTCAAATCGAAGTCCTAATAGGAGAACTGAAATTTATTTTAACTGCGTTAGAGGACAGAAATATACTTTATTAGAAAATAATAACAGTTTGTTGGGACATTGAATAATTCTAGACCTTATGTACAGAAGGTCTGGCTGTTTGTGGTTTCTTGACGTAAATCCCTTCCTTCAAGAAACATAGAGAAAAACTGGCGACCGTAAAATCTGAGGAACGAGGTCGTCACGCAAAATTAGCATTTTATTCATTCATTAAAAAGTTCTGGCACAATCGCCGTTGCATCTTTCGCGGTAAGAGCTGTACCTCGATCTTGCTGGAACCATATGTCAGAATTATTGAGAACTAGCGAACATAAAAAATTTTACAACATGCCCCGATATACCGCGAAAAAGTATGGACCGTGCATTTGAGAGGGTGTAATTGTCGCTGATATACTGATATAAGGTACCTCAAATTCGGCAGTTCTGTTTGTTAACATGTCCATTTAAATGAAAATACAATTCCTCATCCATAATGATATTGTTCCAATGGTTGTAATTTTCTTTTGTAAACGAATTCAATCTATTGGCATATTGCAGCCGTTGTAATGCATCCCCAGGCAATAATTCTTGAACCAACTGAATTTTATAAGAAAACATCAAACTTTACAATGCGCCGCAGCCATGTTCTTCAGATTCCCAATTGAGTAGCACGTCTACGAGTAGACTCAGATGGATCCGTATGAAAACTTCCTGTTTCTCCAATACGAATAGGTCGAGCAACATTTCTTCGTGGTTCATTACCTAATGAACATTGGTTCTCAAAACGGTTAATTAAGTTTGTTGTCAAGTTTACACTGGGAGCGGTTGCAGTACTAAAAGGTTGACGGTATTTACTTTGTGTTGTAGCAATTGAGTATGATGACATTAAAAAATTTTGTAAAATTTTATTAAATCGTTTATTACCTGCAAAAAAAATTAAATAACAAACTGTAAAGATCTAAAAGTTATAATCATTGAAAGAGATGACGACAGCCACTGGTAGTCACATTTTGAATGTAAAAGTAACTCTGTCTGAAATAAGTTTTCTACATGGAAATGGTGGTGGTAGCTTTTATAAATAAAAACCCAGAAAGAATACCAGAAAAACTAGAAATAAAAACAATAGTTTACTATTGAACTATAATCTATGTTTTATTGGTACCCAGAATTACCCGCTTGTATGATGGAAAGATGACAAGTAACTATAATGTATTCTAGCTCGAAAACGGAAACAAAACTTCTACCCATTTTGACTCCTTTAATTACAACATGGCTGTTTCCACAATCATCGTCGAAAAACAGCGAAGGTCTGCTTAAATATACAACTATAAATGTATAATTTCCAGAATTTGCATTTTCATATGAAAAATGACATAATGCACGTGTTAAACTGTGCTTAATTTAGCAGTAGTTTTTGTTTAAACTACTTTAAGCCACCCTGTCATTGGTATAAAAGTTCGATGTAAAAAAAAGAATCGCATCCTAAAAATGCTCAAAAGGTCGTATATGTAGTCGTAAAAAAATGAAAATGAAAAAGTACACACACTGATATATTTACCTTAACTTTAACTGCGGAAATCCATATACAAACGGATGTGCATATCCGCACACACCACAAAAGACAGAGCGGTATTTCATAGATGGACAGATACGACTTTATGAGTTTTACAATAATATTGGTTTTGCTGTTGTTCAGTTATTGCTTTGCAATCGTATGTAGTGGGCTGTATACAGAAGTAAGAATCGTCAAGGTTTGTATTTTCGTGTATGCGTAAGCGTGTGAATCTCTATTACCTTTTGTGTGTCATCATTTATTTTAATTGTTTTTGAAAAGTAACCCTTTTTGGCATTTCCATGAGTATTTGGTTTTACAAATAAAAATTTCTTTGTCTTTCCTTGTGACACCTTGAGCTTCTGGCAGTGTCCTCATTTTCAATTAACCTTTAACATTTCCTTCCAACATCTGTTTGCTACATTACTTTTTACCAGCAACATATTTTTCGATCCTTGCATACGTGCAAATACTCTGTGTTGGTGATGTGATTAGGTAAATTGTAACAAGTATAGATATTTTTGTTTGAGTTCATAATAAGTTTATATGCATGAATTGTTGCGTTTTTGCCATATTTTTGTGTCGTTAATTTTTTATGGTCTTGCGCTTTTTATGGCCTCGTACGTTGAAAGTATACTTATTCCCATAACTCACTGTGAGTTTTTAACCCAAAACACCTTAAGTATCGGTTACAATATTGCTTTTACCTTTTTTTTTAATAATCGAAAGTGCTGTTCAGTACTAGAAATTTTGAATACTTGTGACTGTCATAAAGTAGATGCATACATGTAATTCATTTATATAGATATTTCTGTAATAGTATGTAAATTTAAATTAGTATTTAACTTTTTTGACTGGTTTTGAGATTTGTATGATTCTGACCAAAGTCGGCACCGGCACATCGAGTTTAGCTCGCTGCATAAGAAATCTAGTGAAATTGAAATTAACAAGCAGGATGTGATGCTACTGATATCAGCACAGGAAATGCTTCTCATAATTTGATTGTTGGTTTAATGTCAATTATAAAAAAAAGAATGAAGAGAATTACACTTTCTCTGTATGAATAAATAAAAAGATGTTATAATTGTTGCACAAATAATTAGCTTTTACAAATGACAGTTTATTGCTGAAAGTCACCACACATATGTAGAAATTTCCCCACATACATATATACACTTGCACTTAGACTTGAATTATTTTCGAAAAAAAGTAATCTTTTAAAATACTGAGCAATAAAACGTCAACGAATTGAAATAATAAATAAAATGACTCATCTTTAGCTTGCAACATTAATGCGTCGCAGCAACTCAAAATCACCAAAAACGCTCAAATGCAGAATGGTGCGTATCAAATCCAATTTTTTTTTCTAAACAATAATTTTTCAACTAGTTCCAGTGCGATAATGCATTGCCACATAGCTGTAACTCTAACGTCGTCAATATGTAGAAAACAGAACTGTATTACATCGTTACGTGACATTTTTTTTTTGCATTTTCATAGGTTTTCATACATCAAACATGATGGTTTGATGCAACTACATCTACATTTCTTCACATTACAGTCGACTGACTCGACCTTAATTAGCATTTACTTAGGTTTTCGTACATCAAACATAAGGGTTTTATACAACTACTTCAGTATTACGGTTGGATAACCGTAGTAAAATGTCACGTAACGTCGTAATAAAATTCTATGTTTTGACGAATTTCTATGAAATTGACAACGCTACAGTTACGTGACATTTCGTCAGACAACCATCTCCATAGATTTATGGTTTAATGCACGTACATCATCATTACGATTCGATAACGGAATCTTAAGTACGTATAACGTAATGATAGCAATACCATCAGAGCAAATATGATAACCAAATTTTTGATAAATGATAAGTGGATGGAATTTGCAATCGACACAGGCTCGCCGGTATCTATTTTAAATGTATATAGATGATGCAAAAATATTAATTCTTAAAGTAAAACGCCATGCATCAGAAATTGTTTTAACGAGTAATTGCGGACGACTATTAAATGTTTAGGTTACGTTAAGATCAATGTAATAATTAAAACTAAAAGATAGTCAATAAAGTTATCCATATTAAAATCCGAGAAACAATCAAGAAAGTTTATAAATAATATGAAATCATTTAGTATTGACGCTTGAAAGAAAATAAAATGTGTTCTCAACATCAGCAAACGTGTTTATACATTACAGTGAAATTTGTAAGAGCCCTGAGAGTTCCATTCCCGATGCGAGAAGCAGTAGAGACGACGAAAAATAAATTGAAGAGTGGAACGAGTAACTAGCAAGTGGACAACACCTACCGAAATTCTACAAAAAATTATGATATAAGAATTATTGAAATATCTTTTAAAAATATATTTTTATGATCTAGCTTTTGTGAAAGATAGCTTTTCTAAAAATACATGTAGTGAAAGAATCACCTTATATAATATTAAGGCTCCTTATGAAACTCTCGCAAATGAACTGTTAAAAATTGTAAGAAAATTCATTTACACAAACTTTGTGAATTTGCCCAAAAATTTTTACCAATAAACTTGCGCTGTAGTAGTCGTTACTTGTGTCCAAAAAAACTCTAGTGTTAAGGCGATTTAAGAGACAAGTCTCGCATATTTGGCAATTATAGACGTTTGTGAGAACGATAGAACCATTAGGGCTCATTTATCCAAGCGTAACGTTGATGTAGTTGCATCAAACCATGATGTTTGATGTATGAAATACTTACAAATGTCACGTAGCGTCGTAAAAAATTCTATATGGCTTCTGCAGATCGACGACGTTACAGTTATGTGGCATTTCGCTTAAATTAGCTTTTATATGCGTTTTCATACATCAAACATCATCATGTTTGATGCAACTACATCAACGTTACGCTTGGCCAAATAAGGCTTTATCAGTTGCTAGCTTGGCGTTTTTAATTTTTAAAAAGCTTTTGGAATTAGAGTAATTTATAGGAATTTGCAAAAAACTATTATAACTAATTTATTCTTAATTTAAATAAATTCATTTGATTTTGATTGAAGACTCTTGCAAATTGCAATTTGATTATTTCCTTACGAGACAATGATCTGGAAAAATAAAATAAAACATATTGTTTGATTAAAGAGAAAAATCTATGTGTATTTTATTTATAATTTCCTAAGGAGTAAAACTACCTTTTCAAACTTCCAAAAACACACTCCGATGTCAAAGTATTCACTCACAAGTAAGTATTTACTTAATTACTTATGTAAATGAACAACATTTTGAGGTTATGTTTAGAAAAAAGTTTACAAAATACCACAAAATTGGATTTGTGTGTGCAGATGTGTGTATGTGTGCAGTGTGTGCAGTGTGTGCAAGAAAGCTATTGTGTCTCACAAAGAATCAATAAAATGCTTTACGAGATGCTGGTATTACTCGCACACATTATTAGCAAATTTATGTAAAAATGTTTGTTGGTATGGACAGAAAGACAATAAAAACATTTTGTCTAGTCTAGTGTTTTGTTTATTGTAAAATACTGGTATATTTTGTACATATATTTTAATATATATTTGAATTTGTTCCATTAAATATTATTACAGAGAAATTAAATTTATGAAAAATTCTCTAACAACTTTAGCAAATTTAATTTTATTGAATAGAAATTCAGCTTTAATTGTACATTTATTTTACAAGCAGTTTAACTGTGTAAATATCTTACCAATATTTATATGCATTTGATTAAAATATTGTTAAAAATTTTCGTTCAACATTATTTAATCAAATAAATATCGTTCAATAATCAACTGTTACTAAAAAGAGCTATAAAAACCCATTTGATTTCGTGAAACTGTTATTATTGCAAACTATTTCACTTTCCAAATGTCACTTTTCTTCTACCGATATAAAATCTAATTTTCATTCTCGTTAAGCACTCATACGAACTCACTTTAATACTGAAAATAAACGTACAAATCATTTTCGTACCGACAGGCTTTTCCTAAGAAGCACATACATACATACATACACACTGCCATATACGACATACAAACATGAAATTATGTCAAAACACTTTTTAACATGTGAGTACAAACGTACATATACTCAGATGTACATTACTCTTAATTACAGAAACAGGTTTTTAGGTTTTTATGATTATGATTTCCACATTATCATAATTACTTGGTTTAAGCCAGAATCCAAGACAGAAATGTTTAGAAGCATAACACAAGTTTGTACGACAAAACAAGATGATATTTTTATAAATGAGCTAAAATATAGAACATAATAACGCGAATGGGTGTTTGGAGAAAAATGTATATAAATTTTTAAGTAAAATAAAGCCATTCTTATATTGTTTTAACATAAAAATGTTTTTAAAAAAATATGCATTTTTTATATTTATCAGCAATTATTTTCGTAACCATTTTATTCGCTTTACAATATTATTAGTAACCCAGCAAAAAAAATTCAATGTTTTCACTGTGAATTGGTTTTTTCATGACTCTCTAAAGACTTAACTATTTCTATCGCATCTTTTTATTTGTTTGGTTTATTTTGAAAGTAAAGAAAGACGTAAATAAAAAATAACAATTATTTTAATGTTGTTCTGTCTTAAATATAAAAATAAAATACGAAAAAAAAACATGCAAGAGAAATAGTTAATTCATGGGTTCTATTGCAAACGAACTTTATTTAAATTATAATTACAACCGCGCAGTTGTTTATATGAATCAATCGGCAAAGTTAACTGTGGTTTTCATGAGTTCAAAAGTGATAATCCTGTTAACATTTAAGATGGCATTAAAAATGAATTGAAATGTAGGAATCATTAAAATACGAATTCATTATGAACGCATTAACTTTTTTTTGGATGGGTATGTAAAAAATTGTAAGTTAATCGCCCTATTGCCACTTTGTAATACTCAGAAAATGACTGCCTACTACTAGGTGTTAACATCTAGAAAATAAATAGTGATCGAGATTCCAGCTAATGAAGGGATATATAGAAGAAGGCTTCATTATTTTACAATACCGTCTTTTATAGCTTAATGAAACGCATTGAATTTTTAAGGCTGTGGTAGACATTTTTTTAATCATTTTACTTGTGGAGTAGTATCAGCTGAGATACTGTTCAGTGACCAGTGACTATGTCTTTGACGCATAAACATTCCGACAACAACTGACACAAAGTCACACTAATGCACATCAGAAAATTGCGATGTGGTTTTATGACTCAGTATGAAACTGGGGTCGAACCCACTACTAGGGGATTTGTAGTCGACGTGCTAACACCTCAGCCATTGCCATTTTGTGTTGCTTTATGTTGGAACTAGATTAAAGGGATATTGAGAGGATAACAAGTGGTAAAGCTTCACTATCTTACAACTCTGGTTCTGCACGTTCTTTGTTTATAGCAGTTTTGCAGCGCCTCTGATGTCAAGGAGACGTATTCAATTTTGAAGCTTTGCTTTTGGTAACCATTTCTAGTAATTATTTTACTTCGCTGTTGCTACACAATACCGTCGAAGGAGGGCGCTCTGATGTGTCTCCGTATTGGTATTAGATAAAACAGTGATTATGTGTTCACCACTGAAACCTTCCATAATCAGTTGGATTCACAGAATACAACAAATGTAACAATAAAAAAACAACATAACCTTTTAGGGTTTGTTTCGTTGGTCCAAAGTGTCAAAACACTTTTAACTTTTTTACAAATTACCATTTTATTAAATTTGAACAAGTTTCACAATTTTCGAGCCAGAAAAATAGGGCGACGTTATCTGATTCAGATGACTTCGGAAAGACATTAAATATACAACTTGTCTGACCGTTGTCTACTCGATTTCGTATGGATATATCGGATCGATTTTATTTTCTGTATATTTTATTTTCTAAATTTTAATTTGATTTATTCTTTTAATGCCAAATGAAAAATTACATTTTTAGTTACATATTAGGTTTGATACTGTATTGAACGTTGGAGCCTGCGGTGTCACAATTTTACCGTAAGCAGTGCCCGTAATCATAGTCTGTATAAATGAGAGAAAAATATTATTCATCTTCTTGCACGAAACTACCGATCTTTTTCGTGCTAGTGTAATTGAGCAAGTAAAGAAGTAAAGAGCTGTTTCGTAAATATAAAATATCAAACTAAAAATTTAAGTTTCACAGAAAAATAAAAAGTGTGTAATAATTTATTAGCATATTACTATTTTTTTCTAAACTATTTTGTGTTCCTATAATTAACAATAATAGAAACAATTTTTGTTTTTTGTTCTTTAAGTATGCATGTATGTATGCTTGCTGAATAGATAATCCCTACAAATCATACATCAATTACACATGCAATAAACTTACATTAATTGAGTGTTTTCAACTTTTCTCACAACTGAACTCAGAAGAAGTTTTCATAATGCTGGGGAAACTCGTTTATAGACATCCCTTATCGTATTTGTAGTGGTAGGTGGTGGTAGTTGCGCAAATAAACAAGGGGATTATAGAGGAAATTTAATTTTGGGGTATAATATTCTTGGGTAATTACCCTCAATAGGTAATTAAAAGAAACTCAGCTAAGCGCGTATGAGAATGAGTGTAAAAAAACGGGTATTTCATATTTTTTTTTTCTTGGACCAGCACTCAGGAGATGATTCCTACACATGCGAAGCATTGTGCTGCAACTATAGGAAAGGAATAGTAGGAGAACCGACAGGAGGTGAAGCTTAATTAATTATTTTTGTAGCTCTGCTTTCGCACGTTCTTTGTTTATATTCGTAGCAGTGCTGAAGCTTCGGTTCAGTAGCCATATTTATTATTGTTTTACTTCGCCGGTGCTACACAATACCGACGAAGGAGGGCGTTCTGATGCGATTGTAGATTGCTATCAGCTGAAGCCGGTATTGGTCAGTGACCAGTGACTATGTCTTCGCCACTGAAACCTTCCGACAACAACTGACACACAAAAAAAAACACTAATGCACATCAGAAAAATGCGAGATGTTTATTTTTATTTTAAAATTTTAGTCTGAAACGGGGGTTGAACCCATGTCTGTTCTTGGATTCGTAGTCAACGTGCAGACTACCATCCATCGTGCCATCGTCACCCTCATTAGGGGTTAATAAGCGGAAAAGGTATTTAAGCGATGGGTAATATGTATATAAAAGAGAGTGACGTAAGTTACTATGTTTATAAGTCAAGAACTCAAGACCGAGTTCAATGATTCGCCCCAACAAGAATAAAATTCAAACTGGGCGTCGCCATGCACATACAAGGTAAATATTTATTTTTGTATATCTTGGGAACGGTTGAAATCTGTATTTGGTCTGAGTAACTTAATGATCAGTACAAATCATCAGTAAAAAATTGGGCGGAATTGGACCAGTGAGCGTGGTACATACCTGCCATACAAACTAAAAATTGATTTCTCTATATGGGACGCGCAAAATAGAAAGGGACGTAAGGGTAAAAACCGGTTTTGTTCAGGAGAGCCATTTTAAAGATTTAAATACGTGTATCTTTGGTGTACTTCACTTTCATAAAACGCGCATATCTCTGGGAGGGAACACTTTTGGGGCATGGTATCGGTCTCATTCGATGCTCAGATGTTGTCCACATCAAAAAAACAAAAAAGTGAAAATTGCTTGTTTTTACCCTTAGGTCCCTTTCTCTATGCGCTGTCACATATATAGGAAACTGTTAAAGCAAAAATTTTGTATGAATAATTTTGTAATTAAAAAATTATCATTAATCAAAAACTGTGAGGGATTGGAGAATTGGGCGTGGTACCTCCCATACAAACTAAATATTGATGTCATTATATCATTGGAACGGTTAAAGATAAAGTTTCTGTATTTGATATGAGTAATTTAATAGTCAGTACAAATTATTAGTCAAAAAGTGGGCGGAATCGGACAAGTGCGCATGGTACCTCTTATACAAAGTTAGTACTGATTTTTGAATATCTTGAGAACGGTGAAAGCTGAAGTTTCTCTTTTTGGTCATTTTTGCTGGTAAATATTTTTGCTTTGGGCACTTTCAATATAGTTACAGAACGGAAATTCAGTTTACCGGAGAGTAAATAATGGGAAAAATAAGAAAACTGGCAATTTTTATCTGGGGGACTCCCATTTAAAGTACGCGTGCGCACTCTTCATAAGCTGAAATTGTGTATTCGAGTAAGCATTCGACTATATATTTTTTTCAACTTCCGCGGCTCCGAAACTAACTAACCGATTTTAATAAAGCACACATGAGGCATATAAATTTTTCTTAAATACAACTATTATAACAGCTACAGCAACGCATTTCGGGTTCAGATAGAACATTATAAAGTCTTGTTGTATTTGTTCCACGATTATAATGTATAAGACGCACGCGAAATCTGTCAATAAGGTTATTCTATCTTTCCGTTGCAAGTTGCATAAAAGTGAAGGTAAAATATATTAAAATAATATGTGTATGCGAAAGTGTGCATATAATAGACACCTGCAATAATGGTAGAAATCTTTAAAATTGTGCATTCATACTTTGTATTTTTCGGTCAGAAGTCTGACAGAATTCGTATATGATGCTGACTTTTTTGTCTCAGATATATGACAGACCTCGGCATATTTTGCTGGCTGGGTTGTCACTATATTTTCAATGTATGTACACAAGCGACATTATATGTCACGTTCAAAAATTTCTTGTCGTTTTATTTTAAATATTTTTGTTAACATTACTGTTAACAAACTATTAACGAAATATTGAAGATAAATAAAAATAATATATTTGCAAAAGAAACACTACCTCAAGCTGAATAAAAACAAGTAAGAGTGCTATATTCGGCTGTGCCGAATCTTAGATACCCTTCACTGGCTCCCTTTATTTCTGATATTCGCCTGAATTGCCGGATAGTCGTTTAGTAGTGCTGAATTTTTATTTAATTGTTGGATCTGCTCCTTCGGACCAGGCCTTTTCCATCAATATATAACTTTTTTGCTTTAAGTATTTCGTACATTTAAAAGGAAGACTCAAATATTACTTAGATTTTATAAAAGTAGAAGATTCCTCAAATAGTTTATTTTTACTAAATAAAACAAACATTTAGTTGCCATTGAAAATTTCTTATTGGGATGTGTGAATCGCAGAAACATTGGTCTTTATAGACTTAGAAGGACATATTTATTCATTCATTATTTATAGGTAATATATAACACGAGAAAACATAAAAATATGTTTTTAAAAATATGTTCCTACGATGTATAGTTTTTGAGTAATGAATTTTTTCTAATTTCAGACAGGGTTTTTGATTGTTCACGATCTGACGATTACAGCATTTACTTTTTCCTACATCGAGATATGGATGTACATATTCGCATGTATTAATTATAAATTTGATTTTTTGAGGTGAATACTTTTATAATATGAAAACTATAAGTGTTTCATCTAACGCATATGTATATGTATATATATATATACATACACAGACTAAATTTCATTAAAATCGTGCCACCCGTTTCGAAGTTATGGAAGTTGTTGTACTAAAATTTCAATTAAAAAAAATGAGGTGGTCGTGGTCTTTGTCTGTAGCTCGGAAACTATTCAACCGATTTGCCTGAATTTAAATACCCAGAGATTTAGGTCTACTACTGACCGATTAGCACAAAACAAATGTTATGTGATGATTCATTTCGCCAAAAATGGCATTTCAACAGACAGACGGACAGACCGACATGGCTATATAAACTTCTATATTCTTAACATTTCTAAAAATATATAAGTTTTTCTTCAGAGAGAAATATTAAAGAAATTTCACATGGAATGACAAACTTATATATACTCTTTATACTTAAAGTTAAGAGTATAAAAAGCAAAAAGAAAAAAGAGATGACCATCAAATTATACATCAAAACTTTATTTTTCTTCCAGCTGTGAAATGTGAATTGCTTAGGTTAAATTGACTAAATGAAATATTTGTGAACGCAAAATTAAATTACATAAATTATCTCAATTAAGAATGCATGTCTGAAGATAGTATTATGCGACACGGTTTCAGCTACTGAAATATACAACAACTGCAAAGGCGATAATAATCATTTTTATGAAAGATGACAGACGTCAGCTGGTATGCCAATAAATATAAAATACACAAAGTCCTCAATGTGGCATTATCTAAAACTGAAATCATGCGACTTCTTCCATAAACTCACCCAATTTTAACAAATTCAAATATTTTAATTTACAGTGCGTGTTGCCACTCTGTGTGTAATTATATTTATCGTATGCAATTTCTACTTTGTTGTGTAGCCCAGGTGTAATTGGCTTCAATTGTAATCTGTGTGTAATTTTATTTTGAGTCTTATTTTTTTCTAATTTTTAAAAGTACACCGTTTTTTTTTTTATTTGAGCATGCAAACAGGATATATAAAAAACTAAATTGGAATAACAGATGCTATTAAAAAAAATAATTGTAAATGTACGTAAAAGGCAACAGCATGCCTGGTTGAATTGTGATTTTCCGGAAATATAAATACGATTTTTAACACTTCACTTATAATTTTGAATCAGCAGTTTTCAATTGAAAGAAGTGTGCATATTTTTACAAAATTACATGTAACTTTGTGTTTTCATATTTCTTCTTCTTCATATTTTTCAACTTTCCTCGCTTTTCTCATTATTTTATTTAGGAGATGTTTTTTAATTTATTTAAAAAATTTTTCTAAACAAAGGAAAGATACAGTATTGGAAAAAATTTCACTAAAGATGCAAAATACAGCTATTTATGCCAATGTATGCTTTTTGCATCTTGGAATGCAATGTAGACATTCGCCTTTTTCTTACCCGAGTAAAAATGGAATATCACAAAGACGGTTAATTTAAATGTACACATGTATAGACCATGCCTTTATGTATTATGTCATTTATTATTATGCCATTTGAACAAAAGTACTGTAATTTGTACATAATATATATTACATATATACATTTCGTGGTTTCAAAACCACTGGTCTGGTAAGACTGTCAGCTGTTAAGTATTTTTCATCTGGAGTGTCATTTATTTAGTGGAAGGTTTGCCATTTACCAATATGGCTCGTTTAATAAAGTAAGAATTTATAAAAAGAATTAAAACTTACTGTACAAATGTGATGGTAGAAACGTGGCCACTTTTCGATCATTACAGGTGATTGTGGTCATCATAATCGACCTGCCGTGCAAGGAATTAGCACAATTATAAACAAATTTGACGAGATTGGAAGCGTGACAAATGTGGTTAGGGCTGTTAAATTATGGCGGTACCGTTATCGTTAATTCAGACGGCTATTGGCCTGCAATTGAATTTTATGAACTGGACGATATGTGGTGCCACAGTGTCTGTGTCACGAGAGACGCAACACGACCGCTTTTTACGTTATTGCGTGAGAAGTTTAAAGAACGCGTAATTACACGTTTTGGTCACCAAGATCATACGATTTGATACAGTTAGACTTTTTTGTAGGGCTACGTCAGAGCTCAGGTCTACGCGGATAATCCCCTATCGCTGAAGCATTTGAAAACGAATACAAATCTGGCAGACATACGTATGGTCGTAAACTACCTCAGACGGATCGACTGCTGCAAGCAATCTAGAGGCGGGCATTTAAATGACATTGTATTTCGTACAAATTGGCATGGACAGCTGCTTAATTAATCCTTAATAATTATTAATAAATAGTTTTAACTTCGATGGCATTTAATTGCTCAAATACCACGAAGGAGGTCGCTATTAGCGCAGACATTTTTTGTCTGATCGGCGATTAAAACCGCGGATATTTGGGTTGCAGTCTAGGCGCTAATCACTAAGCCAACCATCCGCTAATTATTGCACAACTCTGTGGGAGCACGTTTTTGGGAATTAGTAACACAGCGATGCTGCGTCTTTGGTGTTATATTGATGCATTAATTTTACATCGCTTGACCAGCGATTGAATCATTTTGCTATCTATCGAGCCAATAGCATCAGTATAACTTGCAAAACACTTGCGTACTGTATGGCTTCTCTTCATAAGATATTTTTATATGTATATAAGAGGTTCACAACCTAAATTTGAAGGTTTTTCCTAGGTGAATGCCACAATCACAAAGAAAATTGTGCTAATACATTTACTACTCAAGAAAAACATTTGAGAAACTCTTCAAAGTAATAGATGTCATCTTCAAATAATCCATTTGCTGTATATCTGTTAGTCCTTTTATGTTTATTTAATGACCATTATTTATCTAACCACAAATCAAGCAGCATTTGAAAGATGTTCCTTCCTTCATTTCCAACATATTTCGCCCTTGTTTCATTAGAATTATTTTTGTGTGATTTTTTTGCTTGGTTCGTAACCAACACAAGTTTATTGTGTCAATTTTTGCCATTATTATTTCACAATAATGTCAACCCTTTATAAACACACACATTCTCTCTTGCTATATAGTACATTTATACACACAGATCCGTACATATTTATACGTTTTCTGTTGAATATAATCGACAGCAGAATACAAAAATAAATTCATGGTAATAAATGACGTGTAATCATCCCATATAATGATACGAGTAATATTTTTACAAACATGCAATATGTGTTCAGTATTAGAAACTAAAAAAAAAACTACAAAATACCAAATGAAAAAAAAGAACAACTTTGATGAATCATAAATTACCATTAAGTAGGAAACAAAGTTGTGATGTGAGTGTGGGTGTGTGGTGTAATATTTTTACGTCAACCCGTTGAAATCACTAACACTGAATAACCGGAAGTGTGAATTTTACTTAATTGCAAAACATTTTTCAAATATTGTTAAATAAAGAATATTGAAAAAAGAACCAACTGAAGCGGAAAATAAAATTTTGTTATGTGGGTTACAGTTTCCTCAGGCACGTGAATTTGAAAGAAAGAAGACACGAATTTTATTTTGATGTGTCGTGGCTATTACACTTTTTTTGTGATGTATATTTATTCGTCAAAGGTGGTAATGGTTTCAGAAATGTGTGGTTGCAACCAAATTTTACTAACTTCTTTAAGCTTTTCAAATTCCCTTTCACTTTTCAAATACTGAATGATTCATTCATAGCCTTTTTATACATGAGCGCATCTTTCATCAATTTTCCAACATTTTCTTATATAAAATGTACGCAGAAAAACTCAATGTCTTCGCAAAGATCTCATTTTCTTCCACTCAATATCTATCGATAATTTTTTTGTCATCAGTAGAACATTTATATTTCATTACAAGAAACACCAAATAGGAAACACACATATATTTACATACATACAAATCTATATATACAATGATATCATATATACTATGATATACATGCCTAATAAGCTGAACAACTGTTCATTAATTTCGTTGGTGCTAATGTCAACTCATCAGTAGACCTGCAGCCAAATATTTTAGAAAGCTAAGAAAATTTTTAAGTTTGTATCGTGTTTTTTTAGCACCATGAGAACTTAAAATTATAATACAAGACAGAAATATTGTTGGAATGTAATTTTTTTACTATAATCTGGTACATCATTTAATGGCATTTATTCTTTAAATATGATTTCTGGCATATGTCTGCCGCGTTCCGATCCACTCTACATTCGAACAGTCCAATTTTTAACTACTTTTTCCAATAAATGTGGTCGTATGGCGTCAATGGTGGTTGAATAATTGTTTTCAGAGCTTGAAGAGCTGCTGGTTTGTCGGCATAAACCAATGACTTCACATGCCCACAGAAAAAGTAATACAAAGGCGTTAAATTGCACGAACGAGGGCTCAATGAACAAGACTACTTCTGGAAATAAAGTTGTCACCAAATTGATTTTGCAATAAATAAATTTTTAAGCGCACTGTAAGTTGCTGGCAAATTGCACCATCTTGGCAGAACCACATGTCGTTGATATTTAGCTGATGAACGTAACGACGACGAATCGACATTTCGGCGTGTTTTTCAATACTTTGGGCTACACATTTCTTTCTCTTGTTGATGGTATTGAATCGAAAATAGTATAATTAGTGCAAAAACGACCAATGACTGCACGAATTGCTTGCTCACTAGGCCGATTACGTTGACCGTAAAATGAACGAAGTGTTCTATGAACTTCGCAAACAGGTATATTTATTTTTTTCCAAAGCAAATTTCGGGCGTTAAAACTATTCATGATGACTTGCTAAAACTTATGAAGCGGAAGTGTAAACATTTGACATTCTCAGCTGTCAAACCATGGTTATCGATATCGATAGTTCACAAGCAGCTAAAAAATTTCTGCTACATTATAATGGAAATAATATCAGAAAAGAAACATAGTTCCTAAACTCTTTACCATCTAAGTCCATCCAAATAAAATAAATAAATTCAACATATTATGTTAGTAATTGCATAACCCTTGCAGAGAAACAGTTAATTCAATTACTGAGATCAGAGGCGCTTCAACAAAGAACATGCAAAAAGGCGGAGTTGTAAGATAGTGAAGCTTCACCTCCTGTAATTTCTCGTACTATCCTTTTACTCTAGTTCCAGCACAATGCGCGGCATGTGTAGGTGACATCTCCTGAGTGCTGGTCCAAGATAAAAAGAAAAAGAAAAATGTAAACCTTCATTTAATTTTTAAACATCTCTCTAAGAATTACGCAAGTATGAAAAGGTTGGTAGATTCTAAATTTTAGAGTAATTTCTTTTTCTTTTTTTTCCACATATCGTACGTACTTGGCGTCTTTTTTTATAATATTGTTTGATATGGAAAGACTTCCGTCGCAATAACCATTTCCAAATTGTTCAACTGCATTACGAATATCAGCTTTTCGTAAGATTGTGGTTTTCTTGCTGTTTCTAACAATATACACTGTATTAAATAGACTTTTTGAGTTCACAGGTTTATATTTGAATGACATACAATTGAAATATCATACCCAAACCGTTGACAAGAGAATCTTGGATGGTGGGTTGAGATCATAACTAATCGGTTCGAATGCATACAGGTTTACAAAATTCAAACACGATTTGAAATTGGAACTTAAATTTAGTGAATGGACTCGGAAACAGGTCAATGAAATCTCATTAATTTTGTTTAGTGGCGCTTTCGTATTTATTTTAAATTTCCTCTTTTCTTAAGACATACAATGAGTTTTCTACAGAGACATAAGTGACAGTTTTTATTTAGATTTTTAAACGAAGTTTCTAAAATATACACTTTTAAATTAATAAAGTAATTCATTTACCAAATTCTTGATGTAACATCTTTCAAAAAACTTGACAGTTATAATTTCCACTATTTTCCTGTTTATGCCTATAGACTCTTAAAAATACAATGTTATAAAAAAACGAGTTGTTGCTTTATTTTATTTTTATTATTCACAAAACCCGTTTCCAATTCACAAATAAAAAAAATTTAAGAAAAAAGAAGGACAGTTTTAAGGAGGATTTACTGCAATGAAGGCATAAAAACGATGCCTGTAATAAACCTCTTGTTTAGTATTAATAAACCGGAAGTCTAAAGTACTTAACAAAATATCCTACTACGACTACTGTTTACTTTTATTTTACAACACTTTTACAAATTTGTACAGCTGTATACTCGAATGTATGTGTAATATAACATAATAGTAGTCTTATTAGTAGTTGGTATTGTGTATGACTATAGATGTATAATAACACATAATACGGGTATCCTTTTCGGCTTTTGTTGTTGCTGCCATTATTGCTTTACTCATACTCTTGTATTCGCATAGAAGAGTATGATGCTTTACTAGAGTTGTAATGCACACCAACCATAAAAATAGATTTAAGTTGAAAATAACAAGATGTCAAATTAAAAATTACTCTCAACGTGAGTCCCACACACCAGCAAACACCAGGTCCCAAATTACGGCATTCAATATTGAACGTGATTCCAAAACATTTTAAAGTATTTTTTTTTTAATTTAGATTCGATTCGAATGCTGTAATTTGTCCCCTCGCAACATGTATTCGTATGATTTCGTTAAACCTTCGTTGATATTGACTTAAATTTCAAATATTCTTTATAACAATTAACATTTTGAACATCAAATATCGAAAAGCAGTCCATGCAACTACTTGAAGAAAATATAAATGCAAATATTTTTCTGAACTAGAAAAAACTAACTGTTTGCCCAACGAAGTCATACAATATTGATTGATCGAAATTTAGAATGCTGTTTTTATTTTGAGTTGTAGCAGACGAATATTTAATTTTTTTTTATTATTAAATTAATCTCATTTCATAATATGCATTTTGTAATAATTATTTTAAACTATACTGTATTTCATCACTTAAATAGTCTTTGAGTTTGTTTTTCTACTTTTGCATTTAAATTCTTTTTTTATCTTGAACCAGCACTCAAGAGATGACCCCTACACATGCGATGCATTGTGCTGGAGCTAGTGGAAAGGGATAGTAGGAGAAACGACAGGAGGTGAGCTGAATTAATAATTTTTCAGCTCTGCTTTCGCACGTTCTTTGTTTTATAGCAGTTTTGTAACGCCTCTGCTGTCAAGGAGACCTATTTAATTTTGAAACATCGTTTTAGTAGCCATTTTTAGTAACTGTTTTACTTCGCCGGTGCTATACAATAACGACGAAGGAGCGCGTTCTGATGTGCCTGTGGTTTGGTTACAGCTGAAGCCGTTTTTCGTGGTAAGTTGAAATTTAATTATTAATTTAATTGAATCTTAATTTTTTTAATTGAATCTTGATTTTACTTTTTTCTGTGTACCCAGTGTAAAAGAATTTATATTCTCTGAAAAATGGGAGAACCTGAAAAAACAATGTATAAACGAAAAAGTTAATAAATTTTTAACACCCCATGGTGACTTTTGACCAACCCTGTATTACATTTTGCTTGTTGAAAGAAAAAAATCTGGTCACCTCCGAATGTTTTTTTTTAATTTTGTTATATTTTTATTTGCCTTTTGTATATCACAACACTGTAAAATTTAAAATTTCTAAACAAAGGAAGTTTTAAGGGATGTAAAATTTACTACCGTATTATTTGTCAGTTTCATAAAACATCGCATTTACACTATTCCACTTGTACGTAATAATTGGATTTTTGTCATGTCAGTGTGACGAACGATATCGCGTAACATAGTGGGGCAGGAAATAAGTCTTCAAATTATATTCGAACTATTACCAACCTTAAATTATTTATTGGAAACAATTTTGCTTAAATGCCAAACATTTGTTAGGAACTTTAATTTGCAAAAATATTTCAAACTAATTGTTGCAAACAATAAGATTGACTTTAGTTCCCTTTAATTAAATGCAGTTCGCGTTTTTAACCTAATTTTAAATTAATTGCAAATGTAGTGAGAAGAAGTTGACTAATCAATGTCAATTTGTTTGCTGGGATTATATAAAAAAAAAGTTCTTTTGATTTCTTTCGCTATAGTAAATAGAGAGTATGAGCATTATAGTACGGATGTTTGTGTTTGTGCATTTATAAAGGGATGAGGTTTTATGGATTTGTTGCCCGAATATACTAGAAAGGATGCTATACGGAATGCTAAAGTATGTGTAACCGCACACAATTTTTGCCACAATTCAATTGATTTTTTTATGGCCAACCATAAAATGTTGTATTTTATTTGGCCGAAAAGGGATAAAAAAAATGTTCATGCGTTTTTTCACTCTTCATAACAGAAACACAAAAAAGGAAAATGAAAACATTATAACATGGGAAAATTGAGAGCTGAAAAAAAAAACAAGGAAAAAGGCCGATTTTATTCAACAGTTAAGCCTGTAATAATGTAATCATATATTAATGTAAAAAAAATTCGCCCATACACACCTATGTACATACATATATACAAGTGGTAAAAAATTAAAGGGTTAAGAGAAAGCTTGACATGAGCTCAATAAAAAAATATGTTTAAAATTTAACGATACCACATGCAAGAGCACAAGAGCACGTATTAGAAATCATCAAGATAAACAATAAAAGAAATGAGAAATAAAACTTCACTACATTGATATTTGGCATAGAAAAAAAGAGATCTTAAAAAACGCAACTATTATAGGTCTAGTATATTTCTACTACTAGTCATCAAAATATTGTATCAAATTTTATTATCACTGAACGAAAAAAGACTAAGAGTTTTTATAGCAATTTAAGTGAAAACGTGACCCCTATTAACATTTATGATGTCCAATTATTTATTATTAAACTATATTTAAGGTTGTTAACTGGACGAAAACTTTGGCAAATAACGAATCTTTTATGACCCACATTATCATGTTGAGAGAGAAAAACAAAGTTCATTTTACGGCCTTAACATTTTTGCCAAAAAAGTAATTTAGTTAATTGCATTTTTAAATACTTGCAAATGGAACTGGGGACCACAATGTATTGTTAGATATACATACAACTGTACGAATTCATTCATACATATGTATGTATACGGAAGTACATATTTAAAGATATTTGTATGTGTAAGCAAATTATGTCAACCCTTCCTTGAGGATGTGTTTGTTTTGGTCTAAGGAAGAATATAAATTTGAAAATCAATTTTTAATTTAAATTTGAAAGCAAAACAGTTTTAAGCTTTAAAGTTTTGTGTATAAAAACGAAAATCATGCAAAATTTTAAATAGTATGTATTTCAATCCAAATTAAATTAAGTGAAAAGATTTATCACTAAAAAATAACGCGTTCCATTGTTCAACAAAATTGTAATGTCTGGATGAAATTAGCAAAAAATATTTATTATAAATATTCCTGTCAATATGTCATGCTATCGTTATTAAGACTGTTTCAAATTTCACGCAAGATCTTAATTTATTGACTTCAATTAAAAAATAAAATAGTGAACTTAGATAATATTTAGACGCGGAAAAAATTATATAGTAAAAAACGGGACAATCGTTTAGTTTTTCTAAATATTTATCATGTTTTTTGCACTGTGAATGCCTGTATTATAAAACCGAATAAAATTTTCATCTCTACACTTTGCATACATACATAATAAAATACAGGAAATTTTGTTATTTAAAATCGAATTTCATGGACTTAAGTCGAAATAATAAAATTTAAATTACATGCATATATTAATAATTTTAGAGCTTTTTTAAACCACGCAGCATAACAAATCCATCCCTGGAATCTTTCAGAATAGGTAACTTTTTGAATAAACTAACTACTCCTATTTTCAAGATTTTAACTCAATAAATATTGTGTTCCCGAGGAACGGTTGCATATCGTGTTGATATCAGTCGACATACCCTTAATATCTGAATGCAAAAAAAATATACATTTTTGAATAAATAATTAAATAAGTAAAAGACGAATATTCACCTTATGAAAAAATACGCTTTAATTTATAAGCTCTGAATGTTTCTGACCCTCTGAATGAAGAAATTTGTATTGTTGATCATCAATAAAATTTTTCAAAATGCTTCTCACGATATATAAGATGATTTAAGAAATATACACACAGTAAAATCAAGGTTCAATTAAAAAAAAGCTTATATTCAATTATAATAGTAATTAGATTTCAACGTATCACGAAAAACGCTGGATCAATTAACATTTTTAATCGAAAAAACTTCAACATTTTTTTCCTATTTGAATATTTTATGATATTGTGATTGCACACTTTTGAGAGAACACCAAAATAAATTAAAATAAACGTGGGTTCAATTAAATTCTTAATTAAAAAAAAATTTCTGTATTATTTTTCTGTGCAGCCATGCACCAAAAATAAAAATGCATAAATATTCCTTACAAGAAATTTTTATACACGGCAATACTAAATTCTTTTTACAATGAACAGTTTTACGCTTTTAATTTATATATTTAAGTTATATACGTGGGAATTCGTGAGAATAAACAAGTAAGAATACGTCTTTCCAACCACAATATTTTTTTTTCTTATCTGGGACCAGCACTCAGGAGATGACTCCTACACATGCGAAGCATTGTGCTGGAACTATAGGAAAGGGATAGTAGGAGAAACGACAGGTGAAGCTTAATTAATTATTTTACAGCTCTGCTTTTGCACGTTCTTTGTTTATACTCGTAGCAGTGCTGAAGCTTCGGTTTAGTAGCCATTTTTATTATTATTTTAGTTCGCCGGTGCTACACAATATCGACGAAGGAGGGCGTTCTGATGTGATTGTGGATTGCTATCAGCTGAAGGCGGTATTGTTCAGTGACCAGTGACTATGCCTTCGACACTGAAACCTTCCGACAACAACTGACACAGAAAGACACACTAATGCACATCAGAAATATTCGAGATGTTTGTTTTTTTTTTTTCTTTTTAAAATTTTAGTCTGAAACTGGGGTTGAACCAAGCTCTGTTTTTTGGTTTTGTAGTCAACGTGCAGACTACCATCCATCGTGCCATCGACACCCTCAATATAACTTCAAATAGCAACGTGCAAAACAAATTTCACCGTAAAGCTACCAAAAACGAATGTTTTAATGTTTTGTTGCGTACGCCATTCAAAAACACATTTTTAATATATTTAAATAAACGACTCAAATATTACTTAGATTTTATGGAAGTAGAAAATTCCGCAAATAGTTTATTTTTACTAAATAAAGCAAATCCGTCTTAAGAATAAAAGAAACATTTAGGTGCCATTGAAAATTTCTTATTGGTCTGTGTGAACCGCAGAAATATTGGTCATTATAGACTTAGAAGGATATATTTATTTATTCATTATTTATAGATAATATATAACGCGAGAAAATATGATCCTACGATGTAAAGGTTTTGAGTAATGAATTTTTTCTAATTTCAGACAAGTTTTTTTATTGTTCACGTTTTGAAGATTACATCATTTACTTTTTCCTACATCGAGATATGTATCTACATACGAGTATACAGGTGTATTATACTTAATTATAAATTTGATTTTTTTGAGGTGAATACTTTTAGAATATGAAAACTACAAGTATTGAAATATATTCATTAAGCTCGAGGTCTTTTTTTTGGTATTTAATTTGGTTTTATTCTTCGATATTTCGTTAACAGCTTGTTAACATCATCAGGAATGATAGGAAATTATTCATGATGATGCTAAACCAAATAAAATACCAAAAAAAGACCTCGAGCTTAATAAATATATTTCACATACATATATAGTATAATTATAATATGTACATAAATAATAAAATTTCAATGCGTAGAGTTAGAGGAATACACTTATTTTCAAAAGTAGTTATTTCTTCCGGCCATATGTTTGTTGTTATTTTGAATTTCTGTATATTTTTATTGAATATATTTTTACATTATATTGGAAACTAAATCACATTATTATGCACCAAACATTTCATTTCAAATGGAAGTACGAAGCAATGAAAAAAATTCATTTTCTTTACGGATTCTTCCTTACGTTTAATTATACCAGGGAACAACCGTTATTCTTTTAGATGAGCTATAAATGTTTGCTTTGTAAATTAAAAAAAATGTTTTTCGACTTTTTTCCAATTAATATGTTTAGAAAATTATCATCTTCTATAACCGGTAAAAAAAGAAAAGCAAGTTCTGAGGGACACCTATGATTAGAACTCTTCCAAAATAATTTGCTACTCGACACAAGGCTCCTTGCTACCTCATCCATCGATCGCACTAAATTCTATGTTTTGGTATTAGCACCAAATGAAATGTACATATAGACCAGCTTAACCATATAACAAACATAGATTAAAAAAAATTATTATATAAAATAACACAGTGGTACAAAATTGAATGAAGTAGAAAAACCTGGGACCGGATATTATTTTTCTTGTAGGTGTTGTCGAGTTAAAGAAGAATCCAATAGTGAAATATGCCGGACACCTCCAATATCCGGATTTACGGTTAAAAAACCGGTTTTTGTACCTTTGCGCACTTATAAGCCTGTAATTTTGTTGATAATAATCCGATTTTCAATTTCTTACTAGATTTGGAAAGAAATAACTGAGATCTTTCGAATGATGTATAATTTATCTAAGAAAACTTGAGAAATTTGGGTGTTATTGTCGAGCAAACACAAATTTTGTAGATTTTTCAAAAATTTTTCAACTTTGGTGACGTTTTTATACATTATAATGTAATAAACTATAATACTATTGAACTTATTTAAAAAGTACGTTTATTAACGATTACAACGCATATTTGGGGTTAAAAATAGATAAATAATTGACTGAGTTATTAAACTTTTCATGAAAACAAACTTTTAAACATTTTATACAAATTTTATTTTTGGTCATTTAACTCAAAAGTGTTTGCTTGACTGTGGACTGTCGCACACTGTTATTTGGCATTACGGCATAAAGAACAACCGAAGTTTCGTTTGTGTGAGTTACAGAAAGTACATAATTGTAATGTGAAAAGAGGGTGGCGATGGCACGATGGATGGTAGTCTGCTCGTTGACTACTAAACCAAAAACAGACATGGGTTTAACACCAGTTTCAGACTAAAAATTTTTAAAATAAAAAATAAACATCTCGCATTTTTCTGATGTGCATTAGTGTGTCTTTGTGTGTCAGTTGTTGTCGGAAGGTTTCAGTGGCGAAGGCATAGTCACTGGTCACTGAACAATACCGGCTTCAGCTGATAGTAATCCACAATCACATCAGAACGCCCTCCTTCGTAGGTATTGTGTAGCACCGGCGAAGTAAAATAATAATAAAAATGGCTACTGAACCGAAGCTTCAGCACTGCTAAAAGTATAAACAAAGAACGTGCGAAAGCACAGCTGTAAAATAATTAATTAAGCTTCACCTCCTGTCGTTTCTCCTACTATCCCTTTCCTATAGTTCCAGCACAATGCTTCGCATATATAGGAGACATCTCCTGAGTGCTGGTGCCAGATAAAAAAAAAAAAAAAAAAACGAGAAAAAAATACGACGGTTTAGTAAAAACAAAAGAATTTGAAATTTGAAGTTGTTTTGACTTGTATAATATTAATTTACAAATCAAACAAAATATATATGTATATTATATTAAAATAAAATTTATCATTTAAACAGATGACTAAGATTATAATAAATAAAATAAAATAAAATATAATTGTAAACATTATAAAAAAAATTCAATTTTAGATTTAGGCTATTTAATTAATAATATGGAATTTATCTTTTCTATACATGTATAATTTATTAACTAATATTGGAATTTCCTTTATTTTGGGGGGGAGCAGTTATGATAATGTACTAAAAATAGTACTTATCATCACTAATCTCTTCTTCATCAGTATCATTAACTTTCCTACTCAGGAAAGTAACGGTACAAACCTGTTTAAGTAGATTTAAGAACTTTTTATATTGATAAGTTTTAGTTTTGTGTTTTAGAATTAGTCATATAAGAACATTTGATCAATAAAGTTTAATTTATGTTTAATAAACAAAAAAGGTATTTATTGTAATTATTCAAATTACATAATTTGCGTAGTGCGGTTCGCTGCCAAGTTGACCACAAATGGATGTGCTCTTAATGATGAACGCGTCGTGCGTGTGAATGATCGGGTTTCGGGAACAAGTTCCCTGATTTCATCAGAACACATCCCATTATAGTAACGATAGAACAACGAAACGCACCCCACGTTGCGACGATGCTCAAGAGAGTTAATAGAGTTGGCTACCCTACTGTCTCCTATGAGTTTCTTCGCTCTCTCCTGGACCCGGTCGAGTAACTTCAAAATAGTCTTTGAAGCACCGGCCCAAACATGAGAGTTGTATTCCATTTTCGGTCGGATGTAGGCGGTAGAAATGGTGAGGAGATCAGATGGGGTGAAGTATGTCTTGCAGCGTCTTAAAAAACCGAGGCACTTGAATGCTTCTTTTGTGAAAAATGTGCTCAGTCCATCGAACATCGCACTGAATTTTCATGCCAAGAACATCAAGAGCTTCTGATTCCTCGATGTTTATACCGCCCATAATTACAGATGACGCAGCGTCATCGGGCATGCGTCGATGTGTAAGCATGCTGCATTGGGTCTTTTGAGCATTGAAATCGACCCTGTTTGCCTAATCCCATTGCGATATTTTCATGAGGTCACAATTCAATGAGTTACTCATATTCTGCCTCAGCGAAGCGATCATAGTCGATGTTGGCCTACGACTAAATGAATATGAGTGAAAAAGGCTGCTGTCATCTGCGAAAGAGTGGATAGGGTTGGAAGTATGACATAGAAGGTCCTTAAGAAAGACTAGGAATATGGGAGGAGAAAGAGTGCAGCCTTGCGGTACCCCCGAATTTATTTTGTACTCGTTAGATGAGATACCGTCTATAACAACTCTTATAGCGCGATCCCTGAGAAAACTCGATATAAATCGAGAGAAGATATCACCGACAGCAAAAGCAATGGACAGAAGTGCCCCATGCCACACTCTATCAAATGCTTTAGAAATATCCAGAGCCACGACTTTACTTTCGCCGAACTGGTGAATAGAATTACACCATTTTTCCGAGAGGAAGGCTACTAAGTCCCCCGTAGAGCGCCCTCGACGGAAGCCGTAATGACGGTCGTTCAGTAAATTGTTCGACTCTAAATATTTTATTAGGTGAAAGTTCACCATACTTTCCATCACTTTGGAAATCGCGGAACAGATTGCATTTGGGCGGTATTTTTCAGGTTTGCTTGCCTTACACTTTTTTGGGATCGGCGTTATATTTGCAGCCTTCCAGCACGATGGGAATTGACCTGTATAGTACAGAGCGCTGAAAAGGATTGCCAGAGGACGTGATAACGTCGAAGAACACTGTTTCAGGACCAGTGCAGGAATTCCATCCGGCCCAGGAGACTTGTTTATGTTGAGGTTCGTTAGAACCCTTTTAACTGCACGAGCTCGAAAATATATCTTTGGCATAGTTACGGATACACGCTCGGGTGCGGGCAGTGGTTGATTGCTTTCCGGCAGGTGAGAATTACCTGCAAATATTTCAGCTAGGAGGTTAGCTTTTTCAACCGGCTCAGTGAATATTTGATCATCCTTCAAAAGACCCGGAATAGAAGAACTAGCATTTTCCTTCACTATTTTTACAAAAGACCAAAAGGTTTTACTGCCCCGTTGGGCAGTAAGAACTTTGGTGCGAATACGCTGCTCGTACAAAACTTTTTCACGTCTTAGCACTTTGGCACACGAAGATCTCGCCCTTTTGCGCATCGCATCAGTATCCGCGTTTTTGTCATTCAGCCAGATACTAAATGCTTCCTCTCTGGATCTGACTAAAAGTCTAATGAAACCATGACTTCGGTCTGGGTTTAATCGAAATTTGCTTCGATGGTATGAAAATTTTCATACCGAGCAATATTATATTTTCAACCATTTCTGCCATGGCATTGACGTCATTGTCAAGGAAGCAGAGTTTCCAATTGAAATGCCGAAAGAAATCGTTGAGATCAGCCCAACGTGCCTTTTCAAAAATATATTTTCAACGTTTCGTAGCTGGCCGTGAAACGTTAAGAAGTTCGGCAATCGAAAAGGAGGCAGAAATGGTGCAATGATCCGAATTTCCGAGAGGTGCGCTAGTGTTCATTTCATACCTGTCAGGGTGTGAAGTGAGAAAAAGGTCGAGGGTGTTGTGTTGGTGCCCGTCAACACACGGAATATGTGTTGGTTCATTCACTAATTGCGCAAGGTGGATGTGCGCTGCGAATACCTCAACATATTGGCCTTCTGGAGTCGTATGGCTCGAATGGCGGAGCCACGATAAATTATGGACATTGAAATCACCAGCAATAACGATTTCACTGTCGGGTAATTTTCGAGGATCTCAGATGTAGTGTCGGAAAGGGCATCGAAGTTGTATATAGTTTTATCCCTTTCCATATTTGGGCTTCTGTAAAGAAACCCGAAATGCAAAAGATGTGCCCTGATTTTAAATTTAACCCATAAACAGCTAAATTCAGGATCATTCGTGCCTAAGGATTGCTGGCACTGGTACACAACTTCATTGCCTATATATATTGCTAGGCCCCTATGAAGAATAAAGAGGGATAGGAGGTGATACCCAGGTATGTGAAAATCCTGTGGATCAGCATCCTCAGACACCTGGGTTTCACTTAAGGCGAAAACATCCGCCCGATGGAGACAAACGTGGGCATATACAGAGAAAAAATTTGCCCTTAAACCACGTATGTTGCAGAAGTCAATTCTGAAACGGCCTGTCATAGTTTACGCAAGAAAAATCAAATCCATTGTCTATTTTTTATATTGTCGACACCAATAAACTAGTTGCCGTCTGAGAGATTGCTCGGTGATCAGTGCTACGCCTTCATCACCAAAAAGGACATTTCCTTTAATAACGAAGAATTGCAAAATGTGTTTTTTTGGCGTATTATGGAAAATTATTCTAAAATAACTTCAAACTGTGAACAAAACAACACATCTTTAATTTACCATCAATATTGAAATAAAACAAGTACCACCAAAATAGATGAGTTCATAAATGAATGATCAAACAATGACAACGCCAACAAATTACTGCCCTTATAAACGAAACGACTTATGACAGCAGTATACAAATGGATATCTGCCAGATTCTGTTTATATGCACATACATAATATGAGTGTGTAAATTGCAAATTCATTTTTTTGTTTTAACGGCTTCTGCGATTATAAGCCTGTATTTGCAATTGTGTTAGCTGAATTATAGGAGTTTATCATAGAGAAGTCCATCTGAGATTGTGTTTGTTTCAAGAAGTGTAATTGTAAGTAATGTTTTTGATTTCGTGTTGACAATAAGCATATAACGAAATTTATGGTCTATTACAATTCGGAAAATTGTATTGTTACAAGAGCAGTAACATACGAGTAGTACTACTACTGCTAGTACAAATATATAACATTGTATGTATGAGTGTGTGTCATGGAATCCCTCTTGCTGAGGGACCACTGGCATAATATCTAGTTTTAGTTTTGCCGTTAGTCGCTAAACAATTGTAAGTTGTTTGTGCGAGTATTTGCAAATTTTTTTTTTGTTTCTTGATTGTAGTGAAAGTGCAGCAGAGCAATTGCAGCATCATCAGCAACTAATAAGTTTGAATGTACATATTTATGTTATCGTGTTTCAAATGTTTGCATATGTCATTTCAAATGTGTGAACAAATTCAGTGATGTGCTTTTGTCATTGTACATTGCTTGTAGTTGTTTCCGTTCTGATTGTTGTTGTTGTATGTTGTCTGTAAATGCATGCAATTGCCTTAAAATCTTATTTATTTTTTGTGAAGGTAAAGGCGTGGCAGTGACATTAACACACTATAAAAACATTGAGTTTTCAATAATCGTTTAAAGCTTTGCCTGTCAGATTTTTTTTTGCTGTTGTCTGTCTTTATTTTTTATGTTTAGTTTTGTCCGCATGTCATGTACATATGTCTGTGCACTTGTCATGTATTATTTGCTTATATATTATTATGTGTTTTATATAAAGTTAATTATGCTATGTAGATCATACCGTCAATTCAAACCATTTCAGAAGGGTTCCATAAAAATTTTGTCGCTGAAAGCGATGTTCTTTTCTTTAACATGTGCATACATATTTGATCTCAAAAACCTGTTTTCGGATTATTCGATAAAACGGGTTTTACAAAACCTAGTTTCGTATAGGGGTATTTCCACCGAAAGCTCCACCGCGACCAAAAAATTAAAAGTTCTGTAAAACCGTACAATGCCACAAAAGCGTAGTGTTTTCCCTTAGATATTTCTATTGCACTCTTGGTTTTGATAAACGTTCTTAAAGAGACGCGTATAAATGAGAGAACGAAAAGAGTACAATTAAATTAAATGTTTATTTCACCGAAAGAATTAAAAGAATACAAAAAAAACAATAGAATAAATGAAATTTATGCGACCAGCTCGCTTTGCAGTCTATTTGATACTGCTCGTCTGCCTTCAAGAGTTTTCACGCGTTATCCATTGACTTTTGCGTCAAGTTTTTAAAAAAAATGCATTAGTAACTATGCGATTAAAAAGAACTGCTCTGAACAATCTCATACTTCATTGTCACGTGCGACACTGAAAAACAACATTTATTATCAATGCGTCGAAAGTACATGTAGAACACTCATTAAATATTGAGTACAAACAGAGTATATTTACACAATAAAAATAAAAAAACCATGCTGAAAAAGAATAAAATCACAAGATCTTGATACTTGCATAAATTTAGTCGCGTGCCACATCGTAAAAAAATGTATTTAATTCTTCAATATTTCTCTACTCCTTTGTATAGCGTTAGCACGAATACAATTTTTGAGTATTAAAATTACTTTCAATTAATATATATACTTATATAGATAAGGCTGCGAAAAGAGAAAAATTGAAGGAAGATCAAATAAAATTAGAAAACATTAATTAAAAAAAAAGGTAAGAATGCAGAATACTCGGATTGAAATATTGCTTCAGGTTTCGCTGAAATCGCCCTTTGAATCGTTGACCGCCAAAAAAACCTCATCTATTTTTGTCACGTGCGAATGCACCGTTTTTTGCAATTATCTTGAAGTCCATGAAATGCAATTTTTTTCAACTTTTGAAATATTCAAAGGTTTTTTAAAACAAATTAAATCAATCAAAATAAACATTGCAGGAAAACAAAATAATAAAAATATCAAATAAACATGAAAATGAATTTTTCATTTTATCCAGATACATAAAATCAAGAAATAGTTCGAATTTGATATCGCTTTTACTTTATGATTTTGTATACTTTTGATTGTAATAGCATTTGAACTTAACTGCCTGCCCCACGTAATCACAAGATATCGTTCGGTCCCTTAATTACATTCCATTCTGATATTGTTTCTGCTTTGAATGTAATTGAGACATGAAAATAAAAAAATAAATTAGGGAATTAGGGTGGCGATGAATGAGGTAGTTACCACATTGACTACAAAAACATGTCCTGGGTTCGAGCTCAACATCTGACTGAATCATCAAAACACTTCGCATTTTTCGGATGTGCAATAATTGACTTTGTACCATTTGTTGTCGGAATGTTTGCGTGGCGAAGGCATAGTCACTGGTCCCTGAACAGTACCGTCTGCCAACTGATACTAATTCGCATCAGACCTCCCTCCTTCATAGGTATTGTGAAGCATCATTCGCGAAGTAAAATAATTAATAAAGTGGCTGTCAAATATACCCTCTAAAATCGAATGCGCTTCCTTGCCATCAAAGGGCACTGCCACATTGCTATAAAAATAAAAAGCGTGCAAAAGCAGTATTGTAAAAATAACGAAACTTTCTTCTACCTATCCCTTCATCACCTGTCATCTCTATCACTATCCCTTTCCAATAGAAGTTAACACCAAGTAGTAAGTAGGCAATCAATGCCTGAGAAAAAAATTCTCTTTCCAGTACCAACATATTTCATAATAAAAGTAATTTACTCAGTCAATCAGGTAAGTTAAATTAGTATTAATTTTAAATGTCAGCAAAACATTTTAATTTATTAATGTTTTTCTGTACGACTAAAACACATCTGTAGAAATATTTTCAACTCTACTTGATTTTATAGTTAAAATCCTTTTTATAATTTGACTTATTTATGCTGATTAAAAAACAGATATCTGGAAAACAATAACGTCGCAAAGCCCACTTTAGCTTTTCTTTCATTTTATTGGAATAATCAAATAAGTTTTATGCGTTTTGCTGGATGAGAAAAACAAACACACATTTACAAAGATACCCGTAGAATATCGAGTATATTTACCAAAGGATTTAGTTTGTTATTTAAGCATAGAATATAATTTTCTTTTACAACTATAACAAAATTCTCTATGTCTTTCCGTAAACACAATGAAAATCCTTACACACAGAAAAAAGCAAACAATAACTGAAAAAAAGGACTTCATACCACAAATGCATGCAAGAGTGTAAATAGAACAAGTTTACGAGTTGGCCTTATACTTGTACATTCGGATTTGTGCAACAAACAGCATTTGCAGACGAAAGGATGTCTGAAAAAGTATGAAAAGTATTCAAATCTATTCATATGTATGGTGTGGCTATGTGTGTATGTGTGGGTATTTGATAAGTAAACGTGTGTTGGCTTGTCCTATCAGTTGTTGTATTTTTTGCTTTTCTATTTGTCGTTAACATTGACTTGATACGATTGCAATTCCATGGGCGTATGCAGTTTTGTGCAGGTGTCATTTTATGCAATTTGTATACAAACTGTTAGAGATCCTCATCTGACGAAGATAATAACATAATTTATATGTATGTACAACATAAGAAAAGCTTCAACGAACATGATGCCGTCGCTGGTAATCATTAGAGAAGAATACCGGTAGAAGAAGGATTTAAATATTTAAGATAGACTCATTGTAAAATAGCTACTGATTAAATATATTGTATGTACATAAAAGGATAATACCCAGTAGGGGACCTGTGCCAAAAAAGAGGAAGAGGGACAGGAAAGAACTTTAAGTAGGAGAAAACAGTCCCGCATTGGTAGGAAAATTAATGCCGATCCAAGGTTGGAAGGTACAGGTAAGGGTGAATGGCAAGAGGTCGTGAAGATAGGTCAACAACTGGGATGTACGACTAAACCTGCTATCTCGATTATTAGATACAGTGTGGAGGTGATATTCTGACATCTTGAGAAGTGAGCGCGGTAACATGCTTTAGTAGAAACTTCATTTCCCTAGGTTATGGGCATATTGCAGTGAATTATAAAAGTAAAACCGATTGCATTCAATGTGACGAAAAAAGCATAATATAAGAGATTGTCCAAACCGAGCAAATTTCTTTCTATGTGAGGAGCATACAGGTCTTACAGATCTGGAAATAGTTTTTCAATTCTGTAGATATTCAAATATTCGTTCATTCGGTTGATGAAGCTTATCTTCCAGCTCAACTTTTTCCAAGTAATTCTCACTTGCTGAATAGCAATAAATCATTGCCCGTACTTGAAAGAATATTTGTTGTTATGCCAAAGATATTTTTTCGATCGCGCTCCGTGAAAGGCGTTATGCCGATCACCAAAACGGGAGAGTATTTCTAATTACTATATTGTGAGCTATTTTTTCTTCTTTGACCAGTGCTGATGGTATGTGCCCGAAGTATGCAGTGCATTACGCTGGTACTAGTTAGAAAGGGATACTGTAAAGAAGAGATAGGTGGTGAAGTGATTAGCAGGATAAAGTTTAATTCTTATATAACGCTGAAGCTGCTTTGTTTTTTTTTTTATCTGGGACCATCACTCAGGAAATGACCCATACACATGCGATGCATTGTGCTGGAACTATAGGAAAGGGATAGTTAGAGAAACGACAAGAAGTGAAGCTTAATTAATTATTTTACAGCTCTGCTTTTGCACGTTCTTTGTTTATATCAGTGCTGAAGCTTGGGTTTAGTAGCCATTTTTGTTATTATTTTAGTTCGCCGGTGGTACACAATACTGACTAAGGAGGGCGTTCTGATGTGATTGTGGATTGCTATCAGCTGAAGCCGATATTGTTCAGTGACCAGTGACTATGCCTTCGCCACTGAAACCTTCCGACAACAACAGACACACTAATGCACATCAGAAATATGCGAGGTGTTTAATTTTTTTTTTTTTTATAATTTTTAGTCTGAAACTGTAGTTGAACCCAGGTCTGTTTTTGGTTTTGTAGTCAACGTGCAGACTACCATCCATCGTACCCAAAGTGGGCATTCTCTACTAAGTTTAGGTCGGACAGCAGTAGGCAGCATTCAGTGGACCAACTATGATTATAGGATAGTGTCGGATGAGGTGGTGTTTGTTGTGCTGAATGTAGTCCCAGGAGACGGGGGATATGAGCTTGAATATAGGGGTTGTATGCCGAAGACAGAAGTACTCTACCCTCTGCATGCATGAGAATCTGTCAGAGTATGTGGTTATCCGCTGCCAAAGAGGAAGGAACCAACACGCTTATTCCCCATTTGGAAGATTAGGTAGAAAGTGGCTTCTGTATTTCAGTTACTATGTCAGCGATTTCCTTAATGAGCATAGGTCTTACATTCAATATCTGCACCACTTTGGATTGAGCGAATTACCATTCTGTCAGCCGTGTTACGATTCGTCAAGTATATTACAATTAGAAGACGTATATCAGAATAGCATGAATTTATTGTCTGATACGTTTCACAATAGAATTTCTTCATGTTTCTTTGCTGTAAAATACAATAATTTGTCAACAACTTATTTGTCTCTCTCAATCATCCTTGCCTTATTCTGGATCTTTGTATTTTGTACTTTTAGACTTGTTTTGATGTAAAATCTTTAAGTAAACTATAAAATGCACTTGTGAAATCCTCAATCAGACTAAACAAATATTCGTACGAACAAAGAATGCACACTTGCTTATAGCAAATATATTTTATAATAAAATACTTTTTTTTTTACTATTTATTTTCATCTTTGAGGAAAATAAATATGAGGGATTATCGGCAAATGAATGTCAGAATACATTAAAGAAATGAAATGAAGGAAGGAGAAGGATTCTAAAAGTGTTTTTGCCGATTCGATGGTTTGGTGCTGGTACGAGTACAAATGATGAATATTGTTTTTAATATCTAAATATGCAACTTGATTTTGAGTTTCTTTTTCTTTTTTTTACCAAAAGATTGCATTTTTAATGTTTTTGTTGTTGTTCGGAATGTTTACTCAGTCATTGTGGTTTATAAAAAGTAAAAGAGGACAAAAATCAAACAGTGCAAAATAGAAATAAAATCAGCATAATACGAGCGTACCACCACTACCACCGCTACCATTTGTATATGTGTGTGTGTTTTTTTATTGCTCACTTTTTTGGAGGCCTGGGCTTTTTGTGTTTTTCAAGCCTTGTTCGCTGCTATAAAAAAAATTATATGCAACATTGCTGCATCAGCATTTAAATAAGCTTTTAGTGACATTTGAGTTAATAACTTGAGGCCTACTTGTTGTTGTTGTTGTGTGCCTGCATGTCTATGTTAAACACAATTTATGTGATTTTTGTTTCTATTTTTTTTAAGTTTGTTTCTATATGTGGCTGCACTTGTATGTGGCTAAGTGTAGCCACTTACATAGTATGTGCATGTATGTGTGTGTTCTTTTATCTTGCATCTACAAGCTTGCCACTTGAAAGATTAGCATAAGTAAGCAACTACACTGTGGGTAAGTATCATAGAATATTAACGTTGAATAAAAATATATGACAAAATAGTATAAGAACAGCGCAGCGGCAGAAATATAATTTAATGCTACTCCCCTCGGCTATTTATCATTAAGTTAATACTTGTATTACGAGTAGAATATAAGATACCCAGTATACAAATTTATTTAAAAACGTTTGTTTCCATTCCGATTAAGCGTGATTAGTGCAAGAACTGGAAATTAAAATTTTAGTTCTAAAAAAGATTCTCTAATTAATAATTGCATGTTCTAGGAAAGAAACCAGTAACTAACTCCCGAGCAGAAAATATTTCTTATGTCGGTTCTTAGAGTATTATTGGTGATAAAATGGAAATGAGGAGAAATGAATTTTGGATATGTAGTTCAGGTCATTGTCTGTATGATTTTTAGAAATAGAACAAATTTTTCGTATTAAGTAAATTTGCGTTAAGAGTTACAATGCATACTTTTAAAATAATGTTGAACTATTGATTGCTTTTAAGAATGTGAGTATTAAAAAAAGTTATAAAAACCTCACAGTAGCCAGTATCTGTGGAATATAAATAAAGAAATAAGACAATCAAAAGCACTGGAATCGGTTTAAAGGATTTCTAGTGTAAACTTTGGAAGCGAAATTATTGAAGTATTTCTCTATTAAATTCGTATGCATTTAGGAAAAAACAAAAAAGTAAATATAAATTCATTTGTAATTATCACATTTAATTATTGTTAAAAATTTAAAATTTTGATTTTATTAAGAGTCAAAGTTTCCCAGCAAAAAATTAGACATTACCATAAAAAATACTTGCTCCATAATGACTTACTTATGTGATTGCCAAATTTAACTACTCGATTACTAAATACATTACAAAAAATTTATAAAAAAACCGAAGTATTAATTAAACTGTTTTTTTTTGGTTGTGTTAGAATGTCTGATAACACTGAAATAGCAAAACTATTTCAACTCAAAAAAGAAAAAAATTAAATTTAGTTATAAAAACTTCCGGCATAAAAAAAAAACAATTTCATACAAGAAAAAAGTAATAACTTCTCAAGAATCGATTATTTTATTCTCACGTCTTGTTAAAAACATTAAGTTTGTAATCCAGTTGGGAAGTTATTCCACCAAAAATGCTTAATTCGATTACCTTTTTTAAACTTTTTTGCTGGATTATTATTTCAATGGCATGGATTAGCGGGCACTTGGAATGCTGAAATAAATTCCTCTGAATTTGGGCCTGTTGAATTACGATGTATAATCGCATTTGGCTAGTTCGATTGGCATGAACTTTGCTCAAATAGGTGTCCGTTATATCACAATGAACCACGTGCTGATTCTTTTGAACGTAATGAATCTCCTTTGAGCTTGTGTTCTGCCATTTGTCTTTTTCTCTCTGCGCTATTTATTTTTCTTGAGAGCCCCCAGCGCCATCACTACTTAATTATTCTGTCAGGAAATTTATCACTGTTGTTATTTAACAGTTTCCAGCTGAAATATACTAACTAAACCTCAGGACTCTAAATCAGTGAAGTACTTAAGCATTTCATACTTCTACTTAGAATTTCAGAAAAAGTTTCGCTCAAACATTGTAGTGTCCCTTTTGATATTTTTCTTTTTTTTATAAAACAAACTTTTTTTAAATATTTTTGTATGCTGGGTATTCGTTGCATACATTTCTTCGTACTTCCATTCGGTTGTAATCGTTTATAGTAAAAATTTTATTTCTAAAATGTCTAGTCTATGTATTAGAGTAAAAAAGGTTGGGAGCCGTAGTATTTTTACTAATGAAATCTTTGGCAGTCTGGTTCTTGTTTATTCAAATTTTTTTTCGTGCCTTTTCCATATTTTTAATTTTTAAATTTTTTTTTTGTTAACCATTAGTTAGATTTTACTCCATTGTTGTTTTTGTGTTTATTTTTATATTTTTGTTACAATATTGTTGTGTAATTCTTTGTTATTTACATTATTTTGATTATTTTATTTCTTTGCAGTTTTATTTTCCGTCTCTTACAAATTTTGTGATTTTACATTTCAATTTTATTCAGATTTTTTTAACCATTAACAGAACATCATTTTCATTTATTTTTTTGCGAAATAATGTGATATTTCGTATTTAAATTTTTTGTTACAAAAATTTTGCAAGGTTGGCAGTTTACGTGCAATTATTTTATGTTGTTCCTTTAGTATCGTATTCATTTTTTCTTAAACAAACCATATATAGTAAAATTGTATCTGTTGTTTAATTTTCATAATAGTTGTAAAAAAAGTTTTAATTTATTTTCTTCTATTGAAAGAGATTTTTGCTTTAAACGAAGCATCTTTGCGTTGAAATTAACGTGTTTAATTCATGTATTTATGTACGTATATGAATGTGTAAGAACGTTAGAGATGGCAAATTTAGACCTTCATTTAGAGAGCAAAAATAACGGGGAATTATTTCTCGTATTCTATTTATAGAAAATAATAAATTTATAAAAGTAATAATTTCCATCTACCGACAAACACACACAGTGCACAAAACACGAAGAACGCTGATGATGAACGTGTAGCAACTTTCGAAAACGGTATGTTGTTCCGTTCTGCTAGTGTTTGTTAGTGTGATTTACAATTTTGTCTTTGATTTAATTTGTTTCTTAGTATGTAACTATCACATGTAATTTTCAGTGCCTGCAAAGGTATCAATTGTCAGCTTCAGCCTATTTAAATTGAAAAAATGAAAGTTGAAAGTGAAAAACTGAAGTTTACGCATACATATGTACGAGTATGAATTTAAAACAACCAAAAATATAATTATAATTGTAGTTTAGGAACTTTTAAAAAGGTTATTTTCTTCATTAATTTTAGGAATAATTCTGTATATTCTATCAGACGTTTATAAGGCCAGACCTCTGAAGCGATCATTCTGACATTTTGACAACTTTTAACCGGGATCTTGAATGAATTATAGGCTACTTTGTTTAACCACGCCCACTTTTTCGTAAACTTTTTTAATTATGTTACTCCTCCCACATAGCTTATAACAGATTCTATAATATAAACGATCATAACTTCGTCATTTGTGGACCAATTTTCAAAATTATTTTTGCATATGGAAAATGTCCACTAAAGCTTTTTTCGAAATTTAGTGGGGAGGGGGCTAAGTGACCGCCTTTAAAAAGTGAATATCTCCGAAGGAGACGGCGCCATCTAAGACAGAGCTTAGGCCCATTCCGATACCACAAGCCGTTCACACCCTGGGATCACCCATTCGCCACACGAAACCACCCCGATTCCATGATAAATCGCACTATTTCGGAAATTCTCACCCGAGAGAGTTGAGTCAATGATGACAGGAAGTGTGAGGCGAAGAACTTTCGCCGTTTCATGGCAGTAGGTGGGCACTGATACATGAGGTGAACCACCGTCTCATCTTCTTTCACAGATCCACAGCTCCTGCAAAAATCCCGAGAGGGAATGCTGAGTCTATCGGCATGCCTTCCAATAAGACAATGACCCGTTAGAACAGCGATAATGCGATTGATGGTCGTACAATTCAACGAAACTGGGCCTCCCCATACACCGACCGAAGGATACCCAGTTTAACCGAGGCATTCGGAACACCTATGTCCGTGAGTAGTTCGGAGCGAGCTTTGGCCAAATGTCCTATAAAGAAAGTTATAAGGGACCATATAGTCAACCCGAACGTGTCTTCAGTCCGCCGAATGCAGCGTACCCATATTTCAGTCTGGGCCAGGATTTAACTGCACTTAGCGTTAGTGATACCAAAGCAGCTCTCCTCCTTAACAGAAGATCGGATGGAATCCAACCAATCATAGCAAATAAGGCGAGAGTTGGAGTGCACTGGGGATTAGGACAGATGACTGTCTGCCAGCCTGTCTATCAGCCTACAGTAAGACTGATATTTGCACACCGTCCACCAAACATGAGCAGAGTAAAGCAGAACTGTTTCCACCAAGGCCAGATAAACTCAAATAGCAAATAACTGGAGGGGAAGAGAAAAATACCGCACTGTCATAATAGCATTTGGTATGTAGACTAGCATAAATATAATATATATTTTATTTTAAAACGGGTACCTTTTTATTTTTGGGAAGAGGAATTATAATAATGCTTCACTTTATTGGAAATTTTTTATTTCATTTAATTATTATTTTTTTGTAAAACTTCTATTTTTACAAATAAATGAATGAATGTTTATTTGTGTTTAAGTCTACAGTAATTTTTTTTACCTTGGGAAAAGGGGCAATTTCATACATATGCAATGCATTGGACTACAACTAGATAGAATGAGGGGAAGAGTTTAGAGCAAGAGAATAGACAGATTAATTATAAAGCAAAGTTACGGAGTCTCTGATGTTAATTTTGACGTTTTATTTTTAAGCTGAAAGGAGCCTTTTTAATTATTATTTTACTTCGCCGACGTTTTATTGCTCAAACACTGACGAAGAAAAGTGCTGTAGCACAGAAAACTCAGAAAAAACTTTTTTTTATTTGACCGCTCTGAGAATCAAACCTTCTGGTTGTAAAGCCAACACGCCAACCAATAATGTGAAAATTACTATAGGAAATATATATTTTATAAATACTTATTTCCTGATGATATTAACGACCTGCTAATGAAATATCGAAAATAATAATTAAATAATAAAATAAATTATATAAAGATCAAATAAAATAGAATATATAAATGAAACGTTTCCATATTTAATGTTATAGTAATTTCAGCTCTCGAAAAGTACATTGTGCTAATCACTTTATTTACTACAAATATTTCCAAATACATATATTTTAATTGATTGAGGAAGTGCAAAAATTATGCAAGAAATGCAATGCATATTTGCTTGCAATGCAAATAAACCTCCATTAATTGAGTAATCTACTTTGGTATGAGTAATTGCTAGATTGCAATACACGTACAAGTATTGTAGGATTTAGTTTGATATAATTACATTAACTATTATACTAAATGTTAATGGGCGTTGTCGTACCCAAGTTTTTCAATAGAAGTCCTTAAATTTTAAGTCTTGCATAATTCTGCAGAGGAACATTTTTAATTAAATTTGTGCATTCGTATACATTTACAATGATATATTGTGAATATATGCATGTAATAAAAAATGGAAAAAAAATGTTCACAGGATTGAGAAGCAAAATGCATGAAATATGCGACTCAGTAAGCCAACAATAGTGCAAAAAAGGTAACTACTGCAATGCAATCGATTAATGCACAAATTCACAGTTATTACTTAGCTAATAGCAATAGTTTAACCAATAATATTTGATTCACAGCTTTTTGTTTACTATTAGTTAAACCGCCAAATGTCATTGGTTAACATATAGTTAGACAACAGCTGATTAGTAAATTATTATTAATATTTTTGTTTTGATATCATCCATCATAATATAATATATATCACTTCTATTTTTATTTTGACCTTTATTAAAATTTTTTAATTATATTTATTTTTGAGCGATGGTCTTTTTTATGAAAAGTTTTTCAATTATTATTTATTTCTCATTATTTCGCTACCAAATATCAGGAAATAATTATTATAAATTATGCTACCTATTTGGTAGCGAAATATTGAGAAATAAATAATAATTGAAAAACTTTTCATAAAAAAGACCTTCGCTCGAAAATAAATATATTTATAAAATAATATAATATATATATAATATTATCAGTTTTTTATTTTCGATAATATTTTGGCTTTCCCGAACCATTTCATGATGTTTTCCAACATTTTTGCTTAATACACGGTGGGCCAAAAGTAATCACCTGGGGCATAAGTAATCATCCGATGCCTTTTTGCTGTAATTTTATTTAATAAAAACCTTTGGATCCTTTTTGAGCAAGATTTTATTTTATTCTATACACAATTTTTCCTATAAGATTATTAAATATTGTGCATTATAGCCACTCCAATATACTTCAAGAGCCGCGTTATGGCCATCTCTATACCAATGCATTTCAATGAATATCTTAATTTCTTTTACTGACAAGAACTTTCATTACACTGTTGTATTTAGATCATCCATATTTAGAATCAGATTACTGACGGCTGTCAGTGTAATATAAGAATAAGGGTGGCAATGGGTAAAGTAGGCTGCACGTTGATTACAAAACCAAAACAGGCCTGAGTTCAACCCCAGTTTCAGATTAAAATTATAAAAAACAAACATCTCGCATTTTTCTGATGTGCATTAGTGTGTCTTTGTGTGTCAGTTGTTGTCGGAAGGTTTCAGTGGTGAAGCCATAGTCACGGGTCACTGAACAATAGCCGCTTCAGTTGATAACAATCGACAATCACATCAGAAAGCCCTCGTTCGTCGGTATTGTGTAGCACCGGCGGAGTAAAATAATAAGATCTGGCATATTAACTTTTAAGCATTCTTCATATCTCACATTCCTAATCTAATTAGTTTGTTTGGTTGCTTTACATTCAACATGTTAGAGAACATCTCGAAATAGATGATTTGCGCAAACGATGCCTATAGTTTACCGAATGAATCGCTTCACTTACTGCACATTAATTTGCATGACTTGTCTTACCGAGATTCGTTTAACTCATTACAAAACTCACTACAAACGTACTGTCTCTTTACAAGGCATATAATACATTTCCAAAAAGGGATTCAAATTTTTAGTTAAAGTGTCTTTAAAATTTTCTTATTCGTTTCGCCAGATTGTTAACATATTTTGGATAATTTACAAATTTTCCAATTCAATTGACCTTTTCTTAACGAACTACAACAATAGCAACATGGTTTGTTTTAAAAGAAATAATAAAAGGAAGAAATAAAGAATACAAATTATTTACTCGCATTGCAATAGTTGTGAGTAGCATTTATTTCGTCTATAACAAAATGTTTCATTTCTTTCATATCCAATTTTTTTTAATTTTTTCTACTGAAATGCATTCTTATACTTTTATTTATTATTTTTGTTTTGCTTTGAATAAAAAAAAACTGATTTTATCGTTAGTAACGTCAACGGCGTCATCATGAACTTCATTGTGTCGATATGCTTGGTCAATTGAATGTAATCAACCATTCAATCCCACACAACTACCCAACCAACCAATTCATCCACTGTTTGCCACTTAGATTAAGTTGTAAGTGGTGGCAGCAGTCAGTACCTTTTTGCAAAAAAAAGAGAAAAAGTGGGCAGCAAAAAATAACTAAATTTGCTATCAATACAATCGATCTTTAAGCTTTACGAATGTTGTTGACATTTACAAAATTAGCTACGAATTGAGCTCAAAAAATATTGTAAAGAAATAAATAAAAAATTTGTTTCTTTTATTACGTTTAGCCCTTGTTGTATTTAATACCCTGAATTGGTTTATTAAACTTTGAACAATATCACCCAAAAGTTGGAATGGAAAAGTTACTATTTTGTTAAATTATTACAGGCTTTTTTTTTGCTTACATATTCAATTTGCGTTATCGGAGATTAAGGAGAAAAACTGCAAAATTTTGCTGTTTTACTTTTAAGCTGGTATTATCTGAAGTAAAATTACTGAATGGTTTTTTCAAATGCTGAATTTTAAGTTATAATGTTACAGATTGTAGAAGTGAGAGGAATATTGTTCGAAACTTACGGCATTGGTTATTTATGCACTCATAATAAAAACTATCAACGAAATAGTACGGTAGACTCTCGATAATTTGAAAGCCGAGTGACCGAAAAAATTAACAACAGATGAATTGAAAGCACACACTGTTTAGGAAAATAAGTATGTAAAATAAAATAAATAAAAGCATTTGCACAAATAATAAATAGTATATACATTTATATGTAGAAAAAAAGGAAGAAAAGGAAATTGAGAAAACGAAATGCCTACATGAGCCAAGAACAGTGGTGTGAAAACCATGGTGGGCAATAGTGGTTCAGAGAGTGATCTAAGTGGTTTATTTGCCGTGTGAACAGTTGAAAATATCTGTCAGTGAAAATATTTAAAAGAATTTAATACAGCTGTAAACTATTTGTGTGAGTTGGGGAAAATATGAAATCTGAAAAATAAAGACTCGAAACTTAAATTTATTCAATACAAATTGTATAAAATTCGACACACCTTCTCATAGACTGTTAGTAGTAATGCACTTCACGGAGTGTACTTAAAAAGAATATATATCTATATGTATATATACTTTTCTTTACAATTTGGCAAATTTTATTTAATGCCTTTCAGCTAATTTCCGATACTTATCGCATTGGCTGTTGTTTGGTTTTTGTCACGCCATTTGCGTTAACCATTTGCAAATAAATACTAACACAGGCACAGTTACCAGAGCCTTAAACTGATTTACTTGTTTACAGTTTATAATAGAAAAATAAAAAGTCAAACACTTTTCCTCACTTCTATTAAATATTTTCTTAAGCGAATCATTTCATTCATATGCAAAACATGGCAGGATGCGATAGTCGCAAGTCAACTTTATACGTGTGTGGATATATATGGAAGGGGGGGTGGAGAAATAAAATATACATGTTGTTAGAAATGTTTGTTGTATAAATTTGCGGTATTTGATATTTTGTTGGTTGGCATGTTATGTTTGTGTTAGTGTATGTATGTGTGTGGGTGAGTTTTCTCGAGTATTTTCTTTGTGATCATTAAAGCGTTGTTCATGTATTTTTATTTATTTTTTGTTCATTTCCTTTTCACGTTTTTCTTTGCCTTTCTTACTTAATGGTGTTAAGAAAAATTGGCCACTTTAACGGTTTATTTATGTACATTTAGTCACTTTTTTTACACCATTCCTTCATGTTTGAGTAAGTGAGTGTATGTGTGCATGGTTTTATATAATGCAAATAACAAATTTATGCATTTCCTCTTCCGCATTTATCGCCGCCATACACACTTGTTTGCTTTCAAAGTTTGTACGTGTCTTCTTTCATACGAGCATTTTTTGTTCAATTTTCGTTGCTTCTTTGTCAATTATTTGATTGTTATCGTTAAGTTCATTATTTAATGCAATATTTTTATTACAAATTTCTTTAAATGAATTCAGCTTAGAGAATAAGGTGGTAATGATTGACGCGTAAGATATTTATTATTTTTCACTCGGTTCAATGAAATCAGAGCTTTGAAATTTATTATTGTATTAAAATATAATTGTTCGAAAAATGTAGAATGTAGCTTTGTAATGTGAAGGAATTTTCTTAAAATTTCATATAAATATTTAAATAAAATTCTCTTTGTTAGTTCGCTTAGCACAAATTTTTCTCGGACCAGTGCTCAGGCTTTGATTTCTACGTATGCAATGTATGCCGCGCAACTAATTGTAAAGCGATAACGTAGAGAAGACGCAGCTTTAGAGGAGACAGAGAGATACGAAGGCGGTTCAAAAACTAGCAGACCCAATAAAGAAAAATCAAATTTGGGAAGAGTTCTCAACATAATCTCGTTTTAGCTCTATAAACTTTTCCCAGAGATATTTAATAGCTTCAATAGCTAGTTTATAATAAAGCCCTTATGACACTATATTTTTTCTGGATTGTTCAAATTTTGGAGAAGAGCGCAAATAAATTGCAATGGGAAAATTAATCAGGTGCAAAGAGTACAACCGTATTAAGATAAATGCAAAAACGTCAAATCGTCCACTAGTGTTATCGATAAGAAATGAATAACTGGCAAACAAAAAATATGTAAAAAGTTTCAATTTAAAATTGACGTTTCGAACTTAAAATCTTTTATACTCGTATGTTGACAACTTAGCGATTTATGCACAAAATCTGCGATTTTTAGCTTAGGTTTCGACCGTATCTTTTTCTTGCGTTTTTCTTTTCAATGAAAATAACACTTAAGAAATTAAAATATGATATTGTTTTTGTTTCTTTCTGACTTTGCTGCCCCTTTCTATCAAATTTCTATTAATGAATAAATAAATGAGCTTGGGCAGAGTCTAGCTCCTTAAAATAGACATCAACCACAGACTATAGTTTTTCATTGTTAGCAAACCTTTTGCCAGCGGGTCATTTTTCAAGTTCGATAATAGATAATAGTCCGAGAGAGCTAAATCTAATGAAGAGAACGCGTGATGAAGTAATTCGATCTTTAGTTCTTTGATTTTGACCATCGCAATAGGGCATGTGGGAACTTGTGTATTGTCTTAAAGAAACAAATATTTCTTTTCTTCTTTTTATTCTGAATTTTATCATTTAAACGCTGCAATAATTGAGCAGAATTGTCACCGTTGCTTTTTTTTTCTTTTTGAATATTCAATAAAAATTATCCCACGCACATTCTAAAAAACGACGACATGACCTCGTTTGAAGACGGAACGGTGCTGTTTTTGTTCTATTGTGTGCAAACGCGAGTCCGTTCTTACCTAGAGCTGTCTCATCATTAAATTTTGCGTCAATATGCGATGTATAGGACTTTTTTAGATGCCTATAATTTTGTTAAAACACTGCCACCTAATATTTTATAGTCGTAAAGAAAGGAGCAGACTCCCGCAGAGTAGAATTTAGATCGGCTTTAATATTGGTTGGACTGAGACCTTTCGGATGAACGTATTGATTAAAAAATTTACTAACATCGTTTAAAAATGTTTGCTCCAAAACAAATACAAAACAATGGATGTGGAATCTAAAAAACTGCTTGTTGTTAATACACCTTTAGGACTTTTTGAGTATCAAAGATTACCGTTTGGAGTAGCAAGTGCTCCTGCAATATTTCAACGTATAATTGAACAAACAATAAGTTGTATTCCAGGATGTGTAAACTATTTAGATGATATTATTTGCACAGGTGCCACAGAAGAAGATCATTTGAATAATTTAGGTGTATTGTTACAAAGATTGAAAAATAATGGTTTTCGCTGTAATTTTGCCAAATGTTATTTTTTTTAACCAGAAATAGAATATTTGGGTCATGTTGTAAATAAAGACGGAAGTTTTCATTCAGAAAAGGGAGTAGAAGCCATAAAAAATCTCCCAACGCCCACAAATATAGATGAACTTCAATCTTTTATGGGAAAAGTAAATTATTATTGCTCGTTTATAAAAAACTATTCCACAACTTGTGGACCTCTCAATTTTCTTCGTAAGAAGAACCAGCAATGAACAAGAAAATACTTTTCAGGAGTTAAAAAAACAATTGGTTGGATTAACACAGTTTCTACATTTTGATCAGAATCTACCTATTGTGTTATCTACAGATGCGTCTTCATATGGTATTGGAGCTGTAAATTCACACATTTACCCTCATGGCACAGAAAGACCCGTTGCTTACGCTTCAAAGACTTTAACTGATCATCAAAAGAACTACGGTCAGATCGAAAAGGAAGCACTTTCCATTATATTTGAAGTACAAAAATTCCATCAGTATTGATACAGGCGAAAATTTATATTGTATACTGACCATAAACCATTAGTGTCTATATTTAATCCAGAAAAAGGTATAAAAAATACAACAGCACATAGAATTCAACGTTGGGCATTATTATTATCAAGTTATACGTATGAAATACGTTTTAAAAGCACTAAACATCTTGGTAATAGTGATGCTTTATCTAGACTGCCTTTAAATGGAGATTCAGAATTAGGCGAATCTGTTGAGATATATGATGTATCTGTGAATGAATTAATGACGAATTTTCCCTTAGACTCAAGAAAAATTGCAGATTATTCTAAAAACGATGCTGTTTTAAGTCAAGTTCTTTTAAATGTTATGAATGGTTGGCCTGATACCGTTGCAGATCAAGAATTGTTGTCATATTTTCGTCATCGGTTTAACTTAACTCACAATAAATGTGTTTTCATATCGCAAACGGATTACAATCGTGTTGTAATTCCGAGAAAACTTAGAGAGGTAGTGTTGCAGCTTATTCATCAATGCCACTGGGGAATTGTTCGTATGAAACAAATGAGTAAACGTTATTGCTGCTGGCCAGATATAGACGAGGACATATCTAATATTGTCTCAACTCGCAATGCATGCAATAATTTTAGTTCAGATCGGAAAAAAAAATTTAGTAGTTGGCCTAAATCTACATCGCCTTGGCAGAGGCTGCATTTAGATTATGCTGGTCCTTTTAATGACTTTATGTGGTTAATAATACTCTCAATTTCCGTATGTTGTAAAAATTAAAAATGCCACATCGAATTCTACTATTAAATCATTACAAAGTATATTTTCTATTGAAGGTTTACCTGAAACAATAAAGACAGATCACGGAACTCAGTTTAGTTCGAAAGAATTTAATAAATTGTGTGAGATTAGTAGTATTCAGCACCTTACTACTGCACCTTTCCATCCAGCATCAAATGGATTAGCAGAAATATTTGTACGTTCATTTAAAAACTGTTTGAAAAAACAATTAGCCAGCGGAAAAGATTTAGATTCTGCTCTTTTAACATATCTCACTTCATACAGATCTACTCCAAATAGAGATGGAAAATCTCCTGCTGAAATCATTCATGGTCGTCAACTTCGTGTATTACTCTCTTTATTACAGCCATCACTTAACAATGTAGCCAATAACGGTAACGGAAATATTCTATGTCAAAGGATGTTTAATGTCAATGATACTGCATTATGCAAGAACTTCCGTTTGGGAGAAAAATGGCAACGTGGAATTATTTTACAACGTATTGGAAGAGTAATGCATCTAATTCAAGTTGCTGATGAAGTCATGAGACGACATGAAAATCAAATTAAAATTTTTAAATATAGAAACGAAGATTTAGATGTTCCCCAAACTGCTCGTCAGTTAATCGAAAATTGCTTGTCACCTAGTTATAAAGTACCAGTTCGAATACCTTATGTTCAACCTAATACAATTCCATCAGCAAATCTTTCCCAAAGTATGGATTGGCAATCTCAAATCAAACAGGGTTCTATGATTTCAGCGCCTTACTTAAGAAGATCTGAGAGATTAAAACGTAAACTAGAACCCAATTCAGCAAATGTTATTAAAAAATTGGCAAGGAGGAAATGATATGTTTTCTACTGTATATTAAAAAAATAAAATATAATAAAAAAATGTTAGTAAACTTTGAAATGATTGTAATGAATTTTTTATAAAAAATAAGCAGAAAAAAATTTGCTTCTTGAGTAAAAACTTAAATTTCTTTTGTAACTAATCTTTTTATTTATGTGAAATATAAATATTACAATTGACAGTCCCTTTCCCAAAAAACTTTATTTTAGGTTTTCTCCTCAACCATTTTTTTTCATTTGGTATCCATATCATTCAAGTTGATAAAAAATAGTCGCCCGCTATATTCTGTTTACAGAGATTTAATTATATTTTATGCTCCCTTCAAAAATCTCTTTAATTTCATACCCATATTATAGCGGAGTTTAAAAATAGTAAAAATGTGCATCATAAGCACTTACAAAGGTACAATTTTACTCCATATATTCTCGACTTTCGGAAAAGGTAACGTCGCTCACACGAAATTTTTTCTAAAAAAAAAATATTACAGAATAAAGCTTTGTTCTATGTCCAATATTTTGGGAGATATATGGCTGCAAAGAGAAATACCAAAAATTTTTTTTAGTTTTACCCACTAAAAGTTGTATTTTTTTAACTTTTATTATTTACTAGCTGACCGGGTCCGCGTTGCTGGCCCTAAGTAAACATTAGTGTTGTATTACCACAGGATTTATTTATTTAAAATAAAAAAAAGCAAAAAAATAAATATATGTATATGTCATTGGTGGTGCAATATGAAAATTGGATTTTGACACGCCCCTCCGCCCGCAGACCGAAAATCAAAAATCAGACTTCACAGTGTCACCCGCCTTAATATTCTGAAGATTCCCTGAAAATTTCATCAAAGTCGGCCCAGCCGTTTTGGAGTCCATACGTTCATACCTACACACATCCTGTTTTATATATGTATATAGATGTATTATTTTATTTATTATTTATTTATTATTTCGGCAGCATTTATATGCTTTTGTAATTTATATTCAATCTGTCTTAGTTTCTGAGAGATTAGGCTACCGATTTTGCTGGTTTTACCCTTGTTTACCCCTTTAAAATTAGATTATCCAAAAATCCGTTCTAGTGATATCTAAACATGAAAAGAGGAGTCTACATACCCTATTTAAACCGATAATTATGGGTGGGAGGACAATTATAATTTGAAAATTTGTCCACAAACTACAAAATTATTTGGAAACCTATTTTTTGGCGAGAACATGGAAAGTATAAGTCTGCTACCAGACACCCTGTATATAGATTTACAACTTTGATTTATAATTTTAATATTAATCTTTAGTTTCTTAAATTTTAAATTACATTTCATAAAATTATTATTTTCATTTTGCTGTTAATAAACTGTTAAAAAAATTAAATTTTATTTATTATTAATTTGAGATATTAATTATACTTTACATACCCAGCAGAAACTTTGCTGCCATAGTCATGAGTTGAAAACTAATAATCATACTGTTCACTACTGCTACTTTGGAGATTTCTGTGATTCTTTTTCGTACCTCCCGTGTTCAGTAGATTAGGTTATGTTAGGTGGATATTAATTCGAATGATAAAACTAAATAATAATTTTTCGTATATAGTATATTCATAAAATTTTTTTTATCATTACATAATCATATCTTAATATCTTTTTTTTTATATAATAATACCAAATTTAATTCAAAATGTTATTATTTTAAGTAGTAAATTTCATCATCATAAAATTTATCGTAAACTTTTTTCATTTTATAAAGTTAAAATAACACAGTACAACATTTTTAATCCCATTGATTTGGGACTTAATTCTGACATTTGCACGTGAAAGTAGCCCTAACTTCTGCATCATTCGTTTTATTAAGTTGGCTGCTTTCATAATTTAATGGCCATACGACTTATTTTGCTCAAGATGGATTTTTATCACTATTCCTATATTTTAACATGGTTATACCGCGGTATACCGTAGGGAATATCTACTTTGCGTCTGAAGCAAGGTTGTAGCTATTGAATAGGAGAAAACAAATATAACTTCTTTCAACAATAAGCCTACATGAGAATCATTAGTAATGATACGTTCATGAGTAATGATACCGGCAACCAACAATTGGTTGTAGCCAAAAGAGCACTAAAATTATTGAAATATAAAATATTTATTTTGCAGTTACCTATCCATAATAGAGCAATTAATTTTTCGGGAAAGAAAATGCATTTAGATTATAATCCCATTAACCCATGCCCAGCCTTGTACTCGCTTGAGTACAGAAAAAAGGCAATATTTAAGTACGTACATATAAATTTGTTTGCAAAAAAAAATTATACAACTTTTCTTCTGCTTTTGCATTTGTCACATTGTGCTTTAAAACCCATAAAAAATATTTTGAAAAATATACCGTTATTGCTTTTTTTTGTTTGTTTTTGTTTATCACTTTATCATATTTGTGATTTTTACCTAGGTCAGTAGCAACTGAGCTGCGTAGAGTAAATACTGTTTCGTCCAGATAAGAGACAATTTTCCTTGGACCAAAATGGAATTTACAGCTACCAAACCGTCAAATTTTTATGGTAAAGCTTTTACAAATTTAAGCATGGCTCTTGATTTTGTGGGTAGAGGTGGTCACAAAAATTTCGATATTGCGATTATTCCACCAGATCCGGACTATAATACAGACGAAGATGAGGGTAATGCTGATGATATTCTTTTTTATCGTATGCCAAATGATGTACCAGGTGAAGTCGAAGTATTTTTCGGCAGCGATAGCGAAGATGATATTCCACTTGAGCAGTTGCGACAGACAATGGTGTCTTCAAAATCAAGCATTTATGGTGTTGCATTTAGTGGTGAAAACCACTTCCCTAAGAGGTTAAAAAATCAGTTACGATGTCGTGAATGTCATAACAGAATAAGATGGTTATGTGAATAAATCGATGTTGTTCTATGTGTTGAAAAAGTATGCTTTAAACATTTTCATACCTTAAAAAAATAGCATACTCATGACGACACTGTACTCGCCCGAGTACAGCTCTAAAAGTACACTTCCAAATATTTTTTTTTTTATTTTTTGTTTTTTCTATATATCTTAATTGTATTTAAGTTTAAAGAATAAATGAGTTACAATATTTTTGTATGTGTAATGATCTTGGCGTTTAATGGGTTAACAAAAATTGTTTAAAATATTTCGTAAGCATAATGAAAAAAATCAACTTTCGAATCTTCTAAAATTAAATTTTATTTCATAATCATAATTATAAATATTGTAATAGTATTATAAGAAAAATGCAATTTTAAAAATTAACTTTAATCACTCACATTGCGCACAATTTTCTTGTTTTCTTGTTGATAATTCCTGTAAGATATAAACGGAAATTAACAAAGATTTTTACTAAACAAAAGATTTCTTAACAAAAAAAAATCATTAAATCATGAGGAACTTTTTCGTTTGAATGTTTCTTCTGCTTCCATTTTAGCGATGAACAAATACAAAAGGCCAAAGTAAAAGAGGGGAAAGTTTAAACACAAAACGACGCTGTTAACGAAAGAATACGAATTGTTACGAATAACAAAACGATTTTTAACGATGTGCAGCGAGGAAAGCTTAAAAAGCTTCACTTTAGACAATAACTGAATAATATTAAGAAGAAAGTTTGAGACAACAATGGGATGCTAAGCACAGCAAAAGCTTTTTGGGACATTTATGATGAAGAGAAGGTTGAGTATATCATGGAGGAGGAAATTGCGCATAATCGTGTGCTCTGAAGTTTATTTATTGATACTCCTAATTCTAGGGAAAAACTAAGAGAGTGAGAAAGAAAGACAGAGAGAATGAACACAAATGAACATTTCGGAGAGGATATTCATTTCAAAGGATGCTGCAGGAAAATACTTTTCAAATGTGTACTGTCGTATGAACTTTGGAAAAAATGTTGATGGAGAGGCTTTCTTCCTGGCTGCCGTATGGGATTTTCCTTTCTTAGTTGTTGCAACCCTTAAAATGCACTTTTTGTCATATACACTTGTTTAGTATTGTTGTTGTTATTTTTTGCTTTCATCTCCGTTATTTCGGTTCATTTTTGCAAATCTCATGTGTGCAAGTGAAGTTTTACACGTTTTTTTGTTGCCTTTCTTATTCGGTATTTTATTTTTGTATTTTACTTCCACAATGCGTGTGTGTGTTTTCTTTTTTCTTCCCTACTTTTTCAGCATTTTATTTTTTTTCATATCCCCACCCGGAAAATTCATCGCTTGCGCTTGTGGACCGGTATAAAAACCCCTCGCACAACTAAACCATTCTCATAAGTTTAACAACCATACGCCGTTCAGTTACTTTGTGTATTTTCGAATACGAGACGCAAAAAGATTCCTGAAAAGAAAAATCTCTGTGAAAAACGTCTGTTAGTGTTGGATGTGTTAAAATAAAATACTTGAAAATATACAAATCAGTGTAAATGGAAACAATGTTGTCAATTGTTAAGAATAACGAATATTTATTTTGCAGATTTAGAGTATAAAATACTTCAATTAATGTTCTCTCATGAATTAGTTTAAATAATAAAAATTTGTGAATTAATTTTGAAAATGTGAAAATTATAAAAAAGTGATAAATAAGACATTAATCGTGTAAGTTCTTAGTTGAAAGAAGTCCTGCGCCGAAGTTTAAAATGCTGTTATTGATGCGATGTTAATGGTAATTAGCGGGTGTTTTTTCAAATGATTTCTGTATTATTTTTTTTTAATATTTAAAGTGATTGGGAATTGTATTTGCTATGAATTACTTCAATTTTATAACTAATTATTGGAATTATAAAATTAATCAGAACTGATTATCTTAAGCTTTTACCAATTTTCTTATAAGAGCTTTATGAAACCTTTATAAAGCTAATTTTATACGGACATTTTTTCATAGCCTTTCTTTACATTATATAAAACATGTAGTAAAAATTTTGTATTAGAATACCAAAATATTATCTTATTTTACCAATTTAATATATTGCCGCCAAAAATTTGTAATTAAAATTATTTAGCCCCCATATTCATAAAATTTAAATTGATTTGGAAATCGTTCTTATTTCAAATTTTTCATACCAAATTTTCTTAAAACATATTTCAAATACCTTTTGATTTTTTATGAATATTTAGAAATTATAATAATTAAATCAACTCGATTTAAAATAAATTTTTCAACTGAGTGGTGGATGTAAATTTATTACTTCGGGTTGAAATATTGTCATACGAAGTTAAAAATACTTGACTTGCTTTACTTTTACTTTACTTTTACGCTTCCACTTAGAGTATTTAGGATTTTGTTTACCTTTAAGTTAATGCAACTAATTAGCAATGTATAACTTTCCAGTCACGTGTATTTTGATCAGATTTAGAAAATACTATCTTCAGGTGATGCTTATAAATTTGTATACATAGATGTGCTGAAGCTTTATTATTACTCCAAATGTTTCTTGAAGCTACGTACCTAGTCCTGCACAGTTCTCTATAAATTATTTTTGTTTCTCCAGTGCTCAGGGGATACCCAATAGATATGCAATGCATTGCACTGTAACTATATAGAGAGAGGGACAGAATAGACAGATGTTGAAAGCAGTACGATAACAGATTAATTCTTGCACAAATCTGCAAATTAAGTGTTAATTATAAAGCAATTAAAAAGGCGGACTATCTGGCAAAGCGCGGGGGCAAATTTATCGTTAATTACAGCGAGCCATTCTGTCGACTTACGAAAAGAACCAGGAATGGAATTCTTAGAAAGCAGAAGGAAAATAATTGTCTGCTTGATGGCATAATTGTGCCGGCCAGCGTCAGGCCAAACGCTACCTGATCCCGAACAGGGCAATCTCAGATAAGCTGCTATTGCTGAATAGGGCAGACTTAAGTCTTTTGATAGAGTACTTCACATGCCATTTACGCCTGAGGTACCACGTGAATATAATTGTTCTCACTCAATTTTATGAAAGTGACACCGAGAGCTGTTAACGCGTTCTTTGCGATTGCCTGCACTCGGCACACAGAGGTTTCTTCATATGTGTAGCATTGTTGTGCCTTCACACAAATTGGCGAACAGCAGGCCCTTAAGACCCATAGAATGATTGGTCCAATGTGATGAACTTTGCACAATAGGTCTTCTTTGATCGCTGTGCTTTATGGCCCCAGTAATGATATAAAACCAAATTGCGCGTCTCTGATGTTAATTTTGACACATTGTGTTTAAGCTAATGAAAGCCATTTTAGTTATTATTTTACTTCGCCGACGTTTCATTGCTCAAATACCGACGAAGGAGGGTCAGAAAACTCAAGTGGCGGAGTCAACAAACTAACTACTCAGCCATTAGCCGAGTATTGTTACCAATACTGAATAGTAGTAGTTAATGTGCAAAAAAAGAATGGTTTGGCAATTCGTATTTGGTTTTGTTTTCTCTATAAAAAAAGTTTAATTACCACAGCATTGTAAGAATCTTTTGGAATTCTGATGGAAAAGAAATTTATTTTTATAACTAAAGAACTTGCATTGCTCAAATACCAAGAAATAATGCCATAGTAAATAACAAACATTGTTGGTGACTGGCTAACTACAAACTACCGCTAACTACTTCAGCTAGCAGCACTTTCATTTTAATTAAAATCGGAAGGAATTCCTTTGTTCTGATTAGCGCCTTTAAATTTTTAAACGCCATATGATAAATGGAAATTAAGTGAAACAAATCAATATTTATGAATTTGTAAATTGTACACCGAAAAAAATTAGTAAAAAATAAAAAAACCGCACACAGAAAAAAATATTAATTTTATATTTTTACTTAACACCTTTAATTATAATAATTTATATATATATATGTTACATATATTTAATTATTATTATTAGGCGATCAAAAATTATGTCAACAATAATAATTAAATTGATACTATTAATGTCATTACAGGTGAAAATCTAATTAATTTTATAATTGATATTACAAAATTTAATTTTAATTACAATTTAGTTTTATATTTTTATTTGTAAGTCTAAAAAATAATCACTTTCTATAAGAAATTAAGATGCCAACTATTAGGAAAAGATAATTTCATTATCTGGTCTTAATAAAATCATTAAGTAGGCAATCCACATGCTTAATTCGAAAGTAAATTAAATTTTCAGTATTTGTTGCTGTGCGTTCGAATCCGTTGCTCCATGTAATAGAATAGTAGAAGTCCTTGGAACACTGGTCAATTAGATTGCATTCGTTCCTTGTTAATACTGAGAACATTAACTCATTCTGTATTCAATACCCTTGTATTCTATACTTTTTCTAACCATGAGTATAACCATGACTTTTAATGAGTATAGCCAACACTGGCTGAAGTCTATTTTTTTTAATTCATGTTTATTTGCAATCTTTTTACTTCAAAATAATTGATTTAAGTTCCTTTGAACTTAATAAATAAATATATTTTCATGTATGAACATTTTAAATATTAATAAAGAAATTAATATACATAAGTATTTAAATATTTAAGTCTCATGAGTAATATTTGTTAATTTAATAAAGTCATATTTATTTTAAAATTTAAAAAGGAGATCTGATATGTGAAGCCTTTATACACCGATTCGCTTCAGGTCTGACATCTAGAGTATTTATCGCAAGAATATTGTCATGATTGCTAAGTCTGTTCAGATAATGTGTACTTTATTTTACCATTTCCTCTTTAACTTTTAAAATATTGACGTATATTTTTGTGCATTCGTTATAAGTCTCAAAGTTTTAGACCTATGAATGATATTAATATTATAAAATGACACTGTTCTCCTAAAGTTGAATACCATAAGAGCAGATAGACTTTAAATTCGGGGTGTACAGATTTAGGAACCATAATTCTGTTTAGGTGTACTGGGGGCAGTCACCTTTTCAGAGTTCTATGTAACATGAGACGACTTTTCTGCATTAAAATTCATGTTTCATTTTTTTTTAGCCATACGTCACGTTGAGTTCATTCTAAATAATATTAGAAGCCTTGACAGCAAATTGTGTGACACCAGCAAAATAAAATTATTACTAAAAATGGCTACCAAAACAAAACTTTAAAATTGAATACGTCTCATTGACATCAGAGGGGCTGCAACACTGCTATGAAAGCAAAAGCAGTATTGTAAAAATAATAAAGCTTTCTCCTATCTATCCCTTCATCTCTATCACTATTCCTTTGCTAAAAGTTAACATATAGTAGTAGGCAATCAGCTTGAATGTTCTCTTTAAAAAAAAGAAACTAAAAGGTCTATATGAATCACCTGAGTTTTCAGGCTTTTTCGGTTTTATTATCATTATTATTTTAGCATGTTTCCATTGGGTGGGGAAATGTGAATGCCACAAAATAGCATGAAAGGGAATTGTCAGAAAAACGAAACTTTCCGCAGCAGAACTTTAAGAACTTTTGAATCAATATTATCATATTCCGGAGAATTTTTCAAATTAGGTTTTTCATTTTCAATTTTTATGTCTTTGAATTTCAGAGGCTTTATAGGTCGACTAATTTCACATGGGACATCGATAAAATTATTTATTTTCATTTCCTCTTACGCGAACAATTAACAAAATCAATAAACCTAAATTAATCAACAAAAAACAATAAAATTTTAACAGCGAATTAACAGAAAAAAGAAAAAAAAACAAAAAATCCGCTATAGCGGTGACGGGCGAACAGAATTAATCAGTGTTGAGACTACCAACCACTGTTGTCACTTCGGGTCACGGTGACCGGATCAGGGCTTTTATGGTATTTTTTCTTGTCATTATGCTGAATTTCCTGACCATACCCGAATAAATCTTTTGTATTGTTGATGCCCTTGTGTTAGTTGCTGCCAGACTGATTAGTGGTGCAGAAATAACATTGATCGATCACCGGCAGTCGTTCAAGCGGTGATTAGCTCAATCACGTCTGCAATACAGAAGATAGAGATTATATTTGATTTTTCTTGCGTTGATCATGACAGGCCGATTCAGAATTGCAACATACGTGGTCTAAGGGCAAACTTCTTCTCTGTCTATGCTCACGTTTGTCTCCATCGGCCGGATGTTTTCGCCCTCAGTCAAACCCAGGTGTCTGAGGCTGCTGACATACAAGATTTTCACTTACCTGAGTATCACATTTTCCATGTACACAGGGGCCTTGCAATTTATATACGCAATTAAGTTGTGTACCAGTGTCAGCAATCTTTAGGCACGCTGTCTTTGGGTTAAATTCAAAATCAGGGCACATCTTCTGCATTTCGGTTTTCTTTCGATGCCCTTTTCGGCACTATATCGGAGATCCTCGAAAATTACCCGAACAGTCAAATCGTTATTGCTGGTGATTTCAATGTCCATAATTTATCGTGGCTCCGCCATTCGAGCCATACAACTGCAGAAGCCCAATATGCTGAGTTATTCGCAGCGCACAATCACCTTGCGCAATTAGTGAAAGAACCAACACATATTTCATGTGTTGATGGGCACCAACATAACACCCTCGACCTTTTTCTCACTTCACACCCAGATAAGTATGAAGTGAATAATAGCGCACCTCTCGGAAATTCGGATCATTGCACCATTTCTGCCTCCTTTTCAATTGCGGAACTTCGAGGCGTTTCACCGCCAGCTACGAAACGTTTGAAATATATTTACGAAAAGGCACGTTGGGCTGAGCTCAACGATTTCTTTCGGCATTTGAATTGGAGGCTCTGCTTCCTTGACAATGATGTCAATCCCATGGCTGAAATGGACCAAAATATAATATTGCTTGGTATGAAAATGTTCATACCATCGAAGCAAATTTCGATTAGGCCTAGGCCGAAGTCTTGGATTAATCAGACGTGCGGACTTGCAGTCAGTTCCAGAGAGGAAGCATTTAGTATCTGGCGGAATGATAAAAACACAGATAATGATACGATGCGGAAAAGTTCGAGATCTTCGTGTGTCAAAGTGCTAAGACGTGCAAAAGCTTTGTACGAGCAGCGTCTTCGCGCTAAAGTTCTTACTGCCGCGCGGAGAAGCAAAAGCATTTAGTCATTCGTTAAAAGAGTAAAGGAAAATGCTAGTTCTTCTATTCCGCCTCTTTTAATAGATGCTCAAATATTAACTGACACGGTTGAAAAGGCTAACCTCCTGGATGAAATGTTTGCAGGTAATTCTCACCTGCCGGAAAGCAATCAACCACTTCCCGCTCCCGAGCGTGCAACCGTAACTTTGCCAAAGATATACTTTCGAGCTCGTGCAGTTAAAACATAAATAAGTCACCTGGTCCGGATGGAATTCCGGCACTGGTCTCAAAACAGTGCTCTTCGACGTTATCGCGTCCTCTGGCAATCTTTTTCAGTATTCTGTACCATGCAGGCGAATTCCGTCGTGCTGGAAAGTTGCAAATGTAAAGCCGATTCCCAAGCATGGAGAGGCAAGCAACCCTGACAATTATCGCCCAATCGCAATATGCTCTACTATTTCCAAAGTGATGGAGAGTATGCTAAATTTCCATCTTTAGAAGTATCTGGAGGCCAATAGCTTACTTTACGACCGGAAATATGACTTCCGTGGAAGACGTTCCACGGGAGACTTATTAGCCGCCCTCTCGGAAAGTAAGGTAGTGGCTCTAGATATTTCAAAAACATTTGACAGAGTGTGGCATGGAGCACTATTGTCCAAACTTATTGCTTTTGGTGTCGGTGATATCTTCTCTCGATTTATATCGAGCTTTCTCAGGGTTCCAGCACAATGCAATGCATGTGTACGAATCATCCCCTGAGTGCCGGTCCAGAAAAAAAAAAAGAAAAACCCTTGGTTGTTTGTGCGTATTTCAAGAAATACATCATAATTCTAATATATAAAATTCTCGTGTTGCGTTGTTTGTAGTTAAGCTTCTCCGAAACGGCTTGACCGATTCTCATGAAATTGTTTATGCATATTGGGTAGGTCTGAGACTCGGACATCATCTACTTTTCATTCCCCTAAAATTAACCACGCCCACTTTACTCCCACTTTTTTACCTGCTTTTTCCTTTTTTGCTATATGGGTATCAAATGAAAGGGTATGATGAGGAGATTTTGAAAAGTTTATCATCAACGCTTTCGATTATAAGTAAATCCCCGCTCATAATTAAGGGCGCGTCCATTCCTGGTCAATTTGGCAGCGAATTACTACGCATTACTGAGAGAACTCATTGTTCGACCGACAATTTCGTATCTGGAACAAACTTCCTTCAGATGTCTTTCCTGTCACTTTTGACATTGGAACATTTAAATCAAATTCCATAAAAACTACGAACTCCATCATCTTTTCTTTAACTTAATTTCCTAGTTCCAGCACAATGCATCGCATGAGTAGTGGTAATCTTCTGAGTGCTCGTCCAAGATAGAAAAAAAAGTAAAAGTTAGTTCCGTGATTTTGCATTTCACCTAACGATATTTATCTTTAACAAGTCTGGTCTTAGTTATCAAATTTTATATTTTTAGCTATCTTCGACCAGGGGAAGACCCTACACATCCGAGGCATTGTGCTAGAACTATATTTTTACAAATTAAGGCAACAAATTGTATATTCCCAGACCTGCCCTCAATACAATTATTTTAAAAATTCAATCAGATAATTAGAACATACTTTTGTATGAAAATTACCGACAAGAAAATACAATGCAGCATAATAAAACGAATATAATAATATATTTTAAAATTAAACTTTAATAGAAAGGTCGAAGAAATTATATCAGTAATTATTTTAAATAAATAATCCGAAAAGTGCAATGTAATTCGTTTCACTTTAGAAACAGATAATCATTTTTATTATAAATTATTTTTATTTGATATCAATTAAGTAAATTTTATTTATCATTTAATCTTCTGGGCAAATAAAAGTAAATGATTCGCATAAAAGAAAAAAAACTATTCAAATTCATTTTCGTAACATCAATTCTTAATATAATGTGCGTATATGTATGATTCTACGTATGTATGTTGAAATTACATGTTGTCGTTGTTGTATATGTTGGCTTAAACCCTAATTTTAAATGCATATAATATATAACGGCCTATGTATATGTTGCTTTGTGTTGCAAATTTATTTAACCAAAATACATAGACCGAAGAGCTGGTACTTGCCGAATTTTTGCCATTGAGTTTGTATTATTTTTTCATCAACATGTTTGAACATGTTTTTATGTGGCCGGAGTATGAAATTAATGTTGATATTTTTTTGTTGTAGTATTTTTTGAATTGTTTGTTGTTATCGGAATTGTATTATTAGATTTTGTTAATTCAAATTTGTATAAACACATAATATATACGCACATCGAAAACGTCAGTGAATATGGGTTGTCACACATTTTTGCGAGAGTGAGTGGTTTCCTGTGAATGATCCCCAAATGTTACAAAAATATGATACATTAGCTTATCTATTTGTGTGCAGCTGATTGTTTAGAATTTAATTTTTAATTTTTTAAGGTTCTTTCTTAAGCTAAGGCTCGCTCGGTTGATAACCGGATTTTTCGGTTTTGTGTCGATTTTTATAGATAGAAAATTTTGTTGACGGTTTTCAAGTTTCAATTATAAATAAAATATGCTTACACATGCATATATCTATATTTATTTATAAAAAAAAATGTTATCATTTGAAAATTTCAATATGCACATTTCTTTTTAGCATGACCTAATTTAACCGGAATTAATATTATGTAACGTGTGATTAATATTTGTTCTGTTATAAATCATACGGTTATTTATTGTGCCGTTATTTTTTTATCTTGAACCAGCACTCAGGAGATGACCCCTACACATGCGGTGTATTATGCTGGACCTAGAGGAAAGGGATAGTAGGAGAAATGATAGGAGCTGAAGCTTCACTATCTTACAACACTGCTTTTTTCGTTTTGTTGTCAACGTAATGTGTTTGAAAGACCATACTACATTTAAAAAGTTACTTAATGTCAGTATTTTATTTTTAGTAAAAGAAATCAGGCTAATGACAAAAAAATATTCAAAATGTGTGGATACCAAATACAATCGACACTGGATAATTTGAATCTACAGAGTATCTGGTAGCAGTTTTTTATTTTCAAAACTTAAATTAAAAACGTAATAATTGACACAAAGTTTTATTAAGAGCATTGAACGATAGAATGGAAATGCGGATTTTATTTTTTAAGAAATATGTCATCCAGATTCTTCAGATCCTCTTTTTAAATTTCATGAATAATCGCTCTTGGAAGTCCCAGTTAGGTTGCTCTTTTCCGTATTGAAAGTCGCGGATTTTCATGTAAACTGCTTTCAACCAGTTCAATGTTTTCGGTAGTCCTTGAAGATCGACTGGAGCCTGGCCGGTCCATTACTTATTCGCCGAATACCGAACTTTGAACAAAATTGTCGACGAGGAATTACGTACGAATCATTACTCCTAAAAAATGTCTCCACAGCGAACGAGCGATGCTCACTCGACCACTGCGACATCGTGACTGACAAATCTGCAAAATCGATAATTCCAAATGCGCCACCTTCCCTCTACACCGTTTATAACTTTTTGAAATAATCGTATTTAAAAATATAAATTTGCCACCAAAAACAGAAAGTCCATGTAATTTATTCCCCTCGGTAATTTGAAATTATTTGAAAAGCATCTTGGTCGCCGACACGTTTGAATTTCTTCGGCGTTACGCTTTATAACTTGAGTTACGTTATTATTCTGCGTTTTATCGTTTAATTTATCTTTTATTCATTGTTGTACATAGAATTTCATCTTGCTCGCAAACGCTCTATAATATTAGCTTTTATACCCTGTATAATTTAAACTGGAAATGTGATTGCTTACGTGAACCATTTTAACAATTAAACCGTAATAGTTCTTTATTTGTTGCCACTGTTAAAAAAAAACTTTTATAAATATGTGTAACAAGAAATAACTTGTACATATGAATGAATGTACGCGACTGGAAAATATTTGATTTCAGTATTCTCATCAATAACGCGACCGCGGTTATTTTGACTCATATCATTAATATATTTCACATAAAAAAATGGTATTCAATATAAATACTACAAATGTTTGTAAGTACAAAAAATTTTACATTATTATTACTACATCTTTTTAAGTTTAAATTGAGAAAATAGAATTTGATAATGAGAAATTCAATGTGATATTGCGAAAAAACAAATTGATAATGAGAAATTTTCTTTCATATTGAGGGAAAAAAAATTGATAATGACAAATTCCATTTCATAGAGGGAACATACAATTTGATAATCAGAAGCTCAAGTTAACATCGAGAAAATACAATTTTATAATGAGAAATCCAAATTAATTATTAGTTTGTTTTTTCTCAGTAGATTTCTCATTAGAAAATTGTATTTTGTCAATATCAATTTGGATTTCTCATTATCAAATTGTTTTTTCTCATTATCAATTTGTATTTCTAATTATCTAATTGCATATGTCTTCTCGATATTAATTTAAGTTCCTGATTGTCTATTTGTTTTTTTCCAATATAAAATTGAATTCCTCATTATCCCAAAATGAAATTGAATTTATCATTATCAAATTCTTTTTTCGCAATATCAATTTCGATTTCTCAACATCATGCTGTATTGGCTCAATATTAATTTTTATTTCCTCAATATAAACTCAAATCGGTATAAAAAGAATTATCATTTCTGGAACTATTATTTATTACTTATTACGTAACAATCCATCTCTCCATCAGTACATCAGTATACTGCAATTCAAATTCAAAATAAATTGTTAAAATACTCCTTAATGGGATTTATTTACAAAAGTGGACAATATCAACTTCATAATATAAAATCGTAGCAATGGCAACATAGGCTAAAAAAGGAACCAATTCAAAACGAACTGTAGAACGAAAGATTTATTCAATAAGGCAAGTAAATGCAAACATATGTATATGTATGTATGTATGTATGTATATGGATATGCATATATAATTTAGTTTAGCGACCAGTGTGAAGCAGATATGTATGGCTGTGCAGCTTATCAATTTATAAACAAAAAAAATTAAATAAAATTATTAATAAATTTAAGGAACAACTTAACATTTTTTGAAGTAGATCCGTATAGTATGTAAAAGGTGTAAAATTTAAATAAACTAAATTTAACTTTGAAGAAAATGAAATTAAAGGACTGAAGTTGAAAGCGCCGAAATAAATTTATATTGGTTGCAGTGAATGACAATCATAATAAATTAGCGTTTTGGTACCAACTTGTAAGGAAAGTTTGAAGATAAAAAATTATCCAAAAATGTTACCATACATACAGATTTAGAAATACGAGTATCATTCATTAAAAAATTATTCAGTTATTCTTAAATATTGTCATTGAAAATATTATACATCTTAAAAGTGAACATTTTAGGCACACTAGTTTTGAAGAATTTCTTAATTTCTTCGTTTCACAAGATCTGTGGCATTGAATATAAACGCCTCTTGATAAATGTATATAAAAATTGTGAGAAATATCGACTACTAAAATTTATTCCTATCTGAAGTCTGTATATTAATAATTCGCTATGAAACTTAATGATTATAGTCGCCACCATAATATTCATAGTCGTAATATTGACTATCGTCGCATTCATGGTATTCGTCATTATAAAAGAAATAATCAAGTGTTTCACACTCTTCTTCATACAAATTCTCACTCTCCTGATGAAAATCAAAAACAGTGTTATTGTTATCATTCTCATAATCATAATCATCATCATCACCGTCATATTGACTATCATCGTATTCATGGTATTCTTCATTATAATCGAAATTATCCTCTGTATCATACTCTTCTGCATAGAAATTTGCACTCTCCGGAGATAGTTCATAGACAGTGTAATTGTTATCATCATTAAAATTTTCACTCCCCTGAGATGTATTGGCCATGGTGTTACTGCCATCATTATCATCATCGAAATTCTCACTCTCCTGCGTTATATTGGTTGTAGAGTCATTGAAATTTACATCAAAGATAGTGTTATTGTCATCATCTGTATCATCATCATCAAAATAACTGGTAGCCAATGTTACAAAATTTTCCAAAATGTTATTTTCCTGTGACATTACAGAATGATTTGGTAATACAGAAGAATTGCTTTGATTTTCTGCCATTGAAGAAACTGTAGAATTTCGAGAGTACAAATGTTGATCAGTGCATTTAATATTTTTCTGTTGAATAAATAAAAACATGCATTAATTTCAGTATTTCTTATGGTTGTAATAAAATAAAATTTTTTTATTAAAACTCTATTCGATATCATATGCCGTAATTTTCCCTCATCTACCTCCCTTTTTTTTCTAATTAAGTCAGAAACTTATTAATGCTGGATATTTGTATGTTATTTTAAGTGGTATACGATAACATTTTCGATTCGAATTACAGAGTAACGCCAAGCTCTGGAAAATGGATATTGTTTGGAAGCCGCAGTATAACGTTCATATTGATAAGAGTGAATCCATTCAAAAACAATTTTGTCTGTTATGCCTTCGAAAATGGTAGCGATGGTCGCAGTAGTCTGGACGTTGACTACAAAACGAAAAATTTTTTTGGGGCCAAATCGTTACATCCGTGAACGTAACGACAATCGTACGAAAGATAATTACGTTATACGTTAATCGTATGAACGGAGTGGGATTATGACATACGTATCGTAATTTTACTTAAGATTCACAATAGGTTTTAACTTCCACAACACTGCGAATGGTATATTACATTCACAATAAATGTGGAACTGTCAAAATAATTAAAAAATATTATTCCAAACGTAAATATCATAAACTAAACTTACAATTCTGTTGTAAATATGGAGCCGGGATTGTTATTTTATGTAAGTTCAAGTGAAAGTGAAGACGATGAAAGAATAATTCGTAGGCAACTGAGGTATCGTAGCAATCCATTGGCACTGTCGAACACAGTGTAAGATTTAAAAAATGGGTTTCGCCAAATTCATTTCGCCATTTCATAAAGACTTAATTGCAGCTTTGTAAAGCGGTTCCGGTTGAACAAAGAGGCTTTTATATATCTCCTAGATGAATTAAATTTAAAAAGAACAGATGCCAAAGCCGTACCTCCAATACTGCAATTGGCGACTACTTTATCAATTTTGGCAACGGGTGGTTACCAACACTCGATAAATATAATATATATATAAATATATATATATTGTCGACGGTTCTGGAAGGCATGCAGAACAAATTATGCGCGAAATATATAAAATTTTTGCCAAATGAGTCGTCTGAATGTAAGGAATGGTTTTATGAGATATATAGAATACATGGAGGTAATTTGAATAACTTTATAAGTAGTTAAAGCAATCAAAAACTGCAAACTGCCTCACTGGTCACTGAACAGTAACGGCTTCAGCTGTATCCAATCACAGGCACATCAGAACGCCCTCCTTCGTCGGTATTGTGTAGCTTCGGCGAAGTAAAATAATTAGTAAAAAAGACTACGAAAAATGAAGCTTAAAAAAATTTTTTTTTAATACGTCTCCTTGACATCAGAGACGCTACAACACTGCTATAAAAAACAAATAACATGCAAAAAGCAGTGTTGTAGATAGTGGAGCTTCACTCCTATCATTTTTTTAACTATCCCTTTCCTCCAGTTCCAACACAATGCTCCGCATGTATAGTGGTCATCTCCTGAGTGCTGGTTCAAAATATAAAAAAAACAATTTCAGGCGTTTCGCCTACGAAACGTTTATAAAAATATTTTCACATATCTTCCATCGCAATAATGTCGGCAGACTAAGGTGACAAATATGTTCATGCACAGGCTTTGATGTTATTGTGTACTGGAGATACGATTATGGCCTATTAGGCTAGGTCTTATTGAAAAGAATTAATAAATGCAATGAAATGAAAAATTTCAAAACTATAATTTCTTAATGTGAACACTAATGCAATTAAAATTGCACATTAGTACTTCGCTTTGAATGGACAAAGCTCAAAAGGAGAAGTATGACCGATGACGAATTCTATGTGCACCGGCCTTTACTTATGAATGCATGTGTTTATAAGTATGTGGCTTTGCATATAAATGTGTACATATCCTAAACAAAAGAAAAAATATAAAAAAATAAAAAGAAGCCTTCTTTTCGCACAATTTATATGGACATTAGGTACGTAAAGTTTAATATCGCCGATTTTTTGATTGTATGGCAAAAATATGTATTTTATTGTTGCAGTATTGGAAGAATATCGACTCGCACCGAACTTTAAATATAGTACATATTAATTTTGATAGTATTTTTAATTTGCATATACATACAAAGGCATGAGTTATTTATGTTGATAAAATATTCCTTTGTTAAGTATATATCTCTAACCCAAGCCATATTATCAGTATAATGTGTTTATCTCTGCTATGTACTGATGTCATGCTTTATATTTTACAAACAACGATCAAATTAGTTTGACCTTCACCGTTAACGTTGTCTATAATAGAAAACGCTAAGAATGATCTGCGGGAAAAGAAAAACTTTATTTCTTTTATGAAAATATCAAATTTTATTTGATGTACGATCTACGTATACTGTAAAACTATCAGAAATGCTTTCATCAAAGCTGAATTTAAAACACCACATGGTATAGCGCAGTTCGATGTTGTTAAAGAAATTTTCGAGATCGAGTAGGGAAAAGTAACAAAAATTATTAAATTAACAGTGCACATAAACCAAAATACCTTTCATAAGATGCGTGAAGGCATAGCTGTTCCAAATTTGAGAAATTCAGTTGCTGCTGCGGTCCAATCTGCTAATGAAAATCGCCGGTTTACACGAAGTTTATCAGCAGTAGCCACTTCAACGTGTAGATTTATAAAAAAGCTCGATAGCTGTTTTGATTGTTTAAATACTATGTATTTTAACGAGGCATAGCCCTTGAAGCGTGGCTTGAAGCTTAATGGCACAGTTTAGAAATTATTCGAAGAGATAATTACTTATATGAAACAAATCAAATATGCAGGAAGTAAAATATATTCAATCAATGGCCTAATTCTAACCACTAGAGGTATTTTGTATCTATCGTCCGAATTGCTTCAGAAAACTTAAATTTACTCTGAATTTTAACGAGTCATTTCAACCAAGATCCGCTAGAAAACTTGTTTTCATACATATATATGTACCAATGGTCTCTGCAAAAATTCTTCGGTTTATGAATTAAATATCGCAGTAGCTAAACTATCATCTCTAAAAATAACTCAATTCAGCCCCTCATCAAATTGTGCAAACGAGGATGCAATATTTTTACCAATTGACTTTAAAATAATTTTAGAAGATACTCAAAGAAGTGAAAGTATATCAGAAAGTGTGAGTAGTTTACGCTGACGTAGATGTTACAAGCATATTCTATGAAAATGAAGATCCTGATAGTTTTAACTATAAAAATTTTCAAATAGAGTTAACATCAAACCGATATTTTGTTGGTTATATATCTTATGCCAAATTCCGTATGGATAAAATTAAACCTGCGCAAATCTTGTCAAAACCCTCAGAAATGTTTCTTCATGCAAAAATTTTGTAATTTTATATAATCCATCAGTAGTGCGATTCACCATGCAATTTTAACGACATTTGTTTCGTTAAAACTGCTTAACACTAAAATAAACGATTTTACTATTCACTAACATATTTATTTTATTTTATTTTATAATATATTTAATTTATATATATATATTTATATATACAGTGCGCTCGGGAAAACGTCAACTAATTAAAACCGCGAGTGTTGACGTTTAACAAATTGTTGACGTTTATGAATGTAGAAACTTTTAATAAGAAACATATTGATAGTGTGCTTTAAAACGTTTTTATTGACTATAAACTAAAACGAAACATAAACAAATACAAAAAAGAACAAAAAAGGCTTTCAGCCTAACTAAAACTAAAGGAACACATTTTAAAAGAGATCACATTCCACATACATACTTATGCATCTAAAAAAAATCTGTTATTTTTTTCTGTTGTTTTTTCCATTCCAATACTTGGAGGAAGGCTTTCTCTTGTAAACGTCTTAATACATTTAGGTCATTTTGCTCAACATTCTCGCATTGAGCCCAATCCAAAGCCCTGTTAAATATTTCGACAGCTTCGTTTGGTTTTATTGTCTGTACATTTGTACTCGTATCTAAATCGTTGTCATCATCATCGGTCACTTCTAACTCCTCAATTTCACACGAATTAGAAACATTACCCAGTAGAACATCTTCATTCCACTTCTGAATGGATGGTACTGTACCTTAAAAAAATGTATAATGTTACTAGTCGTGTCGTTAAAATAATTTTAAAAATCGATAAACCTGAGACCCATTTCTTCAATTTTTTGTTTTAGCTTGATTTTCAATGGGTCGACAAGCAAAGGCTGCGAAGATAGCTTTTCTCCAGTTATTTTAAGCAGGCAAACTCCAAATCTTTTTTTAAAACCTTGCAACCATCCATCACTTGCGTTAAAAGAACATTTCTTTTCTTTCACTTTTAGATAAATCTCTTTAGCCTTTAGTTTGAGCGCCAAAAAAGACAACACATAGAGATGCAATTTCTTTTCTATTCTACGTACTTATACGGGGAATACCCAAATTCTGAACTAATTAAATAAAATAAACGTGTGTGTGATCAAAACTGCGTATTTTAACTGTTGCTAAATTCAAAATTTTGAAAAATTAAGGGTTGACGTTTTGGGATGTTGACGTAAACTAGTGTTGATGTTATCCCGAGTGCACTGTATATATATATATATATATATAATAATATATTTTATTTTATAATATATCGTTAGGTTATTTCCTTAACAGCTTTTACGTTAACTAACCACACTACTTTTTCAGTTATTTATTTTAACACAAATCTAAAACACACACACATCCATACATTCATCTTATTTATTTCCAAAAATTTCGATTTTGTTTCTATAAATATATAATAATCAAAATTTTTACTTATATTTTGCAAATATAATAAAGAAATAAATAATATAAAATTATTAATAATCTGATTTTTTCGTGATTCGTATTTAATCATTTTTTTTTTAAATATTTTTCTTAATGGCTTTTCGTATATTTTCAGTGAGATGCCACTTGATTTAATTTTTTAACTACTAACGTTAACACCAAGTTACTGAATCAAGTTACAATCGTTACTGCAAACAGCTAAACAGTCCTTAAATTTTAACAGATAACGAATCGATTAAAGTTACTGAATCGCACTACAGGCTTATTTTTTGCAGTGTGCAAGATTCACATAAAAGTTTTCGGAAAATATTTTTCTAATTGTAAAGAAATAAAAAACATAAAAAAACTATTGTTGAACAATGTGTAAATTGTAAAAAAAAATACAACGTATGGAGATGCTAAATTTATTAGTTCTTACGCTATTAAGAAAATATTCCTCTTGGGTAACATATCAATGCAAAGAAATAAGCACTGAAAAACTTGAAATTTTAAAGCAATAAATAAAACATATTGTATATACTTTTGTAAAGAAGAAGTATTTATGGTTGGCAAACTTATGTTATCTCACTTTATATACATATATTAAATGTAGGTATACAATTAAGATATGTAAAACAAATAATTATAGTTCGGTGCGAATGGATATAATTCCAATACTACAACAGTAAAATATGTGTTTTTACCCTACAATAACTAAATCGGTTGAATTGGCTTTACATAATTTATTTGCACATGAATTACAGTGCGAGCGCGGTTTACGCAACCACTGATTATTGCAACACCACGATTAGCGCAACAGGTAATTTTTTTACATTACAGTGTAACTTTTTCTGTTTTATTGAAGCAAAAGCAATTTTTTTTATAGAGAAAAATACTTTTACGCTAATGTACATATTGTGATACTCAAAAATTTTAGCCGTTAATTTACAGTTAATTTTTGTTTGTTTGGTTTTTACTCTCTTTCATCTTATGACGAAAGTTGCATATCAGTTAAATGTAGATCATTGTAAGGTGCATACCTACATTTTATTGTAATAAAAATGGGAGTAGTAAAAAAAGTATTAAAGCTCACAATTAAACAAAAAACAGAAATTTTGAGCAAATTACAGCTTGGCGAATCTGTTAAAAAGCTTTGTGTTGATTGCAACGTTAACAAAGGGTGGCGATGGTCGAAGTAGTCTGCACGTTGACTACAAAACGAAAAATATTACTGGGTTCTACCCCAGTTTCAGACTCGTAAAAACATCTCGCATTTTTTCTGATGTGCATTTATGAGTCTTTGTGTCAGTTGTTGTCGGAAGGTTTCAGTGGCGAAGGCATAGTCACTGGTCACTGAACAGTAACGGCTTCAGCTGTATCCAATCCACAGGCACATCAGAACGCCCTACTTCGTCAGTATTGTGTATCACCGTAAAATATTACTAAAAATGGCTACTAAAAACGAAGCAAAATTTAATACGTCTGATTGACATCAGAGACGATACAACACTGCTGTAAAAACAAATAAAGTGAAAAAAGCAGTGTTGTAAGATAGTGAAGTTTCACCTCCTATCATTTCTCATACTATCCCTTTCCTATAGTTCCAGCACAATGCATCGCATGTGTAGGGATAATCTCCTGAGTGCTGGTCCAAGATAAAAAAAATCACAATCAGCAGAATAAAAAAAAAACAAGATTGCAATACAAAAATTTGCCCAAAAATCTGAATCCCGAACGAGAAGTCGAGTTACACTTAAGGCAGCTGAGTATCAAAGAATAGAAAAGCTCTTATTCAGATGGTTTTTAAAACAAATGGCGAAAAACGGGCATTTACAAAAGTTCCACCTTTTCAGTAAATGTCAAATAACTCTTTTCAGTGATTGCTTTGGGAAAGTCTAAATTTTGGTGTCGACATTAATAACCGTAATAAGGCTGATTTTTTTCATTATATTTTTATTCGTAGCGATTAATCAAGGCCTCTTTAAGTAGGCGGTGGCAAATAAAGTAGTTGTACAACAATCCAACATTCATATACTTTCTTTATCCGCGATATGTCAAAAACAACTGATGCAAATATTACAAGGAAAATGTGTTTTACTTATAAACATAAAATGTGTGTTAGAATTTTTAATTTTTATAATCATTTTATCCTCACCAAAAGCAGAATTTTTAATTTAACGGCATTTAAATAAATAAACAGAAATAAGTTTTTTAATTTTGAAGCAAAAAACTACCACCTGTTTTAACATCCCCACTTAGTTTGAAACGTCTTACGATTAATATTAGTGTTTTTGGGCGATTATTTTAAAATTTCTGTATTATTTTGGTATATGCAGGGTTACAAGAAGAAGACAGCTTAAACGTGCTAAAACGCCAAAAAAATGTTATACCAAAGACGATTGATATAGTATAACTCTATTTAACTTTCTTAAACAATTTTACAATTAGTCTACCTTGGTTGACAATGATTCGATGTAAAAGGAAAAATGAAAAATTAAATTTTTAATAAAAGTATGTAACTATTTTTTTTCATTTATACAACGCGAGTCTAAATTAATTTTAAATAAATAATAATAATAAAATAAATAATAATAAAATAAATTTCACATATAGTTTATAAGGGAAAAAGCATAATTAGAATCATATATATAAATGAATATTCCCAAAATAAATTCAGTTAATATAAATAATAATTTCTATAAATTTTTAATGCGTAACATCTACGATGTTCAATCAAAGTTCACACAAAATAAAGTGAATATTGACAATAACAATGCTACACTACGTGAAACTGCTTCAATATTTTCATGAAAATCACAAGCATTTTGATGTTTTTGAATATTTTTGGAGTTTTCAATATTTTTGCAACGCACACAAAGACAAATATTGAAAATAAATATTGATGTGTAGGCATCCGTTTTAAAGAAGTTTCTTTTGTGAGTCACAAGAAAATCTGCGGCTAGAGAAGAATCTACGTCATTCGATTTCAATCGAAACTTTTAATTTCATTCCACTAAAAATTATTGGAATTTCATTAAATCTAACATTTTTTAATTTTATTAAGAATTATTTAAACTTCACTTGTTACCGAATATTATTCACCCTCAAACAACTTTCAGTTGCCGTTGCTATCAATAAAGGGAACTAAAAACACTACCTACCGATTTATCCTTGAGCACATGTCTGCAAATAGGACATTTACTTGACCAGGGACAGTCTTTGTACGATATGTAGATATCCAAGCAGCCGCAGCAGAACGAATGGCCACATTGGATGTGCACCGGAGAACGTTTATGTTCCAGGCATAAAACACATATATCGGTTGAGTTCTTACAGTCGCCCATTATTTTTGCATTAAATGATTTTAATTTTTTATTACAGCAAAAATCAAAGTTGCGTTGTTATTATATTAGAAGAATATTTTTATTTCGTTTTATTTAATTTTTCTACGATTGTTTTCTTCTAAGTGACACAATAAATGTAAAAGAAATATCTATAAGAAATAGAATTGATTGAAAATTCAAAAGAAAATATTTTCCATAAAACAATTCAAACTATATTCATTCAAATATATGTAACTCTATAATAATAAAAAACAATGTACAATTTGTTTGTGTAAAAAGTACCCTGTCGCTGTCAAAACCATAGAATACCTAGAAGTGTCAGTTCGGGGTCTGACAAATTTTAAATCAGCTTTTCTTAAAATAGGGGGAGAAAGAGACAAATATACAATTTTACGAAAGATGAAAAGTAAACAAAAGAAAAATGTAAACATAAGTCACATTTTGTGCATAAGAACAAATTTATAATTTCTTGAGGTTTTCTTTGTTTTAATTGTGTTTTGTGTTAATATTATAGTAAAAAAAACATAGTGCAGCTTGTTTTAATGGTGTTTTGTGGTTCTAATCGTGTTTTGTGTTAATATAGCAAAAAAAAACCTAGCGAAGCTAAAAAATTACCAAAAAGAAATTTGTTGTGAATAAGCCAATAAAATAACATTTTAGTGATCTTGTGATTTTTTGGTATCTATTTGTTTTAATAAATGAAATTAATTTTCATAGTACATAATTTTCATAACACAAAACACCACATTGTTGTGTTTTGTAACCACAGATTCCTATAACCTATGTTTGTAACATTGTCGTGCTAAAAATTGCGAAATTGTGAACATAAAGTAGATGAAAAAACACGTTTAATTTTCACATCTAGAAAATAAAAATCAAAACAAAACAGCAATATTGAGGAATTTAGAAGAAAAAGGAATCACCGAACAGAGTTAGGGGGTAAAAGAGACAGCATATTTCTTGATGATGTCTCTTTCTCTGCTCGTTCGCTGCTTTAAACTGACGCCTCTGTATACTTTGTGGTCAAAACCATCAAGATACACATACATATACTTTTTTATGTATGTTTACACCGGGCCGAAATCTAGTAGATTTTATTGAAATCTATTTCGAAATCTCTACACAACACTTTTTCACTTAACGCATACATTATCGGGTGATTTTTTGCACCTAAAAGGTTCAAAAAGGTATTCGTGCCATGTGGCAATGCCAAATATCTTTATTCCATCATGAATTGACTAATACGGTGCTCTGATATATACCTCTATTGAGATTTACGCAATAACTACCATTATTGGGCTCAATATTCCATACAAAATATTAATTAAGTTATTGAGCAACAAGTAAGAAATTGTTATAAATGTTGAGTAAAACTTGAAATGCAACAATGTCTCAAGTGTGTTTAGTAAGCAAAATAATGATGGCGAGTAGTCAGCGTATTGGCTCTGCAACTAGGAGGTCCCAGGTGCATTCCCAGAAAAAGTTTTTTTTATATTAAATTTAAAAAATATTGCACTAAAAATTTTGTTTTTCTAATAAGTAGCTGTAAAAATAAAGAAACAGCTAATGAGTTGGAGCCAAACAAGTGAAGGAGCTCTTCTTAATATGTGGCCGAGCAAAATGGATACACATCGTGGGCAACGGAAAAACGGGCACGCCTACGATAAGATGGCTGATGAGCTCCGTCAACAGGGTTACTATTGTAGTTCCTGAGAAATCCATGTGAAGTTACAAAATTTCACACAGCGGCATTTACATTCATATGTACATAAAATAAAAAGTGGTTTGGGTATTACTGCATCGCCATTGTCAAAAAAATTTGGAAGAAATAAAGTTCAGGACCTCTCCTCGAAACGATAAGAAGAAAAAATAAAATAAAAAAAAGGAGCGGATACTCTTATTTTTCGAGTTATGGGCCTCTGAATTTCCAACAACTGGTTTTTACTATTAAACGGACCACTAAATTATGTTAAAAGAAGAATTATTTCCATTTTTGTAAACTTTCTTTGTTTTTTTTGATTAAACAAATTTTCACGACCAAAATAAAAACAATTTTATTTTGCAGCTGTCAAATGCTTATTGAGTTAGCTAAATTTTGTATGTGTAAACACTAAAATAATTTTGTCAATAAACTGAATATTGACTCAATAAAACACCCATATTTGAACACTGTATAATTTACCTAGTGTTTACACTACATAAAATGCCAGTTGTTTATACAAGCATGCAAGTTTCGTTGATGGTTGCATAGTCTGCAGTCATGTTTATGGTTTCAATTCGTGTTGTATTCGAACTTTCAAAAACTTCAAAACATTTTGATATTTTTGAGTTGCATTGTTGTTGGTTGCATAGTGTGAATTGTTGTTTAGTGCTTTTACTGATTCATTTCCGCGGAAACAAGAAAGCTGTAAAGTGGGATTTTTTTAACTGTGTTTCTCCAGATATTAAATTCAGAATTGTTGTTGCGTTTATGGTCTACCTTTTGGTTGCAGTGTTTGGCTCAAAATATGGAACATGAATGATTAGCGTGTTGCATTTATTTATTTATTTATACATACAGCTGTTTCGTAATGTAAGGGTCAGAAAACTCTTTAGCCCAGCGCTTTATAAAGGCAAGCACACCTCTAGCTTTATTTACAGCCAAGGTAATATGAGAAGAAAAATTTAGCTTAGGATCCAGTAAAATTCCAAAGAGTAGTTAGCTGCAATTGGGTTACTTCTGGAAAAGCGCATGCATTTACATTTCTTTAAATTCAGCTCCATCATGTTATGTCTGCACCATACAAAAAAGTTGTCGAGATCATTCTGAAGATAAACGTAGTCGATAAAATTATTAAAAGAATAAAAGATTTTTACATCGTCAGCGTACATTAGTATATTGGCGAAGTTGATAACATTAGGAAGATCGTTAATAAAGAGCGAAAATAGAATCGGCCCAAGATGGCTGCCTTGGGGAACACCAGATGAGACATATATATACTTAGAAGATGCAACATTTTATGTGTCGCTAGTTAGACCTATTTTAGAATACGGATCAATCATATGGGATCCTCACTACAACTTTCATAATATTCGTATTGAATCTGTGCAAAAACAATTCTTGTTATTCTGTTTACGTGGTCTTCGATGGAGCTCCTCAACAAATTTGCCTTCCTATACGAGTAGATTAGCATTAATAAAACTACCTACTCTCAAAAGTCGTCGTACAATGTTAAATGTGTCTTTTATGACAAACCTTATCAATGGTAATATTTGCTCCCAATTTCTGTTAAATTCTGTTGAGGGTGGCGATGACACGATGGATGGTAGTCTGCACGTTGACTACAAATCCAAAAACATACCTGGGTTCAACCCCAGTTTCAGACTAAAATTTTAAAATAAAAATAAACATCTCGCATTTTTCTGATGTGCATTAGTGTGTCTTTGTGTGTCAGTTGTTGCCGGAAGGTTTCAGTGGCGAAGGCATAGTCACTGGGGACTGGTCACTGAACAATACCGGCTTCAGCTGGTAGCAATCCACAATCGCATTGGAACGCCCTCCTTCGTCGGTATTGTGTAGCACCGGCGAAGTAAAATAATAATAAAAATGGCTACTGAACCGTAGCTTCAGCACTGCTACGAGTATAAACAAAGAACGTGCAAAAGCAGAGCTGCAAAATAATTAATTAAGCTTCACCTCTCTTATCATTTCTCCTACTATCCCTTTCCTATAGTTCCAGCACAATGCTTCGCATATGTAGGAGTCATCTCCTGAGTGCTGGTCCCAGATAAAAAAAAAAAAAAAAAAAAAAAAAATTAGTGTACTTTGTCGTAGTATTCGTCATTATAATCCTCTTGTTATCAACTTTTGTAGATATAATTATGCTATGGCTGATCCTTTTACGAGGTTATGCCGACAATTTAATAATTTGTCTGAATTTGTTGATTTTTTTTTAAATAATAATGTTATAAAGCATAAAATCATTGTTTTTATGAATTCATAAATTCAATATAGTCATAAGTACCTTGTTATTAGTCTGTAAGGATTATATCCATTGACTAAATTTAAATAAATAAATAAAGGAATGCACAAAATTCGTTATTCATGTTGTTGTTCGTGTGTTTTTGTTGCAAAAGTTGTTAATGTTATTCAAGCAACCAATTCATATAATCATGTATATATATGTAAGTACGCAATGCGCAAAAGGAGCCAATATTGCGAGCAAATCCGATAAAAGGTACAAAATTGGAGAAAAAAGTACTCTATTTTTGACGGTCAGTACAATTTCATTTTATTATGCCACTAGCTGCCAAAATAATGGACAAAACGATAAACAGAGTTACACAGTTCAAAATTTAATAACAATTTTCTATACTACTGTAAAATTTAAATTATGACCGACCCGACTTCGCACGGAATCTGTTTACTAATGAGAAAAAAAATAAGTTTTGCTCTTTTTAGCTGACCCGGCAAACGTTGTTTTGCCATATATTATTTCTAGGAAACATTTTTTTAGTTCAATAAAAATAACGATCTACTATAAGTGTGCGGGGATTTACTTATAATCGAAAGCGTTGTAGACAATGAAAGTATGTTTTATTTAGGTTAATAAATTAATCTTTATCAAAGTAACAAATATATCTTAAATTACAATTCTCGATAGCTATCTAAACATTAAAAATAATTATTAATATTTTTACTATCAACTGTATAGTGAGTAAGATAGGAGACCGGCTTCGTTCTCATCCCTTTAGGGTCAGTCGCCATATTGGATTTAGGTTGATGATAAACTTTTCAAAATCTCCTCATCATACCCTTTCATTTGATACCCATATAGCAAAAAAGGAAAAAGCAGGTAAAAAAGTGGGAGTAAAGTGGGCGTGGTTAATTTTAGGAGAATGAAAAATAGATGTTGTCCGAGTCTCAGACCTACCCAATATGCACAAAAAATTTCATGAGAATCGGTCAAGCCGTTTCGGAGGAGCTTAACTACAAACAACGCAACACGAGAATTTTATATATTAGAATTATGATGTATTTCTTGAAATACGCACAAACAACCAAGGGTTTTTCTTTTTTTTTTCTGGACCGGCACTCTGGGGATGATTCCTACACATGCATTGCATTGTGCTGGAACCCTGAGAAAGCTCGATATAAATCGAGAGAAGATATCACCGACACCAAAAGCAATAAGTTTGGACAAGAGTGATCCATGCCACACTCTGTCAAATGCTTTGGTTATAACTAGAGCCACTACCTTACTTTCGCCAAAATGATGGATGGATCGACATAATTTTTCTGAAAGGAAGGCTAATAAGTCTACCGTGGAACGTCCTCTACGGAAGCCATATTACCGGTCGTTAAGTAAGCTATTGGATTCCAGATACTTCATAAGATGGAAATTTAGCATACTGTCCATTACTTTCGAAATGCGATTGGGCGATAATTTTCAGGGTTGCTTGCCTCTCCCTTCTTGGGGATCGGTGTAACATACAACATAACATAACAAATTTCCAATACGACGGAAATTCGCCTGCGTGGTATAGGGTGCTGAAAAGGATTGCCAGAGAACGCGATAACGTCGAAGAGCACTTCTTCAAGACCAGTGCCGGAATTCCATGTGACCCAGGAGACTTATTTATGTTGAGGTTCGGCAGAACCCTTTTAACTGCACGAGCTCGAAAGTATATCTTTGACATAGTTACGGATACACGCTTGGGAGCGGGCAGTGGTTGATTGCTTTCCGTCAGGTGTGTATTATCTGCAAACATTTCAGCTAGGAGGTTACCCTTTGTTAATTATAAAACGTTAATTTTATTATTATAACATGCATAATAACAAATGTTTGTCGTTTGGCAAAAAGAAATAAAAATCATTGTGTCATTGTTATTTTTGTAACAAGTGCACACTTGTGTGTGAATGTTATGTTTATTAATTCTATAATTATTTTATTTAAACGAAATCGATAAAATTCTTCTGCTACAATTTTAATACGATGGCAACAAAAATAGCAGCAACATAAATTAATATTATAATAATTTTTCTATCTATGTACGTAAGAAAAGATTCCAACAATATTGAAAAGAGAAATAGCTGCAACATTTTTGCAAAAAATGCCAATTTTTTTTTTATTAAAATTTTTTTTACACCGAACAGCCAAAAACTGGAAAACAAGACCTGGCCAGCAAACTGTACAACGTGAAAAATTAATTAATTATGAAATATTTTAAATGCTTAAAAAGTGAAGCAACTAAAACTGCAAAATGACCATTGTATGTATGTGTGTGTATGACTGTGAGTGCTTGTGTAAACGTTGTAATGTACTGGATTGTACTCTGTCTGTGCAGCTCAACTACAGTTATGGAAAAATTTTTTGTTGTTATTGTTTTTGCTCTGTTCATGCCGTTTCACAGTTAAACCACTACAAAGTGGTTAAAGGGATATCGGTTAGTTGCTGTGATTGCACGCATTAAAGAATATATTTATTTGCTTATTTTTGTAAAAATATTTCTGTATACGTAACTACATATACATACATATAGTATGTATGTACATATATTGTGTACCTATGAAAAGTATTAATTTGATACTTTTTATTCGCGCCGTTGGTTAAGGAAAATGAATTTCCCAAATGATCGGTTTCGGATAATAAAATAAAGCATTTCATAATTAGAAAATTTCCTACAAAAATCTTATTTTAATTTTGCGACACCTTTAATTTGCGTTACAGTTAACAGGAAAGAAGGATATTTTTAAATTTAGTGTCTGCTTAGTTATTGCATGTCTACTGCAGCCACACTTGTCTAGAGTTGAAGCTCCAGATCGATATACATAATTATTTCAGTTACTGGATACCGAGTTTAGTTCGGAAATTGCGAGCCCAGCTGCCTCAATAGAAGGTCGGAAGAAATTCAATCAAATAGCAAATAAAACGTCAGTTAAAGTGGAGCAGAGTGCACTGGTGACTAAACATTCTTGGAACATATCGACACAACAGATTGTGTTTGTAAGTTAAAACAATTAAACCTATGAATTTAAGAAAAGTTTCTTTTTTAATAAATTAAAAAAGTCGAAATAGTGAGATATAAATTATGTTAGAACGAACAAATTTTAATGTAACATTTTGAAAAATGCGTTTTAATTGTTTGCTATGAATTCCCGATATAGAAAAATATAAATACTACGGACAATAAACTGCTAATTATGTTGTGGATATAACTTGTTGTCTCATAATAAATTCTTATCCGTTTGCTAATATAGCAATATTAGATATTAGGAAATTGCATTCAAATTTTTGTGTTCTTCTACAATTATTTTTTAATACTAGTGCTATTAATATTATTAAAATTTTAGTAAATATCCTGCAGTTACATTTAGTACTAGTTCCTTTTTTCGGAGAGTCATATTACTAGTTGTAACTAGACTGTAGCAAAAGTGATTTGTACTAGTTAAAAAAACGACAAAAAGAAGCAAAAATTATGAAATATCGACTACAGGGCTTTATAAATGATGCTTCATGTCATTCTCTTTCTGACAGAAGAAAAATTTAGTAAAAACGAGTTTGCAATCACTAGTTTGTAACTAATTCGTATAACAAAATAAATTTATTCTGAAAATATAATAGAAGAAAAAGTTAACAAAATTTAATATTTTTCCAGTTTGTTTATAGATAAACTTTGATAAGTGAATTTTGAACACATTTTCGATTACCCGTAATGCTACTAATTTATAACAGTTTAGAAATATAACGATTTGAAATAAAATATTAAATAACAAGTCCAATATCCATCAATTATACACAATTATTAAGAGAAAATAATGAACTTCTCTATAATGCAGGCTATAAAGGTCTTTGTACATTCTGTCATTATTAAATTATATATTAGCAAATTTTCATAGAATAACAATTATGTACTTATTTTTTATTCTTTTAATATTCTAAAGGTTTTAATATTTTATTTAAACTTCGCTCACATAGTTTTATAAGAAATTACTTTTGTTCCGAAAGAAATTATAATATGTAATGAATACGTATGTATATCGCACCCTAAATACAAAAGTGACACAACTCAAAATTTTCCAAAATGTACTTTTTTCCGTAAAATAATTCACAGTACACATCTCTAACTACTTCAAAAATTTCTTTCTCATCACTGTTTTCTTTAACTGGAAAAATACCGTTATGTCTGTTTTTATGTTAATTGCATTGCTTACGCACGATCGACTAAAAAGACCTATTTTTAATTAAAAATATATAATAATTTAAAATTATACTTTATTTAAACAAATATAATATAAAATTAAAAAAATTTTAGCAAAACCTTCTTCGAAATAGACTTCTTTCATAATGGAACCAATTTTATTTTAAATATTACAATCATTTTTGCATAAACAGTTTTTTGCCTCTCCTGAAAATTTGAGAATTTTGAGTTGTGCCGCTTTTGTATTTAGGGTGCGATATACTCGTACATATGGATATATAGATATATGTTTGTATGTAGATATGGGTATGTGTTTGTGTATGGCATTTCCTTTTAATAAATATTTAATAACATTTTAAGCCGCAGTGGATATTAAAAGAAAACTTTATAGAAGTTCATAAATATGAATATTTAATTACTATCCCAGCAAAAAACACTGCTATAAAAACAAAGAACGTGTAAAAGTAGAGTTGAAAGATAGTGAAGATTCACTTCCTGGCATTTGTCTAACTATTCCTTTCCTCTAGTTCCAGCACTATGCATCGCATTTGAGGGGTCATTTCCTGAGTGCTAGTCTAAGATTAAAAAAAATTGGTTCAACGTATCATTTTAACATAGGGGTGTCGTTGTCGAGCTCGTGATCAAATTTATCCTAAATAGCTCGTCATTTAAATGAGTGCTTAGAACCCACGAATATTCCATGAGTTGGTTATTTTTTAGCATTTAACAAATCAGCTGGTCATGAATATAAAATATACAAAAATTAAATTACAACAACTGCGCAGTTCATAAGAATCAACCGGAAGAGTTCAATATGTTTACCATGAGATCAAATGTGATAATCTTGTTCACATTTAAGATGTCATTAACAATGAACTCAGATAAAGAACTGTTTAAGAAGTCATGAAAATACCAATTCATAGTGAACGCAATCACTTTTTTTTGGCTGGGATTATGAATATTAGGTAGAAAAAGTGTATGGGAGATAATTTAAATTGCATTTAAAAATATATATTAATACGCCTTGGTCAACGTGTGAAAATTACATTCCGACTAGGAAGGCCAAACAGCATTGATTATTAAAAATCCAGAAAACTCGGGTTTTCGGGATCGCAGGGTTTTGCGGTATTTCGGGACTTTTCGGAATTTCGGCATCTATGCATTTCTTTAGAATACAACTTTTGTTTAATTAAACAACACTTTATTTATGAATTTCTAAAAGGATTTATATACAGGGTGGTACAAAAGGAGCTTTATAGTTTGAATTCCTTATAACTTTTTTAATTATTATTTTTACGTGAAATATAAATAAAATGATTTCATACTTTCATTAATAAATACTCGCCCTATATAATTTATTATAATTTATCGGGAGGTTCTTCCTCCACATCTGTCCTTGGGTGCACTTAACCAGCGATTTGCTTTCGACAAAATCGACGATTCCGTCTTGACTTGGAGAAAAAATATGAAAAAATTGCCGTTGATTCGATAAACCAAGTCGTATGTTATTTACCTAGGAATTTGCAAACAGATAATTCAGATGCTAATATTTAAAAATTCTGATTCATACATTTCATGAGAAAATGTAGTACAATGAAAAAAGCAAGGAAATTCTAAGTATTTTTTTAAATTGAAATATTGGTAAAATATTTTACAGTCTGAAAATTTTAACGTTGGCAATCCGCTCTGCTTTCTATTTTTTAACTACTTTCCCTTGGCAAAATTTTTTGTACGGTTGGCAATTATTGTCTAGGAATTGAGATAAAATATAGAAAAAATTAGTTTTTTATCTCATTGCTTATTTAAAAATAATAATAAAAATATTTTTCTTATTAGAAACATGTAAAATTTTTTTATGGTAAAACCCTACACATAGACATCTTCCAACTGAATGAAAAAAAATAAAATGTATATAATTAAATTAAAGAACAGATGTGATTAGCAAAGTATTTATTTAAAATATTTTATGTTTAGCTCTAGCTAGTTCCATTTATCTATCATCAACTGTCCAAAATATTTCAGATATCAGAGCATGATTTTTCTTTTACATGTATTTTTGTTGGTCTTAATACAAGAAATGTAATGCAAAATGATGTATTTGGTCAAGAGCTCTCACGAATAGAACTTTCCGCGCGGAAAAGTTTTCAAGATGTCATTCATAATGATCTAGGTACAGAAAAACGTCATCATGCTGATTTCATCAAACATATGGAACTCTTAATGAGCGCTGTAAAGAAAAAAAACATTTATTCTCTTAAGGCTGAAATATGCTGGACAATTGCTGATAACTGCAAAGAACTGCTGAGAGCTAAACGAAAAAAGTTTTAAATAAATTGTTTGCTACGCAAATTTTATGTAATATATTCTTCTTATTTATAGGAACAAGGAAAGCTGCTAATTTCCTTTTTCTACGACATTTAGCAAAATTACCCCTAGACAGCATCAAAAATTTTTGCTATTTCTGGTGTTAAAGTTGAATTTTGCACTTAAGTATATTACGTGACTTAAGTAAAATTGAATGGCAAAAATTTTGGTAGAATATTTCACTAATTATATTCCTGTTTTAAAAGTGATTTTTTGCCTTCTTTCAAAAAGGACAATAATTTGCAAATGTGCTCAAGCAGTTTGACTTGTCGATGGAAAATAAACAAAAACACGAATTAGTCAAGTTTAATTATTTGTCCGTCAGTCCGCTCATCAGGGTGGCAGTCTGTCTGTTAGTATAGCAAGTGACTTTTCAACATTCGGCTGAAATCATCGTTGTACTTATTTTTCAATATCATAATGTTATTGTGTCTTCCTCTTTCTGTTCTTCTATCTGTCTGTCCGGCTTGGAGATCTTTTCAACTCTCTTTACAGTTAAATAAATAAAAAATAAATAATAAAAATTTCCTGAAGATGTGCTCCGATGGTTAACGAAATATCAAAATATATAGAAAAATAAACATAGAGGCGATCCTTTGAGTTTGAAAAATAATATACATATGTATATGTAAATTGTTCTTAAAATAAAAAAGGTAAAAAAAAAGTATTAAAAAAATTTTCTTTTTAAAAATATTTTTATTTTTTCCACAAACATCTGAAAAAGTCATTAGCCTATTTATAATTGAAAACATTTAACTAACGCATAGAAAGGGTTTCGAAATATGGCCCTGCATACATACATATGTATGTATGTATCTAACAGTTTATGTTCAAAAACGGCTATAGGTTTGTAGCAATATAACTTATTATACGAAATACTTGAAGTTTCAAGCCATAAAAGCTTGGTCAAGTAAAAAAAAAATCAAAAACCCAACATGTGTGCACAGTTAATAATGGAAACAAAAAATTAATGAATGCCAAGAGCTTTTGTAAGTTAGAGATGGTAAATTTAGAGCTTCATTAAAAAGGGGAAAAATAACAAAAAAAATTTTTCATATTCTGTAGATATATGATCAGTTTAAGGGGTTTTTGAAACTATTTATCAAATATAAATAAGATAAATTCAAATCCAATGTCCACAATTTGAAAAAAAAATATACGAGTTGTATACTTTGTTTGCTAATATAGTCGCATTTGTATAGAATTTAATTATCTGCAACTTATTTACATACTAGATTAACCTGGTGCCCTTCGCTACGCCTACACTCACTAATGTAGTTGTCCGCCACTTTAAGTCGTCTGCCATATTGTGTTTATAGTAATATCTTTTGATTTGAAGTACTCTTCATAAATATACTTTTCGTAGTAGTCCGCCATTTCGGGGCGTTTGCCATGTTGTAGCTCAAAGATTTCATTATATTATAAATTTGCGGAAAAACAATAGACCTATGTTTCATTATATAATTAGATCAATCAGTGTTGAAAGTTTCATCGCAATCGGTTGAATAGAATCGCAGAGGACGAAATTATTTCCTTCTCTCCTTCCCCACTGTCTATCTGTCTACCAAATTTCTTCGAAACCATTGCTCGGTTTTTGCGTGATAGTGAAAAAAACATCCAAACATTACATTTAAAATATTAACCAGGGAAAAATATTCTTTAAGAACTACTTTTGAACTACTTCCGAAATATCAATGACTGTATATTTTCGTCTTCTTAGGAAGTTATTAAGAACAATATCCAATCTGCAGATCCGTGTTAATTATAAAGCAAAGTTGCGGCGTCTATGATGTACATTTTGACGCATTATTTTTAAGCTAAGAGGAGCCATTTTATTTATTATTTTACTTCGCCAACGTTTTATTGCTCTAATACCGACTTTTTGTGACTCGACCGGGCTGGTAATCGAACCCGAGTTCTTCTGGTTGCAGAGCCAACACACTAACTACTCGCAATCAGCATCCATCAGCTTATTTATATATATGTACATATTTAACACATTTGACTTTAATCAAATGTAGGCATAAGAATACAATTCAATTACATTTCGATAAATTAATTTAAATAGATTATGTAACTATTCTTTCAATTATTCAACGTTAGTCAAAATTCATTAAGATTATTTATCTATGTTGTTATATGGTTTAGCTAGCCTATATGCGTCATTTCCTTCAGTGCTAACACCGAAATCATCAGTAGACCGTTAAAGAAAGGTTTAGAAAAACTAAATAGATTTAAAATCAAATAATAAAATATTTGTTGTACAATGTAAATTTTTTAAAGAAGCTATTTGGTTAGTTTTGTTTGTTTATTTCGTAATTCTCAAATTGTTTTTGGGAGTTTTTGTATAAACATGTGAAATTTCTTAGCGTTTTCAAGAATTTTGGTAAAGGTCTTCTAATGAATTGCCGCATATAGCCCAGCTAATCCATATAACAAACATAGATAAATAATCGTATTAAATAGAATTTTTATAGAATTAAAACTTATGATAATTACAGCAAAGAGAAGCAACTTTTCATAGCTGCGTAGGAGTAATAAAAAATTAGTTCTATTGCTCTGATTAAAAAAATTGATTTACTAAACATCAAGAGCATTACGTCGAGGGTGGCGATGGCACGATGGATGGTAGTCTGCACGTTAACTACGAATCCAAAAACAGACCTGGGTTCAACCCCAGTTTCAGACCAAAAATTTTAAAATAAAAATAAACATCTCGCATTTTTCTGATGTTGCATTAGTGTGTCTTTGTGTGTCAGTTGTTGTCGGAAGGTTTCAGTGGCGAAGGCATAGTCACTGGTCACTGAACAATACCGGCTTCAGCTGATAGCAATCCACAATCACATCAGAACGCCCTCCTTCGTCGGTATTGTGTACCACCGGCGAAGTAAAATAATAATAAAAATGGCTACTAAAGAAGCTTCAGCACTGCTACGAGTATAAACAAAGAACGTGCGAAAGCAGAGCTGCAAAAATAATTAATTAAGCTTCACCTCCTGTCGTTTCTCCTACTATCCCTTTTCTATAGTTCCAGCACAATGCTTCGCATGTGTAGGAGTCATCTCCTGAGTGCTGGTCCTAGATAAAAAATAAAAAAAAAAAAAATGAATCGGTAACGACAACCCTATGTAAAAGGAAACTAATCCGAATACGCACTACTTCAGGATATAAAGTTCAAGATCTTATTGACTGCGTTGTAATTACTTTTTTCACTGGGTAGTAGAATTTCATAATGTTTTTAATAAAAATTAATTTAACTTAACGTCAGCCCATGTTTATGTAAAATACCATCAGGGAATTATGTTAATTTTTTAAATATTTTTTCTTAATACTGGTGGAATTTTAAAATGTTTTTTTAACATTTTTCAATATTATTACTTATCTTATACGTTGCCACGAGAAAGCACCATATGACGCCCATTCCTGACTTTGTAGAACATGATACTTTATGATGAAGTTGAAAAAAAAATTTTTTTGACCCATATAAAAATAATAAACTAATATAATTGCTGGAGTTTTTTTTAATACATTCTTTCGTTTGGAGATTCCTAATTGTGGTGTAATTATGCACTAAAAATACATGAAATTAAAAAATTTTAGTAAAACATTTCATATTTATGACTTTAACACCGGAATTCTTTAGGAAGAAGTTGTTTTTCAGAATACTTCAATGTATATGTAATGAATGTATGAATGTAAAAATAACTTTAGGGGAAACTCCATAGCAGGCATTCTACTCATCCATTTGCTTCATGCGTTTCATACTTTGTACAAGTTTTATGCTTTTCTATATCCAAGTTGGTCACCTGTCATTGTACATATTTTTATCGCTTAAAAATAAATTTTACAAAAACACAAAGTAAAATGGAGGTTTTAATAGTAATTTAATGGAATTAATTGCCCGTTTATATAAGACGAGTGAAAATACTCGTTAGGCCATTTATATTGAAAGCAACGATAAAAAACATAAAATTATTTTTGTTTTCAATATAAATGGCCAAAATATTATTTTCACTCGACATCTGTGAACAGGCTTACTGCCCATAAAAAAAGTTCGCATAACGCATGTAACTAATACAAATGTAGAAGCCTACTTCATGCGTTCGGTGTCTCTGCGCTTTGTACTGTGTAACTTAAAACATTTTATCTTATCTTCTAAGGAATCCAAGTACTATTTGGGGTTTGGTGTGCCACAGGTTGTGTGGAAGTACCACATTTTCACACAGGTGGAGACACCTCTGTCAGACGAGTAGAAGATAATGTGTCACTTCTCACAAAATCGATAGATCTTGGTCTCGAATATAATTCTGATTTGAATTTGTTCAGCTAGAGCGTTGTCGCTTCATAGAAGTCGACTATTGAGCAAGCTTCCTTGCTTTCTCAATCTCATGTCCTTTACCCAGGAAGCATTTTAGCCGCTTTCTAAAAACAAACAGAAATTGCTGAAAATTTGATTATGTTTGCTGTACAAAGAAATGCCGTACTTCGAGTTTAAAACTCACTTTTCCAACTCATTGACATTTTTTCTTTTCTTGTTCTAAAAATAATAATGTTTTCTCTACTTTTTCGTATTTGCTATGAAATTATACCGGGTCTAAAGCAAAAGAGATAAAAGAAAATAAAAAACGTGACATAAATCTCTTGGCAGAATTGAATCCATTTCTGTTCTAGTTGCAAGCTTAAAGCAACCTTTAATAAGATTTTAAGTTTAGCATCACTTGTTTATAGTTTTAAATTCTGTTTATCTACTTTGTTTCTTGCTTTTCTTGCTTCCCTTATTCCGTTAGTAACGTTTTATTACATGCTTTTGGGAAAATGTTTTTCTAATATTCTTCTTTTCTTTGCAACAACTTCCTGTTACATTTTTTCAGTTCCGTTGTTAAAGGTTGTAGTACAATTTTCTTTTGCTGTTTTGTTTGTTTGTAAAAATGATATGCATTAGAAATACAGTTCACTAGTGTTATGTTATGTATGTATGCATGTATGTGTTTTACATATTTGAATGTATATATTCCTGCATACGCTGCCAATGCCAACACTGTACGAGTACATCATTGTTCGGATATTTCAACAACATTTTGCGTCGTTTTATACTCTTGCAGTGCTGTAAAAAACTGCAATTAATTGGAATTGCTATCAAAGTGATTTCAAGCAAACTATTTTCATTCTTTGATTTCAAAATGTAATCATGAAAAATTTTCTTTGGAAATCTTCGAATGCAATTAATTTAGTAGCAATCAATCCGATTGCAATACAATTTTTGTTAAGATCATGAGATTTCAATCAATTTCCACTGGTTGTTCAGTAGTGATATCCAGCGAGTTCGCAGACGTTCGACTGGTCTACGATACCACCCACGTCAATAACTTATAGTTAAAGATGTTTCCATACGCTTTGAATCTGAACACACGCTTTGAAAGAGATCTGCAGCTTTCTGTGGAAGTGAACGTCGCAGCTCACAATCGCGGGTTATAATTTACTAATCAGCTGTTGTCTAACTATTTTTTAACCAATGACATTTAGCGGTTTAACTAATAGTGAACAAAATGGTATGAATCAAATAATATTGGTTAAACTATTGGTATTAGCTAACTAATGACTATGAAATTGGCCATTATAGTTACGAAAAAAAGACGAAAAAGATTTTATATTAATTACGATAATTTATGTATGTTTATTATATGGCTTAGGTGGTCTATATGAATATTTCATTTAGTGCTAATACCAAAATTTTCAGTAGGCCTTTAACAAAATTCTTCAATAAAGCTGAGAAATTTCACATATTTATACAAAAACTCCAAAAAAATCTAGGATAATTAGGAAATTTACAAACAAAACAAACCAAATACCTTCTTTTAAAATTCTCTTTATACTGCAAACATTTTATTAATCGATTTAAATGTATTCCATTTTTCTAATAGGCAGCTGAGCCATATAACAAACATGGATAATTAATGTTAATTAACGTTGGATTAAAGAAAGTTTATTGACATAGTTTAATTTTAATTTGAATAATTCCAGCCTCCTTAATGTTTTAATATTTTGAATGAAAAATATTACAATGTGTATGTAATATTCTAAAAAAAAACTATTACGTTGATTTCTGAATATGTTGCCCCAAGAACTGTCAAAATGTGCAACATATTTGACTCTCTCAATTCGAGGTGATACGAACCTCTTTTACATCTTTTTTAAATACCTTACAAATAAGAACTTTTATTCCTGTAATTTTATTTGCTATGTCGGGAGATTTGAAAAAAAATTATTATTATTGATAAAATTATGGTAAAAACCGTAGGAACAATTATATGCAAATAGTAGAAAATGATATCCGTCGAAAGGTCTACATTTTTGTTCAGAAAGGGAATAACCATTAATTTTGCGAACACATCTATTAAGCTTAGATATCTTAAAAATTTATTAAATCTTTTTTGGCGTATAGATTCCATGATTTCAATTTGATTTCGATTTTGAATGCAATAAAAAAATTAGCAATCATCAAATCGAAATCATGACATTGCAATTAAATTGATTGTAGTCTTTTACAGCTCTCTACTGTTGTCTGAATGCATTTGTTGGCCGGAGTTGTCAGGAAATGGTCTTCTTAGTAGTGGTTTTATTATTTTGAAAAATTTATTTGAAAAACTTATAAACACGACAGATAAAATCTAAATTGCAATTGAAGGTAATTCTAAGTTTTGCTGGATATTGAAGAAATAAACTAATCGAAAAATATTTATTTTTCTTTTACTATTTTTATTCTTACAATAAACAAATAAACGTCTGCAGAATAAAATTATTAACAAACAAAGGATATTATTCTTTTAATAACTGATTATATTGATATAAGTGATCTCATCTACTGGATTTCTAATTAACCCTTGAGTACTAAAATTAGACGAATCATTGAGCACCGCTGTGTCGATCATTGTCAAACTTTATGTAGTGATATATAGTGAGCTACCTCTAATGTGATTGGCCATGCTATTTAGTTTCTGTAAACGGAACTTGGTTCTTTTGTATTTTGTACTTCCCGAAACGTCGACGGGCAGTCACGTAGAGCAATCAACCAACCAGCTAAAAAGTCAAACAATAATTTCCAAGAAGATTGTGAGATGTAAATACCTTCACTAATAGTCAACAATAAAAGTAATATCTCATCCTACTGCTTGTAACATTGTGCGTCAACCTCGTAGAATTACACGTCGTTTTAAAAATCTCACTGATCCACTATAATATTTCCCTTTTAAGATAAAAAGTACCATAATTGTTTGGAAATATATTAATAGACATCCGCTTTCCATATTATATAAACTCTAAGTATAAAAAATGAAGAAGTCCTTCTTAAATTTTAATTTACATTTACATTTAAATAATTTACTTCGCCGGTGGTACATCGGTACCTGTGGATTGAATACTGCTGAAATCATTACTGTTCTGTGACCAGTGACAATGCGTTCGCCACTGAAGCTTTGCGACAACAACTGACAAAAAGACACACAAATACACAATCATACGTTAAGCTAGCGTTTTGAAATCGTCTTGGGTTACTATTATTTATAACTTGTTATTACCCTCGACTATTTTCACATAAAATTCAGAGCAAGATTCTATGAAATGGGTTTATGCAATATAGCTCATATTTCCTATACACATACACATCAGAATAGCCTTAATAATTCCTATTTTTAAGAAAAATATATAGCCTATGTTTCCTTCTGTACTCCGGTCTATCTATGTTTCAAATTTCATCAACATCGGTTGAATAGTTCGCTATGTACTTCTGTACTATCATTGAAAATGGTTGGATATTTTCTACTTACCTGCCTCCCCGTACGTTTTTACACCTCAAAAGGTACCCAACATATTAATCTGAACCATACACTGTCCGTCTACAGTTTTTTATTTTCGATAATATTTGGGCTTTCTCGAACCAAATTCAGCAGCAATTCAATATGTAACGTGGTAAAGTTCGATGAGCGCGCTTGTTTTATCCATTTTTAAAAAATAATACAACAAATGTGAACTAAAACCATATACTGCTATAACACTGCTAAAATTAAGAGATTGTTAGGGTTACCATTCTTTGGTTATACTGAGAATGTTAGTTAAACAATACACTGTGAATATGAAGTATTAGTTAAACAATAATTATCATTTTAGTTTACTAATAATTAACTAATGACTGTGAATTTGGGCCTTAAGCATTTAAACTTTCTCATTTGTAATATTAGTATGACATATTTGACGGCTATTTTAATTGTAGTTTTGTCGGTATTTTATCACAGTTAAATCAACAAAACGTTTTGTTCGCTTTTTATTCAGTTCAGTTGGGTATAAACCAAAAATATAAATTATAATAAATTATTTACAGACTCAAACTTTTGACCGTCATCTTAGAATTTTAATTCGTGCAGTAATGAGATTTAGTAGTTTTGAAGTTTTAAGTCTTTTTTTTCTTTTCAACAGTATCCCTTACGTATGCAATGCATCGGAACTAGTGGGAAAGGTATAGGTATATAGAGAGAAGTGCAGCGGTGATAGTGCAGTTGCTTGTTTTTGACAATATTTAAGGCATTGTTCCTGCGTTTCACGTCTCAATTTAGTATTTATCTAGTTATCCAGTAACATAATAATAATAGATAATAGTAATAATCCAGATTTTCGTGAATATTTCCTTTTACCAGGGCACTGCAGTGGTTCAAATAGTTAAGTAATAAATTGCATGTATGAAAATTCAAAACTTTTTGGAAAAAACTTTATTTTCATGTTATTTCAGTTATAACCTAATAATAATTTTCATTATTCATTAAGTACAAGAATAAATCAAAAATCAATTTCGTTTTATTCACAGGAGGCAAATTCATCTTGTATCTGCTTTTTGCAATTTAAAAAACACAATTTACCCGATAACGTAAGTGGTATGAAACCAAAAAGTATACTTACAACGGGTATAAATTGCTTTATCATTTACTAAACTAACAAAGAAAAACTATAAAATATACATGAATGTATATAATTTAACGTACTCGTATGTGAACTCCTACCATATTCTTTTTTTTACTTAAATGTGTGTACACATTTCGCCTTAAACTAAATTTGAAAAAAAGGATAAAAGAAAAAATCTCATACGGTTTCATGAAGCAACCCTGAAGGAAATGACCAAAGTAAAATGCAATGATTTGCTATCGACATAGTCACTAGCACTATTGGCTTATTAATTCATAGGCAATGAAATTTACTATACACAGTTAAATTGTGTGTGTCATTGAAAATATACTATGGACTTTGGTTCTATGTAGTCAATAGTAGTATTAGTAGGAAGTTAATGTGGGATAATATGAGAGACCGAGATTAAATCTCTCTCCAATAGAGAGACATGGTCTCTTCTTATCAAAGATAACATAAAAATTGTAGACGGTTCGTTGACAATGTCAGCAAAATCTCTCCAAAAACAATAGACAAAGTGAAGACTTGGAGTCACTTGGTTCCTACAGGGAAGTCATATACGTGTGTATGTATATAAGTCGTATGGATGAGAAAATTTATTTGTTGCATTTTGGTTGTAGCGAAAAATCCATAAGCTTCACAAAATACTCCTGCACTGATGTTCTTTCAATATTTCTTGGAATTTAGACCAAAAACCAGCAAGAGAAACACTGATGATGATAATAAATGTATCGCCATGTGTTCAAATGCTTCATTGTTCGTACATGAGATACTACCGAGCGTTTCTGTCTGTGCTTGCGAGTTCTTCTTTAATCATGCCAAAGTTTCAAGAGGGTAAAGGTGAAACATAGAAGAGTCTTTCAGTGTTGATTTATTTTGTTGTTTTTGATTTTATTTTGTTGTTTTTGTTTTTATTTTTCCCCATTCTTTTGCAAAACCTTAAAACATAACAAAACTAAAGGTTTTCAGGTTAATAGTCAGTGATACGAGTTAAAAACTAAAAAAAATTACTTTTTTCATTTTTCGCCGTCATAAAAGGTAATTCGTAAAAAACTTTTTCGTATGACAAAAACTATATAGAAAATTTAAAAACTCCAATAATGTTTTTCTGAATATTCTACCAATTTATTAATCATTTAATATTTTTGATATATTTAAGTAATTCCGTTGGGGTACCACCATTTATTTTTGCCGATTTTTGCAGTAGCTGGTATTCGGTTGCGTGGAAAATTACCATTATTTCACATGAACAGAAATTAAATTCATTTAAAACCACGGTGCGGATTGACAAACACATGTGCATATGCCTTGTATACAATTTGTGGACATCTCTTGCACTCGCAAATTCGTACCATGCTTAAAACCATAATCATGATACTACGCTAACTAATATATTATAAAAGATGTACCAGAAATCAATTTCAGATTTTAATAAAATATTTCTTGTTCAATATGCACTCGTATGTACATACATATGTAGTATGTCAGAAAAATTTCTTCACATTTTGCGAATACCAGTGTGTAACCAAATCAAACTCTACATTGTTATGATTGTTGCGTTCTATTTTTTCTTCATATTCTTTCCGCTTACAAGAACATATCATAACAATAATATTAGAAAGAGCTGTAGAATATTTGCTCAAAATACCAGAAATTAAATGATAACAACATTGTTTGTTTTAGCTGCGAAAAATGAGAACAAATGGTTCGTTACGCGTAAGGTTTACTATACACGCAACTGTGTGAAGAATAAAGGAGTGTAAAAAGTGAATTAAAAAAGATATTAATGAAAATTTGTTATTTTATAAATAATTCTATACAGACGCGATAAAAAATTATATTTTTTTTTATTTAACAAGTATAAACAATATTGTTACAAACTGTAATGTAATTTAATTTAACGGGTATGCAATAAAAACACAGAGAATATTTGTCATAAAGACTATCAAATTTATTGGTAGGGATCAAACATGTGAATAGTACAATTAGAAAGTAGCATTCCATCCAGAACCATGAAGATGTACCCTTTACTTTAAAAATTAACATTTGAGCTGAGAGGGTTAATTATTGACCTGAACTATTTCGTTTATTATTTTACTTTGTGAACGTTTTTCATTCCTGATGTACATTAGCATTACACTAATGCAGGTCCTTCACGCTGTGATGCGTAATGTATGGTCGTATTGCAAATATGCATTAGTGCTTGATTCAGAGCTAAGGGAGCTGGAAGAGATCTTAAATATTTTTCGAAGTTAAAGCACTGCGGTTTGAATTTCATTCCGATCTGGGGGTGCTGATGGCGAGTAGTCAGCGTGTTGGCTCTGCAACCAGAAAGACCCAGGTTCGATTCCCATCCGGGTCAAATCAGAAAATAGTTTTTTCTAAGTTTTCTGTGCTACAGCACCCTCCTTCGTTGGTATTTGAGCAATAAAACGTCGGCGAAGTAAAATAATAAATAAAATGGCTCCATTAGCTTAAAAAAAAAAATAATGCGTCAAAAACATCAAAGACGCCGCAACTTTGCTTTATAATTTACACGCAACTGCAGAGTTGTGCAAGAATTAAGCTCTATCTTCCTACCACTTTCACCACCTGTCTATTTTCTTCCCTATCCTTCTCTCTAGTTCCAGTGCAATGCATTGCATATGTAGGGGATAGCCCCTGAGCACTGGTCCAAGATAAAAAAAAAAAAAAAAAAAAAAAGTATAAAAGAAAAATCTTTTTGCATATATCCAGTGTATAACAGAAAATTAAAAGAAACTGAAAATTTACACATTTTCTAATTCGTACCGTTTTTTTTTTGGTTTTTCAAAATTCAACATTTTCTTAATAGGAAAAAAATAAAGGAAAAATTAGGAAATTTCATTACTAAAAATTAATTTTGAATTTCGTGGCTCCTTAGAAAACAAGTGAAAAATAAGTAAAGGTAAACAAGAGCGGCAAAATATATAATAAATCAAAAAAATTGCTTTTATTCTTCAATAATTATCAAGTACAAGTATTTATTAATACTTAGTTGCAGTTATGAGAGAGAATATAGAAATATACAAGTGTCTCACAGAATCCAAATTCGTACGAAAGTTACAATAAAGAGGGTTTTGCGTTCTCCAGAACATGCCAAAATTTTTGGTTTTAAATTCATTTAAAAATAGTAAGATAAAACTGTTAGTTTGACATCACTCACTTAAAAGAAACTTTAAAAAAATATTTCAAATGATCAACAATGCTCTTGTTTCTTAAGTTGTGCCTTAAAAAATATGCAAAACTAGTTTTAGTACCAAATTTTATATATTTTTTAGAGTTTTCCAAATCAACAAAAAAATGTGAAAATAAAAAAAGCACTGCATATTTTTCTTATTTGCTATCAGTACTATTCCAACTATTGAGCCACTATGTATTAATGTTTGACAACTTTTTAAGAATAAATAAAATAGAATTTCAAGTAAGTTTTTTGATTTATTTTCGAAATACCTCCAATTATTGCTAAATTTTTTTTTCTTGTAAACTTGCATTTTTTACAAAGTAGTAACAAAAAATAATGTTTAAATTTTTTTCGTATTGTTGAAAACGAATGACAGCTGAAGAACCAAAACAAATTTTCACTTCCGAAAATTTTCTGCAACACACCTGAAAGCAATGTTTTTTTATTCACATTTTTTCGTGCTAATTTTCTAAACTTAAAAAATATATAAAATTCGTTATTAAAGCTAGTTTTGCATAATGATATTCCTTACGTTTTGAAATATTTTTGGAACGTTTTTTTTATCTCACAACTAACTGTATATTTTCCGTTTTTTTTGTGAATATTGCACGAACAACATTTGATTACTTGTTTTAGTGCAGTACATTGTCCACGGTGCCAATACGATTTGAATCATTCACATTATTATTTCTAAACAAATATACGCTCGATCATACATATAAAAATCCATACAACGAAAATGTACGGAAAAATGTGTTTCATATTATCAGTTAACGCAAGTCCATCTGTAAATGTCATATGAATGAAATAGTGTTGTAAACCTGAAAGCTTTTTTACGGGCTGTTGTTGTAAACCGAAAAAAATTAAATTCCAAATTCTTCACAAGTTGAAAATCTGTAACTTTATTATTCACTGTTACAAATCGAACTAAATAAAATCAATAATGTAAATCGATATTAAGGTATAAAACTAAAGCAAAGTGACAAAAGAAAACTTCATTATCAAGTTGTAAGTAAATTAGGTGTTAAGTTGAACCGCTAGGTAATAAAAATTCTTCAATTAACAACGAATATTCGTCGTTGCTAAAACTAAAGCTATGTTTACACGATTGTCAGATTGTACAATATTGTAGGATACGGCAATATGGTAGCAATGCACTTACAATGAAATATTGTTACCATCTGGTAATTTGTCTGTTCACACTATTGAAAGAAAACCATACAATTTTATTGGCACACAGTTCTGCGACCATAAATTTTTGTGCCAATAATAATTGACCGTCCACAAGGTTGTTAGATTATTGTATGGAAAAAGTTGCTAGATCCGATGTTTAACATTGTATCCAAATATTTATGGGCAGCATTGTTAACAAAAATACTTATCTTCCAATGGTGTTATTCTACGGTGCACTAAATGAAGCACATGCGACTATAACAAATGACTGTAAATTGCGTGTCAATGAAAATGAAGGGTGTTCTCACGATTGTCAGAATTGTGACAATATTATTGGCGTACAATGCATCGACAATACATTTTGTGACAATGTTGCCACACAAAAATTGTGTGTTCACACGGTTGTTGCACATTTTGTAACAATTTTTCTGTCAATATTGTAGTAAATGACAATCGTGTGTACATACTTTAAGTGAATAAAATAGAATTCGACTACGTACAAACAATTCATTAATAATAATAAAAAATAAAGTTATAAAGTGGTTAGTTCGAACAAGTGTTCTATAATTAAACGCAATAAATGTATATACTTGCAGATAAAAAAAATCGAATTAAAGACAAAATATTTATTTTAAAATTTCAAGCTTTTTTAAGATTCATATTTTCATGTTTATAACTACTGAAGATATTACAAACAAAATGGTGTAAATTTATAAATCTTTCTTTCCGGTCCCTTCGCGAGAAATAGCTATGCTTTGAAACTCGTAAAAATTATGATGAAGTAGATTGTTTACGGCTGCTCACCTGCGCTGGCTTCTCTTTTATATATGTATGTAGTTGTATTTATATGTTTGTTGTTGTGTACAACCAAGATAATTTTTGTGCTGAAATTGTCTGTTGCTCTGCATTTTTCAGGAACTGCTCTAACTTCTTTCCTGGCTCTGAGAAGGTAAATATTGTTTTGTCATGAATATATCGCTCATTCACTTCAACAATGTCATAATTCAAAAAAGCTAGTGTTGTAAAAAACGTACTTAAAGTTTTCAATTTACATGGCTCTAAATGGGGAAAAGAAAAAATATTCTTTTGTCACATGGTGAGTTCTGAAGCTATTTGCATGAATTTTTTACACAAGATAAAGGCCGATATGAGGAATTATTCTGTATTATTCTTTCAAAAAGTTTATTTTTTGGATTATGACGTTATTGATGTAAACTAGCGATGTGTTTGCTAATATACACTATAATTAAAAATTTCTTTAAAAAGATTTTGTATATAATGATCTTCTACACAGAGTGACAACTAATTTTCCGCTTTGACACATAAAACATAATAAATTCGTATTTTAACATTTCGTGTACAATGGGAAAAATGTCACTTATACAACGTAGGGTAAATTTAAAATCATTTGAATTTCGGTTGATATTATTGGTTTTCTAAACTAACTTTATACATTTTGATTTTTTCGAATAACATACTTTTAACATTTTTACTTTTAACAATTTTATTAGCAAATATTGAAAAAAGAAAAAAATCTGCTATAAAAATGTTCACACAATTTTTAAGCAACAAAAATAACTACAACACTCTTTAAAAAAAAATTCATCTTATTTTCTTATAACTACAACACAGTGTCTCACATACGTGGTATTAATTGTTGTAATTTGTTTTGTAAACAACTTTCACACATTATTTGGAATATAAAATAATCTACATCTATTTTGAGTTGTTGTAAAAAGTTTTTCATAAATATTAAAATCACTCTGAAGAATATTTTATTGAGAATAAACTGTTTTAATTAATTTTTTATTTAAATAATAATTTGAGTATTATTTTAGCATAACATTGTGTAAAAAATAACATTAATAAAACATAATTTACTTTAACATAACATTAATTTACATAAATAAATATTTACTGCCCTAAAAATTGCGGTTAAAAATGCTAAATGAGCTTTTAAGCACGTCTGCACTCGGTGCTGTCACATGGGATTCTGTTTATTAATTTATTTAATTGTACTAGAGATCCTTAGCTCCACCTATGGAAAAATCACGGCATAAAACTTATTTATAATGTATAAAAAAAGAGTTTTAAAATCAGTGGGATTCCGAAATTACAAATTCAGATGTCAATATAGGCAGCAAAGATTTGTTACGCCCAGAATATTTTATATGTGATTATAGGATCTGAATATATTGACCGTAATATTGGAAAAAAGTCGTACATAAAGAGCAAAAATCGACAAATTTCGTGCCACCAAAAAAGCATTGATTACACTGTGTGACAAAAAAAACATACCTTGGATGTGATACTAATTTGCTGTTACCTTGCAAATAATATGACTAATACACACATGCACTATAGTCCATAGAGGAGTAGGACTAGTCCAAGACTAACACAAATGTATGGAGAAAACATGTTTTTATTTTACATTACGATGTCCTAGGGGTGGACCATAGAACCCATCGGACTATCCCAAAACCTACTTCATGTAACCACTCCATGGAGCACCTCAGAGAGTAATTTGAATGAAACCAAGTAATCGTAAATACGAAGAAAAACACGAACACTTGTCGCATAACAATAAGTTGTTGATTTTAATGACATGGTCCACTGCTGCATTACATAGGAGCTTGTTTATAACCAGTCCATTTCAGCTAAAATGGCCCACGTAGTTCAATATTATTTGCAGGAAACTGGTGACGAAACGTGAGTATATTGTTATGACGTCGAAATCAAGGCCCAATTATCCCAATGGAAGCGGCTTTATTCACCATATTTGGCTCCCTGCGACTTTTTTCTATTCCCAAAACTGAAGAGAACAATGAAAGGAAAGCGTTTTGCCACAATTGATGAGATAAAGTCAAAATCGAAGAACGAGCTGATGCCCATACCGAAAAGAGCATTTGAGAAATGCTTCGAAGATTAGAAGAAGCGCTGGCATAAGTGCATTATATCTGGGGGGGATTACTTTGAAGGTGTCAAAATGAATATTGATGAATAAATAAATAAATAAAAAAAATAATAATAATAATAAATAAAAAAATTCAATATTCACCTTTTCTTTTGAACACCCCTTTGTCTTTAATAAAGTTATATGCTCCCGTAGGCTTTTCAGAAAATAACTATACTGTTATTAACATCTTATTTCCTACAGCTACACGAAATTCTTAGAAATGCATGCACCAACTCCTGCGGTTTATTTTTGACAATTAATTATTCATACTTATCTTAAAATTTACATTTACATAAGCAAGTGATGATTGCAAATTTTAATTTTTGTTTTTCGCAAATATTTGTTTTTAAACACAGAAGTGTGTGAAATTAAACGATTATTAATTTTGTGAACACAAGTGCCAATATAAACAGCATTTAAAGAACCAAAATTGCTCATTCTCTTTCCTTTATGTGAATAAAATAAATGTTAAACCAGTAAGTCTAATAAATATTTTTATATTTTCATGAAAAGAAAAAATATGTTTGTTTGTTTAAGTGACCATATAAAATCTCATACACCCTTTTAACTATCCTTTTAAAGGAGATGAATTTTACAGAACTTACCACACACAGGCATTCATATTGAATTACAAATGCTTAAGAGAGAGCTTTTTATTACTGAAATGTTTAGGTATGAAGATATGTATATACGTTTATGTTCCACAAATACATACATTTCCCTATTGAAATATGAAATTTATGGAAAATTTTATATAAATATTTATACACTTTGTAATGCACATAATTAAATTTTTCCTTACGAAGCACACGAAATGCATATCACAGCAATTCTTTATTATATAAATGTGGGCATGAAAATGTATGTGTATATAATGAGTTTAAATGTACTCGTATTTATAGATTTTATGTAGTACAAAATAAACAGCCGGTATCTGCATTTCTTATCATAAACCGAAAAGACATTCAAACCGAACTCTATTGACTCTCTTGAGCATCGTCGCAACGTGGGGCGCGTTTCGTTGTTCTATCGTTACTATAATGGGCTGTGTTCTGATGAAATCAGGGAACTTGTTCCCGAAACCCGGTCAACGACTTCTTCTGCAGGAACGAATTCCATGAACCCAATTTTCGAGCACTTTGTCCACTAAATAAAGTCGTCTGTCATGAATGGCACGTTCAATATTGACTTGTAAAGCTTGTAGAGAGTCTGGTTTATTTCGAAAGAACAATGACTTCAAATAACCCCTCAAGAAATAGTCTAATGGTGTTAAATCACAACTTCTTGGAGGCCATTCAAGATCACAATTTTTTGAAATAATCGAATCTCCAAACTTTTTTCGCAATAATTCAATTGTTGCATTTGCCTTGTTGGAACCAAATGTTGTCAAGTTCAACTTCTTCCAATTTCGGCCTTAAAAAGTTGATTATGATCGATCTATATCGCTCTCCATTGACAGTAACGGTGTTACCAGCTTCATTTCGATTCCACCAGACCAAAAACCACACCAAACTGTCAATTTAGGAGAATGTAGTGGTTTTTCATGAATAATTTGTGGATTTTCTTCACACCATAATTGACAGTTTTATTTATTTACCGTACCACTCAGATGAAAGTGAGCCTCATCAGAGAAGGTGATTTTCTTAAAACAATCGTTATCGTTTTCAAGTTGTTCCAAGGCAAAATCAGTTTGAGACAGTCCCAATTGGTGAGAACGTCTTGGAATCGACGGCAGCAATATTTGCATTACTTCGAGCGGTTTTTTGTCTTATTGGCACTGGAACATTATGTGAAATGTTAGCTCAAAATTTGCAACAATTCGACGAATAGCGAGCACACTTGGACGATTATTACGACTATAAAATGGCAAAACCGCACGAAAAGTTGCAATTGGAGAACGATTATTTTGATAATCAAACTGAATAATTTGTAAACATTGTTCTTGCGTATATCTCTCCATAATGGAATTGTAAACACTACTGAATACAATGAACAACAAATTACAGATCATGACATATTACAAATGACCGAAACGTCACTTTAAAATCATATCATACCTATTGGAAAACCTTATATGTATACATATATACAGGGTGTCTGATGTCAGATTTATATTTTCAAACTTAATTAAAAAACGTAATAATTGACACAAAGTTTTATTAAGAACTTTGAACGATAGAATGGAACTGCGTATTTCATTTTTTAAAGAGTATGTCATCCAGATCCTTCAGATCGTTTTTTAAAATTTTATGAATAATCGCTCTTGGAAGTCCTTTTTCGGAAAGTGGTTCCAGCAGTAGTTCCAAACATACTTAAGAATAAAAGGTAATAAGGACTTTTTCATTAATTTAATTAACTTCAGGAGTCAAATATAAACAATACAAGTGATTTCCAATCTTCCATATTTGCGTACTTTAGTTCAAATTGTTTTTAGTACAGGGTGTCTGGTGGCAAATTTATATTTTTAAATACGATTATTTCAAAAAGTAATAAACGGTGCGGAGGGAGGGTGGCGCCGTTGGAATTATCGATTGTGCGCATTTTTTAAGAGTAATGATTCTTACGTCGACAATTTTGTTCAAAGTTCAGTATTCGGCGAATAAGTGATGGGCCGAGTGTAAATTTAATTCATTCGTGGGTGCAGAGATTCCGCGCAACTGCTTCGGCTATGAATGCCCCACGGCCAGGGTCCAGTCGATCTTCAAGGACTGGTTGAAAGTAGTTTACATGAAAATCCGCGACTTTCAATACGTAAAAGAGCAGCCTCACTGGGACTTCCGATTATTCATGAAATTTTAAAAAAGGATCTGGATGACATAGTCATCCATAGCCAGAAGCCTAAAATAACAAAATAAAGCATATTGTTAGCAAAATATTGTGTGCCAAAATCTATACAAGAATTTGCTGTGTACATTTCCATAGATATTTCTGAACTTGTAAATGTATTATATATCCGTGTATATATGTACATATATATATAAATATGAATGATTACTTAGTCACGAAAGTAATTATACGCTGGTACGTTTTAAATTTTTCCTTAAATCGTTGAAAATCTTTAATATATATTTTATCAAATATTGTTAGGAAGAAGAGTAAACTGTATTTGAAAAATTAACATGTGCAAGCAAAACATTCTATTCTAATTAAATGAATTGATAATCTCATATCACTTAGTTAGTACACGATGGCTAAAGTAGTTAGCACTAAAAGTTCGAGCCCAGTATCAGACTAAGTTATAAAATCACTTCGCATTTTTCTCATGTAAATTAGTGTGCCCTTACGTAAGTTCTTGTCGGAATGTTTTCGTGCGGAAGTACCGGCTTCAGTTGATACTAATCCACAAGTAACATCACAGCGCCCTCCTTCGTCGGTATTGTATAGCATCATCGGCGAAGTAAAGTAATTAAATAAGTAAATTTCAACTTAAAAAATTTAATGCGATTTCTTGATATCAGAGGCGCTGCAACATTGCTATAAAAGCAAAAGCGTGCAATAACATTATTGTAAAAATAATGAATATATCCTTTCATCACCTGTAATCTCTATCACTATTCATTTCTTAGAACTTAAACCCATTGTTTAGTTTTTGGATTGCTCACATCTGGAAATATTAATATTTGCGTGATTAGGATTTATTTCTTAACACCAAAATCATTATAGAGGGAAACAATTTCAGAACATTGGGTGGCATGTTGATTGATTTTATACTTCTTCTTTATGAGAAATTCGTTTCAAGTAATCTTTGTTTTTTGTAAGCTGTTTTTTTATCTTGGACCAGCACTCAGGAGACGACCCGTACACATGCGATGCATTGTGCTGAAACTATAGGAAAGGGATAGTAAGAGAAATGATAGGAGCTTCACTATCTTACAACACTGCTTTTTGCACGTTATTTGTTTTTACAGCAGTGTTGTAACGTCTCTGATGTCAAGGAGACGCATTAAATTTAGAAGCTTCGTTTTTAGTAGCCATTTTTAGAAATTATTTTACTTCGCCGGTGCTACACATTACCGACGAAGGAGGGCGTTCTGATGTGCCTGTGGATTGGATACAACTGAAGCCATCACTGTTCAGTGACCAGTGACTCTGCCTTCGCCACCGAAACCTTCCGATAACAACTGACACAAAGAGACAGAAATGCACATCAGAAAAAATGCGAAATATTATTATGAGTCTGAAACTGGATTAGGACCCCAGAACATTTTTTGTTTTGTAGTCAACGTGCAGACTATTTCAATAATACGAGTATACTGAGATAATAGGTTAAGGTGGCGGAGAAAATAACTAACCTAAATTTGAACTCTGTCCTGTCACCACTCTTTCAGAAGACATGCCAAGTGCTAACCGATTTTAAATTTATGAACGACTTTAGAAAGAAGAGTAAATTGATGATTTTTTAAGTAAAATTCAGAATATATATTTTTCGGCTTCTTCGTAATTTTTCTACATTGGAGACGTCCTCACACGGTATTTTTATACTGGAACCGTGCCATTGATAGTTTTCTCGTCTTTTGAAATCCGTTTACACATTTGAATCTGATGGATATTCTACTAATTTATATACCGATGTTTTAGCCGCAGTTTACTTAAATAAAATATATATTTTTCGAAAGGTCTAAGACTCTTCCCCTGCAAATAATATTGGACTATGTCGTCCATTTTAACTGAAATAGACTGGTCAGAACATGGTTCTATGTAATGCAGCCGTGGACCATGTCATTGAAGACAGCCGCTTATTGTTATACGATAAGTGTGCTTTTCTTCGTATTTACGATTACTCCGTCTCATTAAAATTACTCTCTGGGGTGCTCCATGGAACGTTTACAGGGATTAGTTTTTGGGTTACTACGATGGATTATATGGTCCATCCCTAGGACATCGTAATGTTAAATAAACCATGATTTCTCCATACATTTGGATTAGTTTTGGACTAGTCCTACTCTTCTGTGGACTACACTATACTTGCATGTGTGGACTAGCCACATTATTTGCAGGGTTGTGACTCTTTTGAGCAAACCTGGATCGTTATTGACGTCATTTAACAACGCCTGAGCGATACTAATGCGACGTTGCTTTTGCTCAAAATTTAGCAATTTTAGAACAAACTTCGCTGCCACACGTTTCATGTCCAAAACATTCGAGAAAATTGCATGGCATGAGCCGATTGATTTGCCAACTTCCTCTGCAACTTCCCTAATAGTGATTCGACGATTTTCCGAAACAATTTTGTTCACTGTTTCAATATTTTTCTTCACTTGCTGACGTAGTTTCAACTCCAGAATGCTCATCGTCATCAACATATTCTTGGCCTTCTGTAAAGCGCTTGTAGCACTTATAAACACTTTTTTTTGAAAAAAGTGGACTCGCCGAATGCCACAGTCAACATTTCAAGTGCCTTGGGGCATTTTTTTTACATTTTTAACGCAAATTTCTATACATATTCTTTGATACATTTTTTTCAAAAGTCAAAAATCGAAGAAGACACAAATGTGACTAACGTTTTCAGTTTTCAACAACAAACTACTAATCCCAATTGGCTGACTTATGACTTACACGTGTGTACAAACATAAAAAAAAATTTCGATAATCAAATGTACACAACCCGCGAAAATTCATACATATATTCAATATGTGAAATAAACTTTTTGCTCAGGTTTTTCCTGTCATTTTGGACAAGGAAAAATTCAAATCTAATGTCCATATACGCTACACCCTTTCGATATCTTATTTGCTAGTTTCAACACACTGCATTACATGCTTAGGTGTCATACCCTGGTCATCCCAATGTGGAATATAGTCCCTGCAGCGGTCTCTCCTTTCACTCCAGACGTGGGAAAGTTCAAACACAATGTCCCTAAACAGCAGTCCCCATTCCCCTCCAATTCGCTAATTTCATAGTTCTAGCAAAATACATCGCATATGTAGGCATCATCCTTTAAGTGCCTGCATAAAGTAAATTTTTATTACATGTATGTTCAATGTGTTCAGGTATATATGACTGTGAGAAAAACATTTCGATGTTAATATAGTTATAGAAATATTTTTCATAGAAAAGTTAAAAAATTGTATAAAAAATTTAATTTAAAGGAAAACTATGTAGAACCAATTATAACAATTATATAAAAACAATTATATATGTAAATATGCAACATATACTTTTCGTATCAAATATGGTTACATTTCCTGAACAGATGAAAATTTTTAATTAATTCGCATTGGTGACTAAAAAAAGGCAATAGACTACAAATTGAATCTTTGATTAATATTTCTTAGACGAGCTTAGAAACTTTCTTCTCCATGAATTTTTCCTACACTAATTTTTCTGCAAGTTTTTCGGAATCCCGCCCCAATCTTTCGTCTCATAAACTGTCTGAATCTTTGAAAACACTTTTAGCTCTACTAATTAACACAATACCGGATATACGTATAGTATACATTAAAAAAATAAATTTTACATATTTAATACAAAAACAAATTTACCTTTCATAACCTATAATTTTTCTTATTTAATTTTAGATCTCAACATCAAACTTTTTTCCTAAAACTAAAGAGATTTTATTATACCAAGCGATATGCAAATACAAAAAAGTGTACATTTGCATGTACATATACGAAAAAAGATAAATTAAATTATATGAAGTAAGTAATAAAGCATCAGAAAAGAAGTTCTTTAAGTGACTGCATCTATTTAAATGGAAAACTTTAACTTATACAATGAAATGGGTAAACTGGCAGCTACCACACCACACATTCATACATATACTCAACTAAGAAAATAAAAAATAACTAGCAAGTTAGTGATATTAAAGAAAGTATTATGTATTTGAAATAAATAAATATTTTCCATAGTGTCAGTGTAACTAAATAAATTCTAAACACGTAAATACGCAAGTATATGTTTGTGTTTGTGTAAATGTTTGGATAGTAAAAGACTCTTAAACATACACATCTTCATCATCTTCATTGCATATATTATTGAATCACATTTTTCTACTGCGCTCTACATGGCTGCCGCTGAATATACAAGGTAATATTGAGAACATATTTGTTGTTAAGAAAAATACAAACATTGATAAAAAAAATAAATAAATAACATAAAAAATATATGTAGGTAAAACTTGAATGTAAATAAATTTCTTAACAGCAGCAAAATAAGCGAGTACGTATTAGTAATTGTGGAAAAATTTGTGATTGAAGGGAAATTACCTTAACGCATGTTTAGATTTGCATACATGGTTGAAATCAGGAAATATATGCTAATGCATCAATTCAAATTGTATACTATCATGTTTAAAGAGAACTTGTAATATTCTAAATATACCAGTACATACAATATACATATATGTATATAAAAGGATATATTATCTAACAGAGCTGGCCATAACGTGGCTTGAAGTCTATTCGAGTGGCTCTTATGCACAATATTTAATAATCTTATTTACGAATTTTAATAAGTTCATTAATACATTAAAAAAAATGTGGAATAAGTTTTTATTTTGATTAAATGTTTTTAATTAAGAAATTAAAAAACTGTTTCCTTTGAGTTCAACTTGACAAATGCAGTCTCATTTTTATTTTAAATCACCAATACTTTCTAATTTCTCTATGTGTGTAGTACTGCTTTAAACTCATTTACTTCAAAATTATATTAATCGTTTATAATTATTGTTTACAAAGTTAGTGTAGCTGGCCCTGTTATATAAGATATAACTAAACCCTGATAATAAACATGAATGAGTATGAAAAACATTTTCTGAACAATCCCAGCAAAAACTACGGCATTATTAGGGAATATTGAAGCACTCGCTTACAAGCCTGCTTACGTATGGCATGATATTTGTTTGCAATATCACACTTTGGTGCATTTCCTTTTAATAAATTTTTTCAGCGCAGGGAATATGAGATGAAATCATGCAACCTTAAAGCATTCATCCGAATTCGTTCCATCGGTACATTATGTTCGTTGCATTTCGTAAAATTTATCATTGTCTCATTGCCTTAAATGAGTGCTTTTAAGTATACACTAAAGTAAGCAAAAGTAGTAAACACAAAAAAATGCACTCACAATGAAAAATAGTTACCATCTGGTAATGTGTCTGTTCACACTATTGAAAGAAAACCATACAATTTCATTGGCACACAGTTCTGCGACAATAAATTTTTCTGCCAATAATAATTGTCTGTTCACATGGTTGTCAGATTATTGTATGGCAAACGTTGCCAGATCCGACTTTTAACATTGTATCTAAATATTTAAGGGCAGCATTGCCAACAGAAATATTTTTCTGCCAATGGTGTTATTGTACGTTTCACTAAATGAAGCACATCCGACAATAACAAATGACTGTAAATTGTGTGTCAATGGAAATGAAGGGTGTTCTCACGATTGTCAGAATTGTGACAATATTATTGGCATACAATGACCGACAATACATATTGTGACGATTTTGGCACACAAAAATTGTAGTAAATGACGATCGTGTGTACATACCTTAAGGCAGAAAAATAAATACTGCTTCCGGAACTTAATAATTTTTTTTTCTGGGATTACTCATACGCCATCGAATTATAAAACTGTTAGAATGAAATATTATATCTATATACATTTATAAAACAGGATGTGTGTATGTATGTAACGTATGGACTACAAAACGGCTGGGCCGATTTTGATGAAATTTTCAGGGAATCTTCAGAATATTCAGGCGGGTGACACTGTAAAGTCTGATTTTTGATTTTCGGTCTGCGAGCGGAGGGGCGTGTCAAAATCCAATTTTCATATTGTACCACCAATGACATATACATATATTTATTTTATTTGCTTTTTTTTATGTTAAATAAATAAATCGTGTGGTAATACGACCCTAATGTTTGCTTAGGGCCAGCTAGTTATTTATATAATATTTATAAATAAATAATCTATGCTATTCAAATATATGGAAATTACCGAGGAACAAAATTATATGGATTTTTTAAATTTATTGAACGTTTTTTGCGGGACATAGAAAATAATTAAAATGGTCGGGAGTTTCAAATTAAAATGTTCCCAATTATCAAAATCGACTGTATTTTAAATCAGGGTTTCCTTATGCTGGTTATACTGTGTGTTTGGACATTCTTCATGCACAAGTAAATTTTAATCTTACCTGGTATAATAATAATCTTATGCCATATAAATGCGTAAGATGAAATTATAACACTGTAAGGATTTAATTTAAATTGAGTCACTTGCCTAAACCTACCCGAGTTTAGCCGACGCTGATTAACGCCACTGACTAAATAAATTGTTGAAGATAAGTGGATGCCTGTATTTTATATCAGAATCTGGTGGAAACTTCTGTAATAGTTGAAGTAATTATGCAAGTAAGTGCAAGATAGAATAGAATAGAATAGAATTTTCGTTTCAAATAACCCAAAAGGATACAGTGTGGAGGGGTTAAATCAGGTGAACGCGGAGGCCAATTAAAATCGATTGTACGGGAAATAATTCGTTCACCAAAGGCGTAAAAAAGCCATTGTGTCCCTCGCAGTTGAATTTTGTATGGAAACAATATTATTGTATGCAAAATTCTCTGCAGCAAGCCTCGTGAGAGGACAAGTTGTGTCGGACGTCTGATGTTCCTCCATCTTCCCGAATACTATCCTGTACCCATTCAATATTGTCCGCCGTATGCATCGTTCATCATCTGTCGGCACCAGAAAGGTTTCTTACTGCCACTGACGGAAATTTGCAACCAGACGGTTTATTGCTGACTCTGGGGGTCCAATCCGCACATTAAAATAACGCCGATATGCACCCTGAGTCAAAACAATAGATCGTTGATTTGACAAATAAAGTTAAACGATATTGGTGCGTTGTTTAATTGTGTACTGTTCCATTTTAAATTGCCCAAGTCTTCTTTACCGAAAACAGAAAAAAACAAAAATTATAATAAAAAAGTTATAACGAATTCAAACACTTTCGCTCATTTTGGGCCACCCTGTACTACTAACTGTGTTAGCTAATGTAAATATATGGTTATTTATCTCTTACATCTTATAATTTAATATATAATTACAATTTTCAAGTTCTATTCGAGGCAAATTCTTAGCCGATGGTCCCCATTTTGGTCCCTCTCATTTGTTCAATTTAGGATTTGGGGAAAACAAACAGAATCGCTTTTGAGACAACTTATTGTGAATTAGCGTAAAGTGATCGTCTCCGTTCCATGTAAAAAATTTCTTCTGGAAAACCATAAAACGTTGTCGGAGAATTTAAACTGTTATCATTAAATTAATTTGTTTACCCCTAAAATTTTCCAGTATGAAAAATATAGTTTGTAGTTTTTATTGCTGTGAAAAAATAATTTAGTTCATAGTGTTACTTTTTGTATATTTGTCTCTCATTGTTCTGAATTTTGTAATTAAACTACGTGAATGTAACTAATGTAACATTAATTACGAAATGTCCAAGTCAAATTCATTACTTTGCCGTGAATCCACCTGACTTAAAATTCCGCTAACATAAGTTTAATAAATAAATCAATTTATTGATACACCTATTTCCACAGCCTTTGAAAAACAAACAAACAGTTTATAACATTAAATCTATCTTTGCAAAAGTTAATTTTGTATGCAAAAAAAAACTCCTTGCCCGTCTTTAGATTGAGAGAAACCATTTTGTATTTATTTTTTTCTAATTACCTGTTTTGTTTGTTTTCATTTTGCAGCTTGCTTTATAACTTTAACAAAAGAAAAAGTACAATAAAATCAAGAGGTATAAAATCAAAAACTCATACACAACTTTAGGGAAATGGCAACAATTACAATTACCATTGTTGTTACTGTTGTTGTTTTCCTTTTTAATTCACAGTCAAGAGAAGTTCAAAAAAACTTGTACTTAAAAGGTTAACCAGCAATCAGTAGAAAGTTAAGCAAAATAGTACAAATAAAAAAGGAGATCACTAAAGATAACCAATGGAGAATAAAACACAGTGGGAATAGAAATAATATAATTTAAAAATAATTACTTCTTGAAAAACAATATTAATCAACGTTTTAAACGCTTTTCATAGCGGTCGTTGTTTCTTTTGGCAGCTTACATAATTTTGAGTTTAATTGTATCACGTATTTACGCAGCGGCAAACATAAGCTATTTTTGTGAAAAAAAGATACCTTATGAAAAAGATGCCTTTTTGAAAAGGTAGTTTTGAAAAATAAATTACTTTGCAAAAACTATACATTTGCAAAATACATTTGCAATTTTCGGAATTACAAAAATACATCTTTTCAAAATATATTTTTTATAAAGATTTTTTTTTAAATGTACTCTTTCTAAAGTTGGTACCCTTTCACAAGGAGATAATTTTTCGAAAGGTAGTCTTTCGGAAATTTATATTATTTTTGTGATAGTAGTTTCTACACTGCATACTTTGGCAATTGTTTGTTTGTTAATAAACTTCTTTTCAAGAAGAAAATTTCATTAATTATCATTATGAGCAGAGCAATAAATATGGAGACCTTGTTTTGTTGGTGTTTCAGAATTTTTATGTGTGTAATTAATTTTACAAGTAATAATTCTGTTGGCTCTTTTATTCCCACAGTGTATGATTTATTGTACCGTTTTAACCTCTGAATAATGGAGTATTTTCCTAGAGTTTTTATTTTCTTTTATTCTTCTTTCTTTTGTAATATTATAGTTAAATTACTGGACTGTTTTATTTATTTCTAATTTCTACCTGTTTCTATAGCATTTTTTAATTCAAGTGTAATTATGTAATACTTTAAGAAAGTATTGTACAATGACTTGGAACTTCTTGTTTTATTTTTGCATATTTGTTTTATAAATCTCTTCTATTTAGTTTTATTTTCCAACAGGAAATAAAGGAGATAAAGAAAATTAAAGAAATATAAAATACGTGCAGAAAAAGTTATTTAGAATTTTTTTTAATATTGGCCCTACTAACTACAAATTATATTCGTATTTTAATTTGACTTTTAAAAATTTTAAAAAGACTGCGAAACGAAAATTTGTTAAGTCCTTTCAATAATAAAAAAACAGTTTGTGAAAATAGCTATAAAATTCCAAAACAAATTTATTTATGATATCAGAAAATATTTATGTAAATTCAAAAATTTTATTTTTAAACAAAAGTTACTTTTAATAAAAAATATGTGAAAAGTTTTTTTTTAATTTTTAATCTGTATTTGTATATGAAATAATTTTCCACTTCATATTTACATATTTTTTTTTTTCATTTTAAAATTCCTGGTATTTGCAGCAATAGCTTTAGCTGAGTTTAGTTTTATTTTAATCAAATTCAAAAAGAAAAAAATGCAAACAATGCCAAAGCTTAAATCATAATAAAAACGAATATTAAAATACAGCAACATTTTCATGCATCAATACGTTACATTGATGATGGTAGCGTTTCTGATGATGATGATGCATGTAACGATGGTGGCATAAACTCCTGATACTCTCCTGACGATTGTGCATTAAAAAACATCATACGATTTTTATTCATGCATAAATATAATAATCAATATGAACATACGTGCATACATACATACATCTAAATACATATTTTGTGCAAAAAGCGAAAAAGAAAAACCAAGTTTTAGTTTCATTAAAGGATTATGACAGTAAAATATAGCAAAAAATTATAAAAATTAAGCTGATTCATTATGAGAGTGTTCATTTTAACCTTCGCAGTACCAAAGCTCTTTATGTACGTATTGAGCCGAAACCCAGCCGGATGGGATATTGTGCATATTTTACACAAAACTTTTGCATTTAAAACTACATTTCATGTTAAATGTTTTAACATTTTCTATTAAAATTATGAAAATTAGTCACTGCGGCGAAATAATTTTCATTTTAAATTAAAATTCCAAAAGTTAATACTCTGAAAATGCTACACGGCTGGGTTTTAGGAGTGCGAAGGTGCTTTTAACAAGCAATCAGTAGCCATGTTCATGAAGAGTACAAGAAATTACGTATCAAAAGAGTTTCTGAAATGAAGGGATTTCGATAAAACGAATTTAAAAAGAAGTTATTTAGAAAGATTCGTATTTATTTTAACCAATAAAATAGCAAGTGCCTTGATGAGATCATCTCGCAAAATGTGCATTTTTACACTCTCGCTGAAAAACTGCCAAAAATTTACAAAAACTTTAGGAATTTGCCCAACAATTTTAATTCATATATTTTGACTTTAATAAAACAGTTTACCGTTATGTTTTCCAAAAAATTCTAGTGTTAACATATCACAAATATCAACTGTTTATATTTATACAAGAAATTTAGTATTTTGATATTTTTATTTATATATTTGCGCAACGGTTTAACAATAGAAGTACCGCCGTCCCATTTTTGTGCCGCACGTAAGTTTCAAAGTCTATAACTCCGTTATATACCTTTTTATTTCCATAGAACTTTTTGAGTTTTATTAATTTTGTGTATTTATTAAATTCAAAATGCAATAAATTTTGTAATATGTAGATTTAAGTTAAAAAATACAATTTACTTAGAACTGCTGCTGAGTCATTTATGTCCCGTCAATTATAATTAATAATTAAATAATTTTAAAAAATATATTTATATGAGGTCTTGTTACAATACACATTTGAAGCAAAACAATACCGGTTCCTATTCCTAAATACACATCCATATGGAAAGGAAAAACCAATATTTACCTTGAAAAACAATTTTAGTTTTTCATACATATTGCACAGTATATAAAAGGGAGTGAAACGCTTGGGTTGATATGTATGCAAAATGAAACCAAGTTTTGTTCCCAAAAATAGGAATATAATTTAAATTATTAATTAATATACATGCTAGAAATATCTTACTATATAGCTTTAATCATAATTCCATACATAATTTCTTCCGAGAACTCTTAATTTTAAAATTAGAAAACAAAAATGTATAACATATATTATGGTTATTATAATGCCATATTAAAATACAAACAATTCATCACGTTTACCAGCACTCTCTCCGACTGAAAGAGATGGTCAGTTTCATTGACATTCTCGAGGGTTGTTATACAGTGAGGGGGCACAATAGTCTTTATCTAAGTTTAGAAATTTTATATATCATGTGATCGTTTAAAAATTAACTTTGAAATTCTGCCCAAAAAAAGTATACTTAAAAAGTCTAAAAATTAACTTTTTTAAAATTATAAGACATATTGCATCATATAAAGTTCCACAAATTTACCAATTTCATCTCATTTTCAAAATCGTGATGCCGCAGTGAGGGCTCAAAATAGGTACCATTATTATTTTATTATTTGCCCCATGTGTATGCGAAGCATAAGAAAAAAAGCTTTTTGAAATTGAAATTTGGAAAGAAATGCATTTTATCTGTTGCTATTGTATGTCTATAGTGATTTGATTAACAAAAAATTTAACTTCTGGAATTTTTACAAATTAATTGTTTTTCTGAATGAGTGCGCCAATTTGTTGTGGGAAGAGCAGGGCACGCATTACTGGAGTTTACTGCAACACAATTGTTTGAAGAGTATTTTTTTATTTTTAAAGCCAGGACTTTCTTTAAAATATACATTTCTAAAAGGTACTTTTTAATTTTTTTTTTAAATATTTTATGGAATGTATTTTTTTGTTAAATGATATTTCAAAAAAGTACTTACAATCTTCAAAATTTAGCTTTCTTGAAGTGAACTTTTGAATATAAACGGTTTTGAAATGGTTTATAATTCAATTAAGCTTTTATTGTGTTATTCCATTTAATTTACTTTTACTGTTGGAATATATTTAATTGAATAAAATAGTGCATTGTACTTGTGTGCATTTAATACAAGGTTAATAGTTTTATGGCATGTTTTAATTTTGTCGCACTCAAAAATCTATGTTGGTATGTTGTCAGTATTTCGCTGTTTGTTAAAAATAATCTAAAAAAACAAAGGTTAAAATTATCAATAATTTTTTATTTCATTAAATATCACATAGCAATTGCGATTATATAATTGAAATCTGTAGATATTTACAATAAGGTTATTAATTTAATGAATTTATTCTTAAAAGAAATTTTCATCGGACATGTTGTATTAACTGCTGTGGTACGATATTCTAAGATATTGTACTTTCATGGCGTATTTAATAACTGTGTCCACAAAATCTATTGTTAACTTGCAGTGCTGCGGAATTTTTGAAGTTACTACCTACTGAATTCTATTAGTTTTTGTTAAGTTCAGTTCAGTTCATATCAGTTCAGTTTTTTGTTTGGGACCAGTGCCCATGATATGTATGTACATAGGATGCTATGTATGCAGCGCAACTAAGAAAAGGGATAGTGCTAGAGATGACAGGTAGAGGAAAGCTTCATTATTTTTACAACTCGAGTTCTACATGCTTTTTGTTTTGTGCTAACTACATCATCCATCGCTACCCTCAGTTTGAAATTTATATCAGGGAATTTTGATATTTTCTTTCCGCTTAAAATTCTGACGATTTTTTTTTAAGAACTATTTATCTCTGTATATGTAAGTATTTTGTTTTCGACATAACATAGCATATGTATATCAGTAAACAAAAGTTGGCTTTTGCACACAAACATACGAGTATGTATATTAAACAATTTCATTCATTCCTTTTTTACTTAATTGAATTCAAAAGTCTACAAAGAATTTCTTTCGTTTTTTACACCTGCATATATTTCAGTTGCATTGGATTATTTCCTCTTTGCTTTGTATTCCAAGGATTAAAAAAAGGTTACTTTTCTTTTAGCTAAACGTACTTAACTAGGAGGATTTTATTCGAAAAGAAAATGCAGTATGGAGAAAGATATGATAAAGAAAAATAAAAGACACAGAAAACCAAATTGCCAGAATTTTGTGAGTAGAAAATTTATAGACTGTGAAGAACGTAAACAATTGGGGGAATGAAATAGGAAAAAGAAAACAAGTGCTTTTAGGTAGGTAGTAGTAAGAAGAAATTTTAAACAATAATAAGAAGCAACAACATTTAACATAATATAACATAAGAACAATTATTATTATTATTAGTATTATTATTCCCCCTGTTCTGTAAACAGAGTTATTTCTCATACGGAAATGCTAATTTGGTGTTCCAAAAATCATACGATTTCCAACATTCGAATAAGATTTTTTAGACTTCTATACGCATAAACGTAAAATTGTGGAAAATAATGTTTATTCCTATTTAAAAGTGATTATTTAATGATATATCTAATGAATTTACTGAAAATGTGCTTTTATTCATCCATCTATTTAATCTGCCTACTTTAACAAGAACATGGAGAAATATTGGAGTGTTTTTTAAATTAATTATTTCGTATTAAAATCTATTACAGAATATATCATGTAACTTTATTTAATAAAAGCACGACTTCAAGTAAAAATTGGTAATTGTTTTTTTATGTTTCATCAGTTATTTAATAGGAAGATAGTATATTCGATTTAATTTCGACCGGACTTATCCACTCGATTTTAAACCGAGTAAAATTATGCGAATTCGGTTTACAGAAGACCTAAGTATGTGCATTCGTTTTAAAACGAAAAATTTTTTCGGACTCGGTTTACAGAATATACGCGTATATTATTATTTGTGTTTCGGTGTTTTACAACTTCCGTAGAGGCAGAACAATGTAACTAAAGTGGTAAAGCCGGTGTCTTTCGAGTGTGAGGCAATCGCAGAGAACGTGCTCTGAACTTTCAATACTACTCTCACAAAATCGACAGGTGTTGGTCTCAAAGAAAGCATCCAAGTTGAGGGTGGCGATGGCACGATGGATGGTAGTCTGCACGTTGACTACTAAACCAAAAACAGACATGGGTTCAACCCCACTTTCAGACTAAAAATTTTTAAAATAAAAATAAACATCTCGCATTGATCAATGATGATGTGCATTAGTGTGTCTTTGTGTGTCAGTTGTTGTCGGAAGGTTTCAGTGGCGAAGGCATAGTCACTGGTCACTGAACAATACCGGCTTCAGCTGATAGCAATCCACAATCGCATCAGAACGCCCTCCTTCGTCGGTATTGTGTAGCACCGGCGAAGTAAAACAATAATAAAAATGGCTACTGAACCGAAGTTTCAGCACTGCTACGAGTATAAAAAAAAAATCAAAGAACGTGCAAAAGCAGAGCTGTAAAATAATTAATTAAGCTTCACCTCCTGTCGTTTCTCCTACTATCCCTTTCCTATAGTTCCATCACAATGATTCGCATGTGTAGGAGTCATCTCCTGAGTGCTGGTCCGAGATAAAAAAAAAAGAAACTTCATATTTGTAAATTTACAAAATGGCTTGGGGTCAATTAGGAGCAAATTTTTCCCAGAAATTCGCCAGAAAATCCACCATTTCATTATTCTTATAACCCTCATGTCTAAGAACGCAGCCTAATATAACGCCACTAAAGTTACCCAACGTAATGAGTAGGTTGAGGCACTCGCATAGTATTTACCAGGTGATTCTGGCCAACTGAATATGGATGTGGGCTCCCTTCATCCTCATCTAGAGATATTCGCACACACATATTGCAATGGTGTGAATATCCGCCTGGAAAATCGTTGGGTTGATATCCATTGGGATCGATTTCATAAATCGGGTCTCGCTGATACCTGCCCCTGTTCTACTTGGACCCGTGTGCAACATGATCATTTAATGTATTTACCGAATTAAACCTTAGTTTCTCATTAGGGAACCATAAATTCTCTATGTGTGTGTGTGGCCCAATGGAAGTGGAATGCATTTTAAGTGTTACTGCAATACCGACGTGTTGGCCTTGAACGTTTCAAAATAAATGTTAGAACAATGAACGGCGAACAATGACACATTTGGTGAGAAAAAATAATTATGTCATCTCACTGATTTACACTTTTTTTTTTAAATAAAAGTAACCACATATGAATCTACAAAACAAAAAATTTAGTAAATATTTTGATTACTTCTCTGTGAACAGAATGATATAAAATTTCATTTTTGAAGAGTAAAATTCAAGATTTTATGAAAAATGTTTGGATAATAAGTGCCTATAACTTTTTTTCTTTTTATATATCTTTTTAAGATTTTGTTCACTATTAACTGTCTTTATCTTCTACTTTCTCCAAAATAATTTAACCTCTCATTTTTAAAATTCCATTTCAAAGTGAAGTGGACTGCAATTTTTGTTCAACAGAAAACTGCGTAATACGGTTTATGTACGTATCTCAACCTCTCATAGTTGTTTATTTATCTTTGCTGGTTAATGAACTACAACGATTTTACAGTTTCTAAGTCTGATATTTTACGTACATATGTATATTAGTTTTCTGTGTTCAATTAAGTTGAAAAATAGGGAGAAAGAATGTCAGTGAATTAGAGCCTGTCTGGTGCTGCAAATCCAACAGGGCTATAGTACTATGCAGACAAAGTTTATAGTTACGCTAATGAATCTGTATTAAAAATTTTCTCTATTCTTTAAGATATTTTTATGAAGGAATTGCTAGAATACATATGTACATGCATGTATTAACCTTCAAAAATAAGGACTAATAAACATTAGTTGTTGTACTTACTAGAAAAAGATTATCCTTATCTGTTAATATAAAGAACTAATATTTGAGTGTCATAAAAATCTATAATTGTGATCCAGATAACAAAAATACCTGGGCTGTTATACTATTTTTTTAGTAGGTGTTAACGAGCTCAACAACAATATGGTTTTGAAATTATAGCTGAAATACTGGATCTTAGTACCCGTATGCAGTTATCAATCTATAAATAAATTGAATATTAACCGATTTTCAATAGTAGATCTTTAACCAAATTTTGAAAAAGGGTAAGAATTTTCACATGTATTTACAAAAACTCCCAAATAATATATGAGAATTACAAAATATAGAAACAAAGCAAACGAAATACCTTTTTTAAAATTTTTTTTAGAAAAATGAAATATATTTAAATCAAATAATAAAATATTTGTTGTACGGGCTGTAACATGTGTCATAAAAATAGTGTAAAGAATATGATTCAAAAAATTTTAAAATTTCATACAACGTTAATAAAATGTATAAAAGTAAAAAAAAAAATAAATAGGCAAGCCTGTAAGCTTAAAAGAGAATTTAGAAATATTTATTAAAAGAAATAAAGTTAACGAATAAAAATTAAAGCAATGATAATGTAATTAAAATAATACTATATAAATACTATTAGGTCCCCTTTAAAAATAATAATATCAAACGCACAATCTGCGTAAATACTCGTAACCATCCAGTGAGAAATGTTAAAAGACATTCCTTAGGAACTACAATTGATCTACTTCCGAAATGCCAATAGCTGTATATTTTCGACTTCGGAAGAAGTTATTAAGAAGAACATCCAGAAAATTAATATGAAAGTGATTTTATTCTACAAAATTCGTCTATATTTGTTTATTTATACATTTGTACATTAATAAAACATTTGACTTTATTATTATTTATTTAATCGTAGAAGAAATGAAGTAATAAAATATAGAATTGAAATGCATTTTAATAAAATACATTATATTTGAACTTTTATAGAATTTGAACTTATCCTACTCCACCTGGTCAATTTTCTTATTAATAGCATTAAAGCGAACTGAAGTGAAACTTTCATAGCTCCCTAAGAGTAATAAAAAATTAATTCCATAGCTCTGAATAAAAAGATAGATTTACTTAGCATCACAACCATTTGTTTGAATTCAATGAATCGGCATCAAAAAAGGGAACTTCCGGCAACGACAAAACTATGTAAAAAGAAGTAGATGTAATTAGAGTTTGCACTACTTCCGGGTCACAAGTTCAGGATCTTAATGAATTCTTTCGAAGCAGTTCACAGTGATTTCTCCCAAAGTCCATCAAAAAAATTAATATTTTTTTCTAACCTTTATTGCAATACATTTATTGAGAAGACTCTAAATTTTATAAATCTACCAAATTTTGTTGTTTTTTTTCGAGATTTAATGTTTGTGTCCGTTGAAAGTGGAGATATATTTTTATTTCATATATCGCTGCTGCATAGTCATAAAAGAAAACTTAAGTTTATCTAAAAAGTTATTAGCGATATTCTGACAGAAGTCTCCAAAAGCCCTAAAAAAAATTAAATTTTAAAGTATTTTCTATCAAATGAGAGCTAACAAAAATATAAGCTATTAAAAATTCCTTGAAGAATACTTTTTTGACCTTTTCAAAACACACACAAAAAACTACTTTTTCACGTCGACTTTTAGTTATCCACCCACTACTTCTTATACATCCAATTGCAGATTTTTTACCACTCTTTAAATTAAAAAATATTGTGGCAGCGGGTTTTTATATATTTTCGAATATGGATGTGATTTACATAGTCATATGACGAAAAATAATGAAAAATCGCATTTTGCACTATTTCTTTTAAAAAATATGAGAAAAAAGAAATAATAATGATTTTGAATGATATTAAAAAATTCCTCGGGAAAAAAGTAGATGTAGCTCGTTACGAATTCGGACTGTCACAAATTCCAACTATGGTAACACAGCTCAGAGATTTCAGAGAAGGACATTTTTCAAAGATGTGCTACAATCGATAAATTCTAAATTTGAAATTGATGCCGAAAAATTTGAGGAATATGCTGTAGAGACAGGCAGAAAACTTGTTGAGAAATGTATCTGGTACTACATCCCTCCATCGGTACAGAAAATTCTGATTCATAGAGCTGAGTTGATCAAGAATGTACTAGTGTCAATAGGTGAATTATCGGAGGAAGCAGCTGAAGCGAAAAATGAGGATATAAAACAGTTTAGATTGCAATATCCACGAAAAATATCGTGCATTGCCACAAATACAGACTTTTAAATAGGCTCTTTCTAAGTTCAAATCCATTTATTTCTGAACGCCGAAAATTACCAACAAAGAAAACAAGTAGTTTAAGTCAAGAAGTTTTAAACTTGCTTAATATTTGGTATACGAGTATATTAATATTTTATTTCACTTTACTACCTTATATTATTTCAAAATACCTCTTATTGGATTGTACTCGTATAACTTTGTACATCATTTTATTTTAGTATTTTTTTTTATATAATGTAGTGTATATTTCGAATGAATTAAAATGGAATAAAAATTTACAAAAATTATTTAAAACAAACGAATTTTCATATTGAAATACTTTATTTCAAAAGTTCTTAAAACAAAACTATAAGCTCATTAACCCTTCAAAGATCAAATGGCAACTGTACAGTTGTTAACATTTTTTCCTAAAAATTTGCAAACTTTAAGTTCTTCGGGCATGCTATGAGCTGACAAATTTTAAAGGCCCATATAAAGGAAACTGTGCACTTCTATTACTACGCAATATATTCGCATTAAAACCCAAATAAGTATGCAGCAGTTTTTATTCACAATTTTTAATTGTAACTACAAAATTCGTTTTTACTTTCTGCGTTTTCGAGAATCAGACGATCAGTATTTGTAAATGAAAAAAAAAATTCATTATTACATATCAGTTTTTCAGTTTTTGTTTGTTGTTTTGCAGATCGAACAGAACAGTAGTGGAAAGACAAAACTAATAAGATTTGAAATCTTTACGTTATAAAATAAAAGAAGTCATATAAAATTGTATACGGTTTACAGCTAAATAAGATAAAATTTATGTACAAAATAAGTTTATGTAAAACTAACTCGTAATCGTTAAGTAAATTTAATTTGTAAGCTTGATTTTGATAGAGATTATAATATGTATATTAACTAGATTATGAAAAATTTATTGTTTCTTCAATATCTGATGAAATGACAAGTGCATAAACTTTAAATAAAATTTAAAAAAAAATTTATTTAAATTATGTTAATGTTATATGTTAAGAAAACAATCTATTGATTAGTGTGTATTTGAGTTTCTATTTCATCAGCTGCCTATTATTTTATTTATACGAAAAATAAAATTCTAATTCAATTCGAATTCAGTTGAATCTCCTGCATTATGACATTTTCTCTAATATCAGTACTAAAAAGTAACCAGGAAAAATAAATCCATTTAAATGGCCAATAAATTATATAATTTGTTAAACAAAAGAGACTTAAACTAATGACCTGTACGAAATTCTTCGGCACCGAAAGAGAAAAATGCAAAATAATATCATAACTTCTATTGGTGTCATAAATAGGTAAAATTAAGGTAAAACCAAATTTGCAATCATGTTTTTCCTCTTCTTCCAGTTTTATAAATTTAAAATATCCAATAAAGACAACTGTTTTAAGCTACCAAACATAGTGTATTGTGCTAAAACATACGTAAAACATAGAATACTGAAACAAATGCATATGGAAATATATTTGAAACTGAAACCGTCATGAAAAACGATCTGAAAATAAAATAAAGTATAAATATGCAACCATTAGAATAATAACCCTTACCAGCATTTTCATTCATTTAAGTACGAATTTCAGAAAAAAACAGGCTGAAACAAAACAAGGAAAGCAACATTTAAATAATTCAGATGAACGTAAAATCCTTCTTTATAAGTCTGAGAGGAAAAATATACATAAGTTTAGTTTTATGTTTCCATCTTTTTTTTTCATTTTAAATGGACTCAAATCCTGCAATAGTTGTGACTAGAACAGCTACTGCCAGACTATTACTACTGTGGACATGTACTTGAAATGTATAACAAAATGATATAGACCAGCCAACATTACATTCTAATGTTGAAACCGCTTCTCATTCGCTTAACCCATTCTCAGCCATTGTGCCTATTAGAGTACGAAAAAAAACAATTTACGCATAAAATTGATCAGATTATTATTTTGGCAATGATTCCTTTGATTTTTTATTATACTTGGGAAATATGCATAACAAGTTTTAAAGAAATATGCCGGTTAAATTTTATTTAAATGTTTCTACAGGTAAAGTGGCTGGGTCAGTTAAAATTCATACGGTTTTAAACGAAAGACAAGAACATTTTTAGTAGTGTGTATCCAATCCACAAGCATATGAGAACGCCCTCCTTCGGCAGTATTGTATAGCACCGGCGAAGTAATATAATTACTAAAAATTACTACTAAAACGAAAAATACGTCTCCTTGACATCAGAGGCGGTTCAGCACTGCTATAAACAAAGAACGTGGAAAAGCAGAGTTGTAAAATAGTGAAGCTTCACCTCCTGTAATTTTTCTATCTATCATTCTCCTCTAGTTTCAGCACATGTATCATATGTGTAGGGGTCATCACCTGAGTGCTTGTCCAAGAAAAACAATTGATATGGCCATTATTCTACCAGACCCGAATTGTAATACAGATGCTTAGGAAGGTGTTGTTAAGATACTAACGTTTATCCATATTCGAAAACATGCACAGTGTGAAATATAGTGAAAGAGAAGTGTTTTGTTGCAGTAATAGTGAAGACGACAAACCACTCCACTAATTGCAAAATACAATTAGGATGTCAGTTATTACAGAATAAAATTGCGAAGAAAGAAATAGTGGCATGGTAGTGGTTCAATGGAGTTCTAAAATTATTTTTTCATTCAATTCAATTCAAAAATTATGTAATTTTAATAAAGTTAAATACATTCAATGTTAACCAAATTGTTGACTAATTGTAAAAATGGTTTAGAAAAATTTAATAGGTTAAAAATCAAATAATAAAATGTTTGTTGTGTAACGAAAATTTTTAAAGAAGCCATTCGGTTTGTTTCGTTTCTATATTACTTAATTCTCAAATATTTTTTGGGAGTTCTGGTATAAGCATGTGAAATTTCTTAGTTTTTTTTTCAAGAATTTGGTTAAGAGTCTACTAAAATAGATAAATAATCACAATTCAAAAATTTTTTTATTAAAAAAAATTTTAGTTTATAATAGTCTTGGTTTTAAATGGGTTAATGTTTTATAAATTATTTTTATCAGGCGAGTAGACCAACAAACAATACTTTGCTACAGGTCTGAAAATGCGGGAATACTTTTACTTTTTTTTTTGACTATTAATATTTAAATATTTCTTACGTATGCTACACTACCTTAAGGCAATTAATATACATATAATGATTCTAATTTTTTAAAATTGTATCTATGGTTTTAACATGTCGTTTTCAGAGGACAACCATCAAAACTGTAAATTGCTTACTGGGCTAACTATGGCCAGCACTTGCACTCGTATATGCAATGAAATTGTGCTTTACATTTCGAATTAACAATCGAGAATAAACCGTAAACTCATTTGCTTGCATACAAATTGCATTCATACTCAAGGATAAAATACGTCAAGGAATGTATTTTAAATATGTCTGTCCAAATATAGCCTGACTGCTGGAGTTTAATAAAACATAGAAGATACGTTGCTGGTTGATAGTTTTCTAAAACTGTGCTGGTTTAACACTCAGAATTTAAACCATAAAACTGGCTTGTCTGCTGGCTGAGATTTAATCTTCTCCTTTAACAATTTATCTTTTTTGTTTTTGGCAAAGATAAAGTGGCAAAGAAAAATCTTTAGTTCTAATTTATATTTTATTTCGACATTTAAAAAAATTGCAACTAAGAGAGAGAAAAAAAATCGCATAACAAATATTAAAATATACAACAGCAAGAGGAAAGGAAAGACCTGAAACACACATTATTTGGAATATAAAATTTATCGATAGAGAACTCTTTAAGAAAATAGAACAGCAGAGAATTTCATTTTTCAATTGAACGTCGGGAAATTTTTCCTGAAGAAAATAAAAGTTGATGTAGAAAAGTTAAGAAAAAAATTTAAACGAAAGGAAAAATTTAATGAAAAAAATTTTTCATACGCTCAACTCAGTAGTGAAATTTCTCATAGAAGATTTAAGGATGAAAAATTCTTATAAAAAAAATTTATGAAGAAAACATTTTTTTCAATTAAACTTAACAAGGCAAATTTCCTCGTTAAATGCTATTCGGGATGCTATTGACCGAATATTTAGCTCGTTGACAATACAGACAGATGATTATCGTAGGTTGAAACCCCTGTGAAGATAAAATTTTCTTTTCTGATGTTAATGCTAATAACGCCCCAATGAACATTTGCGGAAAACAAACTTGGACGAAACAACTCTTCTTTTCAAATTATCAGAAATAAAAAAACCCTAAAAAATTCTCGAACAAAATAAATTCAAAAAATTTATCAAATGTAAAAGTTATTTTTATGAAATTTATTTTCCAAAGTTTACCGATCGATAGCAAAATGGTCAAAAATGACTTATTAAAAATTTTTCATTAGATAATTTATCAACAAAAATCTTTATATAAAGAATTTATATTTAAAAATTTATTGATAGAAAGTTTTCATAGAAATTTAATTTCTTTAACTGCCTGTTTAACGAAGGCAAGTGAAAGTATTCGTCCGGCACTTTACATTGAAAACAACAACAACTTGCATTTTTGTTGTTGTTGTTGTTGTTGTTAATGTTGTAATTCGTTAAACAGGCTAACCAAAAAGTCGTGACGAAGTCGCCCAAAGTAAATTAAATGCTAAACATGGTTAGTAACACAAAGCTTCAAAATAGAAAATATCTCTCAGACTATTGAGTTGGTTAGCAGCAACTATGTGTTACCTCCTTTTGGAAAGGAATAATGTGGAGATGAGATAGAAGAAGAAATAATTTTAGAATCAAGCTTACTAACTATCTGGAACTCATTTGACCTGCTGTCATTACTTAAAATAGAGGTTTCCGACATGTATCCACAAACATACTGCGTAGCACACAGTGGTATTTTCTTGCCGAAAGAACATTTTTCAACTGTTACTTTGCAAAAATCTAATCCTAAGTTCTATATATAACTGTTTCACTAAAAAAAATCCGTAATTGCTTTTTCTAAAAAGCCACATTTTCTGCTAGTGGAAATACAGTAACGTTTACCATAAAGACTGATGAAAATTATCACTGCTAACATTTTAATGCTGTTTTTATTGAAATAGAGCACCTTCTTTTTAATAAAAAAAATAATTTAAATTGCATATGGATCCAAATGAAATGTGATAGTGTATTCTTTTAATTAACGCAAAAAATTCAGAGATTTTTAGCGATCGTTGAACAAACTTATAAGTTTTTTAACATTGCAATTCATATGTTTGTAATAAAATCTGTTGCTTAGAATCTAAGCCTTAGATTAATGTTTTCCAGAGAGTGCAATAGAACTTCAACAAAAACTGTTGTTTTGCCTAGTTTTCTTACATCATCTGATCCGTAAATAAGTATAAGACGTCAACCTGATAAAAATCAGCGCTCGATATTTATGAAACTTTGCATGTATTTTTTGTTTGTTGTAGAAAGTGTACGTGTAAAATTTAACCCATCTGTGACTGACAAGGTACCCGGGTACTTATTGCGTTTTGAAATAGATTTTTTTTCTAGAAATTGTTACTTCTTGAGAACTCCTAACTTTTAGTAAATTTTCAATAAATACCGACTTTGAGGTAAGGAAATAATTTAAATAGGTGTGGCAGACCAATTTACTTCTAACATCTTTAACAGTATGGCAATGTACCTGGGTACCTTCAAACAATTCATATAAAAAACTATTATATATTATATAATTACTAATATATTTTTAGTGCAATGTTACTCATAATAAAATAAATGAAAGTCGATATGAAAATGTCAGACTTAAATATTTATTTTTTGAAAGAAATATAAACGAACAAAAGCTTTTTTTTACTTCTATGTCAATAGTAAAAACAAACACTTTCCAGAGCATGGCGAGGTACCCGGTTATCTATATAGAAAAACGATTGGAAATAAAAATATCGGTCACAATACTTTAAAATTTTACTTCAAATGTACATGTATAGCAAATTTCAAACTTAAAGGTGTTTTTTTTGTCACTCACAGGCTTTTGCTTCGATAGGAAAAATTGTATAAGAAAAAATCGATTTAGAATGTATTGGCGGTGTGTGATGGGCGTGGCCGATTTTCTGAAATTAATTTTTTCCTTAATTTAGTCACCAGGACAACTCTTTATATTTTTCGCACAAAAATATATAAAGCTATTCAACTGAATATTTTTTCAAATAATATCAAAACTGTACACAAATGTTTAAGGTTTGTAATTGCTGAATTTTGATTGTGTATGCAAATGCTTTCCATAAATTGAATGTGATCTGTTTTCTTATTTATATGAAATTTATATGAAACAAAATTTTCTTGCTAGTCCCAGCGTCAAAGTGTAACCAAGCTTTGTAAATTCAAGCTGAATTGTTTATGTAAAATTTCTTTTATTGTCAAGTTGATAACAAGAAACAGAGAAACAGGTATAAGAGAGCATTATGAATAGAGGGTAAGTATAAAAATTTGTACATTAATGTATGTATGGGTGGAACTCTTTTTATGTATTCATTTTAAAAATCAGTACAGTTTGGTGATATAAAAATATCTTTAAGAAAATAAAACTGGAAAAAGTTTTATTAAAATTTAATAATAATTTGAATCATTAAAAAATGTTTTTTTCATTCTTTGTTGAGTTTTTTAGATTTTATATAACCACTCTTACTGTTTCAAATCAAAAAGAAAAAAAAAGAAAATCTTACAAGTGTTAATTCGAGAACCTCAAAAGTTTTAAGTGTTTTGTTATTTTTCTTAAACAATTTCAATGTATTCCTTAATAGCTTTGGTGGTTGTCTTGACCAAAAAAAAACATTGAAACTTTAAAGAACGCCAGCCGCAATTTTCTGTTAAATTCCCTTAAAGTGAATATTATGTAATGGTTTTTTATTTACAACTTGGGATTTTGGTTACAACTTTTCGAACAATTTTAAGTTTGCTCGGCTCAATTTTATTCTACTTCCCACTTGCAATGAACATTATTACTCCTAAACACATCCCTGGAAAATTATTTTTCGTTTTATTGTTGAAAACAATTACATGTCTCTAACAAATAATTGTAACAATTGTGTTGTACTCAGTTTTTGTTTTTTTTTTCATTCTTATAAAGTTAATAGTCAGTTGGTCGATAGAAGTGTGTAGTTGAGAGTTTAGTTCAGTATTCTCCCTTTCCGTTTGTTTTTTTTTGTGTCTTTATTTATTGTGGCTGTTGGAATTGTTGTTGTTGTTGGGATTTTATTGTTTTATTTATTAGATTTAAAGAAATGAATGTTGTATCTCGGCAAGCGGCACTTGATTGCTAAAGAAGTTATAAATTTGCCATAAACATTTATACCACTTCGTTTTTTGTTTTGTGGAAATATGTTTGAACAAACAGACACAGACCTTCTTTCATAATGCAATAAGAAAAATAGGGGAAATTTTAAATTTAATAAAATTATTTATGGATTTCAGTTTATAAATAAAATATCGAATTCTGTCACTAATTTCAAAATTCTGCAACTATAAGAATATCTCGTGTTATTCCCCTTTTTTCGTAAGGAACTAATTTTATTTCTAAATTCAGAAATTGGCATATTTCGTAGTGATACCTTTTCAAACATTTAACTGAAAATTTCTCTATACAGCGATCCCTGAAAAAAATTATTATAATTATGATTTCAATTTTACTGAAATTATTGAAATTTAGATGCACTAAGATCTGTCGGAATCAATGCATTTCTTATTTAAAGCAAATGCTTATCAAAATAAACCACAGCAAAACTAGAGAATGTGTTACAGCTACCAAACAGCAGATCACATGAGTTACATGTTCCGCGTTCCTTTGGAGGTCAGTAGGAATAATCCCATCCGGACCAGGTGACTTATGTGGGTAGTATCAGTTTTCTATTGGATATTCCTTAATCTGTTCACCTATGCTTTGTATTTCGACTAGTTGCGCAGCCGCTTAACCTCATTGAATAGTTTGCGTTTCCTCTCTCCCTCTCTTTGAGCCCTCTCGATTTCAGAGTTCCACCAGATTTCCGAGGTGGCGATTTTGAGGACGCCAGTCAGAACGCATTCCACGAACGAACCATCGATGGTAGGCAAAGTTGGAAGAGGTCCTTAGAGAAATTGCTTTTTATAGTCTAAAAATTTTTCTCTAATGTGGGAGCCAGTCAAATCAGATGTTCACAAAGGAAATCTCGCGATGCTACTCGAATGCTTGCGGACACTAAGGTGCACCAACCAATTCATACCGCAGTGATTTTTGGAAAATTTAGGCAAAATGCCAGATACGTGCCAACAATGGTTATGTTTGCTATCTATATAAGTTTTAACTAGTGTTTTTAAATTTTACTAATATATTAACATTTGAATTAATATTAATTTATTAATATTTTTAAGTTCGGCAATGCTATCACTCTTTAATTTTTTTAATTTCCTATATAGATTTTTTCTTTCTCGCAATTGCGCAACGTCCACAGAATTTGTTATAATAATAATCGAATACTGTATTTTTTAAATGTTGATATAAGTTTCCTTATATGTGGTCCCATTGTGCACTTAAATTTTAACTTATCTTCCTTAGCTTTCCCTAATGACTCACTACCAATATAATTCCTCTTTTTAATTTTCAATTAATTTTTTTTCTAATTGAGTTTTGTTTCTTGGCTTCTAATTGCATTTGATTTTTATAGCATCTCTTTTCAACACAAACTTGTGCAACATTCTTTGAAAAATTTAATAGTCTCGTCAGAGCTACAACAGTCCCACATACAAGTGCACACATATACCGTTAAAGGTTTTACTTCTGGGAGATTATTCAGCCAGTATAGTTATAAGTTTACGTTAACAACAGATCTGCTGCGACACACAAAGTGGAATCAAGTCAGATGGTGTTCATAGATTCGCTCTTATTAAGCACTGCCGCTAGAAGTTCTTTTCAATTTTGCGTAGTTATTTTACTGTAATACACTATTGCATGCTGGCTAAATTTAGTCGCGTTTGAAAATAATTAAATTTTATTGAACCTAAATGGCATTAAAAAGAAGAGAAGCACATAAAAAAAGCCAGTCTACAGTGTTTAACTGCCACAATAAAGAGTTTAAAAATGATGTTGATGTCGTTTACAGCCTGCTGGTATTTAGTTTTTGTTAATGTCACAGTATTAAATGTTTAGAAAAAGGAACCTGGTTTGTAATGAGCGTAAAAAATTATTGCCAACAATTTTCCAGTTTTGAGGTTGATAATGTAATCATAGTTGTTGTTATTTTTTTTTTCTATTTCAGTGCAGTTTTAATTAAAAATATAAAAGAATTATAGATTAAATAAATTAAAAAGTTGCCACGAAAAATACCATAAATTCACACACACAAACAAACATATAAACAAAACTATTTGGTATCATTAAATCTGCCAAATGCCAGACTAATAAATGTTTATCACATAAACAAAAGACTAATTTGAACGCACTCCTGCATCCAAATGAACATGTACGAGTACAATCATGATTATCATAATGTGTGTACGAGTATGTGCATAACTAAGTGTGCATGTGCATGTGGAATGCCATGTGTGTTTTAGTTGTTACAATTCGATTTATTACATTCACTTTTCGAATGAATTTGTGTATTTACTTGGTACTCTTTATAGTGTGATTAGAATTTAGCAAACAAGTAATGAGACAATTTTAATAGAATTTCCATTCAAAAGAGTTCTATGATGCGACGTAATTTTTCTGATTAATTAAAGAACTGAGCTTTTTTTTCTAAAAATGCAAAAATAATAAAAAATAAGTATTTCTTTAATCACAATTTCTTTGCATTTCTGGGTGAAATTGTTGTTGGGGGTGGCGATACAAAAATTAAGTAAAAATTTTTGGAATTAAAAATTTATTATTGAACGTAGGACTTCTTTTAGCTACCACTCAAAGCAACATGGGAAACCTTGTATTTCATCTGTTTCAAACTCTTTTTAAATGGCTAAAATTTGTATCTGTTCAAATGATTATCAGAAATAATGTACAAGAATAGCTATACTTTTCTATTATATATACTAATCATTAAATTAACTAATTTTTGCCACTTGTCTTTTCATCTCTATACCATATCTTGTAAAATATTTTAAACTTTCATTATTTTATTACTCTTTTTTTTATGAATTTGTTGAATTAATGAGCTTGAGGTTTCTTACTTTCAAAAACAACGTTATAAAACTTATTTTTATTTGTCAATACTTCAAATATCCGTATGATGAATGAAAAAAAGGTTCAAAATTTTGTTTTATAAAAATAACTGACATGAAACTCATCAATTTAATACATTTAAAATTCCATATTATATCGGAAGCATTTCAAAACCTTATATGATTAATAAATACATGTATACACGAGTATGAGAAAAAAAACTTTTTAATATAATAAAACATGTTTATATATGAATTATAAGTTCCCTTTATATTCAGACTACACTTCTTATGTGGACCAAATACTAATTAGAAAAAACTTAATGTTTTCTTTAATGTACAAGGTGGCGCAGAATGAGCGATATGGTTTGAATTCTTTATAACTTTTTTAATTATTATTTTTTCTTTGTTTTTTTTCCAGCATTTTGTGAAGAAGACTTGGGGAATTAATTATGAATCATTACACGATCGAACGCAGCACATACTGCAGGTGCATCACTGGCTTTGTTAAGGGACATATTCGCGAACGCATTATTTCGCGCACAACCGATTTTAACTGGCCTCCACGTTCACCAGACTTAACAGCCCCTGACAGTTTTCTTTGGGGATATTTGAAAGAAAGAGCGTACGTTAATAAACCAAAAACCATACTCCAACTAAAAACCAACATTCGAAATGAAATCATGGCTACTACACCCAAAATTTTGCGATTACACCCGAAATTTTGCGAAAAGTTATGGAAAATATGCTAAAAACAGCACGTATGTGAGAAGCAGAAAATGGACATCACTTACAGGATATCATTTCTCTGTATTTAAAAAAAAAATAATATAAATGGCATAAATAAAAAAGTTATAAACCATTTATACCATATAGCTCATTCTGCGCCACCCTATAGTTCATTGCCTTACGAGTTATAAACTTTTAAAAGCTCGTCTCATTATGAAATCTGAACTTTATAATATGAAAAATTAGCCTTCCTTCGAAGAAATTGTTTTCAAGTATCATTATTTCAAGATGCAAAATTGATGTCAGAGAGTAATATTATTTATTATTTATTTATTGATTAAAAGCACAACAGACCACAATTTATGTAACAGTACTGCTAAACCAATGCCAAGTATAGTTTCAGTATTTTATGCATATATTAAAGAATTATAATTAATTTATATAATTATAACAATGATACACATAAAAATAATACTTTTAATACAGTACCATACATAAAAATAAGGAATTAATTAGTAAACCGTTTTATATAATCGAAATAAGAAAATATTGCAAAGTTAAATTGCTTTGCATTGCACAAAATTTGTACATTTGGTGGAAGTTCTTTCCAGAGACGAACGTCACTCACAAAGAAGTGTCTTTCAGATATTTGCTTTGGATATCGAATATGGGTTATTCAGTAGCCTCTATTTGATCTCGAGAATGTTACATATAATCAAGTTGTTTGATTATAGATTGTCCAATGTATATTTAAAATATATGTCGCTCATTAACATCACCTTACGTTTCCTAGCATTTAAACATATACCATTAACAGGAGCCGATTCAGATACGAGAACATTATCAAGATCATGGTTTAACTTTGTTATGCAGTCATTTATTTGAGATGGGACACAGCTGATGAAAATCTGTACATCATTTGCATATATACGTAAATTTAATTTGTTCGTGGGTACAGAGATTCCGCGCAACTGCTTCGGCTATGAATGCTCCACGGCCAGGGCCCAGTCGATCTTCAAGGACTCCCGAAAACATTAAACTGGTTAAAAGCAGTTTACGTGAAAATCCGCAACTTTCAATACGGAAAAGAGTAGCCTCACTGGGACTTCCAAGGCTGATTATTTATGAAATTTTAAAAAAGGATCTGAAGTTCTATCATTTCAAATCGTGCCAGAACTGAAAGAAAGTGACTTTGATTTACGCAAAAATTTTTGTGAAACGATGTTGAAGCATTTTCGCACTGTAAATCCCATTTTTTGGAGCGAAAAGGCTCTTTTTCACTTAAACGGCCACGTCAACAAGCAAAACTGCCGTTACTGGTCTCCCACAATTGAAACATCAAAAACCATTCCATTGCCCCAGGGTAACTGTTCCTTACTGTGCCTTATCCACGCATGAGATAATTGCACCATTTTCTTCGAAAATTATCGGGGCCAGGCGACGAATGTCAACGGTGAAAATTATCGACGCATGATTACGGAATTCTTTTTGCCAAACCTGCGAGCTCATCCATCATACTCTTCACACACGTGGTTTCAACAAGAGCTTCGATGAATTTGCATCGGGAAAATTTGGGAGACCACCGAGGTCACCCGATCTAACTCCCTCAAAGAGAGAGTTTATAATGACAATCCCCAATCTCTTGTCGCTTTAAAGAAATATATTCGTTGGGAAATCAGCTCAATTGAACCAAGTTTACTGCAGCGTGTGGCGCAGAACACAAGGCTCCTTTTGAACAGTGTGTTCAACTCGACGGAAGACATCTTTATGACGTACTCTTTAAAAAATAAAATCCGTATTTCCATTCTATCGTTCAATGCTCTTAATAAAACTTTGTGTCAACTATTACGTTTTTTATTTAAGTTTGAAAATATAAATCTGCTACCAGACACCCTGTATATTCAACAGTGTCAAAAGCCTTGGAGTGATTTAGTATAGATAGAATAACCATCCTCACAAACGTCAATAAGCTTAGACGTACAACTATCATTTGGTCTGACACCTGATTGACTATCAGATAGTATAGATTTATTATATTTATTAAGTGCTAAAAGATCTGTGTATGAATTAATTTATCAAATATTTTTGACAAATACGGACGATAACTTTTGTACGTCTTTTCAACTGGTATTATTTTGGCTTGTTTCCAAATTAATATAAATATACATACATATGTATATATAAAATTTTTGAGTGTCCTGCGTAAGGACTTCAGGAAATGTGAATTTTTTTTATAATCTTAGAAGCGAGGAGATATTCTTTTCGGATTCCTACAGAGCTTTGTAATTTCCATCGCCATAATTTATATAAAACGCGAATTATACGATTTGGTAAAATGTAATTTACTTACGCTTGTCTACATATCAATGTTTGTCTTTCTCGTTGCTGGCTTTGGCTGAAGATATTTCGCTAAAATGCAATTCGGAATGTGTTTCCAGTTTTGAAAATTTTATGTCTAACGCTTCAACAGGAAACTAAAAATAGGAAACGATTTTTTCCTTATTCAAACAAGTCGTTCGTATTTAATTTTACGAATTTATGGATTTGTGTACATTTTGTAAAAATTATACTTTATATAATTACTTCCTTTTATATACTGTAGTTCTTACTACTTAATAAAAATTCCCTTGATTTTATAATCGTCTGTTTAAAAATTCTTCAAAAACTCTTAGAAGAGTACATGCATACTTTTCGCATTCCTTAATTCTGGCCTTTAAATTTCTTAATTTCGGTCCTTTGGTTCCAAATGCTGAATATAAATTAATTTAAAAAACTTCATCCATTTAGCTGGCAGTTTTCTTTTATTAATAAGAATTCCTTGAACATATGTTTCCACATTCATCTTCTAGTATGCCTCCGCATGCGAATGAATGTGTAAGTCAGTGACTGTTTCAAATATCCTTAGAGTGAGTATGCATGTGAATGTGTAAGTAATTGTGTTATTTATTCTTATGGTTTATTTATGGTAGTGTATCATTTACACTTAATTAAATGCCAAAGTTGAGTGAAAGAATAAAAAAGTAAAAAGAAAACTAAAAACTAAACGTAAAAAGGCAACGAAAGAAGAACAAGTATTAAAAGAAAACTTGGCAAATAAAAATTATACAAAATTAAAAGAAATAACTTAAAATTACACACAATTTCAGTAGCATTCGTACTTAGTAACATACACACTCACGCTAACCCAAATGCATACTCGTACGTATACATTCTATCTGTAGTTTACGGTAACGCAAAAATAAAAGAAAAAAACACACAATTGTTTACTACACATGTATGAGTTTCATGGGTGTTACCCCTACACATATTAAACGTACATATCCAAACAGAGAATGAAGAGAATGAATGTGAAAAAATTATGCCAAAAACGAAATGACACCATCTAGAGTTTTGTTACAAATTGAATTGCCAGCAAACATTCATTTTAATGATACTCCAAAGGCATCTTATAATCAGCCTGAAGACATATGACAAACATGAAGTAAAAAGTCAATCTGAAACAGTGGGGAAGGGAAACAATTAGGAAGGGCAAAAGAAATATTCTGATGACTCAAATGATGTACTTGTGTTATTTTTGCGACTTTTAAGATATCAATTCCTAAAAGCTCCCATTCGGTGAAGGGTAATGATCATACAAATTATGCAAATAGTTGGCATAAATAGATCGCACATAAAGTTCAGATTTCTGATAACTAAGCGTATTTAGTAAAACCAGATTAGAGAAGGAGCACTCTCTCCCCTATCAAGTCCTAAATAATATTGCTAAATTGTTCCAACTACACAAACAAGACTAATTTTTGTATATCAATTATTAAATAGTGCTTTATTTTGGATATAATTTTATGCAATTAATTATCACTTGCACTTTGGAATGCTTGGAATTTGGAATTGAAAAAAAATTATGCAGAAATCATTTTTAACGCAATTTCTTTGAAGAAAATTTTGATTTGAAGAAAATTTATTTAGAAAACTTTTTCCAGAAATGTTATTATGAAAGTTCGATATTAAAATATTTGTATGCGAATATTGTTAAAAAAAATAATAAAAATAAGAGAATAATTTTATTAAAATAGTATTTTCATTTTAATGTGATTATATGTGCATTGTATGTGTGTGAAGGGGTTTGTTACTTGGTGGAGCTATACACAGATGTACGGTGCAATGTATGTTGGTTGATTATGTGGTTGATGGTTGCTGTCTCTTACATGGCTTATAATATAAATATTTTTATTTTAGCTTAATTTTTTTTTTCAAATTTAATTTAATTTTTACTATTCTTAGAAATTAAACTAAGTCCGAGTTTAGATAGGCGAACATTTGGAAGAAAGTCATATGGAATTTTCTTTTGTTTTTTCATTCGCGTTCATGCAGACGAAAATGTTGCGGGTGACATTCAAAGCAAACTTAATCATCCCTAACGTCAATAATTTTTCCCTCGAAGTATTTCTCTTTTTTCTAAATTTAATTTATTCAAATGTCCGTAAATTCGTTCTTTATTTATGTATATATTTAATAAATATAATTTTTTTCATATCAAGATCAACAGAAGAATTAAGTTTGTTTGTCTCTTACGGATTAACTTAAACTACTACTACATCATAGTTCCGAGTCTAAGCATTTTATTTAAATTTTTGAAGTATTCTTATTTGTATTTATTTTATTTTTAAAATTATTTAATTTTTACACTTTTGTTAATTCTTGCATTCACTTACTTAAAAAAACTATTTTACACTTAAGATATGTAAACCCACGAATTTCTATTTTAGCATTAATTGATTTTTATGTTTTTGAAATCTTCTACTTTTTTCTACATTCTCTGAGTTTAATAACGGGGAAAAAATTCCACGTGAATAACCCAGACTTACAAGTTCTATTTTTATTTTATTTATTTCACAATTACAAGTTTTATTTTTTATTTGTCGTTTGTAAGGGCCGGCTAAAAAGCGACAAATAACAAATATGGTATGGTTACACGAAGGAAGACTAGAGTTAGTTTTTACACTTACTAACACCTTCTTGAGAAGTCACTACTTGTTTATTATGTGAAATGGTTATTTTTTTACGCAGGAAGTTCTTTTTTTTCTGGGACCAGCACTCAGGAGATGACCCCTACACATGCGAAGTATTGTGCTGGAACTATAGGAAAGGGATAGTAGGAGAAACGACAGGAATTGAAGCTTAATTAATTATTTTTCCAGATCTGCTTTTACACGTTCTTTTGTTTTTTTATACCCGTAGCAGTTCTGAAGCTTCGGTTCAGTAGCCATTTTTATTATTGTTTTACTTCGTCGATGCTACACAATACCGACGAAGCCGGTATTGTTCAGTGACCAGTGACTATGCCTTCGATACTGAAACCTTCCGACAACAACTGACACACAACGACACACTAATGCACATCAGAAAAATGCGAGATTTTTTTTTTTATATAATTTTAGTCTGAAACTGGTGTTGAACCCAGGTCTGTTTTTGGATTAATAGTCAACGTGCAGACTACTGTCAATCGTGCCATCGCCACCCTATAACTAAATTAACGTTTTCTTCTTAACGTTTGATTTGAAAAAGTAGCGATATTTCAGTATTCGGAACCATATTCGAATTGCAGACATAATGTTCAAGCTATAATCAAGGCAGTTTAATTTTAGGTATATAAATAAACCAAATTTTTTATATAAATATTTACATATTTTTTAAAAACTACTAAATGTTTTACTTAATTCAACAAAATGATGTTATAAATGTATTTCGAATGAATATTACTTAAAATTAAAAATTCCAATAGTTCTTAAATTGTTTACTTTTTATTTCTCCAAACAGTAACCATATCTTTTTTGGTTTAAAATAATTAAGAATGTAAATTAGAAATTTACATACTTTTTGCTAAATAACTATATATTTTAAAAACCCTCTAATACAATTGAAGGAACCAGTTCAATTAATACTTCCGATTTTCATAAATTTGGTTAATATATTTAGTAATCAAGTTGCTGAATTTGGCAATCGCAAAAGTAAGTCATTCTGTGCAAGTAGTTCTTATGGTAATTTCTAATTTTTTGCTGTGTTCTTGTATACGTACATTTTCATGCCAACAATAATTTTCTGATAATGCATGTGTGGCTGTGTTATCCAGTCATTTAGAATGGGATGCCAATTGGCAAAGATATACGGACATATGCACATGTGAGCCAAGCTAAAGGACATACAATTCTATAAAGTACTTAAAGTATCTCTTCTCTTAAGAGACTTAGGATTGGAAAAGGCTTTGGCAAATTCAAATCCTTATTTTAACAAACTTTAAATTTTCTTAATTGATCACATAAATAAAAATCAGAAACCTTTCACATCTTTTGGTACGTGTCATATTGGATCATAGGAACCATACTTGGTCCACCGCTCGAGTCAAGATTTATGAATGCTTAATGCTTGGCGCTGGTCAGCCACAAATAATCATTTTTAGATGTAAAATTTGATTACTTACTCCTACTTGAATTTTTTAATTTTTTTTTTATCTGGGATCAGCACTCAGGAGATGACTCCCACACATGCGAAGCATTGTGCTGGAACTATAGGAAAGGGACAGTAGGAGAAATGACAGAAGGTGAAGGTTAATTAATTATTTTGCAGCTCTGCTTTTGCACGTTCTTTGTTTATACTCGTAGCAGTGCTGAAGCTTCGGTTCAGTAGCAATTTTTATTATTATTTCACTTCGCCGGTGCTACACAAAACCGACGAAGGAGGGCGTTCTGATGCGATTGTGGATTGCTATCAGCTGAAGCCGGTATTGCTCAGCGACCAGTGGACTATGCCTTCGCCACTGAAACCTTCCGACAACAACTGACACACAAAGACACACTAATGCACATCAGAAAATTGCGAGATCTTTATTTTTATTTTAAAATTTTAGTCTGAAACTGGGGTTGAACCCAGCTCTGTTTTTGGATTTGTGGTCAACGTGCAGACTACCATCCATCGTGCCATCGCCACCCTCATATGAAGATACAATTAAAAAACTGATGGAAAAATTATTGTTTCGGAAATACATTTATTACCAGCAAATTGTAAAATAAGCCTGGTATAAACGTATTTGAGTATAACGTTCTGGATTTTCAACAACTGACAACACAATAAACAAACACAAAACTCACATACCAAACTTAGGCAGAGCAAAACAATAAACAATTCCATAGACTGACAATCACACATTCACACTAATCCAACAATAATAAAGATAACATAAGCAAAAGATAAAGATAAAGATGATTATCGCACAAATCCAGATGCAAATTTCAATTAACGGATTTCTGTAATATTCTACACTAATATCGAAGCTGCTAGCTACATATAGAGCATTCGACCAGGATCAATTGACTATTGTCTGGAATATAAATAAAGCTGATTGTGAGCAATCATTAAGCAGTTGTAATAACACTTTTGAAGCGACGCTTACATGAAGTGCCTGAAAGTAAACTACAGTTTTTCAACATTATTCAAGTAACATTGTGAAAAAATTATTAAGTAAAAGCACAAAAAAGCTTATCGACAGTAAATTATAGTTTATAAAAGAATGCACATTTTAAAAGGTAAAACGTACTAATTCCGTGTTTTATTTGGCAATCACGAATTCAGACGTTTTTAAAAGGTAAAACGTAACAATATGTACTCGTAAATGTGGGAAATATTTACTCTATTCACAAGCGTATGGTTTAACGTTTATGTTATTGTGAAAAGGCACATTTTTATTCGTATTTTTATTTTTGTTTTTATTTATATTTTCTTGTTTTAAAAAATCTTTGACATTCATTTTATTATATTTCTAGAAATTAAAGGGGAGGGTGAATTTCGAATCGAAAGAAAGTGTTATCACATACGAGTACTAATATAAATACTCGTAACATACCAACTCGAATAATTTTTTTCTCGTCTCGAATTACTTTCCTTTATTATGGAAATATCAATTTATTTTGAATTACTTTTTCAGTTTATCACGATAATCATTTTTGATTCAAATGGTTTTAAAATTGAATTCAAAAGAATTATATATATTTATTATTAACAGAATTTAATTTCTGGTATTAGTTATGACACTTTTGAATGAAAATTAATAATAACAATTTAATTGTTTTTTATTAATAATAACAAAAATTGAGGGTGGCGATGGCTCGATGGATGGTAGTCTGCACGTTGACTACTAAACCAAAAACAGAACTGGGTTTAACCCCCAGTTTCAGACTAAAATTTTAAAATAAAAATAAACACCTCGAGTTTTTCTGATGTGCATTAGTGTGTCTTTGTGTGTCAGTTTGTTGTCGGAAGGTTTCAGTGACGAAGGCATAGTCACTGGTCACTGAACAATACCGGCTTCAGCTGATAGCAATCCAAAATCACATCAGAACGCCCTCCTTCGTCGGTATTGTGTAGCACCGGCGAAGGAAAATAATAATAAAAATGGCTACTAAACCGAAGCTTCAGCACTGCTACGAGTATAAACAAAGAACGTGCGAAAGCAGAGCTGTAAAATAATTAATTAAGCTTCACCTCCTGTCGTTTCTCCTTCTATCCCTTTCCTATAGTTCCAGCACAATGCCTCGCATGTGTAGGAGCCATCTCCTGAGTGCTGGTCCCAGATAAAAAAAAAAAAAAAAAAAAAAATAATCGCAGACCTCAGTACAAATATATCAAGAGCATATAAAATTCTATCCTGTACTCAAAAACACTTTTGTAAGAAAATTACCAATAACAATAATACAATACTGTATTATTAAAAGATTTCACAAGGCATTTGACATTAATACGAGCTTGTAAGTTGAACAATTCAAATTATTTTTGTGTATGATGAAATTATAAATAGAAATCTGACTCAACAATGAAAATCAGTGTAGATAATGCGGCGGAATGCTGTTTATTAAAATCGATATAAAAACCAGTTCCTACTAGATGGCCGCAGCAGCTAAAATTCTCATCAGCTGATTTGTGTTCAAGTGTCAAAGTTGTGTTCAATACAAAGGATATTTATACGTAAGGTGTTTTAAGAACTCGAATAAAAGTGTTATATTTGTAAACAGAAAATGCGGTTGTTGTATGGACGAGATTACCTGGTATGAATTCGTCTTGGTCGGTATAATTAGTAAAATCATATTACATTCGTGGGCATCAGCATCAGTTGTAAATATCGTTGCTATTTATTAAAAAAGGTATCGTTGACTTTATCACGTAGAAAATCTACAGAAATTACTTTCAACAAGTTCCGGTGTAATGCATTCCATACGTAAGGTGTAACCCTTGCCCAGTGGTTCATCATAAATATTTATTGCGTGCCCAAAGGCACAATTATTATATAATCACAATTAATAAATGTATGCATCCAAATTATTTATGCAAAATATCTTCAGTATCTAATTAGTAAATAAGTTAACACCTTAACTACAAACCCAAACGGCCTGTGTTCGAATCCAGTTTCCGACTAAGTCATGAAAACACTGTATTTTTTCTGATGTACATTAGTGTGTCTTTGTGTCAGTTGTTGTCGGAAAGCTTCAGGTCGAAGCGATAATCAGTTGTCCGGTCTCTAAAGAGTACTGGCTTCAGCAGATACCAATCTACAGGCACAGGTAACACCAGTGAAGTAAAATAATTAATAAAAATGGCTAACAAAACAAAGCTTCAAAAATTAATCCATCATCTTGATATCAGAGGCTGCTTTTACCAAAAAAAATTGCAAAACAGAGTTCTAAGATAGTGAAGCTTTCCGCTGTCTATCCATTGATCACCTGTCATCTTTCTAACTAAGACTTTCCTATGGATGGTAACACCTAATAGTAGACAATCATTACTTGAGTGTTACTTTTCTTTATAAAAAAGAAAATGGCAATCAATAATCAATTACATTGTAAAATATTAATAACATCATGGAAAGTTCCACACTACAGATAACAGCAGAGTATGGATATTATAGCATTATATACATATACTCGTATACATGCAATTATCCAGGATTAATTGTTTACATTTTTTAAAACATTTGTCATTATTGCTCATGTGCATTGCAAACAATTAACACATTATTTTTATAAAACATTTGCTTCTAATTAATATATTCTTTCCATGCATGATGATGTTGGTTAGAAAAAGCTTCTTTATTTAAAACAAAACAATATTTTTCCACATACATATTTATTTATATTTGTTTTCCACTAAAAGAAATAAAATGGTGAATATATGGTAACCATATATTTTTTAACAAATGTTGTGGCTTTTGTATTTTATTTTCATAACTTATTTTATTTCAAATATTTTTTTCCTTTCACCACACAAAAATTTCTTTTATTCAATACGAAAACCTCCCGTTTTTGGTGAGTTTCACTGGTGTATGTTGTTGTTGTTCATTTACTTACTGTTGGTTTAGTTCACTGTTTTGATATTTTTTACGCACATGTTTACTGAGTTTTTTAAATAATTTTAAAAAGAATGGAGTAACATTTGATAGAGCAATTTATGCAGAATATAATTCAGCAAAATCAAGTTGAGGTATAATGCCGGAGGTTTTTTTTAAATACAAAATACAGATGGTTATTAAAACTACAAATCTGATAATTATATTGCTTTTTCAACAATTTTTTAAAGAAAATTAAAAAAATTTTAAGACATTGTTACCAAAAAATATTTTTAATTATTAAAAGGAAGTTTCGAATTAGTGATATTTATTTGAACTAACTACAATTATTGTAAATGAATGAATGAAAAGTTGATTGTTTTTAAGTTCATAGTTAATTTCTCTCAACTGTAGTAAAAAGAGAACTTTGAGCTTTGGGAATATATGACATATGGATACTGAAACAGAAAGATTAAACAGTATGCTTATAACAGAAAGTTTTTATCGTATACATTTTCTTCAACTCTGTCGGGTTAAATAGATGATATTAATAACCTTACAACGATATTTCTGTTGATAAAACTACTACTAGTAACGTGTGTAGAGGCATACAAAATATGTATATACTGCTGTTGCAGATTTATTGTTCTTTTTCCTTTATTCTAAAATAAAAAGTAATTTCTCATATTATTGTGATAAATTACCTATGAACTTAAGCACAACCGAATTTTTATTAATTTATATAAATTTAAAAAAAAGGAAATTATTTGAGTAAAATCAAAGTTTTTATTAAGAACATTAAAATTTATAAAAACGAAAAAAATCGCCCGAAGAGGAGTATTTTGTTTAAAACGGGGAACATCGTCTGGAGTATTCTTAGTTTCGGTACGACTCGACAATTTTCTCGTACTGCGTGTGTGTTTGGGTGGAAGTTCCCATGGTAGCCTACCTTAGGATGTATTACCCAGCAAAAATGTTAAAAAAGTTAATCGAGTTTGGAATTAAGCATTTTTGGTGGAATCACTTCCCAACTGTATTACCAACTTTATGATTTCAACAAGGCTTGGGATTAAAATAATCGATATTTGAGAAGTTATTACATTTTTATTGTGTGAAATGGTTATTTTTTACGCAGGAAGTTCTCATAACTAAATTTACTTCTTTCTATTTTGTTTTGAAAAAGTTCCGATATTGCAGTAATCGAATTGCTATAATCGAGATAGTTTAATTTCATGTGCATAAATAAAACAAATTTTTAATATAAATATTCACATATTTTTATATACTAGTAAATATTTTACTTAATTCAACAAAATGATGGTATTAACTAATTTCGAATGAATATTATTTAAAACTAAAGATTCCAATAGTTCTTCAATTACACGGTGCGACAGTCCAAAAAACCTGGGACCGGATATTATTTTTCTTGTAGGTCTTGTCGAGTTAAAGAAGAATTCAATAGTGAAATATGCCGGACACCTCCAAAATCCGGATTTACGGTTAAAAACCCGGTTTTTTTACCTTTGCGCACTTATAAGCCTGTAATTTTGTTGATAATAATCCGATTTTCAATTTCTTACTAGATTTGGAAAGAAGTAACTGAGATCTTTCGAAAGATATATAATTTATCTAAGAAAACTTGAGAAATTTGGGTGTTATTGTCGAGCAAACACAAATTTTGTAGATTTTTCAAAAATTTTTCAACTTTGGTGACGTTTTTATACATTATAATGTAATAAATTATAATACTATTGAATTTATTTAAAAAGTACGTTTATGAACGATTACAACGCATATCTGGGGTTAAAAATAGATAAATAATTGACTGAGTTATTAAACTTTTCATGAAAATAAACTTTTAAACATTTTTTACAAATTTTATTTTTGGTCATTTAACTCAAAAGTGTTTGCTTGACCGTTTTTTTTTTAAATCAGCATCATCAGTTTCTCGTTTAAATGACCAGCAATATTCTGAAATGATTTTTATTATATTTTTTCCTTCAAAGCGTTTTTCAATAGTTGCCATTTCCTGGTGAAAATGTTCGCCTTGTTCATCACTGAACTGTCCCAGGTTATCTGGGAAAAAGTCCAAATGCGAATGCAGAAAAAGAATTTTTATGGACATGTTGCCGCCCATTTCACCATACGCACTTAAAAACTCATTGACAACTGTGACATAGTCGTCGCTTCTGTGATTTCCAAGGAAATTATCGCATAGCGCAACAAAACTCTTCCATGCACGTCTTTCAACGGAACTTAGCTTGTTAATGAAATCTGCATCTCTCATAATTTTTCGAATTTGAGGTCCAATAAAAATACTTAAAAGTTATCAAAACAGATATAAACGTACTAGATATGTAAACAAATTAATTAATACCTCCTTTTATTTTGGCTTCACTTAGTTTTGGGAACACCGCTTTGAGATGACAAAAAGCGTCGCCGTTTACATCTAATTTTTTTACAAATTGTTTCATGTATCCCAGTTTAAGATGTGGTGGCAGAATAACGTCCTCAGCTTTAACTAATTGGTCATTTAAAATGTTTTTCTTGCCTATTCTATGTGACTGGCGAGATGGCCATACTTTGCTAACAAACATTAGTATATTTTTCTTCACTTCGTAAGTTTCTTTTGTATTAGTCGCATATGCGATTGGAACTGAAGTTAATTGATTTTGGTTATGCAATAAAACAGCTTTTAAGCCTAGATATTACATTACAAATCTTAAATTAATAAAAATAAAGTCATACATTTTTATAAGAAAACTTACTTTTACATGAACCATCAATGAAAAGTCGCCATTCATCTGCATTATAATTGTGATTTAATGCCGAAAATAGTTTTGGTACATCAACGCAATACACGAGATCACTGTCATTGGAACTAGTCTTAAAACTTTCTTCAAGTAACCAAGTCCGGTCACTCTTTCTACCAGATGTTATAACGAAATCTTTTTCCACCAAATTCCACTGCTTTAATCGCGACCCGAGGACTTCAGATTGCCGCTTTGACAAGTGTAAATCGCGAACAAGATCGTCGAAATCAGCTTTTGACAAAAAATGCAGCTCTCTTGTTGTAGATCAAAATCTTTTTCTGTTACATCGTCAGATTTGCTCGTTGTCGGTAGATCATTACTTAGAGGTATTGGTTTTGTAACAGTTTCAACATTTGCGTACTTAATGTTTTTGCGCGTTTTAAAACAGTGGTCTAAAACATCGGTTTGACAAAAGTAGCAATCATTTGGTTTATGATATGGATGATGATGCCAAATCATAGGCGTAGAAAAGGGCAAAACAAACGAAGGTTGAATTTTCTTTTTTTTTATGTATTACAGCAATATTGACAAACAAACATGAGTTAAGCTCTCATTACAAATATTTGTTGTAATTCTAAGTTGTGTTTAGGCTAACAGTGATTTGTAATTTTAGAGAAAGTGCATAAAAACAACACCAAAAACATTGTGCAGGCATTTTCTTAAAAATTTTGTTTTTATGAAAAGTTTAATAACTCAGTCAATTACTTATCTATTTTTAACCCCAAATATGCGTTGTAATCGTTAATAAACGTACTTTTTAAATAAATTCAATAGTATTATAATTTATTACATTATAATGTATAAAAACGTCACCAAAGTTGAAAAATTTTTGAAAAATCTACAAAATTTGTGTTTGCTCGACAATAACACCCAAATTTCTCAAGTTTTCTTAGATAAATTATATATCTTTCGAAAGATCTCAGTTACTTCTTTCCAAATCTAGTAAGAAATTGAAAATCGGATTATTATCAACAAAATTACAGGCTTATAAGTGCGCAAAGGTAAAAAAACCGGTTTTTTAACCGTAAATCCGGATTTTGGAGGTGTCCGGCATATTTCACTATTGGATTCTTCTTTAACTCGACAAGACCTACAAGAAAAATAATATTCGGTCCCATGTTTTTCTACTTCATTCAATTTTGTACCACTGTGTTATTTACTGTGAGGAATAATATTTATGTTAACTTGAATTAAAATTTATTTATTTCTCCAAAAAGTAACTAATTCTTTTTTGGTATATAATAATATACGAGTAGAATGCAATTTAAAATTTTTTATATTTTTAATACAAATAAAAGAACCAGTTCAAATTATACTTCTGATTTTTATAATATTGTGTACTGTATTTAGTAATCGATTGTTAAATTTTTCAATCACAAAAATAAGTCATTATGTGGCAAGTACTTTCCATGGTATTGTCTCATTTATTGCTGGATTACGTATACAAGTCGAAATCCCTTCACGTTAGCAACTGCTTTTCGGATAGCACTCAAAACTGAAAAAGTTCTCCTGCATTACCTTTTGCCCCTGGGTACAATTTTTCAAAATGTTCAGAGTCAGCACACATAATTGAAATTTGTGTGTGACTTTGTGTCAGTTGTTGTCGCAAGGTTTCAGAGGCGAAGGCATAGTCACGGGTCACTGAACAGCTATAACCAATCCACGGCATATCAGAGCGCCCTCCTTCGTCGGTATTATGTAGTGCCGGCGAAGTAAAATAATTACTAAAATGGCTACTGAAAACATAGCTTCAAAATTGAAGACGCATCCTTGACATCAGAAGCACTGCAACACTGTTATAAACAAAAAACAATGTGATAAAGCAGAGTTATATGATAGTGAAGATTCACCACCTGTCATCTCTCTCACTATCCCTTTTCTCTACATCTAGCGCAATGCGTCGCATGGATCATCCGCTAACTGCTGACCCAAGAAGAAAAAAAAATTGCCCATACACTTGAGGGAGACTTAATAGCGTGACGAATTTTTTTCGAATCTTTGTTTCTAAAATTAAAAAAAAAAGAAAAATATTTTCTATAACACTGTGAGTATTAAATATTTTTATTTTTTATGATTTTTTATTCATATGCATGTATTAAATCCCAACCTAGGATGTGCAAGTGAAAAAATATCCCGATATATATTGGAATTTTATCATGATTCCGAAAAACCGTAAAAATAAAACAAAAAGCATTCTTTCTTATTTGAAGACATTGATTAACACGACGAGCACCCTCTAATTGCCTGTAAAGCGCTTTCTATTGTGATATTTACTGTTGAAGCCACTCTTTCGGAAGATACCTTGACAACCTGTCAAATTAAGTATTTGAGGACGACTTTGGGTCGTTCCTTACACAAACCAACTTCTATCTTACCAAAATCATATTAAAAAAATTTATATTTCTATATTAAAATTATTGAACTATGTTTGTTATATGGTTAAGATGGTATATGGGCACATCACTGATGCAAAATGTGGCACAATTGGGCCATTTGAGGCACTTTTGGATGTTCAATGGCTCTGTGGTACCCCGTAAGCTATTTTGCCTTTCAGCTCAAAAGTGAACTAACTACTTCAAACCATTGAGTACATTTTTCAATTTAGTTTTCTCCCTGTTTCCAATACTTCTTTTATTTACAACAATGTTTTTTGTCAAAGAATAAACTCATACATAAGTATGTATATCAAGCAAACACAACCAAAACCTAAGTAAACCGTCTAACGGTAAAAATTATTAATAAATAAAATTTGGTATTGAAAAATAAAGTTGTCTCTTGCTTTTGAGTAATGTTTAATGTGAAACATAAAGTGTGTACTATTTAATTAAAACAAAAATGGACAAGTTTTTAAACAGGTGAGTTTAAAATTTAAACTTTAAATACATATACATATGTATATATGTATGTAAATACTTTCTTTTATATATGTATGTACAGAGACAATACATGTTCCGATCAATGTGATCCAACGCTATCTTTAAAAAGAAAATATAATAAAAAATTTAAAACAGATTAGATCAAATCTTACACATGGCTTAAAGAATTGGAAAATGGTAAAAAATTTATATTTTGTGATGTAAGCATTTCTGGAAGTCAGTAACACATACAAAGACATGCAGAGTCTGAGGGGCACCAAAAAAATTAAGATGGTGCTAAGAGCCATCCAAAAATTGATAACTTAACCTTCCTGACCATTTCGTCGGTCTGTGAGACCGATGAATCACTTTTGTGTTAATTTCACGAAAACAAAAAATGGAAACTCCGTCATTCTCTCAGTATCTTCATTATTTCTCATTATACAACGTTTAGTGTAACAAGTGCGTTTGAGTTGAAGTGTTGTACCGGTGATTGCTAATCGGACGGTCTGTGAGACCGACTTATAGTTAAGTGTTACATTTTCGTCAGGTAAGTTGGTTTTGCTAAATTAGAAATTTTTAGATGAAAATGGACAATTTTATGATTTAATAAAAGAATTATGTTCAAAATTAATTATCGTGAGATTTTCTTTAGATATGGCAGATATTGAGCGCATAAGAGCTGTTCTGAATTAAATCGATTCAGATCCAGATTCTGATGTGGAAAGTGATACTGAATACGAAGATAATATTGATGTGTATGAAGCAAACACTGATACTGAACAAGAAGACTCCAAGGAAAGTGATGTTGAAGATTCACAGGACGCTGAAGCTCCAACGACTCATTGAAATTTACAAAGACTAACCTCATAATGAGGCATATATTTTAAGCATTTTGAAATTAATTTTTTTTTAGTGTACCTTTTTTTTCTTGAATTCATTTTATTGTTTTGTTTACTTTTAAGATATATTTTAATAGAAAAACAACATTTTATAAATGTTGTGTTTTGCGAATGAATTTTTTTGTTTATTTTTATATTAGGTCTAATATCAAAAATGCCAAATATTGTGATGAAATATAAATTGATGCTGTGAGCTAAAAAAAACTTAATTATTGTTTTTTTCTTGCTTCAGTTATTTGAAATTGGTTTCTTAAATATGTCCACTGCACAGATTTTGAAAATTTTAGAATAGTTTTGAGATACCGAGAAATAATTGAAATCGGTCTGCGAGACCGGGAAATGTGAATTTGTCTCAAAAAAATTAAAATAGTCAGGAAGGTTAATTTCAAAGACAAAATCTGTATATTCAGTAAGTAACAACGCCAAAGACTTAGAAATAATGCTTACACTTTTTGTGGCCGAACATAATTTGCTATTTGCAATATTAGACCATTTACACTACCTATTGAAAAATGGAATTACTGATTCCAATTTTGTAAAAAAGTAGGTCATAAATCGAAATAAAGGCACAAAGATAGTGAAGGACTGTATTAGGCTTTCCAACTATAAACAAGTTATCAATTTATGCCAACATCAATATTACTCTATAATAATTGACGAAAGTACTGATCGGTCGGTGTCTAAAAATTTATCTATTTTGATTCGTATATATGATGGTGCTTGTGTTGACCGTTTTTTAACTTTCATTCATGTTTCCGATGGGACAGCACAATCAATTTTCAATGCAATAACGAACGTTTTAAAAAAAAATGATATACCAATCAGCAACTTGGTAGGATTTGGGGCCGACAATTGTGCAACAATGATGGGAAGATACAATGGTATTCAAGCGTTGTTGAAGGAACTATGTTAGTGGCTGTATTTGCCATAATTTGAATTTGGCTTCATCGCACGCTGCGCAGCATATTCCCAACAGAATTGATGATTTCACACGAAGTATTAATACTTGTTTTTGTAACAGTGCTATACGTAAAGGTGATCTTACCGAATTTCAAAAATATTTTAATTCAGATGAACATGCAATATTAAAATATGCTCCAAATAGATGGTTGTCACGGCAAGCTGCAGTTGATAGAATACTATGGGATCCTTTGACATATTTTTTTACATTGACTAACTTCGAGTCAAAAGATAAAAAAACGACGTTTATATTAGAAATTTTACAAGACAACACAAGAAAGTTGTACTTTTTATTTCTCTCATATGTATTAAAAATAATAAATGATATAAACATCGAATTGCAAAGCCGGGAGACACGAGTACACGTTATAATGAACAGACTATCTGTTTTGTTCTGCCAATTGGCTAGAAATTTTTGGAACAAAAAAGCTATTGATGAAGTTTGCTTAAAAATGTTGATTTAACCATCAATCATCTACCCACAATGGACATTTCTTGTGGAACAGCAGTAGAAATATTCATCAGTTCAAAGTGTATACGAGACCGCACAAAGTTCCTGTTGACCGATTTTCATAAAATTCTCTTTTAAACCTATATTGATACTAATTAAGAAAATTCCAAACTTTAGACTCAGTAGTTTTTCTAGTTTCCTAGAAAATGAAAGTTAATTATAATCACTATCGGCGGAATATATATGTATACAGGTATGAGATTTTTTAAGAGTAACAAAAAACATTTTATTTAATGATATTATTATTTATTATGATAAACTTCAAAACATTTTGTGTGCAGGTGCACCTCGCACTTCTTACACATAAAAGGAGTATGGCTGTGGCATTGCTTGCACCGACGTTTTTTGCCTTCGTCTTGCTTTAACTTTGGTGTATTTTGATCTTGACTCCTCTGCTCCTATTTGCTGCCCATCTCTATCTTCGCAAACTAAAAGAGCTCTAGCAATTTCGCAACGAAATTCTAGTTGTGTTTTTCCTCGAACTTTCCCAATTCTACACAAAAAACTGTGCAGCTTCCAGGCATTTACCACTGCCGAGTCGACAGCATTCGAAAATAGAGGCCACCACCACTTCTTGCCTCTAACATTTATACGGTAGTTCGATATGGCATTATTTGCCATATCTACACCGCCCATATGCAAGTTATAATTTTTTATCATATTAGGCTCATCGGGCAGTCGTAAGGGGATCAACGCTGTCGAAATTAGTCGCTAAGGTCACAAATGCATTATCATGCCAAGTTACAATAAAAATTTCATTTGCGCGATCAAACATTAAGTCGTATTTTCCTTTTTTTAAACGTTTGTCACTTTTAATTCCCACATTAGCTGGCAATCTGTTTTTGCGAACTGTACCGGCTGCATTAAATTTTTTTTCTGACAGCAGGCACATTAAGTAGAAGGAGGTGAAGAAGTTGTCAAAATATACAAAATGCCGTTCTGGTGCTTCACATTTTCAAGCAAACTTAAGACCACGTGAGCTCCAAGGCCAATTTCTCTGCTGTATGGCTACTGAGAACCAGCGTATGGTATTCAGCAATACATATGTCCATCAGAGGAAGCCAGAACCCACAGCTTGAAGCCGAAACGAATAGGCTTATTTCTAATATACATTTTCGAATGCCTTCCAAAGTATGGTACCATTTGTTCGTCAATTGACAAATGCTCACTGAAGATTCCAAATTGGATAAACTTTTTATTTAATCCATCAAATAAAGGTCTTATTTTGGCAAATCGGTAATTTTTATCCAAGTTGTTATTATTACTGACATGCAGAAATTTCTTCATCCACCGAAATTCGAAACGTGTTATGACTTGTTTCACAATTGGAACACCTAGATCTGGCTGCTGACTCCAATAGTTTTCATATTGTGGAACAGTGTGATAACTAGTAAATATCAAAAATCCGATGAATCGCCGCAACAGTTGAACTATACACATGTTGTCCAAAACATTATTTTGCTTTTCATACTCATTCGTGTTCATCACTCTCAGCTCCATAATTTCTTCATCGAAAAATAAGTTGAACAGATCTAAAGGCGACTTTCCGTCTAAAGTTATTCATAAAAAATTATTGCAGACTAATAAAAACAATAAATAAATATGTAGATAACATACTCAATGATTGATATAATTCCTCTTGTTCTCTGTTCAGTTCTGTGGAATCGTGCACACTATTGGAGAAGTGCGGTCGTTTTGTGTGAAGCCATTTCGGCGAAGGAAATGAAGATTTGGATCTATAATTTGTTTGACTTGAGTTTGGCAACAATCCCAAGCCGGGACACCAATATCTTCATTTCCTCCCACATATTCCTTCTTCAATTCACCAGCTACTTCACCTATCGCATCATTTTCTTGATCACCAACGATAGTTTCATCAATAGCTTCTTCATCACTTACAACGTCAACCCTAGGCGGAATATATACAACATTACGGGCATTATTGCGAATCTGTGTGTTTTCAGACTCATCATCAGAGTCTTCCAACACATCGGGGATTTCCCTCATTGATAAGGCACGCTTGACTCCAAAACCAAAACTACAAAAGATTGTTGTTTTTTGTTTTTATTTTATATGTTTTATGTTCTTCTATAAAACGTACGTTCCGTACATTTTTGCAAATATTTTGATCCCTTTATTGTAGAAAAATAACACCTTTGTAATTATGTCGACTGCTTTGGAAAATATTCAACAATAAACTATTATAAGAACATTGAAAAAATGTTTTGCAAGTTATTTACAAAATTCTCATGAATTTCATGAACCGTTATTACATTAAGAACTCACGTTCTGACGACAAATCACATACATATGTAAGTATGTACATAAGTACATACATGTGTATAAACCGCACTATAAGGCATACGTTTTTCGCCAATGGTGATTATAATTACCACGATATTCATTACTAAATATTACATTATATTTACATATATGCATATTATTTGTGATAAATATGACTCTAAAGAGAAAAACAAACCTTTACTTTTACAAATATAGGCAAGGTTGTTAGATATCATAGGATTTTGGTACATTAGCTCCATTAATTTTGATGACCTTTATTTAATAATTTTTTAAAATATCAAAATAAATAATTTACGTAGCGAAAAAAACTAAATTGACTATACAATAAAGCAATAAGGCTTTAAATAATTAACTAAAAAAATATATATTGAATTAAAAATAGACTATTTGTCAGTTATGAATATTAAAAGTGCTGGTAATTATATTATTTATAAAACATTTTTGGAATATATAGAAAAAAATATGATTTTTGAGATTTTTATTTAAACTGGTTTCCGAAATTTGCGCGAGATCATGTTTTAAGTGGGGAAACCAATAGTATTGTACAGCTTGTTATTAAAATTTTCCCAGACGAAACAGACAAAATTGAACAAATAAATAATGAATATATTATATATCGGAAAATCCAGTATTTAAAAAGTTTAAAGATTTAAGTATAAGTCAATTTTTGGAAAAAGATTTCTACAATTAAAAATTGTTTAGATGAAAATTTGTATACGAATTTATATAGAATTGTTCAAGGTATTCTTTCTATTCCGCACTCCTCAGCATGTGTACAAGAATTTTTTCTTCCCAAAATATGATTAAAAATAATATAAGAAATCGACTTCATGTAAATACTGTGTCATCTATAACACAATCGAAAGATTTAATGAAATCTAATTCTAGTAATTGTTATGATAAACATATTTTAAAACTTATAACACAACAAAATGTAACAAAAAATAACATCACAACTGAGGAACTGTTGGAATAAAAACTTGTGGATTATAATCAATATAATTAGAATTATATATAAAATATGTTTTGTAACTAAAATTTGGTTCCTTAAGCAACATACATAGTACATACATATGTGTAAAAATGTATTTAATTTACTGTAACAAAAAATTATTTTGAAAAATTTGAATTTTTGTCGCTAATGTCTGTTTTTGTTCTAAATGAAATAAAACACACACGTATTGTATTAATATTACATACTTTTTTTGTTTTTATTGAAATAAAAAGATTTTAATGAAATATATTAATTTTTTTTGGCCCCATGAAAGGTATTTTGGCCCTTTTAAATCGCTAATTTGACCCTAAACCAAAAAACTGGTGCACATTTCAATTGGTGCTAATACCAAAATCTTCAGTAGGCCTTCTTGAAAAAAGGTAAGAAATTTCACATCTTTATACAAGAACTCCCAAAGAATCTTCGACTATTACGAAATAAACAAACAACAAACCAAATAGATTTTTTAAAAAGTTTCTTCATAAAACATTTTAAAACATTTTATTATTCGATTTTAATCTATTTAATTTTTCTAAACTTTTTTACATAATTTCTATATTAATTTACTTCATGTATGTATATATGATTATAATTGCAAAATTGTGCTTTTTTCCGAAAAAATTATTGAAATATATTATTAGATACTTTATTCTCATAAAGTATTTTTTAAAAAGGCAAACTCTATAAAATTTATTATTGAGGAGGAAAGCATATCCATATAGTACCATTTCACTAACGCCTAGTTAGCTCATCAATGGATTTTTCTTAATTTCTGATTACAAACTTAAGATTCCTATGTTCCAAATTCAGCTAATCAATACATTATATATTTCTTTCTGAAATATCGATATTTTGATATACATATCTATGTATATAGTTTGTCCTTGCCTAGCCTCCACCTAGCTAATTGTTGTATATTATTTTCGATTTATGATTTTCATACTTACTGTTCTTAGTTCAATTTAATATGAAGATTGATTAATAATTTATTGCCTAAAGATACATATATACACAGTAAATATTGATAAATTTAACAACTTGCCGAGATATTTTAATCACTTCTTTACTTTGCTTGTTGTTCTATAACAACAGCAATTGAAATAATTGGTGGATTCAAATGGTAGTCATAAAATAATAAAATTAAAAAATATGACTGCTTTGCACATCTAGTCATAATTTAGTGTGCTACTTCAAAAAATTCGTTCAGCTGATGAGAAAAAATTATTTATAAATATTTTATATCGAAATGCTAAAAACAAGTGGAGAAACTAAAATAATTCGTCCTTTTAAGATAGTAAATAAGAAATTACCTGTCAATATTTTATTAAGTCTCTTTTCGATTAAAATTATAAAATTCTCTCACTTAAATATTGTTAGATGCTGTGATTTTTTTTCTTAGTTACTTTTATGTTATAAAAATTTATTTTAATATAAAGGTATAAAAATTTAAATGATTATTAAACAATTTTTTATTTTTATATTATTTATAAGAAGCGGCGGCTTCTAATATAATCGTCGGCTCGACTAAAAAGTTTCAGGGAATGACTCAGATTTCTTCTGTTATTTTATGACAAACCAATAAACGTAGCTGAAAAAGTCTTATTATTTTTACACTTTTTTCTGCGAACCACAATAACGATTTTTTTACAGCCTATTTCTGAGCTAAGAAAGATAACTTAAGCGAACGAAAAGCACTCGCTCGAATTCGAATCAATTTGGATTTCTCATTGGCACTCACTTTCTTTCGCAGTAAGTTACGTATGTCAATTTTGGTATCTTACGTTTTAATAAGTAGAAGCAATGCCAGATCATAAATTATTATATTTCTGTTAAAAGTATTAAAAAATACTACGAAGTTATTCTAAAGCTAATACAACTGCGTGTAAGTGTGATCAGCTGGTGGAAAGTATCAATAAATAAAAGGGTGAGAAAATTTAAAAAAATATTTGTAAATTTTGTGTTTTTTGTTTTAATTTTATAAAAGTGTTTCAGTTGCTGCATTGTTGACTTCTTTAAACTGAAAAAACAATTGTTAAATACATACATTCATATGTATATCATATGAATAGTTTATACTTACCACTTGTTATCCATTTGTAAATACTTTTTTATTGTACTTAGATTTTTTATTCTTCTTTTTTTATTTACAAGTATGTATACTCATATGTAAATTCTCAATACGAAAGCAAAACCAAAAGTGAGTGATTTTGACATTTCATTCTCACACGTTCTTAACAGAGAAATCGGATTTTATATGAAAACACTTACGTTTTCATTCGAGTTCTAGATCGAGTCACTGTTCGCATAGAAAGTGTGTAGAGAAATCGAAATCAATGTTCTTTCTTATAGAATGCGAATGAAAGCGTTCTTTCTTAAATCAGAAATAAGCCCTTAAACTATTTTAGAATACTAAGACATTCTGACAATATTACTTAGTAGCACACCTTGTGAATATCCCAAAATATTTATTTGAAATAAAACATGTATTTTCTTACTTTACAGACTTGCTGCGTTTGTTTTGAGGGTTGAAAAACTATGATAAAATCAATGTAAGTGACAAAAAAATCGAAAATAATTTACAATTTAAAATTTTTAGGGCGTTTCGAAATTTTTGTTTTTGTTAATATATGAATCTACACGAATGATAAGCACGTTTTCATAAATAAGTGTTACATATTTTGAACTTCACAAGGATTTAAATAAATTGTTTTTTAAATTTAAAAATGAAAAACTTTGAACTAATTTATCTTTATTTGAATGGTCTTACAATGCTAATTTTTACTTTTGTTTGCTCTTTTATAAAATGTTATTATAATTATTAATATAAAACTCTGCACAATGAAATGAACATCATAAACAAGCAAAATCACTCTGTACTTGTTGTACGGGCTTAATTACAATTGTTAATAATACGTGTACCAAAAAAAGAAATACAATAATTTTGTTTTCCTATAGAGGAATTTCAGTTTTCTCAATTGTTGCAATGAATTCAGATTCTATAAAAAATAGCAATGCTAGATATCCTTAATAAAAATCTTGCAGCTGTAAAAGTTACATTTCGTAAAATTCGCAATATTTTTGCGACAGCTATTTAGGATTTGATCGATTATTTTGTGTCAACTGTCTCGCTATATAAGTGCCAACACAAACGCCTAATCGACCTTTTTGTTCAAGTGACTCAGAGCACAAATACGTAGTTCCGGATTTATCCACCCACTATGAACCACATGATGAATTTCGAGTATATAATCTACTTTTAAGCCTCACGAGTTGAAAGTAGTGCATGAATTGAGGGCCATTTATTCAAATCGCCAGAGATTCTCTTAATTAATTGTTTTTGTGTAACCAGTGATCAGAAGTTGTCTTCATACGTATGCAAAGCATGCACCAGAACTATTTGGTGGTAGAAATCCACTGAGCTTAATTTAAGCACAACTCTGCAGCTGCGTGCTTTTAGAGAAATTGGTGGGAAATCTTTGCATGCTAAATGTAACATAGTATGATATGCTATGTGGTCTAGAGTCGTGATTGTCCAATACCTTTTTTATGAAAATATCTATTGATCACGTTATCCAGATGTGTCAACAATAAAATTTTGATGATGTGAATTCACGTGTTTTCAACATGATGGTGTATATCTCACACGCCCACCGAAACAATGAACTTATTGCAAATCAAGCGATCGAAATTAAGTTCTTGATTGAACGCTGAACAATACGGGATTCAGCTGATAGCAATCCACAATCGCATCAGAACGCCCTCCTTTGTCGGTGTTGTGTAGCACCGGCGAAGTAAAACAATAATAAAAAAAATGGCTACTGAACCGAAGCTTCAGCACTGCTACGAGTATAAACAAAGAACGTGGGAAAGCAGAGCTGCAAAAATAATTAATTAAGCTTTACCTCCTGTCGTTTCTCCTTCTATCCCTTTCCTATAGTTCTAGCACAATGCTTCGCATGTGTAGGAGTCATCTCCTGAGTGCTGGTCCCAGATAAAAAAAAAATCAAATCGATTATAGTCTGGAAATTCTAAATTTAAGACGTGATTTACAATATAGACCTGCCATTATGCTAAAAGGTGCGATGAACCAGTGAAATTATTGAAAAATACGCTTTTTTAGGAACATTTTTAAATAATTTTATTTTTTATTGCAGTAACTAGTGCTTTCGTGCTATATTGGGTCAATAACAATCCGGTCTCCGGATTTCCCTATTTTTTTAAAAATAAAAATTGTTTTCCATTTCAACTTATTTTTTATGATTCTTTTCAAAAATACACACTCCAGACATCAGTGTTTCATTATAATGAGCAGGTGTTTTGAAGGATTTCTATGCAAACGCTAACAATATAAAATAAAATTAATGATAATTGAAAAACATAATGATTAAAATGATACAAATTGTTTATGAGCGAAATACAAGTACAGAAAAACTTACTAAAACGAAAAAAATTTAATATGGAAAAAAAGAGAAGAGCAAAATTATAAAAGATGAAAAGAAACACTATAAACGTAAAATTATAAATGGGGAAATGGATTGTTTCTTTTATTAAATTAAGTATTTTCTGTATAAGAACAGTTTTATGTGTTGAGCTTTTCTTTCGTATTTCTTACACCATAATTTTTCATGACAGTAAAACTTCAATGAAAAGGTAGAGTGTTATATATTTTATTTTGAAATAAAAGTAAATAAATTAAATAAACCTTAAAAGCTAAGAAAAAAATATAGCCGATAAGAGAAATTGTAATTGAAAAGGAAAATGTACAGACCACAAGTTGTTTTAAGAAGTAGGCTGCAAGAGAAGAGAAAATTATATGTCAGTAACGAAACAAGCAACTGGGTATTAAAGCTATTCAGGTGTTGTTGGAGACACATAACAAAAGGCCATATAAAGGATAGATCCAAAGATCCGCAAAGATATTCCAGGACACTCATGATGTTTGTGTTTTTTTAAGTGTTAATTTTTCTTTAACATGAAATTTACATTTTGGAAGCATTTTGATTGGGACTCATTATTGTTACTATTTCTTTATTCAATCAGTGGTATTGCTTAAATACAATGAAAAAACTCGTTATTCACACATTGAAATTTTACATTAATAAAATGATATTTCTCATTAAAATCCACGCAAAGATGTTCCATTACATTTATGAACGTCATTTATGTACGTGTTTTATAAATGTAATGATTAAGTAACGAAATATTGTCATATATAAATACTAAATGTTTCATTGATATAAAGACGTTATTACATAACACAAACGAAATTAATTCATAAACTTGATGAAAACCTTCATATATGAAATAATATTGTTGTCATAAATGCAATGAAAGTATTTTATCAATATAATCAAATATTCTTCATATTAAAAAAAGAAATTTACTTATGTACGTATGAATGTATGCATGTTTGTTGTAACGTTAAGCTAGTCTACATATGTGACGCGCAAAATAGAAAGGGACCTAAGCGTAAAAACCGGTTTTGTTCAGGAGAGCCTTTTTAAAGATTTAAATACGTGTATCTTTGGTGTACCATCACTTCATAAAACGCGCATATCTCTGGGAGGGAACACTTTTGGGGCATGGGATCGGTATCATTCGATGCTCAGATGTTGTCCACATCAAAAAAAAAAAAAGTGAAAATTGCTTTTTTTTACGCTTAGGTCCCTTTCTCTATGCGCTGTCACATATATGTCTAGTCTATACTAGAAAAAACTAAAAAATCTCACCTGTGTGTTTATGACATTTTAATTTGTAGTTTTCAAAGATCGTAAAATGACAAATATAAAACATGTTTAATCATAATAATATACATTAAGTAGAAAACAGTCATTCTGCTTACATGTATTTTATCATAAATTTATTAAAAATAAAACTCCGGGAGTCTTTGAAAATATATTCATTGATATAATAAACTATAAAAAACTTCTGAAAGGCAGAGACTACAAGATATCGTGTATCTAATATCATTGTTTTTGTATTATTGGTAACTTTCATTATTATAATGAAGAACATTTAATGAAACCGTTTCATTATATTAATGATAAATTTTTTTCAGTGTACTGACGAAAAAGGGCGCTGTTAGCGTAGACAAAATTAAAAAAAAACGCGTATGTTTTGGTTGCAGACTCAACTTGCTAACTAGTCAGCAAACAGACTGATCTAAAATCACACAAACTTACCGGAAAAACGTTACACAATGTAATTTTTTCGGAGCTCATCACTTAAGCGGAGATGTACAAACAAGCAAGTCACTCAGCATTTGTGTTGTGTATTCGCAGCATTTGTTTAGCTGAAATGGAAAGAGCTTGACAGACGAAAAATAGATATATTTTTTTTTATTATTCAACGCAAGTCAGAAGGAGTTATGATTATTTATATCTATCTATTGTATATTATCCCTCATATTAATTTGGTCAGCACAGCATAAATAGCATGTTCGAAGGGCCGATTATGACGGCGTAATGATCGTAATTTACCAAACACATTTCTCACACAGCGCGAATTTTGATGATTTTCAAGCGACGTTCGTTTATTCGTGAATTCATAGTGAAATGGTAAACGTTATTGAACATTTTTTGCAATGCCACCTGTCACGAATATTTTATTTGACATTGAAAAATATAATATTGTATTTACGAGTACACAGGTTGTTTTTTATACACCTTCAGCCAAAAAATCTTTGAGAATTAATAATACAAACAGAAGAAATTAAGTAGCCTTTGCAAAAATTATTTTATTGAAGAAAAATTTTTTTATTCGATTTAAATTAATCAACCCGTTGATTTTTAGCTAATTAATTTTTCGATACAAAAAAGGACCAACAAGTTGAGAACGATGGCGAATCAACATTTCATCGTCTCCTTCAATAATTTCCGCTACAGTAGCAATATTCTCTTCGGTATTCACATTTCTTTGTCTTTTTGATGAATTTGAATTGAGAAGATTAAAATTAGTGCGAAAACGATCAACAACTGCACAATCTGCTTTTCACTAGGCCGATTATGTTGACCGTAAAAGTGCTGTACAAACTTCGCAAAAAGATTTATTTTTTTTTTCAAAGTAAATTTGTGAGAGTTATTTTGGCGATTGACGATGACTTGCCAAACCTTATTGGATAGAAATGTCAACACAGTTTGACATTCTTAGATTCCAAACAATAGTATCAATAAGCAACCTATACTTATTTTCAGAAATCTCCTTTTTTTACTTTTTGATGAACTTTTCATCCGAAGTATATGATGAATAACGACATGCAGCTTTGGAATATTTAATAAATGAGTGAAATATTTATTTTTCTTACAGGTCAAAATACTTGTCCTCGATTGATTTGCTTATCAACACATCCACTAATACGAACGCACTTACACGAACTCCTAAAATTAAAAACGTATTTTATAACATAAATTCAAAAGATTTTTTTTCCTTAAAGAACATAATATTGACATACTCTGTGTACATAAAGGTACAGAATGTGCTCGTGGAGCTAAATTCGACAGTGCTAAAAACGCCGTTAGAATTTGTGACGTTCACCACCTCCCATATATGCACAAGGAAGGCAACTAGTCACTTCTAAAGTACATATAGGTTGCAATCCGTATCATAGCTAAGCTCGACTGTGATGAACATCTTACTAAGGTGTTTTGGGTTAACTAAATCTGGTGTCATATCAGAGAGTTTAACGCCATGGTCTTCCATTAATCATAAAGTAACCCAATCCGCAGACAGAGTACCCATGGAAACTTCCACCTACACATTCCACTACACCTTCCGGTGTTTACTGGGGAATGGTAACAGCACCTATATTAGTAAAAGTCGTATCATGGTACTTTTCCTAAAAATGATGGTGCGTCCCATATGTTGACAGACGGCGTAACTTTAGGTATTAACCACAGCCACCACGTATCCAAATCGCAAAACCGGCACACGTCTCCAACCTTTCGAGGTGGAGACGAAGTACCCTACGACCAAATGGCCGACTTAAAGATCTACCCGCAGCAGGACTTAAACCCTGGGGGCTACCCGCGAAGGCCTGGTCTACTAAGCTCCAAGCGGAGCCAGTGGCGGTACATCAGTCATTAAACCTGTACTCAGTACGAAGCTATGGAGGCATGTGGTTGTCCGTGGAGCCAGACTAGATAAGGGCTACTATTAAGCAGCCAAAGAACGTAAAACAATTCAAGTCAATTCCCTGGTGTGATTTCCGGAGTCGCCTCTTCTGTCATCTTCAAGTCCAAGGCGGCTCAAGGCGATGCAAAACCTTCCCTATTCATATTTGTTGACCTAAGACCCGTATTATACGTCGTAAGTCAAAAGACTAAGCATACATTCATTGTTTGTGAGAATGATAAGATAACTCTCACTGGGTCGTATGAACATCGCCTAATACGACCATGACACCTTGCTACATTAGTCGTTAGTTAAACTAACGTTACCACGTAAAGGTTGTATAATAGGCATATCTACGACCTACAAGTTTTGCCGCCACTTAAAGGCACAAAGTGAAATTTATAAAAAAATCCGCAAAACCATTTAAAATTTTTGTTTTTAAATGAAGACCTTTTTTAAGAACCATTATTAATGGGCCATATTTTTTAATGAACATCAACTCTGAACGCAGAGTTTTAAAAACTAATTTAATGCTTAATTTAATCAAATAAATATGCTTAAAGAAAGTATGTATCGTGTCATGTGGATTTTTTGATTTGTAAGCAACTTCGGTCCTTGCATGTCAAATTTCGTTGGTAATCTGATCGATTGCGGCTGTGTGACGTCTCCAGTATTCGTTTGAATACTAAATTGTTCTTTGGTTTCTTTTTAACAACACAAACTCTACGAATCTTTTATAGCTTGTCTAGGTTGAGCGCACACATGATTAAATATATTTTATTTGAATTACTGATCGGAAAGTGCATTGGCTGTCGTAGGAAGATGATTTTTTTATTAAAAGTTTCTTATATTTTCAAAAAAAATTTAGAGGGAAAAGTATTAAAATATTTATTTTAAGTTCTTGCCAAAGCGAATAGAATAAAAATATTTTTGGAATGATTACATTTCATATATTTTTGTAAGCACCAACAATGTGTTTTGCATTTCTTTTTTATTTATTAAAAAATTCTTAGAACTCTCCCCCTTTGAAATTCACATCACTACACACACATTGTAGCAAAAAGCAGGCTTCAATTTGGAAAAAGGTATAATGCATTAAAAGAGTTTAAACTGATAATGTAAATTCAATAAATACCAAATGTTTATTTTTCAAAACTAAAATTATTTTAAAGTTTTGTTTCTAGTTTGCATTGTTTGGCAATAATTCAAGCTTCAGTGAGTTTTAAAATGCTATGAAACTATAATAATAATAAATTGATGTTTTTATCAAATTCTATGCAACTACTGGCTACAATTGTGAAATGGTATTGTTTACAAAATTGATAAGGCTTTCATCTTAAATTTCTATTCCTTGAAACATTATTGCTACGGCACAATTGTTTGCCAGGAAGTTGACTGGATTGTGTTTTTAAGCTTCAGTGAAGGAAAATAATTTGGCATTTTAAATCAATCTGTAACAAATATGCATATAAAATGTATTCACTACGAATGTAAAGGGTGGTTAAATTTCAAGGGCCGATGTTGATTTTGAATAAAACACAAACTATTTAGGAAATTATTGTAATTTTATTTTATTATGATAAATTGGTATTACTCAATTATGTATGGAACAAAATATCGGCCAAATGGGCGCCGCGACCACGGCAACAGTGGATGATCAATTTTCGAAGAAAATCATCTTCAGTGATGAGGCACATTTTCACCTCAGTGGATTCGTCAATAAACAGAATTGCCGCATTTGGGCGAATGAGAATCCAAGAGTGATTGACGAAAAACCAATGCACCCACAAAGAGTGACTGTTTGGTGCGGTTTATGGGCTGGCGGCATCATCGGGCCGTATTTCCAAAATGAGGCCGGTCAGGCAGTTACTGTGAATGGTGTTCGCTATCGTGAGATGATAACGAACTTTTTATGGCCCGAATTGGAAGATATGGATGTGGACGATATGTGGTTTCAGCAGGACGGTGCCACTTGCCACACAGCTAACGAAACAATGGCTCTTTTGCGCAACAAATTCAATGGCCGTGTTATCTCACGTAATGGCGATGTCAATTGGCCGCCAAGATCATGTGATTTGACACCGTTGGAATTTTTTCTTTGGGGTTATTTGAAAGAAAAGGTGTACGTCGATAAGCCAGCAACAATTCAAGAGCTAAAGGATGAGATAATTCGTCACATTAACGGCATAGAACCTCCATTATGCCTCAGGGTCATCGAAAATTTGGACCATCGGATGGAGGTGTGCCGCCGTGGTCGCGGCGCTCATTTGGCCGATATTTTGTTGCATACATAATTGAGTAATACCAATATATCATAATAAAATAAAATTACAATAATTTCCTAAATAGTTTGTGTTTTATTCAAAATCAACATCGGCCCTTGAAATTTAACCACCCTTTATATACATATTAACTTTATATCTTTAGGTTTTGTTTAAATAAATTTGTATTTAAGTTTTTACACTTCAATTGTTATTAAATAGTTTCGGGCTTATTGTTTGTTAAACACAAAGCATATTTTTGTTTTTGTTTCTTTTATAATGATACACTTCATATTTATTTTTATTTATTAATGTTTATATTAAAATTCCATTTATGAATATTGTTTTATAAACACAATATATATATATTAAAGTTATTGAAATTAAATCACATGAATTTTACAAAATCCTTGCACATGATTGCTCATTAACGATAAATGTTTTCAGTGGACTTGATGAGACTGTAAACGGTCACAGTGGAGCTCGTACATAACACAATAAACAATATCGATAGCAAAAGATAAATTGACCAGTGCTGAAAATTTAAAGAAATAAAAATTTTAAATAGCATAATTTTAATTGTAGTTTTTATTAATATTTATTTTGTTTAAATAAAAACTTTTCGGATAAACATGGAACAATATTCATTTAAAGAAAGACACATTTTTTGTTTTGCTTAATTCATAATGTCATATTTAACCCTAGAAAGATAATCTGCGTAAAATTTACGGATGCTTTTTAAAAGAATCAATACTTTTTTCCAACTAGCATGAATACGACTCTGTACACCTCGGGTATCTGAGTCGTTGTGTAGACTGTTCACGACTCAAGCACTCCGCTGTGATAATTTGAACTATATATATATATAATTTTGAACTATAATGAATAGAATTACTAAGCGGTCAAAATTACGTGTGATTATCTTTTAAGCTTCCATAGAAACGGGATTCCTAAGTTAGAATGAATTTTTGTTAATTACCGATGAAGATATCTTGTTTTTGTCTCTTCTTTTTGATTTATAATACATATATAATTAATTCTGGTGTTTCCATTTCATTTATACATATAAATTGCATTCCAGATTAGTTTATTCGAAATAAATAAGTAAAATAAGGCAGAATAGTGAATTGAAATCATATGTTAATTTGACGCATGATTATCTTTCTATCCGGGGTTAAACAGATTTTAAAATAACTATTTAGATTTAGTTTAGTTTTCTTTAAGAGGAATGCATGAACGCCAAATGCTTTGTATGCGCGAAAAGTATAGTATGTATTATTTCATAAGGCCGCAATAACAAAAAGTTCACGTTTTTACACTTAACATTAGCAAACGCTCATTTATAAAAATATTTGAAATAATAAAAGGTATAAATACAAAAAGAAATATTGTTATAAATAAACCTCAGCGTATCGCCATTTTATTAATGTAAATACCGCTACAGAACGATATGTGTATTAACACGTTTAAGATGACTGCTTTACACTCAGACAATTTATATACCTATCATGAACTTTAAAATGTTGTGTAGAATAGTGTAGAGGTTTAATTCTCTATGAATGGAGGCAGTAACATAAAAAGTAATCATCTAACAGTCCCTTAATTGTACCCGCAAGGGAGTTGCCGACTTGTTCATATCCTACGGGGCATTAGCAATGCCGTAGTACCTACGGAGAATTACCTCATCTTACTTCAAATTCTTTAAATCAATGTATATCTTGATCATTTGATTTATGTGATATGAAATAAATAAATAATATGAATGAGGGAGGTTATGCATCGCTTTGAACTTCCTTTGAGTTTGAAGATGATAGAAGAGGTGACTCTTAGAGATCCAACTAGATATTTTATCATGGACTACTATAATTGTAGATTTGTTCAGACGGTAGTAATACAGTATTGATCTTGTCTAGCACTACGGGCACCCAGCGAGCCCCAGTGCTGTAACGCTAAGTAAGGGTTTAACTACTGATGTGCTCCTTGTGAGTACTTCGTGACGTGGATGGAAATTCATAATGGTCTGAGTTAAGCTTTCTGAACTGACATTGGGCTTTCTCAGCCCGAAACACCTTAGCAAGGTGTAATATCATAGACAAAATAAAACTAAGATACTTGGATTGCAAACTATATGTTCCTAGTAAGTCACAAGTTGTCTTTCCATGTGGCAATGGGGGTGCTGGTGGAAGTCAGAATTCAACCGATGTTGAAAGCACTGTGGGGTTAGACGTTATGCCCAGGTACCCACGTACATCTTGAATATATTCTGTCCCTTAACTGTTAAGAATTCTTCAGAGTTGTAAACTTCCTATTAGTAGATAAATCACTTTTTATTGATATTTTTAATTTTTTTTATTTGGGACCAGCACATTATTATTTTACGTCGCCGGTGCTACACAATACCGACGAAGGAGGGCGTTCTGATGTGATTGTAGATTGATATCAGCTGAAGCCGGTATTGTTCTGTGACCAGTGACTATGCCTTCGCCACTGAAACCTTCCGACAACAACTGACACACAAAGACACACTAATGCACATCAGAAAAATGGGATGTTTTTTTTTTGTATAATTTTAGTCTGACACTGGGGTTGAACGCAGGTCTGTTTTTGGTTTTGTAGTCAACGTGCAGACTACCATTCATCGTGCCATCGCCACCCTCAATTCCTTCAATTGAAATTATTTAAGTACAGTCGATAGTGATCAAATGTTACCACAGATAGCTTAAGTAAGCCTGTTGCCCATATTACTAAAGTATATTAATTACAGCATCTCTTGATCCCGCCATTTTCAGGTTGTAGAGTCAACGCTCTACCTACTTCAGTCAACAGCACCAACTTAATAGGAATAAGTACTCAATATCTAGTATTTACAAAAATAGTGTGCGCCAACACCACAAAAACAAACATGTGAGCACTAGTAAATTTATTAAATATATTTGACAAAAGAATACATACAATCTAAAAATTACTGAATTTAGCAGGCATAAAAACTTTAGACTTTTACAATAGTTCAAAAACTTTGGCACTCAATGCAAGTCGTTACATTAAAAAATACCAAAAATATCTAGTTTACAATACTATACCAAAGAATATTTATTTTTAATCTAACAATAAATTAAAATCAGCCATCAATTTACGGCATTCAATTCGAATCGAAATTTCAAAAAAAAAAAAAAAAAGAATTTCGATCTTTGATATCGATGCCGTAATTTGGACCCAGGCTTTAAACTATACGTTGCCAGCTGGCTATTAGAGATTTATCTCATTTTGTCTTTCTTAAAGGATCATCTCTTTTTATAGATTTAATTATGTAACTGACTTTCTGAGACATCCGGTCGGAGTTTAAACTATCAATATTGTTTTTCGTACTAAATGCAATTGTATCGTTTGATATGAAACAGTGGAAAGTACTCACAGTTCTCTTAATTTCTTTAAACACATCTCTGCAAAGGGGACATTTATTCGCCCAGGAATATTTTTTGCATGACTTGTACATATTTAAGCAGTCACAGCAAAATGAATGACCACATTGTAAATATACGGGATAATGTTTTTTTTCCAAGCAGAGAACACATCTTTCATCAAATGTTTTAAATTCGACCATGATTTTTCAGTAAATATACAATACTTTAATAGTTGTAGCCCTTTTCAGAATTATGATGTTTTATATTGAAATAATTACCAACTCGAATATAAAATATGAAAATGTGGAATGAAAAATTATAAGAAAATAACTGATGGAAAAATCAAAATAATGAAAATAATAAAGTGACAAAGGCAACTGATTGGAATAAATATATCGTAGGACGGAGTTTAAGTGTTCTACGTGCCAAATATGCATTTTGAGTAAGTCGATGTTGAATTTCAGCGGCATTAAAAAAAAATAATCGATATGGTTTTGTAATTTTTATACCATATTGTCATATGAATTAACAAAAATAAAATACTTATAAAACATGCTCTACGCTTGCACTTAGGCATTTCCGAATTTTATGATCAGAACGTTATTTATATTTGCAGGCGCGTAAAATTTTGCACGAACACGACTTTGATACTGTGCATCATAATCAATCAAAAAGCCGATTTCGAATTTTGTATAAGTTAGAATTTTTTTTTCAATTTCTTTCAAAAATATAATTTTGAGGACATATTTGTACCTCGTGATCGCGTCTAGAACGGGATATTTTCTAACGGTAATAAAAATACTGTTTGCACAATACGCCACCTTACAGTTACACAGTTACACGAACTCTAGTACTTACGAAATGTCGTGCAAATCTAGTAGATTTCTCATACAAAACGAAATCTACTTTCCCACTGAATTTGGACGACATTTGCTCAAATCTAGTAGTCCATTGAAATGCAACTATGGTTTTTTTTTAAAATTATACCAAAAAATACAACCATTTAAGGTAAGTATGTATGTATATTAATGTAATAGCGTAGCTGATACATGTGGATTATTCAAACCAAATGCCAAATACTATTCTGAAAAATATTTGTCATAAAATGAATCTAGCAAAATGTCAAAAAAGTGTAATGTAAACGGTCTAGATTTCGAGATAGATTTGAAATAAAATCTACGAGATTTCAGTCTGGTATAAATGTATTATAATGTGAAAGTTCAAGTGAAAATTTCGTTTTTTTTTCTTAATTTGCACCATTAATAAAATAAATTATGGCAACGCTGAGCCAAATAAAAAGCAGTACCATTGTTTTTTTAAGACGATTTTTATTTCCATTTGATAATTACGATGTAAAACGATATGCTTCTGAAGACTTGTATATAACATAACAATCTAACACTTTTCAAATAACGACCATGCTGTCATTAATTGTTTGATAGCTACAGTAGCGCAAAGTTTGAAAAGAACTCTGGTTAATAATATAATAATATAATTATATAAACATTTTCTCGATCATAACAGTCGATTGTCCTTGCGCATAAAACTAAGGACATATAAGCATTTGTAAAATGGACTCTTATTTATTCAAAAACTAATGAATTTCAACACTTTCCTTTCCTTTGGCACAATTTGTTTTAAAGTAAGTGCTTTGTTTGTTGTATTTTATTTTTCTTTTTTTTCATTTCATTTCATTATAAATATTTTATTATTCTAATGTAAATATGATTGATGTACAAATTTCGTTCCATATTGCTTTCTCTTGTCATTTCCTTTGCTGCCTTTCTTACTCTTTCACAGGCTCACCAAATCTTCTTTTTTTTCTGCCTTTTGATGGCATTAATGTAAGTGTAAGCGAGTGTATGTTAGTAAGTGTCCTTTTTAGCTCTTTGACGTTGTTGCATTTATTTGTCTCTGTAGGAAATGCTGAGTTTAGAAAATTTTCCGGCATTATTTTAAATTGAGGATATAAAATTTCTTCTATGAAGAATGAATGTGAACACTGCAACCAGCATATTTTTATTTTCTATCTGTATCTGTTATGTTTTATATAACCCAGTTGTTGGCACTGCATACTCATGCACTAGTATGTTTCTATGTATGTATGTACTGATGTGCATAGAAAATATCAACTAAAATAACAATACGATGTGTGTGTGGCTGCGAGTGTGAGTGCTTATGACAAAAATATTTTATGTATTTTTTGAATTTGGTAGCAGCAGAGTTTTTCTGTTTTACTTTTCAGCATTTTTTTTTTTATTAACAAAATTTCTTTTATAGGAAGGGGAGGAGGGAGGATAATATACAGGGTACATTTTGTTACAAGATATCATTGTTCAAATGTTTAAGTTGAAGAATTGGTAAGATTTGGATTTGGTGAATGGGTCTCTGTATGTCTGTCTTTTTGGCTGCATTAAGGAAGGAAATGTACAAATGCAATTTTATGAAGTCAAAAATTGTAAAAAGCATTTGAAAAAGGTTAGATATATAAATGCTTTTACTCTATTGTTTTTGCTTGATTTTTTTTGCATAAGATATGTGATACTCTTGCTAAAGTAAATAATGCATTTATTTTGGAATTTATTGTCATTTGATATTAAAATGTGGATGAAATTTTTAGAGTTACAACTGAATTGTGGCAAATATTTAATCTTAATAAGATATGTGAGTAATAACACATATTCGGCAAATTCTTATGAAGGTCTGCGTATACATTTCGTGGAAGAGATCATATGAAAAGTTCAAGAATTGGATTGTTTTGTTATGTTTTTTCAAATGAAACATTCCTTACATATACTTATGTATTTCGCAAGAGTTAGTTTTGTTAAATATATAAATGTATTACATAAATGGTATGTAAAGGGTGGTTAAATTTTAAGGACCGATGTTAATTTTGAATAAAACACAAGTTATTTAAGAAATTATTGTCATTTATTCTTATTATGTTAATATTTGTATGATTCAATTATGTATGGAACAATATATGGGCCAAATGGCCGCCGCAACCTCGGCCGAATTATCTCATCCTTTAGCTCTTGAATTGTTGCTGGCTTATCGACGTACACATTTCCTTTCAAATAACCCCAAAGAAAGAAGTTCAACGGTGTCAACTCACATGATCTTGGCGGCCAATTGACATCGCCACCACGTGCAATAACACGGCCATTAAATTTGTCGCGCAAAAGAGTTGAGGTGGACGGCTCTTCAGCCACACTATCGCAAACAGCAGCAATATTTTCTGCAGTACGACCTGTACGAGCATGTAGTTGGCACTTTTACTATAAAACCCAAAAATCTTGGGTTCGTGTAAAGTTTCGAACTAAATCATGAAAACCTTTCCCATTTTTTATGATGTCCATTAGTTCGTCTTTGTATCAGTTGTTGTCGGAAGTTTCAGTGGCGAAGGCATAGTCACTGGTCACTATCCTGTGGGTTGCTATCAGCTGATAGTTATCTATTAATATGTAAGTCCTGTAATTCGAATAGACAAACATTCTAGGCTCTAGAGTTAATGGTGTTGTAAAACCAATAATTGCGAAAATACGTGAGTAAACTTTCTCAAAAGTTACTACAAAAAAATAATGTTACCATTAGACAGATATTGCTCAGTGGCCACTTTAACAACTTAGATACATACGTATTTTTAAGAGCAAAGCACATAACGAAATGAGATATAATTGCATGGAACTATACAGCAAGGGATAGTCTTGAGTTAAGATTAAACTGACAATACTATTGCGATCTATTTATAAAACCACGGCGCTATATTTTTACTCATAGCTGCCGCAGTTAACGTAATTCTTCACGGTTATCTTATATACAATCTGAATTGTGAAATATATAGATTTTATGCGATTTTTTTAATTCTCACTGACAACACCTTTAAAAATTAATGCAATTTTTTTTTATTGAATTTTTCTATAAGACATTTGTTGGCCAAATGGGTATGTGTCTCTTCATACGTGCAAGCAAACATCGATGTCACTGAATGGTTTATTCGTTCATTTCTCATTTACCACAAAATTTGTTTTACATAATGTTACAATATTATGTACTTTTCACCTGCTTAATTAATTTTTATCCTTTTAACTTGTAGAGAAAATAAAAAAAATGTTTTTTCTTTTAAATACACATACATGTACTTCGAACACTCATACCGCATTTCTTGCCATACAAGCATTTATTTTATAAAAACTGGTAGTTGTTTTATTTTATTTATTTATTTTTTTTTATTTAAACAGAATTTTTTTTCAATTTTGTTTTCAACAATTTTTATTTTTTCACTTTTCCTGTGCTTTTAATAAACCAAAAGCATTCACCAAATGTTACTGGTGCCAGAGCTGGCTGGCTGGGTTGCTCAGTGGCTAATACTTTTATAGGTTTTCTGTATTCACCCGCTGTCTTCGTGTGTATTTTCCTGCATTCTCATATTTGGTTAAAGATGGGCAAATGTTTAAAGCCACTTAATGTATTACATTTAAAATGCTTATCAACTGCACTTATTTAGTGAATATAAAAAGAACAAAATTACAAGCATACAATCAGCCTCCTGCATATCTTGCCATGTTAACATACACTTTTAAATGTATGATGAGTTGTGTATGTATTGAAGCAATTCGGCATGCACGAACATGAAACTCTGGTTGTAACACAGATTCATTTTACAGCGTTCTCTACAACAAACATTTGTCCATTAAAACAGCCAACAAAAAAGGAAAACGAAATAAAGAAAAACATTTATCAACAAAATGAAGAAACCTCAACTTACCACTACTCTATTTTAACCAACTAACTACTTAATGCTACTGCTACAACAACAATAACAATAATATTAAGGACAACTTTGATACTCGCACAGATACTACTTATACACACTCACATAAAAAGCCTAATTTACCACTACCATCATTATTATCATCACTACCATACCAACCACTAGAAGCTTTCACTTCAACATTTTTACACTGTTTACAATACGAAACCGTTATACAGCCTACCGAAGCAAACTTGAGTTTGAATGCCAATGTGGATATGTATGTATTTCAGTGCATGAGTGTTAGTATGTGGCAGTGCATGAGTGTTTGTATGTGGTGCATTTCTACTTGAAAACAAAAACAGCATTTTATAAAAGTTTTTATTTTTTTTACATTTTGTTTTATTTCATAAAAGAGAAAAAAACCACTCACACATACGACGACTGCTTGCACTAACCCTTTAAAGTTTTTCTTTATATTGTTCTCAACCAACTTAAAAATGTTATGCTCCCACACATCGCCTTACATACTGACACATTTTGTATGTTTGCATGGTTATTGCTTATTCTTTTTTGAAACATTTGCAGTATATTTTTCGTATAATTTTGAAATTTTTAAAATAAGTTTTTTGTATTTTACACTAACGTGACATAAAGGTGGCCAGTGCTTGATTGAGTATTATTACGTTATTTTATTGAATAAACAATATAGTCGCGAGGTTTTCATAGAAATAAGAGTTTGATTTACTTATATCTGAAAAATATGTCGTCGTATTTTTACAGAACATACTGCGAATTAAGTTTGCTCTTTACGGAGACACATAATTAAGTAGACTGAAATAAAACAATAAATTTCTATAAACTTAATAACAACAAATTATATAGTCTTCTGAAATTCAAACTGCATATTCAAAGTTCTTCCTAGATCTTTCTTTTTCTGTTCACAAACAAAAATTATTTAATAATCACAGACGAATGCTTTTGAAATACATTTATAAAAAAATATTTCATAATGTATTATTCCTTTGCTTTGTACACTATTATTACTGCCTTTAGGTCAAACTGGTTAAGGGCTTATGATATATTCCTTTCATAAAGAAAGCTTCACATGGGGGCATCCCATTGGATGTACATAGATATGCCGCATTCTAGCGATTTTATTTTTTTTTCTAAAGAAAAGTAACACTCAGTGTTAACATCTAGGAAAAGAATAGTGATAGAGGTTACAGCTGATAAAGGTATATATAGAAGAAGGAATCATTATGTTGCAGCGCCTCTGTTATCAATGAAATGCATTAAATTTTTGAAGCTGTATTTGGTAAACATTTTATTAATTATTTTACTTCGCCGATGATGATACACAATACCGCCGAAGGAGGGCGCTCTGATGTTACTTGTGGATGTTAAGTTAATCATTTTTTTTCATCTGGGACCAGCACTCAGGAGATGACCCCTACACATGCGATGCATTGTGCTGGAACTATAGGAAAGGGATAATTAGAGAAACGACAGGAGGTGATGCTTAATTAATTATTTTACAGCTCTATTTTTGCACGTTCTTTCTTTATAGCTGTGTAGAAGCTTGGATTTAGTAGCCATTTTTATTATTATTTTACTTCGCCGGTGCTACACAATACCGACGAAGGAGGGCGTTCTGATGTGCCTTTGGATTGGTTACAGCTGAAGCCGTTACTGTTCAGTCACCAGTGACGACAAATATTTAGATGCTGTGTAATCGCTATAGTGCTTATATCAGGGTTGGAGCCGATGATTTGCACTATTTTATCTATATTTTCAACTTGCTTGGTGCATCTTCGAGATCAAAGGAATAGAAACAGAATCAGCGAAAGCTAAATTGGGTATTACTTTATTCTTATATATTGTGTCCGCCGGGAAGGAATACTACTTTGTTTTGCCGCCATTTTTGTAAACACTAGCCTCGACAGTTCATATTTGGCAAACGTGAAGTAGACACGTGGCAAATTTATTATGGAAAAATATTCGATAAACCAACGTGTTTTAATCATTAAAACATTTTATCAAAATCAATCATCGATTACTGTGACGATGAGAAAGTTACGTGAAATTTTTGGGAGAAACAACGGGCCAACAAAACGCACTATTTATCGTCTAGTAAATGATTTCGAAGAAAGAGGGTCTGTAGGTGATAGGCGCACGCATAGACCACAACGTACTGCATGATCGGCTGAAAACAGTATTGCTGCTCAATAAAGTGTTCAAAACAATCCATCAACCTCAATTCGACGCCGTGCTCAGGAGCTTGGTCTTCAAAGAACAATTTTGGCCACAATTTTTAACGGCACAACTGCATGCTTTGGGTTTGATTAACATGTGGTAAGAACAAGACGGTGCCACATCGCATACAGCCAGGATTACAATGGAATTACTGCGAGACCTCTTTCCACAACAATTTATTCAAGAAATGGTGATGTTGATTGGCCTCCACGGTCTCCTGATTTGATTGCTCCGGACTTTTTTTTGTGGGGATATCTGAAAAGCAAGGTTTATGCAAACGAACCAGAAACGCTTGAGCAACTCAACTCAGAGGCGGACATTTATCTGATAATGTATTCCATACCTAATTGCCGACATTAGATAAAACATTTATCAATATAAGATCCATTCTACTTCATTTAATCAAAAATTATAAACAAACTAAGTAGTATACCTTCCCGGCGGACACCCTATTTTTAGAGGACTGGTCTCGCTTCTTAGTCTTTATGGACAATTTAAGCACATATTTTAACATTGCTGTTGGCAATATTTAAGGCATCGTAATATGGTCAGAGAAGTTGTTTAGGTTATTTTAGTCACACCGATTTACCGTTCGGAGGGCGGCATATATAGACTCATAAAACAATAATGGAATTCTTTTAAATACGCAGTAAATAATTACAAATAATTTCCAAAGATTTTAAATTTAATTTTAGTTTTAAGAATTCTACGTTTCCCTATCGTTATAAAATCCTATGTAGAAATCATTCAAAATTATGAGATTTCCCGTAAATAACAAAATCGGGAACATTATTATTATTGTTTCATTCTTAAATATACGACCATTTTATTTTAATGTCTTTACACAACATTTAAAAATGTTCTTCTTTTTGTAAATTTTTAGCTACGCTGATATGCCTAATAAAGCAAGCTTTAATCTAGTCACAATCGTGACTACATCCCATCAAAAGGAGGGTGGCGATGGCACGATGGATGGTAGTCTGCACGTTGACTACGAATCCAAAAACAGACCTGGGTTCAACCCCAGTTTCAGACCAAAAATGTTAAAATAAAAATAGACATCTCGCATTTTTCTGATGTTGCATTAGTGTGTCTTTGTGTGTCAGTTGTTGTCAGAAGGTATCAGTGGCGAAGGCATAGTCACTGGTCACTGAACAATACCGGCTTCAGCTGATAGCAATCCACAATCACATCAGAACACCCTCCTTCGTCGGTATTCTGTACCACCGGCGAAGTAAAATAATAATAAAAATAGCTACTAAACCGAAGCTTCAGCACTGCTACGAGTATAAACAAAGAACGTGCGAAAGCAGAGCTGCAAAAATAATTAATTAAGCTTCACGTCCCGTCGTTTCTCCTACTATCCCTTTCCTATAGTTCCAGCACAATGCTTCGCATGTGTAGGAGTGATCTCCTGAGTGCTGGTCCTAGATAAAAAAAAAAAAAAAAAAAAAAAATATTTAAAATATTGAAAGCAGTATTTACTTTTTCTGCCTTATGTATGTGATTTACATTAAACATATTCATATGCATTGCCTTAACAAAAGCAGTAATGTATAGCAGAAAATATATACTCGTACATACAAAAAAAAACACTCTTGTGTGGCTTTGTGTCAGTTGTTGGCAGAAGATTTCAGTGGCGAAGGCATAGGCACTGATCACTGAACAGTGACGGCTTCAGCTGTATCCAATCCACAGGCACATCAGTTCGCCCTCCTTCGTCGGTATTGTGTAGCACCGGTGAATTAAGATAATTACTAAAAAACGGCTACTAATAAAGAAGGTTCAAAAAATATACTACGTCTCCTAGACGATCGTGCAAAAGCAGAGTTGGAAGGAGTGAAGCTTTTCCTTTCTGTCATTTTCTTTAACTATCCCTTTTCTCTAGTTCTAGCGCAATGCACCGTATGTATAGGGGTCATCTCTTGAGTGCTGGTTCAAGATAAAAAGAATTACTCTGTATGCGATTCGCAAAAAACCTAATTGGATTGACATTCGAAAAGAATTTCTTCAATTTACATTTATAATTATAATTATAGAGAAACACTTGCTAATAAGTTGGTAAAGCGACTCATTAACTTAAAAATTATATGTTCTTATGTATGTGTTATGTGTGTGTTTGTGACTCATGGACAGCTAAATGACTGATCCGGTTTTTTTTGAATTTTTCCAAGTATCTCTGCGTATATGTGGAAAGAACTATAGGCTATATAAACTTCAAAAATTCCAACTGGGCATTGCCACACCCATGCAGAGTATATATTTATTATTGCATATCTTGAGAACCGTTGAAGTTAATGATTCAAAGGACCATATTAGTTAAAACAAATCAACAGTCGGAAAGTGGGCGGGATTGGACAAGTGGGCGTGGTACCTACCGCACAAACTAAATATTGATTCCTGTATATCTTGAAAACTGTTAAACAAAACCTTATAAATTTGGTAGAAACGACTGTGTGATTAGAAAAAATGATCAGTCAAAAACTGGGAGGTATTGGACAAGTGGGCGTGGCTCCTCCCAACAAACTAATTGATTTCATTATATCCTTAGAATTGTTAAAGTTAATGTTTTTGTATTTGGTCTGAGTAAATTAATAGTCATTAAAAATCATCAGTCAAAAAAGATGGCGGAATTGAAGAAGTGGACGTGGTACCTTCCTTACAAAATCAATAATGATTTTTGTATATCTTGAGAACGGCTAGAGCTAAAGTTTCTCATTTTGGTCTGAATGACTTGATAGTAAATTTTTTTGCTTCGAGCATTCTCGTTACAGCTACAGAGCTGAAATTCGGTATACGGGAGAGTAAATAATGGGAGAAATATGAAAACTGACAATTTTTATCAGCGGTACGAGGCTGATTTTTTTTGCATATGGCACTCCCATTTGTGTTGCGCATAGACCCAGAGAGCTGATATTTTGTTTGGGTTAAGCACTCGGTAGTTAGGGAGGGGAGGTAAAACATAGATAGGTCTGCATCTAGATGGACACATAGACTATATATTTTTTCAAAGATAAGACGGGGTCAGCTAGTAGTCTATAAATAGTACTTTGGTACTGAGAAAGATACTTAACAATAAAAAAAAATTAAATACGAAAATTTTCAATATTATAGTTTACTCGAGAAAAACGAGCAAGCAAAGTTATATTTTATTTTAATATTGGTTGTTTAAATAAAATTATGTTAAATAAAATTCAAAGTTATTATATTTTTATTTAATTAACACCCCAACTGGTCACCTTTTGATTGACACTATCTGCCATGGCAGAAGGAAACACACAAATATGTGAATATATTTTTGGCTTTATGCCAATTTGTTGTAGTAGATTTAAATGTATGAATATGTATGTGTGTGTGTGTGTGTGTGTATGTAGCAGCACCTTTAAATTACTCCCATGCAAAAGCAATCTGTAGAAAACTTTTGCAGAAAAAAAAAACTAAAATTATTCTAGATGAGGATTAAGCAAGAACGAAAACTAACCTCTAACGTTCAGATGTAACAAATTTTTGTCACTTTGCCATTTTTATCTCTATAGAGGTAAAATGTATGTTTGCTATGGAATTCGTATGTAATTGTAATTGTATCACCAACACGTGAGATGTTTTCGGTGTTTGGTATTTTTTCATGTGGCAACATACATTAAATGCTAAGGAAAACGCTATTGCACCTCGATGGCTGTTTCCATGGAAGTCTTTCATTTAATTTTTCCTCTTTCTGGTTGCACACAAAGAGAAAAAAAAATTGTGAAATAAAGGGAAAAAATAACACAAATGGTGGCAAAAATAAAAACAGAAAGTGTGGTAAATTGGCTGCTTTTCAACACATGTGACATCTGTTTACTGTTGAACACTAACAACAATATGAAAACAAACATGACAATAAAAACAAACTTCACATAATTTGCTAAAAAACGATTTTAAATAATTTGCTACACTTAAAGAAAAATTTGATGTACGAATAAAATTAATTTAAAAAGCGGAAAGAATTTCTAGAAAATTTACTCCTTTAGTTCCGATTCCACTATCGGCGCCAGTAGCCCAATATGCAATAATTTTGTTCGTGCTTAATCGGTATATATTTAAAAGTAGTACACAATTTATTTTTGGACATTCCCACTATTGTCGCGTATTGCTACAAAATGTTTCGGCTCATATGGGCCAAAAAAAATTGTAATTATAATCGGCGCATACGGTTATACTATTGTGCAAATTAAATCATAAGTTTTCTTTTTATCTTGGACCAGCACTAAGGAAACGACCCCTACAGGGATAGTAGGAAAAATGACAATAGGTGAAGCTTCACTATCTTACAACTCCGCTTTTTTCACGTTCATTGTTTTTATAACAGTTTGTAGCGTCTCTGATGTCTAGGATACGTGTTAAATTTTTAAGCTTCGTTTTTAGTAGCCATTTTTTTAGTAATTGTTTTACTTCGATAGTGCTACACAATACCGACGAAGGTGGGTCTGTGGATTGGTTACAGCTGAAGCCGTTACTGTTCAGTCACCAGTGACTATGCCTTCGCCACTGAAACCTTGCGACAACAACTGACACTCACTCACAAAGTCACACAAATGCAAAGCAGAAAAAAACTAGATGTTGTTATGAGTCTGAACCAGGAGTTGAATCCAAGAAAAGAAATTTTTGGTTTTGTAGTCAATGTGCAGTAAGAGAGAAATCTAATAAGATTTGGTGCGACTGCCAAAAAGCTAAAGTAATATTCCATTTTGCTTTCACACTATCGCATTTCAAATAAAATGAAAAGTATAAAAAGTAAGAACAAAACCGGTTTGTTTTGTTATTTTCTTTGGATGCTTGCACAAAAACACATCCCTGATAAAACGAAAAGTATAAGCTTTTTGAAAATTTTTAAAAAATGCCTTACCATACCACTATCAAATTCCCATCCGTATTTTGGTCAGATTCATAACATATTGTTTTTACTTTATTATACTTTCCCATTTGATTTAAGTTTTTGATATGTCGTATTACTCAGTATTACAATGTAAAAAGGCCTTAAGCAAACTTAATTTTGGTTAAAAAACGTTTTAAGCCTAAAAAAGTTTTTTAAAAATGCGTATGCATAATCAGCATTTTAATTAAAAACTACATATCTTTTACTACTTAGCATTTAATATTAATACACAAAGATACGTATTTATATTAAATTTTTTTTTTGTAAATTTTCAATAAAATATTTTTTTTTCCAATAAAAAATGTATCCCAACTTATCTTTTTCTAATATAAAAATGAAATGGTTCATGTATGTAATCGCATCACTTGAGAACGGTGGTTTTGAAATTTTCTGGAAATTGTTTGATAAAAAAAAATTAGAAAATTTCCGGCAAAGGTCGAAAAATTTAACAGGTGTAATTGATGGATTCCTTTTCTTATAGAACCAGTTATATACAGATCGCCTCCAACGGCTAAATATATAGAAGTTTGATGCTAAGGGTAAATCTCAGAAACTAGGACAGAAAATGAAGCAAAAAAAAAGCTACTAAAAAATACTTTTACTGTATTTTTAAGGGGTAAACCGGGTAAAATCTGAAGTATTGCACATAGAACACGTAAACTTTTCTGCTGGAAAAAATTTCGAATGTGTTTTCTCACTTTTTCTAGGGTAAAATTGTACCTTGGTACTTTTATGAAATTTAAATAGTGCTTATGATGTACATTTTTTATTATTTATATTCACCACCATAATATGGGTATCAAATTAAAGGGATTTTTGAAGGGAACATAAAACATAACGAAATCTAAAAATAAAGTGGAATGCACACTTTTCCGAAAAACTGCATTTTGAAAACGGTATTTTTTTCATTTTTAGGAAAAGGGATAGAGTGTTATTTATATGAATATTTTATCAAGGATTAAAAAGAATTGAGTACCGAGTTTTCATATTATTCTTCAGGAGACTTAACGAAAATATTTTTATAAAATTCTATAAAGTCTTCCGTTTATTTTGATGCCAATATTGCTTAACAAATGATTATCTGTTTGTTATATGGTTTATAAAATTAAATGTACTTATAGACCAGCAAAAAACATAGATAAATAATACATAAATAGATAAATAGTTACATAATTGCTTAACGACTCTTTCGTATTAATATGAAGAATATGAATGAGCTTCCTTAAGAAATGTCAAGTCCTTTGAAAAGGACAAACGAAGAGAAAAAGAAAAAACTGGTATGTAGATTGACTTCTTTCTTTTTGGACTTACATTAATGGGTTTATAGTCGCATTGCTGCCGAAAAGAAAAAAAGAAAATTTGTCGATATCTCACTAAAACAAAAATGAAAAAATGAGGGTGGCGATGGCACGATGGATGGTAGTCTGCACGTTAACTACCAATCCAAAAACAGACTTGGGTTCAACCCCAGTTTCAGACCAAAAATTTTAAAATAAAAATAGACATCTCGCATTTTTCTGATGTTGCATTAGTGTGTCTTTGTGTGTCAGTTGTTGTCGGAAGGTTTCAGTGGCGAAGGCATATTCACTGGTCACTGAACAATACCGGCTTCAGCTGATAGCAATCCACAATCACATCAGAACGCCCTCCTTCGTCGGTATTGTGTACCACCGGCGAAGTAAAATAATAATAAAAATGGCTACTAAAGAAGCTTCCGCACTGCTACGAGTATAAACAAAGAACGTGCGAAAGCAGAGCTGCAAAAATAATTAATTAAACTTCACCTCTTGTCGTTTCTCCTACTATCCCTTTCCTATAGTTCCAGCACAATGCTTCGCATGTGTCATCTCCTGAGTGCTGGTCCTAGATAAAAAAAAAAAAAAAAAAAAAGTCCCCAATCAATGTAATATTTTCCATTATGAAAGAAATAATTGCATAGAATATTCTACTCTTACCTAATAAACTCGCTTTTTCTTATTTAAATTTAAATTAAATAAATAAATTTTGTTCGGAATGTGTGACGGCCTTTGGCCTGGCTTAAATATTTTTTGTGCCTTGGTATTTCTCGAAACGGTGCTGCATAGCTTAAGCATTGCCTCCACAAGATCGCATGGGAGAAAAAAATTTAATTTAATTTTTTAATAAAATAGAATTTGGTACGTCATTCACATTAACATAACTTAAGAGCTTAACTCGACTTAAGCTACTCTTATACATTGCAATAGATATATTTACAAACATAAGTACGTACATGTACATACATATATTTATATAAAAATATGTATATAAGCAGCAACAACATTTAATATCTTATATCATATATTGCTAAATGTACATGCATGTATGCGACGTGTTCGTGGACGTTTATGGCTTTTTTATTTTTCTAAATTTTTTAACACTTTTATTTCATTTATCTTCTTGTCCTTCTGGCCCCTTTCATGATGCTCTGTTTGTGTACGTGTGGATATATGAGATAAGAAAATTGATGTTTGCATATGCCAAATAAATTTTATTTTATAAATATTTTATTCTTTGCCATATATTTAAGTGAGTGAAACAGCGATGGTAATAAAATTGTTACTAACATATTGTCTATAGAAAACTAACAGAATGCAAAATATAATATAATAGAGTAATTTTTTTAGAGGCGTTGCTGGTCATTTGTGTAGCATTTTGAATGAGTATCTTTTAAACTATTTAGAGCATTTAGTTCTATTTATTTTTTATATAACTTGATCATTGCACAAATAAAACTTTTAATAATCACGTGCACAGAAACGATACGTACGAACGTACTAAAAGAAAATACAATGAAATTGATTTAGAAGAGATTAGATAGTTCCTACAGCAAAGTAAGAAAATGAGAAGACAGGTAGAGTTCTTATTTCAGCCCTGATATTGCATAAACTTCTCATTTAATTAAGAAATATTTGAGTAAAGGTTCCCTCAAGACTGAAGATCTGCATTAGCAACAGGAAAATGCACATAAGAACTAGCTAGCCGCTCCTAAATCAATTTCAATATATTATCTTTTAGTAAATGTTTTACTGAAATAGTAAATATTTTGGGAAAAGTATTAAAATAAAAAAAGCTTAAAATTATAATATTTTAGTAAAAAAGAATAAATAAAATTATTTCCTTGATACATTAATTTTAGATTTGACATTTTATATTTATTTACGCACAGAGTTATGATGATCAATGCACACTAATTCATTATTTTCGGGGGACCTTTTTTAAAATAATTTTGTTGCTAAGATCGTTTTTCCCAATTACGATGGTATAAAATTTTGCAGGCACATGTAATTAGTTACGCTTCTCGCTGATGGCAAGTAGTTAGTGTGTTTTCTCTGCAACCAGAAGGACACGGGCTCGGTTCCCAGCTCGGTTAACTAAAAGAAGTGTTTCGTCATTATTTGAGCAACAAAACTTTAGCGAAGTAAAATAATAATGCGTCAAAAATAACACCAGAAGACACCGCAACTTTGCTTTATAATTAACACCCAACTGCAAAGTTGTGCAATAATTAAGTTCTATCTTCCTACCACTTTCAACACCTGTCTAATCTCTACACTGTCCTCCTCTCTCTATCTAGTTCCAGTGCAATACATTGCATATGTAGGGGATTTCCCCTGAACACTGGTCTAAAATAAAAAATAAATAAGCAGTCTATTTAAATTTTTTTTTATAATTTAATTCTTTCTTGATTCCATATGACGATAAGCATCTTAGTAGCAGAAATTATCTTCGTAGAAGACATATTTTTTTAATGTAATACTTGACCAAAGTATATGATGTATTTTTGCAATAAAATGGATTATACCGAATGATTGCCATTGAGCTTAAATTGACAGATATATGGTTAAATAATATATTACATGACAGTATGGAACCTAAGTTATGTTATTAAAGTTGTAATTTTTATTTGATTGAGCTGACTTATATGCAGCATTTCAATGCTACAAATCATCGGTACACCCAAAAAAAAAATCATAAAAACTTCAGAAGCTTCACATGTTTACATAACAGCTCTCAAAAAATAACCGAGAATTTCTACATGTACAAACATAAAAAACTAAAAAGAATTTTGTATTTCATGATTGGAATGGTTGGTTTCTTTGGATTGACAGTTGCCGACATTAATATGGAAGTGTTTAAGCAAAGACGAGTATCATTGTTTCATGCCGCTAAGACTGATTTTACTGTGGGCAATTTTTATTGCAGCAAGTATGAGTTTGTGGGAGACTGAGGAAAGACGAAATGAGAAGGGTACAGAATTGCTTGTACCGAAAAGTAACTTCAGTTGTCTTTTGTTATTTCATTCTCATTTCAAGTGTTGACAAATCAAACAACATGCTTCGCTGTACAAAATTGTGAGAGCAAAGTAAATCGATTAATTTTGAATGTACAGGCTAACATCCTGGAATTTTTATTGCATGCTTAGCTGAACTCGCTCCCAAATCTTAAGATAAAATAAATCTGAATATCTACAAACTTATTAATACAATGTAAGATAAAAAGAAATATATGATGTACTCATAGTGGAGAGAATACTTCTGCATATTTTGGTAATATATAATGGTCTTTATTTTTACCTTCCCTTTTAATCTATGAAATAAAAGTGGAAATCACAAAAGCAGAAATTGCCGGCAAAAATTAATTTCAAAACAAAGTACGCAGATGTGTAGTATGAATAGTATAATTCACATTCACTGACTCTTACAATTCTTTCAGTGTATAGTTTTAATTTCTGATCTCTCGTTTGATTCTCCCTAGGATTTTTTACGTGTTGTCGTTATTTTTGTGAAACAAGAGTATGTACAGTAGATTTCCTTTGTTTTTGGCAACTTTAACTTCCGTTGCCGTTATCCCCAAAGACTGTAACTTTTTTTTATATATACATATTTACTATATACATATATACTATATTTCTTTAACAACAATTTTCTGTTTTTTACTTATGCAACTGTATGAGTTTTCTGCATTTCCGCTTTATTTAAAATTGTAACTGTTTGTTATAACTTTGTGTCACTTTTTTGACTTTTTAACATAAAAGAGGATTTTTGATATTCCAGATTATATATTTTTTTTCCTTTTTTTTGAAACAACGAAAAGAACTTTTATTTTTCCAAAGCTTTGACATATTTCTTTTAAGTTATGTCATATTGATTAAATACCAAAGTATAGGTTTAATCATGATCCACTAATATAATAAAAAAATAAATAAAATAATTCGATAATGCGTTTAATTTATTATTATTAATTAATCCATTACCGCCTACTGACCCCATATAAAGACAGTAATTTAACTGATGACAATCGTAAGAAGAACCGTTATATAAGTTAATGTATAAATAAATATCTCTTCTAAAAGCTTTACAACTTTAGGAGCAAAGCGCAGAAAACAGAAAATACTATTGTTGTTTTCAGTGTTCTTAATTACGCATTACAACTCGATGGTTGATTTAAAATTAGTTATATTATAGTGCTAAGCGGTTTCAAATAAAAAAGGACAAATTAGTTAGAATCTGAATATTGTGTAAATCAATTAGTTAGTTGAACGAAAATTGTAACATTTTTTAATAAGTTGTAGTTTTGTTGTACTGTCCCCAGTTGAGGACAATGGGCGTTATAAATAAAGAAAAATTATTTGTCTATTAGATTTTTCAATACATTCAATATAGTCCGTCGCAAAATTTTTAGAGGAAAAGGTGATTTTCAGGAGACTTTTGAGCTGAGTATTATATTTTATTCGTGCCACCTGATACCGCTTTCACAAGTACTGAAGGCGGAGGAAATGAAGAAGATTTATAGCGTCTGGATATGTCGGGAAAATTTGAGCTTGTGTCTAGAACTAAAAACTATAATTATAATATAGAGTGTGTGATTCGACTGAAACAATGAGCCACTCTCTAATTTTTGCAAAGAAGATGATGTGCATTTATGTGTCTTTGTGTCAGTTGTTGTCGGAAGGTATCAGTGGCGAAGGCATAGTCACTGGTCACTGAACAGTGACGGCTTCAGCTGTATCCAATCCATAGGCACATCAGAACGCCCTCTTTCGACGGTATTGTGTCGCACCGGAGAAGTAAAATAATTACTTAAAATGGCTACTAAAAACGAAGCTTCAAAATCTGACACGTCTCCTTGAGATCAGAGACGTTCCAATACTGCTATAAAAATAACCAAATAACGTGCAAAAAGCAGTTTTGTTAGATAGTGAAGCCTCACCTCGTATCATTTCTCTCCTACTATCCCTTTCCTATAGTTCCAGCACAATGTATCGCATGTTTAGTGGTCATCTCCTGAGCGCTGGTCCAAGATAAAAAAAAACGAACATCTAAATAATAAGTGTATATAATCACATATTATACTCATATACACATGTTAATCGGTGTTATATCAAAAAGATCGTTCATAAATATTATAAACAGTAATGGCCCAAGTACAGATCCTTGAGGAACCCTACTGATAACGGCACATCAGAGGCACGACCACCATTTTAAACGAACTGATTCCTCCCTGATAATAATGAATATATCAATCTACAAGCCAAACTAGAACAAGCATAATGCTTATGCAACTTAACCACTAAAAGTGAAAATGATTAATTCTATCAAAAACCTTCGTAAGACCGAACGATGACAAAACACAAACTCCACATTGAAACATATTATTCCTAATATCATCAGTCAGTCCAAGAAGTAATAAAGTTGTACTTCTATTAGTCCGAACGCCAGATTGACACTCGTGTATAGGCCATTGAGATCAATATGCTTAACGATTTGAATCTTATTCAAGTGCTCTACCATCTTTAACGCTGCTCCATTCTTCTTAATTAGGACAATACCGGCAATCTTCCATATCGACGGAAATTTCGAAGTAGTCATTATAGAGTTAACCAAATGTATCAAATAATTCCCAATAATTGGCATTAAGAGTCTAATGAACTTCAGCGATAGGCCGTCCATGCCAACCGCATTAGAATCAACAAGGCAGAAAGCAATAAACTTTTTTGTAGCATTAACAGAATGGAATGAAAATCCATAATTTCTGAATCCAGAAAAGCTGACAGCACCATACCCTCTAAACACCTGATTAGAAGCAAACATATAACTAAGATAGTCAGGATGCACATCCTTAGACCTATCAACAATTATCTTCTCTTAAAGAACATTCTTCAATTATGGATACTGTTTAAGGTTTAGCAGATTTTAAAGATGCTCTGAAATATTTTTTTAAATTTTATAGAAAAATTATCCGCGCTTTCCATGCTATAGCAATGTATTTTGTACAGGATCTAGTAACCCATACATGTCTATTTAAATCAACGTGCATATAAAATGTCCCGTCTCTTGTCGCATATTGTTATTTTCAGTTGACTTTTAACTTTTTAAGTTGATACATCAACGTCTAAATTTAATTGTACAGTGTTAGAAGTCACGACACATTTTCACACTTTATTTATAAACTTCTTTGACTCACCTACTAAATTTAATTACCTTATTTGTTAAAAAGTATTTCATTTTCTGTTCAGGTCTTAACAAGTAACTTAAAGAGTTTCATTGTTATTGTTGCTACTGTTGTTGAAAGTCAAAAGTTTTCATTTATCACACACACACACAAGCTGCGAAATGCAACCACTTTTAAAATACAAACAAAAATTAAAGTTAAAACCCCAAAAGCAGATTCTTTATATGTTCATCATCACGTGGGCACACATAAGTATGTAACTACACACACACAATTTCATGCTGATGCAGAATATGTACCTTCCATTACAAATAGTCGAGAGTTTAAACAAATATGTACACATGTATATGAATATTACGGGAATAGGGATCAAAACTATATTAATTAGCTTAATAAAAAATTAGCTTAATAAAAAAGTTGAAACATGTACATATGTATGTATGTGGGTTTCCATCGATTTTCGTTATAACCGAACTCCGCTGGACCGCGCAATTTCGTTCGTAAAAGACGAAGTTTGTTACAACCGGAGAAAATTATTTTTTTTATGATAGTTTTCGCAATATTTTTTCCAATATTTTCTATATTTTTTATTTGTTGACATATATATTTCTTTTATATTTTTGTGCCTTTGACATTTTTAGTGATAGTGTTACAGAAACTGTTCGTGATAAATGAAAATTCGCTATAACCGTACTAATTTTCATGAAATATTAATGAAAAACTTTTGGGAGCAGGGAACTTGTCAGTTGTAAGCGAAAATTTTTTATAACCGGTGTTCGGTACAACCACTCCACTCCACTGTATATTTTTACATAATTTTTAAGATAATCTTTTGAGCATAATTTCATAAGCATACAACTTTTTTGTATAAAAAAAGCAACGTGCATGTACAAATCATGTACATTCCTAAAACCTCATTTATAAAGGAAAGTTTCTAATGATATGGTATCCAAAAATATTGGTTTAGAAACTTAACAGTGATCATGTTGTCTTCTTTTTTTTTGTCTTGGAGCGGAAAGACATCTGAAGGGAATGATGTTTGGACAACAAATCAACCGGAAATAGATGCGCTCTTAATTATAAACGCGTTTGGTGTAGAAATTAACAAGTTCGCTGATTTCGTTAGAACACATCGCATTATTATAACGATAAAATAGTCAAGCATACCCCACATTTCGACGATATTCAAAAGTGTGAATAGAGCCGGCGACTCTACTCTTCTATCTTTCCTGAACACTACTTTGCAAATATATTTTGAAGCACCGGCCATACATGAGAGTTATATTTTCGGTCGGATGTCAGCAGTATAAATAACAAGGAAACTGGAATCAAAATTAGAAAAAAAAAAAAACAAAGAAAACTAAAATTCGTATCGAAAAATAATTTTTATTTTTAATTATATTATTAATTGACCTTTTTTATTATATTTTTTGATATATATTTATTAAGCCTGAGGTCTTTTTTTTATTTTATTTTGTTTTTTATTATTCGATATTTCGTTAACAGCTTGTTAACATCATCAGGAATAATGTTTTATTTTATTTTAAAAATTATTCCTGATGATGTTAACAAGCTGTTAACGAAATATCGAATAATAAAAAACAAAATAAAATAAAAAAAAAGACCTCAGGCTTAATAAATATATATCAAAAAATATTTTTATTTTTATATTTAATTTTTCTTTTTTTAGTAAAATGCTTAAATAAAAAAATTTTTTTTTCTGCTTTAAAAAATTAAAAATTAAAAATCGCTCCGTAAAAATTTTATTTTAATATTTCGTCGATTCGACAAAGAGTAACCTTAATGTACTAAAATGAAGAGTAACCATCTACAGTTAAATGAATATCAATGAAGTAGGAGCAAATTCTGCATAAACGTTCACTTTAACAAAAATACTTGGAGCAATTTTTTCGCAATTTTCTCTGACGGATGACAACAAATTTTTATTTTTTTGTACTCAAGCTACTTTTGTGGAGAGTTATCTTCAAGCATCGTGCATAATCACACTAGTTTTTGCAATTGGAGTTTTTCGATCAACTCCAACAATTATTTCGGAAGTAATATATTAGCATTTTTAATCATCACCTTTAAAATTTTTCCTAGAATTATAGATACAAAGATATTTACAATAATTTTCTGCTCAATTATCTATATTATTTCATATTTTATTAATTTTCGTTTTACTTATACAAATTTATATTTAAATAGTACTATACTTATGGAATCTGAACTAATTATCGTCAACTTGAAACATGGTTTTACCAGGCAATAACGGGCACGTTCGTTGCGTTAAATGAATGAAGGTTATACAGAAACGACAAAGAAGAGGTGTATGGAGACGTAGCAATATATATAAAGCCCGAACTCGTTTGCAAAATCAAAATCAATTCAGAACTAATCCAGATTTAAATGAATATCTGCAATCATTCGGCCCATTCATAATCCCATTAACACAGCTATGCCTAAACATTTTTCCTCATTCACTACTACAGTAGTAGTGATTTGTGTTTTGTAACTGATGAATCAAATATCTGAATGTACGTCCAGCTATCAGGGTCGTGTTGTTTCAAAGACGATCTTATTTTCTTAACTTACAATATTCTCCAATACTATGTTAATGAAGTTATAAGTGTTCGTAATTTCAAACGCGTCAGCCAACACAGAAAATTAGTTGAAACTCCATATATTGCTTGTAAAGTGTAAATGAAGAGACCGCTTTCTTTAAATAGCACGTTCAATCAATATACATACAACACTATAGTACCATTCCAAACAAATATAATACGAAGCAGACAAAACCCATGGGTTACACTAGAAAAGGCACAAAACAACTGATTTGCACAACAGTTATCGCACAGCAAGAAAAATTGTAACTACAGCTATCAGGCAGGCCAAGCCATTGCAATACGCTCCAAAATTTTTGAACTGTGCAATTCACGTACTTCTTATCTTGAACCAGTACTCAAGCATCAGCTGAAGACTTCAATATTAAGTGTGTTAAAGTTCGTTAAACAAATATATTTGGTTACTTTTGAATTACCAAGGACTGCCGTGAATTCTAACGTATTTTCGCAATTCGAGCGAACACCATTAACCCTAGAGCCGTAAGCTGATAGTAATCCACAGGATAGTGACCAGTGACTATGCCTTCGCCACTGAAACTTCCGGCAACAACTGATACAAAGACGAACTAATGTACTAAAGTCCGAAACTGGAGGCGAACCCAGGAATTTTTGAAAACTCATGAACTGTTGGTATATGATTTACATACTCTTGCGTGTGTATTTGCATGTTTTTGCATGTTTTATATGAATGAGTTGTATAGATGTGTTGAACTTTCTCTTACCTATCACTGCAAGGGTGCCTATAAAATCCTTTTCACATCAATTGTTACCTAACAATTTTTAATCAAATAAAACTTACTTTGTAAACAGCTAAAATCACCTTAATCGAAGGCTTCTCGATGGGAATTTGTTACAGAAGCAACCCTGCAAACATTTTCTTACGCAAGTCACATCAAAATGTACAACCTTCAATATGTTAGCAAAGAAATAGATGTTCATTTGGAAGAGTGAGTAAAACTTTCAATGCTAGAAACATGTGTTGCATATGCGAACACAAAATTAAGTAATGAAACACGCACACACTATCGCATACGAATGCCATCATTTCTGTTCATATATTTATCTAGTTTTATTTTTCAGAGATTTGGCTTTGAGCGTTTTTGTGTGAATTATGTAGTGTTAAATGTTCGTATGTTCATTCCCATACATTTTCTACACGTTCTTAAAAATCACTGCTTGGAAGTTGGTGCTCTTTTTTTTGCAGCCAGCCACTCATTTAATGTGTCAATCCAAGATTTATAATCAAACTTTGTCTCAACACATACGCATACTTTAGCAATCAAATGTCCGGCAATTAAATGTGTTTCAACAAGATTGTATGTACATATATTTTCTTGTGTATATATGTACATACATACATATGTATGTAGACAAATGTGGCTGATGGCATTTTGAAAAATTGCCTTAAAATGTATTATGTTGACTTTGAAAAATATTTTGCTGCTGTTCGGAAAATTTCTCTTAATATGGTAATTCGACTTAATTTAAGAAGACCAGAGTATTAAAATAATGGTACAAATTAAAGGATGTAAAAAATATTATTGAAAATTTTAAATACATAAAATAGATTTTTTTTTAAAAGCTCTCATAGATGAATGCGAATTAAAAGAACCACAGTGGTCTAAGCACTTATTGCAATTTGTGATGATAGTATAAAATGTGAAATATTTTTAAAAGGCAAAGTAAAATTGTTATTATTAATTTTTATATGAAAACAAAAACTGTTGTATTCGTAAACATTATTTTCAATTTAGGACAGATTTATAAGACAAACGTAATATGAAAATGTATTTATTGAACAGAAAAATTTTTAATAAAATTACACAGTTTCCTATTTTTTTTTTTATCTTGGACCAGCACTCAGGAGATGACCCCTACACATGCGATACATTGTGCTGGAAAGGGATTGTAGCGGAAATGATAGGAGGTGAAACTTCACTATCGTACAACACTGCTTTTTGCATGTTATTTGTTTTTTTATAGCAGGGTTGTAGCGTCTCTGTTGACAAGGAGACATATTAAATTCTGAAGCTTCGTTTTCAGTAGCCATTTTTAGTAATTATTTTACTTCGCTGGTGCTACACAATACCGACGAAGGAGGGCGTTCTGATGTGCCTGTGGATTGGATACAGCAGTGACTATGCCTTCGCCACTGAAACCAAGCGACAATAACTGACACAAAGTCGTGCATTTGTGTGACTTATTTGAGTTAAATTTGGCAACTCCTCGTCATTTCTAATGGCTCGTAGAATCCTTAACATAAAAACACTATAACACTAATAGTCCCGATAGTCACGAGGCCCATGTATATATTCCGCAGAGATGAGCTCGTTAAAAATTCGGTTTGAGTAAAAGTGTTTCCGGGTAATTTTCAAATTTTATTTATATTTTTTGTTGCGATAAAAAAAATACAGTTACACACCACATATAAATTATGATAAGTTTTTATTGTAATAAAAAAAATTATGAAATATTGCTCAATGTTCTTTGCAGACAAAAATTTACTAAAATTGCAAATAAAAAAGTTCCAATATAAAAATCTCAAAAGTTTTCGATAGCGCAACAAATTTTTAACGAAAATATTTTCTTCCATTCGTACGTACAGTTACGAACAAAACAGTAAGTAAGTTTAGAAAAATATACCAGTACAGTATATTTCGTTTATAGTCACTAACCATAGTTGCACGCAGAATGTGGACTATATCGCTAATTGGACTATAAACCTAATTTTTATATAAGCCACTCAAACGCATATAAACAAATTCGCGTATATAATCACTTTAAGTGAATATAAAAAAATAACAGAGTTGCATTTATGTATACAAAATAGAGGTGGAAATTTCAAATATATTTGTAGAATAAAATAGTTTGTTTTCATGTGCATATGAGTAGATGGCAGTAGTATTAAAACATGTTTTTTGTTGCATGGTTTGTGGCATAACTAAACAAATTTTAATGGCCTGTTCAGGGATATCGAATGGAAGCTCACGCGAAACGAAGCGAGTCACTCGCATTCGAATAAATTTGGGTTCAGCGATGTCACCTACATTCGTTCGCATGGAGTTACGTGCGTCAATTATTGGTTTTTACGTAGTCTCAAATAACACTGTTGCCAGATAAGAAAATCAATGATTTTAAGCGATTTTCTTCAAATGTAGTAGAAAATACTACAATTTGTTTTAGAAAAAATACAACCATTTTAATGTATTTTAAAATTGTCATCCAACAGTAATATTCATAAAAGAATTAAAAAAATTTTGAATAATAAAATATAAATATAAAGTGATGGAAAATTTAACAATCGCCGTGCATTTCTTGAGTGATACTGACGATACTGTTCGTCTACAACGTAGAGAACTGCGTGATATTTCCAACTTTATGGACATGCCCTCAAACCAGTAAGTGCATATGTACATACATAGTACAATTTTCCAAAGATTTTTAATTTTTTTAAGGTGATGCTGGGTATAAGTTGAAGCCCTATTTGATGACACCATTTAGGTACCCAAATACCCTTGCAGAGAAACGATATAACAAGAAGCACACATCTGCACGCAATGTTGTTGAGCGTTACTTCGGTGTTTTGAAAAACAGATTTCGCTGCATCATCGGATCTCGAGGACTTCACTACGAACCCAAAAATGTGACGCAAATTGTAAACGTATGTTGTGCACTTCACAACATGTGCCTTTTTTACAAATGTGAGGAGCCTGATTTAACATTAGAAGCCGACAACACTTCAGACAATGATGTGTTGATGGAAGAAGGGGTAGAAGCAACCGCTATACGGTACAATATTGCATCAAATTTATAATTTTTTTTAATTATATACATATGTATATAAATTCAATATACATACATACATATATAATATATATTAAAGAAATAACTTTTTTCACATTGATTTAATTTTTCTTTTTCATTTTTAAACACAAGACAAGTTTTATATAGGTTTTATATATATAAAAAACAAAATTATATAAATCTTTAAAACAAAACAGTAAAATAAAATAACAAAACTAAAATTAGATAAAAATTAAATAAAAAACTAATTCAGAATATATGTCTATGTACATGTACATAAATAAAAATGAAATTCATAAAACAATAAAACAAACTTATTTAATAATTAATGATTATTTTGAAATAAACTTATTTCTTCAAGTTTAAAAACAATTCAATATTCTTCGCGATACTCTGTGTGCCCTAATGTACGTTATCTGCTCTTCAGCAGCAGCTCTTCTTTTTGCTGATTCAGCTTGCATTTCGGCAGCATTCGCCAACCTTTTCATGGCATCAGCATGCTCCGCACTTTTCTTCTTCGTTCTTGATTTTAAGTCTGCCCATGTCTATTAAGAGAATTTTGAAATTAGTGAATACATACTCACATGCATGTAAGATATTGGGAATTCATTTATGTATTTCAACCATAGTTAACGGTGCAAATATGTAAATACGAAAGAAAGAAATAAATTGCGTATGTACCTTTTTCCACTCTGCCTTCGACCGTGTAGGTGGCCCTAAAGCATTGAGATTTTGGGAAAGTGATGCCCACTGCTCATCCATATTAATCATGGTATATCCAAACAGCGGTGTTCCTTTTGCCAACGCAGGGTGTTCTTCCATATACTGCAACAACGCTTGCAGTTGCTGCATTGTTGACTTTTTAATACTAGAATTAAACGATTCAAATCAATTATGCTTATATTAATGTGCATATTATTTATATCTGTATATGTACTTACCATTTGCCTTCCATTTCTGTTTTATTTTTATTTTTTGTATTATATATGAAGGAAACAAATAACCAACACGAAAACCAAACACCAAGTGGCAGATTCTGACATTTACGTTCGCAGTGTTGACAATGTGTTCGAAATACCTGAACCGCATTCTGTATGAAAACACTTACGTTTTCATTCGCACTGACGTTCGAGTCATTGTTTGCAGAGAAGTGAGATAGCTGAATCAAAATCAAATATTTTTCGCGTAGAGCACGAATGAACTTAATCTTTTGATATCCCTGAACAGGCTATAATTTTTTGCATATATGTATTTCGGTGTTGTCCAACAGCAGCTAGGTGCCTTTATGCCGAATGTGATTATATCGTAAAATGGACTATAACGTAAACTTTTACTATGAAATTTGCAAATATCGACAATAAATGCCGACAATATGGACTATCCCCCTAATGTGATTATAAGCGGTAGTGACTATCAACGAAATGTACTCTATATTTAAAACAAAAAAATTTTTCAATTGCTTTTGGTAAACCATGTAAAAGTTGTGTTTCTATTTAACATTTTTAGGCAAAAATTGTTTAACTTCAGCGCCCTGTACTTATAACAAAAACACGCACCTTTATATAAATTTTTTAAATAAATGCCATTATTGAGCCCAATATTCCATACAAAATGTAAATTAAATTATTGAGCTAATTATTGAATGATAATTGCGTAAGCCAAATTGACTAAATTAAATATTTGTCAACACAAAATTAAATTGCTTAAATTATCTGAATTAAAAATGCAGGTCTGAACATATGTTAGCTTTACAAAAATGTATATTACACAAATATTCTAAGTACTTTATTTATTTTTAGTTTTGCCTATGGGACAAATTCTGAAAACATAATATGTACGTGGGACCTTTATTGTAGTGGTATTTAAAGTTTCCATAAGTGTTTGCACTTTTTGGAACTACTGTACCCTCTAAATATTTCTCGCATGTACCTATTATTGTCATTTCTTGTAAAACGTATAAAAAATGTCTTAAATAAAGATACACGGATTGAAATAAATTAATATTCATTAAATTAATTAAATATTTGCTGTAAAATTGTATCGAAAACTAAAGAATTTCATTCACAATGTTAGTTACGATAACAGTGTGCTACAGAAGAATGAACTTTTAGCTTTTAAAACAACCAGGTCAGGGAATCTGTAAACAAATTTACTGAATTAAAGATATTTGAAAGCAGTATCTGCAAATTGTGTATAAAAAATAATTTATTTGTGCTATTTTAGGAAACATACTTTCGATAAACTTATCTTCTTAATTTAAAAAAAATATATATTTATTAATTTTTCTTTATGCCCGTATTCAATACTTCTTTTCATTTGAATCTGTTCCGTAACAAAACACAAATTCCTTTCTTAACCACTTTGAAGTGGTCTTGATGCTTAATTTTTTTTTTTTTTTGACAATTTAAACAAAAACAGAATTAAAAATGAAAAAAATAAAGAAAAACTTTGTTTGCATTCTTAATTCTATTGGAAAAAATTGTTTAATTGTGGTTATGGAAAGATTTGTGGTTTAAAAACTTCAAGCTACACTTGAAAGAAATAGAAAGCTTTTGTGTTATTAAGAAAACCGTACAATGTGTACAGTCACAGTTAGTGCAAAAAGAAACTGAAATAAATTTATATTTCCTTCTCACTTATTCTTTTAATTTTTGTGTTGAATTTTTAACAGTGTATATATAGGCTACAACATAAACTTAGCACACAATTTTTCTGTCATTTATAATGCCAGAGTAAAACCAAAATACTTTCCTGTACAAACACACAGATTGGCATACACATGTATACTGGCAATACATGTGTTTAAGTAAAGAGAAGCACGTATACGGATCCAGACATCCTTATAATCACAACAGTTACATTAGTGTGGTGGACCAGCAGTAGCAGGACAGGAACACAATAAAACCAACATAGTTGAATGGCAGTGCTTACTTGCTATACACATAAAACATACAATGAAACAAACATCAACACCAATATAATTTCCTTAGAAAACTCTCCATTGCACAGCCACACACAAATCCACATACGTGTCCATACCCATATGCCCACACACCAACAGTTTCACACTGTTATCATATTAGCAGAGAGGATAACTGTAGAAGAAATGGACGACAATTGTTCGTAGTTTGTAGTTCCCTCTAGTTTTTCAGACACAGACTCTCTCACACACACACACACACACACACACACACACACACACACACACACACACATATATAAATACACTAATACAAAAAGTACTAAAATATATTGTCTGAAATAGGGCTACTTTTGGGTGAGAATGAAACCGTGTTGTGTTGTACTATGTTTTTATTGTTGTTGTGGTTGTTGTTTTTGTTATTCTTATTTTTATTATCGTCATCACAGTGTTTGAGCTTGTGTTTGTGTTTTACATTTTTGCCTTCAAGTTTTTACAGCCTTGGGAGTATCTTGTGCTTTCGGTATGAAAAATATGATAATTATGATGTGATAAATGATGATGAAGTTGTAGTTGTTGTTGTTGTTGTAGTTTTATCATTAAATTTAATGCATTAAATATTGGCTAATGATGTTTACAGTAGGGGATTAGTGAGTGGCATTAAAATTGTTATGGAATACCACAGATACCACCTGCTGTTAAAAAGATGTTGGTATAAAATGTTTCAGGAAACACGATGTATAATAATAAAGTGTGTAATTTGAGCTAAATTATATATGCATATTGTTGCTCTACACGTACGTATACATACATATAAGACTATTTAAATATGTATTTCGTAATTTAAACTTAAGTTGCTGTAGCAAGTCAGTATACACATCTCCCGGTTATACAAAATTAATTTTGAAGCACATGCATATTTTACCGAATAAATTCATCTATTTACATGATGCACATAAAACAGGTATTGCAAATGTATGTTGGAGTGTTAAAAAAATTGCTTCTGCACGTGAAACTACTAACATACATTTAAAAAGTTATATAGTTTTCATGTTATAAGCACACGAACATAGGAGTGTATACGTTTTTTTTTAACTAATTATACGATTTTAGAAACTGTATGCTTTTTATTGTTTAGAAAATTTGTACCACTTCGAAAAACTACAAGTAAATTTATACTACATCCTTAACATGTCTTATAAAAGAAAAAAGCAATTCGAGTTCCTCAGACCACCACAACGCATTCCTTTGTTCGTAGTTGAGCAATGAAAAACGTCGGCGAAATAAAACTAACGGAACAAATGCTTCTTATTTAGTTAAAAAAGAATACGTGTTTAAATATAAAGATGAGGAATTATCAATTTTAGGTATTTATATAAAATTGTCTACAAATATTTTTCAAATGGCTGACTTTTACACACAGCCAGATGTGTCCGAACTTGTACAAAGTTACCCAAAATCGTTGAGAGTAAGTGAGAAATTATTTTTTTTAATTTCTTGTACAAACTATTTCCTTGGGTAAGTAAGTTCGGACAAGAATTAAATAATCAGATGTTTTTTGTTTACATATGAAAATAAAAAATTAATCAGAAAATTTTCAAATAAAGGAAGAACATTTTTACTTAAAAATTTATTAAAAACGAAATTGGAAGGTTTTTCTAAAATAATTACGTTGCTTTTATTTTTTTCAGTTTAATTTCGTTTGTACAGCTGTTGCGAAAAATGCAACTGTTTTTTTAGGGATGGCATTCGTTTTAAATGTCTAAATTTATTAAAATAAAATTTTATTTCAAAAGTAAGCAGCGTTAGCATTTCAGAAAGTAAGTTTCTTTTTACTTCCATTACTCCGGACTAGTCCAGTCTCGTCTAAAGCTATTTCTTTTCTGAATCATGAACTTTATGTAATTAGGTAATGATTTGTGCAATGAAATTTTTTTCGAACACTATGCTCTATTGCTTGACCTATTATTGGGTTAAATTCCAAGAAAAGGACATCAATATGGTCGGTTGATGTGATGTTTCTAAAATCCGGTAAATTAACTCTCCTATTCAAAATCCTGGAAAGACACTTCCAGTTGGCATCGGTAAAATCATACTTAAAAGATAATGAAATGTTATATGAGCTTAAGTCATTTATAATTAGCGCATGCGACGTCAGACCGGTTACATTAGTTAAAAATAGGTCTAAAGTGGCAGACTACCTATTTGCACCTGATAGTAAATGCGTAGAATCACTTGAAAATAAAATGTCCATACTGTATAAATCTAACTAAATCCCCATACCTTAGCTCACAAACATTCCCAGAAATAGATATCTGCAGTCAAAATCATCGCCCAATAAATACTAAATACCACGAGTAACCTTGGGAATATTAGACGTAAGTTTTCTTCTCATTCATCCCATTAATCCTCCGGGGAAGTATCACTTGTAGATATCTATACCACCCGAACTTAAAAAGATTTTGATACCGATATTTTAAATAATTTCTGATCAGCTGATTAGGTATATTTTTTGTAACAATTATTGCTACACCACCTCTTCTAGAATTAATCCTGTCATTCGTATATATTTTATATTGGTTGTGTCCAATACTTATACCCAGTCTTATACCCGTTTCTGTAACTAAACAAATCTGTAAATTCTGAGAAGTCAAGAATTCAAACAATTATATACTTCTGTTTATAATATTACTTGCATTCCAAGTTACTATACAGATGCCATTATTACTTAATATGATAGGAATTTAATCGCAAGGCCAGTTATTACCTCAAATTGTTCAGTCTTAGACTCACAGTTTCTAAGATTAGTAATTAAATCTAAAGTTATATTCTTTAATTCTAATAAATTAATTATTGGTTATACTTGTTGTTGTCATTATTTCCCTATATCCCGGTGCTGGAGTGACTGGTTCCATCATGACATAATGTGTCGGGGAAATTGTCATGATAGTTATTGTTGGGCTGACTTACATAATTATTGTGAATGCGACGTCGTTTAACCTTAACCGACGTGGTCACCTTAAGTATTTATATATTTTACTTATTCATGTACTAAACACTACTTGAAGGAACGAATAAAACAGTCGTGAGCAGACAGTGAACATAAAATAAAGAGATTATTATTTATAGAACAAGCACATTAGAACATTATATTACACGTGATTTATTTGGCTTATGATGTTCCAATCTTACTTTAATGAAATTTATTACGGAGTAATTTTGTCTAAATTCTTTTAGCGTTATACTTTGACGTTGAAAATATACGACATATAATATATATTCTGGGTTGTGAGAAGAAGTCTTTGTAACAATTTTAATGTCGAAGCATTTTAGTCCTAAATCAGGTAATTTTTTCATGACGGTTTTTAAATATTTTTTATCCAGAACAAAAAGAATGACTTTACACGGTCTTTAATTTTTTGTAGCATAGTTGAAATACTCATATTTATCATGAAGCTTATTTAGCATACACTCGAAATCAGCCTGAGAATTAAGAAACAGTTTAAGACCAATTGAAATTTTTCTTATGGCTTAATGACATATTTTCACTACTTTACATAGCTCGTGAACTTCTTCAATTTTACATTTTAAAATAGTAATTGGTGGTATATGAACTTTAATAGCCTTTTGTACTATAACTTCATCATCACCAACTTGATCATCTTCAATAGTTTGAAGCAGAGAAAAATAGTTGTTGAAGTGTAAATTTAATCCATTATCAAATGTTTTTGATCTTTTGTTTTAATTTTTAATGCACATTTCGCTAACATTGCCACAAGTACTTGATCTTTTAATTTTATCTTTTGTTTTTTTTTTCATAGTGAGCATCGTTACAATGAAGGGTGTGTTTCGTTAATCTATCGCTACTATAATGGGATGTACTCCAATGAAATCAGGAAACTTGTACCCAAAACCCGTTCATTCCTACTCACAACACGTTCATCATTAATGGCGTATCCATTTGTGGTCGATTTGGCAGCGAATCACACTACGCCTTACAGAGAGAACTCATTTTTCGGCCGAACACGGCGTATGTTCCACAGAAACACCCTTCAGAGATCTTTCATATCACTTTTGACGTGGGAAATTTCATAAATGAAATGCACATAACCACTACTCCATCTATCCTTCTTCCCATAACGTAATTTAGTAGTTCCTGGTCCAAGTAAAAAAAAAACCCAAAAGAATTTCATATGGGAGTTATTTAGCTTTATTTTGATTTAGGTATTATTTTATTTGCTTTGAGAGTTATTTCATTTTCAATTATTTGAAATTTTTAAAAATGGAGAAAAACATTTGCCAGCGAAGCCGGTGTTCGTTATACCATAGAGGAGAAAATCTTTGACCACGGTCGAAGGCCGGCTAAGCAGGTAAACTTTTGTTACCTAGTGCACTTTAGTAACATTTTGATTTAGTTTCTTATTGGGGGTTCTTTCTTTCTTTCTTTTTATACCTTATTTCCTTTCTGTTCAGTGCTCCGATTTTGGGAGTTATTTCTTTAATTTCATTGGAAGTTATTTCATAACAAAATAACTCCTAAAAGTGGGATTTATTTCATTTTCAGTTTGGGTATTATTTTATTTTTTTTTTTGGGATTTACGTCATGTCTTTATTTCTTATTTTGAGATTTATTTCATTGTGATTTATTCCACTTGGACTTATTTCAACTGGGAGTTATTTCGCAGAGCCAAAAGTTTTAGAATGAGTAATGGGACCAGACTAATGGGACGTATGAGTAATACGATGTTTTTGGAAAGTCGTCCAGATGTCAATTTTATAAAATAATAAACATACGGCACCGTAACGGCTTCTGTAATATCAGCTTCTCAAATACCGAAAAAAATTGTGTTGTTAATAATACTTTTTATTTCACAAGAATAACGGATAAGAAAACTGAACTGAATCTGACCACTCCTTAAAACCATACTTAATATAAATAAATAAAAACTTGGTTAAAAAATATCCTCTAAACATTAATCGGTTATTCTTTAATTGTAATTAATGCAAGTGATATTTAACAAATATTCGCTACTTAATTCAAAAAAAATTTTTTTCATCCCAAAATTCCTAAGTTTTTATCTTTTTTTTTTATATTTGTTTATACATATCTTCAGTATGATTTAATTTTTGTCCTAGCGAAATTATTTATCATATTTCATAATCTTCTAGTCTCATTAAACCAAATTCTACGCTCTGATTTTTCTGTAAAACTCGAAACAATTGATTTCAATTATAATCGAAACTTTTACAAAGTATTCTTAAAGCTAAGTAACTTTATTTGCAGCAAACAACATCATCTTTAAATAGTTGAACTGCTGCACAGAAAGTCAAATAGAAAAGAAGATTTGCCTGCCATACAAAAAAAAAAGTTAAATGCAATTACAAAAGCATCAAAAACAAAACTTTTTCAAACAACATTTATAGCAAAATGTCATGAATAGTTTTAAATTTCTATGTTTTTATGAAACACAATTTCATTAGTGTGTATGTCTGATTAAGTTTTCTTACGGCAATTGTGTAGAAAACACTATAAGGAAGCTTTCCGATATCTTAAAAAAATAGAATTCATTGTGAGTTTTGTTAAGTGAGTGGGTTTTAGAAAATAAATTGTCAAACTGTGTAAATTTTTATTCCCGATATGGGAGACTATAGGGAAATATCATATGCTGAGGAATAAGTTTTCCGTGGTTTTGATATTGCCAATTATTTGCCAATAATTTGAGTTATATTTATATACATACATCCCCATACATTGATATAGTAATGTAGTAATTGAAGATTTATATATCCCGATCCTCCATTCACTGAATCCATTCTTAGTTCTGTTACTATATACCCTTTTAATGTCTTACGACTTATAAACTTGGGGGTGGCATGGTAGAAGTAGTCTGGACGTTGACTACAAAGCGTTAAATTTCCTGAGTTCAACCCCAGTTTCAGACTCTTAAAAACATCTCGCATTTTGTCTGATGTGCATTTGTGTGTCAGTTGTTGTTGGAAGGTTTCAGTGGCGAAGTCATAGTCACAGGTCAACCACAAGCACATCAGAACGGCCTCCTTCGTCAGTATTGTGTAGCACCGGCGAAGTAAAATAATTACTAAAAATAGCTACTAAAAACGAAGCTTAAATCTTCAATACGTCTCCTTTACATCAGAGACGCTACAACAATGCTATAAAAGAAATAGCGTGCAAAAGCAGTGTTGTAATATAGTGAAGATTCACCTCCTATTCTTTCCTCTAGTTTCAGCACAATGCACCGCACGTGTACGAATCATCTCTTGGTCCTGGTCCATATATATATATATACATATATATATGTATGTATTTACAAACGCGATAGTTATAATAGAATCGTGTAAGAGCGACAATTTGTATAAAGATGTCAATTGGGCTTTGTTATATTTATCATCCATTAAATAATATTTTGATCTAGAGCTTATGGCATTAGTAGCGAATGCTCTATCTACTAACTGTATAACAATTAATTATTAATAATTTATTAAGTAAATAAGTGATTAAAATAAAGAAAAATATTTTTATTTAAAAAATTGTTTAAGCTTTAGGTCTATTATATTTTCTTCTATTTTTCTTTTATAAATTTCTCGATATTTCCCTGCAACTTTGTCTATCTTCTTCATTTTTTCCTGAAAAAGCTACACAAAGTTGCTACAAAAAGGTCGAATAATTTATATTAATAAATAATGAAAGATATTTTAATATACATATATTTTCAAATAGATTCGAAATTAATGGGTATTATGTGTATATAAAACGTGTATTTATTGTTTTATTCAAGCTCTATTTGTTGTTTGGTTAAACAAACATAAATATAATAAACCTATATATCATATATATTTTATATTGTTGGATATCTAATAAAAATTTATAGAAATTTATGCATTGCTTTTGTTGTTTTTTTTTGTTATAATCTGACCCACTGTGCGGTAAGGAAAATAAAAGATGCTGCTTAAGTATATAAAAATTTGTGCGTTATAAGTTTAAGTACCAGTAAAAGATGCAAAAATTCTTTTATTGCTCTCTTGATTTAACTTTAAAGACACACAATACACAACTATAACAATAATAGTAATAAACATTAAAAGACTGCATCAATGTATGCATGTGTTTCTGTGCAGATGTGCTAAAGAAAATTAAAAAAAGTATAACTAAACAAAAATCTTGTTAAAAATCAACAAAAGCTTTACCAGTCTCATAATAGAACTCACAGATTTTAATTGTGTCTGTATGTGTACGTGTATAAAAAAATGGAAAAGAGTATCTTTAAAGAAAAAAAGCCTCGAAAACATTGTTAAAAACTAAAATAAAGCAAACGAGAGAAGAATAGATGAATGTAAAGGCATGTAATATAAAGGACACATTTTTATTATTTCTGTATTAGTTTTGTTTTTTCTTTCTCTTTTCTTTGCTTCTTCTTATAAAAGGAACATGAATTGTATTTTTTCATTGGGAATCTTTCTTTCTGTCTGTTCCTTCACAGTTACGATGATTGTTTGTATCTTTAACCCTTTAATAGTACTTTTGAGGTCATTATTTTTGAATGTAAAAATTAAAAATAAGAAAAACAAAAACTGCCATTGTTTATATTCAAGACTAATTAGCGAGATGGTGCTTTTTTAAGCGTCTTAAATTGAAATTAAAACACGATAACTAGAGAAATATTTAACACGATATTAAAAGGACATTAGAGATGTGTAAAAATAAAAATATCAAGGATAATAATTTAAGTTGTCAAGGTTTTTCAATCTGAACGATTAAAGAGGAATAGTTATAAAGTTTAAACTAGAGCAATTAAAAAAGACATTTCTTCCACGATTTCCAGAAGAACATTTCCAGTAACATGACGTTATGTTCATGAATTCATTAAATTACACTGGAGAAAGTTTACAGAAGAAGCAAAACAATTTCAAACTAGCACTTATGATGTCACTTTTAGCACTTTAGCCCTTTTGAAATTTTGTTGATGAAAACGTTATTTATAATTTTAAGTATATAATATTCTGCAGGAACATGTATTTTGATACTGTGGATCAGAATCAATCAAAAAGTCAATTTTGAATTTTTGTAACTTAGGGCGGGCCTTTGTTAAATCATATGACGATAGCTTCAAACAGATATGTATATGTGTTTATATGTATTATAGCAAATAGGAAAAAAGCTTAAAATTATTCATAAAAACAAACCAAAATCAAAACTCTATATTCGGTTAAGAATAAGCATTGGTAACCATGGAAATGTAGAAGATATAAAATGCACTCCAATTAATTGAACATATTTTAAAATAATTTTGTGGCGTTGATTAATGTTTTATTATTTTCTATTTGGCAGGACACGGGACAGTTTTTCCTACACTCTCATTCACACATATTTCATACACAAAACACAAACAAAAACAATAACAAAAACTTTTTGCTCATCTCTTCACCGTGTATTGTCCTTCCCTCTTCTGCTGCGAGTTTATTTTTAAAAGACATAAAATGTGGAAAAATAAATTTTCTTTTACTTCTAGTCTTCATTCCTCACTGTCCCGGATGATGTACTATAAGAAAAGCAGCATATTTTTATTTATTTTTCCACTTTTTTTCATTTCATAATGTTAAGGATATACTAAACTAATCACAACAACTACAACAGGGGACAAGGACAACTGCTATATTAACGAACATTTGTTATTAATTTTCTGAAAAGGATATAAAACAGCTGTACACAATTGTATAATTTTCAGCTATATGAGCGTGCTTGACTGTGTCTCTGGGTAGTTTATATGGCATAAGAATTAATTTAACAAATTTCTTATATTCCTTTAATATAGCTGGGATTTCTTGTATGTAACTAGTTGGTTGAGTGAGTGGGCGAGTAATTTTCCATTTTGTATTTTTTTTCCTTTTTTTGCTAATGGGAAGTCGTGTTTTGTTAATTACTTTACAAATGTGAGGCTTAGACTTTAAATCAATTTAAATAACGTGGTAACAATATCAAGAAATGGTGTATTATAATCACGATTACAAGTATAAAAGAAACTTACTATTAATTGTAGTTGGTAGTGTCCGGATTAAAAAAAAAATTTTCAATATTATCTGAAATATATTAAATGAACAACAAGTACCTACTTTAAACTTTTAATAACTAATTTTTATGTTTACACGCATAAGTTAACTAGCACATTCCAACAGTTTCAAAATGCTTTTTTGTTACTAAATATAGAAAAGAAAATTTTTAAAAGTATGTATGAAAACTGCCAACGGTTTAGTATTTAAAAAAATTTTATTTTTTTTTTGTAGTAAAAAACCCACAAGAAATTAAAACAGGAAACGGAAGTATGTAATGAGAATAATGTTCTTATTTAAGCAGGAAACAGGTTTAATAATCTCTATGGTATTAAAAAAAAAATGTAATGACGCAAAGCAACAATTTGAAAGGACATTGGATTGATTATAAATTCATAAAACAATTAAGACTTGAATTTGCAACAGATGTAACAAATTTGTTTTAATAAACTTGCAAAAATGCAGTAACATTTCTAGAATTAATGTTTTAAATAACAGACTCTAACGTATTTGGCAGCAAATCGTGAATTTAAAAGAAAAATATATATATTTTACTACACCGAAACCGCGCAACTACTGTATTGTTTATTTCTAAACTGCCTGAATTTAGAGAGACCCAAAAGTGCACTGTATTTCTTACACATTTTTATCCTATTAATTTAAAGCACTAGTACCACATTAAAGCACTTTTACTACACTTTAAAAAGGAACAACAGAGTGCAAATATTTTTAATATATAATGTGAGGAAGTCACTTTTTATCCAGAAAATATTTCCTTTTGGAAGAAAAATTTAATAAAAATTGTGTAACTCCCTCTGAATATATTGCCTACTTCTAAAGCTCTAAACACTTAGACGACAGCAGACAGCAGACAGCAAGCAGCAATATGTCAAAAATAAAATCCATGTGTTTAAATGAAAACGATTATTTTGACGGCAGCACAGCAGCAGGACTGCACAACAGCATTTGCTGCTGCTGCCAACTTAGGCTATTTTCTATTTTGACGGGCAGCAATAAACAAATATAGTGTTGCCATTATATATATAAATTGGAAAAATAAGAACAAAAACTTTTTTTTAATATTAAACATAAAAGAACATTACAAAAATACAATATAGAAATAAATTTATGTGTTTTTATAGTTTTTCGTGATATTATTACATTTTTATCAATAACTTTAATTTTATTCATTATAAAATATATATGCGGCATCCCTGAAATTTGTATTGCTAAAATACACAGCTGTTCATTTTTAATTTCATAATATTTTGTTTTTCGTTTGAGTTAATTTTTATCATATTTTATCTGAGCTATTTTAAAAATTGTTGTGATAAAATTCACTAAATTTTCTTCACTCATTTTTTATATTTTTAAACTTTGAAGTAATTTTTAATATTTATAAAAACTTGAAATTGGTTTACACATCAGCTGATTATTATGTTGTTGCTGTCTTCAAAATAATTATGAAGCTGACTTCAGAGCAGCATTTGAAGTTGGCAGCATTTGAAGCCGTGAAGTTGTGAAGTCTGCTGTCGTATAAGGAAAGTTTTTTAAGATTTTTTACCCAACCCGAATGTCGAAACGAAACAAAAAACAGAGAGCGTAAAAAAATTCAATCAGTTTTATGTTAGCTTCCAATACGGTAGGTTCATGTTCAGCTCTTTCATAAAAGAAAATAAAAAATGGAAAAAATGGTTTCACTGATATAATATTTTACAACAACTAAACACATTTTTTCGTTTGTTTTGTTTTATAATAAATTTATTACTACATTAAAAAATGTGGAATGTAGAGTGGCGAATGGCTTTTATTTTCTTTAAATGCTTTTAATAAGCTGATAATGATCAGTGATAATTTGTACTATTAAGTTAGTCAGACCAAATTCAGAAACTTTAACCGTTCCCAAGATATAATGTACGGGAAGTGCCACGGCCACTTATTCAATCAATCCCTCCCAGTTTTTAACTGATGATGCGTTTTAACTGCAAAGTCATTTGGAGAATATTCTGAAACTTCCATTTCAACCGTTCTCAAGATATATAGACGTGGTAACGCCCAGATGCAATTTTTGAAATTTATATAAAAAAAATTTCTTAGAGGCAGGAAAAGAAAATCTAGTATATATTTGGACGATCGAATAAAAAGAATTAGAAAAGTAATTAAGATAGCTACAAGAGAAGCATTGAGATAATATAATCAGGATAATTTAGGGAATGATCCGAAGAAATGCTGGCAATATTTAAATCGAACAGTTGGCAGGAATAACAAAGCTGTAATGTTGAAAGATGATCAGCGTAATGTGTTACGTCCGAATTATATGTAAGCAGAAATAATTAATCATAATTTTATTAGCTCCATAGAAGATCTACAGCAACAAATTATTTATATCCCAGGATGGGTGGTGACACCCATATTCACCTATGCTTCTTTGGTATGGTGGCCGAAGTTCGGCGAAAGAAGAGCTAGGGACATTTTGGGTAAACAAAATCGAATCTTCTGTGTTGGCAACACGCGGACAATGAGGACTTTTATGACTGAAGCAATGGATATGTTTTTGGTCATCCCGCCACTTTCAATCATTATCGAAAATTAAGCACGTGCCGGAGCTCTGATATTGAAGGGTATTTCGGAGCACAAGAGATGGGACATCAGGGGACGTATTAAGGTCTTGAGGGCTATCTACATACCCCAATTCTCCGCAGTGATGACATGTCATCACCGAGAATGGTTCTCTTCAGAAACTTCAGCATTGATATCAACGACCGTGATATACTTGTCCAAACAGAGATTCATGCCATCGGAACGTGTGTGGTCGAGTGGCCCCGTAGCAACATATACACTATATGATAGTCAGGCGGTGCTTCAGTCGACCATAATGACCTCAAAAGTGGTATGTGAGTGCCGTCGCATTGGTCTGGGTTCCTGGTTATGAGTGGGATGAGGGTAATGAAATGGCGAAACGAGGAGCAAATTTGCCCCTAATTGGCCCAGAGTCATTCTGTGGACTTAAAGAAAGCCAAAAAAATTAGATTCTTAGAAACTGCTCACTAGTATAATGGTGCCAGCCAGCGTCAAGCCAAACGATTCCTGATCACGAATAGGGCGATCTCAAATAGGCTGCTTTCGCTGAATAGAGCGGGCTTGAGCGTATTAACGGGGTACTTCAAGGGCCATTATGGCCTGAGGTATCACCTTAATAAAATGAGTCTCTCCGCGACCAATATATGTCGATTTAGTGAAAGTGACACTGAGAGATCTGTGCACGTTCTCTGCGACTGTTTTGCGCTCGGCAGACAGAGGTTTCAGCATCGGGTGAAACTGTGGAACACCAGACCCCAAAAAGTGCTTGTATGGGGGTCTAATATGAGCCGCCTTGCAGAATAGATCTTTTTGGTCGTGGTGCTTCTGCCTCAGTTATAATAATGATAATAATAATATTCGCGGAAGCGGAACGGTAAATGAATAAAACATTACAACACAATGCCATTTAAAATAGCCATTCAATGTAAAAAACCGTAATTTTCTGTGACATATTTTTATTTCTTCTTTCAAATTCAAAAAAAAAATGAGGGTGGCGATGGCACGATGGATGGTAGTCTGCACGTTAACTACGAATCCAAAAACAGACCTGGGTTCAACCCCAGTTTCAGACCAAAAATTTTAAAATAAAAATAAACATCTCGCATTTTTCTGATGTTGCATTAGTGTGTCTTTGTGTGTCAGTTGTTGTCGGAAGGTTTCAGTGGCGAAGGCATAGTCACTGGTCACTGAAAAATACCGGCTTCAGCTGATAGCAATCCACAATCACATCAGAACGCCCTCCTTCGTCGGTATTGTGTACCACCGGCGAAGTAAAATAATAATAAAAACGGCTACTAAAGAAGCTTCAGCTTTGCTACGAGTATAAACAAAGAACGTGCGAAAGCAGAGCTGCAAAAATAATTAATTAAGCTTCACCTCCTGTCGTTTCTCCTACTATCCCTTTCCTATAGTTCCAGCACAATGCTTCGCATGTGTAGGAGTCATCTCCTGAGTGCTGGTCCTAGATAAAAAAAAAAAAAAAAAAAAAAAAAAAAAAACCACATTTTTAAAAACAACTTCTATCACTTATTCAAGGAGATAACCAAGGATCATATACTTTATCGTAAAATTTTTATTTCTTTTTCAACCTTTTTGCCAAATAAACACTAAAACCTTTATCCGAGCAATTTCAAATTAACGATCACCCTGTGTTCTTATCATCATAATTAATAATTTTGCTTTAATATTAGTTATGAAAAAAACAACTTTTACTTTTAGTTATTTAAATTTGTAATTTATTTCCTCGAACTTAAAATTGCTATATAATATTTAAATACTATTCCCTTCTCTTGTTATCTTTGCAGATTTTTAAATATTTATACACGGAAACATAACAATACATTCTTATTTGAGTATATGTATGAGCATGTATCTCATATAATTCATCATGTGTGGCCATGTGCATGTCTCCTTAGTAATTAAAAGAGAAACTTTTTTGTTAAATGTTTCCAAAGCTGAAAAAATAAATAAAAGACGAAAAGGAAAAAAAAGACGGTAAGTACCATTAAATATGAAAAACTAACAAAATGAACAAAATTCCCTCTAGTAAAAAGGAAACATATAAAAAAGTAGACAAGAATAAAAATTATATGCAAAAGTATAATTAAATGGCAATGTAGAGGCAAAAAGGCAAACAGAAGGACAGACATAGCCAAATACAAATATTAACACACATTTTCTTAATTTTATGCACGCATACTTGAATATTAACAAACTTTTATTCATAAATGGAGTTTAAAGAAGAAAATTCAGCAGAGCTTATAAGGAAACAGTTGGTTGCTGAGTTCGCGATAAGTGTAACAAGCCTTTTATTTTTCAGAATCTTCTTTAAAATATTTTTAATGTGTAGAAATTTTTAGCTTGAAAAAAATATATTGGGTTGAGGTGTTGGAAAAAGCTTGACGACCTTATTTTCATTGACAATGTATTTGGTATTAAGCTGCAAGTAAGTATTTTGACTTAGAGAATACAGATGTATACGTAAATACAAAATTTAGTTGACTATAAATACCACACACATTTATAAAAGAGGAGAATTATTCAATTGTTTCTTTTTTCTTCACAAAGTCCCAACTTTGTATATTGTACGTTACCCAAACTTTATTTGTTATCTTTCTAATACATCTTAAGGTATGTACACACGATTGTCATTTACTACAATAATTGACAGAAAAGTTGTTACAAAATATGCAACAACCGTGTGAACACTCAATTTTTGTGTGGCAACATCGTCACAAAATTTATTGTCGGTGCATTGTATACCAATAATATTGTCAAAATTCTGACAATCGTGAGAACACCCTTCATTTCCATTGACACACAACTTACAGTCATTTCTTATTGTCGCATTTGCTTCATTTAGTGCACCGTACAATAACACCATTGGCAGATAAATGTTTCTGTTGGCAATGCTGCCCATAAATAATTAGGTACAATGTTAAAAGTCGGATCTGGCACCGTTTGCCATACAATAATCTGACAACCGTGTGAACAGACAATTATTATTGGCACAAAAATTTATTGTCGCAGAACTGTGGGATAGAAAGTGATAGTAGGAGAAATGATTGGAGGTGAAGCTTCACTATCTTACAACACTGTTTTTGCACGTTATTTGTTTTATAGCAGTGTTGTAACGTCTCTGATGTCAAAGAGACGTATTAAATTTTGAAGCTTCGTTTTTAGTAGCCATTTCTAGTAATTATTTTCCTTCGCCGGTGCTACACAATACCGACGAAGGAGAGCGTTCTGATGTGCCTATGAATTGGATACAGCAGTGACTATACCTTCGCCACTGAAACCTTGCGACTACAATTGACAAATGCACATCAGAAAAAATGCGAGATGTTTTAGCAGTCTGAAACTGCGATTGAACCCAGGAAAATTTTTCGTTTTGTAGTCAACATGCAGACTAAATCGACCATATATAAATATACAGAAATAAACATGTCTTCAAAAATATTTTCTTTTTACATATTACATGTATGGAAAATAACATATTTGTACAATGTAATAATAACATATAACTATAACAACAATAGAGCATAATTATTAAAAATTATTCAATAAATGACCTATGACTACTATGTATTAACTAAATATCTATAATTTTGTGGTAAATTATCTACATACATCTGATTTATAGTTTATTCTCTTGTACGGAGGTATTTTAATTATCTATAACATTTCTAAGAAAAAGCGTCGTTTATAATTAGTTTCTTTTTCTAATATAGTTTTATAATTATAATTTTAATTATCTATAACATTTCTAAGAAAAAGCGTCGTTTATAATTAGTTTCTTTTTCTAATATAGTTTTATAATTATAATTTTATATATTATTTATTTTATTCCAGTTAATTTAGCATTAGATATAATAAAAGAATAAAATGGGATAGGTTAGAAGGACATACAAATACAAATAAGAATCTTTTTCTACATATTGTCAAGTTTTCTATACAAGATAACAGATATTTTTATAATATATATTTAGAACTTATGTATATTTTTTCGGAAATTAATATCTAATTTTTTTGTTTTCTCTTATTTAATAATTTTGTATATAATTAAGTACCTGAATCTATTAAGTTCAAAAAAGCATACTTCAAAAAATTTTTAGATAAACATGCAATGTCCTGTTCACTTAAAACGACCAGCAAATTTTAACCTAAATAATAAAAAAAAATATTTTAATGAAGAAGATTTAAAGGATTTTTCATGCAACATAAAGTTCTGGTCTGAAAAGACGAGTAGGACTGTAGAAACCAAATTGTTACGATTGCCCCCACTAGCCACTAGATGGCTCACCAATACTACTGTTCAAAATTTATGTAATTGGGTAACGCAGTTCCCTATGTCTGAATCATTACAATTAACGAGTACCATTTAATATTATAAATTTCAATAACAAAACAAAAATTCAATAAGTACAATTCATTCTATAACTTCTATCTTATATTCTTGATATAATTTAAAATGCAACATAATTACAGTCGAACTTCTCTATAACGAACTTCTCTATAACGAAATCTTCTCTATAACAAATAAAATTCGTGAACACAACATTTTTGTGAGTATTTTCATACATTTTGATCTCCCTATAACGAACTTCCCTATAACGAAATTCTCTCTGTAACGTACAATTTTTTAAGACCTAAATAGAATTTTTCACACCAAATAATCTCTCTATTGCGAAGTTTTTAGCAATCGATTTTTTGCATCAATTTAGTCACATATGTATGTATTAATAAAAAAAAAATTAATGTGTTCATGTAAAAACAATTTTTTTTTGTCTTAATAAATATATTTTCTACATAAAAATAATGTAGTCAAAATTTTCTGCAGTTTCTCTATAACGAATTTTCTCTATAACGTAGAAATTTGACGGTCCCCAACTGTTACGTTATAGAGAAGTTCGATTGTACACTGATTCTTTCACGCCTCATAACACAGGAACCCAGGCCAATGTAACGGTATTAAACTTCCCCTATGTGTTGAGTAGGTACAAGTATTCACATAATATTTTCGAATGGATTCTGGTCGATTGAAGACCTTAAAGCGCCACCTAACTATGCCCAGTTTTTGACTAGATATTTAAATACGTATTTAGTTAATTTTCATTTAAATTTAATTGTATTCAAACACAGCTTCAGTTTTTCAGTGCTATTTAAATGTTCGTATTTAAATGCAATAAAATTATGGTAGCACTATGAAATTATGGATAGTTTTTCAACCCATCACAGTTTCCCAATGCCATATTGTGCTACAGAAACATTTTAAAAGTAATAAAAAACACTTTTTTAAGCGAAAGATATTAACAAAAACTTTTTCATTGCTTATATAAAACGTAAAACAATACGTACATAAAATAATTATTTAAAAATTGTTACATGTTAATATTTTTTTTTGGTGCTACAGTCACTACACGTATGCTTGCTTCACGATAAAAATTTTTTAATTACTTTTAATATATTTTAACACCAAGCCGGTGTTACACATAATTAATTCTGAAAGGAATTAACTCCACTATAGTAATTTTATATAGAAATGAAATGAGTAAAATTAGTATTTTGCGTTGCGTTTTACAATTAAAACATAAATTTTTACTATGTTGTTATCTTATGACAATTGAAATGAAATTTTTGGTGCAAAATGGAATAGCACCTCGGTCGCCCAATCTTACCAGAAAGCGTTTTCTTACACAAAATTTGGTAAATGAATGACGTTTTGAGAGTGTAATATTCTTGTTCCTCTTGCACGAAACAGGCCATACTTTTTATTCGGGCTAGTTTGAGCAAGAAGAACAAGCAATCACCTTGTTTATAAGTAAACAATAATGAAGTAAAATTAAAAAAGTTTACCAATAATGCATTGAACAAATAATAGTTATTTTCATTTCATGATTTAGTTAAAAATTATTTGGGGTTTCTTTAATTAACATGTATATATGAGCCAAATTATTGTGTTTTTATGGATGTATGCAAGTGTGTAGATTTGTAATTGTACATTAAAGTGACCACAAAAAATCTACTCTGGCAACACCGACTTTTGTTCAGAAAGAGAATATATGTAACACATACAACCGAAAAACGTAATATAACGTATAGGTTTGCCTACTTTCACTCGTGGTCCTAGTTTAAAAGAAAGTATTACCCTACAACCTTCCCGGAGTTGCACAATTATCAATGTATCTTTTAAACTCAAATACATCCAAGTTTAGAAGTTCATCAAAATCGGCTAATCGACGCCGAAATTTTCCCCCTATCTCCCTCCTGGTCCTAGTTTTGAAAATGTACATCACATATGAGAATTTTTGTCTGCAGATACATCCATGTTTTAAATTTCATTAAAATCGTTTTTAACTTTTCGGAAGGGCAGAAATTTCCCCCTATTGCCCTCCTGGTCCTAGTTTAGAAAATGCACATAGCATATGTGAATTTTTAGATGCAGATCTATCCATATTTTCAAATTCATTAAAATCGGTTAGAACGTTTCGGAGGGGCGGAAAATTTCCCCCTATCGCCCTCCTGGTCTTAGTTTTGAAAATGTGTATAGCCTATGAGCATTTCTAGATGCAGATCGATCTATGTTCTAAATTTCATTAAGATCGGTTTGAACGTTTCGGAGGGGCAGAAAATTCCCCCTATCGCCCTACTGGTTATAGTTTTAAAAAAAGTAATACTCTATAACATTTCTGGAGTTGCACAGAATTTCACCAAATTTCATCTCGATTGGTCCACAAGTGGCGAAGTTAAGCTCGTTTATATTACAAAATCCGTTAAAACCATGTGGAAACAGTAGCATAATTAAAAAAGTAGGCGTAAAGGTGGGCGTGATTAAAAAAAAAGTAGCCTATAATTCTTTCAAGAGTCCCAATTATATGGGCACCCCAAAATGGCGGTGAACTATTTTTTATCCGCCACTATGATATAGATATCAAATGAAAGGTATATATATGAGAAAAGAACTCAAAATTAAATGAAAGCACTTTAAATAGAATATGGCGGACTATTATTTTTTTACCGACTTCCTTGATATGAATATAGCGAAGCACACCGTTTTACATAGTAAATCAAATCAAATTGGGCGGGTTATAGCTGTTACATTTTTGCTGTTAAGTAGATTCGAGAATACAGTTCCGCTGAGTACGGCCGGTACTTTAAAAACGTGTGGCAAAAAAAGAATGAAAATCTTATACAAGGTGTACAATACCACTACTGTAGATGTCAATAAAAATCGTATACAAGTCTCATATTATAAGGCCAACAACACACTGTGCGTTCTTGGCAAAAGAAAGTAAAAAATACAAAATTTTAATGGCCAAGGATGAATAATTATATTTTTAAAATTTTATTTACAATTATAGAAAATTATTTTTAAATAATTGTTTCATCATCTAAACACAGAAACCTAATTTTTATATAATACATATATTTTCTTTCTGATCTACCACCGTACACACAGAAACAACAAACTTTTTAAGTCAAAGCACGTTTTTTGTTTATTTTAACACACAACTTGATTAATGATCCAATGGATGAATGAATAAACGACTGGAAGGCTGACGGTATGAAGAAACGACTGAATGGATGACTAAATGAATGAGTGAATTAATATACACGTAATAATTGTGCCATAAACAGGGACTACAACTACTTCTACTGTAATTCGTTTAATATACTGGAAAATAAAAATTTTATTGTAAATGAAAACTGTCGTTCGTACCGTTGGTATCTGAACAAGGGAACCTCAAAAAAATAAACTTTTCCTTTGCCTGTTTTAATTTTTTTCATAGATCCCTAGCACAACCACTTTTCTACTCATATACAACACATCAAAACTTTAAGGCATATTTTTTATAAAGAAAAGTACCCAGCTGAGACCTTCATCTTTTTCGTGCGACTTATTTCATGTGATAAATTTTGTGTTTAAATGCCGCGTAAAAGAGGAAGCACAAATAATTTATCTATTTAAAGTGTTTCAATTGTTTTGGACCACAATAAAAATTTACGCTCTAATGTACATAAGTAAATGACGAATAAAAGAATACGAGTATAACTCAAAGATTATGTTTTAGAAATATATTAAAGGCTTTTTATCACTCAAAAAGTTTTTTATATAAATAGTTATATTTTTTTTATTGCTCTAAAATTGCATATATAAACTTTTCTATCGCTTTTTAATAGCTCGGAGAATTTTCTGCATAGACTTTTTTATAAATTTCTTATCGATCTGCCTCTGCTTACCACCGCTAAATCTAATACTTTAAACAATAATTTAAACAATCATTTTTCCATTATGAATTGCATTCTTCAATATTCGATATTTTACCTTAAAAAGCATAATAAAAATTGTACGTCTTTAGCCTTATTTCATTGCTCTTTGAAACCGTTGCACAAATTTTCATGAACTACTTCAGCAACAGCATTTATTTATCAACAGTAAAATTATTTTATGTAAATAAATATTTTTTTAATAAAAATTAAAGAAAGCCACCACATCTTTATAAAACTGTAAATAAAAAAAAGTTTTCAATAGTTTTCTCTGTGCAATCGTTTTTGTTTGTTTTATTTATTCTTAATTTAACCATTTTATCACGTGTATGTGATGCACACAAAAATATTACTACTAAAAACACATAGGAGCATACACACATATTGACGAATTTACACTCCTACTTAATTTAATGTGTTTAAATTTGTAGTGCTCAATTCCTCGTTTTCTCCTTCTCTTGTGCAGCTATTTTGCTGTGTGAGTATTTTCCATTTCATAAATAAAATGTCTGGATGCAGTGCCTCTGTTTCATTCGGTTTTATCACAGACAGTGCTGCCAAATATGCAGATTTTTCTGTGTGTTGCAAATTTTTCAAGTGCGAAACAGGCTTGCAGATTTTTACTTTAAAAAATAGTTTTCAGTTTTATTCAAATAAAAAAAATACGCATTAAACTACAATATGATTAACAAACTTTATTCTTTATTTTGACAATGATTTTCTAAAATATGTTGAAGCTTTGGCACTTGCTAATGTAATTATAAGTAATATGAAAATCATTTCTGATTTGGTTTATTTTATTCCAAATGTCGTGTATCCAGACCATATCTAAGACATTGACGATGAATGTTGTGAACTATTGCACAGTAATTTTATTGAGCATAATTTATAATAAGAATATAAGTATTGGGCAAATTTAGCATATTGAATACCAAGGATTGCGAGGGTTCAGACTCATTTGCCAATCTAAAGAAATTAGTTTGTGCAATTCTGTCAATACGAGTGTCAACAGCCAACGTTTTCTCAAATAAATTTAAATAAAAAAAACTTGAAATAGTTTAGAAATTCCTACTCTATGTGGAATCTTGCCTAAAGACCTATTATAATTGGACACACTTTGTAGAAACGAAAGAAATGCAAATTAAATTTAATACGAACATGTACAACTAAAATGTATAATTAAATAGTTAACTACGATCTCTATGTGTGACGAAGTAAATTATATATTTTATGTTATGTTTTTACGTATGATTTTATACACAATATAATAGAAAAGTTGCTTTTTTTTAATTATATTTCTTTCTTGAGCGATGGTATTTTTTATATAAAGTTTTTTAATTATTTATTTTCAATACTTCACTATCAAATAGGTAGCATCGTCCGGAAATAATAATTTATATAACAAAACAATTTTTTTAAAAAGAAGAAAAAGAAAATATTTTTGAAACGAAATGAAAATTTTTTGTCATTGATATTAAAAATATTTTGTATACACATGTATAAATGTGTGTACATGTATATATAAATAAACATGTTTTCAAAGTTATTTTCTTTTTATATATATATGTACATGTATGTAAAATAACATATTTCTATAATGTAATAATAACATATAACTATAACAACAATAGACCATAATTCTTAAAAATTATTTAATAAATGACCTATGACTACCTATTATCTATTATTAACTCTATTTTGTTTCTGAATAAAAATATATATTTAATACATACTCCAAATTAAAATTGTTTTAACTAAATATCTATAGTTTTGTACTAAATTATCTACATTTGATTTATATTTTTTTTTTATCTTGGACCAGCACTAAGGAGATAGCTCCTACACATGCGATGCATTGTGCTGGAACTAGAGGAAAGGAATAGTAGGACAAATGATAGGAGGTGAAGCTTCACTATAGTACAACACTGCTTTTTGCACGTTCTATGTTTTTATAGCAGTGTTGTAGCGTCTCTGATGTCAAGGAAACGTATTAAATTCTGAAGCTTCGTTTTTAGTAGTATATTTTACTTCGCCGGTGCTACGCAATACCGACGAAGGAGGGTTTTCTGATGTGCCTGTGGATTGGTTACAGCTGAAGCCATTACTGTTCAGTGACCAGTTACTATCCCTTCGCCACTGAAACCTTCCGACAACAACTGACACAAAGACACAAAAACGCACATCAGAAAAAATTCGAGATGTTTTTATGAGTCTGAAACTGGGGTTGAACCCAGGACAAATTTTTCGTTTTCTAGTCAACTTGCAGACTACTTCGACCATCGCCATCGTTTATTCTATTGTACGCAGTTTTTTTTTTGTTGTTTTGTTATTTTTTTTAATCAAAATTAATTAGAAATACGCAATATTATATACATACTAGCTGATCCGGTCCGCGTTGCTGGCTCTAAGTAACCATTAGTGTTGTATTACCACACGATTTATTTATTTAAAATAAAAAAAGCAAAAAAAAATAAATACATATATGTATATTTCATTGGTGGTGCAATATGAAAATTGTATTTTGAAACGCCCCTCCGCCCGCAGACCGAAAATCAAAAATCAGACTTCACAGTGTCACCCGCCTGAATATTCTGAAGATTCCCTGAAAATTTCATCAAAATCGGCCCAGCCGTTTTGGAGTCCATACGTTACATACATACACACATCCTGTTTTATATATATAGAAGATAGATAGATGTATTTCTAATGTATTTTGAAGGAGCAGTTTTTTTTTGGAAAATGCCAGTTATTTAAAAAATAAATGGCAGCACTGCACAGCATTCGACTCTGTGAGAGCATAACAGACAGACCAAAAACAACAACTAAAATGAAGAAAAAAAATTAAAGCAACATCCACATAGAAATGAAAGGTCACTAGCCTTGATGAAACGTAGAGTAAAATTCTCAGTTTTCTCACAGCTGCGACTGTTGCTGCTACTGCGGAATCTTTAGTTGTAGGTGTTTGTAGTTAAATTTCATCAACTGCAAAATGAAAAAGAAACAAAACAGAAGTAAAATAATAAATGTAAAATAAGAACAGAGATACTCAATTTATCACAATTGCTTTCAATTTAAACACAACTTTCTACTCACCCTTTTGTCCGACATCGTTATCTTTTGGATAGATTTCACTACTACTCGTATCCATTCAGAGAGAAAATTGGAGGTACTTTTTTGTTCTTTTCTTTTTGATTTAGAAATATGAATAAACTCAAATATGCAAAAGGTGGCCAATAAAAATTCTCAATTTAATTTAATATTAATTAAATGATTTACTTAAGACTGGAGTCTGCAGTGGGAGCAAAGTCGAATCTATACCTTCATTAAGTTAGTCTCTCATTCATTAAATCTGAAAATAACATCTTAAATTTATTTAGAATTCTTTTAAATTATAAGTACAATGCAAAATATATTTGTATTGATTGAATATTTAGTTTTTTCTTATTGAGATTTTTGTGAATATAAAGGAATTTCCCAAAAAATTCAATTAGAAGAAATTGTGACAAGAATAAAACAAACAACAGCAAACAAATTTAGAATATTTATCCACCACATTTGTACAGGAATACCAGAACAAGCAATACGTTTTTTGGGCTCATTTGGATGTAATTTTGCATGATAATTACCGATGCACTAAAAAACGACACGTTATCACCTTTAATTAGTATTTATCAAGCAACTCAGCTGCTAGTGTTACTAAATAAATATCAGCAATTTCCAGTCTGAAGTTTTGGAAGAAAAACATCTGAAATTCTCTTTTGTTTTTTCATTTGCGGTCACACAGACGAAAAATGTTTCCGATGACATTCCATTATTATTGTTAACGGTGTTGTCGCGACCAAAAAACTTTTGTAACCAAAATGTTGAAAAATATTAACCAAATGAGAAAAAAGGAACAAAAGGTTTATGAAACGAATGTTCCAATAAAACGTTACGAATAGCCCGCCATTCATAAAAATAGAACAACACATTGAAATTATTAAAATTAACTACAAAAATTATGAAAATTTCGCATTGACTGAAGCAGTTTTTCCGCCAGCAATTGTGAAACTGGCGAAGATGTTGGAATAATCTATTGATGGGAATAATGGAACTCATGTAAGTCGCACAAGAACAACTGCCAATATTTGAAAAAAATTCAGGTTTGCAATTAGCTAAAATTTTGAAGTTTTAAATAGTCTAATGATCGATGCAGGCAGTCAAAATTGCATGTGATGATTACTAAGAAACAAACAAAATCAAAGACAAAATTCTACATCACACTGACAAACACTAGCAGAACGTAACAACATGCTGTTTTCGAAGGTGCAGCGTTCTTCGTGTTTTGTCCCCTGTATGTTATTAGCTTTATATATTTATTATTTTTTATTAATAGAATACGTATTCTGTACGTTGTCCTAAACTAAAAAAATCCTGTGATCGACTTCAGACTAAGTCATAAAAACATTTTCGTATTTTTCTGACGTTTATTCTTTGCAGCTTCGTAAAATTCAAGTTCGATACCAATAACACAATGTGTTCCAGATAACAAATATGGAATTCATGTAGTTATGTAGGACATATATATAGCCAGGCGCAAACGTGCGAATTGGTGATGTAAAATTGTTTCAAAAGAATATAATACTGCAATAGAAACTATTGTGTTCTTTAGTTTTAAAAAAGTAACCAACATGGAAGAGAAGTACACATGTACATATTGGAGAAAAAAGTAACCAATTTTGGTTAAAAGTAACAAAAACCGCAACGCTGATTGTTAATATTGTTCCAATTTTATTGTTATTTTTGTAAGCAACGAAAATGAGAAAAAAGCGTGTCGCCGCGTACCGAACACAAAAACGATACTCTCTTCCCCACCCAAATTTACAAATTTCACAACAAATTATGGCGTCTTGATTTCAAAGATCTACAAATTTGTGTCACTGGAATAAACTTGAGTTGTCATAGTATTTTGACATAATAATGTTGCTTCTCAATTCTATACTGAGTAAAATTAAATTCAATGTTCCAAATATACATCTGGCAACTTTCAACTTTTTAATTAAGAAAAAAGTGCGCAGTAGATGATCAAATAAACAGTTGAAAAAACAAAAAATTTGATGCCTGTCACAATATGTAGTTAGTATATAATATATAATAGTATAGTTATAATGAGTTTATTTGCTCCTTAAATAAAATATTAAAAATATTATATTTTTATTACACTGACATGTCTGAGATCGAGTATATTCTGCCATACTTAAGAAGAAGCATACTTATGTGAACGGTGTGAAAACATAATAGCACAAGTTCGGTCTCGTAGCAATTAAGACCAACAATCTATCAATAAACTATCCTCATATATATCACTATTGGAGACATTTGAGATGTTTTTACCATTTTTTAAATATATGTATGTATCTTCCTGAACTCGAAAACTTAAGTCAGACGAAATGGCGAAGATCGGCAAAAGACTCGGCCATTATAACTGCATTCATGGGAAAGAACTAACTTCGTGTGTGGCCGTAAATCACGCACTATTCTGGATTTTAAACTGTTCTTTGCAACGATTAGCTTTAATATATGTATGTATGTAAGCATAAACGGTTATTTAGCAGACATACATAGTATTTACGAAAAAAGCGGTTCTTTTTAGATGAGAAGAAAGGGCATAAATTCTGAACTATTCTTTTTCTGCACTTTACACATTCAAAAAAGCTTCTGAAAAGCTCAGAAACAATCCTTTCCAAAGTCATAAATTTATTCACTCTCTTACTAGCATTATAATTCAACGTTAACTCGAATTTTAGCAAAACATTTAAATTATTAGCCTTTTTCAATACCGAGTTATACATAATACCTTTTATGTCAGCCCTAGGTGCTATTGAAAAATTATATTACAAGTTCTTTAAAACTATGTATAAGCAAAGTAAAATTAAAAAAGTGGCAAGTTTTTGTTTTCTAGTTTGCATTTCCTCAATGAACCCGTTGATAAGATTTCATTTGAGAATAAATATACATATGTATGCATCATGGAGTGTGAAATAAACACCAGTGATACCATTAAGAGCGAAACTTCAATCTGGCTTCCTCATGCAAAGAAAGCTAGTTTGTCCTAAACTTATTAATAAAGCTTTAGTACAGAGAACTTTACATAGATTTGTTGCTAGTAAGAGCTTATTGTAACACAGAGAGGAATATGTTAAAAGAGAAACCGAGAGACACGTTACAATCGTCTCCTAGTTGTTGCTACTTTTTTATCTTTACTTCACCAGCTTGCCTTGTCATCATTTAAGAAGAGATAATTGAGTAAAATTATTACAGAAACAAAGTCTAACTACGGCAGCTCTTGTGTAAATGTCACAATTTGTCATTATATGAGATTGCAAATGTATGTCTGTAAATGTTGTTTATGTTGAGGGAGTTCACAGCATCTTTGCAAATTTTCTAAAATTCATTTAGTTGCAGTAAACGAACGTGGCAAGTCTTTGAAACTAAAATTCGCTAGAAAGTTGTATGAACAAACATATACACCTACATTGAGAAGAAAGATTAAATTTAATACTAAAACTTAAAAAAAAACATCAGCTGGAAGCAAAGAAAAAAATAAAAGCTGTAAATCGAAAGTGCAGCAGATTCATTACAAATATACATATATTCAATATGGAAAGTTTTAAATAGACGGTCATACTGTTGCAGAACTGTGCGTGGCTTTAAAATAAATTAGTTACAATAATTATTATATATCTATGCATTTTTCTTTCATCTTTATTTAAGTTTTAATTTTGTTTTTTTTATCTTTACGCACTTGTGTACACATGGCAAAACTTTTACATTTAACACTTTTTCTATGCTGTTTACAATTATTATTTTTTTTTTTTTTGCTATAATTTTCAATGCTTGCATTTCCTAACATACACATTCAAATGCCACTGAACACACACTTTTGCAAAATCAAGCCCCCACAATAACTGATTTATTTTTTTATATCTAAATGTATGTGTGTATGACGGAGAGAATTGTGGCAAAAAACTAACGACTTAATTTGTATTACTATTCTTCTGTGATATTTTTAAGTATGGTTGTGTGAGTGTGTCATGCTTACGACCGGAAGTAGCTGCGGAAATTGAAAATATATGAGCATTACAGGGAATTTAAAATGCAGTCGCTTTATAGATTGTTGCTGCTGTTATTCAACTATCACATTTTCTATTCCATACAATATTTGCTAGCAATCAAATATAATTGTGATAAACGCGAAAGTTATATTCACAAACTACTCAGCCGCATTTACAAGTTACAAGATTTGAATGATGAATAATAAATAAATGATAATATTGAAAAGGTAAATATGGAAAATATTAATAATTTTAAAAGTTTTTAATCTTTACAATTAGTGGTTTTTATTTCAAACTACAATTACAATATTAGAAATAAAGGAATGAATATTTGGTTGTGTTTAAGTTCATAGTTAATTTATCACCATAATGTGAAAATTACTTTCGATCAGAATAAAGGAAAAAAGAGCGATTAATCTTCAGTACCCTTTATGTCACTTGAGAGATATTTTGTTTAAGACTTTTGTTAAAATATTTGCTATTAAAAATTTTATTATGAAAGCTAGAAAAACTATAAGAATACATATCTCTACTTCATATAATTTACGTAAATATTATTGTTGAAGATCCTAACCTAAGTCAATACTAATAATGTTTGCAATTTTAAAATTTAATTATTGGGTACTTCTCAATTTTGAATTTTTTATTTACTCGGTCGTCAAACATTACCAAAAATCTGACACCATCACTGCTCCTTTTCCATTACCCATTATAATTACCTAATGGATATTGTAAAAATGAAAACCGTCCCGTTTTAAGAACTTAAAAAATACTACCCCAACTATAATTTCAGTTAACCTGAAGCTGCTATTAAAAATATGGTGGACACATTGAAAGGTTCATGCAATATAAGACAACATTGTTTAGCACGTGAAGACCAGCTTGAAAATGTGATTCTTTTTTTTTTTAAGAGAAATGAACACGCAGATAGTTAAAATAACTACAAACAATGATGCTGCAAATTCCACTCTGCTTATTTTTTGGAAAGAGATACTTTACTCTTGAACTAACTTCCAAAATTATTATATATGAAGCAACAGCAATCTCAATAACGAATTAAGTTTCCAAAAGTTTGTAAATACAGTGTATATTTTCCTTCATTTGAACGAGTGAATAAAAAGATAGCTAATGCTAATACTAACCAATTTGAAGTTTAAACTGTTTTTTTAGTACATCAAAAAATCAGTGAAAACTAGTAGCTTTTGCTAACAAGTAAAAGCTAGGCTTCCAGTGTTTGCTTAAAAAAGCTGAGAATAAAACGTAGTGAATGCTTAAAACTACTAGTTTGTGCTTCGACTTTTGCTAGTATCTAATTGAGGTGCTGGAAATTAATGTTTTCTCTTGGAAAGTGTATTTTTGTGCGTTTTAAAATAAATATTCACCCTTATTCTTCTGTTGTCATCTTCGACGACGACACCAAAACTTAACAGCTGTCAAATCGATATGCAATAGCTTTCTCTTCAAAACTTAATTGACATTTACTAGAAATGTGACTTTTTTAAATGTCATTTTAAATTTGATATAAAAGCCGCAGAATGTCGACTTAACAGTGGCTAAGATTTGGTGTTGACATCGTTCACTACAGTATGGATGATTGATATGACTGCTTTTATGAATGTTCGAAAAGAGAATGAATACCGGATGAGGGATATGAGACTAAAACTATAGTTTTTTAAAATTTAAAAATAAATCGCACTGCTTTTGTAACCAATGGAAAAAGAATAAACAACATTGCATGATGTTGCCACTATATTAAAAGCAGGTAGCAGTTGGACTTATGAAAAAAGAAACGAACCACGTACAATGAAAGACAGCCGTAGCTGAAAAAATAGTTCGCCATGGAGTCCGCACAGATTAGGGATAATTAAAAAAAAAATATTTACAGAGTATTGGAAAATGAAATAGATTGAGAAAAGGTTTTTTTTTATTAAAATTGCTCCAACTTTAAGACATCGAAATAGAAAAGTTGTGGACGAATCTAAAAGATGTCGAACCTTTAAATACTATAGGAGAGTAGGACATGCTAATATTCCTGAACACCTTGAGTATTGGTCGACAAACCGTTTTTGATTGGCTGTAAAAACCTTCAGTTTGAAGAACTTCAACGAAAGCTGATAAAGAGAAATTCAAAAACTAAAAGGCAATGGTTTAATTCTTTTCTTCATTCTCTGACATTAATGGAGTCTCATTATTGTCGAGCTGATACCAAAAAATTATATTTACTGGCAGAATGGAGCTCAAAAAGAAATACTTTTCATTTAAAAGTACAAACAAAAAGCATTGAAAGAAGACTATACAAAGTTATTTATTTTATTTTTGTCAACAGCAATGAGGGTGGCGATGGTCGAAGTAGTCTGCACGTTGACTACAAAACGAAAAATTTTCCTGGGATCCCCACGTTCAGACTCATAAAAAAAACATCTCGCATTTTTTCTGATGTTTATTTCTGTGTCTTTGTGCCAGTTGCTGTCGGAAGGTTTCAGTGGCGAAGGTATAGTCACTGCTCACTGAACAGTGAGACGGCTTCAGCTGTATCCAATCCACAGGCATATAGAATGCCCTCCTTCGTCGGTAGTGTGTAGCACCGGCGAAGTAAAATAGTTACTAAAAATGGCTACTAAAAACGGAGCTTCAAAATTTAATACGTCTCCTGGACATCAGAGATGCTACAACACAGCTGTAAAAACAAATAACGTGCAAAAAGCAGTGTTGTGAGATAGTGAAGCTTCACCTCCTTTCATTTCTCCTACTATCCCTTTCCTATAGTTTCAGCACAATGCATCGCATGTGTAGGGGTCATCTCCTGAGTGCTGGTCCAAGATAAAAAAAAAAAATTCTGATTTATTTTTTATTAAAAAAAACATAATAAAAAAATCAATAAAATTAAATGAAAATCTGAAAATTAAAATATATTATCATAAAGAGCAAATATACTAAGTCCAAAAATAGTTTCTAATTCTGTAATTCGGCGACTGTTTATGTTCAAACAAGATGAAATAAAGAAGAAACTTGCGTTTTCAGTTTTAAAAATAATTCAACAACAAAGAAGTTAGGCAGTTTTTTGTTCACCTAGAAAAATTTAAAAAAGCGGATATTTTGCCGACTAAGCCAACGATATAATTGTTGTGTTGTCAATAATAATAAAAACAGGGAAGAGTGCTATAATCGGCTGTGCCGAATCTTAGATACCCTTCACTGGCTCTCTTATTTTTCCATATTCGTCTGAATTTCTGAATAGTAGTGCCGAATTTTTATTTCATTTTTGGATCTGGTACTTTGGACCAGCTGTTTCCGCTCACTATATAACTTTAAATAGTCCACTCAACGTGCAAACCAAATTTCCCCGTAAAGATACCAAAAAGAAATATTTTGATGCATTTGTGGCTTACATCATTCTTGTGTGATCGGATCTTTCAAACAGAGGCTTACACCATTCTTTGTTGTAAGCATTTCATACATTTAAATGAAATACTCAAATATTACTTAGATTTTATGGAAATAGAAAATTCCGGAAATAGTTTATTTTTAATAAATAAAACAAATCCGTCTGAAGAATAACTGAATCATTTAGTTGCCATAGAAAATTTCTTATTGGTTTGTATAAACCGCAGAAACATTGGTCATTATAGACTTGAAAGATATATTTATTGATGCATTAGTTGTAGGTAATATATAACGCCGTAATTCAAAAAATCGTGAACTGAGAGAAATGCATTTGAAGTTTTGAGCCATCTTTTTGATAGTATTTTCGTTTACTAAAGTTATTTTTTTACAAGTGTATAAATAAAAGGGCATGTTTTGTAATGTTTTCTGTTCGTAAATTTCTTGTCATAAAGGAAATATTTAATAATTGCAAATAAATATTGTTGGAAATAGCTGGAGGCAATAAAGACATTTGTAGCTGTAGAATATGAACAGTTAGACATAGAACCATAATCTTTTTTTCTTTAGATATATATTTCCCCAAAGATCATTTCTGTATACCCAGCTCAAAAAAATCAAATTTTGAGTTACTGCGGTATTGCACCAAAGGCTCGATATGTACATGTGTAGATACATATGCATATGTATTTTACTTAATTACAAATTTGAATTAGAAAAAAATTAGAAGTGAATAGTTTTAAAATATGAAAACTATAAGTGTTTCATCTAACCTTTACAACATATATATACATATATATATTCATATACACCAAAAATTAATTCACATATTAATTAATTCATATTTAAAAATAATATGTAAATAAATATTAAAATTTCAATACGTAGAATTAGAAGCATACACTTATTTGCATATGTTTGTTCTTACTTTGACTTTCTGTATATTTCTATTGAATTTATTTTTCATTATATTGGAAACTGAATCACATTGGACGAATGATCGCAATTTTTATCAATAATTTTTATGTACCAAACAGGCGCTTCAAATGTGTATCTTAAAGAAATATGTATCAATGTTTTTGTCCCGAGAAGCCCAATATTCTGCATCAAAGGCCATTGACCTTAAGTCTTCCGTTCTGGTATTTGTCCACCAGATCTCCGTTTCTACAGTCGACATTTGTAGCCTGATCTACAACTAATTATGACTTTTTGTATATGCCTCTTACTTTGCTATCCCGTTTGCTTCCAAACAAAGACAAATACTATTTACAATCCTCCCAAGCATTCATCATGGAATGGCTGATCTATAATGACCACTCTAAAATGAATTCCGAACCACTGGCGATTCAACGAAGTCGCCACGTTTTCCAACACATATCTTTGATTTGTCTATTACCGAAAGACATTCAACAGCCCCTCCTTTCGTTCATCGCAAATAACGCGTACTTTTCCCATCCACAAAATATTTTGTTATCAAATATAGCAGACCATTATCTACTAGAACATTCAGATGGCTTTACTAAGATTTCATCCGCCCGCAATAAAGCACCAGAATGCATAAGTCAATTGATTGGTCCACAAGTTGGTAATTTCATAAACTTCGATAGTGACTCTTACGTTGATATGATCAATTGGACCAAATTCGAATTGACAAAGCCTCCATGCTAGCAGTTCTATATGCAAAACCAACTGGAAGCACTGCAGTGTTCAAGCGAAATAATCGAACTACCACGATAAAGGCAAAATAACTTCATTTGATACTTTATTTTGCTAAACGTAATAATTTTTCACATGTTACACATGCCATTCACAAAAGACCGAGCGTTGTGTTCATATAGTACATGAATCTTCCAAGGCGGCCCGAAGACCAACGCAAGCGCAATATTTTTTCTAAGCTAGAGAGCCAATAAAACAAACTTGAATCACGTCGAAATATGATGGATTAAAATTTCCTACTTATTATTTTAGCTTAATTTTTTAATTCGTTTAGTATAATTAAATTTTAAATCGTTTATGCTGGAATTATCGAATTACTTTCTTTGCAAAAGTGTATTGGTTTTTTGCGACCTTTAATTTTCTGATATTAGGGTGGTACGTACATTGGGGTGTAGAAACAGAGATGCGGTACATGAATACCAGAACGGGAAGCTTAACGTCAATGGCCATTGGGCTTTATGAGACAAAAACATTGATATATCATTCTTTAAGATCCCACTGCAAATGCCAAAGATATAAAGAAATGTTAAAAAAGGCGTCAAAAAAACTTAAAAAAAAAAATGTATTTTTTTTTATTTGCAGTCCAGAACTACATTATATTAGGGGGTGTACGGAGCACTTTTTTTACCTGCAATGTGGTACGGCCTAATGTACACGGTATAACAAAACAACAAAATTATGCACATAAAAACTGCCTTATGCTCCATATAGGAGTGAGAGGAATATATAAGTATAAAAAGAAGTCACGAAACAATAGTTTACAAGCCACACCACATTTTTGTTTTCTTTTTAATAGCTGTTCATGAGACAGAGCGTAGTAAACAAGCTAAGAAACTCTGAAACTTGAATTGACTTAAACCATTTTCAAAATTAACTGAATGACCGAACAAAAAAACAAAAAATAATAATTTAAGTGAAATAATTTATGAATATTTATTTATTATAAGGGAAAAGTAATCCATTCTTGTTGTTTAAGACTTTTACGAGTATCATTGTAAGTTTACTTAGATAAATGCGGAAAGCGTTCTTCAACTGCCAAAAATTCCCATGCGAATACAATTTACATACATATATGTAGCAAGCCATAATAACGTGGCGTCAACTTTGAAAGTTTGGAAAATCGATTTTGACAAGTGAAGTTTGTTGCATAGAGTTAGAAAAACACATACGTATCTGTTAACATAGACAGAGCGCTACAACTTTTGTTTATGAATTCCACTTCAGCACTAGTGATATGCGGTATAAACCGTAACGCTCAACACATTTGTTAAAGTTTGTATGTTAAAGCTACTGTGAGACTCAGGCGGTTTAGTGGAAGATGTATAGTTGTATAGCCTCTTATTTTTTAAGGAGCCCGAATAAAACAACATCACCACTTAAGTATTAATTAAGTTTGTTTTATTTCAAAGTACAGCTAAGACAAAAAATTAATAAATGTTTTTCAAATGCTTTTCAAAATGTTTGTCAAATGTTCCGCAAGTATTCGCATATATTAAAATTGAATATAAAATTATTATTTTATATGTGAAATCTGCTCACGATCTAACGGACATCTATCGCGTGCATGAGTAAATATTCCTCTATATTGCTTTTCAACCACTGGGACCAAGGGATTTCCATTTCATATTGCAACATACACTCATACATACACTCTTGCAAGCAGTGCAAAGCATTTTTCAACGATAATTTCAATAAATAAATTTCGATAGCAAAAAAACACACACACATGCAATTTAATACTTAATTCCAAATGCAAAAACAGTTTCATATGTACGAATATATACCGTCAAATAAAATTGCATATTTGCGTGTGTGGATGATATTACACTCCCTAGATTTATTTAAAGTTATTGTTACTAATACAAGTCTGACTGTCTGTTTTCAAGTCTGTTCTTTGCCTGATTGTTGAGAGTAGCATATCAAATTGACATCTAGAAGATCTCTATTGGGAACTTGTCGCGAAGGCAAAAAAAAATGGAAAAAGGATATTAAAATAGACTATGTGTCAATTGTGAAAAAGTATGAAATAAAAAATAGAATCAATATTATTGATGACAGCCTGTTTTTGATTAAAGTTATTGCAGTTGTTTTTTATTGATTTTTATACAAAATGTTAATATTTTTTTCCACTTGTTGATGTTTTAATATTGAAATATGTATATTATTTTCTCTCTGTCATTTCCTTATTTATTTGCGAACTTTTCACTATTGCTTTATTACATCGTTTCATATTCCTATTCACAAATGGTTTTGGAGGGGCGCTATAGTTTTTGTGTCTTTTTATGCCGAGTCTAAATATTCTAAACGAGGTTCGCTTCAGAAATATCATTGAAAATTTGGCCGAGTTCTGAACATAAAAAAAGTAGATTTACATTTAAATCAAAATATTTTTATATGATTTATTTATTATTTAGTTTTATAAGTTTTACAATAACTTTTAATATTTGGTGATAATTAATCACACGAGCATTTTTAAGGTATTTTTATGAAGTATTAGAGTTCTTACACAATCAATCGCAAGCGGTTGTAAAAGTACGACCATTTTTTTTTCTTAGACCAGCACTCAGGAGATGACCCCTACACATGTGGTGCATGGTGGTGGAACTAGAGAAAAGGGATGGTAAGAGAAGTGACAGGAGGTGGAGCATGACTATCTTACTATCTTACAACTAAGCTTTTGTACGTCATTTATTGTTATTGCAGTGTTGTTGCGTATCTGATATCAAGGAGACGTATTAAATTTTGAAGCTTCGTTTTTAATAGCCATTATTAGTAATTATTTTACTTCGCCGGTTCTACGCAATACCAAAGAAGGAGGGCGTTATGATGTGGTTGTGGATTGGATATAGCTGAAGCCGTTACCAGTGACTCTGCCTTCGCCACTGTAACCTTGCGACAACAACTGACACAAAGTCACACAAATGCACATCAGAAAAACTGCGAAATGTTTTTATGAGTCTGAAACTGGGGTTGAACCCAGAAAAGTTTTCCGTTTTGTACATGCTTCTTACAACTAAAATTAGAGTTAAAAAAAGTCAGCCTATGTAGATATAGCAAAGTAAGAAAATTAAATTCTTGTTTCAGCTTCTCATTTATTTAAATGAAAATTTAACATAATATCTCTAGTTGTTCTACGAAAATTTTGCGCTAAGGTTCCCTGAAAACCTGCATCTTTTATGGCGTCCTGTTGTTTTTCAGAATCTTTGTAGGTTCATAAAACAATTGGTCATCAAAATCGTTAAACTGATTAGTAGAACCGCACTTTCACAGTCTTGGCTCCGTGTTTTTGCACTGTTGCACTGTCTTATTTGTTAAAAATTCATATATTTATTCATTTGCTACCATAGTCGTTTTTGGTCGGAAGAATTTTCAGTTCGATTTATTTGTAATAAATAATATTAAAATAATAGAATATTTTATACTTTTTAAATAGACCGCCAACATATTTTTTTTTAAAGTAAATTTGCGCAATTTGGCCTGGTGTTGAACGATTTATGATAACTTGGCAAACCATTCGAACCATTCTCTATGTAGTTTTACAAAAAATCTATTTTCATATACATGGAAGCTATTTGGTTTAATTAAGTATTTATCCTTATTTTTAAATTAAAATCGAACATTAAAGTCGAACCTAATCTCATTATATTTCTTTTCCGCAAAGTCTTATGAAAGTCGTAAGACTTGTAATAAAGTCTGGAACGCCCTTAAATAGACTTTAAATAAGGATCCTTAATTATTCTAATAAGAGAATAATTACTTCATAAGTTAGAACCAAAGCAAATTCAATTAATTGTAATTAGGCTAGAAGTTTTGAAAAATCTGCAAGTATTTACCAGTATAATTACAACTTTCCTTGATGACATTTCTTCCTTAATTGACTTCAAATAAGTAAAATTAATTAAAAATAACACTAATTAAATTAATCTAACACAAGCTGGAATAAAAGTTAAAAAAAATCAATGTATCTTATGATGATTTTCATTCTGGAGAGTTGTATATCACTTTTCACTTAAGAATATTTGCACATTATTTATCTGTTTTAAAGTGTTATAAAATGACTTTATAGCAGAACAATAAGATGCACATATTTTTAGTAAATAAAGTGGAAAACGCTATGCACCTTTCCAGAATTGAAATCATAATTAATAGTCTACCTTCAAATTAATTTATTTATAGGCGATTAAGGGCGATCTAAATATTTTATTGAATAATCGAATACACTAAATCTTAAAAAAAATGATTTCAATGCCACTATGTATAAGTTTTGTTAAACATATATCTGCTATATAAATAATATTTGTACTTTACTTCACTGTAATGAATATTATTCGAATAATCACTGAATTCAAAGCGCCGATAGTTGTGAATTGAAATCAAGATCCTATCAACAAAATTTTGTTTGATATGTATTAGTAGTTGTGTTAATGTACATCACAGCACTTGGTATTTGCACAACGAAAATGATGGTGAATTAAAATAACAGACAAAATGGTTTTCCGCAGCTTAAAAATTAATGCTTTTTGTGAACACCACCGACCCAGCAACTCTGCGTTATAAATTAAAAAAAGGAACAAACGTGGAATTGCAGAGTTGTGCAAATATTAAACTCTATCCTGCATATCACTTCGCCACCTATCTCTTCTGAACACAATCCGTTTCCAACTAATTCCTGTTTAAATGCACTGCATACGTAGGGAATGCCTCTGAGGACTTTTCCATTGCTGAGGTTTCGTAAAGGCCTTAGTTTCACGTTCCTGATACGCTAATCAATATTAGAAGATCTTTTATTACAATGAATTAATTAACGAATACCATCTTTAGCATATTCAATGACGGCAACTGCTGTATATAGTACCGTGCACAAATCACAAATATATACTTTTGTAAGAAGAAATATAATGTTTTAAAATTACACCACAGTATTTTTTAATAATATTTCTTCATCTTTTACAGTTTAAAAAACGTAAATTGTAAATATTTACGACTGATTGTACACAATTCGATTTACGAAGACTTTGATTAAGTTAATTAATGTTTAAGTGCGTATTTACTGAGTGTTAATATATTTAAATTTTTCATTTAAATTTTCTATAATTATACTAGTACTTGCATACCCCGCTTCGAAATGGACATTACTTTTTATTGCGAATTCCTACATAAAACACATTTAATTTCCCTGCCTTTTCTACTTAAATATTTATAAGCAAATAAAATTTTCTACGTTACGTAATTAAATGTACAAGAGAACAATACACTTCATACGGCTGTATAAACGAAAAATATTGGAAGACGCAGAAAATTCTACAACTGCAATATTACGGGAAATGTATGCAAATTCACGCACTTAAGTGCTCTTTGGAAAAAAAAATATAAATTATTATATGTATGTATGTATATAAACGTATATGTATATAAAGGTATATGTTATATAAAATTCAAGTAAAATTCTACTTCTGACCTCGTCCTTCTCTAATGGTTTTAGTAACACAGAGTTGCAGTAAAAACTTTTCTGCTATCAGAGTTCATATGTATGTATCGTATCTACCTTTAGGCTATCCCCACACAAGCTCTCGTATTCCCACTGTTCTTGTCTGCATCAGATGTTTTAGGATTACAAATAAAATTTTTAATAAAATGTGAGAGATAACTCACTATCACTATGGTTGTTATTTTCTAAAACAATATACACATTCATTATGTTTTACTAAATATATAATATATGTATATGTTACTATGTATGTATGCACGTATGTGTATGACAGAGCTTTAATAACCTGAATCCCTTTCGCAACTCCGTACAGCCTTTAATTCGGAAAAGGAAACTATTTCAATTATATTCCAGAAATATTTTGAATTTGTAGAAATTAAAATTTTATAAAATGGTGCTGCAAAGTAATGGAAATAAAAATAATGCTTATAAATTCGTAAGCTTTATCAAAAAACTTTAACGTTCTTTTTGATTTTGATTGTATAAAATACAGACGTCAAAACCACAACAATGTAAGTTTTACGCCGCGCTCTTCCCACTGACTGCAATGAAATATTTCATGGCAAACCGCAAAGAAAATCAAAATACTCAAAGTCAAATAATCATTTCATACAGAAATAACGAAGAAGTACATTTAAACAAAATATATTATTATTTAAACATTTAATACCCGTCATACATAAATCGTATTAATGTTCAGAAATATTATCTGTATATATGTATATTTGTATATAGGTATGTATGGATGAATATATTTCTATAAATATATATTTATATTTCTAATACAGCAACCACCAAGCAGCCTGTCCTTTCTTGCACTATTCGAACTTAGCAACAACTACTTACAACATCATTCATCCTGAAAGTAATGGCAGAAAAAAGCACTCACACATCAACAAACAACCATGTAAACAAAAGACTTTCAATCTTATTTTTTTTATTTTTCTTTTCTTTTTTTTTTTGTTCTTGCTACAGGAATCGATGACTGACTAAAAATATTCCCTGCACATTCTCACTCATATTAATTCCATCATGTATATTAAATGTATTTAGAAATTACCGAAACTCAAATCGATTGTTACTAATGCAAGCAGTGATTTAGAAAACAGCAAACAATTTCCTCTTCACTTCCTACTCGAGAGAATCACCATCGTATCGCAACGTTAAAGCTAAAAACAGAAAATAACTAAAGAGGATAAAAATATACAAAAATCACAGAGCAAAAAAAAATTTAAACGAATAAGAAAAAATCTGTTGAAACCAAAATTTACAAAGAAATTTTCATAATAATTACATTTCTGTTGTTGTTGTAAGCTGGTTGATATTTGTTAGGGAGCTGGTATCAAAATCATAGACACCATTAGTTCACTGTGGGACTGGTTTTTCAAATTAAAGGTTACACGCTATTAAACAAAATAAAATAAAATTTTATAATACAATTTCACTAATATTAGTAAAAAGAACAAGTGAGAGTGCTATATTCGGACGTGCCGAATCTTAGATAATCTTCACTGGCCCACCTTATATCCCATATTTGTCTGAATTTCAGCCGGATCGAAATTCGGCCTATTTTCTGGAACCTGGTTATACAAAACAAATTATGTGTTTATATATGTTTAATTGAACAGATGTGTTCAAGATTTAGGTGGACACCTACGCATAGCGTCTTATTCCACGGTGCTCTCAACACTTAGTGAAATCAAGACGATCACTACCGCCCCCATGCACTCGGAGATACAAAATCCTGTATCACTACGAGTGCACTCGGGCGGCAAATCAAATCATAGTTATCCCTGGTCTATAAATTGTACCTTGCCTAGGCGTTTCGAGCTGTCCAAACTCTGTGTCACATCAGAATGTATTTAAGTCAAGAACTCTTAATCCAATAATACTGTTTGTTCGAGACACACTCCGGTGACTACTGTTGAATGGCAACAGCACCTAGTTAAGTAAAAGTCATATCAAACTCACATATATCCCGAACTGAGAGATAGAGCTGTGGGGCCTCGCTGGCCCCGTAGCACTAGATTAGAATTGAACTGTATTTCTACAGTCACACGGAAATGCAAGCATAACCTCCTCAATCTCTAGTAAGATTTCGAAGTGTTGCCTCTTCTGTCGTGATTTTCATACTCCAGGGGAGTTTAAGGTAATGCTAGGTACCGCGGGCTTGCTAAACACTCGTTGGTTTGAAACATCTCCCAAACCCCCTTGCGGGATGTTTAATTAAACAAACGTACTAAATTTCATTGAAATCGATCCAATTCGAATTGATTCAGGTCTACTACTAACCGATTGACACTAAAACGAATTCTGTGGATATTTAGTTTGGCCAGAAAGTTGATTCGAACGGATAGACGGACATGTCTCAATAAATTTCTCTGAAAAAACATAAGTTAATTATGGCTCCATACTATATTAACAAGGAATATATATTAGAAACTTTACAATGTGGATACATACCACCTGAGGCTTTTGTATACCTCGATAGTAATGGATATATTCAAAATAAATCGGTACTCCTATAAATTATCACATATATAGGTGTGCCAACAACAAAGCAATAAAAGGCAAGGAACTAAGGAGCACTAATAGAAGGTTCGACACAAGTGTTTATTTAGGATGCAAGAATATGTTTCCTAACTTAAATAATAAAAAATTTTGGTGGCTCTCTGTGTGATTATTCCTTTTTAATTTTGCTGTTTTTAAACTTGTAGAAACCTAAAGGAATTTTTTTTTTTCAATTTTCCATAATAAAAATATTTACACATAAAAATCTATGTAGAAAACCATATTGAATATTAAAAATACAAATGCATATAAGAAATTTCTAGTATACTAGAGACCTCGAATATGGGGCAGTGTATAATAAGATTACATATATGTACTATTTGTTTATTTATAGTTTTAAGTTTAGAAATTTCTTCCAAATAAAATTAAAAAAAAAAATAAGTGAAGGGTGTAAAAATAAATAAAATAAATGTCAAAATTTCCAGTTGAATGCATTTTGCATCGAGTATCGATTAATTTATGAAATTTGTAAAGTAAATGAGATTACAATTTGGCTGAAGAGGAGCTGAAAAAGTATTGCTTACAGAACAGTACATGTATGATATTCGTTTGATCTTCTATCAGACCACCGCCTATTTTACGAACCTGCCAATGTTTAAACTTTACCTTTCAAGGCAACCTTTGAATTTCAGTTTGAATAGGCATTTGGCAAGGGTTTACCCCTCTCTTTAAAATCACTTTTTAAAATGTCCTTTTTCAAAAATGTCTGTCTAATGTACTTCTTAAGTAAAGAAATTTTGAAATTATCAGCAGATCAAATTAAGCGATTTATTTTGGACTACATCGTATATAAAATTGTTTACTATAAAAACGTTATAAATCTTCTTTTGCGCAAAATTTAAAAAAAAAAATGGTGTCTTGATGGGACTAGTTCGTGTGTTGGCTCTGTAACCAGAAGGTTTCGATTGATCAATAAATCGTCGGCGAAGTAAAATAATAAGCAAAATGGCTCCCCTTAGCTTAAAAATATGCGGCAAAATTAACACCAGAAACGCCGCAACTTTGCTTTATAGTTAACTGCAGAGTTGTACAAGAATTAAGCTCTATCTTCCTACCCCTTTTACCACCTGCCTATTTTCCACACTGTCCCTCTATCTATCTAGTTCCAGTGCAATGCATTGCATATGTACGTGATTTACCCTGAGCACTGTTCCAAGATAAAAAAAATAAATACGATTATTTGCTTATGTTTGTAATATGGTTTAGCTGGTCTATATGTACATTTCATTTGGTGCTAACAAAATCGTCAGTAGACGTTTTTAACCAAATTCTTGAGAAATTCCTTTTGTTCATACAAGAACTCCCAAAAACTTTTAGAGAATTACGATATTATAGAAACAAAATAAACTAAACAAAAAATTCATTTTGTGTGAATAATTTTAAGTGTTTGAAATGATCTAAAAAGTCAATGTTTAAAATAAAAGTCAATTTTGGATGAAAAATTTTAAACTTAGTTTTTTTCAACCATGTTAAAAAAAGGATTATTAACAATAAAATAGAGGTTTGTGCGCATAATTTTTAACTGTTTGAAATGATCAGAAAATTTAAAAAAAAAATTTAGAAGCTATTTAATTTATTTTGTTTGCTTTTACGTAATTTTCACAGATTTTTTGTGTGAGTTCTTGTATAAACATATGGAATTTCTAATCTTTTTTCAGGAATTTGGTTAAAAGTCTACTGACGAATTTGGTATTTATTCATATTAGCACCAAATGAAATATACTCGTACATATAGACCAGCTAAACCATGTAACATATAATAATCGTAATTACTTTTTACTCTCGTTGAATAAATGAAAAATTTGTTTCATAATTGTATTAAATAAAAAAGTAAATATTGATTCAATTTAAAACCGATTAGAAAACAGTAAAAGTTCCAGAGATTTGAGAGCGGTTGATAAAGAAATATATATGTATTTTAAATGAACGTGACACTACTATGGGTATGATACTGCTATCTTTCTAAAGAGCAATCAGTCATGTCAACTATAGTTGAAAAGAAGAATTTGAATATGAAATTATTTAAATTATAGTTGTCAGTTTTACAATATGTATACAACCGTGAAACCTAGAAATCAGAAATAAGATATTTTGCCTTATTGACGAAGACTTACAGTTATTTACATTAACATGCATATATTATTGAAAATGATGCCTGAAAGCAGTATCGTCAAGAAGTATAGATAATCTCGTTCACAATTTTACCACAGAAATAAGCACGCCAAAACTTGATTTGCTGCTGGCAACAAAACAAAAAGCTGGAATTAAAACAGAACGCTAAACAAGAGTTCATTTGGAAAATTGGGGCAATTTTATGTTAAAAAATGAAGTAAAATGTTTTATTTTTCCCAAAGTCGTTTATCAAAGAACGTGCTTGAAGGCTATGTCGTCAGGCTGTGTTTGAAAGGAATGGGGATGACGGTTAGAGAAGTATAAAAACTGTTAACACAATTATTGAGTAATATAATAATTTAAAAAAAAATAACACTCAGTTCAATTTATTGCATTATTTCAAAATTTAATTCTTCATCTAAAAACTTTAAGTAAACATTTACCTCAAGCATTTATGGTAAAAAGTCGCACATGTTAACATAAACTGATTTAATGATTCATTGACATTGAATAATTAAATTCTTTATAACAAACAAAAAAACTCAAAAACACAGATTAAATTTCTAAAAATTAAATTACATTTTTTGTAAGCAAATATTTGAATTCCACAGTTTTTACAAAAAGAAGAAAAAGTATAGAAAAATATGCTGGTTGTTAAAAATCTGTGTATTTAATGTGAACTCCTTAACAGTTCATTAAAATAATGGGTGTTTTTTTTTTCGTTTTCCACATGAATATAAAACAGAACTAAGGGAAATATTTTTGTGTCCATGACAGAATAATTGAATGAATATGACTTCAGGCATGTGGACATTGTAACATTTTGATATATGGCGTAATATAAATGTAAAATTTTAAAAGCTTCAATTGCAGAAACCGTCGTCAAATTGATTAATTTAGGCCTTTAGTAAGAAAAATTTCGAAAAAAGTGTTACTTTTACGTTCGTCCAATTGTTATAAAACGTGAATCGAAAAAATTGTGACTGTAAAAAAAACAGTATTACAACGAAACGATGTAAACTCTTAAGAAAAAGAACCTTCTACATGGAATCACACACAAAGGAATGAATAAATGGCAATATACTCAGTGATATTAGAAATTAAATCTTAAACATCATTGTGAGCTGACGATAATTATGAAAATTATGGTGATAGAAAATTATACCGGCAGTGGTAGATTCAGTCTGTGGCAGTCAGTGGTGGTGGTTATCATGGTGATTTTTTTGACATCTCTTTAAATGTTAATGATCCTAAACGTAATAAAAGCAACAAATGGTATCCAACAGCACCAACAACAATATAATCGTGGAAAAAAATTTGTAAAATAACAGGACAACCAATAACAAGTAAAATAAAAAACACAATTACATACGAGTACATATTGAAATTCAAATTACTATATGTGACGCGCAAAAGAGAAAGGGACCTACGGGTAAAAACCGGTTTTGTTCAGGAGCGCCATTTTAAAGATTTAAATACGTGTATCTTTGGTGTACTTCAATTTCATAGAACGCGCATATCTCTGGGAGGGAACACTTTTGGTGCATGGGATCGGTCTCATTCGATGCTCAGATGTTGTCCACATCAAAAAAAATATGCATATAAAAAGCAAATAGTAGATCCATATACTCTTCAAGCGCACAAAAAGCACACGCGCACACAGCAGCACAACATAGGGGTACCAAATGTGACGATTTTACGTCAATTTGACGATGTTTCGGATGGCACGATGGATGGTAGTCTGCACGTTTTTTTTTTTTTTTTTTTATCTAGGACCAGCACTCAGGAGATGACTCCTACACATGCGAAGCATTGTGCTGGGTACTATAGGAAAGGGATAGTAGGAGAAACGACAGGAGGTGAAGCTTAATTAATTATTTTACAGCTCTGCTTTTGCACGTTCTTTGTTTTATACTCGTAGCAGTGCTGAAGCTATTATTATTTTACTTCGCCGGTGCTACACAATACCGACGAAGGAGGGCGTTCTGATGTGATCGTGGATTGCTATCAGCTGAAGCCTGTATTGTTCAGTGACCAGTGACTATGCCTTCGCCACTGAAACCTTCCGACAACAACTGACACAAAGCCACAAAAATGCACAACAGAAAAATGCGAGATGTTTTTATGAGTCTGAAACTGGGGTTGAAACCAAGAAAAATTTTTAGTTTTGTAGTCAACGTGCAGACTACTTCGACCATCGCCACCCTCATTGGACTCATTGCTAAAAATTATGGTTGTCTTTTTACCAATATCCAATTCAGAACTATTTTGGAAAAACTTAATCTAAGACGGGTAAAATTCTAAGTGTTACCTTTGCTGTATGATTTGTATCTTTTTAAACTGTTTTCTGCGCCACCCACGTCTTCTAGCTCTTATGAAGTTGTGAAAGAATTTAGATTAAAAATATGTACGAAGAAATTATACGTCTAAACGATATTCGCTTACATCGTTTGTTGAATTAAATTTCTTTATCAACCTGCTAAGAATAGATCTATATATGTTGTATTTATGGCGATAGAAATTTATGTCGCTTCTTTATTACAATCGTTTAAAATGTTATTTTTAAATTCACGACTATATTTTTCTGTTGCCATTCTATATCGGCATGGTAAATTATATCAAAAAAGAAAATTACCCGTTAATTTTGTGATAATAAAAGAATTTTGGAGAACGTACAACTGTTGCTATTGTACTGCACGCTTCTATTGAAAGAAATAATTATGGTTTTGGACAGACCACTCTCCCTGATATTAAAATAAACCCATTGTAACTAAATGAAACAACATCATGTCCGTCATAAATAAACAAGTACTAATGCATGTGCACAGTGCTGTATATATATCTTTCAGTCGTTCTTAGAAGGGGCATAGGGTATCATTTGTGTAATATCCTCTCCTACTCAATTGTCAACCTCAACTGCTCATGGAACATTTTTCCAACATCTGACGAGGTTCTGGTGATCGAAGTTAGAAGGCCACATACAATTAGAACGCAACGTTAACAATTTCGCATTGTATGTTCTCTGTGAGCTCGTCTAATGTTGCTGGCTTTAAGTATAGACCTAGTATGTAGGTATAATATGGCTCCCTAAAAAGAAATCCAATGTTGTTAGATTGCATAAACGAGGCGGTCATTCGACCGGATAATTTCTCTTGAAAGCAATTGGAATTATTTCTGACGTTTCAAATGATCCAGCGGGTTTAGTTCTTGATTTCATTCGATCTTCGAAGAATGTAGGCCAAGTTTTTTTTCGTAAAATGCATCGCAGAGTGATTCGAGGGTTGCCCAATTCCTGAGAAAGTTACAGAATGTATTGATTTGGGTAATTTCGAATCGATACACTCACGGTTGCTGCATGTTCGTTGCTGTAACAGTTAGGTCATATCTTTGGCACGGGAACATTCAAAAGTGAAAATGTCTAGTCGAAGCTCCTAATTCCGAATTGGAATCTTATAAATTTGATTAGGAAAAAGATCGTTATCTTAGAAAATGTATATTTTTCAGTAATGATGAATATTTCAAAAGTTTGTTTTAAACACTAAATTTCATTTTCCATCACTATAATGGAGAATATTGCTTAATAGTTCCATTAATTAAAATTCAAAGGGTCCCAACGATATTATTGATGGCTCAGAGACAGTTTATTTTACAAGTTTAAATTATAAACTGCTTAAGTATATATCAATTTTGTATATTTTTTCCTTGAGGATGAGTAATCTCATAATGATTTTGATTGTCGAAAAGTGCATTGCACTTGCTTGTCACTTTATTTCTTTAAAATAATTATACTTTATTGTTCCCTTGTAAAGCGCTATAATAACAATAAAATGAAAATGGAAGCAGCTAAATTGGGCAAGAAATGCAATTCGCTTTTGGTTGAAAAGAAAATACCATTAACCTTAACACTTCAAGTATTTAGCAATTTATAAAATTTTATTTAATCTTACCCACTCATTTTTTACACTGTCAGATGTATCAACTCACACACATCCCTGGAGATAGTTAATCAAAAATGCCGAACTATATTTCATTACGTTGTGCAACTCGTAGGCTCCACCAATTCCATAGAAATAGAATATTTGTTTAACAGATGTGTTATAAACATATTACGGCTGTACTGGGCCACTGTTTGCTGAAAAGTATATATTATAAATCCATGTTCATCATGTCTCCAATTGCAAATAATAATGACAATGGTTATAATATTTTTATTGTGCTTTACAATATCTGTTGGGCGATTGGTCATGGTTGATGATGATAAACCCCCATTTAAATGCGTCGCGACGGAAATTTATAAATGTATATTAATTCATACTATGGACACAATGAAGTGACAGAACAAAAAATACCAATAGAAAATAAATGGGATACTTGCAACAGTCTTCATTTATCCATTTAAGCATTTATTTAGTTATTTATCTATGGTCACACCGCTTATGACCACTTGGAAAGTGGCCGCCATACATGATCTGATTTGAATAATATTGGTGTTTGTCACTCGCAGACGAAGGAAAAACAAAAAAAAAACAGAAGAATTGTTGATTAGTTAGATACTCATGCATAGAAATGTAGTGCACAAAAATGAATTTTGTATGAATTGTAAATTCTTCCATTAGAATTGTTAAACTATATTATGTGTGTATGCGTATGTGGGCATATGTGCACATGTGTGACTTTTTGACTTCTTTGTGTTTTAGAGCTTTAAATTTGAATTTTTCATGTAGAAATGCAAACGCATGAAATTGTGTGTTGTATTGGTATATGTAAGCGACTGTGTGAAAGCATATAATTTCAATACTACACCGGATATAGTCTATTTAGTGGATTTTATTCAATGTATGTATTTATACTTCTTTTTTTATGTTTATATTATAAAAAGGGTTTGAGTTATATCAGGGAAGAATAAGAGAAATGCGTTTAATATATTTCAAATTATTAGTGTGCAGTTTATTTCAAAATTGATTGGTAGCAAATAACCCTAAAACATCATTATAATTTTTTTCAATGCTTTCATTAATGCATTAATTCAGCCACAAAATTATCAACTAATTGATTACAAATTTATGATTTAATTTTATTTATTTTTTTTACAACACAGAAAAACCTCCTTAATAAAAAAAATCGTACGAAAAACCTTTCAATGTAAAAAAATATAATAATAAGAACGCGAACCATGAACATTATTATAAAGCATTGCCTTTTTTTATTACTAAAATCAGAATATCAGAAATTACAAAAAAAAAGGATTCTTTTGTTATAGCAACTACCCCTCTTTAGCATAAATTTTACATTTCTTTCTATTGAAAACAATGCCCGGCGAAGGCAACAAATTGCAAATATCACACAAAACAAAAAACCAAGGGAACAAATTATGAACAAAAGAAAATCACTAAAAACAAATGAATTAAAATGCTTTTGTTTTAAATATTTCCGCTATCATGAATGTCCCTTGAAATGTAGTGGCAAAAAAATATTGTAATTCTACTCATAATTGTATACAAGGACAAGCACTAAGAATAATTTAGATGCAAAGGGTGATGCAATAAGGACAGCACAATGTAGAAACGAAAGCGGAAGAGGCTGTGTGCTAAAAATTGAGGACGAAAGAGGGCGTTCTTATGTGCATGTGGATTGGATACAGCTGAAGCCGTTACTGTTCAGTGACCAGTGACTATGCCTTCGCCACTGAAACCTTGCGACAACAACTAACACAAAGCCACACAAAAGCACATCAGAAAAAATGTGTGATGTTTTTATGAGTCTGAAACTGGGGTTGAACCCAGGAAAAATATTTCGTTTTGTAGTAAACGTGCAGACTACTTCGACCATCTCCACATTGCATTACATTCATAACGAGCTATTTTGTTAATTGCTAAAACGTAACCAAATTACGGAACATTCAGGATTTAGCTACTTTGAACCAGTTCATTTTCAATAGAACCCATGCCTTAGCTATTTCTTTCTATTTTATTGCTATTTATTTTGCTCGGTAGTTATATTGACAATTTTTGATGTTTTGAAATGGTGTACGGTATAAGTAATTTTGGAACAAGCCATATAAATTTTCCCACAGGACGTTACTTCATTTCTACTTTTTCTACTATTTTTCGATTGCAAATTTTTCCAGTTGTTACTTAAGGAGTACCGCCGTCTTATTCTTTCATATTTTCAAATAATATAATTTGATAAATGTATATTTAATGTTTGACTATGTTATTTTTGCCAAAGATGCGTTTCAAACAGTAGTGAAATCCATTGAAAATTTTAAAAATAATTACATTGTAAAATTAAAAATTAATGAAAGGAAGCTCTAAATTACATTGAATTTTTATGCAAATTTTTACTGTTTCTTCTTACAATGCGATATATAAGAATTTTATTAAAGTAACGTTCCATAAATTCTTCTATGAACTAAGCGTTCATTATAAATTAAAAATCTTGGAATTGACTGCAATTTGATTAGTTTTAAGTATAATTGTTTAATAATATACCGAAAATCTCAATATTTTGTAAATAACAAAAGGTTACTTTCAAACATATTTTCGAATAGAATCCATTATCAATTCAATTCGCGAGAGCTTTAAATATTCACCCATTACGAACTAAGGAAGAGTAACGTTTAACATAAAAACCATATTAATTTCTTTGCATGTGTAGTTTGTTCTAATTAAAGATTTTTTTCATTAAAATTAAAATTGGTGGAGGGGAGCGTAATGCACTAAATGCAAAAAAATGGTGTAGTAGATTTGTTTGGATGTTTTTCGGTTATGCTGCATATGCAGAGCACTTCAGATATTCGGCTTAAAATTTTTTGTGTGAAGATCAGTGTATATGACGCACTAGTGACACACTGTTGTTAAAAAACGAAATAAAGGACTTAAAAAAGCACACATTAAGTCTTGTGGAAACTTTATACATACATGTGTTTGTACATAGTATGTGCGTGTATGTACATACATATATGTTTCTGCAGTTTTGTGCCTTTTCCAGCTATTGTCTTTATTTTTCTATTATTTGTACTGCTTTCAGCCATTCACTTTCAAGTCATCTAAAGAGCTCTTCAATAAAGACGTTGCCATTTTTTTCTGTTGCTGTTATTGTTGTTACCTCGTTCTTTATGCTGTTGCATACCCATCATCGTTTCTATATCCTGTTAGAAAGCAAAAAAAAAAAAATAAACGACATACAAATAAAGAGGATGCAATAAGTGTCTTGTGTATTGCACTCGCAGTACGAGTTTTTATCTGCTCACACTGTCCTTTATATTCATATGTTGGGGCAAAACATATACGCACCCGTTTGACTGTGTAAAAAGTTGTTTGTATATTTGTGTTTTTAAGTTATTTTTTTAATTTTTTGCATTTCTAAATTTTTTGCACCTTACGAATTCTGACATCTTTGCCGCCATACAGTAGCGATATGACAACTTAATAAGAAAAAAATTTTCATGAGAAACCAATTTTTATTAATATTTTTTTTTTTTGCAATTTAAAAGCCATTGAAATACGAAAATTTAAAACGAAATTGATGTTAATATATTTGCAGCGATTTTACGAGTTCCTTAAAACAATTTTTACATCTTTTAATTATGAAAAATTAAAAATAAATTATTATTTCACTTGCTGTACTCTTCGTCTTTAACCCTGGATGGTTAATTTAATTTTTATACATTTAGGATACTCTTCGTCGTATCGACGATGCACGTTGCCTACAAAACAAAAACGTCCTGGCTTCGAGCAAAGTTTTGGACTAAGTCATAAAAACATTTCGCACTTTTTTTGTCTTTATGTCAGTTGTTGTCGGAATGTTTCAGTAGCGAAGACATAGCGACTGGTTACTGAACAATACCGTGTTCAGCTAATTCCAATCCACAGGCACATCAGAGCACCCTCTTTCGTCGGTATTGTGTAGCAACCGGAATAAAATAATTACTAAAAAATGGCTACTAAAACAAAGCCTAAAAATTTAATATGTCTCCATCCGCTAAAGTCATCTCTGTCACTATCCCTTTCCTCTAGCTTCACCACAATGCATTGTATTTGCAGGGGTCATCTTCTTAGTGTTGGTCCAAGCCAAAAAAAAAAGATGTGGCTTAATAATTATCATTTTAGTCATTATTATACTGCATGATGAAATTTCAAAAGTATGAGAATATATATTTTCTATATGATGAAAAGAACTGCTCAAGGTCTTAAATACTTTCCATCCGTTTTAAAAGTTAAGCGTACATGCCTTTTACATTAAATATAGAAAAACAAAAGGAAAATATAGAAAACAGACGTATTCGGTTGTATAGATTCTGTTTAAGGGCATAGATGACTTTAAAGGGCGCTGCATCTAAGAGCAATAAAATTCCAAAAAAAAAATTACTTCACAGAACAAAAATTCTTATCTAGAAATTTATTCAAGTGCTCATTTAAAAGCTAGAATAGCGCTTCTTTTTACGATATTTTAAAATGTATTGCCATCTCGCTGGAAGTGGCCTTATCTAGCTTCTTATATATCTTCTGAGCAATGATTAAACGTTGGTAATTATTACGCCATAAACTTGTATCAGGACCAAGCTTGCTACTATTACGTTAAAAAAAAAACTTCCTTGAACTTTCTCCTTTTCAAATATAATTCTGCCTGCAAACATCTGCTTCTGCTTCTTCCATAAACTTCGCGCCGCATCTGCTTATTGGAGTGTCATTTTCTGTGGCTTCAGATATTGATATGATAAGAAGAACACATGTCCCTTAAGGTAAAAAATCATCAGCTGTCATTAGATGAATCGGATACCGCTAAATTGGTTTGCATCCTTGCAAACTTCCAAAGAATTGAAAAAGATCATTTCCAGTAAAAGTTTTTTAAGCTCGTCTTTGCGTGATGTTCTCTTTTTTCATTAAATTTGGTTTTAGATCTTGTTAAGAGGCCCTTAACTCGTAATCTAAGGGTGACCGAAAATTTTTTAACTATTTTTTTATTATTGTCAGTGGATTTACAATTTTGTCTTTGATGTAGTTTGTTTCTTAGTATGTAACTATCAGATGTCATTTTTTTTCAATTATATTTCGTTTTATAGTGGTGGTCTTTTTTATAAAAAGTTTTTTCAATTATTTATTTTCAATATTTCGCTTTTAATGTGTTAACAAAATTTTTTTTTAAAAGAAAAAGAAAAATATTTTTGAAACGAAATGAGAATTTTTTATCATTGATATTAAAAATGTTTTGTATAGACATGTATAAATGTATGTGCATGTATACATGTGCATGTTTTCAAAATTATTATCTTTTATACATGTATGCATGTATGTAAAATAACATATTTCTATAATGTAATAATAACATATAACTATACCAACAATAGAACGTAATTATTAAAAATTATTTAATAAATGGCCTATAACTACCTATTATTAACTCTATTTTTTGTATAAATATATGTATATATTTAATACATAATCTAAATCTGAATTGTATTAACTAAATATCTATAATATTGTTCTAAATTATCTACATCTGATATATAGTTTATTCTATTGTCCAAAGATATTTATATGTATATATGTATGTATATTGAAAAGAAATAATTAAAAAAACTTTTTATAAAAAAAAGACCATCGCTCAAAAAAGAAATATAATTTAAAAATTTAATAAATGTCAGATGTCATTTTCATTGCCTGCAAAGGTATAAATTATCAGCCTGTTTAAAAATGACAATATTTTTTTTTTATTTTCCAGTTTTCTATGATTATTTTTTCTACTCCTTTTAATCTAAAGCTTTAACTATTCTTTAAAACAAATAAATTGTTAATTCTTTGTCCATTAAACTGAAGAATTTATTAATATGGATCTTAAGCAGTGCAAATTTTTACATATGGATCCTTTAGAAACTGTTAATATCTCCTTTTTGAAGAATGACTTCCATTTTCTTTGCTGAGATTAATTGATTCAAAAATATTGGGTAACGATACGTTTAAGAAAATATATTTTAGAACGATCTTAAGGTGTCAGTCAATAGTTCTGAATTTTCATTACTGTGACGTTAAATTTTCATATTTTTAACAGGTTCGTCCACACCATAACGGAACAATACATAATAAATAATGACATAGTATTAGTATGCAGATTTTCATTCATAAAAGTATACCAGCTGATTTGTAACTTAACAGAAACAAAACGCTAATTATGATTCTAGTTTAAATCAACTTTAATAAAATTATAGCTAAAGCCTAAAATTGTATTTACAATAAAAAAAACTCTAAAAAAGTTTCTGAATAACCCGAGATTGCCTTCTTCAACCAACTGATATTTACTTGCTTTTCATAATTCAATCATTGACATGATTCCATAAATTTTTAAATCAGCCTTTGCAGCCTGTAGAGTACACTTCTGTACATATTGAGATATACTTTATTTTCCACACTTAAAAGAAAAGAAACAAAGAAACCCAAAATACTTTTCAAGAACAAAGGCTTTCATCTTGGATAGAAATAAAAAAGTAAATGAATAAATAAAAGAATAACGTAATGTACAACCAGAGAATCTTTTATATCATTATCATCATATGGTTTATAGTTGTGTGGCTGTGTGAGGATTTTCGCATATACGGGAGTGTGCGTCATGCTGGGGAGTATAAACACATTTTTACATCAAAATTTTAACTTCTAAATGGAGGCTACAATTGGACAAATATTTGATTAAAAAGCGTAAACCAATAAATTCGTGTAGTTGTTATACATTTTGACGTACAAACGCTGAATTAGATTATAGTTATTTGCAAATAAGGCGCAGAAAGGTTTATTATTTTTGTCGATGCGGTAGACCTGTTAACATATGACAATCAAAACAAGTAGAATTTGGCACCAAAAAAAAATTATACACACCGAAATTGTAAAAAAAGGATTGTAGTTGACAATGCGTAAGAAATATAAAAAAAAAACATTTGTACATACAAGTAAAAAAACATGTTTTTCATCACACTGTTAGCAAATAACCATCAGACGACACAAAACCAATGAACCTCAGTTGAGTTGCCAGTTGCCAGTTGCTAAATATGATATTAATGATTGCAACTGGCAAACGTAAATTTAAAATTTCTATTTAGTTTTAGTTCTTTTCTGACAACCATAAATTTATGTTTACTGTCTGGCAACGCAACTGAAGTTCGGTTAAAATACATAATCGATCCATTAATTTCGTAAATAATCAGCTGTATAAATTGTAAGTTCATTACATACATATGTACTTGCGTAGTACTTTTATTTGGAAATAGAGTTCAGATATGTGGTATAAATTTTTCTAAAAATTGTTTACCTTAAACTTATTTCATCATATTTCTGCATAATCTGACCGTACCTTAAGCACTTGTCCTCATATGTACTTATTATTTTTTATTAGAATAACTTCTTTATGAAAATAAGGATTTCCATAACACACGATCTAGACTTACTACATAGGTATGTATGTAGTATATATGTATGTATATTTCCTTCATAAAAAGAAATGGGTATTTGCAAAAACTCACTCATTCGTATGGTTTTTAGGTGTAGTTTGGTGGTGATGTTATTTTCCCATTACTGAAAAGACAAGTGTGGAGATAGAAGCGAGTATTTATGGATGTACACATATGTATAGTAATGTATATGCATGTGGATATGTACATATATCTCTTTTGAGACATGAGTGCGGGAATAACATAATAAAAAATTAAACAAAATTATTATTTTTTTTCTTTTTGTTTGTGTTTGAAACCATGTCACTGACATGTGTTGCACAAATGGCTGTTATTTCTCATTTCTGTTTGTTGTTTTAGGTACGATTTAATAAATTTATCTGTAATCTGAATAAGGAATAATAGATTTAAATTGGGTTGCCGAATTGAAAAACAGTTTTTGGAATAAAGATAAGCAATAAAAAAAAAATTAAATGTTTAAACTTTAAGTTGTTGGAAATGCATCCGTATATAAATAATTTGTCTAAATTAACATCAGAGACGCCACAAGTTTGCTTTATAATTAATACGCAACTGCAGAGATGTGCAAGAATTAAGCTCTATCATCCTACCACTTTCAACACCTGTCTCTGCTTAACGAATTCTTAAAAATATGCAGCTACAGAGTTGTGCAAGAATTCGACTCTTTTTATCACTGCACCAAAAAAAAAACTAATGGTATTTTCGCTTTAACCAAAAGCGCACTGTATTTCTTGCCCTATTTTGCCCTATTCATTTGAAAGTTTTCCACTTTATTATCCTGGTATAAAGCGGTTTTACAGCAGTCTAAAAGAGAAGAATAAAGTGCAAATATATACATATTTGGAATAAAAGAAAAATTTTAAGAGGAACACACTTTTCTAGAATCGAGCTCAATACAAGAGCTTTAATTTGAATATAAACTTTTCAACACTATTCTTGAATCGTGCATGGTATTTCATATTTTTCGTCATCTCATTCATATTTATTATTTATACAAACATATTCATTTATCTTCCGAAATGAATTTTTAATTGTTTTTAATACTTTCTATTCTGCAATATCTGTTTAGATTTCAATATTTCAAATAGAATTTGTTACTCATATGCCAACAATCTTACAAACCCTTACAGACTCGAGACACAAACACTATACAAACGCAAATGTAAATTGTTTAAATGAATGCCTGAATAATTACTTTATGAATCGGAATAAAATTCTTTGTTTTCAATATTTACATACACCCAACTGCTGATGATTTAAATCTAACAGAGATGGAAACTTCATACCTCTTTAAATCTACTTTTTTTTCTCGGAGCGGCACTCAGGGGATGACCCCTACACATGTGGTGCATTATGCCGGAACTAGCAAAATAAGGTTTTGTGAGAAAGGGTAGAGGGACTTGTGTTTATTTATAATCGATTTGAATTTTCCAAAGTCAAAAGTAACACGACAGACCTCCGCGGGTAGTTTATTCCATATTTTTTTTTTATCTTGAACTAGCACTCAATAGCGTTGCATTGTGCTGGAACTAGAGGAAAGCGATAGTAAGATAAATGATAAGAGGTGAAGCTTCAACACTGCTTTTGCACGTTATTTGTTTTATAGCAGTGTTGTAGCGTCTCTTATGTCAAGGAGACGAAATTTTAAAGATTCGTTTTGAGCAGCCATTTTTTAGTAGTTATTTTACTTCGCCGGTGCTACATAATACCAACGAAGGAGGGTGTTCTGATGTGTGCGTGATTGGATACAGCTGAAGTCGTTACTTTTCAGTGACCAGTGACTATGCTTTCGCCACTGAAACCTTCCGACAACAACTGACACAAAGACTCACAAAAGCACATTAGCAAAAGTGCGAAACTGGCGTTGAAATCAGGATAATTTTTGGTTTTGTAGTCAACGTGCAGACCACTTCGGCATACGTGATGGGTGGCGATGGCACGATGGATGGTAGTCTGCACGTTGACTACAAATCCAAAAACAGACCTGGGGTCAACCACAGTTTAAAATAAAAATAAACATCTCGCATTTTAGTGTCTTAGTGTGCATTAGTGTGTCTTTACGTGTCAGTTGTTGTCGGAAGGTTTCAGTGGCGAAGGCATAGTCACTGGTCACTTAACAGTACCGGCTTCAGCTGATAGCAATCCACAATCGCATCAGAACGCCCTCCTTAGTCGGTATTGTGTAGCACCGGCGAAGTATAATAATAATAGCTTCAGCACTGCTACGAGTATAAAACAAAGAACGTGCAAAAGCAGAGCTGTAAAATAATTAATTAAGCTTCACCTTCTGTCGTTTCTCCTACTACACCTTTCCTATAGTTCCAGTATAATGCTTCGCATGTGTAGGAATCATCTCCTGAGTGCTGGTAATAATAATGATAAAAAAAACCCCCAATTTTCTCTATAATGCGTAGTGCGATTTGCTGCCAAATTGACCACAAATTCATGTGCCCTTAATGATGAACGGAACGCGACCCACATTGCGACTATGCTCAATAGAGATATATACCCTATCGTCCCAAATAAGTTTCTTCGCCCTCTCCTGTACACGGTCGAGTAACTTCAAAATAGTTTTTGAAGCACCGGTAGATACATCAGAGTTGTATTCCTTTTTCTGTCGGATGTAGGCACTATAAATAGTAAGGAGATCATTTGAGGCGAAGTAGGTCTTGCACAGTCTTAAAAAGCCGAGGCACTTGAAGGCTTCCTTTGAGATCTGAAAAATGTGCTCAGTCCATCAAACATCACACTGAATTTTCATGCCAAGAACATCAAGAGCTTCTGATTCTTCAATGTTTGTTCCGCCCATAATTACAGTTGAGGCACCCTGATCGTGCATACGGTAATGGGTAAGCATGCAGCTTTTGGTATTTTGGGCATTGAAATCGACTTTGTACCATTCTAAAATATGGTGAGGTCACTATTTAACGTCACCGCTATCATAGTCGATGTCGGCCTACGATCAATTGTGTATGAATAGCAGATACTGCTGTCATCTGCAAAAGAGTGTATAGTGTTTGAAGTTTGACATAGAAGGTGATTAAGAAAGATAAGAAATAGGCTATGAAAAAGAATGAACCCTTGCGGTACCCCTGAATTAATAGTGAACTCGGTAAATGAGATCCTGTCTATAACAACTCTTATAGCACGATCCATGAGAAAGTTTGATATAAATCGAGAGAAGATATCACTGACACCAAAAGCAATAAGTTTAGACGAAAGTGCTCTATGCCACACTTTGTCAAATGCTTTGAAAATTTCTAGAAACTGAACGTTTTTGTATGTACATATATATTAAAATTTAAAAACTATTTAACTTTTCACATAAAAGGTAATAATTAAAATGGAATTCAATGATTTTTTATAGATATTCAATTCCCGATAATTTGAAATTTCACTTGCTAAAGTAAATAATTGACACAGTTCGTTCTAAATGTAGACGATATTGCCACATTGCTGTCATTTAGGAACGAAAGATTTTTGTTCCACATTGGCACAACATAATTGTGTATTATAATGTAAACAGCATTGCACACATTTCAAAAATGGCGTCACAAGAAGACAATAAAGATATGCCAAGTGTGCACTCATAATTAGTCAATTCATGTTGAAATGGCAAACCTTGCTGAGCATTTTTGGTACTGCCACATGTCATGTATATTTTTTTTAACACTGAAAATTCAAATACCAAAAAATAACTTGATATAACAAAAATAGAGAAAATAGTTTTACATTATATTCTATACGGCAAATTATCGTAAAAAATTATCGAGATATTTGCAAGTAGTCAATGCTGCAAGAGGTTTTCACTACAAACTAACTTTTAGTCTTTACGGGTTGGTCATATGCCAAAACTTGAAGCGGTGGACTACCGATCCTTCTATTTGAATAAAATTATGGTTTGATAGATGCTAACAAGGACGACAGTAGGAATATACTTTTAGAAGATTTTAGAAATAAAAAAAATATATATGTATGTATTCAGAACTGGATTGCTTGTAGTGGTAATGGAAAATTTGCGAACATTGCTTTTTTCTATCGTTGGTATATCCACCAACTAAAAGATAAAAATAAATATTCGTTTCTTCACAGGTGGAAAGTAGGTAAAGCGTCTGATAATATGGATTTCCGATTTAAAAAAAACAACCATCAGAATATGTGATGAACTTCAGCCCCTTGACATATGAAACTTCTTAAATTCTTAATAACGCATTATGGATTAATGGATAAATTTTTTTTAACTGTGAGCGACTTTTTTTTTTAAATAATTGGTGATTCAAATGGTAGTCATAAAGTCATATGTTTAAAAATAATAATACGACAAAATATGTCTGCTGTGAACAACCCGCCATAATTTAGTGGGCTATTTCAAAAAATTCATTCAGCGGATAAGAAAAAAACATTGGTATATGATTCAAATTTCAAAATTGTGCTTTTCCCGAAAATATATATATGAAATATATTATTACATACTTTATGATATTCTCATAAAGTAATTTTTATAAAAGCAAACTCAATAATTGAGGAGGAAAGCATATCCATATAGTCAACTTTAATTCTCGATTGATTAGTTGAATAGATACATATACTCGTATATATATAAACATATTTCCAAAGTAAATTCATTTAATATAAAAAACATTTATAAATTAAGTTCTAATAATTAGAATTAATTCTAAGTATACTGAATATTCCTTTGTAAACAGTTGATATCGAAATATTAAAAAACAAGTTGAAAAATAAAATTATTCAAATAAATATAATCGAAAACGGCTCATGCCAGTAGTAGGAGCGGAATATTTTTTTTCGACGGCGGCTAGTAGCTAAACATTAAGTGGCTGCCAGCCATATAAGTTACACAAACAAAATTGTTAGTGGCAATGATTTTTTCTTTGTTATTTAGTTTTTTGGTTAATGTGAAGGTATTAGTGTGAATAATTTTTAAACAATTTTCTATTTTTATATCAGTTATAAGAAGCGCCGGTTTTGTAAATATTCAATAATAAAAAAATAAAAAAAAATGAGTTAGGTCCTTTTCCTTTCATATTAATTATTTCAAGAAGTTACACTTTTTAGTAAATTGTTTATGAAAAATTATACAATTTGCACAGAACTGAAATTTTTTTTATAGATCATGTATTTCTGTGTATTAAGGTAACTTTTTAGGTACGCTTTGTAACGATGGTCCAGCGTGGGTGGGAGATTATAGTGATAAAGAAAAAGTGTCGTAGATATTCGGGTATATACCGACAGTAAGACCGCTGCTGCCAGATCGCGACAAAGCCAGTCGGTCGAATTTTCGGCATTGCGCAGGCCTGGTGGTCGGGTGATATCACATGCACACCGTCTTTGGGATGACCTAACCGCGGGTACGACACCGAGCTAATAACTCTTGACATGGCTATACAAATATTTGGGATATTTGGAGCGTTGGAAAAGTCTTATTTGTCTTTTTATAACTTAAAAAATTTGTTTTGTTGTTGTTTCAATATGCCAGATGTAAAGATCGCATTGTCCATCCTTGTTCACTTTTCTATTGAACATGTTATGTCTGTATATGTCGGGTGTATAATTCAACTCTATTGCATTCCATACACATTAATAAAACGACGACTAATTGGAAAAAATATTGTTTTCATTCATTTTTCTATAAAAGAACAGAAAAAATTATAAAAATAAAAATTCTGATCAGAATGATGATGCTGATGACGCTGACTACGATGATGATTTTGCTCGTTACAAAAGTGAGGAGGACTGGGGTTTTAAGTCCATTTTAAATATTTTTTTCTCTAATTATGTACGTATGTGTGCGTATGGATATTTTTTACCATGTGTGCGAGTGTGACTGAATTTGATTGTTTAAGTAGTTTAAGTTGGTATTTTTTTATTGAGTTCAATTAATTAATTGTTTTTGTGCGGCAATAACTATTTGTATAAATATTTTAATGATTATTTTGTTTAATCTACAGTTTTATTTTGTGCTTTTTTTTTGTTGGTGGTTTTTATCAATGAATTTAATCAAGTATAATGAAATATAAAAATTTTTTTAAAAATTATTTAATTTTTTTCTTTTCATTTAATTGCAGATAAGACAGCAGATAATTAATTTAAAACTCTTAAACGTTGGGTAAGTATTAAATAAATAAGGAGATAGTTTTCTATTGCTTTTTTATAACGGAAAACGCTATTGTAGAACATAAGAATGCTAACAGCTGGGAATTCCCTCCAAATACAAAAGGGTACACAATATTATTTAATTTTTATTACCAAAAAACAATTCATCTGATCTATGTTTAAAATGCTTAAAAATATATAAAATCTCAATTCTTTTTATAATAATAAATAAACAACATAATAATAAAATAACATAAATTACATATACATACATATATTAATGTAAAACCAACAGCATTGATATAACGTAAACAGATGAAATTATTGCAAAATATAATACTGAACATAGTAAAAAACAAATGGCTGAAAATAACCACGTGGCAGTCCTTTTGGCACTGGTTTTCTTATCGTATAACTTGACGTCCTGATATCTTTATGAGAATGTTTTCTGGTACATTAAATAACATACCATATTATACAAGATATTATTACAGTGCGGTCGGTATAACGTCAGCTAATCAAAACCGTTGTCGTTTATGAATGTACTTGTGCATAAGCTGATGACGGTACTGTTCAGTGTCCAGTAACTATCAATTCGCCACTGAAACCTTCCGACAACAACTAAAACAAAGGCACAATAGTGAAGATTGGAAAAATGCAAAAATGCTTTTATGACAATCGGATACCGGACTCAAACCCACAACATTGGGTTTTGTAGTCAACGTGCTAACTACCTCATAAATCGCCACCCTCATTCACATATGAGTTCAAATCATAGAGTGTTCAAACGCTAAACTTCAAATTACAGAACGCCGGCATTGTGTGCAAACTACTTGTTTCTTATCTGAAAAAAAGTGTACCATAAATGTTACATGTGATTTGGCAACATATTTAAATCCTCACCTGATTTTTAAGAGTTGTTGCATATTTCACGTATACATAAGAACACATGTTTTGACATGAAACAATAAAGTACAATTATTCCATAACAATAAATATAAAATTCAAAAACTATATAATTATAACGAGAGACGAACTAAAAAATAATAAATTTTTTCAGAAACAATAACATAACTAGCAGTATATAGCAAATGCAGCATATTACTCACAAAAGAATCCCCCTTTAAATACAATTGGGGTATTCACAAGGTAGTCATAAAGTTGTATGTTGTAAAATATTAACGCGAAAAAATATGTCTGTTGTGAGCAACCCATCATAACTTAATATGTTATTTCAAAAACATAAAGAGCTGCTGTTAAACATCTCTGCCACCTAATTTTGTGAACAGCGGCTAGTTACAAAAATTTGTCGGCGGCTTGAGTTCGGCAATTCGGGAAAAAGTAACAAAAATAATGTTATTTTTTTTAATTACTTATAACTGAATTTAAGCAATACAAATTTCAGAATTTGATATTCCTAAGAATGTACATATAGTCATATAAAATGAAAAAATCCTAAAATGAAAAAAAACCCTATAATACTTTGTATTAAGGCATGTCAAAAATTAACGTATTTCGTGCAAGTGAGGTAGTATGAATGCAATGACGAATAAACTTATATGTATACAAAATGACATGTTTGGATGTATGGATGTATGTATGTTTATGCATTATATACAGCTTAACGGCTGAAAGGATTTTCTTGAAATTTTCACAGTATCTCTCTGTATAACCGGAAGGATCTATATAAATTTTAAAAATTCCAACTAGGCGTTGCCACACCCATACAAAGTAAATATTTGATTTTGTATATATTGAAAACGGTTGAAGTGAAATGTTTCTGTATTTTGTCTAAACGACTTGACAGTAAATTTTTTTCTTTGGGCACTTTCCGCATAGATACAGAGCTGAAATTCGGTATACGGGAGAGTAAATAATGGGAAAAATTTGAAAACTGGCAATTTTTAACAGCGAGATAGGCTGATCTTTTTTGCATGTGGCACTCCCATTTACTGTACGGGTGCGCACTCTTCACATAGCCATAGAGTTGAAATTTGGAATACAGGTAGGGACTCGGAAGGTAGGGAGGGGAGGTAAAACATTTTTTGACGGTCGTACCAAATCTCAGTAGATTTCTTTCTCACAAAGTATTATAAAGATCGTCAAACTTGTATTATTGTCATAGCCCTTAGTTACATTCAACAAATTTTCAAGGAGAAGCAAAAATTTTTAATTTTCTGTCTGGCGGAATAATAAAAACGCAAAGGGGCGAGAACTTCTTGTGCCAAAGTGCTAAGACGTGCAAAAGCTTTGCACGAGCAGAGTCTTCGCGCTAAAGTTCTTACTGCCCCAGGGGAAGTAAAAGCTTTTGGTCATTCGTTAAAAGAGTTAAGGGAAATGCTAGTTCTTCTATTCCGTCTCTTTTAAAGGCTGACCAAATATTCACTCACCCGGTTGAGAAGGCTAACCTCCTTGCTGAAATGTTTGTAGGAAATTCTCACCTGCCGGAAAGCAATCAACCACTGCCCGCATCCGAGCGTGTATCCATAACTATGCCAAAGATATACTTTCGGGCTCGTGCAGTTAAAAGGGTTTTATCGGACCTTAACATAAATATGTCTCCTGGCCCGGATGGAATTCCGACACTGGTCTTGAAGCAGTGCTCTTCGACGTTATCGCGTCCTCTGGCAATCCTTTTCAGCGCCCTATATCATGAAGGCGAATTTCCGTCGTGCTGGAAAGTTGCAAATATTACGCCAATCCCCAAGAAGGGAGAGGCAAGCAACCCTGAAAATTATCGCCCAATCGCAATATGCTCTACCATTTCTAAAGTAATGGAGAGTATGCTAAATTTCCATCTTATGAAATATCTGGAGTCCAATAGCTTACTTAACGACCGGCAATATGGCTTCCGTGGAGGACGTTCCACGGGAGATTTATTAGCCTTCCTCTCGGAAAAATGGTGTCGATCCATCCACCAATTTGGGGAAAGTAAGGTAGTGGCTCTAGATATTTCAAAAGCATTTGACAGAGTGTGGCATGGAGCACTCTTGTCCAAACTTATTGCTTTTGGTGTCGGCGATATCTTCTCTCGATTTATATCGAGCTTTCTCAGGGATCGCGCTATAAGAGTTGTTATAGACGCGATCTCATCTAACGAGTTCAAGATCAATTCAGGGGTACCACAAGGCTCCATTCTTTCTCCTACCCTAATTCTTATTTTTCTTAATGACCTCCTATGTCATACTTCCAACCCTATCCACTCTTTCGCAAATGACAGCAGTATCTGCCATTTATATTCATTTGATCGTAGGCCGACATCAACTATGATCGCGGCGACGCGGCTGAATATGAACGACTCGCTAACAGGTGACCTCACGAGAATATTGGAATGGGGTCACGCGAACAGGGTCGATTTCAATTCCCAAAATACCCAATGATGCATGCTAACCCATCGCCGTATGCACGATCACGCTGCCTCATCTGTCAAAATGGGTGGCATAAACATTGAGGAATCAGAAGCTCTTGATGTTCTTGGCATGAAAATTCAGTGTGATGTCCGATGGACTGAGCATATTTTTCAGGTCTTAAAGGAAGCATTCAAGTGCCTAGGCTTTTTAAGGCGGTGTAAGACATACTTCACCCCATCTGATCTCCTCACTATTTATACCGCCTACATCCGACCGAAAATGGAATACAACTCTCATGTGTGGGCCGGTGCTTCAAAGACTATTTTGAAGCTACTCGACCGTGTACAAGAAAGGGCGAAGAAACTCATAGGAGACAGTAGGGTAGCCAACTCTATTGACTCTCTTGAGCATCGTCGCAATGTGGGGTGCGTTTCGTTGTTCTATCGATACTATAATGGGAGGTGTTCTAATGAAATCAGGGAACTTGTTCCCGAAACCCGGTTATTCGCGCGCACGACGCGATCATCATTAAGAGCGCATCCATTTGTGGTCGATTTGACAGCGACTCGCACTACGCATTACAGGGAAAATTCGTTTTTTGGCCGAAATCCACGTATGTGGAATAGACTACCCGCAGAGGTGTTCCTGTCACTTTTAGCTTGGGAAGATTTAAATCAAATGTCAATAAACACTACTCCCTCTATCCTCCTTCCCATAACCTAATTTCCTAGTTCCAGCACAATGCATCGCATGTGTAGGGGTCATCCCCTGAGTGCCGGTCCAAGACAAAAAAAAAAAAAAAAAAAAAAAAAAAACTAAAGCCTTTCTGAATAACATTTGACGATATGTATGCATTAGAATATATGTTTAAAACTTAAATATATATTCAATATAAATATACGCTTTTTAGTTTTATTCCTATTTAAGATCATTTTTACTGACGTTAATAGCGGCGTCTTACAATTATTATCAGCCGCTTGACTAAGGCGACTCAACATTTCGGCGCCGGTTTCTACTACTACTTACAACTCATCAGTATACATACTTTAAATAGTGTTATTATTTTACGATTTTTTTGTGTGAGCACCAACAACAATGTTTTTAAGCTAAATGGGTGGCGATGGCACGATGGATGGTAGTCTGCACGTTGACTACACAACTAAAAAACAGACCTGGGTGCAACCCCAGTTTCAGACAAAAAAATTTTTAAATAAAAATAATCATCTGGCATTTTTCTGATGTGCATTAGTGTGTCAGTTGTTGTCGGAACGTTTCAGTGGCGAAGGCATAGTCACTGGTCACTGAACAATACCGGCTTCAGCTGATAGCAATCCACAATCGCATCAGAACGCCCTCCTTCGTCGGTATTGTATAGCACCGCCGAAGTAAAATAGTAATAAAAAAAATGGCTACTAAACCGAAGCTTCAGCACTGCTACGAGTATAAACAAAGAACGTGCAAAAAGCAGAGCAGCAAAATAATTAATTAAGCTTCACCTCCTGTCGTTTCTCCTACTACCCCTCTCCTATAGTTCCAGCACAATGCTTCGCATGTGTAGGAGTCATCTCCTGAGTGCTGGTCCCAGATAAAAAAAAAAATACCACGACTAAATACGAGACTTTGTGAATACCCCACATATTATTTTGTTTTTAGTTTATATTTTAAAATAATATAAATTATAGAGCAGAGCCGAAAAATTCAAATTTTAGCGTGTCTGCGATCATGATGGCATACAAATAATTTCAAATTACCGAGAGGACTAAATTACATGGATTTTTTCAATTTATTTTTTCAAGGGACCTGGAATGCATATACGAGTAATGTAAGGATGTATGTAGATACTTTCATATATGTTTTTTTATAATTTATTCTGTACATATTTGGTATTTGTAAATGAAATAAAACAATAACCAAAATAGTTTAATTATCAAATGAATACTCTGTACACATTTTAAAATAAATATTTAATTTTCAATTACATACATATGTACGTAGTATATCAGTGTGAAAAATATGGCTGGCTTTACAAGTAGAATTTATCTTAACAAGTTTGAAATCCGATCAGGACAAACTCAAAGAATTATAATTTACATTTATCACTTCCCATGAAAATGTTAAGAAAATTTTTATTCAAATAAAGCAAAATCAAATTGAGAGCAAAATCGTTCTTTCAAAAGGAAATTTAAAAAACAGCAACAACAATAGCGATAGTAAATAAAATAAAAAGCAACAAGCAAATCCACTCCCGTAGTGAACAACACAAAGCAAAATCAAACACGATTGCAAACTCAACTTATTTACGTAAGTATATATGCACATACGAGTATGTACATACATTATTCATATAGTAACAAGAACAACGTCGATAATAAATACTTATTAAAATAAACTCTCATATCTTTAGCTAGGCGGTAATATTTACATGTTTATTTGGATGTGAGTATGACTCGTATGTATAGTACATAGTGCATGTGTGCAACGACATTGTCTACAACTGATCTGCTGCCTGCACTATAACCGTGTGTATTTAAACTGTCATAAAGTTAAATTTTGTATACGTATTTGCTAAAAACTCACTCCATTTCGCTGCTTAGTCGCATTTGTGTTGTTGTTTATGGGCGAGTGTGCGGTAGATTGTTGGTTTTTTCATCAGTATGATGTTCGTAGTATTGTTGTATTTCAATTTCTGCTTTCCTAAAAACATGCATGTACGAACATGTGTGTGTCATGCATAAATTTAAGTATGGAAATGCATAAAATTTACAATTATGCGTAATATCTTGCTTTGTACATATTTTCATTTTTGTTAGTTCAAGTAGAGGCATAGCTCTTTAAAACGGAAGATAAGGCGCTGCGTCTGGAAATAAAATACTACAAAAAAAATATATAATAAAAATAATCCATGTATGTGTCATTTCCCCATATTCTTCGTTCTTATCTTCTAACAACACTTAAATATTCACTTCGACGAGAAAGAGAGCTTCCAGTTGAATATTTTAGTTATCCACTTTGTATGATTGTTGTGGTACGAGGTTGGGCCTTGAATTATCCTAAAGTACCGAAATAACTTTGTTACCTAGTTATGAAATTATTTATAACAATTTCTTGGTATTTATTTTTAAAAGTTGTGTTAAATTGTATTATTAGAATAGCGGAGAGATAAAATAAAATCAGTGCTTAAACAATGAGAGTTTCTGTCGAATTCAATCAAATTAAAATAATATTCGCATTGCTTCATAGTTTGGGAAGACTACCTCTTTACGAGACAACCAGCATGTTGAATATTTAAAAATTATGTGCAGTTCAGTACTAAGAAATATTTTTGAAATTTCTCAAATTCTTATCTTCTGTTCGAGCTTTTGCAGAAGTGATAATTTATCTCTTTTATAAAATTATACCATTTGGAATACTTTTCTTCAAACTACATACAATACAAAGTTCCACATGTGACATACATACATATATGTACAACCGTTGAGAAATAATAACTTTTAAATGTTGGCTTCAACACTGTTGGTAGCCCCTGTCATAACATTACAATTATCCGTTGTAATACCAACCATGTTTTTCAAAGGAATATTATTTTTACGTAAGAGTTTGTTTGAAGGGTAACTTTAAATATTCCACTTACGGCAGAATCCTCAACCTATTCTAAAAACCATTATCATTAAAATCGTTAAAATTTCTTATTATAATCGCAAATTTTTAAAAACTGAGCGATCCGCACTTTCGTCGATTACTAGATAGTAGTAGCTTTCTTTACAAAAATCTTTCATTTCAGTATTATAGTCAGGATATAAACGATTCCAAAATAATAATCTGATTTAAAAAAAACTAAAGGTTCGTAACGTTTAAATGAAAAATAATGGTATGTACGTAATGTGGACTAGTGGGGTTTTGTTACATATTGCATGAAATATAGTAACATTGACTTAACATAAGTTTTTGCGAATTGGTAAGAACGAATATCAATCAATATTAATTACAATTGGTAAGTTTCTGTTTATAGTTAGCATTAAAATTTAAAACTTGGTGGTAATTACTGATATCCCTCTAATGTAGAACACAAAAGATCTTATATAGTAGACCACTGGTTCATATTACCCGACACAAATAAATATAATAAAAGAAATTTATTTCAGTTGTTCTCTTGTAATAATGAGGCATGTTATAACATTTCGCCAAAGTGATTTGACACCACAAAAAAGAAGGTCTGAGCATAGAATTTTGTAATTTTGAAAATTTCAGCAAAGTCTCTGGGAATCACCTATTTTCTTGTGGTTTCATCGAGTTAAAATCACAGCGAACATACAGTTTATGAAACAGCACAAAATTACAAGTGCGATTTAAAAACAGGGTGTGATTTGTTATTTGCGCAATATATCTGCTCTTTCCTGCAAATAATTTTTTTTTATTTACTACCCATATACTAGTGACAATATTAAAAAAAAATGGTACTCCACATTTTCAATATTTCCTCCACCCTTTACCACTGTTAAATACTTCATCAAACAACTTGATTTTTGAGCACAGCTTTCAAAATATTTTATTAATTTTATTTCCTATGCAAAGAAAACGTATATGGCAAATGTGTTTTATTAATTTCTCTATAAAACAGAATTGCACATAAGACATGTTTGGCATTGCATAAGAAGGTTTTGGAATAATGACTTTCAGCAGTCCTTTAGGAAGTCAGCCATAAATTTTTCAACACTCAGATTTTTTCCATAGTAGCTGAGATAATTATGCGATTATTCTCGTTAGTTTTATTATACTCGTATATGGTGTACTTTTGCTAAAATAAAAATTCCACATAATGTTGAAATTCATCTATTCTTGTACAATTGTTTAATGTAAATGTGTGCGTAACAACATATGGACGCTACGTAACGCGAGCATTCAAGATTTTTGGTTTTTCCTTTTTCAAGAATAATAAAATAAAAGTGGAAGCAGAAACATACAGTAACAATAAAGAAAGAAATAAACTAAAAATGCAAAAATATTTTTATATGACAATGGAAAAATATTTGGGACAATCAGTCTTAGAGAATTCATCAAGGCAAGAGGATGTTACGGGTTGTAAGATTTAATAGTTTTTCCTTAAAAATTTTTTTTAAAATCTCGTAATTAATGAAATTAAAAAATATATGTATCAAATAATACTATAAAAATTCAAAATGTTGATGATACTGATAAAATAGTGCTGATATTAGAAACAACAACGTAAAGAAATTTGAAAACAATTCTAACAAAAAAATTGTGTAATTTGTGGACAAGGATAAACACGTGGTATTTATTTCTGCATATGTATGTACATACGTGTTCACATACACACCACCATATTTTTGCATAATTTTAACCCTCAAAAAAGACATTAATGCTTTAAATGTATAACATTTAAATCACTGAAACAAAATAGTAACTAAAATTAGTAAATTAGAACGAAACAAAAGCGCAGAAAATATTTTAGTTCTTTAATAAGCAACAAAGCAAGTTAAGTGATAAAACAATTTCTAACAAATGAGGCTGCTTTAATTGCAAAATCCTTTTGAAATCCGGTATTCAAGTTATTATAACTAAGAATATTTTGGCAAATTTTTTAAGAAAAAATTTAACAAATATACATATACGTATACTAGTATATGTTCACACTGTAAACCAAATAAAATTAAAAAGGAAATACGTTTAAAGGTAAATAATGAATTTGAAAGAGAAATTTTTTAGTATTTTAATTATTAATTCGAAATACATACAGATGTATGCAAGGCGAATTCATACCATGTGATCTCGTTCCTAAAACAACAGCATTTTTTGTTTTCAAATACAACAATTTTATTCAAGTTATCAAAACAATTTACGTATTAACATGCTTTGAGTTGTACACAACTTTGACAACTGAACAGAAATGAGCTGAATTTTAGCTAATGAAGCCACCTAGTACGAATTCGCCTTGGATAGATGTATTTCCTTTGTGGTTTTATTATATCATTCTAATTTTATAGTCATATTTCTTTTTAATATTATGAGTTTTCTATCATAGAAAATACTATGTCAGAATGAGAAAATTGTAAAATTTGGATTAATAGTGGTAGTAATTATTGAGTAAATTCTATTTAATTTTTGTCATATTCTAAATCTTTGCATGTTAACCGAGTGCTGAAAATTTTACGAATGCAATGAAAATATTGAATTATTTTAAATGAAACGTCAATAATTTCTAATTATATAAAATCTTTTCTAATATTTGACTGGTCTTAACTGTATGTACAAGTGTATATACTTACGTACATTTGTATGTAGTTTGCTATTTGTTATGTACGAGCAATAAGTATTTTGTGTCGAAAATACAACATCAGCTATAATTTCATTATTGCGAACGTTACTGTGATGCAGACGAATAAAAATGTGTTAGGCTTGCACTTCTTTTAAAATGCAGTTAAATATTTTTATTCATTGAAAAACTTACCCGCCATGAAAAATTTTCAAAGTAGTTTTCAATTACAGTTTACAACGGGGGTTACGTTCCACAAAAATTTAGTGTTAAGCAAAATCGCTTTATAACGATACAAGAAATCAGTGCAAAATAGAGCGTTACGTTCCAGGATTTGAAAAAAAAACAATTCCATAATTTTATGTTTGTTTAATGTACATTTATATATGTATGTATACAGATACATATACGGTATATGAGCAAAAACGTAGAATTCCATTATTTCAAGAAATTTCCCAATTGTAGCAAAAATACGGGCATACCAACGAATGTACTCGTACGAACAAAACAAAAAGGACTGTTCCACACGCATATCTGTCAAAATTTGTATACCCAATTCACACACTTCGCTTTGTGGCAGCGACACGAGTTTATGGGTGAGAGGTGAAGAGAAGCTAGAGAGGTAAGTCTGAGTTCACACGACTCATGTTTTACTGACATGATTGCTACTTTATAGGCGAGAGTAACGAGGGGAAGGGTAACGAGTATTCATGTGCATGGACTTTCAGTCCGTTTTGCTTTCTCATTCTTAATTTGAATATACACACAAACTATATCGCACACTAAATCATAAAGTCACAAATCGAAATTTTTCAAAATCGTTTTTATTGCATTATCGAGGTCACAGAACAAATCTCTAACGACCACAAAAATTTTGTTGACATCACTGTTTTCCCTAACTGGAAAAAACCCGTTATGTCTGTTTTTATGTTATTTGTGCCGGTTGTACGTAATCAACAAAAGAGTACTATTTTAAGTTGTGACAGCGCGCTTATTAGTAACTGAGTAATTTAATTTCACATTAATAGTATTATTTCAAGTTGTGTCGCTTTTACTGAAAAAAGTGTTAAATTTTGTGGTGCATCATTTAAAGTTAAAAAATTTGTCAAAAAGTTTAATGCAAAATTTAATTCCTTAGTTTTCACTTAGCTGTCGAAAATGTTGTGCTCAAATATCGAACATTATACATCTACACTAAAAATTTCAAGTGAAGAAACTGATTCTCGTACAAATAGTGATAGTAGTGTAAATAAATTTACCGCTTCTGGGAGTGAATTTAGTCTATTAGAATTTAGTTTATTTTCAATTAAAAAATCATAATTTGATATACTACACACAACTCACTGAAAAAATTGCAATGAAAGAGTCACAGCTCAAAATATCTCCTTATTTTCATAATAATAGCACAAAATTAAAAAACATTAAGTTAACTTTCTTTAAAGATAATGTTCTTTACTGTAGAACACAGTTTTATTATAAATTGAATTTTGAGTTGTGACTGTTTATGATGTGTGCGATATGTACATGTCGCCGACATGACATGAATTGTGTGAACACCAAAGAGAGTTCAAAGAAGAAAAAGTAAGAATCATGTCATTAAAACATGAATAGTGTGAACTCTTATTAAAAAAAGAGTCACGAAACAACGTTTGAAGGGGCAATTTTGACATTTCTCTTTAGTTTCTTTATTTACCTCTCATTATTCTCATGTTACTCATAAACGGTGTTGCCGAGTTTGTTGCCAAAATTTCATCAATAACTTCTTTATATAAATTAAAATTTTTAAGTTTTTTTAGTATTTATGTTTCAGTTGAACATATAAAACTTTGAGCCGTGCTACCAGTTTAATTGATATTTTTACAAATTGCAAATAACAGAGTTATCAAATATATACATATATGGCAACACATATTAAACATCAAAAAGTCACCTGATTGTTGCAGCTAAAAGCACAAGATATAAACTCATGAGGGGTAATGAAAGGATACCAAAAGAAAATACAAAGATTGTTGCAGTGACAAAGCGCAACGTCTGAATTATCTCTTATTTTACAGAAGATTTAAAATAAACGTACATTATTATTACTTCTGACATAAACTATTCATGTTCGGATTATCTGATATTGAGAATAATTTTTGTATTTATTTTGTATAATCCAAGAGAGATTTTTTGGTGGTCTTATTACTTTAAGGTGAAAAGGTTGCCACATCCAATCAATTGTGAGCTTACGTTTATATGGTTCGTTAAAAAACGAGCATTATTATCAAAGGTAGTACACAACTATGTAAATGCGATTAAAAATTTTTTTTATAAGAATTAATTTGTGGCAAAAACTTTTTAGCTTTATTTTTCTATTAAAACTTTTGTGCATTCCAAAAAAATTATGTCAGTTGTTTGAATTTTTGTCATCTGAATTTGTCGCCATTTTTAAGAGTAACACACGACATATACGTAAATTTCAGTGGGATAAGTTAGATGTAAAAATTACGATTTATATTATTCAAGCGATTCCCAGCAAAAAAAAATGGAATTCATTCTTAAAAAAAGGAGAAAGGATTAACAATCTGAAGAACAATTTGAAGAAAGGTTATTCTAAATCGGGTAAAAAATATTGACCATATATCCTTTCCGACGAAACAGTGAGTGTAATTCTCGCTGTTGAACTACTCTTGGATTTTCTGTAGTCCTTTTTGCCTATTAACGAACTCATTCAATTGAAAATGGGCTTCGACGCCCATAATTAAATTACGTATAAAATAATGATTTTCTTCCGAAATAAAGTTCAGTGATTTTGGCACGTTGTTCAATTGTGTACTGTTTCATTTTAAATATCCAAAGTCTTCTTTACAAAATACTGAAAACAAAAAAAAATTATAATAAAAAAGTTATAAGGAATTCAAACACCTTCGCTCCTTTTGAGCCATCCTGTATAACTAAATGTAATTAAAAATTAATAAAATGCATTCTACTGTTTCCTCCATGGAAGCAACGATACTCCTTAAATCAAAATTTAATTTTTTCACGTATGGAACACTGTTTCCGAATCACTGTATGGGCGCCAAAAAAGAGAACGTTGCGCAAGGACCCAAAATTCATTGGAAATGATCCACATTCGCACTACTTCTAAAATCATGCATTATAAAATAAAAAATTTGCAAGGGATTGCATTTTGTTATCTCCCTTACAAAAATGCTTCTAGACAAGCATTGATTTTTACTTGGGAATTTTGTGGGATAAAATTAAAATTCCCATTATTTTCTCACATTGCCGTTGACCACCATCAGATAATGAAGAATGAGATATGCCAAATCGTCAATGGATCAAGTATGTCATGCAATGATTACAGACTTTAATGGTTCAATGGTACAATTGGACAGGGTTGATATATTTCCTGGAAGACAACACTACCGATGCCATTGGTGAGATACCGCCCAAAATTCTCGAAGAAGTATGCCAGATGGACGTATCATCGGGCAATATATACATGAAATAATCTTCAAAAAAAATAAAAAAAAGCCCTCACATATCGGCACCAAATAAATATTTCTTTCACTTTTATAAATTTTCCGCGTTTTTTTTCACAAACCATTAATCCCTTTATATATTTGTTGTATTGTTAAGTGATTCCACCAACCCATCAGTAGACCTTCTACTAAGTTTTTTTTTTATCAATACAAACTCTACGAAGCTCTTAAGCTTGTCTGAAAAATCTATAAAATATAAAAAATCGCACATACATATTTATTTACTCGTAAAAACTCCAAAAAAATATTTGAGGGTAGTCGTTGCAAAAATTTGTTAATTCTATGTAATTTTTTATATCATTTTACAATTAGTCAACGCGTTGGTTGACAATCAGAATGTACTACGATTATCGTGACAGAAAATGCAAGCAGCATTAAAATTTAAAAAATACAAAATTGACTTATTAGTTATTATTATTTTATATTATTATTAATGTTAAGTTCAAATAAGTCACATCGCAAAATTTAAATTTTTTCCAGAAATAAATTTGTTGATTTTTTTTACTTATAATGCAAACTTTTGTGGTAATTGTCAATATATTTTTTATTTAAACAAGTTCTTTTGTTTCTCCTGCAAAATTTTTAAAAAATTATATAGGGTTTCTTGCATTTTCTCGATATATTTATAAAAAATACATATAGTATATGTATATACTATGTATAAAACCTTTTGTATAATATAATGCTCATTCTCCGTTTGTCTTTCTCTCTTTTTCTGTCTACTTGAGTGAATAATTGCTGCACCAACATTATTTCCCTTAATTTTAAGCATTCATTTTCACGAAATCAATTTTACGATTTTTAATTTTTCTCAGTGTTCCATTATGAAGTTTTTTTAATGAAATGAAATAAATGATTAGTCTTCATTCTTCAACTGGAATAATAATATCCGAATAATACTATTGAAAAAATTATCTTTCATTTACAAACAGTAAAGTCTCTATACGGGTATGTATTTATGTATGTAATGAAATTCATACATAGAGTGATCAAAAAATAAAATATTTTTCTGAAAATTTCCTAGCCCTCGTAGCCTACACAAAAAATATTGTCAAACGAAGCATTATTTGATTTTTGAATGTTTCATTAATTATTTTCGTTTTTTATGGCAACAATGTCAATATGTCTTTCAAAAATTAATAAAGTAACTTTAAAAAATGTGTGGATCAAAGCATACTTCTGGATGAGATGTTTTAACTCAAAAAATAATTTTTTTTTGTATGGAATGTTAAAGGCAGAGTCGGATGTGTTTTAGAATTTCATGGAATCGCTTTTATATGACTTGTAAACAAAGAACAAGTATTTAAAAGTTTCTATAACAAAACATAAACTTTTAAATATGAAATTTTGGTAAAATTTATTTTACAAGCATACTTTAAAATTCAATTAAATGCAAAGTTACATACATATACATATGTATATGATTTTCTTGTAAAATATTTCGTGTAAATTACCTATAGTTTCTGTAAATTACATATTTATATAAAACTAGCTTTTACCCGCGGATTCGCTCCCGTTATTATACAGATTCGGAAAGGCATATCTTACCCCTACGTGCCCTCGTGGTTCTATTTTAAAAATATATACATATGTAGCATATGTGTCCTTCTAGACACAAAAACATAAATACATTTAAATTTCATTAAAATCGGTTACATGGTCTCGCTGACATGGAATTGCCCCTACTTTCCCTCGTGGTCCTAGTTTTAAAGGAGTTATTGCTAATTACGTGGTGCAACCTCCGCTTTTTTCTATAACGGTAAATCTCAAGAACTAGAGTCCATCACACAAAAAAAATTGATTTTGTTGACCTGTGTTATCATTATAATATCAAGCAAAGAGGCTTCGTAAAATGTGTGTTATCTAAAAAAAATGTATGCCAATACTTTCGTACATCTAAATTCCAACAAATTCTTCCAATAAAAAAAAGAACTATGAAAACTTATTATTATTATTATTTTTATCGCCGAAAATTGGAAATTCTTCTTGTGGAAAAAAATTGAGAAAATAAATTGAATTGATTTGAAGTCAGTGGAAACGTGTTATGAGTTTCAGAAGAGTAGATCTCATTATCTAAAATATATATTTTAGATATGAAATATAATTTTCAAACTTTCCCAACATAAAATTGCTAATTAATTGCATCTGCTTAATATATTATAATGCTTAAAAAAATTTTAAAATACTTCTCATTTTCACTTTTGCAATCTCCACACTACTAAAACCTATTCCATAAACATACATGTTCAAAAAGGCTATACCTTTTTCGTTCAAACAGCTGAAGCTGAAGACTGCTTTTTTTAGCTTAGACCAGCACTCGCGGATGACCCCTACACATGCGATGCGTTGTGGTAGAACTAGAGCAAAAGGATAGAGAGAGATTACACGTGGTGAAGCTTCACTTTCCTACAAGTCTGCTTCTGTACGTTTTTTGTTAATAGCAGTGCTGCAGCGCTTCTGATGTCAAGGAGACGTCTTCAACTTCTGAAACTTTGGTTTAGTAGCCATTTTTAGTAATTATTTTACTTCGCTGATACTACACAATACTGATGAAGGAGGGTGCTCTGATATGTATGTATATGTAGATTGATATCAGCTGAAGTCGGTACTGTTCAGTGACCAGTGTCTATGCCTTCGGCCTGAAACCTTCAGACAACAACTGTCACAAAACACCCGAAAGCATATCAGAAGAAATGCGAAATGTTTTTATGATTTAATCCGGAACTCGGCTCGAAACCAAGATATTTTGGTTTTATAGTCAACGTGCTAACTAAATTAGTTACCTGTAGAGTCTTCGCCACCATTTTGAACGCTGTCCAAAACTTTATATGTAGTTCTGGTGCACTGTATCCATTTGTGTACTATATGAACTTTGTTTTTTTCTTGAAGGATTTTATTAGAACGTAAACTGTTTTCTACAGTAAAATCGAACGAATGGTAAATGGTTATAGAAAAACATTAAAGAAAGAAATCAAAAATGCTTAAGTGGTCACACTAACAGTCACTGATAACACATACTCACTCCTGCACTCCTTACCGTTGATATACTGCTTTTAGGCAGCATACATTTTATTTATTTTATTGTGGTTTTTCTGTTGTTTAAACTTAACCTTATTTTTCTTATCGTTTAAATATTCTTATCATATTGTTGACATGTTTTATTTGTTTTTTTTTTTGATTTATTAATATTTTTACAAGTATTTATTCCAGACAAAATTTTTATATGACATTTTATTTATGTATCTAAACTTTCAACATTTCTGTTGTATTTTAAAGAGAAATAAAATATAGTATGTATTTCTGATAAACATATTCCCAACTAATAAAGTATAGGCAGTATTTGCCAGGATTGTTACACTTCAGCTATTCGCTTACTATTACACTATGAATTTCTTAAATGACTACTTTAATTTTTCATATCTTCTAGTGACTTTATTATGGTCCAAAGCAGTATTTATTTATTATTTATTTTTTATTTAGTTAACGCGTGTCTAAATGAATTGGTAGTATATGTGTATGTTTATTATTTGGTTAAGAAAGTCGATGTGCTAAGTTAAGAATTTGGTCAATATATTGGAAATTTCATGGGGTTCCATATGGTAGGAAGCATTGTACGCCATCTCCTAAGTAGTTCAAACTTACCGAAATGTCTTTGACAGCATTTCCCTTCAAATTTATTGGATGGAAAGCTGAAGACTTCACATTGGCGATTCCTACTTATCGTTTTGTTATTGAAATTTCTCAAGTACTATTTTCATAAAATTACCGAATAAATATATGAAACACAAAACTTATATGTTTGAAGTTAGCTGGAATCCTAATCAACAGCTTCTATTGTGACGAGCAATGAAGCTGAACCAATTTTGGGGGTACCAATAGGATTACACTCTGTTGAGTTCCCGGACACTTTTGTATAGTGTGCAACGAGAGGCAGACTAGTTGACCAGGAGGAAGCCACCACACCCATGGTTGGACCTGAACCATTCTGTGTGCTTGGATTAAATACAATCCGAGAATAGAGATATACGGATGCAGATAAGGAATGCCAATGAACACCAGTGGCTCGATCCCCAGGGTTAAAACAGGTGATTGCTAAGAGCTGCCGGAATCGTTTCGGGGTTCCTATGTCTGTCATAACAATAACTTACCGGCATCAGCAAGGACCACTATAGCTGGAAAAATCACCTCCATACATTTGCCATTGGGAGTAGCAGTCGGTGCAGATTCTGTGACTATGAAGAAGAAACCCGCGAGCACATTCTGGAGTATTATGAGGCTTTATGAGAAAGCTCGATATAAATCGCGAGAAGGTATCACAAACACCAAAGGCAATAAGTATAAATTAAAGTATTCCATGTCACACTCTGTCAAACGCATTAGAGATACTTAAGTACTTCGTCTATTTTTGCTGACATTATATGTGAATTTTCTCCACAAATATTTAATTTTCTTTTATTAATATTTTCTTTAAATGCTTAAAATAGCTTTCAATTAATTGCAACGCAGTGATGTGACAAAAAATTCAAGTACAATTAACATTATGGAGGGAAAAAATACGAAAGATTAATTAAATTTTTGTTAGAAAAACAACATCTATTTAAGTGACCTCATTTCTTACAAATTAAAATAAATAAATTATGAATCATATTTTAACAGCAAACAATAATGATGCATTTATACAAAAAGTACCTTTTGATATAAAAAGTATACAAACGTACTTATATGAAAAGTACATTTGTATTCACAAATTATTTATATATGGCGTTAAAGGATTTTTTGCCAAACCTTTCTGAACAGAAATCTCACACAGTTTGACATTCTCAGCCATACTAATCGATGTCGATAGTTCTCATGCGGCTAAAAAAAACAACCGATAGAAATTGTGTATTTTTTTTATCTTGGACCAGTGCTCAGAGGAAATCCCCTACACGCATTACTCTGGAACTAGTTAGAGAGAGGAATAGTGAAGAGAATAGACAGTTGTTGAAGGTGGTAAGAATAAGGTGCTTAATTATTGCACAACTCTGCAGTTGCGTGTTAATAAAAAAGCAAAGGTGCGGCATCTCTATGTTAATTTTGACGCATTATTTTTGGGCTAAGGGGACACATTGGATTTATTATTTTACTTGTCCGACTTTTTATTGCTCAAATACACTGTATCACAGAAAATTCAGAAAAAAATTTTCGATTTGACCGGGCTGAGAACAAAACCCGCGTTCTTCTGCTTGCAGAGCTAAAACGCTAACTCCTTGTCATCAGCACCCTACAACAGTGATGTGAAAAATGTGTAGACTTTAGTTTCATTAAAATAAGAATTGTTTGCCCTTAATTGATTTTTCGTTGGATTAAGAACTATTTCATAAAGAAACTTATTATAATCCTTAAATACGGATCAAAATTGGAATATAAAGAAACAACTAAAAAAATAAAAAATTTAAATTTTTTCGCCTGTAAATTCTTTGTTTCTTCTTTTATTACGGCATTCAAGCTAAAATGACTGAGAGCGAAAGAAATTATTTTCAAATACTTCAGCCATCGCCACCCTCATATACATACATATATGTATATGAATATATGTATGTATATATTTTTTTTAATAATTTCAATTTCTTTTTTTGATAATTGAAATTTTTTTGGTACTTCTTCTAGTTTTTTGACCTCTTTTTATATTAATAACACTAAATATTTAAGCTGTAGGTCTTTTTAATGTATGTAATATTTATTTTTCTTCGATATTTCGCTACTCTTTTATGTAGCTTCTTCAGGAAAATTGGTTTTTATTTATAATGAAAAAGTATTTTTCCTGTATTGTGAATTTTAAAAAATTTTTTTCATTATAAACAAACACCAATTTTTTTTGGTACTTTTTATATAAAAGTTTTCTTTTTCAACAAAATATGTACGAAAAGAGTTTTATATACATGTACATGAATTATCTATATGCATGTATATACTCGTACATATGTATATAAAAAATAAGGTTTTTACATAAAAATGATATTTTGTTATAAAAATCACTTTGCCATAAAGTACTTTTTAATACAAAATGTGCCTTCTTATATTAAAACTAACTTAGTTAGTTTTCGTACAAAAGTTACTTTTTCATACAACATATTGATTTTATTCATTAATTAGTTTTTGTACAGAAAATATTAAATATACATACATACATGCACACATAATAATATATCTCCATTTGCATTTTACATTACATTTGATGTAGTGCATTTTGCATTTAGTGTAATCGCTGAACTAACTGCACTTGAAGTTTTGTAAATAATTGAAAAGAAGTTTATATAAAGTACTTCATAATTTATCAACAAAATAAAAATGAGTGAAATTTTTTAGTAAAAACAAAAAAAATTAATATTTTTTATTTCTTAACGGGAAACAGGAAGTCCACAGTTAGTCAGTGAGACGAGCTTGTTGTTTATTAAGTCACAGATATTTACTACTTTCAGTGCATTTTTTTAGTTCCCCCAAATTAGGAAGCATAAATTTAGTACAGCAAAAACAATCACAGACAATGTATGGATGTGTACTCATATTTTTCTTGTAGGTTGCAAAGAAAGAACGTACATACAGTTCTACACAAATATGAGCAGTGTTACCGTTCCGCTGAAGTGGAATTGTGTTCATGTTCAACGTTGGCGCTTTTTGTCCCTCTTTTTTAGTCGTCTTTTGTAATATTTGATGTTATTTTGTACTCCATTAACTTTTCAACAAATTAATTTTTTCTTAAATCTTTTTTGAGAATTTTACTAAATTATAATACTAACTTTTAGGCACTACTTTTCCCAAAATATTTAACATATTCAGAAAAATACTTTTACTTTCTCACAAAAACCTTATTTCCCCAGTTCCGGTACAATGCTGCCCATGTATAGGGATCATACCCTGAGTGCCAGTCGAAGAAAAAAAATACATTGAAACTGATTTAGGAGGGGTTAGCTAGTAAAGGTACCCTGAAGATCTGGATTAGCAACAGTGAAATGCGCATAGAAACTAGCTAACCCCTCCTAAATCAATTTTAATGTATTTTCTTTTAGTAAAAATCTATTTTTGTGTGTATTTTTACAATAAACGTACCTGAGCAAGCTTTTATTTGTTTAAATTTGTGGCATATACTACGTTTATACGTATGAGTTATTTGCAAGTAATAAAATACTGAACTCACAGTTTATACGTAATAATACACAGCAACATACTTACAAAAGGTTTATTTGTTTACAAAAACGTGTGAAAATTTTATAATGAGAAATTGAAAAATAGAAGTTGTTCTTGCATTGCAATTAATACCAAAAAGAAAACAATTTGAAAGAAATTTTGCATTCGATACGTATCGTGATATATAAAAATAAATATTTTTATACATTTTGTTGTTAAAAAAATTTTAAAATTTGACATCGAACAAATGTGCGTCCTAATATCATATGAAAATTCATTTGATAAACTCACTTCGACCACAGTCGAACATCGAACAGCTTTCAACATAATGGACAACCATTTTTTTTTTATTTAAAAATGTGTTTCTAACTGTCGATGGAATTAGACTTAAGCGATTATTCCATATTAAGATAGAGATATTTATGTGATAATATGAGAGCGATATAAAATGTCAAATAGTCATTAGGACCACTCTCTAAACGCAAGAGGCAATAAATTATACGCAATGCCTACCAAAAAAAAAAAAGTTTAAAAATGCTAATCGAGTTTGGAATTAAGTATTTTTGGTGGAATCAGTTCCCAAATGAATTACCAACTTAAAGATTTTAACAAGGCGTGAGATTATTATAATCGATTCTTGAGAAGTCATTACTTTTTATTGTGTGAAATGGTTATTTTTTTACGCATGCAGTTCTTATAACTAAATTTACGGTTCTCTACTTTGAATTGAAAAAGTTCCGGTATTTCTGTATTATGAACCAAATATGTATATGCAAATAAAACAAATTTTGATTATAAATGGTGTGAAAATTTCAGGATGATTGGTCCAGCGGTTTGGGCTCCTATAAGGTACAAACACACAAACAAACAAACAAACACACACTCATTTTTATATATGTATATAGATGTAAGAAATAAAGGGGAATTTAAAATTTTAGTAAAATAAGCGTGAGAGGTAATTAAACGAACTAAACGTCATTTTATCACACATATTTGTCGCCTTAAAAGTTTATTTACGGCGTTTGACTTACAATCAACTCACGCGATAATTTTAAAATCATAATTATTTCAATTTATCGTTGGAAGTAACTTATAAAAACCTATTGATTATTTAATCACGCTTAATTTTATATAATAAATTTGTATGCACTAAGAAAGTAGAAAAAGAGTAAACCATAAAAGCAGTGAAAACAGAAATCTTTATGATAAAAAATATGGTGAGGTTTACTCAATATTTTTAAATCATCGAATGTGAATTGGGTATTGTTTAAGCGGTAGTGTATACAATACTTTGTGGAGAAATTTGGTGGCTTGGAGTTTGGATTTATTGAAGGTTCAGCTTTAAGTGGATGCTACAGGCATCAATATCCAGCTTCATTATTTGTCTTTGTTTAAGTATAAATATTGAAGCTTCTGACACACTACGTCAATATCGTCGCAAGTCGCAATATTCTCTCAAATTTTTCGTCTTAAATATTATAATTTTTTTTGCATTATTTTTGTTTTTAAGTTGTCCCGTTTCTTTCTACGAAATCGCCTTTTAGTGCCTTTTTTTAAATCAATCATCTATTTGTAAATTTCCAACGGTAACGCTGCTTCTTAGGTGCCCGATGATGTGTTTTATGGCAAAAGTGTAAATGTGTAAATGAATAATTCTTTTGATTTAAAATTTTGAAAACACTTATTATTCATGACATGTTTACAGTATTCTGCTGTTAGAATTTATTTGCCATTTAATAAGTTAGTTTATGTGTTTAAATATATGATTGGGAAATTGCTTTTCTCTGTAGGCAACATTAAAAAGTTTGATACAGTACATGTGTAAATTAATTTCTAACATGAAAGAGAAAATGTTTGTATAGAACACTTGTTTAACAAATATTGAGGAAAACATTATTCAGGGGTTCTCATGTACCAATTCTGTGTTGTTGCAGTCCATGGAGAAGGAAAATACCTTTAAATTGTTATATGCATACATATGAATACAGTGCCATATTTCGAAATTTTAAATAGGGCTAGTGATCGATAACATACAAGCAGTAAAAATTACATGTAATAGGCTTGGTCAAATAGAATAAAAAATGAAAAAACAAAAACATGTGCGCACAGTTAATAATGGAAACAAAAAATGAAGTACTGCCAACGACTATTATTGTAAGTTGGAGATTGTAAATTTAGAGTTTAATTAAAAGAGAAAAAATAACAGGAAATAATTACTCGTATTCTATTTATAGAAAATAATAAATGTATAAAGCTAATAATTTACATATACTGATAACCACACACGGTGGACAAAACACGAGAGCGCTGATGATAAAAGTGTAACAGCTTTCGAAAACAGCATGTTGTTTTATTCTGATAGTGTTTGTCTTTATAATTTAGACTTTTGTCTTTGATTTAGTTTGTTTCTTAGTAAGTGTCACATGTAATTTTGACTGCCTGTTTGATATCGATCACTACCTATTCAAAATTAAAAAAATTTTAACTAACGCGAAAAGTTAGTTTAGTTTTTTTAAGTCACTTCGTAAAGTGATTTTATGACGCTAAATTTAGTGAAAGACAGGTTTGTTAGAGTTTCAAATTGTTTCTTGTTCTTCATTGCCCAACAAATTTCTATAATTTTTCTTCTGTTTGAAAAATCTGATATTATCTTTCAAATGAATAATTTTGGTATATCACATTGTAATGTATGTATTAGGATGGGTAAAAAAGCATATTACAATCTAGGAAGAATTCTCAGAAAAATTCTGCAAGAAATTATTGGTCTAGAATCAAAATATAGTTTCCACTGACAGACTTAAAAGTCCATGTTTGAAGAATATTTAAGTACAGCATGTTTTTATGAGGAAATGCCTGTTATATGCAAAAAATGCCACATTTTTATAAATTTGGGACTTTTCGCTGCTTCATCTGTTAAAGTAAAATTTTGGAATTCATTACTTTGAAAATACACCCAAATACTTAAGTAAAAAGACGACCTCTTCTTAACCAATGTACATGTTATTTCATAATATCATACAACGAAAGAACTTCTTAGATGTTTTTAATCTTGAACCAGTGCTCAGGAGAAATAGACAAGTGATGAAAGTGTTAGGAAGATAGAGCTTGCATTTTAATTTAATTTTGACGCATTATTTTGAAGCTAAGGGGAGTCATTTTATTTATTATTTTACTTCGCCGACGTTTTATTCTCCAAATACCGACGAATATGGCTGCAGTAGCATAGCATTGTGATGGCCAGTTTTACAATCCATTCGACGGGTTAGGGCACTAACGACTCTCTAGTTACTGCCAACATATTGTCTCCATTATTTGCAATTACGCGTCGTTAGCTCTGCACTCATCGCTCGTTTGCCTAAATGTGTGATGGAATTTTTGGATATGTATCTACTACAGTTATCTAAGTCGTCTAGATCCATGTGCATTGTCCAATCGAAATTAATGGGATATTTCTTATAAGCTCTGCATTTAGTTGAGTCATATATATAAGTTAAATGTTCACGATTACTACCGATTTGATTAATACCTCTTTGGTGAACAGAATGCTGTGATCGAAATAAAATTTTTTCTTACATTGATATATCGGCACATAAACGTTCTTAATAAAAATAGCTACTATTTTTTAATTTGTTGAAGGTTAACTAGTTGGAACATAAAGGTACAATAATCTGCTGGCATCAACTAAAATCGTTAAGCCTCTCGGCGTGAATTTGGTGAAATTTGTTACGTTATTTTTCCAATCTATGACTGAATTTCATAGTTCATTGTCGGTTGTTGTTTTTAAAAGCCCTATTGTATTTCTCTTTGGACATTAATCAATAACAAAGCATTTTCCCGTTTCCGGGTATTCGGTTTTTTTTAAGGCCAACATTTGACAGTACAATTTTAATTGACGAATTGTACGAAATTTCTATGTTTATTTCCTTATTTTTAATGATGAAAACACTTATGCAGCACGTAATATACAGAAATACCTTTGAAGGATCTTCAATTTTATTTTTTAAGCATTTTTAGTTTTTCGGTCATTGGAGGCTTTATACTTTGGACTGTTCAAATTTGGCGATGTATGTATGAATATACTAATAAAAGAAAGCACCAAATAAAAAATGGTCATTTGCCTAAAAAATCAATGGGATTATTGGTTACATTTTTTTTTTTTTTTTTTTTTTTTGGCGTGTGAGGTAGGGTTGAAAATGCCTTCGCACTTACAGAGACCGTCGTCTTCTGATCCTCTGGGTAGATTCCTCCCCGGGACCGCTTTCCGCATTACTTCGGGAAGGCCCAGAGCCACGTCCCAATCAGGACCACTCTCACTCACCCACGTCTGGGACCGCCAAGTCCGCAGCCGGCGCCATGGGCCCGGCCCGTATCGCCTGGCCCCCGTCAGAGGGGCCCCGCTATGCAGCAGCGCATCGAGGTCCCTCTTCTTCCTCCGCAGAACGTATCCCACGTACTGTGCCACAGCGTCCCAATTGTCCTCACAATCGAGCATCCTCCCTATCACGGTGGCAGGAGCGAACCCGCTGCGCCATTGCACCTCTCTCAGTATGCCACCTGGTGCAGTCGAAGAAAGTGTGTTCTGCATCATCATCCGTAATACCACAGTAAATGCAGTCGGGACCATCTGCCCTGCCCATCCGGTACAGGTACTTTCGGAAGTATCCGTGGCCCGAGAGGAATTGTGTCAGGAAGTAGTTAACTTCCCCAAATTTCCTCCGAATCCATACTTCCACGCAGGGAATGAGCCTCGCCGTCCACCTGCCGACCGTGTCCGGCAGGGCCCTCCCCCCTCGAGTTCCAAGCCTCCCACCGCTCGCGCGCCAAGAGGTCTATGGGTATTTGCCCACATATCACCAGGACCGCAGCGCCCGAGACCGTGCGGTAAGCCGAAGCAACCCTAAGGGCCGCCGTCCGCTGTACCGCCTCGAGCACCCTGTGTTTGGTTTCTCACCCAGTACATTTCCCCAAATCTCGCTCCCATGCAGCAAGATCGACTTCGTGACCGCCATAATCAGCCTCCTCTTGCTCTGTGTCGGGCCTCCGACATTCGCCATGAGTCTGCTCAACATGCCAGTCATCTTCGCCGCCCTAGTCGCCACATGCCGTATTTGGGCCCAGTAAGTCAGCCTACAGTCGAGTCTGACGCCCAAATACCTTATGGCACTCTGGGTAACCAGAGACACATCCCCTATCCGCATGCCGAAGCCGAGTGGTATGTGTGCCCGCGTCATCAACATCACCTCGGTCTTCTCCCCGGCCAATTCCAAGCCGTGGTCCTCAAGCCACATCCGGGTCCTAATCATGACCCGCTTCAGCTTCCCCCTGGCGTCATCCATATCCCGCGCCAAGATCACCGCCGCTATATCATCCGCGTATCCCACGAGCTGAGCATCCTCGAGCATTTCCACCCCAAAGATCCCATCGTAGGTCAGATTCCATAGGTCCGGGAATACGAAACCTCCCCCGTAGCGGCTCTAGAACATCAGCCCATCGTAGGCTGTTGAAGGCATTCCGAACGTCGAGTGTTGCCAGGACAACTATGCGCTTCGGATAATATCGGAAATTGAAAATTTTTAGAAAATGTTGAGAGCTATACAACTGTCAAATTCCCATCCGTATTTAGATCATGAATCTAACATAATGTTTTTAAACTTTATACTTTCCCATTTGATTTAAGTTTTTTACATGTCGTATTACTCCGTATTACAATGTAAAAGGACCTAAAATAATAACTGTCACTGCATGGTACAGAAAAAATATAAATGTACCATTGGTTACTAGAGAGATTGAAAAAACCGCGCAAATGCAATGGTTCATAACATCTTGAACCACTCCCGGTCACACTACTTTCAGCAAACAAATTTGATAAAACTATGTACATGCTTTGTAATTTGACTTTATAATTTTAGTTCAAATCTAAAACGTTGGTCATTTCCTACAATCAATAAAATGTAAACAGACATCAATCTGATAACAAACGTCACCATTGAATTTTCTCATAGTTTGAGTGTCATCCATGCTATGAGGGGAATGACAACAATAAAACACCACTTATTATATAATAATAAATGTGTAAAATACTTATATGCATATAAAAGAAAAAAACTAAGCAATATTATAACGTTTGTAATTTGTATTTGAATAAAAATTTTATTGTTTTGCTTTATTTTTTTTATCTTCGACCAGAACTCAGAACTGAGGAAAGGGATAGTAGGAGAAATGATAGGAGGTGGAGCTTTACTATCTTACAACACTGTTTTTGTATGTTATTTGTTTTTATAGCAGTGTTGTAACGTCTCCGATGTCAAGGAGATGTATTAAATTCTGCGGCTTCGTTTTTAGTAGCCATTTTTAGTAATTATTTTACTTCTCCGGTGCTACACAATACCGACGAAGAAGTGCGTTCTGATGTGCCTGTCGATTGGATACAGCTGAAGCCGTTACTGTTCAGTGACCAACGACTATACCTTCGCCCCTGAAATCTTGCGACAACAACTGACACAAAGCCACACAAATGCACAAATGCAAAGCCACACACAACAAATCGGGCGAGATGTTTTTAAACTGAAACTGAGGTTGAACCCAGGAAAATTTTTCGTATTGTAGTCAACGTGCAGACTATTTCGACGATCGCCATCCTAATAGAAACTAATTTTTACATGTCAAGACAAGACATCAAAGCAAACTATTATATGACATTATATCGGTGACACATAGTCATCACATGTGGCATAAGAACAAAAAAAAAAGAGAGCGAAGAGTATATAACTTACCCAAAATATGTAAGTACAAAAATATTATATTCTATTTGAGGGTGGCGTTAACTGAATTAGTTACCGCGTTGACTACAAAACCAAACGACCTGGCTCGGAATTGAGTCCGACGGATATAGATTTCTCTTAAAAAAAATTACCGTTATGACCATTTTTCTATCAGTGACATTATATTGATGTTACTTTGTCATCATATTGTTAACAATTTATCATTTCAATAAATAACTAAAAAAATAAATTAAGTGAGTAGAAAATATATAATTTAATGAGTGTATACTTCAACAAATAAAAAATAAATAAATTCAAAAATAGCACAATGCACAAATAAATAAAAAATGCATAAATCTTTAATTTTAAAAGTGTTCCGTATAACACTGGAGGAAAATACCTACACACGTACGCTCAAATACGCCAGACACATGCTTTCATTAAAACTGCATAAATTTGAAAACAATTTCTCTTTCTTCAAAATTGTTGAATGTATTGTTAATGCTCAAATTGGTAGTTTTTTATTAGTCTTTTACTAGTTCAAACTTTTATAGTTTTCCTGCATAATATCAAGCCCCATCCAGAACTAAATTTTTGTTATTCTCCCCTCCCCAAAAGATAGCTTTCTTGGTCTAACATACCCTTTACTGAAGTGGTTACAACCATTTAAAAAAATTGTCAAGCTACGCTTGTGCTATCTCTAACCAATTTGGTGTGTCCTTCTGCTTTTTTTCACAGCAGTTATTGCTGTTATCATTTTTGTAATATTCTTTTTAAGTGTTCATTTCCATTTCTAATGGTTTTCAACTGAATTTTGTTCAAAATGACAACAAATAGGGGAAAGAAAAAAATATTTATTTATGAAATAAAGGCTTACGACTGCGCCACACCCATTAAATTTTGTACAAACTAAAGTGCATTCAGCTCTGCTTTCCAGAAAATCTGGTTAAGTTTAGCTGTAGCAAAATTACTTTCTCTCTTACTATTTATAAAATTCAAAAGCATACAGAACTCTTTTTAAGTTCTTATTCATTCCATGAAGACCGGAATCATACATCACTCTGCCTTTTGCCAGCAAAAACGCAAAATCATACTGCTTCCTAATCTGATTGGTAAACCTTGAGCAAATTGGGAGCAAAGCGCACTTTGGAAAAGTTTACTCCTGCCGGTACTTAAACAACCTCCTACTGAAGAAAGAGGATTTCGCCGACATGTCACAATTGTGTATTTGTTCAATATCTTATTATTTTATTAATTATAATCCTTCGTAAAATTGATATCAATAAGCTCAACTCAATTTACTTCATAAGTTGAAACATTTTGTTATTCAAATGGGAGTATGGAAAAGTAGCTGAAGTCGACTTAATGAGTTAATGTTAATAACGTATTAAATTCCACACACTATATGTGACTATTTTTCAGTTATTCAACGCGAGTCAAAGTGAATACGATTATTTTTATATTATCTGTAGTATAAAAAACATAGATAAATAATCGTAATTCAAGAAAATAAGTTATTAAGTAAGAAAATACTTACATTCTATTATCCACTACTAACTCTAAGAGCCTATTTCACCAATTCTATTTAAATATCAATTTATATTTAAATGTCGATTTTCATTTTCATCTAGAATATTTAAATACTGTTTAAGTAGCCAACACTCTGCATTTAAATATTGATTTTGCAACAGCATGAAACAGCATGAAACAGCTTTAAAACAGATTTTAAACAGCTTTTTAAAAAGTTGTAAGTTGACGCTATCATATTAAATATCAAAGCGTTACCATACTTTCTTGTGTTTCATTATTTCAGTTGGTGAAAATAAAATTTTTTTTAAACATACTTTAAATAAAGATCATTAATTAAATTAAATTGTGTTTAAATATGTTTGGTGAAAGAGACCCTAAGGAAAATAATACTCGTTTTAACTTCTTGCTATAGGAAGTTACTGATTATACCATAACTTAGAAAGTCGAGTTATCAACGTTTTCAGGTTTTGGATGTAGGTTCTGATTATTTTCGAGATGGTGTCAGTAATGTGTGTCTGTATATGTGTGTATGCGTATGTAAAAAGCATTGGGTGACTCCATAGCCTAGCGCGTGTCGAATGATGCAAATTTGTTTAGCTTATGTTAAGCTTAGCTCGAAGTTTCAGAGATGCAAGGTCTACCAATTCCCATATTTTTTTTTGAGAAAAATGGCACGCAGGCATTTTAGAGCCAGTTTTTGCGATCTAGTTCAAACATAGTTTAAACTTAAAATGCTGTTTTTAACATGTAGTTTATTTTGGTTATATCTTCCCAGCAAAAAATAATTGAAATTTTTGAAGCAGTATTTACTTTTTCGATCTTATGAATGTGCTCTAAAGTAAGCACATATGTATTGCATTAACAAGAGCAATAATGTATTGTAGAGAATACATATTTGTTTTTTGGCTTCTTTAACAGTACAAGATTAAAATATAAGAATTAAAATATTTTATTGTTCACTACGTTCCCTTGCTCAATTTCGGATGAATGCTTTTTTATTCCATGATTTCATCACATATTCCCTGCGCTGAAAAAACATTAAAAAGAAATGCTCCAAAGTGGAACTTTGCGAACAAATATTATGCCATACATAAACTACCTCAGTATTCCCTTGGAAAGATATTGCGAGAAGATGACCCCTACACATGCGGTCCATTGTGCTGGATCTAGAGAAAATGGATATTAGGAGAAATTTCATTATATGACATTTTCTACAAATATTTATTCTGTTTAAACCACAAAAACACTCTGTTACGCAGAATTTTACTTATGAGATTAGGAAAACATGGCGTGTAAGGCCAACATTGAGCATCCTCAACATTTTTATTTTCTATGCATATATAATCAATTCACCTTATATTACAATAGTTCTATAATAATTTCTTTATATTATAAATTAACGTTTAATTTAAAAAAAAAGTATGTACAAAGTTTGGAAATTAATTAATCTCTTTTTTTCTTGTTAATTTCAGGTCAAATGTTTGATGATTTTCATAAACTTTTACCCAATACCAAACATCGTTCAGATCCACAATATCATTTTGTATTCCATGTGATATCCGGCATATGATGACTTCGGGCGCCTACCTCTGGTAACTTACAATGGAAAATAATGTGCTGATGCCAAAAGAGATAGACAAGACAGACTGTTACGAGTACAATTTCATGTAGTCAATATTAATTAATTTTAGCAGGTATCGAGTGGCATTTCGCTCTATTTTACTGAAACTTTCTTGAAGAAGAATTGAACGATTGAGATAAATTTTTTTTTTAGAAAAGTACACTCAATGGTGGTAGTTACCTAGAGGTAAAAATGTGCATTGCACAATCGTTGCTGGAAGCAATATTTAGTAGCAGTTAGTGGTGATTCCTTCGCTTATTTCCCTGCATAGGTTTCACATGAAAATATCATATTGTGTAACACCAGTCAAGTAAAATAATTACAAAAAATTACTACAAAAACACAGCTTAAAAATTTAATACCTCTCTTGACATCAGAGGAGCTGCAACACTGCTATAGACGGAAAAAAAACCTGCAAAATCAGAGTTGTAAAATAGTGAAGATTCACCACCTGTTATCTCTCTAACTATCCCTTTTCTCGAGTGCTAGCACAATGCATCGCATGTGTAGGGCTCATCCCCTGAGTGCTGGTCCAAGATAAAAATAGGCTGTTTAATCAGTGAGCTCTCGCTTACAAAGTAAACCACGATGTCAGCAAGTTTTGTTGCAATTGCATTTACATCCAATGTAAAGCGGTAAGGTAGATCGATAACACTCCTATGAAGATAAGTAAGTTAAAATGTAATGTGTGTAGATTACATGTTAGGCAATATTGTGATTTTGTACTGCTAATCCTACTGATTTTGTAATTGAAGGAATAATGCATGTCAATTTAAATTCAGCCTAAAATTAGACAACATTTTTGCATTAATAACATAGTCACTGACATTAAGCTTACATTGTAAGCGGAGTTGTATGTAGTCATATTATTGTAGATTAAAGTTAAATTACACTTTGAGTACTTAAATGTGGTCTTAGAATGTCATGCTGTCGTCACTGTTTATTATCTAAGTACATCGTCTATTTTACTGAATAGTTAAGTGAGTGTAGAAAAATGATTTTTTTCAACAAAGAAAAGTCAAATATCATTTTCGACCCTACTGGCCTTTTATACCAATTTGACCTTGAAAAACAAGCACTGTATTCTTCTGCAATTTATTATATTTCTATCGATAATATTGGTGGCTTATAAATATTTATGGGTGTACACTTCCATAAAAAAAGGTTAGTGTAGTGAAGGCAGATGGTGGCAGATTGAAAGGACTTAAATGTTATATCTGTTGTTACACTATTTCTTAATTTTTAAAGTACACTTGTAACGGCTTTGAATCAACTTAAGCAGTTTAGAGAGTAAAGCGGTAAGCTCGGAAAAGAAAGAATCGTATTAATGTCCCATCTGCTCTGGCGGATGACAATCAACATGTGAAAACTCAGCACGGCAGTTCTAATCTCAGTGCATTAGCATAGCCGATGGAATAGTGTAGATCGACACTTTTAAAATGAATACAAATATTCCAGGGCCGTGTGAGGAACTCTCGCCGTTTGAACTCGTGAACGATTCAAGTAGAGGTAGTCATGCGGCAGGTATCGTCTGCCTAATGAAGCAGATCACCAAGTGTCCTGAGGTCTTTCATAGTAATATTATGGTAATTGTATCAGCAGTGAAGTTGAGTTTAAATGTGCTGGCATAACAGAGGAATGTTACTCTCAATATCGGCGCTCGAAAACAACTAATGATATGCCATACACTCGTTTTATATTGGTTACGAGTATTATTATTATTGGGCCAGAAAACACTATGACTAAGAAAATCTGTTGTGCAAAGCCCCTCATATTAGTCCTCATCCTAAGCACTATTTGGGGTCCGGTGTTCCACATCTTGTGTGGAGGCACCGCAATTCCACCAAGATGCTGAAACCTCTGTCTGCCGAGGGCAGAACTGTCGGAAATAACGTGTTCAGAGCTTTCAGTGTCACTTTGACAAAATCAACAGGCATTGGTAAATTTTGTTCAGTTGTTACCTCAGGCCACAATGGCCTGTGAAACACTACTAAGTTGAAATTGAACTCAATAAAATAAGTAAACAAGGTTTTGAAATCATAGCTTGAAGAATTGTTTAACCGTAACTAGCAAGTTGACTGTCATTTAAAATTTCTTGTACTGATGTCTTGATGGAATAACCATAAATTTTCATCCACTGCATATTCATGTAAGTAAATAAGTATGTATTTATCAAAAGTTTTCCATTTATCCTGTTAAGTCTTTAAAGTATCCACTCAGGTGGCATAAGTCTATAAAGACCCAATTTTAATTATCCATAATTGCCCAACTTAGAATAGATCTGTTTTCATATTTAAACCGACTTACAAAATTAGCACAGAACAAAAGCAAATAAATCAAAAAACCTATGTGTGCACTTGTGTATGTGTATTTGTGTTTTCTAATCAATAAATGATGCAATTATCCTTAAAATCATAATTAATAATCAACATTAGATAGTCAAAATAGTGCCATTATTATCTCTCTTCTCTTCCCTTTCCTTTTCCCAACAGCATTTTCTTACCAGTTAGAAATGCCACATAAGAGACCACATTGTACCCCATAAATAAATTAATTTTAAATTTTAAACAAACTGCAACAGTTAACAGAGAAATGGAAAGAGTAGCATAGATAGTGAGGGTGGTGTTGTAATCAATGTTACCAAATGTGAAGATGTATTTTATTTTCGAAGTTTTCTGAGATATCAAAAAGATTAAAATATTTAAAAAATTTTTTATTAATAAAAGTAGAAAGAAGTTAAAAGATGCAAATATTATTCTAAATTATTTTGATTGCAAACTTTCCGAACTTTCTGAATCTCATCCGTGTTAAAAAAAAATTTGTATGCTTTATTACCAATGGCTAACGTTGGCATTTTAACAACCAAGAAATTTTTTATCGTAATTACACAAATTTTGAGCAATCAAATGCAATGAATAAAAAGTTCAATAGAAAAGTGTGCAACATAATTATTCAAAAATATTCAAAGTTAATATATATGTATTTGAGGGTGGCGATGGTCGAAGTAGACTGCACGTTCACTACAAAACGAAAAAATTTCCTGAGTTCAACCCCAGTTTCAGACTCATAAAAACATCTGGCATTTTTTCTGATGTGCATTTCTGAGTCTTTGTGTCAGTTGTTGTCGGAAGGTTTCAGTGGCGAAGCCATAGTCACTAGTCACTGATCAGTGACGTCTTCAGCTGTATTCAATCCACAGGCATATCAGAAAGCCCTGCCTTGTCGGTATTGTGTTACACCGGCGAAGTAAAATAATTACTAAAAATGGCTATTAAAAAAAAAAAAAAAACGAAGCTTCAAAATTTAATACGTCTCCTTGACATCAGAGACACTACAACACTGCTGTAAAAACAAATAACGTGCAAAAAGCATTGTTGTAAGATAGTGGAGCTTCACCTCACCTCCTATCTATGATTTCTCCTATCCTATAATAGTTCCAGCACAATGCATCGCATGTGTAGGGGTCATCTCCTGAGTGCTGGTCCAAGCTAAAAAAAATATATTTATAAAAGCTTTATTCCCCTAAATACTCGTACATGCCTTATGTTTATGTAGTTAAGTATGTAAATGTAGTAAATATTTCATGTTATTTACTGCCTGACCTACGATATCATACGATCATATAACCCATCTTTGCATTACAGCGGACTAACGCACCTCAGAGAGTAAATATATTGCGACGGACAAACGTAAATACGAAGAAAATCATGAACACTTGTCGTATAACAATAAGCTGTTGTTTCCAATGACCACGTAGTTCAATATTATCTCCAGCGTAGTTTTATGCTCACAAGATATTTTTATTGCTGTAGTGCCATGAGAATAAAATTTATCTGAATTTGATTTCTAAACAATTAAAAAGAAATATTTTTTTTGTAGACATGAAGATTTATAAAACAAAAATTGGCAACACTAAACTGGAAAGAGTCAGCATAACATTTCCTAAATACTACCGGTATGAATTTTCACGTGTATAATTGTGTGTGACTTCTGTTTATCTACTACAGGATGTTTATAGTTTGAAATTTAAAGACAATTAAATGGGTAAATATGTATCTCTCTAAGGATTTGCTGTTGCTGCAATTTGCAACTGAGTACATTTTTTGCAAGCTACAACGGCAAGAAGTTAAATGAACGGGTAAAGAAATTTATTTAAGGGGGCAAATAGTTATGAATATTATAAATAAATTAATTTTAATTAAATAATATGAAATTCCATCAGCAGTTTCATTTATTTATCTTTGGTCGAGGTAATCTTTAGAGAATTTTCTTAATGTAAAATCAATTAAACTTCACATTTTATTAATCTCTCATACCGCCATTTTATTTGTTTTCAAAATTCTATTTACAAATTTGTTTTATTTTATTTTATTTTATTTAACTTTTTTATGAATTTTGTTTAGCTCCGAAATATAAAAACAAATATTATCTAAATTACATTTAAATTTTCTTGCCACATTTTCAACAATTATATAGATACTTTGCCGCTCGTCTTTTATCTTATCGGTTGACAATGGTTTCATGCGTATCTGTTTAATATGTTTATCAAAATGAGCATTAGTATGAGCATTTGAATGTTAATAGTGGAGTTTTTTATAACTATTAATGTTAAAGGTTCCATATACATATGTACATATTGTTAAAGGCCCTAAGTTATATTTTTCTTCAAACCGATAGTTTTGCACATTTCCACATATAAAGCTGATGTCTGCTGCTACTGACCATTGCTTAGACAATGTAGTAAAAAGTTATTATGATTTTTTGCCTCCCCTGTATAGTAAGTAAAATATTAGTTAAGGCCTTTCTATATAAAGGTAACTTATAGCTTAGCTCTGCAGGTTGCTAGATGTAAAGGCAAAGGAAGGTTCCCGGTCACTTAGGTCCAATTTATTATTTTCCCATTCTGATACCACTGGTCCAGAGTATCTACTAGGATCCAAACCTACAATCCCCAACTGTGAACTAGCAGAATGTACCCAATACTACCGGCGCACCCCGTATAAGCTTTAAGACAAACTAAAAAATTTTTGTTTATAATTAAAAAAACAAATTCTTTATGAAACACAGGGTCTTCCATTAATCGCTTCCTATCTTCAAATTTAAATAAAACAAATTGTGTGTGATATCTATTGATGCCATTATGTATGGAGTATAACATCTCTAAAATGTCCGCCATGGCTTCTCTGAATTTGACCGATGTTTGCTTTAAGATCCCCTGTGGTTTATGGCTTATTCGCATATGCGTGCGACTTAAGAAACCCCCACAAAAAAAGGGTAACAGGGTCAAATCTCATGATCTCGGTGGTCAGTTCACATCACATCCACGTGAGATGACCAGGCCCTTAAATTGATCGTGCATATTATCCAATGAGGCTTGATCCGTGTGGCACGTAGCGCTGTCCTGTTGAAACCACTGTCATTGTTGACCAGATCATCCATTTCAGGTCAAAAGAAGTTGGTAATCATCGACCTATAGCGCTCGCCGTTTACAGTGATGGCCTGGCCAACGTCGTTCTCAAACATGATGCCGCCAGCCCAAATTGCACACCAAACAGTTACTTTTTCGGGATGCATTGGACGCTCCTGGATCTCATATGGTTAGGTGTCGTCCCAAATTCGACAATTTTATTTGTTCACGTACCCATTTTGAGAAAACAATTTTATTATTTGCATGTTTTGTTTAATGATATATGCATCCATGGTGATTTGGCAAAACAGATAAATTACAACTAATTTGACAGAAGTAGCTTCACAAGATTGCCGATATTAACTATCAAAGTTCGGAACTCCCTGTTGGAAGACTTTTTGTATAACATGTAATAAATTTTATTAAATCTTAAGGTTTTAAAAGATTGTTTAATGAAATTTTCTGAGGAAGTCAGTCTAAGAAAGCGGCGGAGTAGAAAATTAATTTGAAAAATATACAGTTTTTTTTAGAAACAAAAGTTCTACTATACGTTTGTAGAAATATTTATTAAGGACATAATAAATTTAATAATTATAGTAAAAAATTATTCGATACGATATATTGAAAAACAATTGCAATATTCAGAATGTACTCATAAAATGATATTCCTTAAAATAATGATATGAAAAATTATGTCAACTGATAAAAAAAAACTATTAAAAAACAAAAGCACATTCCTTTTAAATATTAAAAAAAAAATTAATAAACAGAAATGATAACCAGTTTGTGCGGTAAGTAAATTTTCATTGCTGCTGATAAGTTACGACAGAACAACAAACACAGAAAAAAAAAACATTTTTATTAATTTAGAACTTTTAGTTGGTTTTTGTTTGAATCATAACAATTTTTTATTTATTTTTATTTATTTATTGCAAAATCTTAGAACATTTTGACAATATCACTCAGGCTACATTTTAATCCCCACAATTTTTAATCAAAATTTAATATCACAATTGAACTAATAAAGAAGTCCTTAAGCGGTTAGTCAGTTAAAATTTTTATTCTTCGCTTTTAAGATGCAAAATAGTATACATTATTGTCCGGCAGATTTTAAGACAGCTCAGAGTATGAAGTACCCTAAATTTCCGACTCGTTAAGGCAACCACCTTTTAGTATAACATAGTTTATTATAATCAAATTAATAATAACTAAAAGACAGATCTTCAAAAGTTGTTTTATGATATCTCTAAAAACACAACATCAATTAAGCGCTTGATATTTTAACTCATAAGCTTATAACCATCTTTATTTTCATATTTTTAACCATTTTATAATAATAGTTTCTTGTAGGACTTTATTAAAGATGTTTCAAGAAAAACAAATTAAAAGCTTTCGCTCATATTTATGTCGACAGATTTTCCTAAATCTTAACAAACAAACATACTGCCAGAATGTGGTGAATTGTTGTTATTTTTGTTGTTCTTTTATATACAGAACAAACATCCGGTATATATGTACATAGGTATGTACATATAGAAACGGAATATAAGTTGGTGTTAAGCATGCATATGCATGTATTCTAGATTTTTGCACATCATATTACAACAATAAAAGTAATATGTAGTACAAATCTTTATTTTTACCTCGCAAGTCTTTATTCCATTTTTTTTTTGTCGCATGCATGCATGAGCATGAGATAAAAACCATATGTCCGGTATATAAAAATTTATAACCATGGACAATGTCAATATAAAGCAATACAAACACGTAAATATATAAGCCACGAACACACGCACCCACACGCACACATGGCATTTAAAATCCCCACGATTTTAATCCACATTTACCTCAATGCCACTGAATGTATGTGCGTGCGTGGTGTATTCGGAGCTGAAAATATTTTTACAAAAATGAAAGGATAATAGGATAAATTATGAGGCGAAAATCGTAAAAAAAAAACTACACAATTCTAGAGAAATATTGAAATATGTGTTTTCTTTCACGGACTTGTAAGAAAATGAGAAAAAAGAAATTACAGTACTTCACGGATAAAAGTGTCATGCTTAAGTAATACGACAATGAAACATTTTCCGTTTAAATGCCTACCGCCTAACAATGTTACAGTGTTAAATGAGTCATATTTGTACATATTTCATTAAAAAAATTTAATAACAAACAAAATTCGACAGTTGAATTCAGGAAAGAATACCTTTTAATAATCGAAATAAACGTTTGTCCATGTTAAAACGCTTCATTTACCTTTACATACATTTACGCTTTTTTTTTTGTCAAACTATTTAAATATTAATTTGAATAGAAAAAGACAATGATCTGTAATTTATTGACGCAATTGTTTAATCCTATTTCTTTTCAGTAAAAAAGTAAAATATATATCCATACATTGTATATACATATGTAAATATATACACATGTGCTCGAAATAATAAGTACACGAGCATATTTCACCTTTTAAGATAAATAATTTTTATTTATTTTTCTTAAACGCAATGAAACTATTTATACTTCATTCTTTTACAAATATCGAATATAAAAGAATATAAAAGATCATTGCGAACTAAAAAGATAAAAGAACTTTTTCAGCTTATCAAAGAAAAAACTACTGATAAAAAAAGAGTGATAAAATAAATAAAAAGTTTTAGTTCTACCCTTTATTTTGAAAAATTGTTTGCATTATTTTTGGTATACTGTTGATGAGTTCACGACAAGTTTTTCGAACGGAACACCAAAGTTGTTTCTTATTTTCAAATTCATGCTTCGAGATTATATCTTTCTAAAGGTTTTCAGATTTAAATCCGTTGACTGAATTGGCCACTCGAGCAAGGTAATATTCTTGGCTGGCAACCTATACTTTACATAGCGTGATTAGTGCTATTTTTTCTTCTTGTTGCTCTTCCGACAGCATTATATTTTCCAATTTGTTTTTGTATTAAAATTAAGTCATAATATGAATAATAGGAAAAGTTCGAAACAGTTTTCCTAAACAAATAATAAAGGAATTTTTAAATTATGTAAAGCTTAAGGAACGCGATGCAACTATGGAAAACTGTCGTTCGAAAACTTACCAAATTTACTTACTTACTATATGCCAGGACTGTCTAAAAGTGTTAAAAATCAAACCTAATCAACCGGTAAAAATAGTCTTCAAGATACACAACAACGTACATAAGTTCATATATGATTAATTTCTTAATACATATTTTCTAACCTTTTTTATTTTATATATGATTCTCATTTTTAAATTGTGCTTTTTCCCTTAAAAAATAATTGTAAAAAAATACTTTATGAGAATATCATAAAGTATGTAATAATAAATTTGACATATATTTTTTAAGGGAAAAAGCACAATTTTAAAATTAGAATCATATATAAAGAGATATTCCCAAAATAAATTCAGTTAATATACTTTTTTATTTTAACAACAATCTATATATAAAATTTCAAGCTCAAAGGTTCGTCTTTATGTTTATTTGTTATTCTTCGATATTTCGTTAACCATCGGTTAACATCTTCAGGAAAGTTTTATTATTCTTTATAAAATTTTTTCTTTTTGAAATTAATATAAAAATTTTTTAACATAACATGTTTCATACAAATTTTGTAAAGAATATGCTTCAAAATATAGTAAAATCTCATACAATATTAACAAAATGTATAAAATTTAAAAATATTTTACAACAAAAAATTTGTTATTGTTTTTCTGATGGTTTTACTCTGATGACGCCTAACAAACTTGACCGTAATATTCGTAATATTTAAAATAAATGAATAAAGTTCCAAAATACATACATATATATATATATATATATATATACAAGATATATTTGTTAAAAGAAAGGTGCTGAAACACAGAGCTTAATTCTTACACAACTTCGCAGTTGCGTGTTAATTATATTTTTGATGTTAATTTTGATTCATTATTTTTAAGCTAAGGATAGCCAATTTATTTATTATTTTAATTCATCGATACCATATAGTACAACTGGTGTTCTAGATTTACGTCAGCACCTGCCTATGGGGCCTTATCTGACGGTGGTCTTAACACCGAGTAAATTTCTGAAACGATTCACTAGCGCCCCCAGAGCACTGATAAGCAAATGAGCCCGTAGGCCACCTACTTCCAGAGTTGGGTAGCAAATCATGTATAGTTATCTCTGGTTTCTATAATGCACCTTGTTGAGGTGTTCGAGCGGTCTAAACTCTTGTCACATCAGAATGTTTTTATGTCAAGACCCATTTAACAGTAATACTGTTGGTTCGAAACACATTCCGGTGACTACTGTCGAATGGCAACAGCACCTAGTAGAGTAAAGGTCATATCATTAATATGTTACGACTTTCACATATTTACGATTAGACCAAAAACTCCACTCCCTGCGTAACTTTAGGTAGCAACCACAGCCACTACGAATCCAAACCCATACCAGCACACACCACCAACCCTTCGGGGTAGACACGAAGTCCTCTACCTGAGGTACCCGTAGTACCTCCAAGGAAGACATCAGTCCTTAAACCCGTACTTTCGTCGACAGTGTGGGGCCAAGCTGGTCCCGTAGTACTAGATTAGAATCTAACTGGTGTTAAGCAGTCCTTCATCAATCTCTAGTGAGATTTCGAAAAGTCACCTCCTCTATCATTTTCGAACCCCAGAGAGGAACAAAGTAATGCTGTACCTTGAGCTAGGCACCGCGGGGTCGCTTATACACCCGTAGGTTCCGAAAAACAAGATCCACAAGTCTCCAGAACCTCCCTGCGGGAACCATATAGTACAGAAAAAAAAAAAAAATTTTTGACTTGACCGGGCCGGCAATTGATCCCGGGTCGTTCGGTTGTAGAGTCAACACGCTAACTACTCAGCCATCAGTACACATATGACCTCAAGCTGAACTTAAACTTAGCGACATATCTAGTATATATAAAAAAAAATTTAAACATATACATATATATTTAAACATAAATATAAAATATAATTCATAGATCGTGAAATAATATATTTTTACACGTTGCGGTTTACTTCTTAATACGCTTTGGAAAATAAATGTTGGTATAGTGTTAAAATTAAAAAAGAAAATATTTTGTGTAGAATTATAAGCCACAAAACTAGGCTGGTGGAGCAAGCACGTTTTTAATTTTAACCACAAATTGGCTTCGTCGTTACACAAACGAATCTCCCTCAAGTATTTCATATGTACCTATTTGGTTTGATTTCAAATGCATCGGAGCTACATTCAATTATGTTGTTCATTAGTCATACCTTCCTATCAATCAAAATCATTTATTTCTCTTTGCAACAAAACCCCTTTCTTTTAAATTCACAACCACCAATTGTTTATTACATAAAAAAAAATACTCAAACTTTTTACGCTAAAATAAGTTCATTCCACATGTTCTTTATTGGTCTTTATTATGAAATAAACCCTCATGCCTTTGCGTTAATTTTCAAATCTGCTGTTTGAATCTTTTCAAGTATTTTTAACTACGAAAAAGGAAAGTTCTCAATGCTCTAAGTAATAAAATAAATTTATTTCCATAGCAGAGATTTATTATTCTTTTGTTAAATACTAAAAGATGAGAACAATAAAATTTCTTGTGTTTGAATAATTCACTTACTTTTGTATGCCAAATACAGAAAAAGAGATTCTCTTTATTGTCCTTCTACTGAATTCACCAAAGAAATGTTCACTGATGGCAAGTAGTTGAAGGATCTCAAATTTCAAATTAGCATGTATTAAAATAGAATGTTAGATTGTGTTTCGAAAGAATTTACAGAGTATAATATATACTAGGAAAATAATTTGTAGTGAAAAAAACTAATGTTTCCTAATAATTCTCATTAATTTGACATATGTATTTCCATATAGATATGTCTGCACATACATACATATATTTTTTGAATTTTCCCTTTTAATGCGATTTAAGTTACAAATATTTCTCCCATATTATTTACAACTTAAATAATCATTATTTATTCATTTGCAATGAACTTTTGTTGTTGTTTGTGGTGCAACTAAAAAGTTTTAATGCAATTATTAAATGTTCTTTAATTTTTTACATGAGGGAGTTGCACCACAAACTAAAACATTAATTACAAACAATTATAAAATATTTACGCAAAAATAATACGAAATAAAAAAGATAATTCAAATTAAACAAAAATAACTGCAACCTTTTTATGTTGTTGAAAAAAGAACAATTTATAGATGAACAAAATAATTGCAAAATGTTAAATGAGACACAACAAAAAAACCACACAATTTTACAAACAAATAAATAAGAATAATAAATTTGTTTTTAAATAATTAATTAATGGATCGTTATGTGGGTAATTAAATAAAGCTCGTTGTTATTTCCGCATGTTCGTTTAGCTTTTTTTTCGTAACAAACGAATAGATATTTTAACAACATTTTTGTTAATACGCAAGTGTTTTTGAGGGCCTTTGTAAACAAGAATAATTAAGGGATTTGTACTTGAAATTTATGAAAATATGTATGTTCTAATACTGGCATTTAAACGAATGTTAGAATTTGATAATTCATATTCTTTTTACTCCTCTGCAATTTTAAGTAAAGCACATTTCAAAGTGCACTTTTGTGAAGGGTATATACCCTTTTTCCAAAATAATTTCTTCATAAGGTATTTTCCAAAAAGTACATTTTTGCAATAGTACTTTCATGTATGCGTTCATTTTAAAATTTTTCTGTTTTTCATGTTACATTTTTTTATGCGTGTTAATTTTAGTTTGGCAAATAATTATCTGAAAGTGAAAACTTTAGCTCATATCGCCCATTAAACATATTTTCTTGCAGTATGTTCATTTAAGAGGACAAAAATTTTTGCTGAGGGGAAATTTCTCTGTGGCCACACTAATTTTTAGCAACAAGCGATAGCACAGCCCGCTTCTTTGAATGCTCAAGCCAGAATGAGTAAGTAATGTTGTTGAATTCTCTACAATATCTGTGTTTAAGTACGAGTAAATAATAATAACAAAACGCCCATAGGCAGCATTTTGCCTATCCTTGCTATATGCACACATATAATTATCCGCAAACTGGTCTGAATTAAATAAATGGCGTTCTGTAGTCCGTGACTGTTGGAAAGTTCCCAGCCAGATCTTAATGTTTGTTGCCCTGATCATACGGTCTCCGATGCCACTGGTCCATCTCCCTCAAACGCACCTATAGCACCTTAACAGGCCGCATGCATTACGTAAAGGTCTGTCGACAGTAAATGAAGCATTATGACCAAGGATTCCCCCGGGCAGGTCCTATCTAAAATATTGGTAATGTGTTTCTTCTGAGACGCTGTCCACCAGATAATGCAAACATAGGTCGGTATGGGTTGTAAAGTGTTTTAAATTAATACTTCTTAAAGTTAAAAGAAGTGTTAAGACATTTTTAATTGTTTTCTTATACACTTTTAATTTAAGTTATAATAGAAAAATTTATATATTTTTTAACCGACTTTCAAAATGGAGGACAATTGTAATTTTTTTTTATGTCTATCACCTAAGAAATTTTTACTGGCTGATCGTGCTTACAGTATGATCTCATTTTAAAGCCGGGCGGATCGGGGGAATACAAATCTCCTTAAACATAACTTTTTATTGGGTAGATCGATTTCGAAGACATTTTTTCATTAGAAAGCTCGTCTTTACCCTGTAGTCCCAAATTAATGGTAGGCGGATCGGGGTAATACAGCTCCCCTTAGATAGAACTTTTGATTGGGTGAAGCGATTTTGATGATCCTTTTAATGGTAAGACAGGAATTAAATTTTTTAATATGTTTTATTTATTAAATACGAGTCAAGAATAAAAGAAAACTTTTAAAAAGAATAATTCCTGTCGTTTCTCTAACTATTCCTTTTCTATACTTCCAGCACAATGCGTCGCATGAGTGCTGGTCCCAGATAAAAAAAAATGTAATGAAACACCAAAAAATTTAAAATCAAAATTAAAAAGAAATAGATGTGACTTAAAAAAAAAACTAAAAATATTCGTATTCGTTTAGTTGAAGTTGAAGGACGAAATATAATATATCAGGAAGACATAAAAATAAATTAATATATATTTATGTATATACATATATGTACATAAAAAGTATTACATATTTTAAAACCAGACATTTATAAAAAAATGGTATAAAAAATTTTTAAGATTAAATAAATTCAAAAAAGTATATGAAGGACATCAGTTCCTCAAGCAAGGACTACTACTTAACACCAACATTAATCAGTTCAATAGCAACGAATACAAAACTAAAATATTAATAATTTTCACATTTTAGTTCCTTTTTTAAGTCGGTTCTATTTATATTTTTTTAGTTTATAACTTCGAGAATATAGAAAAATTCCTTAAGATGCTAACCAAAGGTTAAGGAAATATCGAAAAAAATTTTAAAAAATAAAAAAAACCTTAAGGCTTCAGAATAAAATAAACATATTATAATAAAAAAAAAATAAAAATAGAAATGTGTGTGTGTTATAAAAGTAAACTCATGGATTGTTATGTTTTTGTTTATAGATTTTTTGGTTTGTATGTTTAATATTCAAACAATTCTCGTTTGATTAATTGAATTTTAATCATATAGATCTTGGGTTTGTATTCAGAAATTAGGAAAATCCACTGATGAGCTAAGTAAGCGTTAGCAAAATAGTACTATATGGATATGCTTTCCTCCTCAATTATTGAGTTGCTTTTGTAATAAAATGCTTTATGATATTTTTCATACTGTATGAGAATATCATAAGGTATGTAATAATAAATTTCACATATAGTTTATAAGGGAAAAAGCACAATTAGAATCATATATATAATAAAAAAAATTTAAGAAATAATGATTCAATAATATTTTCTCTCACAAGCGATTTTGTGTTATATTCGTTATCGGCTTTTTGCTTATGGAATTAAATTATTTAAATGCTTTGATATTTTGAGATCAGTTTAAATATCAAGAGATGTGAATGTATAAATTTTTTTAATTAAGTTTTCAAACCGTTGAGTGGTAAAAAATTGCAATAAGAAAAAAGTGTTTTTTTCCAAATATTGATTATAATTAAAATTTTACCAAAGTGGATTACAATCCTGGAAGTGTGTACTTAAACAAATGAAAATATATTCCAAATGTTAGTATTATATGTAAAATTTCGTGTTTTTATTAGTTCATGTTTTTTGTGAAGTAGGGAAAAATTTTTTTGGCTTCTGTGGTATAGATTTTGCGTTATTCTCCTTTCTTCGAGGAAAGAATTATATATGTATGTGTGTGAAGTTAAGGAAGTTGAAGCTTAAAAAGTGCGAATTCCAAAGCATCCAAAATTGCTTGTGGAGTCCACAAGAAAACTTGCGGAGTGATCTATCTATCGTTTACAGAAATGGTATTTGTGGAAACTGCCATGAAAATTTAAATTGGACGTGGACAGGACGCGGTACTATTAATGATATTTAAAATAATTAGTTTAGCAGTAGAGAACTTTGTACCAAATTTTTATTATTAAGGCTGTCTGGTGGCACATTTATATTTTTAAATACAATTATTTCAAAAAGTAATAAACGGTGCGGAAGGAGGGTGGCGCCGTTGGAATTATCGATTGTGCGGATTTGTCAGACATGATGTCGTATTGGTATGTGAATGAGCATCGCTAGCTCGCTGTGGAGAGTAATGATTCTTACGTAATTGCTCGTCGACAATTTTGTTCAAAGTTCGGTATTCGGCGAATAAGTGATGAACCGAGTGTAAATTTAATTGTTTTGTGATTCGAGTTCCAGCACTATGCATCGCATCTGTAGGGGTCATCTCCTGAGTGCTGGTCCTAGAAAAAAAAAGAAGAAAAAAAGTGGATATGGTACGCGACATACAAAATAAATATTGATTTTTTTATATCTTGAGAACGGTTAAAGCTAAACTTTTTGAATTTGGTCTGAATGACTTGATAGTCGATACAAATCAGTTGTCGAAAAGCGGGTAGGACTGCAGAAGTGGGCATGGTGGCTCCCATATAAATGAAATGTTGCTTTTTTATATCTTGAGAACAGTTAAAGCTAAAATTTCTAAATTTAGCCTTAAAATCCTAAATAGTGGGAAAATAAGAAAACTGACAATTTTTACTAGAGGGACTTGGCTGATCCTTTTTTGCATGTGGTGCTACCGGTGCGCACTCTTCATAGGGCCCGAGAGCTGAAAAAGGGTGCATCCTTGATTGATATACTTAATTTTTATACTTCTTTATTTCTTTCATAAAATCGTAAATTATGTTCAGATAATCTTTAACATGACATTCAGGATCGCTTTCTTTCAAAATTATAACATATTTACATACTAAACTTATAAACCAATCTTGAGTTGGGCAAAACAAAGATTGCCGGGTCCTCTAGTATAGATATATACATAGCCACAATCGTATCTTAATAAAGGCAATTCCTTATTTAGAGGTTACATATTTAGATTATGTATGGAGTAGTTAAGAAGACAACAAATGCTTGAACTTATATATGAAATCAAACGAAGAATCGCCGACTTTTGTATTTTGCGAATTTTGTGAAGTTGGTTTTGTACAAGTAATTCATTTAACGTTCGCCGACGTTTACATTTCCGGTTGTTCGCATTTTCGCAAATTCTCTATATTTAATTTGCAATTCTATTGACGTATAAAGTAGTGGAATTAAGTTCAAATTAAAATTATTGCTGGAATTATTTTCAGTTGTTGTCAGCTAATAAAACGATTAGATAGTCAGTGTGCTGATGTTGGTCATTGCTGATGTTGTTTGATATTTGTTGCTCGTGCAGCTTGCGTTAAACTGGGGTGACGTTGTTACCGTTGAGAGGCATAAGCATTCACATGTCGACGCGTTAAATGTTGGTTCATGTGTTTTTGATTGTATAGTGGGAATTCAGTTTTGCGATTGTGCATATCGGAGGTTTTATTATATTTTTTTTTGCTATATCGCTAGCTAGCACTATTAGCTTGTTGTTCTTTATCTCATTTATTTTTTTTTTTTGAGGTCAGCGTTAAGGGACGAATTAATAAAATAGAAAATAATAAATACAAGAGTGATAAACACATTTATGTTAAAGCGATAGCGATTGTTATTTTATTTAAAACAGTTTCGCTTTCGATCACTTTCAAGTGACTTTACATTGTTTAAGCATTTGTTAAATTTAACGTGGAAAAAATTTTCCATTCAAATATTTAGTGAAGTTTTAAGAAGGATTTTCATAGTTTGATGTTTATACAATCAGTAAGCGGCATTGGGAAAAGAAATTAATTATGGTGCAAGATACAGGACATTTCAGATTTCAGAATACAAGTCTTACGACTTTCATAAGGCTCTGTGAGAAAGAAATCAAAAGAGATTTGGTGCGACTGTCAAAAAATTATCGCGGCATTTAGACAAATTTCTAATAACAATGAAGTCTTATGAGATGTCAAAAGTAATTCGTATATTTTTCATTTTCATATAACATTATATTCACACTATCGCACTTGCACATTGTGGCAAACATAAAAAAACAACTGAATTTTTTATACGAAAATGTATTTTGAGTAGGCGTTGAAGAAATGTCAATAGGGTTAAAAAATAATTATAAAAAGAGATGGAAATAAATATAGTTTTGTTAAAATTAATAAATCAAACGGACGAGTTTTAATAATTATAGTAGTGGGTTCTTACACACATATTATTCTTGAATTTGTTACATGTCTTAATAGAATGTACTATAGTGTCAAACAGCTTTAAGTACGGATTGAGAATTTAACTTTGGAAAAAATATGTTGTTGAACTAAAACTTGTTTGTAAAAAAGAAATTTTTAACAAATTCTTAGATTTGTAATTTAAGATGGGAAAGTTAGTTTACTTGATTATAGAAATAAAGAATAAAATATCTTTTGCAAAAGTACATTTCAACATTAGAGCAATGAAAACGTCCAGGAAGTACAATAGTAAAAAAATGGCTCTACATCGGCGGCTATTAAACACCAAAGGCATTGCAACTGTGCTTTAGACATGAACATAAAGCACAACACCAGAGCTCTACCAGATCTTTTCATCGCCTGTTTCTTCTGTTCAAAAGTTACGTACTTGTTGTGCTGTATCTTTAGAAAATACTATTTCAAAGAATTACTTTCTTAAAAATTTACAGTTTTAAATTAAATAGATAAGAATAGATAGATAAAATAGAATTGAAGAAAAATAAAGAAATTTAATTCACGTTTGGCATATAACTTGTTATGCCTTCCGCCGCATGTTAATAATTTAGAAAAGTTTATTTTATTTCCAATAAATAAACTAAAATTATTCATATCTGCACATTTGACAAAATTAAACAAATACGAAAACCGTGAATGTTTCGATGAATTATTTATTTTATGATTATTTAGCAATTGTATTTCTGTAGAAAATTCCTGTTTTATTTTCTAATAAAAAAACATTCGATATGTAAATTTCAAAGCGGATCAAATGTCATTGAAATGAAATAGAAAACAAATAAAAATAGGAAATTTTTCTATACAAATTTATGATGACAGTGTTTGGTCAATTTAAATATTAAAAAAAAATGAAATAAAATTATTTTTTTTTGAATCAGCTTTCGTTTGTTGAAACGTGAAAGATATGAAAATGCTTATTCGGTAAAGTACAAAAAACGTTTTGAAAATGTAAATTAACAAAAAATTATAGATAATATGTATTATGTATGTATGTACATACAATTATGTACATATTGCGAGGACAATTTATAGGGCAAAAGAGTTGCGCACAAAGTAGTTTTTTATATTTTGAGAAATATTATTCTTTTGCTTTTCTCGAAACTCTTAAATGAATTCTTTCTTTCTTTCAGCTGTAACCAATCAAGATGAACATCAGAACGCCCTCCTTCGTCGGTATTGTGTAGCACCGGCAAAGTAAAATAATAATAAAAAAATGTCTATTAAACCGAACCTTCAACACTGCTATGAACCAAGAACGTGCATAAGCAGAGCTGTGAAATAATTAATTAAGCTTCACCTCCTGTCATTTCTCTAACTATCCCTTTCCTATAGTTCCAGCACAATGCATCGCATGTGTAGGGATCATCTTCTGAGTGCTGGTGCCAGAAGAAGAAAAGAAGAAAAAATATAAAACTTAAATATAAATCAAGAATTTGTTAAATTTAAAAATCAAGTTCGTAACTGAAGGAACACGAGATATTCTAGGAAATTCTTCAAGCATGCTCGCAAGAATTCTTACCGTGTATAGAGAATGGTCCTGGTGGTAATAAGCATAATGCAAGAACTCCGTGGCTTTTATTTATTAATGGAGTACTATAGATGTGCTAATGCAGCAATTCAAGATATATTTTTCCTATAGGCCAAATCATATAAATTCTGTCTATTTGAAAAGTACCCTTTAAAAAGACCTTTTTAAGAAATAACTTTCCAAAAAGTATGGTGATGGTATCCAAAAGTAGGTGATTTAAAAAAGTGCCATTTAAAAATGTTTCTTTTAATAAAATGATGCTTATAGAAATTCCTTTTGAAAGATTACCAGTCTGTATTTGTGTTCTTTTTTCTTCTCTTAAACGGAATGTATATTTTCCATTTATGTGTCATATTTATTTGTGTACGAGTACTCTTATTTACATTAGTTTTCCTTTACTTTGTCATATGTGACACCAGAAATTGACTGTGACATATTTTAATTTCAGTTTGAACAAAAAAATCCAGTTTTTCATAATTGAAATCTTTTAGTAGAAAAAATAGGATAACTTCATTTCTGCTTATATACGCATTTCCTTTATTCGTCATCCATTATTTACCAAAATATTTTCTCTTTGGAGGAACATGTCATGTTGCCCTTAAGCTTTAATAACCAATCATGTGACCAATTTCTGAGTTTCAGGCTTTTAATCTGACGGCCAAAAAAATATGTATGTGCCAAATGTCTGATATGAATTAAAATATAACAAAAGAAGTGTACTGCACATGCTATGTGAAAGAAGAGTACCTTAATATGTGTGTATGTGTAAATGAGTCGGTATTTTTAACTGATGACCCCAAATGATTGATTGACACTTTTTAAAGTCAAACAATCATTTTTCAAACACACAAACTTATACCATAATTCTCAAATAGACACACAGTTCATCCGCAGTGACATGACATGCAACAGGAAGTGGTGGTAGAGCGGATATACAAACAAAACTATGTATATGTATTGAGTTTATTTCATATTTTGCTCTCTTATTATTATTTCACTTTTTTGTGGCTATGCAAAAAATAATTTATTTCTTGTTTTTTTTGCAGTAAATGTTGCTGCTAGAGATTCTAGTGTTGTTGCTGCTCTTTTTGTTGTTGGCAGTTAAGCCTCCAGAGTTGTTGATTAAATAAAAATAATTACATATTTAGCACAGCAGCCAGGGAAAAAACACAAAAAATACCCGAACTTTGTGTAACCGGAAATGTAAGGCAACCATGTATATTTATATTGTAATACATATGCACATGCACATCAATGGCGAACACATACACACAACACTCACATATTTCATGGAAAATATGGGAATACGTTTAAATATTAAAAAAATGTCTCCCCCTGGTAAAAGTTTAATTGTATTAAATTTATATTGTGAAATTTACACCGTACTCGCGCACATCTATATGTGTAATTTTGTTTACATATACGTATGTATGTATGCATATACATATGTATATACATAGATAGTTAAGCTGATGTATTTATTTACTTTTTAATTTTTTTGTGAATATTTAACCATTTGTAAAAATTTATTTTATCAATATGTGTATTTACTGCTTGCAGCGTCTAAATGATTAAGTGTCAAACTGCTTGTTGAAAGCCGAAAGTGAAAAAGTATAAAAAGAATACTATGATCATCTGTTTAAAATTAATAGCCGTTTTCAACTCATTCGTTTATTCTTCATTCGCACACAATTTCATGTCAGAGTATGACGTATGACAGCGGTGTATTCGTACCCTTATCATTCTCTCGCCCCGTGTGATTTTTCTATACAACTGGACGGAGAACTGATAAGGGCTCGTATCATCATAACAACAATAAATATCAGTAAAATTTACAAGCCGGTATAGTGTTGAAAATTATTTGCCAATATTTATTATCAAAAAAAAAAACAAATAAATAAATAAAAAGAAAACGAAAATATTTCCCATTATTTAATACCAAAACAAACGTATATATTTATAAATTTGTGAACAATTAATTGTGTACAATCAGAGCTCGGTATAACGAATCTCACTTTAGTGAAAATAAACGTTAAATTTTTCAGCATTGAATAATCGTACGATGAAAAAATTTCATACTCATTCAAACGGCACGAATATAAGGAGCACATTTAAATCATGATGAAATTTCTAAGGTGGCAGCATTAAAGCTTTTACAGGCGTTCTTGTGTTTGCGTTATGCGACATAAAATGTTAGAAAAAATTTTCACTCGCAATATTTAAGCTCAAACAATATATTGTTTTAAACAAGGAACCGATTGTAATAAAATTACGTAAATGAAATTGTTTCTCACTTTTTTTTAATATGAAAAACTGTTAAACAAATATGTTTGTATAAAATTTTGGCATTTTTGTCGCAAACTTAAGCTGAGAAAAACTGAGAAAAAAATAATGACGTAATGATGCCACCTGGTTAAATTACATTATCATTTAAATCAAAAAGAAATGCAAAACAAGCAAAGGCCGTTAGTTTTTTATATTAGAACTCGTGTTATGTTAAAAACTGTGTTCTTTGAGAAACGGTGAGTATCCGATTATTTTTTTATATTTAAAAGAGAAGTAACAATCAGGCAATGATTGCCTACTACGTGTTAACTTCTAGGAAAGGAATAGTGATAGAGATTACAGGTGATGATGGGTAGATAGAAGAACGCTTTATTATTTTTACAATACTGCTTTTGCACGTTTCTTGTTTTATAACAGTGTTGCAGCGCCTCTCATATCAAGGAAACTCGTTAAATTTTCGAAGTTGTATTTGGTACACATTTTTTAATTATTTTATTTCACCGATTATGCTACACCTGCAACCGGTACTGTGACCACTGACTATGCCTTCGCTACGGAAACAGTCCGACATCAACTAAAGCAAAGTCACACTAATGCACCTCAGAAAAATGATAAGTGGTTTTATGATTTAGTCTCAAACTGGGGTCGAATACAGAACTTTGGTTTTGTAGTCAACGTGCTAACTAGCTCAACCATCGCCACCCTTTGGTTTCGCAACCAAAAAAGAAGAGCTTTACAAATCGTCCTTGGCCTCTGTTACGTCGATATATTTCTGCTTTCATTTCAAATTGAAATTGGCATTTGAAAAAATTTATTTTTTAGTAAATATTAAATAAAAGTTTGAAGTGAAAGCTTTCATATATAGATTTAGGAGAGGCTAAATTTTGGTCCCGGCATCGGCGTTGGCAACTGCAATAATGCCGAATAAATGATAATGATAATGATAATTAAAAGGAAAAGCTATTAAATACGAAACATTATTTTAATCTTTTAAATTACAGTCAAAGTTTTATATCCAAATTTGGTATTAAATTAAAGTTGTTATGTTAATTTTTCATGGTATAGTTCATGTAAAACTCCTTCAGCGCCGTAGTTGCGTTCCAAAAATGTCACGTCACTGCGGTATATGAGCCAAAAATTAGTAAAAAGAACAGAAATGACACATATGACAGATAGCACGATTTATAATAGTCAATTTGTAGATTTTTTAGTAATAAGAAAAAAGCTATCGGTATTGTAACGTCTTTGGTTTTAATTTTGTTCTTTACCATTCGCTAAACGTGGCGTAAATAGAAAAATATTCTCTTTCGTTATATAGGATTTTCGTTAAAGTGCCTGTTTGTTTTTTTTTTGCTTATTTAAGAAAAAGAAAAAGGATTTGAAAAAAACCCGCGATATAACAATTCGCTATAACAACTGGCACTGAGTTTATATCGTTCATTATACCGAAATTTTTCTATATTTTTAATTCTAGTATTATATATTTCAGAACAACAAGTTTTTTACACATTTCTCATAGTTTTTTTGTTTGCGTAGTTTTCCCAAGTAACTGCAGTTACATCATTCGATGCTCAGATGTTGTCCACATCAAAAAAAAAAAGTGAACCTTGCTTTTTTTTACCCTTAGGTCCCTTTCTCTATGCGCTGTCACATATATATATATTACAATGAATCCACCATCCTGTACACCGCAAGATGAAGCCACAACAACTATCGAAAACCCAATGAGTCATATACCCAAGGATGATGTTACTGTTTTTGGTGTGTCTACTAATTTGAGTGATCTTGATTTACCTACCCATCTGTATATCTTGAGATATTATTTTTACTTGAGCGAACAGACCAAAAAAGTTTTCTTATAAATCATTTACTATTGAAGTACAAAATAACTTGATTGAAATTTGGGAAAAACTTGGTATGGAAATAATTGCGAATGTATATATTAAATTGAATAGATTGCTTGACAGATATCAAGAACAAATCAAGAGGAAAAAGAAAAACCCAAAATTTCCACAGTTTCTAAAATCTCTGGAAACAATTTTTTATATTGGAACATGTAAATGCGATTTGAAGTCAGCTCCATGTGCATGTTGCTTGGTTCCAGAACGCCTCAAAGAGTTTATGCTGCATTTATGATGGAAATTGAAGAGCAAGGAGCAACGTCTATGTCATCAATGCCAACATACCATGATCCCGATGATTCAACATACGCACCGCCATCGGTTCAAGAAGATATGGATAGAAGCACAAGTTCACAATACACAGAAAGATTCGATTGTTTTAACTTTGCCTTGATATGTGACAGATTTGGTGTGCCTGATAGAGTAGCATCAGCATTAGGAACCGCTCTTTTCCAAGATTTAATAATGAAAGATAAGCATGGCGAACCTCTCATCATGGATAAAGCGAAAGTTCGCAGAGAAAAAGAGAAATGCAGACAACAAGTGCTTCGCAAACGGTTAGATGATACCAATTTGTTAGCGTTTTCATTCGATGGCAGAAAAGATGATACTTCAACGAGACATAAAATTGATGAGAAGTATCATACTAGGATGGTAAATGAACCTCATATTGTTATTTTGAGAGAACTGAATTCTGAATTGACTGGTTACGTAAGACTGGAACATGAAACCGCTGAATACAAAACAACCAAATTAAATGATTTTTTCAACGATAAAAATATATCACTGGATGCATTAATTGGCATATGCACTGACGGTGAGCCAACAAACACTGGCCCAAACCTTGGACTTATACGACGATTCGAATTGTTGTTAAAAAGACCATTGCATTGATTCGTCTGCCTTCTACACTTCAACGAACTTCCGTTTCGGCATTTGTTTGAAGCTTTGGATAAATCCACCAAAATAAATTTCTAAAGAGAAAAATAAACTCCAAAAATAAAAAAACATAGCCATTTCGCTGATTTTTTCTTGTAAAGTGCCACAAATGGTGATTTTTTGAAATGTTTGTATGGGGAACCCCCAGGGGTGGTTCCAGGGGGTGTGCCACTGGCATAGGTGGGTCGGCCCACCAAAGTTAGTGGGGGTCGGTCATACATTTTGACTCGATTGAGGCACTCTAAATGGGTCAAAGTGAGATTTTTCAAAATTTGACCTTTCGTTTCAAAAATCGGGACATCAAAATATATTGTAGAGGTATGGTTCCTTCGGCAAAGTTTCTTATTTTGATCTCTAGAATACGATTTCCTTGTAATTTGAGCGATTTTTTTGCCTCCATACAAATCGACCCGCCCTAATATATATATATGTGTATATATACCACACAAACTTATCTAATCTCGCCCACTTTTGTACAGACATTGTTACGCTAAGCCATCTGCATCATGTATTTCTATCATTCAAAAAACAACACATCACAAAACAAAAAAAGAACATAAAATATATGAACATAACCAGCGGAAATTTATAAGAAATTCTTTACGTACTTACATATGTGTACATGAGAACATACAGTAGTGTGCAGATGAAGTTTACCACCAAACATAAAAATAAAAATTTTAACTAGACCTGGGGCCTAATTCTGACATTGGTATACGATGGAATAATATGTATCGAAATTTTTAGTGACAATAATCGATAGCGAGCCGAACGGTCGCTCGCAACCTTGCGAGATTTTAGACGTAATTAGAGTTGGGCAAAAAAGTTCCTTTTTGGAATCGTTCCGACCGAGCCCAAAGGTAGAAGAAACTACGTTTTTCCTTTCGTTCCTTGCTCCTCTGTTTTACTTTTAACAGGAACGAACGAGGAACGAGAGTACTCTCTTATGTTGCTCAAAAGGACATAAAAAGATAACAAAAGTAATTTTTATAACAATGCATATGCAAACAGAACAAAAATTAAAAACTACATAAGAACAGTCATCGTTATATCAACAAAAAAAATAAAAAAGGTACTAAAAGCAATTTTAATGTAAAGTACCCATTTCACTTTATTTCAGGTTTTCATCTCAACCATTTTTTCATTTGGTACCTTTCTCATGAAATGGGTAAAAAATAGTCGTCCGCCATATTGCGTTTTCAGAAATATCATTATATTTTATGCTCTCTTCAATAATACTAGTAATACTATATAGATAAATAGTAGATAACCAAATCAAGAAATGGATTTTATTATAGCGCGTTCTTAAATTGTCGCACATCCACCCGGAACTTAACTGTTGACTCAACATTTCTCCAGTTATAACTTAAAATCGTTCGCCATGGATTTCAATCAATGTAATTTTGTCTTCAGTGAACTTACATTTTTCCTTGTCAATATGAAAAATTTTAATATTTTTGAAAATGATTCTGCTGAACCCAACAGAGAATAAAAAAGAACTTTGCTTTTTTAAATTAAATTAAAAAAAAGGTTAAAATTATACATGAAGCTAAAACGTAAATTTCTATGCTAAAACACAAAAAAGGCTAAACTGGCATTACAGTTGATTACCTTTACAAAAAAATATTTTCAAGTGGAGAGCGGTGTTGCTAAATATGAAAAGATTATCATATTTCAGGCAGTTTTTTGGAAATTTTGCATTCATATTGACTGCCTTGATTTCTTATATCAAACAAATTATGAAAAGTGGAGTTAAGAGTTTCCACACATGAAAAACATATATTTCGTTTTTAGGAAATTCAGTTGAAATTTCTCACACACATTGAGTCATTCGATTACATCCAGCAAAATATTATATTAGAAAAGTGTTGCCAAATATGAAAAAGGGTATTTTTAGTTTTTTTTTATCAATTACTTTAAAAGAACGGGAAAACAAGCCATTAAATATTTTCCTAATTACACAAACTGTTCAGCAATGTATCGACTTTTGGTATTATTAAATTTATTATCTTCTTCATTCGACAATATTTAACCACATTAATTGTAATTTTTTATTTTCTGTTATTTTTCATTCCTAATATTTATTAAAAAAAAATTAATCGTATGTAGTCTACATATACACAATATAAAGTAACAAGTTTAGGCTCTTTTAGGGCCCGGAATTACATGAGCATATAGTTCTGTATTGAGTTTCACTCGTAAAGCCGCTATTCAACATACCTTCCTGAGAAAATTTCTAGGTCTGAACGACGCACTGTGGACCATTTCACGAGAAGGCGGCCAAAAATCATTTTTTTCATGGTCACCGATTTTAAAGTTATGTTATCCTTTTTTATTTTAAATTAAATACCAGTGAACCTCAGGAGCCTAAAAATTACAACTCTATTTCAACCACATCACAGCGAATAGAGTGATCCAAAAAGAACTTTTTCAGTATTTTGCAAAAATTAAAAATTCCTTAGTAAATTTTAATTTTAATGTGACTATAACTTTTTTGTTTTAAAATATTTCAAAGGAAAATAAATTTTAAATGTAAAAGCTATTAGTGCCATAAAAAATAAAATCTTTGTGTCTTTTAGAAATTTTTAAAAATTTTTTGTTCGAAAATCTCTCACTTAATAGAGCATAACTCCTTAGCTTCAAAAGACTACAAAAAAACCTGCACTCTTTTGTACTTCAAAGCCTCCCCTACACGCCTCTATCCCATTGTATACCCGCCAGTTGCCACCCGTGTGCACCAGAACTATTTTTCTCTCTCAAGGTCAGATATTTTGTGCAAAATTTATTAATACAAAAGTAAAAAAAAAATTCTTTTTCTCCACAGATTTAGAACGTTCACAAATTACATTGTTTAAATACCTAAAAAACCGGAAAAACATCTAAAATATTTAAATAGCAGTTAGAAAACTTGTACAACCACACTCGTGATATTTTTTCAAGATAAGAACAGGTATGTTTTACCTTTTACTAGGGGTTAGGTTCAGTGTTTTTTATGATTCAAATGGTGGTAGTAAAAGATAAAAAAAATTGTATTTTAGGTAGTTGCAAGAAAATATTTATATTTATATATATGTATATTATTATATTTATTTCCAACAAAAATGATGTGAACGATATAATGTTGCACATAGTCAACAATAAATTTTTTAAAACATGTAATCTACAAGAAATTTAAGTACATAAAAATAATTTTTAGTTTTGCACTGAGTTTGAGAAATTGGTACACTGAATGCTCCAGGGAATGCAGCAGGGAAAAGATGTACAAACGTCACCACGTGTGGCTATCAAAGGAATTTATTTTTGAGAGTTCATCTACAACCGTTAAAGAAAGTGGAAAAAAGGGTCGACCAGCTAAACCAATTGTTGAATGTAGTGAAAGCTTTAGAATATCAATGAAGAAGTTTCTCAAGGAATCATTAAGGATTCATTTTTGCACCAAATTCAACCAACACAAAATAAGAAAAATAAAATTTAAATAATTGAAAAAATACTAGAAGCCAGAGTAAAGCGCACAAAGAGAATTTTTAAAAGTGTTCCTACACCAACTGAAGATAAAAAATTTACTCCTGAAGAAGCGTTCGCACTATTTTTGGATTTGAAATTGACTAAAAATCAGTATAAAAAATTGCGAAAAAAGAATTGTGGCATTTTTCCAGAGTATCGAGATTTAGTTTCTGTCAAAAAAGAATGCTTACCTTCACAAACTGCTATTAGTGTCACTTCAGTTCAGCAGAAATAAAATTGCAAGATCTTTGTTTCCCGCAGATCCGCCCCTGCGTTATTAATAAACAGTTGTTCTTTCGTGTACTTCAACCTGTTCTTTAAAAACTCTATTTCTATTTTTTGCTAAAATCTTTGCTGTAAAGCGTACACACATATTTACTTACAACTATACATATTTAAGTTCCACAATATAATTTAGTTATTTTTCTTTTCTTATAGTTAACCGTTCAGAGAGGTTTTTTCATACATATGTACATGTTCTTATGTACGCAAGTGTATATTCGATTTGTTTAAGTTTGTATGTATGTTCGCTGATTTTCTTTTGCTAATAAAAATGTATGTAAATGCATATATTAAAATTTTTTCACTTTGCTTTGAGTTGTAATAAAGTATGGTCTTGGATAAAATAAAGAACATTTTGATTTAAAGTAAAAGCTCTTTAAAACTTTAACTTCACAATCACAAAACAATCTTCTTGAATATACTGCAGAACGATTGCTAAAGACGCTTGATGTGATCATTTGAAAAAAGTTGGGAATGGCAGCATTACTTTAATTTGTAAATGGGGATGGATCCTCTGGTCAGAAACAATACAAACAATGCAATGCTGAAAATTTATCAGATGCTAATTTATTTATGGTATCTTTTGTTCGATTGCGCTTAACAAAAAGTTATACCGGCTTAGAGCCGTCAACTAGTAGAGCAACAGAAATTGATGTATGGAAAAATTATATTCCCTCTACAACAAAGTATTGCAGACCTATAAAATTTACATTCAAAAAGGAAACAAAAGATATCGTAACTGAAGAAATTCAAAATATAAAAGGTCAAATTAATGAACTTCAACCAGTAATATTTAAATTTGAAGACCAACACATTGAAGTAAATTTTAAAATGTGTCTCACAAAGATTGATGGAAAAATTGCACAAGCTTTAACCGAAACAAAAACATCGTCAAGCTGCATTATATGCCAAAAGACCTCAGGCCAATTAAGCCAACCCCCACCACATGACGATAGTTTTAAGGAAGCTTACGAATTTGGATTGTCACCTCTTCATGCTAGAATACGTTTTATGGAACACATTCTTAAATTGGGTTATGATTTGGAATTTGGTCCTCTATGTGAAACAGTGAGAAAAAACAAAGAAAATTAAGAAAAAAGAAAGCAGAAAAAGAAACAAATTCATGAAAATATTTTCAGCTAGGCCTCATAATCGACCAACCAAAACAAGGAGAAGGAAACTCAAATGATGGGAATACTGCAAAACAGATTTTTTTTCGATTCAGAAACTGCAGCATCTATCACAGGTGTAGATCATGAATTAAAGAGACGATTCAAAATCATATTAGAAGTTATAGCATGCAGCAAAAAGATAAATGCAAAAAAATTTGTAGAGCACGCCAACAAAACAGCTATACTTTTTAAAGAAAAATTCTCTTGGAGATTTATGCCATCCACAGTACATAACATTTTGTACCATGGGGAACAAATAATTCAACATAATTTGCTACCAATAAGAGATGTATCTGAAGAAAAAAGACAAAGACTACAGATTCCTTCGCGGGCACAACACCAGAAAAATGTCCAGATATTCTACTAATGAAGACCTTATCACTATTTTGTTGTGCACTTCAGATCCATATATATCCAACATTCGACAAAAATGAAAACTATCTCCATTCAATTCGATGTAGAAGCTAAACAACTTCTAGAACGTGAAAATCAAAGCTATTTAGAAGAAATATTTTCTAAAACTGTTTAATTTATAGTAGTTTTTAATTGCACTAAGTTATAGTCGTTTTTATATAGATAACAATTTTTATAATCAATATTTATTTTATAAATTTAATACTCGTATAGAAATATTACGAGTATTAAAAAAACTAAAATTAACTAAAATGGAAACATACGACTATATCATAAAAACTTTTCTATATTAGCTAAATTTGAACTAAAAATGTACGGGGGCCAAAATTTGACATTTTCTATCAAAATTTAAATTAGAAAATCGTTAATAAGTATTACCTGTAAAACTTTTTAAAAAAGAAGGCATTATATTAAAAAACCTGTTTTAATATTTCACTTTTATACTAAAATTCAACTGAAAACTAAAGTATATGTAAAAAACGTTCCGTAACTTTCTTATCGGTCGATTTTTACGTTTTATACTAAAACTTAAAGGCCAAAGTCCCACGTACTAAACAAAACAACCCGCGTATCAAAATTACAATCCAATCAAAATGTATAGATTTTTGACCGCCTTCTCGTGGAATGGTCCAATGTGCAACGGTACATTTAAAGTAATGAGTTCCATGATTTTTAATTTTATATTCAACCCTTTGGGGACGATGAATTTTCCGCTGGAAATTTTTAATATTTTATTGTGGATTCTTCCTCGGAAATGTAATACTTAAAAACTAAAGTTTAAAAAAAATAAAGAAATCAAAATATAAAAATTTTTCCTCAATCTACGAGTAAAATCATGGGATATATATGTCCCATTCGTCGTTAGCGGTAAAAATTTGGGAAAAAATGCACTGAACATTTAAAAGTATTTTTTCGTTACAAACAGTAAACAGAAAACCGTATGCACTAACGCACTCTCTACTTAAATTAAAAAAACAAACAAAAACGATATAAACTAGCAGTTTTTGTTTTAAGCCAAACCAAATGTATGTCAGAGTATGGTAAAATTTGATGGGAGATGTAGGAGGAAAGAATTAGAGGTGTTTGTGGACATTCGACTTAAGTTTTCCAACGTCTAAATTGGCGATCAGAGAGTTTATTCCAAGTACGAATAGTTCGGCTACAAAACGAACTTTCTCTGTAATGTGCGATTCGCTTCTCAATCGACTGCAAATAGCACAATCTTGTCGCATGTAAAAATGTCCCAGCTTCGGGAGAGAGTTCCCTGTTATCATTGCATTCACGTAAGTCAATTGATTTCACCGATAAGCATCTACTTTGAAGCAGCGCCTATACATGAGAGTTCCGTATAGGTGATATAGATAGTAAGGAGATCAGATGGAATGAAGTACTTCTTACACAACTAAGTTAGATTTTGATATAAGAATAATTTCACAATTTTATATATTTTTTTCTTGTGTTATTTTACTAAATTGTTTGTTGTCTTCTTTAATTTTCAATTATAAAAAGTTAAATGAAATAAAAATTCGCCTTTATTTTTAAAGTTGACGTCGAATGGAAACATATGTCATATTTTTCCTATTTTTATCCCACCGGACAAAAGTATAGAACTAATTGATAATGCAAGGTATTTACGAATTTCCATAAGTCATTGGTGCATCTAATACAAAGTTTCTACAATAGCAGTAATTAGATCCGGTGCTAATAGGAAACTAAAATTTGGTAAAAAAAATAATAAAATTGAAACAATAAAACTTCAATTTTAATACCATTTGTTTTTTATCGTACAGTATTGACTTTTGTCAAAAACCATTGGAAAATTTTGGTGGAACGATGAGAAAACCAATCATATGTGTCCCATTCGTCGTTAAAGGGCTATATTGCAATGTAGTCGTGATATTATTTTCACTATACACTTAGCATCATCAAAATACCAGTATATAATACATTTGGAAAATGGTGGGAAGTTAAATCAAGAAGAAGTTGGTGTTAAAAGAAAAATTCATAAATTTTTAACTCTTATTTGACAGTTATTAAGAAAAAAATATTGTATAAATTCTGCTTTCCTTCAATATCCTTGGTATTCCCCAAGAAAAAAGAAAAACAGACTACCACAGTATTTGTGCCACTTGGCTGCCGCAAAACCAGAACGAGTTTAATTTAAGTTTATGAACTGCATTGAAACAGTTAATCTGTTCATTGTAAAGTAGTTCACTTGCTGCCACTCCTGCTGTTGATTATTCCTTATTTGTTATTTATTTATGCGTTAGTGGTGCTTAGAGGTGTAAAAGTTGTTGTACGATTTAATGTTTTCACCCAACATTTTATCTTTAAGTGGAACATGTTTAAAAATGATTTCTGATTCACTAGTAGGCTCTATTCTCCTTTCTGCTTTCAGCATGCCACATTGATGCTGCTTCCATTTTTTTTATTTAATTTTTTTTTTGTTTTGTTGTCTTTACAAAACTTTTAGTTTTATGAATGAAAAAAAATAAATAAAAATAAATAATTGTTCTCTAGTTTTGTTTCGGTATAAGAAGTTTATAAAATTTTCACTGCCGACAACTATAAAATTACACACATACCAAAACTTACACAAAGAAAGAAAAAAAATAATAAAATATAAGAGAAGAAAACTTGTGTTTGCAACTTTTGTTAAACTTTTATCAATTTGACCCAAATTGCATTTGGTGCAAATGAGTGCGTTTATATATACATGTTAACAATATTGTCATTATTCTTTTATTTCACAGTCACACTAGGAGGAAAAATGTTTGAGGTTATTATATTTTTGTATTTCGGTGTTTCTAGACAACAGCAGACATACTCGTACATATGCGAATATGTAGAAATAAGTGATCCACATATTTCTAGCAAACCTTCAGAATACGATTCTATAAATGTAAAAAGCATTACCCAATACTTAAAGTTTATTCAAATAAACAGTTTATTTTAATTCAAATTTTTAAACATACCTTCATCTTATATACATATATTTTCAACAAATCAATTCAAATAGAATATAAAGTCAGAATTTCTTTGAAATTATTTTGAAAAATTTAAAGTCGCCCTACAAACGGTTCTTTAGCGTCGTACTAACTATGCCAATGCTGACCCATTGTCAGTCGGTAGGTTATTGTCGGAAGGTTTCAGTGGCGAAGGCATAGTCACTGGTCACTGAACAGTGACGGTTTCAGCTGTATCCAATCCACAGGCACATCACGCCCTCCTTCGTCGGTATTGTGTAGCATAGGCGAAGTAAAATAATTACTAAAAATGGGTACTAAAATCGAAGCATCAAAATTTAATACGTCTCCTTGACATCAGAGACGCTACAAGACTACTATAAAAACAAATAACGTGCAAAAAACAGTGTTGTAAGATAGTGAAGTTTCACCTCCTATCATTTCTCCTACTATTCTACTTTTCTATAGTTGCTGCTGGTCCAAGAAAAAAAAAATATCAGTGTCAATGCAATTAAACCAGCGACATTTTGTTGTGGAGTTTACAGATTTGCTAATGATACATTATATCATTTCTTTTCGCAAATGCTGCTGGTAATGCCATTTCAGCCAAAAGGCTACAGAGCCGCCATTAAAGACTTTTTATGGTCTGAATGAATGGAAGACATCAGAATGAATAACTTTTGGTTTCATTAGGAAGGCGCACCCCATCACACCTTCAAACTGTTACTCTTATGCAAACTAATTCCGGTGAGAATACAGGGTTATTCATTTTTCGCTTTCAAAAGTTAAGTTAAATAAAACGCACATAAAGCTATGAGTTCGGTGTCAAAATTAACACGACTTTGCTTTATAATTAACACTGCAGAGTTGTGCAATAATTAAGCTATCTCTTTCTACCGCTTTCACCACCTGTCACTATCCCTCTATCTATCTAGTTCCAGTGCAATGCATAGCTATTTTGACCCACCCTATATTATATCTACATATGAAAATTAAATGGTCCATACATACATATGTAATCTGATTACTTGAGAACGGCTGAATCGTTTTGCCGAAAGTTTTTCCGTTACGTTTGAAATCTTGACATGGTTTGAATGAAAAAAAATTTTCAAAATTTCCGGCAAAATAAATGTGAAATAATGTTCGTTAACAAACACATCACAGGAGAACGACTGGATCAATTTCGATTATTTTCTTTGTTTATGGTTTGAAATATTTCGTGGATGGTTTTTGGGGAAACAAAAGCTGGAATAAGTAGGAAGGCGATTTTAATGAAACGTCAAACATAAATGTAAAAAATAAAGGTCACATAAGTAATATATAAAAAAAATATGTAAACGATATGCGGAGAGGGCAACATATGTATCCAACCAATTTTCATAAAATTTTAAATATCTGTGTATACTATTGGGGGATTCAAATGGTGTTATATAGTCATATGTTTTAAAATAATAACACGAAAGAATATGACTGTTCACAATAGTCATAATTTAGTATGTTGTTTCAAACAATTCATTCCGTTGATAAGAAAAATCACTTTTATATATATTTGCTATCTAAATGCTAAAAACACGTGAAAAACGAAAAATTATTCGACTTTTTAATATATGATGTATATAAATAGTTACTGTATGGGTATCTATTCGAAATCAACTGATTCAGATTAGCTTAGAATGCATGACTTTAACATAAGGATGTCATTAGCAAGCATGTGTTCTCATTTAACGAAACAACTAGTCATTTAAATGAGTATTTATAACCAATGAATGCACCATGATTTGGTTACGTTTTAGCAAGGGTCAATGAGTTCCTGTACCACATTTAAAAATATATTTAAATTATATTACAACTACGCTATTTTTCATATGAATTAATCGGCAAATTTGTTTTCCTTGAGTTCAATACTGTTAATCTTGTTAACATTTAAGATGGCATTAAAAATTAACTCATATAAAGAAGTGCTTAAGAAGTCATGAAAATACCATTAATAGTGAACGCATAAACTTTTTTTTTTGTGTTGTAAATTACTAAATCCTGTTATAAGTCCATTTTTATTTGGTTTTTTATCTTGGACCAGCACTCAGGAGATGACCTCTACATATGCGGTGCATGTACTGGAACTAGTGGAAAGGGATGATAGGAGAAATGGCAGAAGGTGAAGCTTTACTATCTTACAACACTGCTTTTTCACGTTATTTGTTTTTATACCAGTGCTGTAGCGTCTCTGATGTCAAAGGAGACGTATGAAACTATTGATACTTCGTTTTTAGTAATTATTTTACTTCGCCGGTGCGAATAAAAGTTTGTGAATAAATAACTATAATGGATGCCTTAAATTTAATAAGAATTACATAATGAAGAAAACATTGCATTCATTGATTTCAGTTTTTTGATAGAAATTTACTGTTTCTTCAATTCGATTTAATTGCGTCTTTCTTTGACAATTCCGCTGCTCTATAATTTTAGTTTTATTTAATTATTAATTTTATTAAAACAAAATATCTAACAATAACAAATGTGTTAGAGATGTACTTAAAATTAAAACAATATAAGAAAGCTCATTATTCCAGTACTTAAAAATTGTGCAACAAGAATAATTCGTGTTATTTCGTCACAATTTCTTCACGTTTCTGAACGGAATTTACCTCTGTGACATGGCTGATATACCACTAAATACATTTAACGCACAGTTACAGCGTGCAAATAATTGATTTTGTTGAGAAAATATTTTTTGTTAAAACTCATTTTACGTTTTTATTATTAAATTTTATACTCTATTCAAAATGTGTAAAGGCTTTATTAATCGGTTTTCTAATTCCGTCGATATAAAGCAAAATGCATTGTACGCACACGCTACGAAATTTAGCCTTTGCAAGTTAGTTATCAGAGTGTATATAAAATTTCAGCAAATTTAATTCAGATAGAATTTTCTTATTTTTTTACAGCTATTAGAAGTGTTGCGGACAAGAGCTTTTTCTTGCCCTTTGATGACTTACCAAATTCCAAAATTGAATTCTATGTAAACTTAAATCACTTATCGTTAAATAATTATTCCTTCACAAATTGTTCAGAACTTATTTATTCAAAGGTTTTAAATGGACTGTCCTTAATGATAACAAAAATTCATTTCAACCCTTAATATATTTTAAATATTGTTGGGTACTCAGTTTTACGTTTTTTATGCATAGTTTTTCAATTATTGTCTTATTAAGCGGTTAATATTGATAGCTGTAAAGTTTTGGTCCAAAATTCTTGATTTTTTTCTACATTGATTTACAATGACTGTCTCGAGTAGCGGTAACTTGCATTATATTTATGTATTTGTTGTTATTATTTTAATGCACGAAACTAGTGCATTGACCACTGCATACGAATTTGACTAATTGAGACAAGTAATAAAAAGTATACCCAGTTGGAAATTCAACAAGAAGCTTTCGTAGATTATATAAATATTTATGTTATCAGGAAAAAAAATATATGTATAGGAATATATAAAATATTTTTTAACTTTTAACTTCGTCACGTCCATTTACATTTGTCACGCACAATTACACAGTACTTTTATTATACATTCTCGTTTGTTTAAGCATATAATTTAAGTACACTTCCTTACAATACAGTACCATTTACGAATTTTCGCTTCTTTCTACATCCGTTTATAAATTTGAAAAAGATTGATATCCAACTAAGTTACAGACTCACAAGTACATGCAGGTATTAAAAACCGAGCAAAATAGTTCTTCATACACAATACTTGACGAAATCAAATCTAAGCAGTTTACTCAAGAGCAGCGAAATTATCGAAAATATAATCTCACACTTGACAACAAAATTTTTCACAGTGAATTTGTAAAAATTATGGTTGTTTTCGTAATAGTAGCATTAAAATTTGATAATGAAAATTTAATTTCACACCAATTACCTCGCAAATCTGATAATGTAACCATAAAAGTTTAATAAAATTTTAAATAAAAGAATCAAATTTAAAATAAGAAATAAGTTTTACCTCTATATTGATTGACTTTGACATATCTTTTATTCGTTTGGAATGCTGCCGCATTTCTAATTCCCAGAAAAAATTAGTGCTTGCATGGAAGCAATTTTGTAAGGGAATGGAAATAGAAGCACTTGAAATTGCACTTTTATAATGCAGTACCGAAGCCGGTAAGTGACTATGCTTGGCTAGTGAAACCTTCCGACAACAACTGACCCATAAGAGAAAATACGGGATGTTTTAATGACTTTTTTTTATCTTTGGCCAGCATTCCTACATATGCGATGCATAGTGCCGGAACTATAGGAAAGGGATAGTAGGAGAAATAATAGGAGGTGAAGCTTCACTATCTTACACGTTGCACGTTATTTGTTTTTACAGCTGTGTTGTAGCGTCTCTGATGTCAAGGAGACGTATTTAATTTTGAAGCTTCGTTTTTAGTTACCATTTTAGTAGTCGGAAACGTGCAATTAAACGATTAATTGCGGTTTGGTTAGGTGCATTTCTGGTGTTGAAATAATTTCGATATGCTCGTTGTGTCAGTGAAATTGAGTGCCCATTGCAAAAGTAAAATTCTACCACGCTCGGTCGTTAAATTTTGCATGGTGGTGTAACACGGTTCGATGAATAAAATTTAAAAAAACAATAAAAATAATAATAAACAAGAAAGTTATTCAATTTTTATACGCAGGTGTGACTTTTGGCCCACCTTGTATTATCTTACTATTGTTGTATTAGTGTGAGGGTGCGTTCATCAGTCTATGTAATTGTTTATTGTTTCCTTTACATAATTGTGGTATGTGAGTTGTGTATTTATTGTGTTGTCAGTCGAAGAAAATTCAGAACGTTCTAATGAAATACGTTTATACGAGGGTGATTTACAAATTGTCGTCATTAAATGTATTTCCGTAACAATATATAAAACGGCATGTAGCTTATAGTCGACCAGCTCTCTAAAACGATCTTCATGAAATTTTCACATTTGTCATTTGTGGACCAATTTTCAAAATCAATTTTGCAAATAGAAAACGTCCACAAATTTCTTTAGCAGCGATTGTCGCAAATTGTCGGCCCTATTAATTGACTATCAAATTAATTCGTCATTTGTGGACCAATTCTCAACATTTTTTTAGATATTGAGAAAGTTCACTACATAGCACAAAGCTTTTTCCTTTAAACTTTTCTTCTAGAAAAATCTCGAATGTGCTTTTTTACTTTTTCGATATTGGAACATACATATGTATGTAGTGTAAAAGTGTACATGTACGTTCATGCCATTTAAACGTAATTTTTTTTAATATTTTTACTCACTCTCATGATATGGGTATCAAATTAAAGGTATTTTTCAGAAAGGAGCATAAAATATAATGAAATCTGTGCACACACAATATGGCGGGCGCCCCAAAATGGCAGACTATGATGTACTAGGTATGAAAGGAAAGGTATAAATGAGAAAATAATGCCCAGAAAACGCGAGCTAATATTTTTTTTACCGAATGCCATGATATGGATTTTTAAAACGCAATTTTTAAAAAGATTTACTTTTTGGAAATATACTTTGTATAAAAATTAATATGTATAAAAAAATTTCCGATAAGTTGTTTGGGGTAGCGAAGCTCACCGTGTTAATCTAGAAATAAATTAAAAACAATTACCACCAAAGAAACTTATCTGTTCCACTGTATGCTACGTTTGTATGTTTGTATAAATATTTTCACATTTCATTGTAACTGATGCTAATTTTCAGTTGCAGATTCTAAAAACTCAACATACAAATTCAGTTAAATATTCATTATTTACTTTATGTGTGCAGTGGGAAATCTTGGAGTACAATGTGATTTATAATTTAGTATAGTTTTTGTTGCTACAAAAAATATAAAAAGAGAAAAACATAACAGGATGTTTGAGAGTGTGCAGAAGAGAATTCTATAAATTGAGTTAACTTGGAAAAGCATACTAAATGATTTATGTACGATTGTATACATATTTTGTTAATATGGGGATATCAAAAACTATAATTACAATGTGTATTAAATTCTTAAGTCTATGAGATAGTTTTAAACCTGGTTGTATCATGAGATTGAGTACATTTATTTAGTCATTGACTACATTAGTTCCAGCACAATGCACCTCATGTGAGGGAGTCATCTCCTGAGTGTTGGTCCAAGATAAAAAAAATGTACCGTTCAAAAATGGTATTTATTTAAATTTGTTTTCAAAACTGGACGTTTTAAATTTTTTTCCTCCTATACAGTATGAATGCTCCCATCTACTTATGTCTTGTTAGACATTTTGAATATAATTCCATTATATTTACCTCTCTGACTACTACTACTGCTGAACGTTCTGCCAAAAACTGAGACTATTGATTCTCACAGGTTCCTTTGAAGAACTTTTTACCAGCTAAATCATTTGTTATAGACAGCAATAGTGATGTGGACTGATGCATGTCATACATACATACGTACTTACATATTAGTGATTTCGTGTCTTATCATTGTAAAATAGACACTTCACACAACCCCATAAAAAAAGATTCTACTGGTGTTAAATCGTATGATATGGGGAAATATTTTACGCCGCTTTTGCAACCGCAGTTGCTCTACATTGAGAGGTACTGATTCAAGAAAATCAAGTAATCAAAAACATAAAGGATCCACGGATTAGTACTCTAGCTAGCACCGCTTTTGTAGAAATATTTATGATTCCACCGAGCTACATACAACGCACACCAATCGTTCACAATATTGGCATTGCGGCAGATTTTCATATTCGTGAACTTCAGTGCTGCGCAAAGTTTATTGTGAAATTTAAGATCAACAGCGATTTTATTTGTAGGCCTTTCAGTAAGTATAGGGTCCGAAGCCTGCAAAAGCAAATATTTCTATAATATCTGTCATAATCTATCTGGGCGTAAAATAGAAGAACAATGTGATTGGTTGCCGAAATGAACCGTGCTGGTGTTAAAAATTTTTACAATTTGCATAAGTTGTCCAAAGGGTCCACAAAAGAACTAGTCAAATTAAATAACTAGTCGAAGAAATAAGGCGCTCCGAAATAAAATACCTAAAAAAATTAAGTAAGTGAAAAAAAAACATAAAGTGTGGAAGTTTTTGCATTATATGGAAATAAACTAAAAATTTTTTGGAAGTTCTTTATTATTTCGCAAATCCTTTTGAGACTTATTTCACAGCAGAACAAATTTGTAGTTATCAAGCCTGTTCTGCAAACCACGTGATTTCCAATCCCGCAATTTTATGGAATTGTATTATATTTTACATTTGGTCCGTGTTAATACAAACGAGTTTTAAGCCTCAGTTAGTAAGAACGTAACACGTTCGCGGCGATCATTTGGAAAAAGCTGTAACATAAGTAATGCTCGTTTAGTAAAATCGTATCGATAAAATTGTCACTTAGAAAATAGATTTTTACGTTGCAAACGTTAAACTTGGCATTACTTACATATCTTCCTTCCACTGTCGAAAACGTTTATTCTTTTTGCAAGCTTTGTACATTGCGCATAAATTAATAAACATTGAATCGATTAAATTCATTTTGTTCGCAATTCTAACTTGCTAAACGTAAGAAAGAGAGTTGTGGAACGTTTTCTACATATACTTTAGTTTTTAGTTGAAATTTAGTATAAAAGTGAAGTGTTAAAACAGGTTTTTTAATATAATGTCTTGTTTTTTCAAAACTTTCACAAGTAATACTTATTAACAATTTTCTAACTTAAATTTTATCAGAAAATGCCAAACTTTGGCCACCGTAAATTTTTATCTCTAATATTCGCAAGTGCCAAATGTTAGCTTTTTGACACAGTCAGAGCAAAAATATAATTAATTAAGTAGCGAACGGTTAAGTTCCCTGATATTAGCTCAAATTTAGCTAATATAGAAAAGTTTTAATGAAAAAGTCGTAGGTGTCCTTTTTAGTTAATTTTAATTTTTTATAATACTCGTAATATTTCTATACGAGTATTAAATTTATAAAATAAATATTGATTATAAAAATTGTTATCTATATAAAAACGACTATAACTTAGTGCACTTAAAAACTACTATAAATTAAACAATTTTAGAAAATATTTCTTCTAAATAGCTTTGATTTTCATCTTCTAGAAGTTGTTTAGCTTCTACGTCCAATTCAATAGAGATAGTTTTAATTTTTGTCGAATGTTGGACATATATGGATCTGAAGTGCACAACATGATAAGGTCTTCATTAGTAGAATAACTGGACATTTTTGTGGTGTTGTGCCCGCGAAAGAATCTGTAGTCTTTGTCTTTTTTCTTGCGCTTCTTCAGATAGATCTCCTATTGGTAGCAAATTATGTTGAATTATTTGTTCCCCATGGTACAAAATGTTATGCACTGTGGATGGTATAAATCTCCAAGAGAATTTTTTGTTATAAAGTATAGCAGTTTTGTTGGCGTGCTCTACAAATTTTTTAGCATTTATCTTTTTGCTGCATGCTATAACTTCTAATATAGTTTTAAATCGTCTTATTAATTCAGTTAAGCTTTTAAGTTACGTGAGTATTTAAAATTTATTTTGCTTTGAAATATTTTAAAACAAAAAAGTTATAGCCATACTGAAATTAAAATTGTCTAAGCAATTTAAAATTTTTTCAAAATACTGAGAAAGTTCATTTTGGATCACTCTGTTCGCTGTGATGTGGTTGAAATAGAGTTGTAATTTTTTGGCTCCCGAGGTTCACTGGTATTTACTTTCAAATGAGTAACATAACTTTAAAATCGGTGACCATGAAAAAAATAATTTTTGGCCGACTTCTCGTGAAATGATCCACAGTGCGTTGGTTAAAATTTACTGCACTAATATGCGATTCCTACATGGCAATAGCTTGAACTTTACTCAAGCCAAGACGTCCAAATTGCCAAGAAGAAAAAACTCTGTTGCACTAATTCCTACATATATACAGAGTGGTCCAAAATGAGCGATAGTGTTTAAATTCCTTATAACTTTTTTATATAATTTTAATTTTTTTTGCAGTATTTTGTAAAGTAGATTTGGGAATTTAAAATGGAACAGTACACAATTAACAACGTGCGAAAATCGTTGAACTTTATTTCTAAAATCAACGAACCATTGTTTTGCCTCAGCGTGCATATCCTCGTTATTTTAATCCGCGGTTGAACGCTCAGAGTCAACAATAAACCCTATGGTTGCAAAATTTCGACAACAAGGGGTAGTAAGTAACCTTCCTGGTGCCGGCAGACGACGAACGGTGCACGCGGATGACAATATTGAACGGCTACAGGAGAGTATTCGGTAAGAAGGAGAAACATCACACAGGAGGCGTTCGACGCACGACCCTCTCACGAGGGTTACTGGAGAGGATTTTGCATACAATAATAATGTTCCCATACAAAATTCACACTTGCGAGGGTCACAATGGCTCTTTTACGCGACATCTTTGGTGAACAAATTATTTACCGTACAAGCGATTTTAATTGGCATCCATTCATTCATCGTGGCAAGTCTATATTAATAAGCCTAACACCATACAGCAATTAGAAAATAAGGTATATTCTCAATGAGAAAATCAGTTATTCGAATTTTTTCCAATTTGTTCATTTCGACTAAAAACACAATTTTTTTTATTGTAAATTTTATGTTGGGAATGGATAAATATAACTCTCTTTCTCATCTTTGCATTTAATAAAATTTAACCTTGAAAATAAAACCTTTAAAGAAAATTTAAAAACGCTTAACTCTAAAATTTTAAAGTTGAACTTTGCGACATTTACAATAAAGCCTTGATATGTACTCATATGCGAATGTACATACATATATATATGAAAAACATATGTATAAACAATATGTTGGCAATTTACAACGCTGTTCGCAAGCCAAATACGTGAAACTCTACTTTTGTAACTGTTATACATAGTTGTCATATTAACTATTGATACTTTTACTTTATATATTCATTCCAATAACTTTGATCATTCTGTAAGGTCATAAACTGAATTAAGTATACACATTTTCTTATCTTAATAAAGAACTGGAGTTTAATTTCCAATTACCTCGGCATTGTCTTATTTGAATTCGGTTACATTTCACTGCTACTAACTCTATAAACTAACACAATATAAAAATTTATTGTATATGATGTATAAAAATATTAAAAGAAGCTTGAATACAACGTCATGAATACATCGACGCAAAGTACAAAAATTAAATTGCAACTGCGCAGTTGTTCCTATGAATTTTTTCATAGTTTTGAATATGTTTTCCGTGATTCCAAAAATTATAATCTTCTTAACATTTATGATGGCATTAAAACTGAATTCGGATAAAGAGGTTCTCAAGAAGTCATTTGGTATTTTATAATTCATAGTGAACGCATTGACTTTTTTTGCTGCGCTGCAACATATTAATAGGAAAAATTTTACCCTCACATTCATTAAATTCTTAAATAGAAAATACATATGTATGTTATATTCTATTTTCATATCGTACTAAATGATGTTTCTCCAAAAACAAAAACTAAATCTTGAAAATTAAGAAAAAATTCTACATTGAATGGCGCAGCTACTTAAAGTTGAAAAACTACTAACAAGCCCCCCACAAAACTATTGAAGTTTTTTTTCTCAAAATTTATCAACGAAAGACTACAAAACAAGCGGCGAAAAAGAAAATAAAAAACAAATAATAACATGTAACTTAACACTAACTTTTCACTTCCGTTTCACTAACGTTGGAAAGAATAAAAAAAAAAGACTGAAAAATAGAAAAATTACAACATGCACCACTATTTAAGAGCAGAAGTGTATAAGAAAAAGTTGAAAAAAATAATAATAAATAAAATCAAGAGTTTTAAGAAGTTTAATTCTTTTTGGAATAGAGTGTGTAAGCAAAAGCGCAAAAGTACCAAGAGTTTTCGGAAGTTTAATTCATTTTAAGCAGGATGTCCAAGTACAAACATCAACACACTCCCACTCTTTCAGTGAGTCAGTCGGTTCTGTTACCACTTGTAGGGAAAAGCACATCGTTCGTTACCAGTTTAAGTTAAAATAGTAATCAACATTTTCTTAAACAAGGAAGAGAACAACAAAGACAAAAAAAAATTGGGAAAAACGTTGTACTGTTGCCACTCCATCAACAAAATACTTCTGCTTCCAGTTGCATTTGAGTTGCTGTTCTTTACAGTCAGTCAGTCATTCAGCCAGTTCTTTCGCATGGCTGTTTAGCCGTTATCTAAACATCTGGAGAGTTGCAATTTATAAATTTCTTACCTCTTGTACGACTATCAAAAGTCATTTAGATGTTGGTAATTTGAAAGAAAATACTACTGCCGTTGCTGTTGCAGTTCATAATGCTTCTGTGCTGACGTTTGGTGCCCATTACTTATCGATGGTTATCAAGCAATTGCATCATCATCATTGGCCACACATAAACAAACGACAAAATATATTTGGAGGTGTATTTTCCTACATTTTATTAAACGATATTTGTCAAAGCGAGCAAAAACGCAAAGGAATTTGCGTTACCCAACAAACCACTGGATATTGGGTATGCAGTAAAGAAAACGAAAATAGATTTTTACATTTTAAAGAAATTAATAAAAGTAATAAGAAAATTAAATAGAATAGAAATTAAATCATAAATTTTTATTCCAAGTAAGGTGAGCAAAATATTAAATTATTAAAAACGCCATCGCCATGGGGTAATTACGTTGTGGTCAGTGTGGATATATGAATTTACTGTTCATAAACTAATAGAAAAACTGGAATTTCATCGATGTTGTGTCAACTATCTTCGATTTTGATCCCATGACACTTTATATCATTGTCATGTCAATCTTTACATCAGCATGTCATGAGTGTCAAAGATGATAATTCTGTCATCAATGTAATGACACACCGACATCAGAGAATTGATTGCCTACTACGAGCTGTTAGGGACATAAATGAAGATTAGAAAAATGCGAAGTGTTTTATTATTTAGTCTGATACTTGTCTGGAACTAGGTCCTGAGTTTGGTTTTGTAGTCAACATACCTGTAGTACTTCAGCCAACGCCACCACACATGTGATTTTATCCAACGAATTTTTATTTGGTATTAGACGAGCATTCGATAGAGATAACGTTATTCTGAATTAATTAGTATAAATTTTTGGTTATTTTTTTAAATGGGCCAACATTATAAATGTTTGTATGTTTGGATAACTTGACAGATTTCTGTTTGTTACTTCAGAATTCTGACATTTATGAACCGATTTCGAAAATGTTTCTTTCATTCGACTGTGTGTGTACCAACTTGCGTTGAATTTTTTCCAAATGGGCAGTGCCATGCTCATAAAAATGAATTAAACGTTCTCCAGGAGTTTTTTTTGACATTTTTTGTTCCTTTGCAAATACAGTAGGTCCTCTTGACTAACTTTATAAGAAAAATAATTTTAAGTAGACATCAGTGTTGTCTGACGTGGAAAATATATTTTTTGTTTTTAGTAGTTTTTGGTTGTTTTTGTTTGTTTTTGTTGTGTTTTCTCACGCGCAGTGGATACCTTGAGTGCATCCATCAAAAATTATGTTTGAAAACTACATAAGTACAAAGCAGTGTTTCCAAATAAGCAAAAATATGTTTTTACATTTTTGCCAGAAATTCTCAGAAATTTATGAATTATGTTCTTCTATTTTAAATACCCTTTCAAGTTGTTTTCTTATTATTTACTACTTGAAACAGAGATATAATTAACAAAAACATATTAAAAATTTACATACATATACTCAACAAAAATAATAAAAAGCATATTTCAAAACTATAATGATTTCTTTAATTTTATTGATTTTAATGTAAATGTTCGTTCATGTTATTAAGCGTAATGTTATTTTGTCCTTAAACAGCGCTCAGTGCTTAATTATTTCGAATATTATTTCATTATCAATGGCCTGAAAGGTTCTTAACCATAGACTTAATTCAATAAATAAATTAAAAAAAACTATCGAATACAATTCTTAGATAGAAAACATGTTGTATTATAATCGATGTAATACTCACGACACTTTTTAACTTGTAATCCAGTAAAAGAAATAATTTGAATGCAGTAATTTCGATTTCCAAACGAATTTAAATAGTTATTTTGCAAAATTCACGATTCAGGATCATGATTATTAAATGTCCACGGCAAATTAAAATTTCTCTTTTCTGTAATGAAATTATGTTATATGATTGATGTAAACATAAACAAAGCCATGGTAAGTATGTTTGCGACCAACAAGTATATTAACTGCAACCATAATATTGTTACCGTAATTAAGTTTGTGATCACCACACCAAGATGTTGCACAAAAGTGAGGTAGACATACATACTGTGTCTTTTTATCATCCATAGAATTTGATTTCATTGATAAATACCTGGAAATAAACCCATTATTGCTAAAAAAAAATTGTCTTTGATATTGATCGAAATTTCTATTTGTATTCTGTAGAAAACTCATATGGCATTTTGAAGAAAAATTTGTCCTTGATAGTCAAAACAAGTCGTTCTGGACCATGCATGGAATACGGGAGGGATGAAGCATATTTTGGAAACCAAATGCTTTCGAATATTATGCAATTGAGACTACATTTTTCTATACACTCATGCCCTACGTTGATGTCATCATTTTAATAAAGGCAAAGCCAGCCTGTTTAGTATCCTTAGCAAAATTGACATACTAAGTATTTAATTCAATACTTCGACCATAAATTTTGTTCAAGTTTTTAAATAAATATTTTAAACACCTTATCGACATTTGCATTTGCCCATCCAACTAAAACAGAATTTATCTCAAAACTCCATGCCAATAAGTAACACTTTCACTTTTCAACTTAAATATTCAAGAGCTCTAACAAAGCAATTGTGTGTCTTTTTTTTAAAAACTTGTCAACACTTCACAAACATTTTATTTTAAACAATGGATAAGCAGTCAAAATATAAAAAAGCAAACGTTTACACTACAAATCCGGCAAACATCTCATCACGTATTCATCTATTTTACTGGCACAAGCAGACACAATCAGATGAAGGTATTTGCTTCATTGTTTAAGCCACCAGAAGATAAACTATTTTTAGTTTTTGTCATAACAACCGTTCAAGCCACCCATCTCATCGTTAAGAACTAAATCCACCCACCCCTCTAAAAATTATCAACCAGCTTGGTTTGCCTCTATGAATATAAAGTTTAATCGAAATTTACACAAAACATTGTCAACTTTAATTTATTATCAATAAATTTTCATTAGCATCGTAACCCCTTTTTACGACACCTGCAGGACAAATGAGAAATAGGGATATCCTTCCAAAATGAACTCAGTACATGCAATCATAATAGACAAGGTAAGCAAATACTAACAACAACGGCAACAACATTCATTGGACGACAACAATAACATGAGCAGAGAAAAATAAGCATATAAAGTGAACATCAATACCAGCAAGAGCCGCAGGGGAGAAAGAATATGCTCATGTGCGTCCCAGATCTCTAAAATAATAGAAACATTTTTTAACAGGTTTAGCACAAAATAAAAATAATTGCACATACATATGAATCTAAATATTTATTTTAATAAATTTTATGAAAGTATGTTTCCTAAAAATTAAAATAAAATATACGAAAAAATAATACAATATCGTACTATCGAGATAATGACAATATCGTAAGAAGTTATACTCAAAAAATATGAAATAAAAATCGTAGACTGAAGTGTGCACGGGTGATGGAGACAATGTGATGGGGACCGATATAAGGTTCGTTCGTGCTTTCGAAGTAGTGCAGTGTTTTCCATCCTGAGGTCTTGGCGATATCGAGGGCTACTAAATTTGGTGGCTCCGGAGGAAACTGTGGAAGACGATATTATCTTCTACATCGACAGTCAGGCATCGCCAAAAGTATTGGAGGAAAAGACTGTAAAGTGAAAGTTAGTTAGCGATTACGGGGGGCCTCGGATATTCGCAACGTCAGGCTGTGCTGGATATCTAGTTATTGCATAGTGGGGGTTCTGATAGGAAATGGAAAAGGCGCAACTCTTATCTTCTTCTCATCACCAAGAGACCATGTAATACATTATGATATATGGGCCATTGCATTGAATTTCAGCGAGGCCGGTTGAGGTAAGTGGGCAACAGATTCCCTTGGGGAAGCTGGGTGATATCGCCAAGTTTAGCATAAAGGATATCAGGGGCTTCATAGTGCGGATATGTTGACTGTAGGACAGTTGTGCGGAGGCGGGATCTGGCATCCTTTTATTCTTCTCTAATCTATTCTTTCTTTTTACATTTCCTCGAAGAAATTCACAATAGATCCTATGGGTCTCCAAACGGAAGTGTCCCCGTAGGACAAAATCTTCTGAACTCATCATCTGCTAACATCAGTCAAGTTTCAAGAGCAGTTCCTGACAAAAGGAAGTAAAATTTTTATTACTCTACTAGCAGGACCTAATCTACGTAGAAGGCCCTAGGTAAATAATTAAAAGTTTATCAAGTAGGAGCATACATTTTTGGAGCTGAGGATTTTTATTGTTGTGCAAAGCGAATAAACAAACTCTTTCATTTTAAACATATTTAATAAAAAAAACAATATATTTGTATAATTTGAAATTATTAAAATCAATATTTTTCATGAAATTATTTAAAAGTGTTTTATTGCAATGCGCTTAGGAAATTGAATTCGCTTAAATTCAAATAGCATATCTGATGGAACGATTAGAATACGTGGAATAAGTACGTTTTCCCCTTTATATTTGCCGGTTCATATTGTAGCTTCAATTATATTGTTTAGTAATTTTTTACACCCAATCCTGTTCCATTACAAAGTCTCTGTTATTTTAAATTTCTTAAAAGAATTATTGACGCACCAATTTTTAATTATAGATTGTGGGGTGTAGTCCCAGGTAAATCTAGTGAATTTAAAAATTCGGTTGGGTAGTTCACAAATTGTTGATCGAGGAGTAACTGGTAATGTTTGTCCAAAATGTCCTGACAGTAATAAAAGAGCACCTACGGATGGGGTTTGAGACTACGTAAATCCTGGAAAGTTCCACACAAAGAAGATGATATTGCCAACGCTATATTATCACTTGATCTAATGTTGCTTATCGGCTTATCGGCCACTTTGCATGTTGGATGTTGCCGGCAAGCTGTTGGAGAATCTACTGCAAAGAAGGCTGGCGGAGGCCGTGAGGATGACTGGCTGACGGATAGACAGCATGGCTTCAGACCTGGCAGGTTAACGCTCGGGGCGATTGCTGATGTGGTTGAGTGCTTCGAGCGCGCTCAGAGCGAGAGGCGCTATTATCCGAAGCGCATAGTTGTCCTGGCAACACTCGACGTTCGGAATGCCTTCAACAGTCTACGATGGGCTGATGTTCTAGAGGCGCTACGGGGGAGGTTTCGTATTCCCGGATACTTGTATAGAATTCTCCATAGTTATCTGGACGATCGGGTACTGTTGTACGATACGCCGACGGGGCGGAGGAGCAGGACGATCACTTCCGGCGCGGCCCAGGATGGAATCTGACCTACGATGGGATCTTTGGGGTGGAAATGCCCGAGGATTCTCAGCTCGTGGGATACGCGGATGATATAGCGGCGGTGATCTTGGCGCGGGATATGGATGACGCCAGGGGGAAGCTGAACCGGGTCATGATTAGGACCCGGATGTGGCTTGATGACCACGGCTTGGAATTGGCCAGGGAAAAGACCGAGGTGATGTTGATGACGCGGGCACACATACCACTCGGCGTCGGCATGCGGATAGGGGATGTGTCTCTGGTTACCCAGAGTGCCATAAGGTATTAGGGCGTCAGACTCGACTGTAGGCTGACTTACTGGACCCAAATACGGCATGTGGCGACTAGGGCGGCGAAGATGACTGGCATGTTGAGCAGACTCATGGCGAATGTCGGAGGCCCGACACAGAGCAAGAGGAGGCTGATTATGGCGGTCACGAAGTCGATCTTGCTGCATGGGAGCGAGATTTGGGGAAATGTACTGGGTGAGAAAACCAAACGCAGGGTACTCGAGGCGGTACAGCGGCGGCGGCCCCTAGGGTTGCTTCGGCTTACCGCACGGTCTCGGGCGCTGCGGTCCTGGTGATATGTGGGGAAATACCCATAGACCTCTTGGCGCGCGAGCGGTGGGTGGCTTGGAACTCGAGGGGGGAGGGCCCCAAACTGTCCGGCGATGGCAGGACAGGTGGACCGCGGACACGGAGGAGGGAATTTTTTAGTGGCAACACCACTCGACGCAGAAGACGACGGTCTCTGTAAGTGCGAAGGCATTTTCAACCCTACCTCACACGCCAAAAAAAATAAAAAAAAATGTTGCTAAAATCATTGAAATAAAATAGGTTTGTCCTGTATCTGTTTCCTGCGCCCTCGTTCGACGGTATTGTAGTAAAATAATTACTAAAAATGGCTGCTAAAAACAAACCTTGAAGATAGAATGCGTCAAGGACACGCAAAAACGACCAATAGCGTTGTTGTAAGATAGTGAAGCTGCACCTCTTGTGATTTCTCTAACTATCGCTTTTCTCTAGTTACACTACAATGCATCGCACGTGTAGCGGTCTTATTCTAAGTGCTGGTCTTGTGGATTACTATAAACTGAAGCCGGTACCGTTCAATGAGCTGTGACTATGCCTTCGCCACTGAAACCTTCCGACAACAACTGACACAAAGACACACTAATGCACCTCAGAAAAAATACGAGATGTTTTTATGATTTAGTCTGAAACTGACGTCGAACTCAGGACTTTTTTGGTCTTGTAGTTGACGTGCAGACTACTTCAGTCATCGCTACCCTCTATTTAATACAAAAAGGCTTTATTTGTTATCAACTCCCATGGGGTTGTCGTACTCAATTGACGATTTGGCCAACTCTTTTCATTAATTGAAAACATCTGTAAATATATATATGTATATACACCACGGAATAAATCTGGCGTATCAGAAAAATAAATATTTCAGGATATACAAAAAATTCTTTCAATTACTTCAAATACTCAGTTCTTAGTACAGAATATAATTAGCTAAATACACTGTGTAAGAATTAGATCCTAAAATTTTCTTTAATTTCGTTAACAACAACTGTCTTTCCTAAGTTCATGAAATTTCCATATACTGAGTCCAGTGAAAAATTCTCTGTTAGTAACATATTCACTCACGTTTTTGCCTCCACATATTCTGAAACTCAGTATAATGTTTCTGGATCTGATGCCATGGCGAGTTAGGTATTAAAAAGTTATGGATCTGCTTTAGTGGAGCCTCTATCTACAATCTTCAATTCTCAATTCATATATTTTGTTTAAATACGGACATCAGTAATTAGAGACGTATAGCAAAACTAACGGCCATTTTGACAATCTGATTATTTTACTTTTAACAGAAGATTAACTAATTGTCGGTTTGCTTAACAGGCACTATTTCATCGAGGGTTAATCATTTAATTTTCTGAGGGATGGTTAGTTAAGAAAAGAATTTGCCAAAAAGTATGGCAATATTGTTTGTATTTTGTTTACAAAAAATAATATAATGACAGGAAAATAGAAAAAAGCTTAATTATTAAAAAAAAAAAAACATTAAAGTATACTGAAAGAAAATGGCGGAATTTTCATCAGCAAAAAATTCTTCCAGCTTGGAACAACTAAAAAAAAACAAGTGCAACAGGTAAAATATTGGTCCATAAAAATATTAAGATATACACATGTTTTTGTAGAGCCTTCAATTTCACAGCAAGATTTTTTTTGATTGATTGAAAAAATATAACTGTTGTTTTTCCATTTTTTATAATGATTTTTGGATGTGTACAATTTTTTCATTTATAAGTTTAACAGACACTTTTTCGTTAAATGGTTCCAACTGAGTTTTAATCAGACATTGTGAAAATGGCCGTAATTGTTATTCAAAAACTTTTTGAAAAACGTGTAATGGATTGTCCTATTCATCAAGTTTCTGCCTTATTGTCAGCACTGCAAACATGGATTTCGGAAAGGAACCTTCACATAACAACGTTAGTGAATAGAGGTTTTGCCAATGGTCTTCACACTGGTGTTATTTCAGCAAGGTTCGATTTTGTTTCTTCTTTTTATTAATATACTTGTCAGAAGTAATTAAACATTGCAACGTATTACTGTATGCAGATGATATAAAATATTTGCAAGTGCGAAACTTCCTCTGACCAGCAGTATCTACAGAATGACCTGGATAATTTTCATAAATGATGTAAATTAAATTTAATGGAACTGAACTAGAAAAATGTTAACATATGCAATTTCCAAGAGTACTATCTATTGATGTAATTCCGGATTTGGGTATATAGTTGGATAAACTTCATCACGTAACGATAACTGTGAAAAAATCCCGTATCATCCTAGCATTTATTAAAAGATGCGTGAAGCAATTCGATGATCCCTTTATCACCAGAAGACTTTTTACTTCGCTTCGCTAAGAATACGGTTGCATTATTTGGGACCCGCTATATAATATTCATAATAATAGTTCGAGATGTTTACAGAGGCCGTTTGGTACTACCATCATACGCTACGCGATTAATTTACCAACTTTAAAAAGTTGGAGAACAATGCTTAACATTTCCTTTATGGTTAATCTTATAAATGACAACATCTATTCTGAATTTTTGTTGAGTAACACAAGTCTTAATATTCTTCAACGCTCACTGTGTGATGAAAATGAATGAAGTAGAAGTATCTGAGATGTTACACTATTTTTCTGGTAGGCATTGTCGAGCAAAACAACAATCTGGTTTTCAAATTTTCCAAACTTCCCCAATTGCAGATAAAAATCCAATTTTTCGTAGCCGCTTTCATTTATTAGCCTGTAATTTAGTTCAATATCAACCCATTAAAAGTTTAACTAATTTAATTAACTAATAGAAGGAACTAATTTAGAAAAAAGAGATTTTGATCTTTCGAACACTATATATCTTCTTTAAATAAACGTACTACCCATCAAATGCAAAGCAGTTATGTATTTCGGAACAGATCCATATTTTGCTTTTTTGTGACGAATTTACGCCAAATCGAAAAGACTACTTTCTAAGTTAATTGAACCATATTTTCTAGTTTATTTTAACCATGATGTAACAAATCAAGACAAGTCGTAAGTACGATGTTTATTAAGTCATTAGATATTTAATCTGAATGGTTGATATTAAGGAACATATAAAGAAATACCCTTGACATACCAGGTATGACGGAGCTGACCAAACAAAAATTGTCATAGACTGTTATTTTTTTTGGCTAATTCAATTATAATGGTCTCCTGAAAAATCTATGCTAAGTATTAAGTATGCCGTATTATCATCACATTACGACGATTTAACTGTTCATGAGTGCCCAGATCATAACTTAATTGACACAGAAAATTACTCAAATTATACAAATTGTGTTCTGGAAGATGCATCGAAACTACGGTCAATGACTTGAGAAGATATTTGAATTTACCATTGATAAAGCAGAATTATTGACTTCAAGATTGTATGAGAATCGGATGTGAAGGTAACTTCTCATCGAAAAAGACACTCTCACTATTGTAAAAAAGATGGCTTGGGTTTTTGCAATGATGTGAAAATATAGGGTCAAGTTATAAAGCGCCCACAAAAAATATGCTATTCACACGATTTCGCACTTTCGAGGGAACATATAGTTTATTCAATTTGTCGATTGTTTTTCAAGGAACTTAGGAAACAGTTAAAATATTTTTTTTTTATCTTGGACAAGCAGTTAGCAGCATGCGATGAATTATGCTGAAACCAGAAAATAAGGTTATGGGAGGTGTGATAGAGGGAGTAGTGTTTTTGTACATTCGATTTCAATCTTTCCACGGCGTTGACTGCCCTGGCGAATGAGATGACGAAGAACCTACGCAGCATGATTTATTATAGGATTATGCGGAAGGTGGCGGTTCCTGGACTCATGACTGTAGGTTGGAGGCAGGTAGCAAGTGAAGACAATAGCTACTAACAATATGAGCACATTCTTTTAAAAACTTGCAATCAACTTACACTGTATAAATATTTTTCAATTGTTTACAAGAAAAAGAAAAACTTTACTCGATATTGAGAAGACCAACAGGGTATTGCAGTAAGTGAATTTGAAAATAGAAACGGAAATATATTTGACAAGTATTTATATTCATGAAAACATACGAATGAAATGTAAGAATGTTTGTTAATGGCTGCATTTGTCTAAGTTAGTAAATGCAGCGGTATAATTCACATAATTCTGCTGGTGGTTATTGACATCAAATTGATCAGTATCATCATTGTCATCATCACCAACAGCTTAAATTTCATAACTGGGCAGAGGGACATCAATGCATGAGTAACGAATTGCGTTGTAGGAGCGTAATGTCTGCGTATAATTGTAGTGTTTATTAACTGAAACTTTGTAGACGGTGTGATTCAATGAAAAGTGTTTTTTTTTATTTATTTATCCTTTGGCTTGTTAGAAATCAAAAATTTCTGCTTAAAGAAACTGTGTATGACTTAAACATATTAAAGCGCGTTAAATTAAAAAAAACATGTGTGTTTTCATTGCACTATAAGACAACACTTGTAATAATTCAAACTACTTAAAGTTGCCAATAAAATTGTTTAACTCCCATAGCTAAATGATGAACTGCTGCATATAGTGCATATAATTAAACGAGTTTAACTTTATTGAGTCAAATTGGAAACTGAAACCACATATGATGACTATCAATAAAATCATATGATCCTAATAATCATTTTAAACTCCATTGTATTGGTCACCTTCGACTTTTAAAACTAACGAACCAAGAATTTTTCCAAAAATATCTTGTTACATTTTAATCACAAAGTTGAGATAAACATTTGTTCCGTGCTGTTTGTTGAATGCTGAAAATAGGGATATACTCGAAGAAAAAGTCAGGCAACTAAAATTGGTTTTAATTATAAGACATACAAAAATCCATACATAAAATACTCACTCAATTTACAAATTTCGAAATACACAGATTTTTTTTATCTTTGACCAGCACTCGGTAGATGACCCCTACACTTGCGATGCATTTTGCTGGAACTAGAGTAAAGGGATAGTAGGAGAAATTATAGAATTATAGAAGCTTCACTATCTTACAACTCTGCTTTGCATGTTTTTTTGTTTATAACAGTGTTGTGTCGTCTCTGATGTCAAGGAGACGTATTAAATTTTGAAGACTCGTTTTTAGTAGCAATTTTTAGTAATTATTTTACTTCGCCGGTGCTACACAATATTGACGGAGGAGGGCATTCTGATGTGCCTGTATATTGGATTCATCTGAAGCCGTTACTGTTCAGTCACCAGTGACTATGCCTTCCCCACTGAAACCTTGCGACAACAACTGACACAAAAACACACTTAATAAAAAAATTGAAATGTTTTTGTCTGAAACTGGGGTTGAACCCAAGAAATTTTTGTTTTTGTAGTCAACTCGCAGACTACTTCAGCTATCGCCACAATTTAAATTTCCTTTAAATTTACTCTGTTAATTTATTCCGAGTGTATTTGTTAAGCAGAACTATGCATATCATAAGGCATTAATTTAGATTGACAATTTTTTCTATTCTGCTATATTTTATAGCGGCAAATGGAATTCTCAGGCGAAACATTGTGTTTATAAAGGAAGTGACCTGTTTTTTTTCTTCCTTACACTTGTATGCTAAAAAGTACTGACACTACCGCCAGTGGAGACAAGAGCACACTGTGCGCAAAAAACCAGCATTACCGTCATCATTATCATCAGCAACACCATCATCCATAGTTTATGGAGTTTTAAAGCAAGTGATGAATGTTGGTTTAATACACGATGACATCAGATATCAAATATAATGATGTGAAAAATTATAAGAAAGAAAATGGAAAATATCATAAAAAAACTTCTATAAGAGCGCTATAGGAACACTAAATTTAGTTAGATACTATTTTTATTTCTATTACAGGTATATAAAAAATAGTTTGTAAAAGGAGAAATTTTAAAAAATAAAAAATAAAAATAAAATTTCACTTAATTTTCTAAGTAACAAACATAACATAAGATGCGCATGTTGGTTTTTGTATATAAAAAAACAATTGTTGGAGCTCACGATGGCATTTCAATTTAAACCTAGTAGCATTGCACTATGGGCCTACAAAGTAAAGATATGTCAAAAAATGTATTACTTTTCCATACACGTATAACGCTTTCAGAATGTGACTTGTAATGGTTGATGGATTACTCGGTTTTATTCCTTTGGTGGCATGCCGACATTTGATTTTGGTTCACTATAGAAAGACCAGTAATCTTTTGTACTGTCTCTAAATTACTTAGCTGTGGATGTCGTATTACAATATGGGAGGAATTAACCTTTCGATCTCAATATTGCCAAGATATGTGGAGAATGGTTACAATATAGCGAAAATCTGGAGACCCAACCGATCTTGAAAAGTTCCACTAAATTCTTTTTCGGAAATTGGCAGGGGGAGGCGGTTGGCACAAATTGCTCCCCCGAACAATTGATTATCAAATAACTTCGTGATTTGTGGACCAATATTCAAAATTCCTTTTGCATATGAAAGAGGTCCACTAATTTATTTTTTTCATATGTAAAAGGTTTACTAATTAATAATTAATATCTCAGAAAGTAAGATAGAATAAAATAAGATAGAATAGAAATTACAAAAGCATATACGAGGTATGCTGCTGAAAAATAAGCTGATATGTCCTTCGTACTCTTTCGATATACAAGAAAACCTTGATAATGCGGATACCGCTAATCAGAATTATTCAGTAATCCGAGGAATATTTTTCATTATATTACGGACAGCATTTTTCATTACATTGTGTACTCTATAATCTGGTTTGATTGCAACTTTATAAACCAGATTGAATGCAAACTGTTGAGTAATGTTAATCTTTGTTAATTGTAATTCCGAAAACATGGTTTTTTCTTCTTTTGGTAGAAACTCAAATTATTTTGCTACGCAACTTCATGTTCTTTGTTTGGATACATCAATAAAATGGGCAGAAGAAAATTATGCAGACATTGGCAAAATTTGAGTCTTTCATAAAAAAGTTTGAACAGTTCTTGGTAACCGAAGGTGAAAGGCTATTTTACCAAGCAAAATAATTAGTTTTAAGATATTTAGTGCTGCATACTGTAATTTTTAGATTTTGTATTTCAAGGTCTATGAGCTCTACAATGAACATCACAAAAAACAACAGCCATTTTGTTTGTGTAAATTAACTTTGAGATGTCAAAAAAAGAGTACTACTCTCTCAAAAGTAAACAGATACAGGCTACAATAGCAAGAAAAACATTAATTTTGGTATCTCTATGGAACAAAAGTAAAGTTTTACATTTGTATTTTCTCCCATTTAAATAGTGCTTATGATGCCCATTTTTTACTATTTTTAGAAACCCCCTAATATCGATATGAAATTAAAGGGATTTTTGAAGCGATAATAAAATACAATGCAAGGACAATATGGCGTACGACTATTTTTTTACCCACTTACTTGATAAGAGGGTCAAATAAAAATAATTTTGAGAAACCAAAAATAAAATGAAATTGATACTTTTCGGCAAAACTGCGTTTTTAAATGGATACATTTTTTATTTTATTGAAAAGGGACTGTTGGTATATCAATAAAAGTATTAAGATTTGATGCAGATGGCTTACCGTAACAATATCTTTACAAAAGTGGGCGATATTTGATAAGTTCTTCCAAAATACAACTATTTCAATAATTACAGTCGCTACATTTAAGTTTTAATTTTAGTCAAAGAGCACGTCAACGCCTTAATAAAAGATATAGTATTCTCGAAGTGAATTTGGTTCATTGGTAACATTTATGACTAGAGGGATACATGAATTTGTTAGGACGAGCAAGAGAAATACATGCTTGAACAAATCAGTGGCAAAAACGAAGAGGTAAAGAAGAAAGGTGCACTTCCCTATTAGATGGCAAAATAGAAAGAAGATAGTAACGGGGTTCTTGAAGACAGAAATCATCAGCTTAAAGAATCAGCTACTTGTCTTTCAAATAAAGCTTTTTTCTTTCGTAATAACTTTTAAATCCTTAAAGTTCTGCTGTATCTATCACTGCTGTCAGGTTCATTATGGCACGGTGCTCTCCCATTTAGCATTTATGCCACATTAATTGCATTAATGTAATTTTAATTGAATAAGAAAATATAAATTTTTAATACATCTTCCTGCTGGAACATTTCTTTCTATTAAACCAGATTAAATAATCTTTGCAAAATATTTTTTCTTTAGTCCTTCATCATCAACTTTAGCAGCGAGGGTGAAAGAGAGAGAGAGAGAGAGAGATGTGAATACATTTTTCCTGGAAAGGTTGAAAATGCTTTCAATCGGTTGTAGCGTAACTGGTTGTTCATTTTGTTATTGTTGGTGGTGTTGGTAACAGCAGTTGTTTAAACAGGCCAACATAATTTTCTAATGTTCATTTCATTTTCGCTTCTGGTACTTGTAGTTTAAAAAAAAAAAGTAGAAATATTGTTTAAACGACTGATGGGATGAATGAATGAATGCCTGAATGAATGTATGTGTGAATGGATTGTTTGTCATAGGCGAAGAAATAGTTTTGAAATTCTTTTAAAATCCATCCACTCATTCATTTATCGCGCTGGTTCTATACAATCCTTCTTCATTCAGTCAGTCACTCATTCACTTAAACATTTCATTCACTGCCGTTCGCTTGCTTTCTAGATTATTTATGTCACCAGCAGCATAGAAGAATCAGTCATCAGAATCTATAGAAATTTTGACGTTGTTGTTGCTGCATTTGCTTTAGTGCAATATTCTGCTCATGCATGAAGTTCTTTCTGTTGGGTCTTCTTCTCTTCTCTCGAAAACAAATACAAATTCCTTATTATTTCATATAATGAATTGTAAAGAAGTTGTTGGTTGTTTCGTTTGTTAGTTGGTCTCTTCGTAAAAATATTTATTTTTTGGGGGCAAAGAAAAACACTTCTTGCGTAGTTGTTGTTCTTTTTTCCTCAAAGTCCTTGTTGTTGTTCCTGGCCAAAAGGTAAAAATTTATGTTTTATTATTCAAAGAGGTAAAAAACTAGACAGAGGAGGCATCGTTTTGCATTGCAAGACCACATTGAAGTTTTGTAATGTTTATTGTTGTGTGCGTGTTTTAATACATGAATGTTTAGATAATGAATAAATCATGTGAGATTAGATTGCTACTGTAATGTTATTTCACTAGGTGATTTAGAAAGTTTGTTTGAATATATTTTATTGACATGATGACTGTGCAAGGATATTTTAGCGTATTTAATTTTTTTTTGGGGGTTTTCAAATAGATGTTTTGATAAAATTTAATATTTCCAATGGAATTTTGGAATAAGGAATTTAATCAATAGGTTCGAATTACCGCTCTGCAAACGTATTGAAAAGATTTTAATTCAATTTGCAGGGTCAGCATACTTATGCTCGTAATAGCACTGTCGTTTGTAGTGTTTAATTGCTATTGTCTCAAAGAATACTCCTAGTGTTGGGCAAAACCGTTGATTTTTGTTCAAAAACCGCTCAGATTGATCTTTAAAATCAAATGAAGCAAGTCGTTCATCGTTCCTTCTTTACACAGTAAATCAATGTAATAATAATAGATCTTGTTCATATTAAAAAACTGTTATATTCTTCTAATTTCTTCGATCTTTTCTTGCTGAAAAATAGTATGTTTAAAAGAACTTGAGATCTAAAATATTTTGCGTTTTAAATTAAATTTTTTCCAATATTTCGTGTCAACAATATTTTATAATAATTGACAAATTTAATTTTTATAAAAAGGCTGTAAGTCCAAAATTAAAAAACTCAAATATTAATAAATTTGATTTCTGTAAAATACTAAAAATAATTTGTATTTATGTTTGTTATATGGGTTAGCTAGTCTATATGCAGCATTTCATTTGGTGCTAATATCAAAATCTTCAGTAGACCTTTAACCAAATTCTAGAAAAAAGATAAGAAATTTCACATGGATATACAAGACTTCATATAGATGAGCTAAACCATATAACGATCTATAATCGTAATGAATTTTGACTACCGTTGAATAATTGAAAGAATAGTAGGCCAACAAAAACTTTGCTGGCAAAGAATTTATAAAATAAAAAAACTAATTACTATACTCTTCACTGCTTCCACTTTGGCTTTTTAGCAAATTTTTTTTTTTTTTAGTTTAATTACTTGAACATGTCATAATAAGTTATTGCAGTTTGTTTGGCGTATATACTCGAGCAACAACAACGAAAACCAATGCTGTTTTTACCAAAGTTGTTGTAATAATATTGACGTTGGTACCTTGGATATGTAATTGAAGACGGTCAAAAATAAATAATGAATGTTTTCAAGTTAATCATATTAAATTTCAAATCCTCTTTAAGCACCTTAAAAATAGAAGGAGTTTCTCAATTTGACTGCATTTGCTTTTATGTGTGTTATTTCAGAACTTTTTACTGATTGAACCGATTTTGATGATTTTTTCTCATAAGAAATCTCGTGCCTCCTGTGTGTTGTAATGAGATATTAAAAAGTGTAAAATAAAATTTTACTATAAAGTGCAATTATTTTAAAATGTGTACTAAAGGCAACACATTTTCATTCCATTGCGATTCGATTATACGTAATACATCAGAATTAACATACAAATTGACATGTCCCGATGTTTCAAGCTGATTTGGTTACGAACTTATCGTTATTAAAAGTATTGCTGCTTTTAGAAACAGTAGAGATTTTTTGTACAATAAAAATATTTCTGTATCAAGTGATAAGGACGTCACTATGTAATTATTCTAAGTAATGCAGAAGGTATGTAGTATAGGGCTGAAAATTATGCTGTTTAGTAGTTGTAACACATTCCCTAGTTTTTACTGGGTGCATACTAAAATATTATAACTCAAATAAAAATTATTTTAAAAATGTTTACAATGTAAAATTATTTTAACTTCTATTACTTATTAACTAAATTAGTTAATTTTCTGTGTATATGGTACTTTTATAATCTTTAACATCTCTAGTATGTATCTACGTCTATAGTTATTTTCTGCATCTAAAATGATTCTCTTTTTAAAATCTGGATAATGATTAGTATCTTTGCAATGTAATGTTAATGCTGGTTTTTACGTTTCTCTTTTGCTGTTGTTGTAATTTTTTTTTTGTATTTTTGATCAGATTTGTGAACAGAAATTCTAATTTTTATTTTATTTTTTGTAGTACCTACATATACTTTATTACAACTATCATTATCATTACGACCATACGGTATTCTATAAACTAAGTTGGATATTTCTGATTTATCTTTTTTTTCTGCTAAATAATCTATCTAATGTGTTATACATTTTATCTGTTATTATATATTGTGTTGGGAAAACCACAAATCATTAGTCTATGCATTATAACATAAAGGAAATATTTAAAATAATAATTGTGTACCCCTTATAATCGGACACCTCTCATAACCGGACAGAAATACTGCGATAGTGAGTGTCCGGTAGTAGTTGACTTTGGTAGCTCAGTTGATTTTAATTATTTTGATGCTCAGTTTAATTTGTCGCTCAGTTGATTTTTTTCTCAACTGATTTCTTAGCTCAGTTGATTCAATCAAATACAGCACCAAGGCTGCTTTAATCATTATTAAAAAGAGAAAATATGATTTTGGCTAGGCTACAATTTACGTTTAAAACTTAAATATATAAATATTTTCCTGATGAGGTTAGCAAAGTATCGACAAAATAAATTAAGAAAACTTTAATAAACGTATTTAAAATTAAAAATAAGAGGTCAAACAAAAAGAAGAGTAAATAATAAATCAGCAGTGAAAACAGAATTTCTTATTTAAATAGCACCTAAATATAAATACGTCAAAAATTGGCCTTAAGTGCAATGTCATGTTGCAATTTATTGAGCCTCCGTCAGTTGTTGTCGGAAGCTTTCAGTGACGATGGCATATTCATTGGTCACTGAACAGTAAAGACTTCAGCTGTATCCAATCCACGGGCACATCAGAATGCCCTCCTCCGTCGGTATTGTGTAGCACCGGCGAAGTAAAATAATTACTAAAAATTGATACTAAAAACTAATTTTCAAAAATTAAATACGTCTCCTTGACATCAGAGATGCTACAACACTGCTATAAAAACAAATAACGTGCAAAACGCAGTGTTGTAAGATAGTGAAGCTTCCCATTCTGTCATTTCTCCCACTGTCCCTTTCCTCTAGTTCTAGCAAAATGCACCGCATATGTAGGGATCATCTCCTGAATGGTGGTCCAAGATAAAAAAAAAATATAAATATAGGCGAAATGATTTAAGGATCAAGGCCTATGATTCATCTTATAAATAAAATTGATTTAAAACTGCCGCAGCCTATCTCAATTTATGTGATTTTTGACAAAAAGTATGTGTAGCAAATTTTAAAGCCAAACTGTAGCGTAAAGTTTAAAAAATTCCTTAAAATATATTCATACATGTATACATAGATTGGACTCATCTCTTTCGTAAAAATGTTAATACATTTTGAAATTAAAATCAATTTTCTCATTTTTAAAAATGTTTGCTAGACACTAACTTTATCGGTAACATATAATTCATATAAATACGAACTACAATACAGAAATTTATTTAGTATTTACACTAAATCGCCAATGACGTGAAATTGACTCAAATTCGAATTAGTAGACGGTTATTGCAACATATAATTCATGATGACTTAAACTTGTTTCCGTACAAAGTCCAAATTACAAATAAGTTAAACCCTTTGGATTTCCCTATTCGCCTGGAGTTTTGCTGAAGAATACAACAGAATGATAAATCCCTTGTTCATGTCTGATGAGGCTCATTTGTAAATGTAAACAAGCAAAATTGCCGTATATGGAGTGAATCTAATCCACAAATACTCCATGAGAAGGGACTGCACCCAAAATGTGTCACTGTGGGGTGCACAGTTTCATCAAAGTGAATTGTGGGGCCATACTTCTTTGAAGAAAACGGCATAACAGTGACTGTCAATGGGGACAATTATTTAATTTTATTAAAGATACGTATCCCTTTACACAGCATTTGATTCCAGAAAGATGGAGCAACTGCACACATAGCCATACCGGTAATCGTGGAGCTTCAATAAAAGTTTCGAAATAAATTAATATCGAGAAACTCCACTTTCCGCTGGTCCCCATGGGCCGCTGGCCTAACTGCTCCAGACTTTTTTATGAGGGTTGTTATGGCCGAAGTAATCTGCACGTTGAATACAAAAGCAAAAATTTCCTGTTTTCGACCCCAGTTTCAGATTAAAATCATAAAAACAACTCGCATTTTTTTCGATGGGCATTAGTCTGTCAGTGGCGAAGGCATAGTCACTAGTTACTGAACAATACCGGCTTCAGTTGGTTCTAAATTCGCAGGCATATCAGAACAACCTCCTTCATTGGTATTATGTAGCACCGGCGAAGTAAAATAATTACTAAAAGTGGCTACTAAAGCGAAACTTCAGAATTTAATACGTCTCCTTGACATCACAAGCGCTTCAACAATGATATAACAACAAAGAACGCGCAAAAACAGACTTAAAAGATAGTGAAGCTTCACCTCCTGTCATTTCTCTCACTATCCCTTTCCACCAGTTCCAGCAAAATGCATCGTTTGTGTAGAGGTCTTCTCTTGAGTGCTGGTCCAACATAAAAAATCAGCTGAAAAAAACACGAAAACTTACTGAATCAAAGTTGCTATGCAAGAAAACATCGTTTTTACCTCTCGTAACAAAGGAACGAATTAAATCATTCATTATGTACCACGAAATTTTTATAGTCTTAAATGAATTTTTTTACTGTATCCTTCAATAAATTACCTAATGTCCGGTTATGTGTGATGTCATTAGTACAAGGCAAAGTTGAAAACAATAACTATTTAATTTAATTACACTTTTATAATTTAATTAACAGCAACCAGTTCTGCCTTTTTTTTTCTCCAAACATTTTATCTTGTATCTTTATGATGAATTAATCATTTAATCGGCAACTAATAAGAAAAGGACATACAATTTATCGATGCCTGTGCGCAAGAATGACGTAAGACTTAATAACTAATTGACACAAATATATTTTCCTTTTTATTTCAGTCATAAACAAAGCGTCATGTTGCTTCTAAAGCGACGGGTGAATGGAATTAAAAATATATTTAGTTTTTTTCTTGGGTAAAGAAAAGAGAGCAAAATTGTTATATGCAAACAATTCAACTACATTTTTTGTCAATCACATATGCGAGTATCTATTTATTTACATATATCTGTATTTTAGTATGTAATTTATTAAGTTGTTTATAAAGAACCACAAAAACAGGATTCTTTTCAATGTAAAACTTATTACCATCCACGTCTGTAAAAAGCACATCACCCTTCTTTACACTATCCCACCCATATTTTTATAAATAACAGCACAAATACATTCTCACCAAACACACAAACACTTAAATTAGAACTACACAAAATTAAATTGTAGAGCATTCTTGTTGCAAATACAAATAAATGTTTATTAGTATTTGGAATATCCTTACAGCTACTACCTCAACTAGAATACTCGTAAAAAAGACTTCAAGCAATATCACTTGTCATGTATTTAACTGTATTTACTTTTTTACTCAATATGAGTCTTAAGGATTCATGTTAAAAGGATATTAAGTGGCAAATAGCAGTCAGAACAAGAACTAGACTACGAAAGGAGAACAAAATATACATACGAAATTAACGTTTCTTTGTTGAATTTTAACACTAAAAGCAGTTGAGAATAAGAGGAGGTTGTTGGCACAGTTAAAGTGTACCGGTATAGAGGAAGTGTTGAATGCCTATAAGATAATGCACTCGGATATATAATTCGGGATATTTAATGATTTTTAAGTTTGGCGACGGCATGTCTTTTCGACAAGTATTAAACTCTGTCACAGTTTTCTCTTCTGGCAACTCTACGATATTGTCGGCTGTGCTCAGTTCGCTATTTTATTACACATTCGACATGACATTGTATGAGTTGCAAATTTTACAACATTATTTCGAAAATCGTACATATTCACTGAATAGTCCCCTTTGGGCCGTACACCAAAGAGACGCTCATTCACTCCACTATTCTGCCGGAGAATAGTGTTAATGTGAGCGCCTAATTCTAACAGCCATGATCATGAGTGTTTCATACCCACGCAAATTCTAAACGAGAATATACTTGCGCCATGAGTACTTCTCATCAAAAATTATATATTGTTTTCTGAACATCTCCTTAGAAAACGTCTATTTTATTTCAACATTCCGAAAAGCCGTCATTGTTTTTCGTTCATAATGAACCTAATTCTTGACGCTATAATTATAATTTTTGCATTTGAAAAGAGGGAAGTAAAAGAAGTATTTACTGAGATCTACTAATATCTATAAACAAATATCGCCACGTTATGTCCCTTATAGACTCTTTCTTCTTTAAAAACAATTCGGTGAATATAAGGGCCAGAATATGATTCTCTTAGATATCTCTAATTGGCAGCACTGTTTTCTTTGGCAGCAAATTTTATATATGACGATGGTTTTGTACTTCGTAAGGAATGTGCTTTCGCAAGTGCAAATGCAACATCATATTAATGGTTCTATTAGTTTCAATAACAGCCACAATGACAATTCCAGAAGGAGAGTTCAAGCAACAAATGGTGACAACGCCAATCACGAACAGCATGGGCGTGGTACCGAAATCATTCTCGTTCCAACACAGCTCATAGCCAACCTATGTAACGAATATCAGCTATTAACCGCAGTGCTCAGGAGATGTCTCCTACGTATGTAACGCAGGATACGGAACAACATATTTGGATAGGGATAGTGTAGAGAATATCATAGAAAGGATAGATAGATTTAATTCTAACACAACTCTGCAGTTGCCTGTTTTTGGGAATTTGTAAAGCAGAATTGCTGCATCCCGTGTGTCATGGTAACGGATTAATTTTTAATCTAAAGGATTTTATTAATTATTTTACTTTGCTTACAATTCATTCACAGTGTTTACATGTTCGAAACATATCCAAAAATTAATTGTATAAAATTATCGTTTCAATAGAACGAATTTGATTCGTATTAAAAAAACTTTTCTTGGTTAGTTTTTAAGTCATAAGTTTCGAGTACTTGAATAAAATCATTAGTTATAATCGTAATCACTCAACAAAATTAGTGCTTACCTGAAAGCAATTTTGTAAGGGAACAACATAATGGAAGCAATAGTAATTTCGCTTTTATAATGCATGCTTTTTGTTCGCGATGAGCTACTAAAAGCATTATTTCATGCATCCAAAACGACACCTAAGCCAGGTAAAGACCACACCAGAGTTGAGTCCTACAGGCCAATTAGCCTTTTGCCAAATTTATCTAAGCTTTTTGAAAAATTATTAGCTATCAAGTTAAATAAAATCATTAGCAAAAAGCGCTGCATTCCAGACCATCAGTTTGGCTTTCGAAGTAAACACAGCACAACTGAGCAAACACATAGACTTGTGAATGTTATAAAGCATACCCTAGAAGAAAAAAAGTACTGCTCAGCCCTCTTTATCGATGTTTCCCAAGCTTTTGATAAAGTGTGGCATAAGGGATTAATATATAAACTGACCCAGTACCTTCCTGAAAATATTTGTAAGCTAGTGGAAAGTTACCTGCTTTGTCGCAAATTTATTTTAAAACAAGGTGATTGGCTGTCATCACCGCAGCCGATTGAAGCTGGAGTTCCCCAAGGCAGCATATTAGGTCCATTGCTGTACTTGATATACACCGCAGATTTGCCAACAGTCGCGAACATCCATACCTCAACTTTTGCCGATGATACAGCTTTCTTAAGCATTCACGAAAGTGCTGACGAAGCATCTCGTCGACTACAGCACCAAACTTCGCAGCTGGAAAGCTGGCTAAAAAAATGGCGAATCAAAGTTAATGAGAATAAGTACATATAACCTTCACCTTGCGCAGAGACACATGTCCTCCTATTCTGATCAACAACCAATTAATACCTCAACGTTTGGAGGTCAAGTATCTAGGGATGCACATTGATAGACGGCTAACATGGAAACAGCACATCGATGCAAAATTAACTCAAATGAAATTAAAAGCAACTCAACTAAATTGGCTTATTGGTCGAAATTCTGTGCTAAAACTGGACTGTAAGCTTTTGCTTTACAAAGCAATTTTAAAACCAATATGGAGCTATGGTATCCAGCTATGGGGCACTGCCTCAGCTTCCAATATAGAAAAAATTCAAAGGTGTCAAAACAAAATACTGAGAATGATAACAGATGCGCCGTGGTATATAAAAAATTCTAACATACACAAGGATTTAAATATTCCGACAGTCAAACAAGAGATAACAACATACGCAACGTCATACCTAACCAAACTCCAAGATCATCCAAATATACTAGCCCGAAATATTTTAAGCGAAAGAGGGTTCATTCGACTGAAAAGAAGGGATACTCTTTCCCTAGCCCGAACGTAGTAGAGGCGGAAATAAAACTATACGAGCAATAAATAATTTTGTACAGCTAGGCTGTACTTAATAATAATTAGCAATTAGTTCTTAAGATTTGAATACTTATTGTTAGTTCAATTGATTTTGAAGATTCAATAAATAATATATATTGTGTAAAAAAAAAAAAAAAAATCCAAAACGACAAACGCACAAGAATGCATTTTTTTAAGAATTTATACTGGTATAAACAGTTTATTCACTTACTTTATTGCATTTCGAAAGCATTTGTATCTAAATATGCAATGTCTTGCTTCCGACAGCTCTTAGTGTTTCTAAATTTATACAATATTTATTATTGAACCTACCGTACCATAACAGCGTTTTTGCCGCAAAATAATGCTTTTTAATGCAATGAAAACGTGAATGTTTACTTTTAAATATGGGTTGTAAACATGGAAACTATTAGACTTTGCCTGCCATGTTTTCGCAGACGCTCAAAGGGAAATCCCGATGTGTGTCAACAGTTCAGAATCATTAAGTAATATTTTGTCGGTTTTATTTTGGTATATTTGCTGTTTAAACTTCATTGCAAGTTGACTTTAAACCTCATATTTTCAAGTAACTTAATTACTAATCTTTTTGCTTATTTTTTAACTTTAGACTACAAAAGTCTTTATGTTGTGCCACCATTTTCACTTTGTGAGTTGATTGTGAATTGATGTCGACGACGACGATGATGATAATTATATTGTTCTTGCGTTTAGGAATCGCATCGCTTATAAATGTTTTATCATAAGCTACTTTGTTATAAAAAGTTTTATCGGCTTTATGTTTTTCCAAAATTGTATTTAACTTTTCGTTGGTCTAACAATGTGTGTTTGTCTTTTTTTCAATTTATTGATTCGTTTACAACAGTTCAGGAAAAAACACGGGATAAGGACAACGAAGTAAACTGTTGTAATTGAATGATGATGATCTCAAGATTTTAAATTTAAGAAGCTTTTTAAAGCAGAGTTAGAAATAGTTTTATGGTTTTCAGGCAGTCTGATGACACTGTTGAACGCATTTCATAATATTTAAAGTGACATCTCTGTTTTTTCATTTGCCTTCATTGTGGTGAACATTAGTTTATCAATTTACGTTGTACATTCAGTTAATTTCAATGAATTTGTATTGACAAATTGTTAATTTAAATGGGTTCTAATTAACTACCGTTTTCATCTTGAATGTTTTTTAAACTTTGAATATAATGGTCATACGGAGGCGTGTCCTTCCGTTTAAATATATAAATACGTGGTCCCTAAAATATTGGTATGTTGGTATTGCATGTATGAGATCCAAAGGTAACCAGGGTTGAGGAACTATTTCAGCTTCGCATATTGCAATAAATCAAAGGCGACAAAATAATATTATACGACTGACTACAGACTTATTTCAATATTCTATCCATCAAAATTAAAAATAAAGGAAGAAGCTGCTTATACAACCAAATATCCTGATTCGTTAATAGAACTGATCGCCGCAATGTGGAGTGTATGCTATTTTGTATGGCTACTTCAATGGAATTTGATCTAATGACGCGTTTCTGAAATTCGCAAAAAATTACTCATTCAACCCCCTCTACAAAACTAATTTTCCTAGTTCAAAACAATTAAATTGTAAACGTCTGAACAGAACTTAATTATTCTTATTTAAAAAGTTTAAAAATAATTTCATTTTCGAGAACTGTAAGTGTATTGTTTTAATATTCATAAGACTTGTTGTTTATAAAACTGCTTTTCAAAAATTTTACTCTAAAACTATTTTATTTTTACCAAACGATTTCAAAATAGCCAGTTATGGAAATACAATTAAATCACTGAATACATTGAATATTGTCGAGAAAATCAGTTAAAAATCCCTTTAACTAAGAAAGGAAAAATTACTTCATGTCATTGCATTTCTCAATAAACCGTATTGTTGATATACACATATACAAACATACATATGTATGTATGTACATATGTACACACATAAGTGTATTTTGCATTTCAGATGATATTACATACTACAATTTAGCTGATGGCTTTTATTAAATACTAATGCTAATGTATATCAACCCACGAATTTAAGAGAATAATTTAAAAGTTTAAACACACATACATACATAAACATACTCACAAAAATAAACTCAGCTAAGTCTAACAACGAATTTAATAGCTCTTAATTACCAGCTCAACTGTAATTGACAGTGAACAATATGCCAGCCATGGGTATAGTTTACTTTAGTAAACTAAATATCAACAACACACACACACACACACGCACGCATACATTTCTTTGCCGAACTGCATTAGTACGTGTATTAAATACGCATACAAATACTACAGTATCAAAGAAACAAGCAGGAGGCAGTTATACTTTTACATAAGGAATTTATTTGTTAGAAATGTTTATTAGTAAGTCTGCAAATATAAATGGGGGGATATTGTGTTCGGGTATGAGCGTGTGTGTGAAAACTACTGAAACATTCAAATACCCAGCAGTTGTGAAAATATAAAAATATTTTTTTTTTTATTTTTCATTTATTGCAAATACACTGTACCCCTCGATTGTTTTCAACTCGCGAAAAATGTTTGACTCTTTGAAAGTAACTTCTTAATTTTTATTACTAGCTTGTTTTTTTCTTTTCTTTTTTTTTTCTTTGTTGGCCGTTACTTCTTCGAAAATATGAAAAAAATATGTATAATTTTTTAATGTTAATATTGTATTGCCTCCATAACTTTAATTGAAATAAAATACTTTATTTTACGTTGATCTATATATATATATATATATATATATATATATGAATCTTATGCAGGCAATACAATATTAACATTAATAAATCAACAGATTCAGCAATACAAAGTTCATTAACAATTTAATGTATAATTTTTTTTCCAAGTGTTTTTCTGTGCAAAGTGTTCTTTTATTGAAACAGAAAGATGCTGTCAGTGATTAATAAAAGAGATTAACTTACATTTAAAGGAAAAAGTTAAATACTCGAAGAACTAGACAACAAAGCGTCAGTGATTTGTAGAGAACAGAAAATATATACTCAAATCTACAATAAGCAGATTAAAAAAAAATTAAAAAGCACTGAGACAATGCGAACTGCCGAATCAGGACCGGGTAAGGATGGGTTATGAGAATTTCAGAATATTCCAAAATAAATAATACTCTCTTCGAATGGTTTCTTAAACAAAGTGAGAAACACTCATCCATTCCTGTTGCAATTTTAAAAGAAAAATGTTGTGAATTGCATAGCAAACTAAAAGAAATCGAAGTTTTATTTAACAAATAAATTAAATACACAAATAATTCAATATCGAAGTAGTTTTATCAAAAAAGATTTGAGTATTCATTATTCTTTAGGGCAATAAAGTCTAGATATCGTTGGCATACAAATATTTAGAGCAACGTTTATATGTGTAATGATCTATAAAAATTTTGTGACTCAGTCAGCGCAACAACAGCTTTGGTTATTATTAGTGGGAGCAACTAATAGCGCACTGTATTAACTAATTTTAATTTTGTATGATATATTATTTTTTGTGTTAATAGCTTCGCATGTAATAATTCAGGCAACACATTATTCCGCCTAGCGACGTAGACTCAATTCCTTGCAAAGTCCTTCACGGTTGCTTTAGCCAGTCAATAGCAATAAATAAATAAGAATAAATACGTATTGCATTGGCATTGAATTCTTCATTTTGCACCTTAAATGTCATTATTGTGAGCCGACGTGTTGAAGAAAAATTTAATAGATTCAAAATCAAATAAAACAATATTTGTGCTTCGCTTATGACACGGAAATGTCCAGTCACAGGACAGGGATTTTACTCGACAAGGCCGTTCAAAAGAAGTGGTAACGAGATATCACTGAGAACTCGAGGCATCGACTCTCCTCAGTAGTATCTTTACACAAGATTAAAATGTATTTTTACAACGTTTACATCTCGCATTTTTCTGATGTGCATTAGTGTGTGGTTTGTGTGTCAGTTGTAGTCGGAAGTTTTCAGTGGCGAAGGCATAGTCACTGGTCACTGAACAATACCGGCTTCAACTGATAGCAATCCACAATCGCATCAGAACGGCCACCTTCGTCGGTATTGTGTAGCACCGCCGAAGTAAAACAATAATAAAAAAATGGTTCCTGAACCGAAGCTTCAGCACTGCTTCGAGTATAAACAAAGAACGTGCGAAAGCAGAGCTGCAAAAATAATTAATTAAGCTTCACCTCCTGTCGTTCCTATAGTTCCAGCACAATGCTTCGCATGTGTAGGGTTCATCTCCTGAGTGCTGGTCCCAGTTTAAAAAAAAAAAAAAAACAAGGATAATCATGAACCCACAAATATTGCTCGAATACCTGTAAATTCAAATGGCAATTCACAAAACTAACCCACTTACTGGATAATCAACTTAAGGCCCTTTCACACTATAATACAAGTCTTACGACTTCCACAATACTTTGTGGGAGAGAAATCTAATGAGATTTGGTGCGACTGTCAAAAAATCTAAAGTAATGTTACATTTTGCTTTCACACTATCACACATCCCTGATAAAATGAAAAGTATAAGCTTTTTGAAAATTTTTTAAAAATAATGAGAGTCATACGACTGTCAAATTCCCATCCGTATTTTGTTTTTATACACGACATGTTTTTGACATGTCGTATTACTCAGGATTACAATGTAAAAGGCCCTGTAATATTGTATATCAAAACGCTAATGGAATGAAATATAAGCTAACCAATTTATTTATTGACAGTTTTGGTTTCAGTCATCATGTTATTGTTTTCAACGAAACATAGTAACATTTTAATTTTTCGCCAGAACTATAATATATATAGACCGGATAGAGAAACGGATACTACTGGTGGTGGAGTTTTAGTTGCTGTATCAAATCTCTTACCTACTTTTGAAATTGAGATTGATCGTTCATATGAAATTTAATTTATTGCTGTGAAGATAAATATTAATTATAAACAAACTTTCTTTACATGTTCTTACGTCCCATCGAACTCTGACCATTAAACTCTGAAGCCATTAAATCCATCATTCTATTATATAAATCCTGAAGATTCCATTTTTAATTTTGGCGACTTTAACTTACCGTTTCTTCTTTGGAAATTTTTACATGATTCACGCTGTTACTCTCCGACGAAAACGAATAACTTTACTGAAGAATTTCTAAACGACTTGTCTGATGTGTGTCTGTGTCAAGTAAATGGCATTTAAACATTTTGGTGGATTACTTGATTTGGTATTTCTAAATACTGTTGAATGTACTCTCACTCGCCACTGTCCAATCTCCATTCCGGAAGACCGTTATCATCCCTCACTAGGAATAAAATACAATTTTCAGTTCAACATAATCATTAAGATTGGTCGGAATTGTCATAGGGAGTATGATTTTAAGAAGGCTGACCAACACAAATTTGATTGATATTTTCTCTCTATATCAGAAGAGTCTACTTACGCTATTGATGAAATTATTAACACTTGTTATAACATTTTGAAGGATTACATTGATCGATGAGTTTCAAAACACTTTGGTAGTTTGCTATCTGACCCTACCTTGGCCAATAAAACATTATCAAGATTAAGAAATCGGAAAAATAAATACTTTAAAAATAGAAAGCTACGTTATCGTTAAATGAGTATGTCAAATATTATAAATGTTTATTATTACTTAACTTGAAGCTGTTCAAGAATTAAACATATAAAATAAAACAAAATATTAAAAGTGAACCTCAATCGTTTTATAATATAATATTCTGGGTAAGAACTATCTGATTCGTATGTCTTAAATAATAAGTTCGATGATTTCTTTGCTTCAACTTATTCTGATCCAAAATACGACGCATCCTTATTGCATGCAATAACAGCAACCAATTTTGCTTCATTGTATTAATACATCTACCGTTATTTTCTTTTTATGAAAACTTTAGTTCTCAACATCTAGTGGTCCTGAAGGCGTTCCTAATTGTTTAATTGTGCTGAAAATTTGTCTTATCCGACATAATCATTTATCATATCATTATTTAAATCAGGCTGTAAGTCTAAAGAAATAAATTAGAGAGGTATTGCCAAGTTAAGTGCTGTTCCGAAACTATTCGAACGATGTATTTGTGAGCTTTTTTGTCACAAAATTTCATTCATATTAACTTCATTCCAACATGGTTTTCGTAAAGGACGTTCTACTTCAACTGTATATACTGATTTCAGTATTTCGATGTAGTTAATCACAGCCTCTTATTGAAGAAGCTGTACTTAATAGGGTTCCCTAATAGAACTTTGAAGTGGTTAAAAATATATCTGGAAGATCGACATCAACGAGTTCGCTTCATGAATATTCTTTCTAGGAAAAAATATATTAAATCTGGGACCTATTTTTTCTTATTTTTTATCAACGATTTACCATCTTCTGTACAATTTTCCAATACACTAATATATGCTGACGACGTAAAGATATTCTTGAATTCGGAAAATCAAACGAGTCAATCGCAATTACAAAGAGATTTGGACTCATTTCTTACTTGATGTAATATTAATCTATTGGATTTAAATCTGTAAAAGTGCAAACATATGCATTTCAACCGAAGACTTAACTCTAATAGGTGTTTCACCTTAAGAGATCATATTTTGGAGAGTATAAACTAGTTTCTAGGTCTTGGAATTCTTTAGTAAGTAAGCCCGTTAAGTATTTGCTTTTATTAACGATCCACTTATAACCAGAATATTGTATACTTCTTTGGTCAGACCTATACTGGTATAGAGGTTAGTTCTCTGGGATCTTCATTATAACATCCATATTGATCGTTTAGAATCTATACAAAATCAATTTCTACTTTTTATATTGCGTAATATATATCCAATCCGTATTTCCAACGTGCCATGTAGATTACAACAAATTCAGTTGCCTACAATAAGAAGCAGGAGAAAAGTTTAAAATGTAATATTTCTTATTAAACTTATAAACGGTGACATCTGTTCTGACTTTATGACCAACCAATTGACATTAAATATACCGCAACGTTCGCTTCGTCATTATCAACTTCTGGGACTACAATACTCTCGTCAAAACTATAATATAATATAATTGATATACGATATCTTTTCATATAAATGTAATTAAATCTAATTTAATTTTATTTTTAAATAACTAGTTGAGCTAAATTATTTTTTGTAATTAAATTTTTCGAATTTTATATTTATCTTTAAATTTGCTGTCTGTAGGGATTTTGAATATACATATAAATGTAATAAATACAAATACAATGTTGTTCTGTTTTAAAAGGAAAAGAATAGAAAGGAAGACACGAGGAATGAAAATTATTCAAGCTTATGGTCAAAGCAGGCAAAAAGATGAGAGTTGCCGAACTTTTCGCTTCACAATGCATTAAAAGTTCATTTTACGTGGCATTTTTCCTATAAGTATGTACATTAGGGGTCCCAAAAAAATTTTTTTGTGATTTTTTTAGGTGCTCAATCAAAATTTAAAAGCTTATAGGGTAAAGTATTTTTGATTTTTTTTAAGAATTTTCGGAATAGGTTTAGAGGTCGCGCGAATGGAGTTTTCATAAAAACTCGGAGTTTTCGGCCTTTTTTCAAACTTAAATCATAACTTGGTTAATAACCACGGATTTCTTCACTCCTGAGGACACAGTTTTAAAGAAAAGTCTCCAAGCTTTATTCCTGTGTGAAAAACTTATAAGTTTTGGTGATGAGTTTGCTCATTTAGATCCCCTAAATTACAATTATCCGTAATTTTTTCAAAAATTTTGTAATAACGGTTTACAACTTTTTAAGTTTCAATGAAAACGTAAAAAACTAATCATGCAATTTGAAAGACAAATTAATTCTAATTAATATGGAAACAACAATTTTTAAATTTGCTCTTACCGTTCCTGAGTTATACCCGTTTTTATCTTTATACCCAGTATATGTTATTATAAGCTGTTTGCCAGTTCACCAATCATACCCAATCAACAAAAAAAAAACTTTTGTTTTGCTCTGCGAAAAATCATTTATTGAGGTTCTTGCAATGTAGTGCAATACCTTGCAATAAATTCTGGAAATCAGTTTCAGAAGTTGTGACATTAATATAAGTATTAGCCAAAGCCACACCTCGTTCTGCCACATCATTTACCACTTGTAAATGTTGAACTTTTTTCTTTGCATCTTGAAATGACTTGTTGGCTTTCCAATTCTCTGGATCTATGTTTAAAAAATCAATTGAAATATTGCAAGCTTCAAAAGAAGTTAGACTGGCTTTTGAAATTTTAATTTTGCGATTTCACGAGAAATGTTACGTACCTCTTGGCTTGTTTCCCACATATGTATCTTTAAAATTGTTTGCTATTATTCTGGCACTATTTGTGACAGTATATTTTTGCATTTGATGTAATTTAAAAAATCTTTGCAAAATTTGCATTTTTGTCCGCGGTTTGGAGGGATCAAGTGCATCAATCATTTTTCCCACAAGCCACACATTTCTTGTTTTCACAAAATTCATATCTATTTTGAATAAAATTACACATTTTTGCACTAACCAAAAAAACAATAAAATAAAAAAATTCTTACCGGTACGTCGACGGAAACTTTTATATATACAAAGAACTTTTCTATTTGATTCGTCGGTCAGCTAACTCAAAAATGTTTGTTATGTAAAATCGTATAACGGCAATATTATAGCGGAGAATACACATAAAATAGAAAGTGAAAATGACAGCGTGTAACGATTTAGATCAATACATGTCAAAAGTTAATGGCAGTTATAACCCCAATGTTATAATTATGCCAGATCTATTATTCATTCAATCCGTGAAGATATTGGGATAAATCCAATTAAACGGCGGATTAAATTGAAATGAAATAATATTTTATTTATTCGCAGAAATCACCTTAAAGACCTAACTATAAAAATTTATGGAAATATACAATAATTATAACGAAAAAAGTATCACCATTTTTAAGGTACAAACTATAAAAATAATGTAACTCGGGAACTGTAGGACCATTTTTCTATTTTTCTTTGTCTTAATTGTTTAGAACTTATCCGTCTTCAAAAACGCGTCACTAGTTTTTATACCTTCCATATAAATTTGAAAAGTAATAAACCGTTTTTTACAGAATTTCTTAAAAAATTACAATAATACTTAATATGTGGAATCGTAATGGGCAAAAATATTGCCGGAACTTAAAGTTTTGCATATGGAAATAAAGTTTGGGAAATTTTCTTTAGAAATATTCGGTCAAAAAATTAAATCAACGTGGTTATTGACAAAGTTATGAGTCAAGTTTGAAAAAAGGCCGAAAAACTAGATTTTTAACAGAGACTTGAATTGCGCGACCTCTAAACCTCTTCCTAAAATTTAAAAAAAAAAATCAAAAATACTGGGCCCTATAAGCTTTCAAATTATGCATGAGCCTCTGACAAAAAAATTTTTTGGGACACCCTAATGTACATTCACCTTAGATGTCAAATCGAATCAGTAACGCAACGGGAAGCAAAAGTTTAATCTGACATGTCTTTTAGGGTCTTTGACGGAAGCTCACAAAAAGTATAACGGCGTCAAATCCCATGATCTTGGTGGCCAATTGACGTCGCCAATACGTTTTGGTGGTTCGTGGCACCGTCTTGCTGAAACCACATATCGTTAAAAGTACTTAACTTAATTTTTTGATAGCTACACTAAATACGTTACATAAATTTAAGAAATACGTCACATAAAATTATAAGAAAACGAAAGTAAGAACTGCTGTGATTCCTTTAGTTATAATAGAATGTTATATAACAGAATAATCGTTGCACTAAATAAAACAAAAAATTTATGAATTCTAAAAAAATCAATTATTTTAGTATCACGTTTTTTTAAAATCATTTAGTAGAAAACTGAAAAGTACATAATTCCGAACTCTATTACCATTTTCTTGAAAATTCACATTTGGGTACTTATGTTTTCTTTTTCATTGTTTTTCTTTTAGCCAAGTAGTTAAGTTCGTAATCTGTTAAGTATATACATTATCTTCTTACACTTTTATATGTAGTAGGTATTTCTTTGGGCGATATAATTTAATACTTATCTATACATTTTAAATCTTTCACACGTCCAAATACTGCACAGAGTTATTTTACAGCCAAATCACTGATAAAATATTAGTATTTTATACCGAAATAAAATCATCAGGATTTTTTTTAATTTGTTTTCACGGCAGTATTTACTTTTATTACATTCAAATAAGAAATAAAATAGAAAATATGTCACGGATATACACAGTGTGTGAAAATATTTTCTGTTAAAATAGATTTGCCGTTTTTATTATTAAATTGCATACTCTTCTCAAAATCGGTAAAGCCTTTATTAATCGGGTTTTGTAATTTAGGCGATATAAAACAAAATGCATCGCACGCATACGCTACGAAATTTATTCTTTGAAAATTAGATGTCAGTTTCTATATAAAATTTTAGCGAATTTACTTCAGATAGAATTTTTATATTTTTTTACAGCAATTAGAAGCTTTCTTAGATTATGTAAATAGTTATGTTATCTGAGAAAAAAAAAATATATATATATGTATGTATATGTATATGTATATATAATATTTTTTAAGTTTCAACTTCGTTACGCACATGTTACATTTGCCACGCACAATTACACCGTCCTTTTATAATTCGAGTACATACTCGTTTATTTCAAGCATAATAAATAATAAAATGCAATACAGACTGATTAAACTTTTCTCATTTCAGTATTTTTGGTAATCCAAATTAGGCTAAAGTTGTTCGTAACGTTTTTAGTCAGAAAGAATTAGAATTAGGAAAAGTCAACCTCAATCAATACCACCCTACACACATTAAAATTATTTCTTATTTTAAATTGTATATCTCTCATTGCAAATGAAAAAAAAATTAATTCAGGAAACTTAAAACTTTATTATCGTCAACTTTTGCTGATTTGCGAAGTGATTGGTGGGAAATCAAATTTTCATTATCAAAAATTACGAAAACAACCGTTATTTTTACAAATTCACTTTGAAAAATGTTGTTGTAAATCGATAGATTATATTTTATTATATTATATAATATATTACATAAATACACGAGAAAATGGAATTTCACCATTCTTGTTTTCATTTATATATACAGGGTGAGCCAAAACAATCCATGCGCTTTAAAAATTTAATAATATTTTCGTTTATAAATCCCAAATTTTTTTTTTCAGATTATAAGATATACAAAATGGAAGTGTTGGTACGTATGAAATGTAATGGCACTTATATGATGCCCGTTTTCAGCTTAAAAATTATAGGCTCGTTTTAGAGCATTTTCCGCAACATCTTTAAAATTTGTGGCTTTTGGATTGTGGATTGTTTTAGGATTATAGACATATACTCGCTCCCTCAAATAATTCAAAAGAAAATATTCGAGTGCTGGCAAATGTGACGCGTCATCCAATTATTTTCTGAATTTCTGGAAATTATTCACTCTTCAAAAATGTACTAAAAACTTCCATTGTGTGACGCGGCAGTGACAACATTCTACTGAAATCACACCTCAGGTATGTTTTCAAGAGAAAGACGCAAAAAATGTTCTATCGTAAACCGACACCGCTCATCATTTACGGTTACAGCACTTCCATATTCACTTCCGAAGATGTAAGGCTCAATGGTATTTTCAGATTTAATGCTACACCATACTGTACACCTAATGGGGTGCAATTGGCGTTGATGAAGGTCTCTTGGATTTTCAGAACCCCAGAAATTACAGTTCTGCTTATTAACAAAGCCATTCACCACTCATAATCAATAAAGTTAATTTCATTTCTGGCCAACTGTCGAAATATAACTACAAAATTTGGACGTTGCCGATGATCTGCCGGATTTAATTCTTGCACCAATTGAACCTTAAATGTGAATAACAGCAAATCTTTTTTTAAAATGGGCCGTACTGACGTACGAGCCATTCTGTTTCTGGTGTTTCGTTACCTCTTTCCTCTACACGTTTAATATTTTCCGCAATGCTAAGTGGTGTAACGGTTCGAGGCAAATCTCTTACGGTGGCAGTTTGCTGTGCCGACAAACTAGGCAACGAATCATTGCTTCAGAGGGCGAAATTCGAAGGCGATATGGTCTTTGCGATAAAGTAATTGATCGCTGATTTAAATAATAAAATTATATCATTCTGGTTCTTTGTTCAATTGGAAATCTCTCCATTATTTATTTTCCAGGTGTTACTTATATAATCTGGGGAAAAAAATTAAAATATATAACCGAAAAAGTTTTGGCCCACCCTGTATCATATGTTAATTATACAAAATATACTACAAGACAATAGTTTTTCTTCTAAATCATTTTCTCCTTATGCTTAACACGAAGTTTATACACCTAGAAAATATATAATCTTTTTTTATCAGCATAAACATTCATATATGTGTACATGCTTGGGTGTTCCGAATCACTAAGTTCCGATAAGTTGTCAGAACTGCTGGGTATGTTGTGCTGCATAGATGTTTGTGACCCATAATGTTTAAACGGATTCGTATACACTTGTATAATTTATGTAGGGGATTAAATGCAAATAATCGTCTATGTTCTATTTAATTATACGTATGTGTGCATGGATGCCAGAACGTGTGAGGATGTGTACATACATACGAATGTTCAAATATGTGTTAATTGTTTATGATGCAACTTATTGGTTGCGAAACTTGACAAAACTGTTGACAGCATGAGCTTACTCACAGCATGTGAGTGCGTTAGTGCCTGAGTGTGTGTGATAAGGAATATGCATACTTACATTCAAAAATAAACTTGAACTTTTACTGTTAAACAATTTTTAGAAGCGTGGAAACTTGTACGACAATGTTTTAATGCTAGAAAGTATTTCATAAAACTCTTCTCTTCAATTTTGCCATACAAAAGAAATTTTTATACACTGGTGTCGCCCTTATAATACAGTATACAAGTTATGCACAGTACAGGACTCTTTCTATTTCTGAGACCACTTCGCAGGCTATTACACGTACCTACGTAATGCATTGGACCGCAACTAGACTTTGGAGAAGAGGGTAGTAAGATTAGTATTTCTAGACATTTGACTTAAATTTTCCAACACCGCAATGAAGAAGGAAGAGTTCAAAAATGATTCGGCTGGATAAACGACCAGAAATGGACATCTTTTTGCACGTAAAAATGTCTGAGTTTCACATGCAAGTAGCGATAAAACAAAGTGGGAGTCTATAGCTATTATACCGCCCCCTATCCAGTACGCGGTTAAATAGCCTTTTAACTGCCTGACGTTTTTGGTCTTGTTGTAAATACTTAGGAGACCTGAGGAGTAGTATCTGTTAAACCATCTGGAAAAAACCAAGGAACTTAAATGCTTCTTTTGAGTCTTGTGTGATGAGTGATGAGGCTGAATTGTCGGTTATGCGTAATAACACTGTATCTTAAAATTTAAACTATTCGATCTTTAAACGATTCCGATTTAGTGCCATATTCTGCATATTCTATTAATATATCCAAGGAATATGGGTTCAACAGAGAGCACCGTTAAGAAAAATTTAAAAAAAAATAGGAGAAATTTTTGAATAATTGCTTTTTTATAATAAATTTGCTGGTAATTTGATTAAATTTTGGTGATTCGTTCGATTGGTATCGTTGACGAAAAACATCGAGAAAAGGTTTTTTCTAATAACTCTAAAAGTATTCGTCAAATCGGGTTCATATTCGCCGATTTTTAAGGATGCCGCAAATTTGACAAAAAAGTGGTTCGAAAGAAATTGATTTTCGAAAAAATTTTCTGTTTTTAATTACCCCGTAATTTCTTGTCAACTCTATTTTCGATACGCATTAATTTTTCTGGTCTTAAAAACTTTGCCAAATGCTGCAAATTTACTTTAAATGAGTTAAACTTAGGTTCAAGTTTCACGGATAGCCTGCAAGGTCAACCGATTTCCATTTTTTTTTATTCAGCTACTGCCAGAAATTTCTTTACCAAACATCATTTAATCCATTTGGCACAACCATTTTTTAAAAGGGTGTATTTACAAATAAGAAAAAAGAAGTTTTATGTGCGTGCATTTCTGTGAATATTTTTTAATATGCATCCATTGCAATTCAATCAATTGGTTCCCATATTTCAGGCTGATTTGGTTACGGAAATATCGGTATTAAAAGTATTTCTGCATTCAGGAACAATACAGATTGATACATTTCTGTATCAAGTGATAATCAAGTCACTACACAATTGCTTCTAAGTAATGCAGACGGTATGTAGTATATGGTTGAAAAATATGATGTTTGGTAGCTGTAACACATTCTCTAGTTTTTGCTGGGTATTAATATTGTTTATGGTTTGTTATGTAATTTGGCGGTTCGAAAGCGTCTGTTGAAAGAAAAAGTTTCCCATGTTTTAATTGTTTATTGAGTGTTTTGGAAGTGTGATTTTTTTAATATTGTAGAATGGAAATAAATACGCAAGTCAGTAATTTACATTCACTTAATTCTTATTTTTTGTTCAAATTGTTCAAATAACGAAAGCGATGACTTTAGAGAAAATAATATTTATTAAATCAGTCCAGGCGCAAACTTCATAAATAATTCCGATTTGATAAAAAGAACCAGTATTGAAAAAAAAAGCAAACTCGTTGCATCTGTTGCCATAAGACGGCCAACTTTATTAGCAAGAAATGCAATGTCACTTAATCCAGAGGAGTGGGTCTTGACGCACTGATAAAAACAAGAATTTCTTTATCGTACAAAATTAATTTGTATAAATGAGCATAGTGGTGGCTGAAGCAGTTAACACGTTGACTTTAAATCGAAAAGTCATGGTTTCGAGCGCAGTATCCGACTAACTCATAAAAACATTTCACATATTTTGCATGTGCATTATTGTGTCTTTGTGTCAGTTGTTGCCGGAAAGTTTTAGTGGTCACTGAATAGTACCGGATTCATCTGATACTAATCCATAAAAAACATCAGCGCACCCTCTTTCATCGGTGCTGTATAGCCCGATGATGGTGAAGTACAATAATTAATAAAAATGAGTACTAGACAGAGCTTAAATTTAAGCGTTGCCTATCTCTCCCTTCACCACCTGTTATATTTATTAATTACTCTCCTGTTCCTATAGAAGGTAACACTTAGTAGTAGTAGGGAATCATTGCCTGAGGGCTACTTCTCTTTATATAAAAAAGTCGTCATTATAAGTGAGCTAACGACGTCTTTCATTGAAAATGTTTCATTATATATATATTTATTTTCCAGGCCTTGCCGGAAATAGAGTGAAAGTAACCATTAAGTAAATGAAAGTTCAACATTATATTAAAGAAACTGTCTCATAACATTAAGGAATTTTTTCTTTAAATAACTCAAATTGTTCCACAAACATAATGACGGACATCCTATATATATTCTATATAAGTTTATAGGTTTAATGAAACATGCCAACCCCCTTCGTCAGTGTAGACCTTCAACCAAGTTTTATAAAAAGTAAGTAAGTAAGAATATCAAATGTTTATATAAAAATGACCCAAAACGATTTGAGAATTACTACGTATATAAACATAACCAACTTTATGTGGGTATGAAGAATATTACGTTGTATATACACTTCATGTGTAGAAAAAATATAAAGTCATACGGACGCATGTATATTATGTATTTCAGAGATGGGTATGAAGAATTGTCAGTATTCAGTGTTTGATGCAAAAGGTTTTGCAGAAATGCAAATGCAAATGAGCGTAGCTTATTTTGCAATACAACAACAAAATGTGCGAATTTGCATTTGCCACGTTATTCCGTTTTTACATATAGTAAAAGGTTATCAGAAATACAATGAAAATTAAGAATTTGAGAAAAATGTACATTGGGAGGAATAGTTTATACAATGAAATCTTTAATTGTGTTAATGAAAATATGTATTAATATAATGCAAAACATTTAATGCATTCGTCTCATTGTCTGAATGAATGCTTTTTCTATCAGTATCACACTCCAACTTCAAACATCTTTATGCGTTTATGTGTTTTACTTTACAAATTCTTTTCATTATATTTCAGTAAATTCAACTTACAAATATAAAAAAAATGTAAGTGTCCTTTTACAAGGACACACAATTCCGTGAAAACAATAGATTTAGGAAAAAAGTTATATTATAAAAAATTTGCAGAAATCCATGAAGATTCTAATTTCAATTTAATAATTTTAATATAAACACAAAAATTTTCCTGCACTATCCGGGTTAAATTTCTTTTGTACGATAATTACAAACAACTCTTTGGCTTTTATTTAATTGCCTTCAGCAAATAAATGATGGATCTGTTAATAAATCAGGATAGCAAACCAATATCGAAATTTCAAATAAAAAAAATAATTTTATATTAAATCAGTGCAACGCAAATGTATTCCTGTGTAAAGGATCATCAATAAAGACATAAAAATATAATGAATATTTCAGTAAAGCAAAAGATTAAGGATTAAACATTGTGATGCTCTGTAGTGTATCAAGTTACATGGAGTTAAAGTATAATTAAATCATTTGGCTTGGCTTTTAAGGCGTCTCATTTACAAAATTATTTTATAAAAAAATTCTTTTTCTAACATACATACCTGCATTCTCCCATTGATTAATTAATTGGTTAAATTTAGTATATTTATTTTAAATTGTATGAAATATTTACTATAGTTTTTTCTTTCGTTTCATTTAAATTGCACAGTGTTTGAGAGGTCAACACTTGTAGTGTTGAGTGTCTGGCTTTAGTTGATGTTTGTTCTATCAGACTTCAGTATTTCGTTGTACTGTGTTTTTATTAATAAAGTTTTTTTTTCAAACATTTTACGCAAATAATGTTAAAAAAAATACAAGAGGAATAATAAAGCTGAAGTACTCGCTACTCGTATATATTGCAATGTTTTTCAAAAACTTTATGCCAAATGATTTGAAAAAGTGTGTGTTCTTTATAAAAAAAAAAAAAAAATTCCATATGGCTTAATATGCAAAATTTTATGTAAAATAGCTGGCACGTATTTCTAAAAGTAGAAGTTTATAAGAGTATCATTGCAATACTATGAAGGCATTGTTGCTTTTAAAGCAAACACTTTTTCACTTCTTTTTTAGAATAGTAAGGCTTTCATAGCAAATCTTATCATTAAAAATTTTTATCAATTTCAATTTAATTTACCGTAAAATGTTGTGAAAACTTAAAAGTTCGGTTTCGAATTTGTTATATTTGAAGACATTTTTATTACATTAAATATGCTCCGTTTTTATCAAAAATATCTTCTTTTTTTGGCATTTTTGTGATAAATACATTATTCCATCCATGTAGAAGTTCCGGGTGTTTCGAGCGAAAAACTGATCCGAGTTTTGCATACCTGTACGCAATTTATATTCACAACATTAAGGGAGTTCTCACGAGTTCAAATGTGCACATAGACAAAGAAGAAGTTTGCCCTTAGACCACGTATGTTGGAGTGTCAATTCTAAATCGGCCTGTTATGATCAACGCAAGAAAAATTAAATGTAATGTCTATCTTCTTGTCTGAGAATAACTTCTTTCTCTTTCAAACTTATATCAATAATTTGTCTAGTGTGCCTCTATACACTTAAAATCACATTTTTAAAATGTGCCATTGTATATTTCTGTTTTTTTTTTAATTTTATAAGCGTCTATAAGCAATATTTAAATGGCTTTTCAACTCATAGTTATAAGCAATAAAATATTTTTTAAACAGCTTTAAATTCTTTAATTCATTAATTAAAAAAAAACAATAAAAAAACTTCTCTATCATGCCATAAACTTATAATCTACAAAAACAAAACATAATATAATTGTTACATATAACACTTTGGTTTAATTATAAATTAAAAATTTTAATTTTTTATATCTTACTACAAGGAATTGGAACAGCCCTTGCAATAAGGAAATATACTAATGTATGTATGTTCAGAGCGAATAAACTTATAAAGGGTGGTTAAATTTCAAGGGCCGATGTTGATTTTGAATAAAACACAAACTATTTAGGAAATTATTGTAATTTTATTTTATTATGATATATTGGTATTACTCAATTATGTATGGAACAAAATATCGGCCAAATGGGCGCCGCGACCACGGCAACAGTGGATGATCAATTTTCGAAGAAAATCATCTTCAGTGATGAGGCACATTTTCACCTCAGTGGATTCGTCAATAAACAGAATTGCCGCATTTGGGCGAATGAGAATCCAAGAGTGATTGTCGAAAAACCAATGCACCCACAAAGAGTGACTGTTTGGTGCGGTTTATGGGCTGGCGGCATCATCGGGCCGTATTTTTTCCAAAATGAGGCCGGTCAGGCAGTTACTGTGAATGGTGTTCGCTATCGTGAGATGATAACGAACTTTTTATGGCCCGAATTGGAAGATATGGATGTGGACGATATGTGGTTTCAGCAGGACGGTGCCACTTGCCACACAGCTAACGAAACAATGGCTCTTTTGCGCAACAAATTCAATGGCCGTGTTATCTCACGTAATGGCGATGTCAATTGGCCGCCAAGATCATGTGATTTGACACCGTTGGACTTTTTTCTTTGGGATTATTTGAAAGAAAAGGTGTACGTCGATAAGCCAGCAACAATTCAAGAGCTAAAGGATGAGATAATTCGGCACATTAACGGCATAGAACCTCCATTATGCCTCAGGGTCATCGAAAATTTGGACCATCGGATGGAGGTGTGCCGCCGTGGTCGCGGCGCCCATTTGGCCGATATTTTGTTCCATACATAATTGAGTAATACCAATATATCATAATAAAATAAAATTACAATAATTTCCTAAATAGTTTGTGTTTTATTCAAAATCAACATCGGCCCTTGAAATTTAACCACCCTTTACTTATATTTTGCAGAAGTACAAACTTGGTATCATATCCCCTCAATAAAAAGTCTATGGACCATAATGACCCAACCTTCATGATCAATATACATATATACATATGTATATATGTATGTACTTTAGAACAAAGAGTCGTTACATTTGTTATGTCAAATATTTGCTTAATTTCTTCACAGTTTTATGTCAACATATTATGAAGAGGGTGGCGATGGTCGAAATAGTCTGCACGTTGACTACAAAACGAATAATTTATTCTGGGTTCAACCCCAGTTTCAGAATCATTAAAAAATACATCTCGCATTTTTTCTGGTGTGCATTTGTGTGTCTTTGTGTCAGTTGGTGTTGCAAGGTGTCAGTGGCGAAGGCATTGTCATTGGTCACTGAACAGTAACGGCTTCAGCTGCAAGCAATCCACAGGCACATCAAGCATCATTAGAAACTATATTATGGTGACCGGATCTCATGGCGGGGGGTAATGTCGGTATCTTGTTCTTCTGGACCCCACAAAACGATTTTTAGTTCCAGATATTGAGGCAACTAAAATTTGAGCTCGATTAAACGACATTAATCCGTGCCACTCGTCGCTCAAAGATTGGAAAAATTAAAATTTTTGGCAATAGTGATAGTGATGACATATAGTGCAATAACTCCAAAACGGAAAATAAATAAAACACGCTTAATAACTCAAAAGAAAGCTAATGTTGTTCTTAAAAATTTACATTCTATACATAATTGTTGTAATGCTAAGTCAAACAAAGTTACAACTGCCTTTAGCACCAAAAACGTGACCTGGTACCAATAGAAGCATACTTCGTGCATTAATTGATAAATTTTCTTTTTTTTTTTTGGTATAATTTTAAGATTAAAGTAGAAATGCAATAAAAAAAAAACAAGCAATAATGATAAATCTAATGATATTTTTTATTTTAATATACAAAAATCAGGTATATATTACATTCAAAACAGACAGAAAATATACAGTCGAATTAGATATGAGTTGATTGATGATTGATGATAGTTATCTAATCTATTCTAGAGTTTTTGTTAAAGTAGTTTTTGAAACGTCAGGATATATTGCTCGGCATTTGCTTACAACTTGAAGGACATATTGCTTTTGGTCTTTATTTTTTATTAGAAGTTTGTTAAAGTCGGTTATTAATTTAACACCACGCTCAGCAATATCATTACCCAGTGAAAAAAGTGCTTCCAAAGAAGTGAATACGATCCTGAACTTGTAATTCGGAAGTAGTCGAAAAAAGGATTAGTTCTACTTCTTCTTGCATAGGGTTGTCGTTGAAGAAAGTTCTTTTTTTCTTTGCGCATTCCTTGATTTCGAATTACTGCTCGCGTTGCTAGGTAAATCTACTTTTTTAAAGCTGTTTGTAATTAGTGCAATAGAACCAATTTTTTATTACTCATACGGAGCTATCAAACTAAAATGTTTAAAATTGTAGCATAAACTTTAGGGATCAATCCAAAATATAGTATATAAATTCAAATTTAATAAATGTGCGGAATAAAGTGTAAAAGCATTAATATATTTAGAAAAGAATAAAACATAGCCTTAATTGCTGACACAAAAATATAGAGAGGAAATATTTAATTGTTTCTTTTTTCTATTAATTTATAAATTATTCAATACATTTTGTGCGGAACCAGCACTTATGTTAGGTTAGGTACGGAAGTTGCTGGATAGACAGTGAAAGATTCCAGCCCACTTGCTGTCCAATTCATTATGGTTCCTTTATAAACCTAAAGAAAAAAGCACTCCAGCCGAAATATAGGTTTTTATGCGGCATTTATGGTGACTAACAAAGTTGATATAAAATAAACTCGGATATAAAATAAATTCACACAGCAAACACTATCACAATAGGCCACAATTCATGATGCAAATGTTCGGTTTTAGGTTTTTAAAATATATAACAAATCACAATAATATTTATTACATTTTTAATAAAGAATAATAAACCACTAACATTTTATAGTTGTACTTCATCGGTATTGTCAAAAACAAATACCTAGGAAACAAATAATAAGTATTTTAATCACATGATACTCAGAATTAAATGTTTTTTTCTTAAGTTTTCTTAGCTTTTTTCTGAAATGAATACTCCATATTTTACTTTAAGTAATGCATTTCCTTTTATTTAATTAATTAATGAAGAAACATCGGAAGTGTTACAAATGAAATCTAATTCTGAGGAAAGAAATCAGTTTTATATTACTTCTCTGGATGTAGTTTCTAAAAACTTCCTGAGAAGTCGAAAATATATAGTTATTGACAATTCGGAAGCACTCAAAAAGTACTTTCTTAAGAATGCCTTCTAATATTTTTCACTGGGTAACACTTTTATTGTTTTGACAATTTTCAATTCTTCTTCGTGTACACGGTCGAGTAACTTCAAAATAGTCTTTGAAGCACCGGCCAATACATGAGAGTTGTACTCAATTTAGGCGGTATAAATAGTAAAGAGATCAGATGGGGTGAAGTATGTCTTACACCATCATCAAAAGCCGATCCACTTGAATGCTTCCTTCGAGACCTGAAAAATGTGCTCAGTCTATCTCACCGGATTTTCATGCCAAGAACATCAAGAGCTTCTGATTTCTCTTATACCGCCCATAATTACAGATGAAGCAGCGCGATCGTGCATACGGCGATGGGTAAGCATGCAGCATTGGATCTTTTGGGCATTGAAATCGACCCAGTTAGCGTGACCCCATCAGATATTTTCCTGAGGTCACCATTTAGAGAATTTTTCATATTCTGTCTCGTCGCCGCAATTATAGTCGAAATCGGCCTACGATAAATTTTTAATGAGATAACACAATTTAGTGGACAGTAAAACTGATTTTAGACGTTACGAAAAGCACTCTAACAGAGTAAAAAGAGCGAAGCATTTCCACGGTTAATCAGAGTAAATGATATTCCGCTAATAAAAAATTTATCTAACATTCGACGTACTTATTTAAGAAAGTCATGAATGAATTCACTTTCTATTAATTACTTAGGAAGGCATGAAAGTGTAAAACACATACTTACATATATGCACAAAAAATAGGAAAAGTTTCAAGTTAAATTTCAGAGCATGAACCAAATTATGGTATTACAAGTTACACAATTCGCACTCAATATACAAATTGAATTAAACGCAAATTTAATATCCATAACGTATACACACGAACATACTTGACATATTTCAAAAAACTCTAAAAACTGATCCCATACAACTTCTTCTAACAGTTTAAAACATTAACAGTTTAACATTAAGAGCTCCTATTCTTTTCTATACCATATACATACATATACATATATGTATATCATAATATACATATACATTTTTGTAGTTTAAATCCAATACGTCTTTTTGACAAGAAGGAAAAAACTTTGGAAACATGTTTTTGTCATATCAATAATTTTATTATATTTTTTCTCCACAGAACATACAACCCTTTGATTTATGATTTAAGTTCTAACGAAAATCATTAAAATACATACATAAATAATACATACATACTTTAATTTGAGAACAGCAGCAGCATTATAAGTACATATGCAATTGGTCTTTTTTAATATCGAACTGTGCAAAACATGAAATTCAATTGAAACTAAATTGATGGTGTATTTGTTACGTTGTGGTTTTAGTTACCAGAAGCAAATAAAAAAAAGAATAACGAAACAAACAAAACTGAAGAAACTTAAAATTCGTACATTAGAAACGTTACTGCTTTCACCATCAATAATGCTCGTTGCCACTGTTTAGCTTTAACTTACCACAATTTCCTTCCTGCTAATACTCGATGAGGCTACTTGAGCATATAAAAACTCACTTATACACACATGCATAACAGGAACTGAAATAGAAAATTATGAAACAAACACAAAAAGCAAATTTAGCGTAAAATTAAATTTCTATAATATTGGCCACAAAACAAAAAGGTCAAATTTCACATATAAATGGAATTGAATTGGTAATGGCTGCGATATTGGCGTTCGTGCCGGTAAGTGAGCACAGGTTACCAAAATTTACAAAATACTCGACTACACAGTCCTCCACAATTTCATCTCATTTTTTTTTACTCTTGCATTTATTTGTATTGCTACAAAAGTCTGCAAAATGTAAAGCAGAAAATTTCAACGAAGTGGGGCTTAAAGGATGTTATTATTCTTCTATATTTGCTGTTAGTGTACACTACGGCACTTATATAATGAAGTATTGCACAGTGAAGAAGAAAGTACATGGGAACGAAATATTTAACTTTGAATTATTCGTCTTAAAAATAGCGTGTAGAGAAGGTTAGTTTAGCTCAGTCATACTCAACCTTTTTTTTATATGGGCCACAAAGATATTTTAATTATTGTGTTGTGGGCCGCACTGTTTCATGTGCTTACATGTGATTGTGATTGAGGAGGAAATGTATCGTCGAAGGATTTGTGTTTTATAGTAAAATGGAGAGAAATATTATATTTCTTTAAAATAACACTTTCACGGCAGAACAAATTATTCTCTTTCCCAGGACTCTTGAAACAATTCATTTTTATCACTTACTTTTCTTTAAAGTATTAAAGGCTCTGCTGGCATTATTTAAAAATTACATAATCAACCACGAAATTAAAATAATAACCAAGCAAGATTCAGCCGTTAGCGTCGATTTTTATTATTTAATTTAATTTGTTAATGGCAGTTTAACATTTTTGGAAATAGAAAATATATTTTAATGGTGCTATTTAACTTAGTGTTCGCACTGTTTCTCTTGATCGGCCCGAAATTTAAAGTAGTTCACAGTTTGATTACTATGTAGAGCGGGCCACTAACAAAACATCTTACGGCCGCAGGTTGAATATGCCTGGGTTAGCCAATACAAATTACACTGGCAAACAAAATTTTGTAACAAGGTCTCGTACTAATTTTGAATTACCTACCGATCTTCATTCGAATAATATCATTGATCAGGTATAGTTTTTGTGGTATGGAAGTCCTGCTTAATGAATAAACTTTAAAATCTCTCACATCTACAAGTAGAAAGAAAATAACAAATGCAAAAGTAATGACTGGCTTGGGTATAGAATATAAAAGCAAGCTGAAGAGTGGCGTTTCAAAAGTAATTTTACAATTTTTAATAAGCTTTTATTTATTTGTGCATTACTTACTTATTAATTTCTTCACAATGCTAATTTAATTGAACACTATTCACAAACTTTCTTTTTACCTTGGACCAGCACTCAGGAGATGACCCCTACATATGCGGTGCATTGTGCTGGAACTAGAGGATAGGGATAGTAGGAGAAATTATTGGAGTTGAAGCTTAACTGCAACACTGTTTTTTGCACGTTATTTCTTTTTATAGCAGTGGTGTAGCATCTCTAATGTACAAGGAGAAGTATTAAATTTTAAACCTTCGTTTTTAGTAACCATTTTTAGTAATTATTTTACTTCGCCGGTGCTACACAATACCGACGAAAAAGAGCGTTCTGATGTACCTGTGGATTGGATACAGCTGAAGACGTTACTGTTCAGTGACCAGTGACTATGCCTTCGCCACTGAAACCTCTGCGAAGTTGAACCCAGAAAAATTTTTCGTTTTGTAGTGACCGTGCAGACTCCCTCAAACTGCATTGAGAATCCTCTTAAAAACATTAATTATTTTTCTTTTAACGCTTTCAATTACATATTCGAAGGTCCCGACGTCATTATTATTACAACTACAAATTTTGAAAAAACAAAAGTGCTTTTTGTTATTGTTGCTATTGCTAGAGTATACGCATGTGTAGGAGCCATCTCCTGCGGGCTGCACCAAGATAAGAAAAAACAATCTGCTATAACAAGTTGTTATTCGTAACAGAGAGTGAGAATTTATTGCCTTCAGTGACATCGTCATGTTAAAAATAGTTAGTTATAAAGCCAAAGTAAAAGTAGTGAAAAGTATGATAATTAGTATTTCAACTCAATACTTTTGCTGGGTATCGAGATATTTAATTAAGTTATATTTACTTGTTTGAAAACACTGTCAAACTCTCTCCTTTAACTTTAGTTGTTTATTAAGCTGAAGGTTAAAGTTTTCCTTCCATAGCTTTTCACAATTGATAAATAATTTTAAGATGCAGGGTATAAAAAATTTGTCACGACCGAATAAAAGGCGTTTTTTATTTTATCGGCAAATATTCCAAAGAAAGCAAAAGAAAAATATTAAATGAAATTATGAAAATAAAAGCAAACAGAAAATAAAATTGAAAATTATGTCCCTAAATTTCGTTTAAACAAATTCAAGTATAAGATTATGTCGCATAGCAGAGGTAAATATGAAATAAAATGAAATCTGAAATGAAATAGAAAGAACTATGTTAATGACGACTAATAAGATCTGCTACTGAACTTCCGGAATCTGTTTTGGCATTTAATTTACAGGCAATAATTTGATTTGAAAGGCTATCTGAAGAGTTTTTTAAAATTTTTTAAAAATCTAACAAAAAAATCGTTTGATTTCGCGACGTTTAAAATCTGTACGCTGTAGATTTGACTATTTATCGTTGCATTCAAGGAAAGTGAGTGGAGAGTATTCTGTTGCACTTATCGCGATAAATGCAGGTGACTTCATGCAGCGATTGGCAATTCAAAATTGTCGTTGGATTTATATTCCAACCAGTCAGAAAGATTGTTGTTCTTTAACTTAAAAGCTTTTGCTCTTGCATGGGCGACCGACCTTCATTGCAGGTGTTAAATCTTGCACATTATAGGAAAGAACAAAGAGAAAATAAGGAGAAGAAAGTATATTTTAGAGGAGATATTCTGAAGGTAATTTATTCCGCATATGAACTAGTGCTAAGATTTACCAGCAAATCGATCAAAATACTTGTACTCCTGTGTTCTTCGTAAAAATATAGACATTCTACTTGAGTAAAATTGCTAGTGAATTGGCAGTTGGAATACTAGTCAGTAGTGGAGAATAAAATGACCAAAAATGTGTTCACACAACTTTCAGGAATTCCAACTCATCGCAAAACTCCAGCAGATATATCGAATTACAAACTAGTTAATTGATGCCTTGGTTAGTTGTAACACATAAAAAATTTTCGTTGAAATGAATTCAAACAACTGCTGACCAATAATATCCAACTTATGTTCTGTAGGGCAACTTAAAAGTTAAAAACAAAAACACAACACAACAAGAATAGAGAATATAAAAAACCAGATTGAAAAATTTAGTGGCAACTGCACTTAAGTGGCATTTATAAGTAACAGTTTGTTTTTGTTAACCAAGGCAAAATATATAACTCAAATGTAAACAGATATTGTAACATCTACAAAAATTGTTGAAGTAACACGAAATATACTGGAGCGAGCAAGGCTTTAGAAGCAAGAAACTACACCAAAAAGCCCAGAACAACAAACTTGATGACGATAATTTAGTTACTTTGAAAATTTTCGTACGTTTTGTTGGCATTGCAATAGCTTTAGCTACCTACTAGTCACTTTGAACGCTTTGGTAACCTGATGTTGAATGTTTTCATTTCGTCTCTTTTTGCGTCCTTAAATTTTCAGTTTCTTTTTATGAATTTATTTCTCTGTTAACCACTAATTTAACTATTTGGTTAAATTCTGTTTCCAAAACGATGCTAAAAAGTTCTGCTTTTATAATATTTTCACACATCCCCGGTTCCTTGACGTATTTCTATATGATTTCTAGCCTGGGTTTTTTCAAGTTTCTTTTCGTCTTTTTTTACTTATTTAGTTTTTTGTTTTTCATTTAATGAGTCTCTTGAATGATATTTCATTTTTTCAGCCGCTTTATTCGTTCAACTATTGAAGCTGTTTTCTGCTGCAGTTGTGGTTGTTCTGTCGTCGTTGAGTTACTCTCGTTTTAAGTTGCATGTTGTTGATGATTTGATTGTTGCATATTTTCAGGTCAGTGAAATAAAGAAGGATCAAAAATGTCAAAGGCCAAGTACTTGACAAAAGAAGAGTTGTTTCCTTTTTCTGTTTTGGTTTGTTTTTAATATTTTTCCTTCTTTGTTTGTATATTTGCTTCGCATAAAATAATATAAAAATTTTAGCGCAAAATTTCAAAAGAAGATTTAATGATTTTTAATGGTCAGTTTTTTATTCATTTCTGAAGTATTTGTTGGCATAAAAAAACTTTGAGTTGTTGAAATTAATTTTGTTTATGAAGAAGTGAAGGGTGTTAGTTAATAAAGCATTGTTGAGCAAAAATAGAAATACATACTGCTGTGTGGGCTGCAGCTTGAAATATGTAAATTCTTAAAATTATTTGTTGCTGCAGACAATCTATTCTGGGTGTCAATGTACATATAGTGAAAACCATAATATTCCAGAGAGTATTTATCTCAAACCTGAAGTGAAAATCCAATATGAAAGTATATATCCCATAGAAACTGGAATTATTTTAGAAATGTTTATATTAAGAATTATCAGTTTTTTATGTTGCAATCAAAGATTTATTTTTATGTCTTAGAAAAATTTAAAATCTTTGTACACGAGTTTTGACTCGACCATGTAACTTTCTGATGAACTTGTGTAGTACATGAGTCGTTGGCATGTGGATATCATTCCGGACCGCATGCAACGAGCTCTAAATCTGATAAAAGGGTGGTGCGCAGATAAGGGTGAGGCAAACTATTTGGGCGCAATGGTGCCTGTACGAGAGTTCTTGGTAAGACTTGGGCTCTGAATCTCATTAAATACGGTGGTGAAACGCATAGTCCCCTATGAATATTTGATGTGGTGGCCTCAAGCCATTCAAAGAAAGGCTAGGGACGTATTGGGTAAACGGCATGAACTATCTGTGTTGGCACCACGTGGGCAATGTGAACTTGTCCGACTGATGCAATAGGTATGCTTTTGGCATCCCGCCACTTTCGATCATGATCGAGAGGGAGGCACGTTCCTGTACTCTGATATTGAAGGGTATTTCGAAGTTCTTTTTTTTTGTTTTTTTTTTAAAGAGAAGTAGGAAACGAATAGTGATAGAGCTTACAGGTGGTGAAGGGATAGATAGAAGAAGGCTTCATTATTTTTACAATACTGCTTTTGCACGTTTCTTGTTTAATAGCAGTGTTGCAGCACTGTATTTGGTAGAAATTTTATTAATTATTTTACTTCGCCGATGATGCTACACAATACCGAAAATAGTTCTCTTCAGAAACTTCCGGAAGGATATTAACGACCGTGAGGACTGGAGGACAAACTCTATCAACTTTGAGTCGGATCTCTGGTATGGTACACTGATGGAAACATGCTGGAGAATGGTAGAACAAAATTGGTATGTGAGAGCCTGGACCTTCTCAATGAGCTGGGGAACTTTAACGCCGTTGCATTGGTCTGGATCATGAGGGGTATGAGGGCAGTGGAATGGTGGACTATCTGGCAATACGACGGACAGATTTACCCCAAATTAGCCCTGAGCTATTCTGTGAACTTACGAAAAGCCACAGAAATTAAATTTTAAGAAACTGAGAGGAAATGTAATTCGCTGCTCACTGGCATGATTGTACTGGCCAGCGTCAGATCAAACAAATCCTGATTCGCAATAATACAATCTCAAATAGGCTGCTTCCGCTGAATAGAGTGGACTTAAACCTTTTCACGGGGTACTTCACAGGCCATTGTGACCTGAGGTGCCACCTGAACAAAATTAGTCTCAATATTGTTAACAACAACAGCGCTCTAAGGTGGCTGCCTTCTGGTACTCCTGATATCATATTAATTGGTTTAGAAAGCGTTTTATTCAAAAGGATGGATTGAGTTCTATTCCATAAATATGAGTATATCCACTTTAAGTTAAGAGTAGTAAAAACAATTAGTTTCAGTTTCTTTACTAGAAGTAAATGATTTATTTTATCTAAAGCTTTGCTGAAGTCAGTATTGATAATATCTGTTTGATTTTTTTGCGAAAAAAAAACTCGATTTATAGCAGTTGTAAGTTGTACAAATTTTGTTGTCGTAGAAAATTCATTACTAAATCCATTTTGATACGGAGACATTAAGTTTGAGACTCGATAGCTTAAATGTTCTGACTTCAGTTTTCCAAAAAAATTTTCATAATATCTAGTTTTGCTATGCCACGATAATTAGCAATATCAGATTTGTTCTCAGATTTAAACAGTAGAATAATAAGCGATGTCTACCAGATTTCTGGAATGTACCCAAATTTTACTGATGTGTTAAAAAATACTGTTAAAGCGTTAGTAGGGGAACGATGCACGTTGACTACATGCCCAAAAAGTCCTGGGTCCGACCCCAATTTGAGACTAAGTCATAAGAACATTTTACATTTGTTTCTGTGTTGCATTTGTGTCAGTCATTGGCAGAAGATTTCAGTGGCAAAGGCGTAGTCACTGGTCCCTGAACAGTACCGGTTTCAGCTGATACCAATCTACCGGTACATCAGAGCGCCCTCCTTCATCGGTATTGTGTAGCACCAGCGAAGTAAAAATGGCTACTGAAGGAAAGCTTCAAAATTTAATGCGTCTCCTTGACATCAGATGCGCTGCAACACTGCTGTTAACAAAAACTTTGCAAAACCAGAAGTTCAACCTCCTGTCATCTCTCTCACTATCATTTTTCTAGTGCCAGCACACCCAATCGCATGTGTTGGGGTCATCTCCTGAGTGCTGGGCCAACATAAAAAGATTTTATTTATATCAAAAAATGGTATGCATATAGCTGGATTTTCAGCTAATGAAAATGTATACTAGTAGAGAAAAAATTAGCAAACATATTACTTATTCTTGTGACATCATCCAACTTATGTTGCTCAAATTTCATCACTGCTGGGTATCCATGAATGAAATTGTAAAACGACTTCGGAGTAAGTCTTGTAATTTATTTATTCTGATATATTCAGCCCGTCTTACAGAATATCTTGAATAATCAACAGAAGATCCAGATCGTTTGTATATTTTATAATATTTGTTATTTTTGTTTTTAGTCGATGACAAATGTCTATTATTCCACGGTGGTCCAGATAGCGATTTTAATCTTTGCTTGGAATGCACATATCCATAAATGCCCATAATTTATCATACTAGAATAAATGAAATATCTGACACAGAGCAATGTTTGCCTCTGAAGGATATTATAATGTACTATCCCAGTCCCACATTGGCAATAACTTCATTTACTGCCTGTTCGTAGAAGCCGAGTGAAAATAATCAATCACCATGTATATTGAAAAGAACAATACAAAAAAATCAAATTGTTTTTGTTTTCAATATAAATGGCAAACGATTATTTTTACCTTGGCTGGGTTGGGAATCCCACTACATCTCCCTTTTTAATAAGAAAAATAAGAAGTAAACAAGCGGTACCAGTCTTGCTTATTCTATGCAATTAGTTAGATTACATTTATTGGGATGTATTAGACGACTTAATAATTAGATATATTAAATAGCTAAATAATTTTATCGTTTCTTTCCCCTTCTTTTTTTTTATTTCAGTATATATTATAATTATATATGACACTATAATTTTGTGTTTTTTTGTTTCTAAAATTTTTTGTGTTTTGAAATTTATACAATTGGTTGTTTTGGATTGAAATATAAGTAAATGTGAATGTGTGAGACAATATTTTTCATAAATTTCGGATTCTGTTTTTATGAATTGTTTTTTTTCGATGTCTTACATTACAGTCATCGATTTTTTTATGTTGAATGGACTTTCGTAAATATTTTTAAATTAATCATAAGGCTGTTTTTGAATTAGGACCTTATCGCCGATCTCTATCATTAAAGGTTTTGCATACTTATCAAAATAATTATTGTTCCGCAATTTATGTTTTGATATTAATTCCTATGCCAATCCATGTATTCTTTGCAAACGAAATTTAATTTCCTTGCTGTAATTTTCAATATTATATACTGGATTAAAGGTGGTTTTTATAACTTATTTTGGCATATTTGGAATTTTTCCGAAAACTAATTCGTACGGTGAGAATTTATTATCAAAAACTGTGTTTACCACATCAAACATTGTGGAAAAATGTTAAGAATATCAAGTAAGTATCCCATTCGGTTATGTTTTCATCTAAGTATGCTCTCAAATATTCGTTAAATACTCTATGATTACGCTCCACTTGCTTAAAGTTTCGTAATGGCATGCTGTTGAAAATTTGGTTTCGATCTTTTTTTTTTTTTTTTTTTTTTTTTTTTTTTTTTGTCTTGGACCGGCACTCAGGGGATGACCCCTACACATGCGATGCATTGTGCTGGAACTAGGAAATTAGGTTATGGGAAGGAGGATAGAGGGAGTAGTGTTTATTGACATTTGATTTAAATCTTCCCATGCTAAAAGTGACAGGAAACACCTCTGCGGGTAGTCTATTCCACATACGTGCCGTTCGGCCAAAAAACGAATTTTCGCCCTCAAATCGACCACAAATGGATGCGCTCTTAATGATGATCGCGTCGTGCGCGCGAATAACCGGGTTTCGGGAACAAGTTCCCTGATTTCATTAGAACACATCCCATTATAGTAACGATAGAACAACGAAACGCACCCCACGTTGCGACGATGCTCAAGAGAGTCAATAGAGTTGGCTACCCTACTGTCTCCTATGAGTTTCTTCGCCCTTTCTTGTACACGGTCGAGTAACTTCAAAATAGTCTTTGGAGCACCGGCCCACACATGAGAGTTGTATTCCATTTTCGGTCGGATGTAGGCGGTATAAATAGTGAGGAGATCAGATGGGGTGAAGTATGTCTTACACCGCCTTAAAAAGCCTAGGCACTTGAATGCTTCCTTTGAGAACTGAAAAATGTGCTCAGTCCATCGGACATCACACTGAATTTTCATGCCAAGAACATCAAGAGCTTCTGATTCCTCAATGTTTATGCCACCCATTTTTACAGATGAGGCAGCGTGATCGTGCATACGGCGGTGTGTTAGCATGCAGCATTGGGTCTTTTGGGAATTGAAATCGACCCTGTTCGCGTGACCCCATTCCAATATTCTCGTGAGGTCACCTGTTAGCGAATCATTCATATTCTGCCGCGTCGCCGCGATCGTAGTTGATGTCGGCCTACGATCGAATGAATATGAATGGCAGATGCTGCTGTCATCTGCGAAAGAGTGGATAGGGTTTGAAGTATGACATAGGAGGTCATTAAAAAAAATAAGAAATAGGGTAGGAGAAAGAATAGAGCCTTGTGGTACCCCTGAATTGATCTTGAACTCGTTTGATGAGATCCCGTCTATAACAACTCTTATAGCGCGATCCCTGAGAAAGCTCGATATAAATCGAGAGAAGATATCACCGACACCAAAAGCAATAAGTTTGGACAAGAGTGCTCCATGCCACACTCTGTCGAATGCTTTTGAAATATCTAGAGCCACTACCTTACTTTCGCCAAAATGGTGGATGGATCGACACCATTTTTCCGACAGGAAGGCTAATAAATCACCCGTGGAACGTCCTCCACGGAAGCCATATTGTCGGTCGCTGAGTAAGCTATTGGACTCCAGATATTTCATAAGATGGAAATTTAGCATACTCTCCATTACTTTAGAAATGGTAGAGCATATTGCGATTGGGCGATAATTTTCAGGGTTGCTTGCCTCTCCCTTCTTGGGGATCGGCGTAACATTTGCAACTTTCCAGCACGACGGAAATTCACCTGCATGATAGAGGGTGCTGAAAAGGATTGCCAGAGGACGCGATAACGTCGAAGAGCACTGCTTCAAGACCAGTGCCGGAATTCCATCCGGGCCAGGAGACTTATTTATGTTGAGGTCCGATAAAACCCTTTTAACTGCACGAGCCCGAAAGTATATATTTGGCATAGTTACGGATACACGCTCGGATGCGGGCAGTGGTTGATTGCTTTCCGGCAGGTGAGAATTACCTGCAAACATTTCAGATAGGAGGTTAGCTTTATCAACCGGGTCTGTGAATATTTGATCAGCCTTTAAAAGAGACGGGATAGAAGAACTAGCATTTCCCTTAACTCTTTTAACGAATGACCAGAAGCTTTTACTTCCCCGTGGGGCAGTAAGAACTTTAGCGCGAAGACTCTGCTCGTACAAAGCTTTTGCACGTCTTAGCACTTTGGCACACGAAGTTCTCGCCCTTTTGCGCATCATATCAGTATCTGCGTTTTTATTATTCCGCCAGACACTAAATGCTTCCTCTCTGGATCTGACTGCAAGTCTGCACGTCTGATTAAACCAAGACTTTGGTCTAGGCCTAATCGAAATTTGCTTTGATGGTATGAACGTTTTCATACCAAGCATTATTATATTTTGGACCATTTTAGCCCTGGCATTGACATCATTGTCGAGGAAGCAGAGACTCCAATTGAAATGCCGAAAGAAATCGTTGAGCTCAGCCCAACGTGCCTTTTCGTAAATATATTTCAAACGTTTCATAGCTGGCGGTGAAACGTCTCGAAGTTCCGCAAACGAAAAGGAGGCAGAAATGGTGCAATGATCCGAATTACCGAGAGGTGCGCTAATATTCATTTCATACTTTTCAGGGTGTGAAGTGAGAAAAAGGTCGAGGGTGTTGTGTTGGTGCCCGTCAACACATGAAATATGTGTTGGTTCATTCACTAATTGCGCAAGGTGATTGTGCGCTGCGAATAGCTCAGCATATTGGCCTTCTGGAGTTGTATTGCTCGAATGGCGGAGCCACGATAAATTATGGACATTGAAATCACCAGCAATAACGATTTCACTGTTCGGGTAATTTTCGAGGATCCCCGATATATTGTCGGAAAGGGCATCGAAGTTCTGTATAGTCTTCTCCCTTTCCGTGTGTGGGCTTCTGTAAAGAAACCCGAAATGCAGAAGATGTGCCCTGATTTTGAATTTAACCCAAAGACAGCTAAATTCGGGATCATGCGTGTCTAAAGATTGCTGGCACTGGTACACAACTTCATTGCGTATATAAATTGCAATGCCCCTGTGAAGATAGAAAAGAGATAGGAGGCGATACCCAGGTATGTGAAAATCCTGTGGGTCAGCATCCTCAGACACCTGGGTTTCACTTAAGGCGAAAACATCCGGCCGATGGAGACAAACGTGAACATAGACAGAGAAGAAATTTGCCCTTAGACCACGTATGTTGCAGAAGTCAATTCTAAATCGGCCTGTCATGATTAACGCGAGAAAACCTAAATGAAATGTCTATCTTTTGTATTGAAGTTGCCACTGAGCTAATCGCTGCTTGAACGACTGCCGGTGATCAGTGTTACTCCTTCATCACCAAACAGTCTAGCAGTAACCAACACAATGGCACCAATAATGCAAAAGATTTAGTCGGGTATTGTAAAGGGAATTAGCACAATGACGCGAAAAAAGGCCATGAAAGACCTCATCCGGTCACCGTGACCCGAAGTGACAGCACTGGTTGGTAGTGTCAGCACTGATGTATTTTAAATGTCGTTCCGTCACTGGTAACGGGGCTTTTCCTTTTCTTATATTTGTTTTTTGTGTAAGTTGTTGTTGTTCATTCGTGTATATGTTTGGAATATTTTATTTTTGTTTTGTTTCCAGATTTTTTCACTGTTTAATTGTTATAGTTTTTTTTATTTTATTTTCAGTTTATTGTTTTTCTTAATTTTTCGTGTAAGTGAATTTTTTCAGTTGTTTATGTTTATTGTGTTTTTCTATTTGTCACTATATTGTTTATTAATTTTTTGGCACTTGTCTGTTTTATTTTTAATGTGAATAAATTTTATTTATTTGGACCAAAAGAAGACGCGTGTCTACCAGACGAACGACTAAACACTACTCTTTAACAATTTGAATATTTCTGACAATACTTGCTTTTTAAATGCCGTGCCCAAATCCGACTTTATTGTATTTATAGAACCATAAATCAATATAATATTTTAAAAAATTGCACGAGCTACAGTGTTTGCACTTTCGTCTAATATAGCAAGAGTTACCAAATATATAATTAGGTCCCATATTAAAGTTAGAGTATATTGTGTCTTCTACTACTATATCGAATGCTCGGATTTGCGTGGGTGTTAATACTAATTGTTCCCTGTTGCCTGGTTTTACCTTGTTAAGGTTACATTTCTCGCAGTTTTTCACAAATTTGGCTACATCTCTCTTGACATATCCTTCCAAAAAAATTTCGTTCTGAGTTTCGCATAAAGTTTACTACGTCCGCAATGTCCTCCTAAGAATGGATCATTATGATATATAGACATATATAGTCATATATAGTTTTCCCTATCCTTTCCGTCGGATACTTGTTCGATAGGGTCCGTCAATACGATTTCGATTTTATCCAACACTTTTATACTGTGGTCCTTCGAAAAAAATTTATCGTCCTTTGGCCATTTCATCTTGTGAATATTCCTATTGCCGGCTTCCTGTTGTAGCCTCAAAAGCATATAGTATAAATTCAACGTTTCGTTGTCAATATGAATATCCAAAATATTTATCCGCAATCTTCCCAATTTGTCGTTTGTATAAAAAAGTTCCGATCTGATTCTATGTAAATCCGTAAGAAAATTTTCGTATATTGGTATTTTTTGCACTTTCGAGTTCCACTTGCTTTAACAATTCGCGGGTTGTACCAGAAAATATATTACATACGCTTTTTAATTCGTCAATTGAAATACGCGGAAGTGTGTCAGCTGCCCCATTACTTTTGCCTTTAATATATTCTATAATAAAATTGTATTCCCACAGTTCCAGTCTGATTCTCGTATAGTATAAGTATATCCAAACCTATACTAGTATCAAAAAATGGCTACTAAAAACGAAGCTTTAAAATTAAATACGTGTTCTTGACATCAGAAACGCTACAATGATGCCATAAAAACAAATAACTTGCAAAAAAGCAGTGTTGTAAGATAGTGAGACTTCACCTCCTGTCATTTCTTCTACTATCCCTTTCCAATAGTTGCAGCACCATGCAACGCATGTCATCTACTGAGTGTTGGTCCAAGATAAAAAAAAAATTTTTTAAATGGCCTTAGTGTCATATGGACTTTAATACCGCTGCATTATAACTGCAACAAATTGAGAGATTGCACCTGGTGGCACTTGAAACTGATTAAAAATATAAAAACAGATATAAGACAACGTATTAGGAGGGATTTCCAACTGTCGGCCAATGAAGCTAAAATTGCAGCTCCAAATGTTTGTAGAAAAAAAAGATTTTTGTTATACTTAGGTTAATTAAAATGAAGGAAAAAAAAAAAGAAATATCGTATTTTAAATAAAAAATAAAAAGAGAAAAGTTAGCTCACTTAATAAAATAAGTTCTTAGGTTCATTATATTAACTCAGTGAAACATACAAGTAGTTATTTTGAAACGTCTAAAAAAAATTTCGAGTCAGATCGAAGTAATTATTTTTAATATGATTGTACAATTTAGTTCAAAATTGCAAAATACCACTGTATACTGCATGAAGAGTATGTTGACAATTTGACTTTTTTCCGCGAAATCCCCAGTGTGCGTCGTGAGAACAGTCTAATTCACATTCACGCTTCAGAAAGTGAAGCTTGAGCTTCAAACTGTTGTTCGAACAAAGCATTAGTAATGAAATGTGGGTAATTTGGTTGAAAATGCCAAAGCAGAATTATGCACTGCTGAAAGAACACCGGAAAACCCCAGAAGCTTACAGACAATGCAGTACAGAGTAAGCAAGTCTGCACGAAAGAAACTTCCAACTTTACAAGTATATTGAACGAAATTACGAATCAAATTAAAGGTTGTATTTAAAAGTCTCTAATAAACCGTTTTTAATTTAATTGTATCAATAAGTACGGTACTTGCAACAATCTCAATAAATACCGTTTTTCATTTTAAGCAAGAATCGAGATGCTACTGAACTTTCACCGGTTATGAAATACAGCTGGAATATCTTCTTTTACTTTAAAAATTATTCATAATCTATCAATTTCAAAGTTATAGAATGCGCGTAACGATTTATTATGACACTCAAGGTCTTAGCAAAAATTTTAATTGCAAGTGCAAATGCATAAGTTGTCCTCTTATGTTTTTTCAAACTTAAACTCTACCAAATTGCAAATAAAATGAAAATCTATAAATTTTCTTTGCAACCGCATAAAAATTCGTGTAATCGTTTGATATACCTTATTTTATAGGTCATAAAATAAAATCTGTCACAGAAAGAAAACAACAACCGACAACAAAATTGTTGTATTGTATTGATAGAGAAGAAGTCTATTTAAAAATAATATTTGTCCTTTTATTTTTACTTTTCCACACTTGGATTTTCACTTACTTCCTAAAGCCATCAACATGGAAGACACTTCCGCTTTTACTATGGCCTTAAGCAAATAACGGCACATGTACATATGTATGTATTCATGTATGTGCACACATGACCTTTTTGTACTCCATGGTAAAATAAAATAATCCTTGCTGTACCAACAAGCAAAGAAAAAAAAAGAGAAACACAAGCAACAATCAAAAAATATATATTGGAATATTTGTACCTTCAACTCTATTTTATGGGCATCATGCCACAACATTAATCTCCGCTTGCCATTTAAATTTAAAACCACAAATAAGAGAAAAACACCACCAACATCAACAAAGCCTGATATTCGCAAACACACGTACTTCTATACATACGAGTACATACTCCTTCAGTGACTATGATATATGTACATACATATGTATGTACATACATAAATAGGAAAACATTATGTTTTTTATAGAACACAAAACAATGACATAAAAATCATAAAAACACGTCACAATACATGACACGCTATAAAACGGAACGCATCCTATAAAACAAACAGATAGATATTTTGCTATAGCCACTCAACCTTACACAAACGCACTTTCATACATTGACTTAGCAAACCATTCCGACACTGTTACGCTCGACAAACGTTCAAGTGTGCAACCCAAAAAAGCATTTATTTCAATCATGTCCTTTTTCACAGTATTTCGTGTTTTTTTTTCTCCTTTGAGAAAAAGGCAAACTTTTATATGCGTTATGGTTGTAATATATTTTTGCTATTATTTTGATTTGACTTTATTTTTTCATGTTGGATGTTTTTTAGTTTACTGAAGGCTATTGATAGCAAGTAAAATAAAATTTAAAAATAAATTTTTTAATACTATAATTTATACCATTCTTTAATAGGAAATGTCTTATCTAGGTTAGTGTTCGACGTGAAGGAAGATTAGAAAGAAAAGAACATGAGACATAATATTCCAAGTAAGAAAGGAAAAATTCACGTTAATTAGTTGAGATTTTCACAATAGCAATTAACGTCAATATTTTCGGAATCCGTCACACCTCTCTATGTGTTATTATTACTTTTTAGGTGACAAAAAGGTTATATTTAACCATTAAAATTATTCAAATCTAATAAAACTTATTTTTAACCATTACCGTAAAAAATATTTCATTTTGGTTGCCGTAACCAATATAAACGAGAAAAAATTTTTTTGGTTTAAAATCACTATTTCAGAAACCAAAAAACTGTTTTGGTTACTCATAACCAGTATCAAAATAAATTTATAAATATTTTTTGTGTATTTTATTTCTATTATTTATTTTTTTTTTTTGTTATCGCTAACCGTAAAGATATATGTACCTACCGGGAAGAGTTGATATTGATGTCAACCTTCTGCATTACTCGGAGGAGAAAAAATATACGTTGGCATTTCTCAAACAACTGGCAGATATTGTTCATGACGCTCCAACAAGTAATGTTAACGTGGAGCGAGCGTTCTCTGCATTAAAAGTGGTTGATCTCAGATGCAACCTCTCAGACGATTCATTACGTTTGCATATGTTTGTAAAACTAAACAATAGTGATTAGTACCACTGATATACTATAAACAGTTTACTACACGGTCTACACGACATCATTGAAATGAACTACAAAATTAACTTTTTTCATGCAATTAAACAGCTGTTTAATTTAAATAATATTAAATTTATAAAATTAATAAACATTTTTTATAAAACTTAAGTTAAATAATAGAAATAAAGTAATCAAAAAATATAAATCCATTTCGATAATGAAAAAGAATTTTTTTTATCTTGGATCAGCACTCAGGAGATAACTCCTACACATGCAACTTTTGCACGTTCCGTGTTATTATAGCAGTGGTGAAGGGCTTCTGATGTCAAGTAGAGGTATTAAATTTTGAAGCTTCATTTTAATTGCCATTTTTAGTAATTATTTTACTTCGATGGTGCTACACAAATACCGACGAAGGAGGGCCTGTGGATTGCTACCACCTGAAGCCGGTACTGTTCAATGAATATGCCTTCGCCACTGAAACCTTCTAACAAAAACTGACACAAAGCCGCACAAATGCACAGCAGAAAAAAAACGCGAGATGTTTTTATGATTTAGTCGGAAACTGGGAAATGTTTTGGTTGTCTAGTCAACTTGCGGACCACTTCAGTCATCGCCACTCTCAAATAGAAATAATTGAGATTATTCATAACCAAAAAATAATTTTTTCGGTTATATTGGTTACGGTAACCAAAATGAAATATTTCTTAAGATAATATTTAAAAATATCCTAAAGCAGGTAAAGGTAATTTTTGCGTAACCTTTTATTCTGAAAAAAGATAACAATTATTTTCGGTTCCTGGTTATAATAGGAGCTGGAAGAAAAGCTAAATCGACTTTTTTAAAAATGGCTAGAAAAAACTAAGTCTCCCAAAAAAAAGCTAAAAAAGAGTAAAAAATGTTATTCATAAATCAATGTTTTATTTATTATCAATAAACAAAATTCATAAAACATGTTAAAAGTTAAAAATTACCGAAATCAAAAATTTCATGTGATAATTACTAATAAACAAATCTTCGGCTTTTACTTTATTGTGAATATTGGCTATGTTCGGGGCCTCTGTAACTAGTCAATTGTATAAAAATCGACTTTATTCACAGCCTTTGGACGTACTCGGGTGTATAGATGTTGGTTTTACTCTGGGTCTCGAACTGGTTATATTAGGCTGTCTTCGTGGCCTTTGATCGTATTCGGCTGCGCTAAGGACCTCGAACTGGGTATAGTCGACTGAATATTAATCGGCTGTGTCCGTATCCTTTGGCCTTATTGGTATGTGTTGATATCGGTTGCGTTCGTTGAATCGGCATTTATAATGACTTATTATTACATTATTGCAATCTAATAATACATCCCTGCAAATAATATTGGCCTACGTGGTTCATTTTACTTGGTCATAACATGGTCCTATGTAATGCAGGCGTGGCCCATGTAATTGAAAACTACAGCTTATTGTTATACAACAAGTGTTCGTGCTTTTCTTCGTATTTACGATTACTTCGTCTCATTACAATTACTATCTAAAGTGCTGTATGGAGTGGTTACATGGAGTAGTTTTTGGGTTAGTCCGACGATGGGTTATATGGTCCCCCTAGGACATCGTAATGTAAATACACCATGTTTTCTCCATACATTTGGGTTAGTCTTGGACTAGTCCTACTCATCTGTGGACTACCCTATACATGTATATGTGGACTAGGCATATTATTTCCAGGGATTGGTGTACACACACGCACACATAACAACAATAGGCAGCAACGCTGTGTTACGTGTTGAGACATTGTGCATACTAGGTTACAAAGCCATGAAGCGAAAACGTAAATTTCGAGGCTAAAAAACATAAAAAGGCTAAATTTAGCATCGAATAACTAAACAAAAATAACACGGTTCTGTCAATTGATTCTAGTAGAGGGGACTAAAAAAATATACAAGTGTATATAGACGTTTTAAAAGTTTCACCTAGACATTGTTTTAAGGCTGCTTTAAAGTAACTTCCTTTTATAGTAAACCGACAGAGAAAATCGTGTTATACATAAGTTTTTGGTTTACACAAAAGTGATGGAAAATATACTAAAAAGAGCACGTATGTGCGAAGCAGAAAATGGACATCACTTACAGGATATCATTTTTCAAAGCTAATTGCAAAAATTCCCCAATAATATACTTATACGTATTTAAATATAAAAAAATTATAACAATCGCATAAATAAAAAAGTTATAAACCATTTAAACCATATAGTTACTTTCTTGCCACCCTGTAAATATAGAACATTCTACAAAGATCTAGTCGCAAATGTCTGGAGTATAAATAAGGCTGACTGTGAGCAATGGTAAAGTAGTTGTAATAAGTCTTGAAGCGAACGCTTAAATTAAGAGCCTAAAAGTAAACTACAGTTTGTGAACATTATTCAATTAAAGTAGCATTGCGAAGAAATTATTAAGTAAAAGGACAGATGGTGGCGATGGTTGAAGTACTCTGCACGTTGACAACAAAACCAAAAATTTCCTTAATTCAATCCCAGTTTCAGACTAAATAATAAAAACATCTCGCATTTTTCCAGATTAAAAATTTATGTCATTATTGTAATGGAAAATAAAATACGTTTATGAAAGTAGCCGTACTTAAATCAATTGATTACTGACACTTCAAGTATATTTTACTTCCCATTCATACTGTAGCTTTAACGCATATATTTTCGGCCAAAAATAAATTAACCTTTAACTAGTGAGGTGAAATATTTTAGCATAGTTACCGAGGTGTTGGTAAATTTTTCCATCTTTAATGTTTATGTTTCCCAAAAAATAATTTTAGTTTAGTTACTTGTTTTGAAAAGAAGAAGAGAACAAATATTTAATTCAATAAAATGCATGTTTAATTTAACAAACGAAGTACTCTATTTCATAGACATTTTTCTTAAACATTAAAAAGAGTACATTCTTTATTTAAGAAAAAAATTTTATTTAAAAATAATCAGAAACTCAAAAGCCATTTTTTCACAGTCAAGTGTAGGAAACAACAAATGAATAATAACTGAAATAAAAGTTATATATGAAGAAAAAAATTAAGTTCAATATATATGGAGATATCTCATTCATCAAACTCTTATTTCCATAATGCATGCATAATAAATGAAAAAGCTCTCCTGTAGCTTACAAATTAACATCAGCGATGCACATCAACATCAACTGCAGAGTTCTTCAAGAAATATTATTGCCCTATACAAGGTGGTGCTTAAGTTGTGACTGTATTTTTTTTAATAAATGAAAAACTTCCGTTGTTAGAAAAAATAATATCGGTCACATGGCCGCCGGCAGAATTGAACACCATACAGGGCCTAGTTATGGTATTTTTCATCACTCTTGTTAAAACTGCTGATGATAAACTTCAAAAGTCTGACCCGCAACTTCAAGAAACTCTACAAAAAGAAGTTTAGAAGAATTAAATCTGGCGATCTTGCCGGCCAGTTAACGGTAGCCGATCACAACCGCCATATATTTAGCAGAACGGTTGCTTCGGACCACACAAACCTGACACAGTCTCTTGTTTTCCACGTTATTATAGCCGTAAAGCGATTCATATCTCATTGACGTATATTTTGTATCTCTTTACTTTATGAATCTCGTGTTTACTTCTACAGAGAAAAACAATTTAAATTGCTCAATATTATTTAAATCGACATTTATATTTTATTTATATTTAACTGATACAAATGGGGATTTATGGCATAATCTAGCAAAAATTTTTAAAAATTTATCATGGTTTCATAAACATGGCAGCGTTTCAGATGTTTTTAAATTCCTTCATCTGCTACTAATACGTTTTATAACTGAAAAAACATAATTATGTCTTTCAGTCAAGCCTTAATCTCGTAGTTTTTATAGTTAATTAAATGTAAAAAATTATTTATTTTTTAACTTTCCGCAAAAACTAATTTCATCATACATATATAGTGAGTATCCAAATGATAAATGTACTTAAAATTATTGATCGGCAAGCAGAAGCAAAAGTATTTTACCTTGACTGTTCAAAGAGAATGGGTAGATGGATTCGTCGACACTGCCAATTCGAGTATGCTTTTTGAGAGAATATTGTCTCATACATTGGGTGGAGAAATTTTTGGAAAATTTTCTGAAACAGCCAAATAAAATTATGACAAGTACTTTTACGCCACACTGTATTACAGCATTGTAATACAATACGATGTATAAAAGTATCTTAAGAACCGATCCTTTGGAAACGTATACGGTAACTACACACGACCGTCGCACGATTTTGGATACTAAAAATGCCAATTAATTGAAAAATTAAATTTGTAAATACCGAATAAATTTTAATACTCGGTAAAAGTCACATAACTGGCAAATATAATTTTCTTTGTGACAACTACTGTTATCGAACTATACACTTTTCAAGTTTGAGTTATTTGCAGTTTTTCTTGCGTGCAATAAAAATTCAAATTTTTGGTGTTTTAAAAATTGGTTTTCGGTGCTTTCGGAAGTGAAATATAAAAATATAATAATGGAACGTTCAACTTCAGGTTAGTAATATTATATGTACGTTTTTGTTTTAATGTGTCATTTGAGTTATTATTCTTAATTTCTTTTCTACCGTAACACTGTAATTTAGTGAATTTCAGGAAAAATTACGATAAATAGTTGTGTGTCTTTTCCTATAACCATTTTTGAAATAATATGTAACAAAATATTTTGCGCATATTTGCACCTTAAAAAATAATTTGCAAATATATTGTTACTCCTACTACCTAAAAATAAATAAAAATATCATTATTACTGTTTGCTTTTATTTTCATGCCAGCTTATTTTATATTTTATTATAATATCTATATATACAAGCATTTAACCGCGTCTTCGCTTAAGTCCAACTTTTCTTTCCCATCCTCAAAATATTTCAAACCATATGCAGAAAAAATTACGGAAATCCATCCAGCAGTTCTGTCGAGATGCGCTTAGCAAAGAACATCATTTAAGTTTTAATTATGTAGATAGTTGTATGGTTTCGGTAAGTAATATATTTCCCCCTACGTCTTCTGCTGGTCCTATTTTTTATGTATATCCTCTGAGTTGTTTTCGACTCCAATATATATCCAGGTTTTAATCTCATAAAAATCGTTTAGATAGCTTACGAGATATATCTTTAAAATGTATTACCTACGTATTCTTTTATGGACTCTGATCTACCTGAGTTTTAAAACTTATGCAAATTGCTGTGATATTCAAAAAAATAATTTACACAATTTCCAGCACCTAACAATACTGTTGTGCACTTAATAAAAAAAAAATTTGTATATCTAGATACGGGATTCAATTTGTATTCAAAATTTCAAAAGAATCCGTTAAAAATAAAAACATTTTTTTTCTACTTCGCAAGGGCTCAAAACCTAATGTGAATTGAGCCCCCGTTACCAATTTTCAAGTTTTCCCTTATTTTTCAAGGTTTGTGAAATATCAAAAAGTGTTTAAGTTTTTATCTCAAAAATAAGTTTTTTTGGAATTCATGCCAATTTTCAAGTTTAGTTTATTAATTTTTAATTTGCAGTATATATGACGAAAATATTATTTGATGTTGTCATGTAATGTAAACGATCTTATAATTTTTCACTGCTTATTACTGCAAGAGTTTAAATGTGTCTCTTTCCTATTTAATACAACTGAGCCGTATTAATAGTATTATAACTAGTTTTTTACGCCTGTGTTTTTTTTCCAAAAAGTTTTCTATTTCAAAGAAGCGGGGATAAATATTTAAAGAGAAACCGTAAGGAGAATGGAATATTTTTAGTTTTTGGTGTTATTAGTTTTATTCAGCAATGCAAGTGGAAAAAATAGATTCGAATATGCTACAAACACATCGTAGGCTACAACAAAAGCTAAATAAATTAGGATCTGCTCAAAATCCTGGGAAGAATTAGTTTGTTGTTGTTGTTTACCTTTTTTTGTTTGTTTTTTTATCTTAAATTAATTAAAAATGAATTCCAAATATATATTTTTGTGCTTTTTTTCATTATTTGGACACTTTTTTTGTTTAAAAATTAAGTTTTTTTTTTAATATATGATTCTAATTTTAAAATTGTGCTTTTGCCCGAAAAAATATGTGAAATGTATTATTACATACTTTATGATATTCTCATAAAGTATTTTTTATAAAAGCAAACTCAATAACTGAGGAGAAAGCATATCCATATAGTACTATGTCGCTAATGCTTACTTGGTTCATCAGTGGATTTTTCCTAATTTTAGTAGTTTTTTTTTTAATTAAAAATTTTTCTTAAAAAATATATGGTAACGCTGATTGAGCGTGTGTTGAAAACTTCAGCCGATAGTGTTTACAGCTCCGAGAGATCATGCGTTACTAACAAACACACAAACGATTTTATATATGCATTATGCAATTATTAATAATTATTAATATGGAAAGGACATAAAAAAGGGAAAGAAGTAACAACTTCGAAAATATCGTGCAATAATCGTTTTTAAAATAACGATCTTTTTACGGAAATACTGGTGCCGGACATACCATGATTACAACGATTTAAGAATACTAGCTTGTAATCTGGACCATCAATTATATTAATATCTATTATTTTTAAGAGAATTTCTGCATGAACAAATTAAATATTAAGTGACCTATCACTTCGACATATACCTGATAAGTATTTGCTGCTAATCTAAAATTCAATAAATATTTGATTTATTGACAATGTTAAACGTATATTTTTAAATATCAATAAAAATTTTATTCAAACATAACACACACACACACACACATATATATATAAAAGAAAATATGCCTTTTACTAGTTTTTATATATTTTCATTATGGAAAATGAATTATCTAGTTCAATTTGTATTCAATTTCAATAGATCCAATTAGAAAATGTGTTACAATTAATCAATAATATGTATATTTCATGAACTTTAACTCAAACTTTAGTTTATGGCTTGTATTACCCGTACCGAAATTTATCTGCATATACACAAACGCATTTATGCCCACCTATCTATATTTTTACACACACACATTCGTACATTCACACAAACCTTTAAGCTCGTAGTGGACATTGAATCGAATGTATAAATGTAAAGCGGATATTAAAACATTTTTGAGGGAACCAAAAATTGAAAAACTTAAAATATAAATTCACACAAACGCATGCAAACAAACCGGTATATGTGTATGTATATGCACTAACATCAATACATTTTGAAAAAAAAACAAATAAATTGTTGCAAACAATTCCACTCACACTCACGAACAAACTAAAATTTTGTCATACCATGCAATCAGGCTTACCTTTGAATCTGCGTTACCAGATTGCATTTGACGTTGCTCAAATGTGGACAAAGTACACCTTCGGTACCATAGACATACGATACAACTTTTGATGCAATCCAGATTTAAGAGGTTTTGTTGGGGTGAAACGCAAATCGTCATGTAAAAAATGTATCGAATTATGAGAGAAACGTTGGCATCATCGTTGCAAACTGTCAGTGCAAAGCTTGCAACAAAATACATAAAACTCAGATTTCCCAGCTTTGTACAAATATGCACCAGAAAAATCCATTGCAGAAATTTAAGAGCACTAGAACACTAGTTTTGCAAAAAACATACTTAAAGTTTTCAATTTACATGCATGAAATGAAAAAATATTCTTCTGTCACGTTGTGAACTCTGAAGTTATTGCATGAATTTTTACACAAGATAAAAGCCCATATGAGGAATTATTCTGCATTATTAAATCAAAAATTGTATTTTTCGAATTATGACATTATTGAAGTAAATGGGCGATATGTTTTCATTGCTCTGCGCAAACTTTGTATCGGTGAATTTGATTATACATTCATTGCTTACATGCTTTTCTGTGTTTTCAACAGTGGCCTACAACGAAACGTTAGGTTGCTTGTTTTCCATTAAATTTGCATTTTTAAATCGCATCACATTTATAAAAAAAAAATTTTCACTATGCCGATTACCATCTCGAAAGGAACTAATTATAACAAAACGACAAACAATGGGCAAAGTTTATTTTTACAAACTCTACAAATCTTTCGTTTGCTTTGTTTTAATACGTTAGTTTGATGTTTTGATTCATCCTGGCTGACGTGGCCTCCTTTTCAACATAACCTAACCTAACCTACTCTGGAAAAAAAGTTACGGCTTTCGAGAGCATCATAAAATTTCCAAGTCTTATAAAAAAATTTTGTGGAAACGCTCAAGGAAATCGACCAATATTTTTTTCATATTTTTGTTCAGGGGACGTAACGTAAAAAGTTTTATAAAATTCTATAGAGGTTTCCTTTACTTCGATACCAATATTACTTACCAGCCACTTTATCTTAATATAAATAAAATTATTAGTTCACTTCTATTTTTATTTTGACCTTAATTAAAATTTTTTTTTTTTTTAATTTTTTCTTTTATACAAATTATTATTTCCTGACGGTGCTACCTATTTGGTAGCGAAATATTGAAAAATAAATAATTATTAAAAAAGTTTTCATAAAAAAGACCATCGCTCAAAAATAAATATAATTAAATAAATAAAATTATTTAAAATAAGCATCTATAAGAAATGTTAGGTCCTTTAAAAGGAACAAAAGATTAGGAAATGATAAACCAATTACGGGTGTATACACGCATTGCTGCAAAAACAAATGTTCTCACACAGTGTTATCTCACGACATATAAGTGAGCTCGAATGTGCATATATTCAGAACTAGGACTTCATAATATCGAAATATGATGAAAAGGAAAATTTTGGTAAATTTAGTACCTTCAAACAACGGGAAGTTAAAAAATATAAAATGTTTACATCCTCCCTTTTCTTTATGACGAAGTCTCCCTTTTCTCTGTTTCAAGTTGCTAAGTGTCAAGTGTCAAAATTATTCGGCAACATTGATTTGTGCATTTAGTTGCATCACCAACCTTACTTTCTGTTACTGCTCTATGAAGGACAGTAAAAAATACATTTCTGGCATATAGACCAACCAACATATAAATATATACGAGTATATACATTATACATACATTACATTGTATATATATGTATGTATATGTACGTATTATATACAAAACTAAACAGCAACTACAGTATGCAAGCAAACACGAATTAGGCATAAAGCAGTTGATCTGTTTTATGTGTAACAAAATTGTCTGTTACTTGTAGGTGTTTATGTTGTTAGTTTAGACAACAGTTGTTCGTGCTTTTAAAACAACAACAACAACAACAGCAACAATGTCAGCGGCGTCAGTAACATAAAAAGTACGAGTTACATGTTTTGCAAATGCCTGGTAAAATTTGCACATCCCGATAAAGTTGCCAGTATCGTATGAGATAAAAAGTTGCAATAAAAAGTTGTTGAATTGTAATAAAAAAGTTTGACTATTTAAAAGGCATAAAAAGAATTGGAAGTGGCGTAGAGTTTGACAGGAATCGAACCCAAACTCGCTTATTAAATAAAATACTACAAAATGTTCACTTGTTTGGCTAAAATCGCATGAAAACCATCATTTTGTGACTGTCACTTTTTAGTTCACACTACCTTACTTTTTACCCATACATGTTATATTTATCAGATCGTCCGATTGTGTCGGATACTGAATTAAAGCCTTAACAACGATTGTACAATTAGAAAAATTAAATCCGGGAACTCGATTATCCATAATGGGTGGCACCGGGATCATTCTGGATAATATATTACTCCGATTTTTACAAATTTTTAGTAGTTTTTTTTTAACTACGAAATGAATATCGTCGTATGTACATATTTATACATACATATCTATAATAATAAAATTATTTACGCATAAGGAAAATAATAGTTTAGAGAGGAAAAAGGCCACACAACATAAGAATTAGGATATCTTTATAAAACTAAACACTAATCGGCACTTCTAAGTTTCTACATAAAACGAGCGTATATGATTCCACTTTATCGTATCTAAACGAGGAATTTCCCTTTTCCGTTTTATTGATATTGGGTTTGAATGTCGAAAAATAATCGAAAAAATTATACTTATAATCTAGATATTAGAGATAACCGTGATTAATCAATGCAAAAAACATTAAGTCGATGCAAACGATGCAGGGGTGGCGATGACTGAAGTAGTCTGCACGTTGACCATAAAACCAAAACAGACCCCAGTTTCAGACTAAAATCATAAAAAAAAAACATCTCGCATTGATGTGCATTAGTGTGACTTTGTGTGTCACATGTTGTCGCAAAGTTTCAATTTCGAAGCCATAGTCACTGGTTACTGAACAATGCCGGCTTCAGCTGATAGCACATCAGAACGCTATCCTTTTTCGGTATTTTGTATCACCGGCGAAGAAAAATAATAAACAAAGAACGTGCAAAAGCAGAGCTGTAAAAAATTAATTAACCTTCACCTACTGTCATTTCTCTAACTTCCTTCCCTTTCCTACAATTCCAGCATAATGCATCGCATGTGTAGGGGGCATCTCCTGAGTGCTGGTTCCAGATAAAAAAGCACTTGCTCTTTTCCGGATAATTGTGTTGGACACCTCCTTTGCCATTGCCCAACCTTCTCCGGGGAAAGTGTGGCTCTTCTTGGTGCTTTGACGCTTCGCACCTTCGGCGGGATACACTCTTTTATCCGGGCTACGAAGTGGTTTGACACTGGAATTAATGGTAACGAGTAGCTGGGTACTACATATTGCTTTTCGCGCGTCACAACGCGACCAAATTTAGACCCAAGTGGCTCGGACGCAAATTTCCGACATCCTGTGTAAGCGAACCTAACATAACCTTCCGCGATAATTAATGTTGGCGGTAAAATGAATCACGAGTAATCGAGGTATCACTGTAAATAAAAGAAAAACAAATATTTGATAATTTTTCTAGTTTTTTTACCTTTTTTTTATATTAATAACACTAATTATTTTAAGCCTAAGGTCTTTTTTATATATTTTATATTTATTTCGATATTTCGCTACTCCTTTGCGTAGCTTCTTCAGGAAAATTGGTTTTTGTTTATAATAAAAAATTTTTTTTAAAAATTCACAATATAGGAAAAGTTCTTGTCAATGAAAAGTCAAAATAAAAATATTAACAGCCATATTCATAAAAATATTAAAAGTCATATTCAAAAAAATATATTCTGGATTTGAAATAGGTATAAATATTCGATTTTGTATTGAAATTTTTGTTTTTGAACCAAATCCAAAATACATTTTTACGAATATGTTACATATAATAAAATATTCACAACAATAATTACAATAATAATAATGATAATAATAATAGTAATAAAAATCTTTCGTCTATATCTTTTTTAATAATAACCTATATGTTTATAGTTCTAAAAATTTTTGTTCTGTCTGTATAAAAATAAAAACTACAAATACAATTATAATATATTTAATCTCTTATTAACTAAATGTCTATAATTTTGAGCAACATTTGCTGTATCTGCCTTAAAATTAATTCTGTTGGTGATTGGTGTATTAATTATATGTAACATTTCTAACATATATCTACGTTTATAATTATTTTCCGTGTCTAATACTGATACATTCTCAAAGTTTGGATAGTGATTCAATCTAGACCAGTGCGAAGATAATGCTGTTTTTTGAGAAAATATATCTCTATATTTTTGATCAGACCTGTGTCCTGCAATCCTAGTCTTTAATTTATTTTTAGTTGTACCTATATATATCTTATTACAATCTTCATTGTCATTCCCACCACAAGGAATCTTATCAACAGATGTTCAGTGGGTTCTTTCTTTAGGACCAAAATATGCTTTACCAGTTAAGAGAGAAGAATTTGCTATGTTGAGAATAATAGCAGATGGAGAAGATTTAGTTCAAACTAAACAAGATAATGAACAACAAGAGATTGCTAGAACTGGACTTACAACAATTATTGATAATCATTTGAATAGGATAAAATTAACGAATAGGGATAAATACATATTGGATAAAGTTAGGGAAACTGAAATATTTTTAAAAAAGAATAGAAATATATTAATTTTAAGGGCTGATAAGGGCAACACTACTGTGGCAGTTGAGAAGACTATGATATACGAATTAATGATATAGAAGGAGATACTTCAAAATATTTTTTACTTAGTAAAGATCCCACAAATAGATAACAGAAGATTAATAATGAAATTGTTACCGAACTACATAGGGATGGTATTATTACGGATTTAGAGAAGAATAGATTAAAGACTAATGTTACTATAGCACCTAAACTATATGGTTTACCGAAGATTCATAAGGAAAATTACCCATTAAGACCGATTTGTTGTTTTGTGAATTCTCCATCATATACATTATGTAGATATATGGTTGATATATTGAGGAGGATTACAGAACATTCAATATATAATGTTAAGAATACATTTGAATTTAAAAATAGATTAATGAATCAACATGTAAATGTTGATGATAAATTAGTTTCATTTGATGTAATATCATTATTCCCTAGTATACCTGTTGATTTGGCGATAAATATTATAGACGAAAAGTGGGATATTATTGAGAAATATACTAAGATAAATAAAAGTTTATTTTTACGTATTTTAAAATTTTGTATAGAGGACAACAGATATTTTCAATATGATGGAAAGATATATTTGCAGAAAAAAGGACTACCAATGGGATCTCAGGCTTCTTCTATAGTGGCTGATATTGTTATGGAAGTATTACTTGATAGTTGCATTGAGAAATTACATATTAAACCTAGGATAATGTAGATGATTTATTTTGTATTATTTCGGAGAGTGGGATACATAATATGTTAGAAACATTGAATAACTTTAATGATAGTATAAAATTTACAATAGAGAAAGAGTATAATTTCAGAATTTCTTATTTGGATACTGTAGTAATTAGAAAGGGTAATAATTTAATAATGGATTGGTACCAGAAACCAACATCATCAGGTAGGATTATTAATTACTACTCTAAACATAACAGGAGCATTATTATCAACACTGCCAGGAATTTGATAGAAAAGGTATTAAATATTAGTGACAGACAATTTCATTTTAAAAATAAAACTAAGATTGTGAATATACTCAGAGACAATGATTTTCTAGTTTGGCTAATTTATAGATTAATTAATCAACACAGATTTAGAAGTATGAATAATATTAACAATACGGATGATCCAAAGACATACAAATCACTTACTTATGTACCTGGAATAGCTGAACGTTTAAGAAAGTCGGAAATATGTGATTCGGGGAAATATACAATTGCTTATAAGACATTTAACACATTAAACAGATTGTTTAGTAAGACTAAAGATAGAATACAGAAATTGGATATGTCTAATTTAATTTATAAGATACCTTGTGGTGGGAATGACAATGAAGATTGTAATAAGATATATATAGGTACAACTAAAAATAAATTAAAGACTAGGATTGCAGGACACAGGTCTGATCAAAAATATAGAGATATATTTTCTCAAAAAACAGCATTATCTTCGCACTGGTCTAGATTGAATCACTATCCAAACTTTGAGAATGTATCAGTATTAGACACGGAAAATAATTATAAACGTAGATATATGTTAGAAATGTTACATATAATTAATACACCAATCACCAACAGAATTAATTTTAAGGCAGATACAGCAAATGTTGCTCAAAATTATAGACATTTAGTTAATAAGAGATTAAATATATTATAATTGTATTTGTAGTTTTTATTTTTATACATAGAATTACATTTAGAGACAGAACAAAAATTTTTAGAACTATAAACATATAGGTTATTATTAAAAAAGATATAGACGAAAGATTTTTATTACTATTATTATTATCATTATTATTATTGTAATTATTGTTGTGAATATTTTATTATATGTAACATATTCGTAAAAATGTATTTTGGATTTGGTTCAAAAACAAAAATTTCAATACAAAATCGAATATTTATACCTATTTCAAATCCAGAATATATTTTTTTGAATATGACTTTTAATATTTTTATGAATATGGCTGTTAATATTTTTATTTTGACTTTTCATTGACAAGAACTTTTCCTATATTGTGAATTTTTAAAAAAAATTTTTTTATTATAAACAAAAACCAATTTTCCTGAAGAAGCTACACAAAGGAGTAGCGAGATATCGAAATAAATATAAAATATATAAAAAAGACCTTAGGCTTAAAATAATTAGTGTTATTAAAAACAAATATTATTAAATCTTAAAAAAAAAGTTATCGATGAAAAAAAACAAAATTTAAAGGGTTGATTAGTTGTCTAGTTAAAGAATTTGATATCTGTCAAAACTAAAGGGTGGTTAAATTTCAAGGGCCGATGTTGATTTTGAATAAAACACAAACTATTTAGGAAATTATTGTAGTTTTATTTTATTATGATATATTGGTATTACTCAATTATGTATGGAACAAAATATCGGCCAAATGGGCACCGCGACCACGGCAACAGTGGATGATCAATTTTCGAAGAAAATCATCTTCAGTGATGAGGCACATTTTTACCTCAGTGGATTCGTCAATAAACAGAATTGCCGCATTTGGGCGAATGAGAATCCAAGAGTGATTGTCGAAAAACCAATGCACCCACAAAGAGTGACTGTTTGGTGCGGTTTATGGGCTGGCGGCATCATCGGGCCGTATTTTTTCCAAAATGAGGCCGGTCAGGCAGTTACTGTGAATGGTGTTCGCTATCGTGAGATGATAACGAACTTTTTATGGCCCGAATTGGAAGATATGGATGTGGACGATATGTGGTTTCAGCAGGACGGTGCCACTTGCCACACAGCTAACGAAACAATGGCTCTTTTGCGCAAGTCATACTATGGGCGTGTTATCTCACGTAATGGCGATGTCAATTGGCCGCCAAGATCATGTGATTTGACACCGTTGGACTTTTTTCTTTGGGGTTATTTGAAAGAAAAGGTGTACGTCGATAAGCCAGCAACAATTCAAGACCTAAAGGATGAGATAATTCGGCACATTAATGGCATAGAAACTCAATTATGCCTCAGCGTCATCGAAAATTTGGACCATCGGATGGAGGTGTGCCGCCGTGGTCGCGGCGCCCATTTGGCCGATATTTTGTTCCATACATAATTGAGTAATACCAATATATCATAATAAAATAAAATTACAATAATTTCCTAAATAGTTTGTGTTTTATTCAAAATCAACATCGGCCCTTGAAATTTAACCACCCTTTATTTTAAAGTGTGATTTGATCACATCAAATCAAATTATGATATAATAAAAATGTATTTTTATTAACTCAAATACTAAGTTTAATTATTAAAACTTTACCTTCGCAAAATAGTATAGCGCATTCAAATATGTTGTTGTCCTCATTTTGGTTAAATATGAAAAACGAAAGAAATTATGGTCAAAGTAAAAGTTTCCATATTTTGGCTTGTATAGCTTTTAACAACGACACCAAATAGAGTATCGAGGAAAAAATTTTAAGTATGTCGATATCAAAACCACCACCGAATACATTTCACTTATTGTGCAAGTATGTGAATGGTTTTAGTCCAACTGTCCATCAAATAGGCATAATATTGAGAGTAAAATAATTGTTTTGAAATACAGGCAGTAACTTCGACATATAAAAGACATCATTATGACGGAAGTGTGTAACATCAACTCAAACAACACCGCACTTATCACAGCATAAGAAAGGTGAACATATTTGGAATTATGCACTGCATTGTATTAATTTTTGTGCTTCTTCTTTCCACACAATAAGGCGGTTAACGCTAACGTTTATAATTTTTTTTTTACGTTCAAATAATGTATTAAATAACACAAAAGTTGGAAGACAAAGGCTAAACTCCGAAAACGAAAGCATAACGAGAACTTTTAAATTTTTTCAAACAAAGAAGACGGAAAAGTCAAATAAACGCTTAAATCGACCTAAATAAGAGAAAAGTAAAATACTATTAACAAAAATAAAAATGTTCCACATTCTAAGATATAAAGTTGCCACTTCGAAACTTTTTATGGTTTTCTGAAAAAGACGAAGATACGTACAGTACACAGTTGTTCAATGCGAATTCATAAAATTATATGAAGAGCTATTTAATTTTAAACTTTTTTTCGAAATGGAAACTGCTGAAAAGAGACACATGGTCAAGGGGTATATGTAAGTAGGACTTAAATCTTAAGGTAAGGAGAGTAATTTTTGTCTTTCCGAAATAGCACGATCCCTATTTAAAGATATTAAATTGTTTTCTAGGGGAAACTGTATTTCCCCGAACAGCCCGCCATTAACAATGTACCACACTGTGAGCACGAACTTTCCAATGAAAAAAGAATCATTAAAAATCGGTCTAGCCAATAAACTGTTCTGTCTAAGGGGAGTTGTATTCCCCAATGCAGCCGCTCTTGAAATGGGACCACACGGTAAGTACGGGTTCTCCAAAAAGGGTACTGATTGCGTGTTAGCGTGCTTACTTTGCGACCAGACGGACCCGGGTACGATTCTCAGTCGGGTAAAGTCAATAAAAGTTTTTACTGAGTTTTCGGTATTTGAGTAACAAATCGTCCGTTAAGTAAAATAATAAATAAAATGGCTCCCTTAGCTGAAAAATATTGCGTCAAAATCACCATCAGATATGCCGCAACTTTGCTTTATAACTATAATTGACAACCGCCTCCTTTTTTCGAGTCGGTTAAAAATTTTGTACCAAGTTCTTGGCAGGAAAAAAGTGGTAAAATAGCAGATAAGTCAGCATGAAATATACAGAAAATATGTTTTAATGAACCACGTTATTGTACCTTAAATTGGAAAATTTTTTTTGTTTTCATTTTACATTTCTGTTACACATGTAAAGCGAAAGCCGGAAACTTCAGCCTGCTCAACGGATGCTGAAAATGTTGGTGGCTTTATGTCCATTTATTACAGCATATTTTTTGAAAGTGAATGTTTGAAAATTTCAAAATATCTATGAAATATGTAATAAATAAAGGGTTATGGCAAATTACCTACAAACTATTAAGTGGAAAAATATATGTTTTCAAATATGGTTAATATTATTCCCTTAATATTTTGGCAATTTCCTGTTTCTTTTTTTTTTGTACAGCCTGAAGCCCTACATGTCACAAGGTCGTTGCAATTTTGAAATGTGTTCTCTAGTTAATAATCATACAAATTGCCTTAACTTTCGTATAAGTATGTAATTGGCAAGTATATGGCCTGTTTGAAGTTTGACACCCTTGTTTTGAGAAATTGAGTGGTAATTAATTTCAAGTCTGGAGATTTGATTTTTGATTTGCTATGACGTGCGATGGATAAAGTCAAACACACAATAATTTTAATGCCTGTGTGGTACACAAATTTACTTAATAGATCTTCGATACGAAATGTTCTTGTATACGAGTAGTTAAAATATGTCTTAGAACAAACAGTGGGTTCAAAGTGTCAAGCAGATATAGTGCTAAAAATATGGAAGTTAATTATTGCAAGACTTGTTTAAGTGTAAAATACATATTTTTACAAAGTATTGGATTACAGCATTCAAAAGAGAATATTAAATAACTGAATTTCTCAATTAATACAGGGAAGAACTAAAACTGCAGTAAGTTTTATTTAACTTTATTTCTATTTAGAAACTATGTACATCATGTTTTAGAAACGTTCCCTGGTTTCAAAAAAATTTGTTATTCTTTGCCAATAATAGATTTAAAACCAGTTTGTCCACAAAAAAATGGTGGAGAAAAAATTGCAAAAATAAATAGAGCAATGAAAATAATATTTACTTTTACATGCAGATAATGCTAGCGGAAATTTTTGCGATCCATATAAAGGGTGTCTGGTATCAGATTAATATTTTCAAACTTAAAAAAAAATAAAAAAGCTAAAAATAGAAATGTGAGTATGTTATAAAAGTAAACTCATGGATTGTTATGGTTTTGTTTATATATTTTTTGGTTTGTATGTTTGATGTTCAAACAATTCTCGTTTGATTAATTGAATTTTAAACATATAGATCTTGAGTTTATATTCAGACGTTGGGAAAAATCCACTGATGAGCTAAGTAAGCGTTAGCGAAATAGTACTATATGGATATGCTTTCCTCCTCAATTTTTGAGTTACTTTTGTAATAAAATGCTTTATGATATTTTTCATATTGTATGAGAATATCATAAAGTATGTAATAATAAATTTCACATATAGTTTATAAGGGAAAAAGCACAATTAGAATCGTATATATATTTAAATAAAAAACGTAATAATTGACGCAAAGTTTTATTAAGAACATTGAACGATAGAATGGAAATGGGGATTTTATTTTTTAAATAGTATGTCATCCAGATCCTTCAGATCCTTTTTTAAAATTTCATGAATAATCGCTCTTGGAAGTCCCAGTGAGGCTGCTCTTTTCCGTATTGAAAGTCGCGGATTTTCACGTAAACTCCTTTAAACCAGTCCAATGTTTTCGGCAGTCCATATGTTAGTTTTTTCTTTGTTTGACCAATGTTTTGTTTTTGGTATAATCGGGTGTTTCCCTAGGGTGAATTTTTTGGTCAATTTTTGTTTTTGTGTTGTTAATAAAATAAATTATTTGGATGTTATTTGCTCAACGTTTCGTTGGTTTTTTTCCAACTTCTTCAGGAGCTTTCTTTATTAAATTAAATCTGTCAAAATAATATATAATTTCAATATTCCTGTATGAAATGGTTTGTGTGGAACGTACTGTTTAATTTTTACATCGATAAATTAAAAAATTTTTTTACATATATTTTTATTTCAACTGGACATCACAACCATAAGATAACTTTTAAAAAAAATAATTAAAACTGGACGTCACAACATGAAATAATAACATGTAAAAAATATATATATTTTTATCAAATAATAATTGAAGATAAAAGCACCAACACGAAAATTATTATTAAAGTTTATATCACAGGTGAATTGGAATGTATTGCAATTGAGAATGTTAAGTTAATGTTGTCTTTGTCTTCTTTAGTGTTCATCGCTTCTTTAATCCGTTCCTGTATTCTTAAGCTTTCAACGGTATACCGTTTATTACATTTCTCCTCTCTGTCTAATATGTAACGTTTTTGAAACAAATACTGTGTCCACTCCCTTTTATGTGTTGGGATAGGGCAGTACTTTCCTTAACCTTTTCGATATTAGTTGCATGTTCAGCCATTCTCGTTTCTAGTCTTCTCTTTGTTGTCCACACATATATCTTATTGCATTGTTCTCTTTCATAGCCTTCGCACTTTATTTCATAAGCGACGTTATCCATTTTAATTTTGTCAATTTTTGTTTTTTTTCCGTTTTGAAAGTCGCGAATTTTCACGTACACTGCTTTCAACCAGTGTTCAATGTTTTCGGGAGTCCATGAAGATCGACTGGGCCCTCACTCACACACCACTGCGACATCATAACCAAACAAATCCGCACAATCGATAATTCCAACGGCACCACACTCTCTCCGTACCGTTCATTACTTTTCGAAATAATCGTATTTAAAAATATAAATTTCCCACCAGACACCCTGTAGTTGCAGAACGAGCAGCAACAACATCAAAATCTCTTTAGAAAACCAAATAACAACAAACACTTTCACTTCCAAAACATTATCTTCGAAGCTGGTCACGCGATGCTGAGAAACTATGGTGCGCATCCACAGGAACGGTAACTTCAAGTGATATTGAAGAAACCAAAATAGTATTTAAGCTTATCAGAGGATAACTTCATCCCACTTCATACGATCACGTTCAAACGCACAATACGTGAGATCAGGTGGCAATTATAACTGACGCTATGAATACCTGTTAAATCTAGAAGCAGACTTGGGTACCCTATACCAGGCAAACGACGGACAACACATAAGTTCGTGATATCAAAATATGCTAATTGACTTTCCGACGTAGGGCAGGTTAAGTTAGAGGGCAGTCGAACAAGACACAAGTAGCACCGTAGGTTCCGTTTTGTTAACCTAGCCCTGTAGAAACCAGAGGACGTCACAGCCGTCCAGAGCCATACGCTCTGATGCGACGCACCCCCAGAGAGCGGTCCCAGAGCATCTTGATCCAATGCGAAGCTTCCCTCTTGGTTTATGGCAATGTAGACACCCGCTACTGAAGCTCTATATCCCCATTTCATCCGTCCCGCCAACATCAAGGCGACCAACATGGGAGAGATGCGACGTAGGATAACACTCAAACCACCCAACCACAGCAGCTTGTTTGGTCTAAGAAGATTCAAAAACTGCAAGATGATAATTTGCGTTATTATAAACAACTATATATTATATTATTATATACAACTAAATGAATTGTTTTTAATAACAAGTTTTTGCCAACTAATTCTGGTAGAGGCGACTAAAAGAAAATATACGTGTATCGCTGTTTTAAAAGTTTACATCTGGCAGTCATTTTACGGTCGTTTTAAAATTTGACTCTTGTGATGCTTATGTTTTTGTATACGAAAATTCATTCAGAACATTGTAAGAAATATTTTGTTAGTATATATTAAACCCATACCTCTTTAGAACCTTGCAGAACTTTGGTATTTGTTTTCGTGTTGTACAGTGTAATTTGCCTCTTTCTTTGCCCATTCTATATTTTAAAATAATACTTTGACAAAGGACATAAATAGACAAAATCTACACCATACAGTGATTTTTTCGGGATGCATTAGACGATATTCGATCCCATGTGGATTCGTTTCGTCCCGACTTGAAAAATTCATTCAGAAATGGGCCTAATCGCTATATATGATTTTTCGATGGAAATTAGGGTCCATTCAGCGAATACAAGTCGTTGTCTATGCTCGTATACTCTCAGTTTCTGGATCAATTGATATTTGTATGGGTGCAGGCCCAAGTGACGACGCAAAATTCGCCAAGTTGTGGTATACAAAAAGCCAAGTTCTTGTGAGTGAAGCCAAATCGACTGCCTCGGATTCTCCTGCACACTATCACGGACAGCGGTAATGTTTTCGGCAGATCTTGCAAAACAGGCTGAATAAATGCCAACTAATTTGACAGATGTAGCTTCAACAAAATGACCGTAATCAACCGTCAAAATTTGGAAATCCCTGTTTGAGATCTCTGTATAATTATTTCTGAAATTGTTTATGAGTACAATTATCGATTAGAAATTAGAATTAGAGAAGGTTAAAAGAAATATTTAATAATAATAAATCAATAATTCTCAATTTTATTATTTGTAACGAAATGAAAAATAGAAATTAAATTTAATTTTTGAGAGATCCTACAGACATCAGTTACGGAATATATTTTGTGTGCAGGAGTTTTCACTTAACTGCCTTTTGTATAATTGCAATTTTGATTTAATCCACTAAATACATTCAATAATTCACTCAATTTCCAAAAAAGTATAAAACTTGAACGTATTCTAACGTTCTGCAGGCCACTGGCAAACCAAAACTAATTTCATTATAACAGCACCTTTCACAATTTATGATTATTTAATTTTTAATGAAAAATAAGTAATTGCCGGTTTGGTTAACAGGCACTATTTAACACTTTCACTTTCACTTTCATCTTCATCCGGTTAATTGACAATTTTATGTTATAGAAATGTTGCAATACTGCGTATATTTGTTTCCGTAAAATAATGCAATAATGAAAAACCCGAAACCAGTAACACCCTTTGGTTGGTTCCTATAAAAGATATAGAAATTATTATTCTGATATAAAACATACGCACATAGTTATATATTATAAGTATATTTCTCCTTACTTATCTACCTCTTACAGACTTTATATTGTGTTTAGATTGATAAAATATTTTATTGAAGAATTCGTCTATCTTTATATTTGTCTAAAATCGCCGTCTGACACAGGAGTGTTCTTTTTAGCATTTGAAATTTTTATAAATATTGTAGAAATATGAATGTTAACATAAATATGAGAGTTACAAAGCTTAACTTTGTGCTCTCCACAAAAATGTCTCTCACATTTATCACAGCTTGACGTGAATATTGCAGGCTTTTGAATAATCGCTAATTGCGCTAAGGAATACTCCATTTCTCTCCTTTTTTTCTCTTTTCTCATCAACTATAAACTATTCAAGAAATTGTATTGGATCAGTAATATTTTTGAAAGCACGGCTGTTGTTACAGAGAGTATCATGAGAATTTGGTTTTATTAGTGACCACTAGAGACCGTGTTTGCATCGCAAAATCTTTCTGGAAAATGTTATATTTAACTTCTGAGCTACTCGCAATAGGTTTACACAGTCTCCCTCGGATTCAGTAAAAGTACTCAAATGAAGTCATCATCACAATGGACTTCATTACAATCGTTTGACTTTTGAGATACTGGCACAAATTTAGCCGAAAACATATTGTCTTCTTCAAATTCAGTAAAATATTCTATAGGTCATCATAAGTTAAAGCTTCGGCACTAACATTTGAGAATATAGCAACGCTTTTTTTTGCCAACTTTTCGCGGAAACGGCTCGTGCAATTTTTAGTTCTGTTCCACCTTTTTATAAGGAAAACTGTATATGCGTGCGAAAGTCTGTATTGGCTAAGAAAATTAAAATAATATGTTCCGCTTTATAATAATAAGTGTGATATAACCTGTAAATAAATATTTTACAATACAGTTTTTTTTTTATATTTGCAATAAACTTATTTTAACAGAAAGAAAGAAAAATAAGGTATTACGGGCTTCAAAATCCACCAATTGCCACATGGGCACAGAATCGAAACAATATACTGCTTTGTGCTGTATTTTCACGTGAAATCAATCTACTCGGAATTAAAACCGAATGTTGTTATGAATGCTTATTTGCAACAAAAATGGTGTGACAATTACCAGTGATCTAAGCGAAATATAGAACAGTCTCTAATATATTGTTTTGTAATGTAATGTCATATGCAATGTAGATTTAAAGCTAGCATCTGGAGGATCTGACGACTTATAGTCACATCCAAAATCGTGATGCCGCAGAATCAATCGAAAGTTGATGAAATTTACTCGGCGAGAACTGAATATCCAGGGATTGTGAAGTCACAACTTTTCTATTATTGTCGAACATGTCCATTTATCCTATTCTATCCACTGTCTTTCTAAATTGTAATAATAATAATAATAGCACATTGAATGTATTATTTAGTAAGACAAAGAACAGTATAGGAAGATTGGACACGTCGAATGTAGTATATAACAGTCGTTGTATAAAGTATATATAGGTACAACGAAGAACAAACTAAAAACTGGGATTGCTAGTCTTAAATCGGATCAGAGACGTAAGGACCATATTCTATTGTATCATATTCTTCTTATTGTTTAAATTTGAATTACTGCCCAGACTTTTTAAAATGTATTAGTGTTAAATACACAACATAATGACAGAAAACGTTTTATGTTAGAAATGCTGCAAATAATAAACACGCCATTAAATAGAAAGATTAATTACAAAGGAGATGAATTTAATATTGCACAGAATTATAGACAATTTGTAAATAACATATAGGGATTATATAAATATAGTTATGATTTGGAAGAATTTTTTCATATACATGTTTACCTTTACTTTATACACGTTTATATATATACAGGGTGGCGCAGAATGAGCTATATAGTTTAAATGGTTTATAACTTTTTTATTTATGCGATTATTATAATTTTTTTTTTAATTACAGTATATTATTGGGGAATTATTTGCAACTAGATTTGAAAAATTATATCCTGTAAGTGATGTCCATTTTCTGCTTCGCACATACATATGTACGTGCTTTTTTTTAGCATATTTTCCATACCTTTTCGCAAAATTTAAGGTGTAATGGCCTTGATTTCATTTCGAATGTTGGTTTTTAGTTGGAGTATGGTTCTTGGTTTGTACACTGTTTCTTTCAAATATCCCCAAAGAAAACTGTCAGGAGCTGTTAAATCTGGTGAACATGGAGGATAGTTAAAATCGCTTGTGCGCGAAATAATGCGTTCGCCGAATATGTCTCTTAACAAAGCCATTGAGGCACATGCAGTAAGTGCTGTGTTTGATCGTGTAATGATTCATAATTAAGTCCCCAAGTCTTCTTCACAAAATGCTGAAAAAACACAAAGAAAAAATAATAATTAAAAAATTTTAATGATATTTATTAAGCTTGAGGTCTTTTTTTATTTTTTTTTTATATTTTATTTGGTTTTCTTATTCGATATTGCGTTAACAGCTTGTTAACATCATCAGGAATAATAGGAAATTATAATTTCCTAATATCGAATAATAAAACCAAATAAAATATAAAAAAAGACCTCAAGCTTAATAAATATATTTAAAAAAAAAAAAAATAATTAAAAAAAATATAAAGAATTCAAACCATATAGCTCATTCTGCGCCACCCTGTATTTATATATATATATATATCTTTGTTGACAATTTTGTAATTAGTTATTTACTAATTATTTATATAATTTATTACCATATGCATAGAACGTGTTTTGTGGATTTGTTTCGAAAATTAATTCTAATACAAAATTAAAAAAATTTTAAATCCATGGTATAATTTTATGAATATGCTGTTAATATTTTTATTTTGAATTTTATAAAATAGTTTTGAATAATAATTTTAAACAAGAACCAATTTACTGAAGAAGCTACACAAAGAAGTAGCGAAATATTGAACAAATAAAAATGAGAAGGACATTACTGACCTTAAGCATGAAAAATATTATAATTTAATTTGTATTTTGTATTTTAATTAAAGCGTGTGATATCTGCATTAATAATATATTGATTATTTTATGTAAAAACTATGTTTATATTACGCTTTTGTGAAATGCAGCAAATATATATATTTACTTTAAAAAAATGCTTTTAGTACTGAGGAAATTTTGACGATTTCTGGTAATTATTATGATGATTTTGACAATTTTTCGCTAAAAATTTGACGAATTCACTTATATTTTATATTGAAAGTATGGGTAAGATGTTAGCGTAAACGAATGCTTCACATTTGCAATATCTTACATGCGTTACCCCCAAATTATGTGTCAGTGCTATTAGTGCTTTTGGATGTCCATCTCCGGAGTAATCCATACATATAAATATCGTAGTTAGCTAATAATGGCCGGTTGTGATATGCAATAACCTTCCTACTGAAAGCTGTTAAAAAGAACATACAGCCGTTTGTTTAATATACGAACATGTAGTTGGTAACATTTCTAGCGCTACTGAGAAAGACCTAAATGTCTCATTATTTTGAGACATGCACAGACCAAATACTTTTTCTGCCAGAAATAACACCATCCTGGTCTCGAAGTTAAAAATATTTAAAAACAAATTTATAAAATATGAAATAATATTTAGACAAGATGATAAAATAAATATTTTTTTAATAACAAATTAAGCAAACATACATATACTCATCCATACAACTCCAATTTCAATACGTACATAATCTGTTGCAATAAAGAAAAAACGTTTCAATCAGATTTACATATCAAAAAATACTTTTCATCAATTTACTTTCATTACAGCAAATGCATTGCTTTGCTTGAGGTCCGCCTATTAATAAAGGAATAATATATGATTCTATGTTTCTTATTCCATTTAAAGATATGTATGTATACTTTGCTTTGCTTCGGGTAACAAAATCAAATGCCGCTTAAGTCGACTTAAGCCGTTATTACTTTCTACCATAGGAATGTTTTTGTAAATTGATTTCGTTTTTATTGCATGAAAATTACAAAAAAAAAAAAGAAAAACCGATACGAATGTATTAGCATTCACATGTTACTTTGTATGTGTTATTTTTTATATGTCTAAATATTTTGTATATCTGAGGATAAGAAAGCTGGTATGTGTATTGTATGATAATATCCTTAAGTGGTTATTATTGTAATAACATTCCAATATGTTTAGTAGCAATCAATAATGTAATTTATTACAAATACATCTTCATAGTCATAAAGGCATAAAAAACACACAAACTCTCACATATGTACGTATGTATGTAAGTTACACATCTATGAAAAAGTTTTATTTTCTTAAATACAGTTGTATGAATATAAGCAAAAAATAATACAAAATGAATAAAAATGTTACGTACGATTTAAACAGTGTTGTATCCAGCAAAAATTTCCCAGTACTTTCGCTAAAAACCTTAATCCATGATGGGAGATGTGTACCAAGGCTAATTCATTCATGTCAGTTGAACTTAGCAACCCAGCTGACGACTGTTTATCATGGTTCGATGTCAAAATTATACGAATTATTGCGGACAATGTAGAATGCTTTTTGAGGTTGTTGTACTAGTGAGTTTACCTTGTATGAATTCGCCTTGGTTGGTACCAACTGTACTAGTTTTTAGTTAATCAGCAATTTGACATATTTAACTATAAGAACGAAAACAAACAAGATTTAGTTTTATAACTGCTATTTGGGAAACATCGTGACATTGACGGAAAATACTATTCTTCGTTTAGTGTTCCATCCTGTTGAATACGGGGCAGTAGGCGATCGCGTGTTATTATTATTATGTCGTGTAGGGGATAATCGAAGCAGACTACTACTAAGTCGGTCTCTGTTCGATGTCTTTCTTCTTCCAATGATTGCTGGTTCTTCCAACAACATTCAGCATTTGCTATAGACTCTATTGACCTCTGACCTCAACCTAAATCACATTAACTTTGTAGAGTTAAAGAGTTTCTGGTATGTTTAAACCAGAACCTCTGATAGCAATCGAACTTAGAAAAGTCACACACAGTAGACTAAAGCAATCAGAATTTTGCTGTTAGTGGTATCATTTTGCAGAGCATATTGAAGAACGACTTACAATTATTTCGTTAAAAGGTGCTGCACTTCCCGTACGGTCAAAAAGTGATTGGGTGACACTGGAAGTAAGATTTAGGGTGCCTGTTGTCTGAGCAGTAGTCAGCGTGTTGGCTTCGCAATCAGAAAACCAGTTCAAATCACCGATCAGACCAAAAATTTTTCAATTGTGTCTGCACTAACAGCAAAACGTTTTCGAAGTGAAATAATAAATCAAATGGCTCTCGGCTTCGGTTTAAAAATTAATGTATCAGTTGGCCAGCGATGAAGTACTACAGCATGGATGAAACTGTCAGTAAGGGCCGCCTTTCGCAACAAAATTATCATTTACACAATTTTTTTCGAACAAAGCTTTTTATGGCACGCCAAGAGAAAATTCTGCAAAAAAAACAGACTTTTAATTTGATAGATATTGTACTTAAAACACTATCACACATATGCAAATCAGTTGCTTTGTTTTATAATTTTTAACGAGATAAAAGATGGCTCCTCTCGATATTTCGTATTGTCGAAGCAGGATATCTAAACAATTATTACAAGTTAGTTAAATAGAATACACATTTTCAGTGGCACTATAAATTTTATAATCACCGAAGAAGTGTATGGTTTCGCCATCTTATGCTGCTACAATAATTAATACAGCTATAATTGCCTTTTAATGCAGTGGGTGGGACTGATCCAAAACAGCTGCTAGTACCTCCAACAATTTTAAGTACTACCTTTGTTTCAATTGTGAAACGTAAATATAGGGGATAGTATTTTAGCTGCATAAGTACTTAAAATGAATACGAGACAGAAATGTTGTTGGTTGCTACCAGTTACATAGTCCATTAGATTAGTCAAATTTTTGACTACTTCTTCCAATAAATCTGATCGTATGGCGTCAATGGTGGCTTTGAATATTGGCCTTCAAAGCGAAAAGAGTTGCATAAACCAATGACTTAATATAGATACATAAAAAGTAGTCCAATCGTATGATAACCTGAATAGGACCACTTCTGGAAATAATATTGTTTTGCTGTATGGCAAGATGCGATTTGCCTTTGAACAAAATGTTGTTTATGTTTACCTGATTAATTTTTGAAAACAAGAGTTCAGTCGTTATGGCTCGAAAGCACTCGCCATTCACCCTAAGGGCAGCTCCTTCCTCATTTCGAAAGAAATTGGGACCGATATGTCACCACCGTGTAAATCGCTCTAAACAGTTAATTTTAATATATGTAATGGTGATATGGGTTGAAGATTGTCTTCGCTCCAAATAGGGCAATTTTGCTTACTGACGTAACCATTTAACCGGAAATGAGCTCCTTTACTAAACAAAATTCTTTGAGAAAAATGCTCATCGTGGACAGTTTCATCAACAAAAATGCGACGCAAATGATTGCGAAAACGATGAATAATTGCACGAATTGCCTGCTCAATAGGCCGATTATGTTTACCGTAAAATGTCAGACTAATAGTTTGAGAGTGAAGGGCTTGATTCTTACGAATGAATGAAAATCTACGGGAAATAAAGGATATTGCCATCAAAGAGTAATATTCTATCCCATACCAGGTGTCGGAGGACGTCATATAGACCAGCTCGCCCGAAAAATGTCAGGGTTGGCTTTTGCAGTTCCCAATCCTCCAATATTCGCCTATCTAATTGGCCATATTTTCTATGGCACAAAGCCTCAATGTGCTCCGGGTCCGCTGGCTCTATTCTGGTTCTACATAGTATTTGCCAAAATATCAAACTGATATTCCATTTCATTTTTTCCCACACTGTAATATTATTAAATAAATGTATTATGATTATTATAGTAAAAATGCATATACAAATCTACAAAAGAACAAAATTATTCCAAAAACCACTTTTATAATGTGAATACAACTGGTGCTAGAATTAAAGTTGCTACAAAATTGTTGATATTTCCAATACTTTAACTGATTTTTATCTTCAGTAAGTATTTTACAATGCAAATAATAATGCTGAGATGTAAATATTTCAGGATAAAAGGGAATTCAGGGGTAAACAAATGCACCGGATATGCATGTGTGTATAGAATCCATGTACAAATGTATTCATAAACTCTTCTTCTCACGTTTTATTGAAATGAAATATTAATTTAATGACCAAGACGTCATACATTGTGCCACAAACGTATGTATGTTTAGTTGGATGTTGTATAAAGGGCTATAAAGTGTGTACCTTAGAGGGAGGGAGATAACATAATGAAATAACCATTTACACACATGCAGCTAAACATTTTGTGCAAATAAATTTATAAATTCTAATGCATAATCGGACTAAAACGTGGTATTGAAATTTATTTGTACACATACATACATACAACTGTATATAAGTTTACATATAGTTCATACATATACCAAACATAGTACATGTATATACCAAACAGGGAACTCAACCCACATTTACTGTACGTTAACCTAACCACATCGTAACATTGAACTCCTGTGCTAAATATAGGAACAAGAGGAACTAATATACTGTGAACTATAGAGGTGGTAGATGCCTAGATCCCTTTTAATGGCGTTAAATGACTATTTTAAAATTGTGTAGTCTTAGGCGGTCTTAGACGATTCTGCATTGCTTTTCAACTAACTTAAAGTTAGTTGCTTAGAAGTTAACTGAAATTGATTCAATTTACAGTTAGTGGTAAACTATTTCATTATATTTTAGTCCCCGATAAATTGATTTTATTTTTCAGAGTTAATCGGTCTTGTTGCACAAACCGAAGATCTCGTTTTCCAAAATAGATATTCATAATTTCAGTAATACATAATTTTTTTATCTTAAACCAGCACTTAAATTATAATCATATATGATAAGCTCCAAAAAATAGAAAAACCTGAAAAATGTTTAGTAGATTTTTCAATCTTTCTTTTTTTAACAATCCAATGCATTCCTGCGGAAACTAGTTGAAAAGTAATAGTTCAGACGAGAGTAGAAAGAGACTGCTGGTGGTTAAGTGCTGAAGTGTAGTATAGACCCATAAGGAACATTTTTGGCGCGATGTGAGATTGACTTCAGCCAACAGCTCACGCATATACTTACATACGAGTATATGTACACAAAGTCTGAAACTGCGGTCGAACCCAGGACAGTTTTTGTTTTGTAGGCAACGTGCAGACTACTTCAGCCATCGAACACTAAGGTCCAATCCAGCACCTTTGGTTTTGCAATCAACGTACTAATTACTTCATGTTAGAAAATTACGATCTTTTTTAAATCTCTTGTCTGGTAGGTCTTGAACGAATCAGCCGATTTTCATAAAATTTACAGCAATCGATTTTTCTTTTTGAGGTTAAGAGCTGATTATATTCATCAGTTGTCCCTACTTGGTAGTTAAAAATTTTGTTGAAAAAAACTTCTGTTGAAAAAAATTTCTTGGAAATCTTCCGTATCTATCAGGAGACATTTTAGTGATCTAAATACCTTTTTTTTTTTTATCTTGAACCAATTGTTCAGGGACTATCCCCTACATATGCAATGCATTGCACTGGAACTAGAGAGAGGTATATGGTAGAGAATAGACAGGTGGTGAAAGTGTTAGGAAGATAGAGCTTAATTCTTGCACAAGCAAAGTTGAAGCGTCTCTGATGTTTTTTTACGCATTATTTTTAAGCTAATGGAGCCATTGTATTTATTGTTTTACTTCGCCGACGTTTTATTGCTCAAATACCGACAAAGGATGGTTCTGTAGCACAGAAAAAACTTTTTTCTGATTTTACCTATCTGGGAATCAAACCTGGGTCTTTCTGGTTGCAGAGCTAACACGTTGACTACTCGCCACCAGCACCATGCGGCACATGTCGTTGCAATACATTGACCCGTTCTTAAATTATTAGATGTTTGCAAACATACACACATACTCACTCATCCATATCCACTGTAGATAGCATATCAACACGTAAACACGGGAGAGTTAGACTAAAATACTCTTGAACAGCCTCTCGGTGCCTAAAGCTGTGTCCAACTACGCATACAATACAGTTTGAATAAAAGAAGGAATATTTTTTTTTTTTGTTGGAAAATGATCTAATAGGCCAAATGTTCAAATGCAATTCGTCAATGTTAAGGAGTGGAAAATCTATTTATTTAAGACATTTAATTAATATAACTATGAATTTCAATATACTCGTATATTGAAGCACTTACAGTGTTGTTATTTATTTTTTTCTTTAGCTTATTCTACTTTTTTAATAAACGAGTTATTAAAATTTAATACATTATTCATATTAATATAACTTAAGTAGAGTTAAGCTCCTTTTCCATATTGCCACAGGTACAGTGCATATGTATATATTTCAATTATTCACATTGACCTCTTTAACTGAACAATATCTTCAATATATTCATGTATTAAATATACTATGTTCACATGTTGGCTGTATTAACCAAAGCAAAAAATAAATAGTTGGCTCTTCATGAGCTTTTAAAGTGCAAGTGTGCATGCAGTTCTCTACTCTCAGCTTTTGTTAATACAACAAAACGAATAAATATATTTTTTTTTTGGTTACCAAGTTTATAGCGAATACACACTTAAGATCCGAACCCTTAACACACTTAAATAGTTACTAACGTGTGAACACATATGTATTTACATTTGCATTTACGAGTCTACGTTCCTCAACCAAACGCACTCGCCCACAAAACAATCATGTAAATATTCTTATACGTTCACGCATACAATCACAGTGGGATCTTAAACACTTTACGTTTTTATGATGCTGTTTCAAATTCATATACAATATATTGTGTAAGGATTGGTACTCGAAAATAAATGCACATACATAGGCATAGCTCCAAATTTTTTTATGGCAGGAACGTAAAACATGACTTTTACTGCATGTTGTTTGTGTCACTTATCATCTAAAAAATAACTTTTCAAAATGAAATTAAATAGAGTGGTAAGTATTAACAAAACAAGAACAAAAATGTGAAGAAAAATCTTAAAAGTTTAGAAAAATTTTCATTTAAGACAGTAAAAGATTAAAGAAGAGAAACGTGTTTTCACCTCAAGATAACGAAAAAATTAAATTTTAGGCCATTGCAAAGAAGTGTTGAAAGAGGTATGAAAAACAATAATGTAGGAAGATTTAAACGTTAAACTTAAAATTTGTTTAATTTCGTACACGAGCAATTGTAAAAAATTAAAACTCAAATAATGACATTTATATGTCGTTAGGTGAAATGCAAAACCACGTAAATAAAAGTTTTACCTTCCGATGTGGTGTGGTTTGGTACCACCTGAAGCCGGTAGTGTTTAGTGACCAGAGGCAATGTCTTCGCCACTGAAACCTTCCGACAACAACTGACACAAAGACACACTAATGCACATCAGAAAAAGTGCGAAATGTTTTTATGAGTCTAAACTGGGGTTGAACCCAGAAAATTTTTGGTTTTGTAGTCAACGAGCAGACTACTCCAGCCATCGCCACACTGACTTAATATAAAAATTTCAAGACGAATATTATTTTATTATGTGAGCTAACGCTTTTCTTTTCTATTTTTAATTTAAAAAAGGATATTTCAGTATACTAAAATTGAAAAATTAAACTCTGCAGATGCTTAATTTTTTTTTGTTTGTTTATTTTTATGAACATATAACAAAAATGAATTTTTTCTCCAAACAGGTCCGAACCTGCAATTTTATCTTGATTGTATTATTATAATTGATTGTCTCATATCTGTTTTTACATTTTTAATCAATTTCAGCTGCCACCAGATGATACCATACAATTTGTTGGAGGACTTAAGGTCAGAAACTTTTTTTTTTTTTTGGACCGGCACTCAAGGGATGACCCCACACATGCGATGCATTGTGCTGGAACTAGGAAATTAGGTTATGGGAAGGAGGATAGAGGGAGTAGTGTTTATTGACATTTGTTTTAAATTTTCCCACTTTAAAAGTGATAGGAAGCACCTCTGCGGTCGTCCATTCCACATTTCTCTGTAATGCGTTCTTAATGATGATCGCGTCGTGCGCGTAAATGACCGCATCCCATTGTAGTAACGATAGAACAACGAAACGCACCCCTCGTAGCAACGATGCTCAAGAGAGTCAATAGAGTTGGCTACCATACTGTCTTCTATGAGCTTCTTCGCTCTTTCCTGTACACAGTCGAGTAACTTCAAAATAGTTTTTGAAGCACCGGCCAATACATGAGAGTTGTATTCCATTTTCGGTCTGCTGTAGGCACTATAAATAGTAAGGATATCAGTTGTTTTGAGCATTGAAATCGACCTTGTTCGCGTACCCCATTCCGACATACTTGTGAGGTCACCATTTAGCGAATTATTCATATTCTGCCTCGTCGCCGCGATCATATTACACGTAGGCCTACGATTTAATGAATATGAATAGCAGATACTGCTGTCATCTGCGAAAGAGTGGATAGTGTTGGAAGTTAGACATAGAAGATCATAAAGAAAAATAAGAAATAGAGTACGAGAAAGAATGGAGCCTTGTAGTACCCCTAAATTAATCTTGAATTCGTTATATGAGATCCTTTCTATAACAACTATTATAGCGCGAGCCCTGAGAAAGCTCGATATAAATCGAGAGAAGTTATCACCGACACCAAAAGCAATAAATTTGGACAAGAGTGCTCCATGCTACACTCTGTCAAATGCTTTTCAAATATCTAGAGCCACTACCTTACTTTCGGGGAAATGGTGGATGGATCGACGCTATTTTTTCGAGAGGGTGGCTAATAAGTCTCCCTTGGAACTTCCTGCACGGAAGCCATATTTCCGGTCGTTAAGTAAGCTATTGGCCGCCAGATACTTCATAAGATGGAGATTCAGCATACTCTCCATTACTTTGGAAATGGTAGAGCGTATTGCGATTGGGCGATAATTTTCAGAGTTGCTTGCCACTCCCTTCTTGGCGATCGGCGTTACATTTGCAACTTTCCAGCACGACGGAAATTCGCTAGCATGGTATAGGCTGCTGAAAAGGATTGCCAGAGTTTACCAGAAAAAGCAAAGTGATATATGAAAGCGACGAATTTGAGGCTGTTTTAGAACAATAATATTAATAATACAATTGATATATTTTCATACAATTAAGTAGTATCTATAAGATATGTCGTTGCTTAAAACGTAAAATGCTCTGACTAACAAAAAAAAACAAATATGGATTAATTGCAGCATGTTTCATAAGGAAAACACGAAATTATTGAAAAATCCTTACAAATTTTTTTTGTTAGTTAAGGCTTTTACATTGTAGATAACAATATATCATCCTCTAACCATTTTTATTTTGATTACTTTTGGGTTTTAGTGTATAAAAAAGCTAAATATGTGATAAAATCACAACATTTTTTGAAAAATATATTTTTTTCGTCACCTCCCAGTGTGTGCCGATCCAAGATAAAAAATATATGGTAAATTATTCCATAATTATAAATGTAATGTTTTAATTAAATCATATTCTTTCAATGACAATTTTGAATGTGACGGATATATTTTTCTCTAAGAGTCGACAATTTGCAATATAAACTGAACTTGTTCCTTATCGCGTGTTAAAATGAGTGTGATCGTGAGCTCCAAGAGTTCTTTCTACTTGCCCATATGCATCGTCGGAAATTTGCGATCGTCAAGGCCACTTCTGAATGCATAAACACATTACTTAGTGATAGTATTGGTGTTTTTCGCACATGTGATGCAACTTACGAACGCAATTTACTATTTTTTTTTCGTTTTTAGTTCAAGTTGTCTTCAAAAGCGCTGAATTGTTAGATTTTTAAACTTTATATTAAGAGGCACAAATTCCACTGAAGACCTTAATCAAGAATTGAATTTTTGCTTGCCGCTTTCGAGTTTTCAGAGTCAAATCTTATGCAGATATTTGACTCATGAAATAAGAGGACTAGCATTTTTCGATCAGAACGTTTCACTTAAAATCGAGCAAAAAGTAATGAATAGTTTGTCAGCAAAGTTTTCTTCTAAATTTTGTGAAATATCGTAGATATCCAAATTGGCAGGACCTATTGACATGTGGTCTATCTGATTTTGTATCGTATAAAACAGAGTGCCTTCCTAAATTTTGAACTTTAAACTGACATCTTCGATTTAGACCCAGCATTGTGGAATAATACGTACTTTAATTAAACCATTGCTTTTATGTTATTATGAAATAATATTACAGAATTTGTATATTTTAATTAAGAGAAGAAATTGTTTTAATAAAATCACTTCTGTTCACCTTGATGAATTTCTTTGGTTATTACTCAACTTTTTGAATTCTTTGAATCATAATTTCCATGAACAAAGTCTCATTTTGTTCACATTTTATGTGGTAAAACATCACACTTTTTGCCGATTTCGATGTTTCATATTCTTTTAAGAATAAAAAAATTTTATTTTTAGAACAAAAATTTCATTTTTGCCAAAATTTTAAAATATTGATTATATTGAGAAAGATTAAACGCACTTTTGGAAAATCATACGTACTGGACATTATAAGTTCGACTCTACTACTAAATGCCGCTTTAAACGATAAGATTTGTTGTACGTAAAATGTGAGAGAAAGTAAAATGAAATTCCATCCGTTTTTCAAAAAAAGAGAGTAAAAATCGGATGATTGTTTTCTGGCGTTTACACCATTGCACAGTGGTTCAAGTTTCTAAGGAAGGCGGTCATACGTAGTTTAATCAGCATTAGTCATCAAAATTAATATGAATATTTATGTTTACGGTATTTATGGCCCAATTAGGGTAAAATAAGACAAAAAAAAGTCTTTAAATATAATATTATAATAATTTATTTACCAAAAATGTTAGTTATTAATTAAAGAAAAAATAATGAATTTTATAACGGCAATTTAATACAACATTTGTACATTATTTTCAAAAACTTAACATACGTAAAGCCTCAGGCGATAGCATAGACTTCTTCTTTTGTGGTAATTTACGTAAAGAAGAAATAAACGGGTCGGAATTTAAAAGAAGTCTATGCAAAAGATCAGTGTTAGTGACAACACGAGACATTTTTCGCGTGTTGTCTCGTCTGAATTGCTTAAATAATTTATTACAAGATTCAGCGGCTTCTTCAGAGAGCTCGTCTATGGAAACTAGACAGTGATCAATTACTTTTGATCCATGAATTAACACTTTATGAACTGAAGCAGGCAAATTATACCATGGATACGTACTAATAAGCATTCGCGCGGTTCCCAACGAGAAAATCTATAAATTCTACACTATTCATTTTGTATCCCGACGAAAGACATTGAAAAGATGATGACACCGATCATTAACTGCTTGATCTAAGCCAGTTCTTGCAGTGTTTCGTCATTGGATGTGCCACTTCCGCCACTTTGAGCTATGTCGACAATTAAACCTAATCGTGTCCTAAACTGCTGCTGAACATATAGTTTTTTCTGTGCAAGAAGCTCCTTTTCATCTGTTGAACGAGCCTGCCAATTTTTAAAATCTAATCGGTAAGATAAATGTATAAAATATTCGAAAAATCTTATCCATGAATGCAGAGGAGATAACCCAAAGTGATATCTAGCAGTATCAATAACGGGTTTACTTAAACACATGTCAATATCATTCATTTCTTTCGGTGTTGCACTACAAATATAGCATCTACTACACTTTATGATAAGATGGCATTTTTTTTTTTTTTTTTTTTTTTTTGGCGTGTGAGGTAGGGTTGAAAATGCCTTCGCACTTACAGAGACCGTCGTCTTCTGCGTCGAGTAATGTTGCCACTAAAAAATTCCCTCCTCCTCCTCTGGGTAGATTCCTCCCCGGGACCGCTTTCCGCATTACTTCGGGAAGGCCCAGAGCCACGTCCCAATCAGGACCACTCTCACTCACCCACGTCTGGGTCCGCCAAGTCCGCAGCCGGCGCCATGGCCCCGGCCCCGGCCCGTATCGCCCGGTCCCCGTCAGATAGGGCCCGCTATGCAGCAGCGCATCGAGGTCCCTCTTCTTCCTCCGCAGAACGTATCCCACGTACTGTGCCACAGCGTCCCAATTGTCCTCACAATCGAGCATCCTCCCTATCACGGTGGCAGGAGCGAACCCGCCAACACGCTGCGCCATTGCACCTCTCTCAGTATGCCACCTAGTGCAGTCGAAGAAAGTGTGTTCCGCATCATCATCCGTAATACCACAGTAAATGCAGTCGGGACCATCTGCCCTGCCCATCCGGTACAGGTACTTTCGGAAGTATCCGTGGCCCGAGAGGAATTGTGTCAGGAAGTAGTTAACTTCCCCAAATTTCCTCCGAATGCATACTTCCGCGCAGGGAATGAGCCTCGCCGTCCACCAGCCGACCGTGTCCGCGGTCCACCTGTCCTGCCATCGCCGGACAGTTTGGGGTCTCAGACCAATAGCACCAACACCAGGGCCCTCCCCCCTCGAGTTCCAAGCCTCCCACCGCTCGCGCGCCAAGAGGTCTATGGGTATTTTCCCACATATCACCAGGATAAGAAGGCATTGCATTTGGTAATTGTGAATTGATAAACTCCTTTAGTACTAAATACTGGTGTTTTGTTAATTTAGCCTCAATTATGACTAAATTTCACACGAGAGGGGTTAGATCGGCTAGAATCACTCAACAAATAGTTAATCGCGGAATCATCTACATCAACTAACTTAGCTAACCTGCGGCGTTTTATTCTCTTACTGCAGTCCATGAACTCCTTTCTATGTAGTACACTTGTGGGAGGCTGGTTACTCTCTGCAGGCTTCAGAATATGTTCGATGACTATCGCAGACAGTTCACAAACTTCGATTTCACCAAGCCAGTCACTATATTTAGTGACCATACGCAAACGTGATCGATCAACTTGTTTCCAATAGGTAACCAATCTTTTGCAAAGGTTTAAATGTTCCGCATCTGGCAGTAACTCCGTTAAACTGTGAACTACACGATTTTGATGCTCACTTTCGGTCGAACTTTCCTTAATCGACAGCCAAGTATCCAGTACAAGCATTCTTGAGAAAGAACACTTCATAACAGCACCTTAAATATGTTTAATATGTTTTGGTTAATGAAGTAAAAAAACATCATTATAACGGTACATACCCTCAACTTGAATATCCATTGTAAAACAATAAGTCACAAATGATTTATTCTTTGAAAAACACTATAAACCACACTAAAACTATATATGTATATAGTTTATTAGCACTGCTGATTAACTGTTCGTTGAGTTGGGATTTTATGCAGATTTGATAAATACAACTATTTATTATGTTCGATTTTTAGTTTCAATTTTATCGGGCTTCCAAAATTGTGAATAAAATATGTATGTGCTACGAATCTACCTGTCTGTAGACAATCTGTACCATGCACATTCGCAAATAAACGCACATAAATTCTTTTTAAATTAAAAGTACAGATATAGAGTAACATTTTGATATATAACTTGAAAGCGGCATAAGACGACAACATAGTTAATACCTTAAGTAAAAAAAACGTCGTAAAAAATATACGTTAAAGTTGATTTTTCGTGAAACCGCTTTCCGCAAAATACGTTTTTGCTTAAAAACTTATTAAATACATAATAATAACGGTAAACACCTTCAACTTAAATATCCATTGTAAAACAATAAGTCAAAAATGTTTTTTTCTTTGAAAAACACGCACTAAAAATTAACTTTATTAGCACTGCTGAAAAAGATAAGGAAAGTTGTTTTGATTTGTTCACTTCCGATGCATAAAAGTAAATGTAAAAAACAACTGATTGCAAATCTTTTTGTATGTTTTAAGGCCCGTTCAGACTATTATACTTTGTATTAAAACTTGTCAAAAATTCAAATAATACGTCCAAGTGTGATAGTGTGAACGCAAAATGTTATGAAAACCACAAGTATTACGATAAAAAATTGACATCCCATAATACATTCTCATTTTTTGAAAATTTTCTAAACGATAATACTTTTCATCTGATTAAAATTCACAAGGCAGCTGTTGCGCGCCGGTGGCATGCCATCCATTTTTTGTTATTTTTTTGTTCATATAAAGGCCCAACATTTCTAAAATTTTAATCGCATAGAAATATATTTCGTCTTAAAAGCTTTTTTAATATTATTCATTTGATTTATTTCCTTTATCTAAATCGAATATTTTAACTGCTGCTAAAGCCATCAAAACTCCCAGAAATTTACATTTATTTCTTTTTTGATATAACATGACTTTTCGTTTTTTTAATTTTAAAACACTTTTGTTTATTAAAAATTGTTTCCCCAACTTCTGGTTTTTTTTTGTATTTTCTCTCTATTTCAAGTGTGATGGTGTGAATACAAAATGTCAGTTTACGTTAGATTTTTTGACAGTCGCAATAAATGTATTTAGATTTCTGTATCGTAAAATGTGATGAAAGTCTTAATACTTGTATAATAGTCTGAATGGCCCTTTAGTGGTACCACTAATAGTGAGTATTAGAGCGAACTAACGGTGAGAAAATCGAACATCGTCATTTGACCACTATGTCATACTACTGAACCACTGTGCATTGGTATGGATAAAATCAAGTAAGACGAAAACACATTAATTTAATTTAACTACAGCTGTTTGCTTGTTTTCCCCAGGGATGGAGTTCTTGTGCAATTGAATTTTTTTTAATAACCTTGAAAAATATTTTTAATACTGGTCAAAATTTTTAGTGTACTATTGGAAAATATACGTATATTTTTATAAAATTATGCGGTCGTGGTCTAAAATGTACATTTTGATTTTATAATTGGTATAGATTTATGAAAGCAGTGTTCCCTCCCTGGCTTTCTCACATTTGTTAACTAAAAGATCATCCCTGATATAATAGTTTGCGTTGGTTTTTGAAAAATTTTAAAAAATCAGGAGATCCATACGACTGTCAAATTTTCATCCGTATTTTCTCTCAAAATCTTATAGTTTCATTACATATTACGTTTAGACGATCCGACTTGTGCTCTTCTACACAAAAATTTGGCATGTCGTACGACTTGTTGGACAATGTAAAGCACCCTTAAAGTGTAGTAAAACCATATACTCAGTTAGGCGACCAATGTTCGAAGTACATTTATGAGCTATTAAAAGCTAGTAAAAAATTAGAAGCCCCTCTAAGTTATTTATAAAAAAAATTGTTCTTATATTTTTTCAAAACAAAGTGCACAAAAAATCAATTTTTTGCAAAAAATTTTAAGAAATTTTGTTCGGCGGAATCTTAGCTTTGTTATTGTATATTAAGAGATATTACAAAGTGTGAAGTAGATGTTGGAGAAAACCTTATTTATGATAAAAAAAACACCAAAATTGCCAAACAGAGCATAAGTTTATGCATAGATTAACTTGAAACTTTATACATAGGTGCTGTTTTTAATAAAAGGGGAATTTTTTGCACAGTGCTCATTGATATTATGTGATGTTGCACAAATGGCCACTCTAGTGAGTATCTTTGCAATAATTACGAGCTATACATGTGTTAAACATTATAACGGTAAGTATAGAGTATTAACTTCATTATAATTAATTGCACTTAATTATCAATTCAAAATATATTTTCATACACATAGTGAGGTTTTTACAATATCCTTTGAAGAATAACAAGACCGGTATACTCTGTTCCTTGACGTCTTGTATGTTTCTGACAAAGTGTAGACCTACATTTACACACAAAGCTACTTTAAACTTTAGGAAGACTACAGAATCCCTCGAAAGTTTGCTGATAAAAGAGAGTGATTTTATAAGTATCAATCAGCTGGTTACTTAGCATGTGGTTTGTATTTGAGATAGTATATAAAGGGTGGTCCAAACCAAAAGAGAAAGGAAAAACTGTCCAGTTCCGAGGTTCATGTACTACAAACCGTACCTCTCGTTCTCCTTGCCCACAAACTTCGTTCTTCAGTCTTGCAATGTTCGAAATGTAAAAGCGGCTTAGCAAGTAGAGACATTTTTTATTAAAGGATGATTAAATAGATTTTATAATTATCTACACATGTATGTATGTATGTATGTTTATAGATAGGCTGTTCCTTTTTTGTATAAATACTTGTATTATTTTCTTAAAAAATACTTTTATCATTTTTGTTAGAAGGTTTTAAATAAATATGTATATAATAAATAGCATTGTAGCACATGTAGTTCAAATTTATTAAAATATTCAAGTAAAGCAAAAAAGAAAGAAACTATGTACTTCTGCATGTCAACATAAAGAAGTACATAAGTATGTATATACATATTTATTCATATCATACAAACATATTTATAAAGTTTTTTTTTTGCATACGCCTCATAAATGTCCAGACAAATTGTGGTAAGTACTTTTCCTGTCCGTTTTTTAAGTCGTAAATTTGTCATACGTATCGTCCGACTTTCTTTTGCTCATACTTATATTCAATTCATTTCACCACTACAAGTAAACAAGTAACATCTTCTTTTATTTCACCGTTCACATATAAAGAGAACAAAATAAAATAAAAACAAAAACAACTTCAACTCTTAAGCAACACAGTTGATTTCATTTCATACTGTAAGTAGTTTGAAATGCCTTTGTCTGTCCTATATCACCATTCACTCGTCCAATCATTCTGTTCTATCTGCTTTGAACTGCCTTACTCTTGGTAAAGCTCATCAGGTAATGCTGCAGCACGTATTCAAAGTCAGCAGAAAAGTCAAAAATTCATTGAATTGAAGTTGTTGCATTATTAATAAGCCTTAAAATTAGGAAAAGCTATTTACAGTTTTCGTATCTCAACTCACATCTTTTACTTGTTCCCAAAAATTTAACAATAGCACCCACCACCACTCCCTTCTGAACTGACGGCTGTTGCATGCAGCCAACCAAAAATAAAAATAACAAATCCGAAGAAACTTAAATTGTTTTTGTTATTGTTGGTTGGTGATGGTGTTAACTTTGCTAGTGCTGCCAATTTATCTGCAGATTTATCTGTTTTTCCAGATTTTTCAAAAAACAGTTTTTTATATCAAGGGAATTATTACAATTTTGTTCGAATAAAACACGAAAGCATTAAATTACAATATGATTAACACTCTATATTCTTTATTTTGACAACGATTTTCAAAATATGTTGAAGCTTTAGCAGCTGCTAATGTAATAAAAGGCAATGAAAAGCATTTCCGATTTGGTTTATTTTGTTCCGAATGTCGTGGTTCTACTCGAAATGCAAGACATTGACTGACGATGAATGGTGGCAATTATTGAACTGTAATTTTAATGACTATAATTTATTAGAAGAAAAGAGTCTGTGACAATTTTACCAACATATTTTTAGTCAAAATGTCGCAATGGCTCAGAACCATTTGCGGATCTAAATAATTTAGTTTATACAATTCTGTCAATACTAAACCTTTTTAAGTTTAAATTGAGAAAATACAAATTGATATTGAGAAATTCAAATTCATATTGAGAAAAAACAAATTTATATTGAGAAACGAAAATTCATATTGAGAATCGTGGCGATGGCACGATGGATGGTAGTCTGCACGTTGACTACACAACCAAAAAACAGACCTGGGTTCAACCCCAGTTTCAGACAAAAAAATTTTTAAATAAAAATAAACATCTCGCATTTTTCTGATGTGCATTAGTGTGTATTTGTGTGGCAGTTGTTGTCGGAAGGTTTCAGTGGCGAAGGCATAGTCACTGGTCACTGCACAATACCGCCTTCAGCTGATAGCAATCCACAATCACATCAGAACGCCCTCCTTCGTCGGTATTGTGTAGCAGCGGCGAAGTAAAATAATAATAAAAATAGCTACTAAACCGAAGCTTCAGCACTGCTACGTGCGAAAGCAGAGCTGCAAAATAATTAATTAAGCTTCACCTCATGTCGTTTCTCCTACTATCCCTTTCCTATAGTTCTCAGCACAATGCTTCGCATGTGTAGGAGTCATCTCCTGAGTGCTGGTCCTAGATAAAAAAAAAAAAAAAAAAATTAATAATGAGAAATTCAAATTGATATTGAGAAAATAGAAATTGATATTGAGAAATTCAAATTGATATTGAGAAAAAACAAATTAATATTGAGAAATCCAAATTAATATTGAGAAAAACAAATTGATATTAAGAAAATAGAAATTCATATTAAGAAAACTCAAATTAATAATGAGATTTATGTAGATATAATATTAAATAAAACCACCAACAGTCATATTCTCCAATTTTATTGCCTTTTGGTAAAATGTGCTAGAATGTTGTACAGCTCTTACACAATCAACTGGTGTTATTGTGCTTTTAGCTTGATCGATAATATTTTCCAAATACACATGGAGTTGTTCGCATTACCAGGAGACGACACATTTGGTATGGTAAGATGAGTTTTTGCATATGTTTTAATTTTAGACCATATGCACTCTATTGGATTCAACATTTGGCTATATCGAGCGAATCGAAGAAGGATAGCGGGTGAGTTTTCAAAAATTATTTCTAACTGACTATGACAGGGTGCATTATCGCACATAACTAGTACATAAATCTTGTAAAAAATTTCTTAATTCCTCCCATCGAATCATTAAGCTATTTACCCACTCCTTGGCATCTTGCATTTTGAATGATCCTCGTTTTCGTATCATAAGGATAATACCAGAGGAAGATATTCCACCGATTAGATGTATGTTTGGACATCTGGAAGATGGCATTCGTACTGTGGATCTTGTGCCTCTTCTGGATCACCCACGTGTTGTTTTGCAGAACAAATTTAAATTTGTTTCGTCAATCCAAATTATTAATTTACCACTTTCAATCAAAATAAGTTTGCATTTCTCAGTATCAATTTGTATTTTCTAAATATGAATTTGCACTTCTCAATATAAATTTTTTTTTTTCTTAATAAAAATTTTCATTTCCCAATATGAATTTGTATTTTCTCAATATAAATTTGGATTTCTGATTATTAATTTTTAGAGTTCCCAACCCTATGTGTAATTTTGCGTGCACTTCCTAGAAAATTGCACAAATTTTCTATAAACAATAGAAATATAAATTAAATTTAATAAGAGCATATACAACTAATAAGTATAATTAAATAGTTTACTACGATCTCTATGTCTGATGAACTCAATTATATATTTTATATTATGTTTTCACTTATGGCCTATTTCTGAGCTAAGAAAGATAACTTAAGCGAACGAAAAGCACTCGCTCGAATTCGAATCAATTTGGATTTCTCATTGGCACTCACTTTCTTTCGCACTAAGTTACGTATGTCAATTTTGGTATCTTACGTTTTAATAAGTAGAAGCAATGCCATATCATAAATTATTATATTTCTGTTAAAAGTATTAAAAAATACTACGAAGTTATTCTAAAGCTAATACAACTGCGTGTAAGTGTGATCAGCTGGTGGAAAGTATCAATAAATAAAAGGGTGAGAAAATTTAAAAAAATATTTGTAAATTTTGTGTTTTTTGTTTTAATTTTATAAAAGTGTTTCAGTTGCTGCATTGTTGATTTCTTTAAACTGAAAAAACAATTGTTAAATACATACATTCATATGTATATCATATGAATAGTTTATACTTACCACTTGTTATCCATTTGTAAATACTTTTTTATTGTACTTAGATTTTTTAGTATTATTTTTTATTCTTCTTTTTTTATTTACAAGTATGTATACTCATATGTAAATTCTCTTACGAAAGCAAAACCAAAAGTGAGTGATTTTGACATTTCATTCTCAGTGTTGACAACACGTTCTTAACAGAGAAATCGGATTTTATATGAAAACACTTACGTTTTCATTCGAGTTCTAGATCGAGTCACTGTTCGCATAGAAAGTGTGTAGAGAAATCGAAATCAATGTTCTTTCTCATAGAATGCGAATGATAGCGTTCTTTCTTAAATCAGAAATAAGCCCTTATTATTTCATATACAAAATAATAAAAAAGTTGTTTTGTTATTTTCTTCAATACAAATTAATTAAAAATACACAAGTATTATATTTTTCTAATTTATTTAAAAGGAGCAGTTTTTTCCAAACAACAGTTTTTTCGGAAATTGCCAGTTTTTGTAAAAAAAAACAATATGGCAGCTCTGGTTGTTGCTGTTGCTGCTGTCCATGGAACGAGTAAAGGAGAGTGAAAACCTTTTTGGTTTAGTAGTTGTACACACACGCTTATACACAGTTATGCAGATTTGTGGTTTCTGTGCTTAAAATATCAACAACAACAAGAACAGAGGATACTTACTTTATTTAATGAGATTAAAAGGATACAATTTTAAATGTTTAAACTTGTTCTTTTGAAATTTAAATTTCGTCTGACAAACTATCAAAATCCCAACACGTTCAAATTCAAGATTCAAATTTTCATTGATACGTGAGGTGTGCATGTTTTGCTCGGCCGTTGCGGAAAATAACATATGAAATGAAGTTCAAATTATAAATTGTACAAATTCATTGTAAAGTTTTATGTAGAACTCCATGAAGACAATGATATAAGAACTAAACTATCACTGTTGCTTGGTGTAAATAACAATTTATAGGAGCAACAAAGACGCCCCCAAAATAATATTAGCTGTTTCCAGAAAACACATGTTTTAACGGTTAAATATTATGTTAATTGGGTAAAATTCATTTACTAATTTAAAACAATAGGATTGCATCACAAGTACCATCTAATTATTGTCAAAAAAATTTAATTAAAAAATAAAATGAAAAAATCAAGCAATCTCGATCAAACAGCAAGTACAACTATAAGAAAACAACTGGCGTTTTGTGTGTGCAAAATATTCTTAATTTCTACATTTACCACCACATTAGGTCCATTCCTGAAATTTTTAATTAGATGATCATGCAAGATTAAACATAAAAATATCCACTGTTTTTATACATAAAAAATCCAATAAAGTTATTTTTATTTATTTTTTTTCATATTGGTTTATTTGCAATATATTTTACAATAATAAGTAAATTAATTAAAAAATAATAATAAATAGTTAGTGCTCTTTAATCCGAGTATAAATATACTTTATTATTAACAATATTTACATATTTAGAATGACTATTATAAATATTCGCATGTTCATTCGCTGGCCGAAAAGTTGAGCACATGAAGCCTTTTCAGCCTACGTAAATAATTGCTCACTATCGGTTAGTAAAATAATAGCTATGGCGTTATACTGGTTGCTAAATTATTTAAGGTACCTCAAACTGTAATAGTTTATTTCATTTTTAATCCTTGGTATACATACAGTGTAACTTCGGTTAACGCAACCCTCCATGAGCGCAACTCGGGGATAATCGCAACACCCAAATTCTCATAATATGTTTATATTACCCAACAAACCATTTCGCTAGCTAAATGTAACTAAACTGGAGAATAAGCTTACTGTAACCAATTTTCTACACCTTTTTATTAGCATACTTACTATACGCTTTACATAGCAATAGTTTTTCAATTACACTTATAGCCGCTTCGTCTGAATAAGTGCCTGTTTGAAGCAGAATTGTAATATCTGCCGATTTCTTGTGGCGATTTTAAAGTTTTTTTGGCGTTATAATTTTCGATTTGGCAACTGACAATGTTTTGCGATTTAGAAAATAGTTGGCCATTTACTTGGCTATTTTTGATCAACCATGAATTTGTTTTGCAAATCGTTAAATTCAAAACTAAAAAATAATAATATGATTCTAGATTCAAAATTGTGATTTTTTCGAAAAAAAATATATGAAATGTATTATTACATACTTTATGAGAAGAACATGGTTTGAACCTTTGAGCTTGAAATTGAATATATAGATTGTTTTTAAAATAAAAATAGTTAAAAAATAAGTATTAAAAAATACTTTATGATATTTTTTATAAAAGGAAAATCAATAATTGAGAAGGAAAGCATTATCCATGTAGTACTATTTCGCTAATCCTCGTATTTTTATGTACAAAATTTTCATATTTAAAGATGCTCTTGAAATCGAATTCCAGAATATATGAGTATATTAAAAGTTTACGAACATTTTTCCATTATAAAATGTGGCAAACAAAATTCATTGTTATAAAAGATATTTTAAAGATTTTTATTAACCCTAACATGCCGTTGGATGTTCATGAAATACAAAGGACAAAATTACAGTTTATTAATTGTGTATAGTCACAATTTTGTACGTAATACATTTTGACTATTATTCCCTTTCTATTTATAACTAAAAATTTGTTGCTTTAATGCTCTCAAAATTAAATAACTTGTTCCTAAATTCTCTCATTATACATGTATATGACTATACGTAAAGATTCGCTGAATTCATAACTGCAATCATTTACTTTGTTATATGCTAATGTATTTTAAGCTTTAAATAAAAATCAAATTCATTTGCAAGAGAGTGAATTGAAAACCATCGATTGAAACGCATCAAACAAACAATAAAGTAATTTTATTTCTTCGAATACAAATTGGAAAGATTATTTTAATCATGATATGCCATCTAATTTTGATCAGTTTGGCAAAAAGTTTGGTTTATAATTATAATTAACGGCAGGTACGTAGCATTTTAAAGAACTCGCTATAGCTGTACGTTATATGCTGGTAATTCGAAAGAGTATTTTCAATAATGAACTCCACAAAAACTCGCTTTCGAAACAGAATACAATACGAAGTGTTTGAAGCGTTTTTATGTGTTATAAATTATATGAATATAAATAAAACAAGTTGCAAGTTATTTGTAGATTCGCAAGATATGTTGAATAAATTTAATTTCCATACAATGTTCTCCAAAGAAGAAGGCAAGGCGGCGTGGCTTAAAACGTTATACATGTTTTAAATTTATATTATATTATATTAAATATTATATCATAGAATTCCAACTACATACATAATTGTATATGTACATATAAAGGGTGGTTAAATTTCAAGGGCCGATGTTGATTTTGAATAAAACACAAACTATTTAGGAAATTATTGTAATTTTATTTTATTATGATATATTGGTATTACTCAATTATGTATGGAACCAAATGAGCGCCACGACCACGGCGGCACACCTCCATCCGATGGTCCAAATTTTCGATGACCCTGAGGCATAATGGAGGTTCTATGCCGTTAATGTGCCGAATTATCTCATCCTTTAGCTCTTGAATTGTTGCTGGCTTATCGACGTACACCTTTTCTTTCAAATAACCCCAAAGAAAAAAGTCCAACGGTGTCAAATCACATGATCTTGGCGGCCAATTGACATCGCCATTACGTGAGATAACACGGCCATTGAATTTGTTGCACAAAAGAGCCATTGTTTCGTTAGCTGTGTGGCAAGTGGCACCGTCCTGATGAAACCACATATCGTCCACATCCATATCTTCCAATTCGGGCCATAAAAAGTTCGTTATCATCTCACGATAGCGAACACCATTCACAGTAACTGCCTGACCGGCCTCATTTTGGAAAAAATACGGCCCGATGATGCCGCCAGCCCATAAACCGCACCAAACAGTCACTCTTTGTGGGTGCATTGGTTTTTCGACAATCACTCTTGGATTCTCATTCGCCCAAATGCGGCAATTCTGTTTATTGACGAATCCACTGAGGTGAAAATGTGCCTCATCACTGAAGATGATTTTCTTCGAAAATTTATCATCCACTGTTGCCGTGGTCGCGGCGCCCATTTGGCCGATATTTTGTTCCATACATAATTGAGTAATACCAATATATCATAATAAAATAAAATTACAATAATTTCGTAAATAGTTTGTGTTTTATTCAAAATCAACATCGGCCCTTGAAATTTAACCACCCTTTATCTAATATTTTAGATTTAATGCTAACCACAAAAAATTATTATTCTTTGCTTCTTTAAGTAGACTACTATAAACTATTTAATAACAAACATTCTACTTTTTTGTGTTCACTTTATTTTAAATAAAAATTAAATAAATTGTATATCATAGCAACTTTTTTCCATTTTTGACGAATTCTAACGATTCGGATCAGACTTTGTTTTAATATTTATAAGAAAATTTTTTAATAACTATAAAAATATATATTTTATTGTCAAAAACTAAAAAAGAGGCTTAGGCGTATAACTGGTTTTTAGTTGTTTGCTCACTCTTTTTTCTTTTGTATGAACATTGGTCGTGGCTCAGTAGTTAGCGTATTGATTCTACAATTCTATAGACAAGCAATATTATCGCAAGGGATAAATTTTCTTAATTAAGTTACAATTTGCAAGCTTTTCGCAACAAATAGGCTAATAGTAATAAACTTGCTATAAGTTATTTCTATATAGTTTTTGTTTACTGGGTAGCTTCAATAAACATTACGTAAAATTTTCCATATTAATTAAGATAATTAATCTAAAATTCATAAAATGACTCCCACATCCGGCCCTGGTAGAAGGCTAAAAAATTGTGAAAAATTATTTTTCTATATGCATATAGAATTTAGATAGATGCAGCATTCTGATGGTATTCGTAATATATTGGATCACTTTTTCCCCTTCATACAACGACGCTTCACGCTAATGATTATGTGCAGACACAAAATTAAAAAAGAACGTAAGAAAATCTTAACGTTTGGCAAACAATATTGCTTCATGCTGCCTGATTAAGATTACCTGAAAATAAAAAAAAAAATTTAGATTATTCATAAAGATTTTAGCGCCTGCTTGGCTATGCTGCCTTCGGTGCCATACCGGCTTTAATCGACAATGCCAGATACTATAAATGAATTGAAAATATAATCTAGAATGAAAGTTAAAGCAATTGGTAAATTTATAAAGAAAAACTCAAAAATTATTTTTCCAATACAATTTTAAAATTAAACAAAATTTTTGAAATATGAACACAACCAGGATATAATCAAGACAACAAGTATGTTTGTATTTGCTTATAAATGGCAAAAGATTCAATTATGATCAATTCCGAGGCACACAACTCGAAATCGAAACAGTTTCCGACAGCGTTACCATATATTTTTTAAGAAAAACTTTTTATTTAAAAAAAAAAAATTAATTTTTTAACAAAGAACTTTTTTCTACAAAAGTGCGCAAATAATGAAAAAAGCACAAAAATATATATTTTGAATTCATTTTTATTCAAAATAAGGTAATCAAAACAAACAATAAAAGTTAAACAACAAACTTATTCTTTCCACGAGCAAATCCCCTTTTTTTGCTTTTGTTGGATCCTTCGATGTGTTTGTAGCGTATTCTAAGCTATTTTCTCCACTTGCTTCAAACTAATAACACAAAAAAATAAAAATATTGTAAGGGCCGATGTTGAATGTGAACCACACCTAAACGCCAAGCTTTTTTCCGAATTTTATTTGACATTTCTCTATTTCAGACTTACTCAATTTGAACCATGGAGAGATACACAATCCAGAATGGTGGCAAGAAATGGCAACAGTGAATGATCAATTTTCGAAGAAAATCATCTTCAGTGATGAGGCACATTTTCACCTCAGTGGATTCGTCAATAAACAGAATTGCCGCATTTGGGCGAATGAGAATCCAAGAGTGATTGTCGAAAAACCAATGCACCCACAAAGAGTGACTGTTTGGTGCGGTTTATGGGCTGGCGGCATCATCGGGCCGTATTTTTTCCAAAATGAGGCCGGTCAGGCAGTTACTGTGAATGGTGTTCGCTATCGTGAGATGATAACGAACTTTTTATGGCCCGAATTGGAAGATATGGATGTGGACGAATTGTGGTTTCAGCAGGACGGTGCCACTTGCCACACAGCTAACGAAACAATGGCTCTTTTGCGCAACAAATTCAATGGCCGTGTTATCTCACGTAATGGCGATGTCAATTGGCCGCCAAGATCATGTGATTTGACACCGTTGGACTTTTTTCTTTGGGGTTATTTGAAAGAAAAGGTGTACGTCGATAAGCCAGCAACAATTCAAGACCTAAAGGATGAGATAATTCGGCACATTAATGGCATAGAAACTCAATTATGCCTCAGCGTCATCGAAAATTTGGACCATCGGATGGAGGTGTGCCGCCGTGGTCGCGGCGCCCATTTGGCCGATATTTTATTCCATACATAATTGAGTAATACCAATATATCATAATAAATTAAAATTACAATAATTTCCTAAATAGTTTGTGTTTTATTCAAAATCAACATCGGCCCTTGAAATTTAACCACCCTTTATATTCCATTATCCTTACCGTTTCTCTTTAAATATTTACCCAAAGTTTTTTTTAAATAGAAAACTATGTATATCATTATTAATACAGCACAGTTGTATTAAATACGGAATTGACAGCTTTAACCCTAGAACCATAATGTACGTAAATTTTACGTGCAGTTTTTTTTCAAACACAAAAAGAACACGTGTTTGGCGATCTAACTGTAAATTATTAATGCTATGCTTTTATTAAGTTTATTTCAATGAATAGATGTGACAAAACAGAAGATTTTTAGTATACAACATATAGTAAGCGAGTGCACAGAAGAAGCTTGTACGTAAAATTTACGTAGCGTTGGTACTAAGAATAAAAGTTTTGTACGTAATTTTTGGGTATCTTTAGTGTAAAAAGTATATATTTGTGTCGTAATTTCAAATAAAATCAATCGTGATATAAAATGGCAGAAGAAAAACCGTGTACTTCGAAGCGCAAACTCAATTGCGATGAAGTAGAAGCTATTTTGTACGCTAGCGACATAAAAAAAAAAAAAAACAACAAAATTGTTCATGTAAGAAATAAATATAAATTTCAAAATGCCACGGTCTCCAATATGAGTTTGAAGGAATTGAAAGCTTTGTTGGGGTTACTACGTTTGTCTGCAGTCTTGAAAAACAACCATCTTTCGATTAACCTCTTATTTGACTCTTCTTATTCGGTAGGTCGGTATAGAACGACGATAAGTAAACACAGATTCGAGTGAACGCGCTGCGATTTGACGACCAAGCGACAAGAGAAGAACGTAGGAAAAAAACACATTTGCTCCAGTTTCGGAATTTTGGAACATCTTTATAGATACTTGTGGAAAGCATTTTAAGCCAGGATCATATGTTAGCATTAATGAGCAACTAGTTGGTTTTCGTGGAAGGTGCCCATTTAAAATGTATATACCGAATAAACCAAATAAATTAGGGATAAAAATTGTCATGCTCTGTGATGTTGCTTCCAAATACGTAATTGGTAAGTCTACTAACAATGAAGGCAAGCCACTGGCCAGTTACTTTGTCGAGCGTCTGCCAAAGCATATTGCTGTGCTTGCAAATCGTCTGCAATTTGTGGCGAACATCAAATTAAAATCTGTCAAAATTGCATGAATAAAACTAATTAATTATATTTTTAAATTTTATTTTAATTTTGTTTAAAAGAAATTAGTTCAACTAAATAAACAAAAAAAATATTTCAAATTTTTTCATTTATTGAAGTGTATCCAAAGAAAAACATTAAGTACGTAAGATTTACGTATCGTGGGTGGTAACGTTGTATAAATTAACGTTATGGTTCTAGGGTTAATACTGTTGCAATAATAAAAAGTGAAAAATTATAAAATCGTTTACAGAACATGACAACATCGAATAATATTTTCGTCGTATAAGTATCTGTAAATTAAAAATTAATAAACAAAACTTGAAAATTTATACGAATTTCAAAAAAACTTATTTTTGAAGCTAAAAACTTTGTGGCATTTCAAAAACCTTGAAAATTAAAAGGGAAGATTTGAGAAATGGTGACGCTGGTTCCCGAAAGCGTAATTTTTGGCAAGAATAGCGTTGTCTTAATTTGATTTTGTCTATTTTTAATAATTATTTTTTAAAAAATAAAAATTGCCGTGCCTCAATGAAATCGACTAAATTCTGATGTATTACGTATAATTAAATCGCAATGGATGAAAGTGTGTTGCATTTGGTAACTATTTTTAAATATTTGCACTTTATATTAAAGCCGCAATTAAAGACATTTTATATCACTTTAAAGTGCACACATTTTTAAGAAATAATGTGAAAAGTGCAACGCTCTTTTCGAGAATCGAAATTACGAAATAAGAATGGATCATCCGGTCTAAACCAAATATGTCACATTCTACAGACATTAAGCTCGCTTATATTTCGTGTGGGTTAACCCTAGCCATAAGTTTCAGTGATGCCTAGCAAGGTCAAATGATTCTAATCTCTCAAGTTTAAAAGTATTGTAAAATAGAAAATCTCAAACTCGTCTATGGCCTAACTTTTCCTATCAAAAACAAATTTTATTAATCTTCTAATATATAAAATTCTCGTGTCGCGGTGTTTGGAGTTAAATTCCTCCGAAACGGGTCGACCGATTTTCATGAAATTTTGTGTGCATATTGGGTAGGTCTGAGAATTGGACAACATCTATTTTTCATCCCCCTAAAATTAACCACGCCCACTTTACTCCCACTATTTTTTACATACTTTTTCCTTTTTTGCAATATGGATATCAAATGAAATGGTCTGATGAGGAGATTTTAAAAAGTTTATCATCAACTTAAATCCAATATGGCGACGGACCCTAAAACTGCAAAAACCTATTTTTAAATCTTATTTGCAATATGGGTATAAAATGAAAGGGTATGATGAGGAGATTTTAAAAAGTTTATCTTCAACCTAAGTCCAATATGGCGACCCTAAAGGGATGAGAACGAAACCGGTCTCCTGTCTTACTCACTATACAGTTGATAGTAAAAATATTAATAATTATTTTTAAAGATTAATTTATTAACCTAAATAAAACATACTTTCATAGTCTACAACGCTCTCGATTATAAGTAAATCCCCGCACACTTATAGTAAATAGTTATTTTTATTGAACTAAAAAAATGTTTTCTAGAAATAATATACATGGCAAAGAACCTTTGCCGGGGCAGCTAAAAACAGCAAAACTTATTTTTTTTCTCATTAGTAAACAGATTCCGTGCGAAGCCGGGACGGTCATAAAGTTAATTTATAAAAAGAAAAATTGTTATAAAAATTCGAATTCTTTAAAATATTTAAATCAACTTAAAATCAACTCAATATTATTGCAGCTACAACTTTAGCAAAAACAACATTGCTTTTTTTATTGTTCTTCGAGTATACATAACAAACAAATGTATATGAAATAAGTGTTTAATGAGTCAGTAACGGTAACTACCTGGGCATTGATAATAAACCGAATGTATTTCTGCCTGAGCCGAACGAATTTCTATGCTCCTCCAGCTTCACATGTCAATTCTTTTTATGGATGAGTGATTAATCGGTCATACGATACTTTAAATAAAATTATATAAAATTGCTGCTCCATGACAGTTACAAAAATTACCAGAAAATATCTTCAATAGATTTTATTGCAAGTATTTTACTTAGTAATCCATTTCAAAATCTCTTAACACTTCACAGTCATTAAAATTTTTAAATCTCCAAGTATTCACTGCAATGCTTCATAAAAAAAAGAAATTACAATTTCAGTTTAATAACCAACTTCGCAAACTTCTTTTTTTATTTAAAATTTTTTACTTTCATTTAAAATGAAAAAAATCATATAATTTTTAGTTTTCATCTGAAGTCATTTCACTTTGCAAATTGCTGATTTAATTTTGCAAACAAATTAAACAGAGAGAAAAATGCCACCACCAACAACAACAACAATAATAAAGGAGTATATTATTAAAAATATAAATGTGATGTTTTTTGTTGCAACAACAAAAGCAGCATAACCAAAAGCAACAATAGCAGAAAAATGTGAAAATTAGTATGCGTGGGTTGTTAAAATTGGACCCAAAAGCAAATACTGATAATGATGATTTTTAAAACCGTCGGGAATAGGAGGAAAAATAAAATAAAATTAATAGAAACAAAAATACACTTACAAAATTATTTTTCAAATGTGGAATGACTCTTGCGTTTTGGTTTACTGCAAATTAAAGTTGCAAAAAGAAAACAACAAAACTGAAGTAGAAAAAAGCTCACCGAAATACATACAAACTAAAGTTGTAGTTGGTGTTGAAACTGGGAAGGGGAGAAATGCAATTTAAAATTGTCCACAAACATCCTGTCATACAAAATAATACTGCAAATGATGACTACAATTACATCAAACATCCATATATACATATCCATTATACTTATATTTACATAGATATATACAGTGCTAGCCCGATTTTCGCAAACCCAAAAATCGGGCCTGTTACAATTACCGACAATATGCAGTGATCGACCTTTGGTTATTACACTTGATAACATCTCATTATTTTTATAAAAAAAAGTTCTTCGTGTTGTGATATTGGCGGAGCAAGCAACTTTCTTAAAAAATAATGTAATTGTGCAATTATTTTAATATACTTTTCTGAATACGAACACCCATAAGGTATGAAACAGAAAAAATATCTACATATGTATGTATGTATGTATGGATTGTAAGTAAAAAATAGTCAAACGTTTTTGTCACAGCTCTAACAGGTAAAAAAAAATTGTTGGAATGGTATTCTTTCGATAAATATGATATCTCTGATAAAACTACATTTCTGAACAATACACACAGAAAGTAAATGAATAAAAATGTTTCACTTATTGAGGCTCTTTTTTGGAAATAGTTGCGGTTATAAAAACTGTAATATGGAAATTTAGCCTGTTGCAAGATTCGGGCGGTGCGACAATCGAGCTCGCACTGTATATATATCCGTACAAACCTACATACAGGGTGGCCCAAAATTACCGAAGAAGTTTGCGTTCATAGAGCCATTGTGTTCCTAGCAGTGTGCGCTGTAGCTCCATCCTATTGGAAGCAAACTTGTAATTCGCCACGGCTGGACTTAAAAAATTTTCCAATTTTTCGATACCTGACACCAGTGATGGAAACGGCGATACCGTATTGATTTTCAAAAAATATGGGCCAATTGTCTTTTCCGACCAAACACCGCATTCAAGGTACACTTAACTAAATTATGAATAAAATCATGATTTTCTTCTGAAATAAAGATCAACGATTTTGGCACGTTGTTAAATTTTAAAGTCTTTTCCAAGTCTTTTTTTTGAAAAACTTAAAACAAAAAAAAATTATAATAAAAAATGTATAAGAATATCAACAATCTTCGCTCCTTTTGCGCCACCCTGTATACACATACAGTCATACACGCATAGTCATACATATTTCAAAACATAAAATCGTTCGCTTTATTTCAAATGCAACACATATACACACGCATCCGAGCTCTATTGCTGTTGTACTATTTGGTGAAAAAGTAAATGAATGCTTGAAGCGAGAGTAATAAACACTTTTCAAAAAGCCGAGAAGTATGCAATATGTTCACAATTATTATCATGATGTGCTGCATATTTAAATATAAGGGTGATGCCAGATCTTTTATAAATATTTTTAATCCCCTTATGACACTACATTTTTTTTTATTGTTAAAATTTTTGAGAAGAAAGGAAAAATTAATCAGGTGCAAAAAGTAGAACAATATTAAGTTAAATGCAAAAACGACAAAAGTTCTAGTAATGTTATTGATAAAAATTTAGTAACTGGTAAAAAAAAATATTTTAAAAGTTTAAACTTAAAATTGACGTTTCGAACTTAAAATATTTTATATGGACAATGTCTGCGATCTTGAGCTTAGTTTTTGACCATATTTTTCTTTAGCGTATTTTTAAATAAAAATAAGGAAGCAACACTTTATGGTAAATATTATATTGTATTTGTATTTTTTTTTGGGTTTGGTGTCTCTTTATTTAAATTTTATATGAATTCATGAAAAATAAATGTAGTGTCATACGGGTTTAACAATCAACAATTTGCATCCACCGCATAGAGTGTTAAGTCTAGCGCCGCCATTGAGAATTACATATAATAATATAATATATATGTATATACATACATATACATATCTAATTTTGACATTGAGTACATTTAGATTTTTAGCTAAGGAGTGTTGCCAGGAGCTGAAGAAAAAAAAGTAAATCGGCTTTTTGAGAAGGCTAGAAAAAGCTAAATCGGCCAAATAAAATAAAAAAAGAGCACAACAATTTTTAATCATAATTCCCAGTGCATAAACAACAAAAAAAGAATAAAGTAATGACGATATCATGGCAACATTTCCGTAAATTTTTCTAAGGGCATCGAATGTGTAATAAAGAATTAAGCATTTTAATTCCAGTACGATTTCTTGTTTTATTTTAATTATTTTTATGGTACTAAAATGTCTTTCAATCTCATCGTTATAGAAAGGTAATACTAAATATCTAAATATTAAATTAACCAAATTAAGAACTAAATTTTCTTATATCGCGTTCTTAAATAGTCGCACCTCCACCCAGAACTCATGAGTGGACTCAACATTTGTCCAATTATAACTTAACCATTGGCTTCCAATCAATGTAATTCTGTCTTTGTAATTTTATGGTTGTCTTGTTGATAATGCCGTTGGTATTCTTGTTGTTATTATTTGTATTCACTGAAAAATTAGTGTTGCTGTCATGCGTATTGTTGTTTCTAATATTGTTCTTACAGTTTTAGTTTTTTTGTAGTGTTTTCAATATTCTATTTTGACTGTTTCGGAACTGTTTTCTATAATTTGCACTTCGCCATGCAGTTATTCAGTATCTTGCGTGATTCGTGATCTTCCGTATTCGATGAGAGAAAGTATGCTTCCATTAGCACTATTGTGGATGCACTGTTGGTTAAATGGAAAACTGTATAAAAAAAAATTTTTTTAATCATAAAAAAAAATTTGTGACTGGAAGAAGACTTTAAATCACGATCTTCTCGCTGTAGAATCGAATACAAAACGAAAAGAATGTCGTTTCTCTGCGTATTGCAAATTAATACTTTTTACCCTCCATAGATTTCACCACTGCAGAATAGACTAGAATTAAAAGTCCTATCAGTTTACAAGTGCAATGTTGAAACTGATACTTTTTACTACAAAGCTCGTAAATAAATAATTTTTTTTTGTGCAATTATTTCTGGCAAACAACTGGCATCATTTAAATTCGAAAATAACTGTTCCTATTTTGCAATTTGCAACATTAACGGCATAGTCAGCATCATTTTTATTTTTTTAGTAGAAACTAGGAATGAGTTGGTATCATTATGGGAAAAATTATTTCTCCAAACAAAGTGAGATGAAAAGCAATGAAAATGAAAATATGAAATAATAACGGAAAGAAAAAAAATGAAACGAAAAGGACTAAAATTGGTTTAAAAAATAAAAAATAAAGCACGAAGAATTTTATTTCATTACGCAAAAAGCTTAAGTCTATAGGAATGTGGGTAGAAAATTATATAAAAATTAAAACAAGTAAAAAATGCCACATGCTACGCAAACTATGAGGGCGGTGTTAAAGAAGATGATGATGTAGATGATAGTGATGAGGTTGCATATGGCTACTACCAGCACTTAGAAGTACAATTTGCTGAATGATGATGAAGTCCATGTTCAGCAGCTACTGACTGATGATGCAAATGGTCCCGAAGATTTTGCAAATGGTGGAGATAGTAACTGTTTCCACAACTGATTACTGTACAATGTTAAGAGCAGTTGCATTTATTTCCGAGAAGTGTCTATGTTTCTTTTTTATATTTTATTTTTTTTCGTTTTTCTCCGCCCACACATTCACACGTCTGCAAACATTTTTGAAAAAAAATGGTATTATGTATTTAATTGCGGCATTGTGCACTGACATGATAGCGTCACACAACGAGGATCATTAAAATGTTACTTGCCACACACTTACACAGGCACACAACACACACACACCCACTCTTAAACGTTTGTTGGCGCCACCTTTCATTAAAATATTTTTAGAGGGTATCACAATTGCATGCAGCATTCATTCATCCGTGGCTATATGGGCAGCTGTTTGGAGTATCCTCTAGAAATGAAAAGTTTACAAAATTAAACAGACCAAAAATGTTGTACAGAAAAAGTTGCAAAAAAAAATATTGCAAGTTTTGTTGTATTTTTGTATAATATTTCAATGTGAAAACTTTGTGATGACTGTGTTTTTTTCTATAAGACATGATTGTTTGCAATAAGGACAATGTAGTGGTATAAAGTCAGTATAATTAATGTAACCAGCAGCTGAAGTGTTTCGTTGTGGGTCGATAATCCTGATATAGTTTTGTAAAAATCTCACTTTGTTTAAAGATAAACGGAACATTAAATGCATTAATTTGAAAATGTACAAAGGAATTTACTAAGATTCTCATATCTATGTATGTACATATATATTTGGGGTATTCGCAATGTCTGCTATTAACTCATATTGCCATAATGGTCTTAATATTTTACAATAATTTAATTCTGAGTCGTACACTGAAACTCTTCAGTCGAACCGACGGTAATATTTACAAGCCGCCGCTACTTATAAATATATAAGAATAAAGAATTGTTTAAATATTTTTCTCATTTTATATTAAATTTTTTTAATCCTTTTTTTTAAACCTTATTTATTTTAATAAATATTTCTATATTATCTTTTAAGCTTTGTTCTAATTTTTTATTTTTCTTCAGGAAATCTTTATTATTTTTTATAAAATTTTATCTTTTTGAAATGAATATAAAAATATGTTTCATAAAAAATGTGTATAGAATATGCATTAACAAAATGCATAAAATATAAAAAAAAACAAATCTTTACGCTTAAAAAATAATATAGAAATATTTATTAAAAAATTATAATATTTACTTTAACATATACATTTAAAATATACTTATAATTTTATATATATATGATAATACTTACAAAATTTTAAATTATTAATAAATTTAAATAACATAATATTAATTTTAACATACTATTCCATATAGAACGTGCAAAAGCAGAGCTGCAAAATAATTAATTAAGCTTCACCTCCTGTCGTTTCTCTAACTATCCCTTTCCTGTAGTGCCAGCACAATGCATCGCATGTGTAGGGTTATTCTCCTGGTGCTGCTCCCATATACAAAAAAAAAAACAAATTAAACATCATATGAATATAAGCCCAAAAATATACTCCAAATTAATAGTTATTATTTATTATATACATTTAAAATATGTTATATAGATAAAGACACTTATAATGTTATGCATGCACAATACTTAAAAATATTTTAAATTATTATTATTACGTTAACAAATTATTAAAAGTCGTCGTTGAAATCCTCATGTAGTGTTGTGATTCAGTACCTTTTAACGATTCGAAAATTGATGCGATGTAAACGATAGTAGATAAAATTAAAATCAAGTGGCTTCCGTCTGAAAATATGCGAAAAGCACAAAGGGGAACATGTAAAAAACAAATAAAATCAAAAAATTTTTTTATTACTTTTATTTTATTTTAGTTAACGATAACAGCTGACTTGAAGCGATAGCGAATATCGTTAACAATTTTACTGACGACTAATGGCGACTTTTTCGAACAAAAGGCGCTGAAGTCATCAATGACTTTATTAACATAATAATAAAACTCCACACTCGTCATATTGCATGCAATTTTTCTTCACTTTGTCATCAATAACGCTGAAGAAGATACATTTTTATTGTTTTCTCAGAACTACCTACCATATTCATAAAAATATGTTTGGTTTATAAAATGTTTAAAAATTTTGTTGTGGAATTTTGTGCATTAAAGCTTTTAAAAATCAAAAAAATTTTTTATGAATATGGCAGTAAATCTTTAAATACGACAAATTATACCACTATGTCGCTATATTTATTTCTAAATCAGTTCTATAGGCAACAAATCAATGACTGTTTTGCAGACTTCGTCGTTGAAAATGTTGTCGCACACAACTTGTTGCTGACATTCATTAAGAAGTAAAAAAAAAAACCTGACACAATAAAAAATCCACGAAAAAAAATTTACTACATAAATATATGTGTATTGCAAAAAAAAATTATTTTTATTAATTAAAAACGATGTGTTTGCCGTGTTATTTTGTAAGCGTTGAAAACTTTCTTTTTTCCTTTCCGTTGAAAATGGCTTTTTTTTAATTACAAGAACAATTTTAATATAAAATTTCCTAATGCTTAGCGTTGAGTTTTTCAAAACAAGCCACTTAATAATAAATTAGTTATGTTTCTCATCAGGATTAGGATTTTTCAACGCGGATGAAACTTAAAACAAAAAAAATTTTATTCAACGCAACACATCATCAACAGTGTCAACATTAACTTCATTATTTTTATAACATGTTTGACATACATTCTGTTTGTCATTAAAAAAAAACAAATTGTAATTAACACGCTTTTTGTTGTAAACGTAGCTCGAGTATTATTTGTGTAAACGCACACTAAAACATATGTAGCCAGTATAAAATGGTGACATACAAGTGTTTAAAAAAAAGAAAATTATGTGTTTGGGAATGCACAGTGTGACTGCACAAAATTTTTGTTTAAGTCTAATGATTTGTTTCAATAATTATCTAATGGGCAATGCCGATAATGACATAATTTATTGACAGTTCTGGAAAATTCCGTATTTTACAATTAAGTTTTTAATATTTTGCAATGATATCCACAGTTTTTTTGGCAAGTTATGTTTTTGTTTATCTTCGACCAGCAGCACCTCTGATGTCAAGGAGACGTACTCAATTTTGGAGCATTGTTTTAGTAGTAATTTGTAATAGTTATTTAATTTCGCTGGTGCTACACAATTCCGACAAAGGAGGGCACTCTGATGTGCGTGAAGCCGATACTGTTCAGTTACCAGTGACTATGCCTTCGCCACTGAGACATTCCGGCAACAACTGGCACAAAGATACACTAATGCACATCAGAAAAAATGCGAAATATTTGTATGACAATTTTGCCAATTGCAGTGACAACTGCCAGCATTGAGGGAATATTTTAATTAATAATTATTTTATTATAAATAAAATTAAACCAAGAAGTATATAGTTTAGAAACTCCTACTTTATGTAGAATGTTGCGTGCCAATAACTTCCTAAAGAAATACTTTTAATTTCACAAATTAAGTACAGACCAAAAAAAAAATGGAAATTAAATTTAATAAGAGCATGTGGAACTATGTATATAATTAAATAGTAATTTAGTTTGAGCTCTATGTCTTAGGTGGAATAGTACCATTGGTCGTTGTGGTTAACTGGGCATCATCTGAGGCCGGGGTCGCATTGACCATAGTGTGGGGATGGTCATATAGTTCATACTTCATAACGAATGAATCGAAGATTCTCTGGTTGTAGACTCAACGCACTAACTACTCAACCTACAGCATCCCTTCTCAGTGGATATTGGTAAACAAATTTGAACAGTAAATATTGAAAAGCTTAAATTTTTTATCAACGAAATGGGGTCAATTCAGCACACTGTGCGCAGTACTGAAAGTCAAACCTTTTTGTGCTACTTTTTGCTCTCCTTTCAAAATAACGAATTTTTAATACGGTGTTTGTACATTCGCGTAAATACACCATCACACTTTGGCAATATTTAAATATGAAAATTTTTATGTTTTTTAATCTTCTTTCTTTTTACGCAGTCATCATTAAATTTTTTGCTTTTCTTTTAAATATGGAAAACATCAACAATACAATGCGAGGACAATTCTAATTCTGCTCTTATTTAACAGGAATTTAAAACCTGCACACATAATAAAAAGAAATTTTGTTTGCAATGCGTTTTTACTTCGTTTTAAAAGAAAATGCGATGTGTTTACTCACTCGTATATACTCACATTTTTTCACTATTGCCCAGTAGTTCATGTATTCATGTATTATTAAAGATTTTTATGGATAATAAATAAGCTGTGATATATGGTCCATGTGAAATCAGTTTACTCGGCAACTGATAATTTGGTTATTTGCTACAACAATTCAAGGCAATTCTGAGTTATTTGATTTCATGTGAAATACAGAGCAGCCTGTAACATATCAATTTGGTCTAATAGATAATTTTTTTTAAGCCATAAATGTCACATAAGTTTGAGTAAACATCTGCAAAAAATAGTGCTCACAATAGTTTCGGCAAATATCTGCCAAGTATAACAGTACTTGAAAAAATTATGGACTTAAGCTTTGTGCACACGATTGTCATTTACTACATTATTGACAGAAAAATTGTTACAAAATGTGCAACAACCGTGTGAACACACAAATTTTGTGTGGTAACAACGTCACAAAATGTATTGTCGGTACATTGTAAGCTAATAATATTGTCACAATTCTGACAATCGTGAGAACACCCTTCATTTCCATTGACACACAATTTACAGTCATTTGTTATTGTCGCATTGCTTCATTTAGTGCACCGTACAATAACACCATTGGCAGATAAATATTTCTGTTGGCAATGATGCCCTTAAATATTTAAATACAATGTTAAAAGTCGGATCTGGCAACGTTTGCCATACAATAATCTGACAACCGTGTGAACAGACAATTATTATTGGCACAAAAATTTATTGTCGCAGAACTGTGTGCCAATGAAATTGTATGGTTTTCTTTCAATAGTGTGAACAGACAAATTACCAGATGGTACAATTTTTAATTGTGAGTGCATTGCCACCATATTGCCGTATCCTACAGTATTGTTGCAATCTGACAATCGTATGAACATAGCTTTATATTTTCTACAACATAATTTTCATGAAATGTTATATTTAAAAGTGGAATAAGTTTTTTCGTCTATTAGCAAATTTTTTATATGGTAAATTATTTTAATTATTTATAAGTCATAACAAAATTTTAAATGTATATAGTACTAAATCAGCACTTTAATATAGTAACGATTACCAATATTTTTAATTTAACACAAACGCAAACCTATAAATATCTCGAAACCAAAAAAATTTACTTATACCAATTTCAAATATTACACCTCATACGATATCTTTAATATCGCATTATACAAAAATTAACTTTCCAAAACTATTTAATATTAAAGCTATTGCATATAAACTGTTTAGTTTGTCGCCAAATAATTAGGCAGAAATGACTATAAGTATATTTCATAATAAGAACTACTGGGTCAGGTTTAGCAAATTATAATTGACATTTAAATCACATGAAAATAAAGGTTTTCGCAAGCATACAGCGGCAAAATACATAGAAAGAATTAAATAAAAGAGTTTAACTCTCTATAATACCTTCTGATAGTGAGCTTGAAGAAAATTCGCATTTTAATTACCAAAAATTTTAATAAAAATTTTTGGAAATCTGTCTTATTATACGTTTGTTTCAAGATCCATTCAGTAGTCCAATGCACTACGAATAATCGGATTTCGCCAATGGGTGGCGATGGCTGAAGTAGTCTGCATGTTGACTACAAAACCAAAACAGACAGAAAGGGTTGAACACCAGTTTCAGACTTAAATTATAAAAAAAAAAAAAAAACATTTTGCATTTTTCTGATGTGCATTAGTGTGGGTTTGTGTGTTAGTTGTTGTCGGAAGGGTTCAGTTGCGAAGGCATAGTCACTGGTCACTGAACAATACCGGCCCTACTTTGTCGGTATTGTGTAGCACCGGTGAAGTAAAATAATAATAAAAAAATGGCTACTAAACCGAAGCTTCAGCACTGCTTTAAACAAAGAACGTGCAAAATTAGAGCTGTAAAATAATTAATTAAGCTTCCACCTCCTGTCGTTTCTCTAACTATCCCTTTCATATAGTTCCAGCGCAATGCATCGCATGTATAGAGGTCATCTCCTGAGTGCTGGTCCCAGTTAAAAAAAATTAACACCGGTATTTTTTGACAAGGTGGTTTCCAACCCTACTCCAGTCATCAAAATTAATGTATGTACTTTATAGCGGCTTGCTACGGCAGTTTCAAGGTACTTTTCCAGGTTTCATTTCCACACAGTTATTCTCTTTTTACACCCATTCACGCATGCACCAAACTGTTTATGTAAAATATATAGCGACACCAACACATCCAACCGTACTACTCATTTTTACATTAAAATTTATTTTTCTTACTGATAAGAAAGAAGTAATTTTAACCATAATACTTTTAATCTCTTGAACATCTTAAATCTTAAAACACATATTTTGAGCAAAAAAGTTTTAATTTTAAATTCGTTTATGAGGCTTGTTCAGAAAATTCATTAAAGCACTCTTATAAATATTAAGCCACTGTTGTGTTGCTTGTTTTAAAATTTGATAACGCAGAAACACAAATACTCCATGCGACACAGCGTCAGTACAGGCAAGTTCTCACCAAAATTTCATGCTGAAATTTCAAAATTCTGTTACTCTACACTTTTTATGACCGTTGCTGAACTAAAATTGTTCGGTTGTTATGGGCTTTCGTTTCTAACACCTGAACAATAATCGTGTTTTATATTAGATGGTTTCCTAACGACAACGTGAAGCAAAAGTAATCAGCCTATTTGACTGTATTTCCTTTTAGTGTTGCTTTTGGATTGCGTTCATTTGATGTATAAAAGTGTAAAATGGTAAAATCGGTCGATCTTAGAGATTAGGCGACACGAAAATGCAACCCTTCAAATTTTGGTTGTGGATCGTCCAGTATACGCCGTTGCTCCAGGAATAAACTACCCACAACCGTCTTTTCTGTCACTTTGACGTGGGAAAATGCAAATATTCCATAAATACTACTCCCTCTACTCCCTCCCAAAACCTTATTTCCGAGTTTCAGCACAATGTATTGCATGTGTGAGGGGCAACCCCTAACTGCCGCTCAAAGGAAAAAACGACTCTTTATGAGAAGACAGTTTAAGTATTTATTTTTAACTAAATATTTCCCGAATTCTTTATAAACAGTACCATATTCCTTTAAAATGTGGTCCCTGATACCCTCAATCGAAAATATGTAAATGTAAGATGATATACTCTACCTAGTACAATACTTTTTCATATGTCCTTATTATTGCTAATTGGTATTTATTGTTAATTTAGATAATATTACTTCGTCGACATTTTAATTGTTAAAGAGGGACATATTAGTCAATACTTTGGTTAGACGGGGGTTTTAACCCACGATATTCTGATTGTAGAGTGAACGCGCCAACTAGTCAGCCAACAGCATTTCATGGGCGCCGAATTTTATTTGTCTTAACTGAATTGGCAACAAAATATATATTTGTGTCATTCTTGTTCCACCTAATACTCGTATATTGATCTTCCCATAATAAGCGGGCACCTCGATTTAGAGGCAAAATATATGGAATAATAAGTTTTATGAATTACATCCATAATAATTTGCTTCCTTGTGCTACCTACACTCTGGTTCATTTTATTGTCTTGACTTATTTAGCTAATATATCACTTGATACTCATGAAAATAACTTCGTCATAAGACTTTCTGAAGTGGCTTTTCTTATATCTTTTGGGCCTTCCCTATCGCAATAGAAGCAACTGTTATTCCCTTGAAAAAGTTCAATGTTGATGATGTTGCTGATGTTAACGTGTTGCTGATACTTACTATAACTTTGTGTTCATGCTTGACAACAATTTGTTGTTGCTTCATTTTTGTATTTGTTTTCTACGTTAAGTGTAACGTGCAGAGGATACGAAAAGAGATAAATGTTGTGACTCGATGTCACCAGTGTTGTTAAACATAATACCAACAACAATAACAGTACTAGCACGAGAAACAAAAAATAGGTACTGTTGAGTACGAATAAGCATTAATACGGACACATGTACAGACATTACGGCCTTACGTTCACACACAGATTGTTACATAGCAGAGATACTTAATAGCAAAACATGCTTGAGTGGCTTGACGACGCTTAAATAAGGACATACTTATACTCTCTAGCAGCACATACCGCCACACTGTATTTATTTTGCTATTGGGGGTTAATTCAGTATTAAATTGATCACTAAGTATGTAACAGATATATGAAGAAATTTTCTTCATTTCATTTACATTCGTTATTGAAAAATTTACAAAACTTTACATAGGATTTCTTTAAGTTTAGATTATGAGTTTTTTTATTAAAATTAATTGCCAATGCGTTTCATATGCTTATCTAACTTTAACGATATTTTTATAAGTTTGTATTTATTTTTAAAATTCTAAATTCAGATTTCTGCGCTGAATTATTTTTTCTTTTGCGATATAGCCCGCTGAAAAATATTAGAAGTCATTCCTATGGAACAACTTTTGATCGACTTTCGAAATATCAATAAGTGTATTTTTTCAACTTTTCGTGAAATTATTAAGAACAACATCCAGAAAATTAATATGAAAGTGATTTTATTCTACAAAGTTCGTTTATGGTTTCTTACTTATTTAATGTACATATGTACATATGTGGCGATGGCCGGGAACGACAACCCTACGTAAAAAGAAGTAAATTGATCCGATATTGAACTACTTCAGGGTCATAAGTTCAGGATGTTATTGACTTCCTTGGAAACACTTTTTCACTGTTAAATGATTATTTCAGTTTTTTTTGGTTCTTAATTCTTAACAACTATTCAATGATAAGGCGAACTTCAGGCGTATATAGCCGCCCTTTGTCACTAAAATTATCATTAGCAGGAAAAAAGAGATATTTAATATATTGTTCTTGCTATTGCAAGAAAAAATATATTCTTAAAAATACTACGAAAATAAGAGCAAAAAGAACATTTTTACAGCTATTAAACTTTACCCATACCTTCCGTCCCTTCACAGCCTCTGCTACAAAATGTCTGATAAAATAAAAGTATTTAATGAACTCAGTGGTTGATGTTTAACAAAGTCTTCAAAACTTGTTTCAATAGAAAAACTTGTCATTTCAGCATTTAAAATATTTCAAGCAATTTTTATAAATATAGGTAATTTGAGGGTTGCTGAGACATACACATATAAAATTTATATAATTTAGACTTTCACAAACACAACAATATAATATTTAACAAACATATGTGAATATCTATTCAACGGCAGCTAACATAAGATGTCATAAGTTATTTCCACGAACATACTGATCAGCGTTGCCACTGTAACATTTTCTATCCGACTAAACTTGTGTATAAAACCTACCAAAATCCTGTGTAATTGACCAATTTTTTTAATATTTTTATTAAGATAGTTGGCATTAGCACCAACGAAATACAGCCATATAGAATACATAAAAGCCTACAACAAATACAAATTTTTCATATGTATTTTGGACATACATACAGTGTGATTTCTATTTGATAAAGTTTTTTATGCAATAAATAACAAACCAAATGTAACGCAAAGAAAGTGTATATAAAAATTAATTTAATAACTAGAATTATTATTCACTGAACATTTTTTTTTTTTTTTTTTTTTTTTTTTTTTTTTTTTGGCGTGTGAGGTAGGGTTGAAAATGCCTTCGCACTTACAGAGACCGTCGTCTTCTGCGTCGAGTGGTGTTGCCACTAAAAAATTCCCTCCTCCTCCTCTGGGTAGATTCCTCCCCGGAACCGCTTTCCGCATTACTTCGGGAAGGCCCAGAGCCACGTCCCAATTAGGACCACTCTCAATCACCCACGTCTGGGTCCGCCAAGTTTGCAGCCGGCGCCATGGCCCCGGCCCGTATCGCCTGGTCCCTGTCAGAGGGGGCCCCGATATGCAGCAGCGCATCGAGGTCCCTCTTCTTCCTCCGCAGAACGTATCCCACGTACTGTGCCACAGCGTCCCAATTGTCTTCACAATCGAGCATCCTCCCTATCACGGTGGCAGGAGCGACCCCGCCAACCCGCTGCGCCATTGCAGCTCTCTCAGCATGCCACCTGGGGCAGTCGAAGAAAGTGTGTTCTGCATCATCATCCGTAATACTACAGTAAATGCAGTCGGGACCATCTGCCCTGCCCATCCGGTACAGGTACTTTCGAAAGTATCCGTGGCCCGAGAGGAATTGTGTCAGGAAGTAGTTAACTTCCCCAAATTTCCTCCGAATCCATACTTCCACGCAGGGAATGAGCCTTGCCGTCCACCTGCCGACCGTGTCCGCGGTCCACCTGTCCTGCCATCGCCGGACAGTTTGGGGTCTCAGACCAATAGCACCAACACCAGGGTCCTCCCCCCTCGAGTTCCAAGCCTCCCACCGCTCGCGCGCCAAGAGGTCTATGGGTATTTCCCCACATATCACCAGGACCGCAGCGCCCGAGACCGTGCGGTAAGCCGAAGCAACCCTAAGGGCCGCCGTCCGCTGTACCGCCTCGAGTACCCTGCGTTTGGTTCTCTCACCCAGTACATTTCCCCAAATCTCGCTCCCATGCAGCAAGATCGACTTCGTGACCGCCATAATCAGCCTCCTCTTGCTCTGTGTCGGACCTCCGACATTCGCCATGAGTCTGCTCAGCATGCCAGTCATCTTCGCCGCCTTAGTCGCCACATGCCGTATTTGGGCCCAGTAAGTCAGCCTACAGTCGAGTCTGACGCCCAAATACCTTATGGCACTCTGGGTAACCAGAGACACATCCCCTATCTGCATGCCGACATCGAGTGGTATGTGTGCCCGCGTCATCAACATCACCTCGGTCTTCTCCCCGGCCAATTCCAAGCCGTGGTCCTCAAGCCACATCCGGGTCCTTATCATGACCCGGTTCAGCTTCCCCCTGGCGTCATCCATATCCCGCGCCAAGATCACCGCCGCTATATCATCCGCGTATCCCACGAGCTGAGCATCCTCGGGCATTTCCACCCCAAAGATCCCATCGTAGGTCAGATTCCATAGGTCCGGGCCCAGCACAGATCCCTGGGCCGCGCCGGACGTGATCGTCCTGCTCCTCCGCCCCGTCACTGAACATTCGTAATACCACATACTAGAATACTATACGCACACTGTCTATGTATGAAAAAAAACAGATATTAAAAAGTTCATCACTATTCATAAACTGAAAATTGTCTCTTTTTATGTAGTCATATTTAGTTTACGTACTCAACTACATATGTACGAGGTTTGTTCAAAAGAAAAGGTGAATTTTGAATTTTTCGCTTACAATGGCGTGGTGCAGCATGAGTTCTTGCCAACAGGTCGTACGGTTAATAAGGAATACTACAAGGAAATTATGCAACGTTTGCGTGAAGCAATACGGCTCAAACGATCGGAATTGTGGAAAAAAAAATCATGGATTATGCATCACGATAATGCACCAGCTGACACATCAATGCTTGTTCGTGATTTTCTGGGAAAAAGACAACACCCTAACAATGAACTGAAGAGACTGAAGAGGAACTGAAGAAAGGAAAGCGTTTTGCCACAATTGATGAGATAAAGTCAAATTCGAAGAACAGCTCGTGATGGCCATACCGAAAAACGCATTTCAGAAGTGCTTCAAAGTTTATATCTGAGAAGAATTACTTTGAAGGAGACAAAATGGATATTGATGAATAAATAAATACAATTCAAAAAATTCCAAAATTCACCTTTTCTTTAGAAAAGGCCTCGTATGTGCAAATTTCACTTTTTAGAAAGATCCTTTTTTGCTGACCACACAGAGGTGTATCATTATTTTTCATAAGGGCTGTTAATTATACTTATTTCGAGTTTATTTCCCAACTTGGTTTTTATAAGAAAAAGTGTTGAAAACTTGCATTCAGCAGCTGCGGAATACTCATACAGATTTCCGACTAACTCTTGATATATTTACAGGAATTGCAATTGCTGAATATTTCATATTTACATAATTAAAAGTAAAATCATTAAAAAATTACAAAAAAAAAACTATATAACAAAAAAAAAACAAAAGTATAAAAGCAGTAAATTTAAATTAGACATTCATAACATCGATAGTACACACATTAGCAAATTTCTTTCAGTTGAGCATTTAGTCATTGTTGAGATAAGCAATCGTCCCTTGTTAATGTTTTTACCGGGGAAATTTTTATATAAAAAAAATTAATACAAAATGAATATTTGCATATTTGATATTTGCAGAGTCCCAACTAATTACATACCGAAATTAAATTTGTAGTCTCAAAAAAGCAACGTGCACAAAATTCCAAAAATTTATTGATTTGATGGAAGATTTTCTGCAATTGGCAACCAACAGACCTTTATTTGGAAGCAACAAACTGACAGTGGAAGAGACGGGATAGTGTTGCAGAAAAAGTTAATGCTTTCGGCACACATATTACAAGCAGGCGGGAATGAAACAAAATACTGTGTTAATAAAATTTCATAAAGTGTTGAATAATACATATATGTTTGTAAGTATTTTTGTATAGATATGGCATTATCAAAAGTGCCGACTGAAAAGAAAGATCAACGATAATAGCAGAGCTCTTCACGGAACTGGAGGCGCAACGTCTTTAGTAAATAACCTGACAGAATTGCAATTGCATATAGATCGCATATTGCAATATCACACAGCAGCAGCACCCGGAGGTAAAATTTTAGGCTTGCCATCTGCTCAAAAATCTGTTCAAGAAACACCACCTAGAAGTAACATTAAGGTAGCTGTTGTAACGCCAACTTTATTAGACAAAACAACAGGCAGGATAAAAACGCAATACCAACGCTTGTCAGGTATTTATAGACCAAATAGTAGAACAATAACTCTTTACCACCCACCACCTAAAACAATACCATTTAACCAAATAATTTCTACACCAAAACATTCATTAAAAAAAAACGAAAAAGCTAACCGATCATTTCATCAAAACAGAGAACGGAAACATAGCGAAAGCAATCCAAACAAACAAGTGAATTCATATATGTACATGCATACATATAATTTTCTACTTGTAAAAATGAATTATTATTTAATTCCTTTTGTTAAAGACTTATTTTTATAAAATTAAATTAAAAAATCATTTGTAAATATATTGTTTTAATTTAAATTACGAGAAATTTAAAATCTGATAGATTGTGCTTGTTGGCATCACTAGAGAAAAAGCAAACATGTACTACTACGATATAAATACAACAGTGTGGCACGCATATAAATGAGACTTTTGAAAATTAACGAAATTGAAGGGACGCCACGCGCAGAAGCAACAGCAAAGAAAACGAGTCATAAAAGAATTATTTTGTATTCGTTTTTAGAAAGAAGCAGTGGATTTATTTAAAATTAAAATTTGATAATAATTTTACTTAAATACTTTGTAGTCTTTTTCTTTTAAAGCGGCATACTAATATTGTCTTATTCAAGCACTGTTCGTGTTTGAATAGTGCTAATGTTGTTTCTGGTGATTCAGTGAGTGTAGCATCTTCAATACCTTCATAATTAGAGGGCTCTATTTCGACGTTAGGTTCCCAACTATTTTTATAATAAATATATATGTTATGCAGTATGCATTTATTATATGTGTGGCTTTTTCGGGAATGTAATGTAATCCCCTTGATCCAATTATTCACCTAAATCGCACCTTGCACTTCTCAATAATATTATTCTGATTTTGCAGTGTTTTTCTTTGAAATTTCTTTCATATGCTTACTGTGGATTTTTATAAGTAATTAGATACGGTTGCAATTTATAACCAGAATCACATACAAATTCAGAAATATAATTTTAATATTTGCTGCAAACATTGTCATATTCAAAATAAACTTACCAAGTGTTTCTTTTTCCATTTAAATACTTAGTTCTGAAGTAGTTCTCTGCTCCACTATGGTCCCAAATAAAGGCATAATGATTAGCTCCCAGATGCCTTGCTTCTATGAAAGTAATGACCATATCTTGATCACAAATCTAACCAGCAGGTAAACCAGCAGGTCTATGCTTCTTTGTAGCTTAATCCATTTTGGACTTACGTCTGCTTCAAATATGGTTAGTAATTCATTTATGATATTGTATACAGTTGACTTGCTCATTGAAGATAAGTGATCATTACCAATCAATGGTTTAGCCACCAGTGGCTAAAAATGACAACAAAGTTGCTAGCTTTGCAGATGCCGGAATGTGTGTGTTTCGGGACACTACTTTCAGTTTTGTATTTATTAACTCAAGGTGCATTATAAAGGCTTCCTTACAAATGCGAAATGTGGCAACAAACGTAAAATTCATAAGAAAAATAAAATAAATCAAAAATATATTTTTTAACTAAACCGCTCTTCTGACAGACCCAATGCATTTCGTGCGTCAAGTAGATTTTTCCGACATATACTGGTGTCACTAACACCATTTTCACTTGAATCACTATCAATTGAATCGTTTAGGTCCAAATTCACAGTCATTAGTTAACTATTATTAAACTAAAATGATAACTATTGTTTAACTAATACTTCATATTCCCACTAAAGAATGGTAACCCACACAATCTTTTAATTTTCAATATTGGTAGCACTGTTATAGCATATGGTTTTTGTCTAGATTTGTTGTATTATTTCTTCATCGAACTTTAGCGCGGAAGATAGTGAATTGGTGCTGAAATTGGTTCGGGAAAACCAAAATATCATCGAAAATAACAAACTGATAGTATTATATATCAAAACAAAAATACTAATAACAATTTACTACTCCGCTGTTGTCTAACTATTGGTTAATCAATAGCATTTAACGGTTTAACTAATAGTAAACAAAAATATTATTGGTTAAACTATTGCTATTAGCTAACTAATGACTGTCAATTTGGGCATTAAATGAATTGCAATAGAAGGAAGCATTATGTATTTATATTTTGGATATGGAAACAGTTCAATTATTCTAATGTATTTTTATAGTTTTTATTTTTGTAAACAAAGGCACAGCTGTCTTCTTGTTTTAAGGATGGCCAGTTTTTGGCGTGAAAAACGTGAATTGGCAATGAAAAAAATAAACGAATTGTTAACTTTAAACAAAGTGCCAATAATGGAATTTGAAAACAGCAAAAAGCACAACGTAATAAGGCGTATACCAAACGAGTACTTTAAAAAAACGCTTTTATTTACGTACTCGTCCGGCTGCCACTTGTTCAGGCCAAAAATAACTAATATACCATTCTAACTATAACACCTCACATCTACAGTACCAGCCAGGAGCCGACGCAAAATCTTTCCACGGAGTTCAGCGTACAAGTTTATTTTTATTATAATTATATAAAGCTACACAAAGGAGTAGCGAAATATTGAAATAAATATAAAATATATAAAAAGACCTTAGGCTTAAAATAATTAGTGTTATTAGTGTTATTAATTATATATTTTTTTACATAAATTTGAATCTGGTCACTGAAATACAATAGCTTCATAAATGTTGAATGCCAAATGTTAGCAAAACCAATGGTATTTAAGTTTGCATATTTTAGTCTGTAAACTGTTAATAAACAATCTCGATTTATAATATTGAGCAAAGTGTTGCTATCATAGGATCGGAGTTTGAACATTTTTATAATGATTGACTATATCAAAATTTCTGTGGTGATGGTTGCATTTTTAAGGTAATTTCTTGTATAAATGACACTTTCAAAAATAACATAGTTTAGTACCAAGCACTAACAATATATTTTTCTTGGCATATATTTTATTAATTTTATTATTTTATTTAATATTAATAAAAAGAGTAAATGGTTGAAGATTAAAAATTAAATGAAATAGCAATTTACACAATCCAGATTACACTAGGGTAGGGGTATATAAAAATTTTAATAATGTTTCTTCTTCTATTGGTTTTATATATTTCTTTTTTTACCTTTATACAAACATAAGTTAACGTTTTATTTGCTTAAGTTTTTCTTTTGTTTGTCTTTTATTATTTTAAATTGTTCTTTTCTCGAAATGTGCATATAGCTATTTTTATTCAATTTATATTAGTATGTTAAACATCATTTCTTCAGAATGAATATTTTTCAATAAATTTTTGGTATAACAATAAGCCTATATTGTATATAATTTTTGCATTGACAATGGAATGGATGTTCTTTTCTTGATCATTTTCTTTTAAGCACAAATCTTGTAGATTCATCAAATCCAAATTAACAAATTCATAGTCTTTCCACTTTCTCAGACCATTTTTCCTTAAAATTAGAATTTAATTTTCAAAACTTTAAATTTATATTAAGACCACTATCAACTTATGTTATGATATAATTGAGAAACTCTCATTACATTTACCGGAAACTTCAAGAAAATTGTCAAATTCAGAAATTAATAAGTATATTGATGAATTTTCCTCCACTGTTAACTTTGTAACTAACATAAATTTAGAGAAAATTGTTTTAAAAACAAAGAGTTTGTAGTATCTGGTAACAAAAAACATCTTTTAAAAATTAAGTACACTTGGCCGAAAAATGTGAAGAGGATATATCGCAGATCCTGGAATCGTTTGAGTCCTGATTATATTTTATTATCAAACTAAATTCAGTTACTTTCTATAATTATTAAAAGACAAATACAAATTGAGCAGACTCATTTATTTAGTGAAAAATTAAAAAATATTCACCCCGGTCCAAGTGCTCATAGAAATATTTATAGAATTATAGGTCACAAGAAAAATAGTTCCATTAATAAATTATCTGTAAATAATATTCCTATAGAAGTTTCGGTTGAAAAATTAAACAATTTAAGACTTCACTTTTCTAGAATATACTACTACTACTATACATCTAGCCCTGATAGAGATGTTTCACACAAGGAGAATTAAATTTTAGAAAAATTTCTAATTTTCCAAGTAATATGTTTGTCTTTGATCATACTTTCTCGGCTCTTAATAATGAAAATTGTGTTAAACTTGGATGAAGTGTTGGAACTTTTAGTAAACATTAATAATAAGAAATCTTGTGGTTTCGCCAACATTTCAAATTGCATTATTCGAAAGCTTCCAGTTAAAGCATTTGAGTACCTCACAGTCATTTCTCCTTATTTCTTATTTCCTTCATATATGGAAGATGTCTAAAATAATTCCTATTAGAAAAAAACCAGATAACAGAAAAACAGATATCAATATCAATATCAAACTTCAGACCAATATCATTACTTTCAAATATTCGAAAGCTCTTTGAAGGAATCTTACGTAAGAAAATGGATATTGGCGTATTTGGTTCTTTTATTCGTGATTTACAGTTTGGTTTTAAGAAAGGTCATTCAACAACTGATGCATTACTTAAATTTCAGGATGACATTGTAAAGCACCTTCGTATTAATAATTGTACAGTAGCGGTTTCACTATATGTTGAAAAAGCTTTCGATCGTGCTTACCACAAAGGAATTATTTATAAAATGACTCAATTGGCTTTTGATCCTTTTATTATAAAATTATTCAGAAGTTTCTTTTCTGATAGAAAATTCGCTGTTCAATTCAACCAACTATTTTCTGATCTTGGTAAATATTTATAATAGTTTTATGCACGACTTCCCCCCACATAGGATTGAATTCTATCAGTTTGCTATATGCTGATGATTCTCTTGTTTACTCTCATAACGAATCTCCTCTTTTGGCTTTAGACCAAGTGTCAGAGCATTTAGAAACTATTAAGACATTTTATGCAGATTGGGGAGTCAAGATTGGGGAGGGTGGCGATGGCACGATGGATGAGTCTGCACGTTGACTACTAAACCAAAAACAGACCTGCGTTCAACCCCAGTTTCAGACTAAAATTTTAAAATAAAAATAAACATCTCGCATTTTCCTGATGCGCATTAGTGTGTCTTTGTGTGTCAGTTGTTGTCGGAATGTTTCAGTGGCGAAGGCATAGTCACTGGTCACTGAACAATACCGGCCTCAGCTGATAGCAATCCATAATCACATCAGAACGCCCTCCTTCGTCGGTATTGTGTAGCACCGGCGAAGTAAAATAATAATAAAAATGGCTACTAAACCGAAGCTTCAGCACTGCTACGAGTATAAAGTAAGAACGTGCAAAAGCAGAGCTGCAAAATAATTAATTAAGCTTCACCTCCTATCATTTCTCGCATGTGTAGGAGTCATCTCCTGAGTGCTGGTCCCAGATAAAAAAAAAAAAAAAAAATATCGCTAAGAGTGAGGCTATCTATATACGTAATGCTTCAGGCAAGTATAGAGGTTTTGTAGTTCCTGAGAGTAAACAATTAAGACTTCGCATCAACAATATAGAAATTCCTTTTAAAGATAACATTAAATACCTAGGTGTATCTTTTAATAAACTCTTAAAATTTAATGAACATGCCCGTATACTTTTATTTATAAGAACTCTAAAATAACACCCATTGGTCTTTATTTTTGTGAAATTATTCGAAAAATTATATTAAGAGCTTCGTATCATGAAAGTAAATTAATATCAGATATTTATGAAAATCAAAAGCGTTTTAGTTGGTCAAATGTAAATTATGTATCCCCCATCGGTTATTTGAATGAGACTGCAACATCGTTTCATGTATCCAATTCCTTGAGACATACTTTTTTCTCAAAAAGTATATAGGGCATACATAGAAGTTAGTTAGATTAATTGAACGTTTTATTATATTATTTTATTATTTTATTATTATTAATTTTTATTACTTGTTTTTTTTTAAGTTACCTTTTATTTAGTTTTAAGAATAATTGAAGTTAGGAGATTTACTCTCGAATTCTGCTCAGCAGCGGGAGTAAGGGCGTAACACTACATAACTCTAAGTAATGTGATCAACTTTTGTAAGTAGGTAACTGTTTTTAATTTATTTTAATTAGGATATACATTCTAGTCCTAAGTTTTAAATTTTATGTTAAAGAAAAAAAAATTAACCAAATGAAAAAAAAAATATTTTTATTATTTTTGTATGATTTGGTTTTGCTGGAGATTTTCTTGTTTGGATGAATAAATTTGAACCACTACTCCCAGAATCTAACATATTGTATTTTTTTATTTTGGTGAGGTAACTATATTATGAATTGTGATTGAGATTTTGGGATTGGCTCATGCTAATTACTTACTCTTACAATAATAGTAACGTTCTTTAAAATTTTTTTTGTAATGGGGTTTTTTTATTCTCTTTTTTTGTGTGGAAATTGAGATTTTTATTTTTCTGTTTTTTTTTAATTTTAATTAGTATTTTGTTTAGATATGGTACTGCCTGTTATTTTGACCTTAGTCTATTAGTGGCATTTTCTATTCCGCTATTCCGAAGCGTTCAAGAAAAAGACTACCACAAACTGATAGCAGTGGAAACAATAATGTTAACAATAATATGCAATTAATGATTATATATACAAATATAAAAATTAATGAATTAGTATCACACTCTTTGATTACATTTCAAAATGATATGACAGGAGTTATTAGGAATGATAATTCTCGCAATATGGGAAACCGATCTAACAACAATTCGAACTCTTCATCTGGGCCAAATTCATCTCAAATTTCTTTTATAGGTGAAAACGTATAGAATATAATTCGCAATGGGCGAATTCAATATTCCGGTTTTGACGACCAAATGACTATAGACGAGTTTATATATAGAATATACGTACTAAAAACTAACAACTGGAACGGGGATTTTAATCTTTTATGTAAATATGGCCATCAACTTTTCGTTGGCTATGCTTTAGACTGGTATTGCGTTACCTTCGACGTAATAACGAAGTAGACTAGTTTTAGTTTACAGTATAACGAACACAGTCTTTTTTTATCTGGGACCAGCACTCATGACCCGTACACAGGCGATGCATTGTGCTGGAACTATAGGAAAGAAATAATTAGAGAAACGACAAGGGATGAAGCTTAATTAAAGTTTTTACAGCTCTGCTTTTTGTACGTTCTTTGTTTATAGCAATGGTGAAGCATTTTTTATTATTATTTTACTTCGCCGGTGCTACACAATATCGACGCAGGAAGTCGTTCTGATGGGATTGTGGATTGATATCAGCTGAAGCCGATATTGTTTAGTGACCAGTGACTATGCCTGCGCCACTGAAACATTCTGACATCAACTGACACACAAAGAGGCATTAATGCACATCAGAAAAATGCGAGATGTTTGTTTTTTTTTATAACTTTAGTCTGAAACTGGGGTTGAACTCAGGTATGTTTTGGTTTTGTAGTCAACGTGCAGACTACTTCAGCCATCGCCACTTCTTGGCTAAGGATTTTGTCCTCTATGGTATAATGAACATTGGCTTCTTTAACAAACGCTTCTGGGCCCCTATTTACTTTTCTTCCATTTTTGAAGCGCCCATAAACTAGATTTAAGCGAAAAGTTTTCAGAAATTGCAAATAATTGAAAACGAAATAACTCCCAAAAAAATTAAATAACACCCAAAGCAAATGAAATAAGAAAGTATACCTTTAAGCAAATTCTTGAACACAACTAAGAAATGATATATATATGGTCAAAGGTCTACTGACGAGTTTGGTATTAGCAACAAATGAAAAGTACATATAGGCCAGCTAATCCATATAACAAACATAGATAAATAATCGTAAATAATTTTGACTCTCGTTTCAATAACAAGCAAAATATAAACTTTAGCAAAAAATTATATTTCAGACAAAATTTTAAATTATAAAATTTTTATTTAAATTATTTGATATATAAATAATAAAGAAAACAATTCTTAAAGATAGAACTGTTACGAATATTCACGACCAAAAATTCATCGTTCGTCCCAGTTGTGTTCCTAGCCTAAGTTGGCGACAGCTGCAACTGGTGTTATCATTTTCATACACACAAGTGTCATATCTCTGACAGATTATAGTCGGTAGCTGGCTGTTGTGAATACGTTTAATGCACGAGTATGAACGATGAAAATTAACGCATTCATTATTAATATTTTGCGTACTTTGTGTAGTAAGAATTAGAAAAAATATCACATAATCAAATTTGTGGTGATAATTAGAATTTTTAATTTCTTAATAAAAAGGCTTCATTTGTCTTTCTTATGTAATAGTGATTTCGATTGTCGGAAAGAGCACTTTATTTATTGCTAACTTTAAAGGTGCTTCACATTGCTTTAAAGCAGAACAATTCAATGCAAATAATTTAAATTTTAAATGGATTGAGCGATTTTCCGCCAAAAATGATATGCACTTTTGATTCAAAAGAAAACACGAAAATATAATTGAAGAATAGATATTAGTATTATTTTAATATAAATATAAAAAAACTTTGAATTTACTAATATTATTTTACCACAATCATGTTAATTTACTTAAATTGTGTGATTAGGCAACATTCTTTACGAATTTGTCTTTTTAGTTTCTGAAAGCGTCAACAAATTACATTGTGAAAGCATCGTTGAAATACGAGTGGAAAGTAAAACAAATTTTAATTTGCTATAGAAGTGTAAATGTATTTTGACATTCAGCCATATACTTTCATGGGTAATATCGATGAGAAAGCAAAAAAGTTTTCAAAATGTTTTTTTCATAGATTTGAAGATGAATTTTACAACATACTACTTCACGGTTGAGATCGCAAACTTTTTACGGTCGTTGTGGGCAACTTCATATCAATTAAATATGTATATTTATTTAGAAGATCAATAAATTTCACAAACAAACTCATTTCGTATCGAACATCAAAAAAAGACGCTGGAGAAAAGAAAAAATATGCAAATATCGAACAATAAATAAATTCATAATAAAAGAAAGAGGATCTGTAATCGTTGAACGAATTAAATCAACCATGAGAAATTGCCCGAAAATTACCCTTTTCGATTTAAATATACGTATATATGTATGTATGTATGGACGAGTACATCAAAGTGAATATGTTAATGAACGCTATTTAACACTTACTGTTGCTGCTTGACGTATTTATGTGTGGGTTGTACATACATATTTCTTAATTTATACTGATATTAATGTTTTTACAACTGCTGTACTGTAGCCGAAATGAAAAGACAAAAGAAATATTAGAATTTTAAAAGTCAATAGTCGTTGGAGCGACAAAACAGTGGAATCCCGATTCGACCCAGAGAACGACAAAGTGTGATTGGAAAAAAGTCATAAACTACTTCTTAAAAGTGTGCCTTTGTGTGCAAACAATCAATTCGCTGTTGCAATTGCACTTATTCGGTATATTATTTTTATCTTGAAACAGCACTCAGGAGATGACCCCTATACATGCGATACATTGTGCTGGAACTAGCAGAAAGGAATAGTGAGAGAGATGACAGGACGTGATGCTTAACTATCTTACAACTCTGCTTTTGGACGTTAATTTTTGTTAATAGCAGTGCTGCAGCGCCTCCGATGTTAAGGAGATGTAGTCAATTTTGAACCTTTGTTTTAGTAGCCATGTTTAGCAATTATTCTATTTCCGACGGAGGATGGCGCTCTAATGTGCATATGGATTACTATTAGCTGGAGCCGGTACTGTTCAGGCACCAGTGACTAATGAACATCAGAAAAAAATGCGATATGTTTTGATGACTTCGTCTGAAACTGGATCGAACCATGCACTTTTTTGGCCAGGAATTTGTACAGGGTAGCGCAGAATGAGCTAGCTATATGGTTTGAATTCTTTATAACTTTTTTAATTATTATTTTTTTCTTTGTTTTTTTTCAGTATTTTGTGATGAAGACTTGGGGAATAATTATGAATCATTACGCGATCGCACACAGCACATACTGCAGGCGCCTCAATGGCTTTGTTAAGGAACATATTCGGCCAACGCATTATTAACTGGCCTCCACGTTCACCAGATTTAACAGCTCCTTTTTTATCTTGGACCAGCACTCAGGAGATGACCCCTACACATGCGATGAATTGTGCTGCGAACTGTAGGAAAGGGATAGTTGGAGAAATGATAGGAGGTGAAGCTTCACTATCTTACAACACTGCTTTTTGCACGTTCATTGTTTTTATAGCAGTGTTGTAGCGTCTCTGATGTCAAGGAGACGTGTTAAATTTTGAAGCTTTGTTTTAGTAGTTTTTAGTAATTATTTTACTTCGTCGGTGCTATACAATACCGACGAAGCAGGGCGTTCTGATGTGCCTGTGGATTGGATACAGCTGAAGCCGTCACTGTTCAGTGACCAATGAATATGCCGTCGCCACTGCAACCTTTCGACAACAACTGACACAAAGACACAGAAATGCACATCAGAAAAATGCGAGATTTTTTTATAAGTCTGAAACTGGGGTTGAACTCAAGAAAATTTTCGTTTTGTAGTCAACGTGCAAACTACTTCGACCATCGGCACCAACATTCGAAATGAAATCATGGCCATTACACCCGAAATTTTGCGAAAAGTTATGGAGAATATGCTAAAAAAAACACGTATGTGCGAAGCAGAAAATGGACATCACTTACAGGATATTTTCAAAGTTAATTGCAAAAAATTCCCCAATAATATACTGTATTTTAAAAAAAAAAATTTAATAATCGCATATATAAAAAAGCTATAAACCATTTAAACCATATAGCAGATTCTGCGCCACCCTGTACTTTTGTCTAGCAACTTTGAGATTTGTGTAGAATATTGCAGAGATCCGTTAATTTGAACTTACATCCCGATTTGTGCGATAATTATCTTTATCTTTTGCTTATTTTATCTTACTATTGTAGTATTAGTTTGATGTGTGTTTTTTTTTTATCTTGGACCAGTGCTCAGGGGGTATCCCCTACATATGCATTGCATTGCACTGCTGCGTGTTTTTTTGACACATTATTTTTAAGCTAATGGAGCCATTTCATTTATTATTTTACTTCGCCGACGTTTTATTGCTTAAATACCGACGAAGGAGGGTGCTCTGTAGCACAGAAAACTCAGAAAAAACTTTTTTCTGATTTGACCTGGCCGGGAATCGAACCTGGGTCTTTATGGTTGCAGAGCCAACACACTGACTACTCGCCATCAGAACTATCTATATACACAGTCTATATACATAATTGTTTACTGTTTTGCCTTGGGTAAGTTTGGTATGTAAGTTTGGTTGTGTGTTTAATTATTGTGTTGTCAGTCGATGATAATCTAGAACGTTCTAATGAAATACTTTTATACGAGGATAATTGACAAATTGCTGTTAATAAATGTATTTCCGGAATTACATTATCGAATTACTTCCTTGCAAACATCTATTGTTTTTTGAGAGCTTCATTTTAAGATATTAAAGAGCACATTAGGCTGGTAGAAACAGAGATCTGGTGGATAAATACTAGAAGGAAATACGGAAATTCAATGACTATTAATGCAGAATATTGCGGTTTTCGAAACAAATACGTTATATTAAGGTGTGTACGGGTATTTTTTTTAGGTATGGTCAATTGTACATACATATATCTATTTATATACTATTTATGTATTTGTTGTTTCTACTCTATGTTACTTAAATAAATATATGTATATTTTTTGAACTTCTTATTTCAAGATTTGTTTCTAGTTCAAAATAAGAAAAGGTAAGTTTTGGTATATTCTGGTATAATTTAAAGAGAGTTTGGTATCATTTTTTTTGCTTGAGGCATTCCTGATTATGACATTTCCTCGTTTATACGCATTTCTTATTTGCAAATAAAAGAAACGTTTACGATTACGCTGATGATTATTCCACATTGATTTTTGTTGCACGATTAAATGTGAATAAAAATTGTTTATGTAAACATTATGAAATAAAAAAAAAAGAAAGATTTTTTTCATTCTCTGCCTACGATGCTATGAGAATTGTTGACAGTAATCGAAATATGTTAGGCAAAGTATAGTTTTGCATCTAATAATATACACAAATCCATAATTAATAAATATCAACCAATTCTAAATTACAGCCATCAAGAACGTAGGAATGAACAGAAGTTGGTGCTCCTGAAAATATTAGATATTAATAACAATTTTTATATTATCTTTTAAACTTAAAGGTCTTCCAGAAATTTTTAAAAAAAAAAAGAAAAAATTTTATAAAAAATAATTAAAATTTCCTGAAGATGTTAACAGATGGTTAAGGAATATCAAAATAGAAAAATAAAAAATAAAAACAAACCTTTAAGTTTAAAAGATAATATAAAAATTGTTAATAAAGAAAAAATAAATTTAAAAAATAAATATTAAAAAATTTTATATACATACTTACATTTCCCGAAGTTTCGTTCAATTAAATTAATTTTACACCATTTGTAAGAATTATCCAGGTGTTTCTGTATATACTGATGATCAGCAGAAAGTTTCACTCCTGAAAATATTTTAATATAATCGGCATACATCAGTACATTACAATGTGTAATTGCGTCTGGCAAGACGTTAAAGAAAAATGAAACAAAATAGACCAAGAATTTTCCCCGAAACTACAGCAATAAACTTTGCAGATATTTACTATTAATTTTACGATTTAGACGTTTGTACGGATTATGTATGTAAATATTAAAGGATCAAATGTCTTTTTGGCGGTTGTGGCTTGAGATAAAATACTCTGTTAAAAAAATTTTTAATAATAATTCGTATTTTTCTTATTTTAATCAAATTAAATGTAAAAATCTCTGTAACTCGTAAGAACTGGTAAAATTGCAAATAATTGGAATTCTACTGTATTTGAGCAAAATAATTGATGAGCTTAGTTTCCAACTTCCATGCAGTGTTTTTTTTATTGATAGTGGAAATTACATTTTAATTTAGATTGTGGAAATATAGCGACAATATCTCAAATAATATTAATGAATAAATGATTGTAAAAATATTTAGAAAATTTTCCTTATCGCGATATGCAATTGATTACACAATTGTGTAACATGGTACATATACATATCTATGAATTGAAAAAATTTACTATATATGAATGTGTATAAAGCGCCAGAGAGTAAAGATTCAATACGCTTTACAAATTTTCACTTTGGAAAAAACCCAACGGCAAATCTCATTAACAGCCTCAGTTAGTGTTGATGGCGGCTATCCCTTTATCCCCTGGTCCATACCATAATTTTCTAGTTCCAGCACAATGCATCGCATGTGTTGGGGTCATCCCATGAATGCTGGTTCTAGATAAAAAAAAACAAAATGTCTGATAATTAAAGATGAATTGAAAAAATTCAAATTAATTAAATGGTGTCTCGAAAAATTAAATTAAAATATTTAGGCTGTAATTACGATGCAGTAGCATTATTATGTTAATCTCTAAGAGCAGTCCAAAACTCGGCCACCATGTATACTTTGCCAAAAGCAAATTCCGTAAGTCAGTTGGTTTGTATTTTATTTATCGGTATGTTTATATATTTGCGGTATAATCTGTAATCTTGGCGGTATTGCTGTTGTTAACGCATTGACCCTGCAACCGGCAGATCAACGATTCAAGAGTCGGTCAAACTTAAAAATTTTTATATTGTGTCATGCCCCTTTCTTCGTCGTCATAATAAATAAAATTCCGAAATATCTTTAAAAAAGACGCAGCAACTGTATTTACAAATTCTCAAGAAAAAAAATGGGCAACTGCATAATTAAGCAAGAATTAAGCTCTATAGTTTTATATCACTTTACCACCTGTTTCTTCTCTAAGCTATCCCTTTCCAACTAGATGCAATGTATTGCACACATACACTAATAGGGAAACCGTTATAATGATGATGTTATTTGACATCGATTCTACGTCATGTGTCTTCGCTTTTGACCATATCACACTTTTCATCAACGTAATGTCAACCTTAACATCAGCTGGTCATCAATACTAATAATGACAAAAATGACATCAATGCAGTGACACACCGACACCAGGGAAATGACAAATTCTCATCAATATAATGTCACTGATAATCATCCCGACATATCGCTGATGTCATTTGACATCAATGTCATAGAGCAGTGACACACTGACATCGGAGAATTGATTGCCTACTATTAGCTGTTAGGCACACAATGAACATCAGAAAAATTATCCCAAAATGAGCAAAGGTCTTTGAATTCTTATAACTTTTTTTTTATAATTTTTTTTTGTTTTTGTTTTGTAAAGCAGACTTGGGGAATTGAAAATGGAACAGTCAGTACACAACAAAAAGGAGGAGAAAATCATGATTTTATTTATAATTTAATTATGAGCGACGAAGCCCATTTCCAATTGAATGGGTTCTTTATTAGGCAAAACTGCAGGATATGGGCTATGGAAAATCCAAGAATAGTTCAACAGCGAGAAGTACACATAATGAAGTGTACAGTTGTTGCGGTTTTTCGTCGGAAAGAATAATTGGCCCATACTATTTTGAAAATGAACACGGTGTCTTCGTTTTCATCGCTGGTGTTAGATATCGGACAGTGTTGGAAAATTTTTTAAGACCAGCCATAGACAACAATCCGCAAGTATGGTTCCAACAGAATGGAGCCACAGCGCACACTGCGAGGGACACATTGGCTCTTTTACGCGACATCTTTGGTGAACGAATTATTTTCCGTACAAGCGATTTTGATTGGCTTACGCTTTCACCGGATTTAACCGCTCCAGACTGTTTTCTTTGGGGTTATTTGAAAGGAAAAGTCTATAGTTAGATATTAAGTACTTATTCTGCTCAATGGCAATACTATATTTTCTTATTATTTTATTTCTCCTTTTAAGCTAACAGGAAAATAAGCTGATTATCAAGTATAGTTTTGTAGTTGTATTTGTAGGTAATCTCAATAAAGTCTCTTTTTCCAAGGTATTGTCATTGTTAGACCTTCAGCAAAGACATTACATCTATATGAATAAGCCTAGAACCATACAGGAATTAAAAAATAATATACGCGACGAAATCAACTACATAACACCTGAAGTTTTGCGAAAGGTTATGGAAAATGTTTTGGAAAGAGCACGAATATGCGAAGCAGAAAATGGCCACCACTTATCAGATATAATTTTTCATAATTAAATTTAAAGCATTCTTTATAATCTAAACGTGCGTTTAGACATAAAAATAAAAACTTAAACTATAAAATTTGTATTAAAATACCAATTACAAACATTATAATATACTTTTTCCTTTTGTACATATTTTACCCTTTAATAATATATAATTAGTGACATCATATTGATGTCATTCTATTCATAGCAGAAATGACACTAAAATTATGACAACATTTTCTGATGCCGTCTGTTATAAGATAGGTGTCTGTTTTACTGATGATATTTGTCTTATCATTGTTGTCAGAATTCTGAAGAAAATTTTGTTTTGGGTTTAGGCGACATCCCATCAGCACCGGTATCTAAAAAAATTTTCTAATTGATCCAATTTACTTACATTTTATATGGAATTCCCAGCAAAAATAAAGCAAACAAATCAATAGGGAAAGTGAAAAAATTTTGTGAGAAAAACGTTGACGGACGATAAGCTAAATTTTGTTTCAATGTGTTCATTTTTTCCCGAATGAATTAATACAAAAAGGAAAGAAATAATATTCACGATGGTGGTGATTATTTTAATCCTCCATTAAAGTGTATGTAAATTGAAAAGTTTAAGCGTGATTTTGATAATAATAATTTTTATGGTTTATGACGTTCTTTGAGTAAATGACCGCAAAATGACACATTCTAAAAATCATTTTATTTGCGAACAATTTTCTCTCAGTCCCATCAATAAATTACTGGACTTGCCCTATACCCAGTGAAATTTTTGCTGCATACATCTTCGATTTGAGACCAATGACAATGTAAGCAAGACCCATCCAATGTCTGTATACAATTTCTATTTACATTTACACAGCGATGGCCTAGGCTGTAAGATTTATCCAACACAATATACATTGTAAGCAAAGGTTGGATGGGTTCAACACAATATACATTGTAAGCGAATGTTGGATGGGTCCAACTATTATGGTGAATTCGGAGTGCAATAATATGTATCTGAATGCCATTGATCTTGGAATGAATTTTAACTATTGTATAATTAAACTAGGAACTTCATTTTTTTCAATATTTTGTAATTTCGGAACTTTGTTTCAAACGTTCACTTTCTATTTTCTTTAGTCTTCTTAAATTTCTTTTACTAAATCCAATAATTTTATTCTTTACAACAAATAAAAATACAAAACATACATACATATGTATGTATATAAATTAACACATAAATAAAAATAAAACAGTCACTTACCTTTTTTAATTATTTTTATTTAATAATTATAACAATATTACCACAAAAAATGCCGCAAACACTTCACTTTTAAAAACACTTATGAACTTGATACAAATTTTACTTTGGAATAATAATAAAAATGAAAAAGAAAGAATAACGGGAAAATTACTTCAGAAAAAAGAACAAAATTCATAATTAAAACGAAATGACAATGTGATACATTACAAAGCCATCCAAATCAGATGGTAATGCGATGCAAAATTTTTATTTGTGTTTGTTTTGATCTTAATTTCTAATAAACATTTAACTTTACAATTTGATGGGAAAATGACAAATCCGAATCAGATGCGAGTTGTAAGGGCTTAACTATTTTGGTTTATTTTCCCTATTGACATAATATTATACAATCGGATGGCTTTCAGTTTGTAATGATTAACCGGACTACTGGGTAATTACAATAAATGACGAATCTTAACCGCATTCGATTAATCTCTCTCGGTAAATACCAAATGCCAACTGTAAACAGCAACACGTCATGTCTCCATTTGTTTTTTGATGTCATGCACTCTTACCAGCTGCCCATTTCTTGATCAATGTAAGTGTTAAAGCATTTAGTTCTTGTTTGTTTTTCCAATATTAACCTTTTTTTATAAATGGGAAAACAAAAGACTAAAGGAGAATTGTTTTCATGGCTTAATGCTTGATTTAATTTTAAACCGCATCTATGCAAACAAATAAACAACCCAGTGAAATTTTTGCTACATACATCTTCGATTTGAGACCAATGACAATGTAAGCAAGACCCATCCAATGTCTGTATACAATTTCTATTTACATTTACACAGCGATGGCCTAGACTGTAAGATTTATCCAACACAACATACATTGTAAGCGAAGGTTGGATGGGTCCAACACAATATACATTGTAAGCGAATGTTGGATAGGTCCAACTATTATGGTGAATTCGGAGTGCAATAAGATGTATCTGAATGCTATTGATCTTGGAATGAATTTTAACTATTGCATAATTAAATTAGGAACTTCATTTTTTTCAATATTTTGTAATTTCGGAATTTTGTTTCAAACGTTCACTTTCTATTTTCTTTAGTCTTCTTAAATTTCTTTTACTAAATCCACTCATTTTATTCTTTACAACAAATAAAAATACAAAACATACATACATATGTATATAAATTAACACATAAATAAAAATAAAACAGTCACTTACCTTTTTTAATTATTTTTATTTAATAATTTATAACAATAATACCACAAAAAATGCCGCTAACACTTCACTTTTAAAAACACTTATGAACTTGATACAAATTTTACTTTGGAATAATAATAAAAATGAAAAAGAAAGAATAACGGAAAAATTACTTCAGAAAAAAGAACAAAATTCATAATTAAAACGAAATGACAATGTGATACATTACAAAGCCATCCAAATCAGATGGTAATGCGATGCAAAATTTTTATTTGTGTTTGTTTTGATCTTAATTTCTAATAAACATTTAACTTTACAATTGGATGGGAAAAAGACAAATCCGAATCAGATGCGAGTTGTAAGGGCTTAACTATTTACGTTTTATTTTCCCTATTGACATAATATTATACAATCGGATGGCTTTCAGTTTGTAATGAGTAACCGGACTGCTGGGAAACAACTTCTCTCTCTCACACGCACGTACAGTAAGTAAATCACGCACGCATGTGCATGTCATTAAAACGATTTTTACAATTAAAATAACAAACAATTAGAAAGTATTTATTGATTGTGTTATTTACATAAAAAAAATAAGAATACCAATGTAATATAGAAAACTTATTAATTTCATTTTTTTGCAATAAAGATAAACCTATAACTAAAGATAATTAAAATCCGTAAAGTAATTTAATTTAAATCTAATAAATGAAAAGTAACTAAATAAAAAAGTTCGAAAATTTTTGCCATTTTTTAAGAGAAAAATAAATTTTGTTTTTTATGAAATAATAGGACGAGGTTGTGCGCTACAATTTACAAGGAAATAACTTCTCCAATGGCGTCATTAAATATATTTTGAACTAAAAACCGAAGAAAAAATTCTATGAGAGAACATTTTGCTTGCCCAAATTTTTATTGAAACCAAACGCCAACTTTTAATTTTAGTGATTAATTTCATACAATTTTTAAAAATATATTTTTTATTTTATTTTTAACTGTAGGCTACAAAATGTTCGGTTTACATAGCCGCCAGTATTGTTTTATTATCACTTTCTAATGAAATAATCGTGAATTTGATTAACTGATTATTTTTTTAAGAAAATTGAATTTTCGGAACACATTTTATTGTAGAATTCCTCCGGTCGTTGAACTTCGCAGCAGTTTAAAATTTTTATATGTAATTCAAAATAATCAAGACAGCTTAGCTGCTGAAACAGGCAAATATCGAACTCCTAAATATTGCAAGCTTTAGATTTAAAACATTAAACAAACTAATGCAAAAGTTCTAATACAGTATTTATTTGAATTCAAGAATTTCTAAGATAGAAATGATTCAAAGTAAATAACCGTGCTCACATCATGATTATGATCATCATCAGCAACCAATCTCAGCGCAACATGAAATATTTTGAAAAGAAATGTCTACAAATATTTACTCAATTTAAGAATTTTTAAATGTTTGAAACATGAAAAAACCATTTCGCTGGTTAAAGCCGCATACCAAGAAGGGAGTGCACGGGCTGGTAACACAACTATTTCATTAGTGAGAGAGAGGGAAAGATGTTTTTAGATTTTAAAGATTTCTTTTCGCTATAAAAGTCATAGATAAGAATTTTTTAAAGGCAGTCAGTTACCAAAAATAGAAAGAATCTTCACAAATTCCCGTTAACAAAAATTAAAAGTGTTTCATATTTAAACAATCGAAAGAATTTATTATATTGAAAAAATAAAGAAATAAATAACATGTATGTAACGTGTTATATAGTGACTTTACTCGTAAATTTTACTTGCTTTTTTAATTTAATCTCAACCGAAGAGTTAAAATCGAATTTAAGTGCAGAGTTTTTAACATATCGTGAATCTAGACGCATTCCTATAGCGGATAGTTGTGTTACAAATGATGATTCCATCGGTACTTGTATATCGCGTTTTAGGTGTTTCAATTCCGGTGGCACACCCAAAGGATACTGCAGTTCTTTTGGTGTCTGTTGTGAAAGTAAATATGAAAATTCCCAACCACTCTCACATGATGCAATAAAAAGTGATATTAATAAATTTAATTTTTTTTCAACCAGCCAATCTACAGTGCAATTCTATTTCTAAACTTAAACAAACCATCATAAGAAGTCCCGCTATTATTAATACAGACCTTTGTGTCTACACTATACAGCCGTACAGTGCAGAAGTGTGTCAAATTTTAATACAATTTCAAAGATTTGAAATTCAACCACCTGATTACGACAGCAGTAACAATGTCCTTGAATGTGCTGATAATTTAGCAATTGGTGATTTTACTTTGTGTGGTGATAATACCGGTCAACATTTATATGTTCCTTTTAATGTTGCCAATGGGGTAGCTGAGATAACATTGACATTCACTCTGCCCAATCGTTGGTCTTCCTCCGTATGGCGATTGGTTGTAACACAATTGGAATGTCCTGCCCGGCCCAGGAAACGTTCGCAGTCATTTATGCCGTTCGTTAACGGTAATAATTTACAAAATCTACGCACATTCTTCACCGCACAAAGCAACGTGGATTTGGATTTGTTGGCTCCGCATGGTTGCCACCAGTACTACACACAAATGACAGACACTATAAAGACTTTCAATTATAAAACAGATGGGTCAACGTATTATTTGCCCAATATGAATTATGTTATTTGTATTAGACCCAGCAGTGGAGCAAATATGATTGAGTAAGTAGACCAATAAGGACTTTAGAGGACTTATATTCTATTTTTCGGTTTTTTTTATTCAATTTGTTTTGATTTTGAGAAGAAAATTTCGTTGTGCGGAATGGTAGAATTTCCCAGATTATTGCTACTAATTGTTGTTTCATTTTATGTTGTCCTTTTGGATGAACTAATACGCATACTTTGATCTGTTTAGGGCTCCGTTGTACTGTACTGCGGAAACTAATATGTTCTCTGACATTTTGCACCGGACTAATAATTGGTGAGTTTTTTTCTTTTGGGTCACCATTGCCTAATTGAGAAAAGCAGCAACTTTAAGAGTTCAGTTTGCCCACAAGAAAAGTTTTAATATACCAATTATCCTTTTAAAAGAGTTTTGTATTACTGATTAGATAACTTCAACTCTTTTGCTTGGTCTTTGCAGGCATGGCCGAATATGCGTTGTACTGGCATTACATGAGAAGACCGCATGAATCTTCGCGCACGTTATCATATTGCATTTTAAATAAAAATTATTATTTTATTACTTTATGTAGTTTTGAGTTCACATTTCATTTCATGAACTTTTGTACAAAATGTTTCAATAAGAATAAATTCCTATTCCAAACATTTTACTACCTGCCTCTACTCCACATATCATTTCCTACTATGTACATAGTTCCAATGCAATGCATTGCTTACGTAGGAGCATCCACTGAGCACTAGTGTGTCCCAAAAAATAATTATTTTGGGGCTCAAGCATAATTTTAAAGCTTATGGGGTTAAGGATTTTTGAGATGTTTTCAGATTTTTCTGTCACACAAGCCGAATTTATGCCAAAAATCGGGTTTGCCGGACGTTGTTTGTGTTTTTGTCATAAGTTTGTCAAACACCACGTTTTTTTTCACTTTTAGGTTAACAATTAAAAAGAAAAATATACAATTTGCTCTTATATAATTTTTAAAATCTGAAAAAAATCTAAAAAATACTTGATCCCTTAAACCTTCAAATTATGCTTGAGCACATGCAAATAAAAAAAAAATTGGGACACACTACTGAGCACTGATAGAGTTCAAATTATTTATTTATTTTCTGTTTCATTTTTCTTATGTAAAACATGTGTTATTCAAATGATAACTCTAGAATATATTCTAGTGGCTGACTTTCTTTTATTTATTGAGAAAGATTTTATATTTGAGCTATTTTATCATTAGAAAGATCTTTCGTTTCTATTTTGTAGGAAAACATGGACACTCGTTGGATTTAATCATTCAGTTGCATTTAGTTCCATTTATGTTTTTTTTCTTCTAATTGAGAACATGTTTTATTCAAATGATTTTTAAATTGTCCTATTTCGACGTAGATAGTGGAATCAGTTATTCAGAGATTTAGGGTGGGATTTTTTAAAATTAACGAATTTTTAAAAGAATTTTCTTATTTAAATAATTTTCTTCACATCGGAGTTCTATTATTTAGAAAAGTTAGAAATTGCGCTGCAATTGTTCAATACAGATATTTAATATTGCACTACAAGTTTTTTAACTTATGCAGTTACTAAATTTATCACAATTCTAAGTTTTCATCATATTTCGAGGTTTTGTATGTATAGATGGCAGGGGGTGTGTGTGAAAATCAAATGTTAGGAAAATAATCAGATCTTCAAAAAGAAAAAACGTTGCTGCCAATTTGACGAAAATCTGGTGAATCGTTCGGGAGATATCATTGACAAGAAATGTAAAAATTGTTTTTTTTTTCTCTATTAACCCAAAAACTATATGTCGAATCGATTTTACATATTCACTGATTTTTATTGACTTAAAAAATATATCGGATGTCGCAAATTCGACCAAAATTTGTAAAATTATTGGAGAGATATGGATGTCGAAAATATGCGGAAAAAAAGTGTTTGTTTCTATTAGTTAGTAATTTCTTGTCAAATCAAATTTCGATACGAAATTTTAAGGGATTGGCTGCAACTGCAGATTTATTTAACTTTCCTTGAGAATTAGATTTGAATACGGAATTTATTCATCGGTACGTTTTATATATTGAAACACGTAAAACATACCTATTTAACCGATTTCTTAATTAAACTTTTTGTTATATATTATAATTATTATGATTAATATTTCATATTTTAATATTTAATATTCGAATATTTAAAATATTTTTCTTTTTGTTATTTTTCGATAGCGAAGTGAATTTTAGTATAAGCGATTTTAATATTTAAACGATTTTTTCAATTGATTAAAATTTGAGTCGCGGTTCACAAGTACATAATTAATTTTTTGTAATTTTATTATTTTCTTTATTTGCTTTTGTAATATTACTATTACCCTGATAAAATGAAAGATCTTATAGTTTAAAAAAATTTCTAAAAACTGTAAAGTCTTATGGGTTGTCAAATGTAATACCGTATTATTTGTCATTTTCATAACACTTTGCATTCACACCATCACACTTGAATCTTTGACATGTTTTAATACAAAATATTAGAGTGTGAAACGCCCTTTATACAAACTTTTCGATTTAGATAATTACTTTCCGTTTCTCCCTTATGAAGAAATTAATTTTTTAAGGATTTACTAAACTGAAACTATTATTATGCGATTTATTTTATTTATCGAAAAAATTTTTGTTTAAGAACGTTTAATTAAAGCGATTTTTTTAAAATCATTATTTTCTTGCTATGGAGTACGGCATACGTCCATCTTGAGAATGATATTACCGTATTTGCAAATAGGAACTTCAACGGGGAATCAAATGCAACAATATTGACGACAATATGGAAATATAAAATTTCATCGAATTTTTCAAGAATTTGGTAAAAGGTCTACTGACGATTTTTATGTTACAACCTAATGAAATATAAATATACACCAGTTAAACCATATAAAAAATATAAATTAATAATAGGAATTAATTTTGAATAACGTTGAATAAATGAAAAAATAGTTATATAATTGTATTAAAAACAAAAAATTTTTCCTTTTAGATACAATCATTGACAACCAAAGGTTGACTAATTCTAGGATGGGTGGCGATGGCACGATGGATGGTAGTCTGCACGTTGACTACACAACCAAAAAACATACCTGGGTTCAACCCCAGTTTCCGACAAAAAAAAAAATTTTTAAATAAAAATAAACATCTCGCATTTTTCTGATGTGCATTAGTGTGTCTTTGTGTGAGAGTTGTTGTCGGAAGGTTTCAGTGGCGAAGGCATTGTCACTGGTCACTGAACAATACCGGCTTCAGCTGATAGCAATCCACAATCACATCAGAACGCCCTCCTTCGTCGGTATTGTGCAGCACCGGCGAAGTAAAATAATAATAAAAATGGCTACTAAACCGAAGCTTCAGCACTGCTACGAGTATAAACAAAGAACGTGCGAAAGCAGAGCTGTAAAATAATTAATTAAGCTTCACCTCCTGTCGTTTCTTCTACTATCCCTTTCCTATAGTTCCAGCACAATGCCTCGCATGTGTAGGAGTCATCTCCTGAGTGCTGGTCCCAGATAAAAAAAAAAAAAAAAAAAAGGTTTATAAAAATTAAATAGATTTAAATCGAATAATAAAATGTTTGTTTTATAAAGAAAATTTTTAAAGCAGCTTTTTAGTTCGTTTTGTTTGCATATTCCCGAATTCTCAAAGATTTTTTGGTTGTAAAGTTAAAATCTATGCGTATGCTTTACACGGGAGATATTTTAAAGAGTAATACAAACCTAACTGCTCGTTGCCCAAGAATAATCCCTATTAGTATCACTTCAGCACCTGTCTCTTATCTACACTATCCGTTTCCAACTAGTTTTGCTGAAATGTAATGCAGGCGTAACGGACATCCCTGAGTACTGACTCGCGTTGACTAAATATAAAAAAAATAAATTATATATTATATAATAAAAATATTTTTTTTACTCATTTTTCAGATACCAGGCGCTCAGATTCTCAATGTCTAATGCCATACGAGGAAGCATGGGTTTCGATGGCGATTGTCGTAGTACAGTCCAAACTCCGGCCCGTAGAGAAGATTATATCATGATACCACAATCGTATGTCGCTAATAGTCTGAATATTTTGCCCACATATTATTGTGGTACTTCGTTGCAAGCGAATCCCTCGCTAGTTGCCTCAGCCCCATTCATGATGTATTTTTCAAGTGACGGCTTTACAGATGAAACAGAAACTGGCTTTCAGTTCAGATACACTGCAAGAACAATCTTCTAAAATATTATTCTTAAAATATAAAAGATTATGTGCACACTGGGAAAATTCTGGTATAAATAGAATGGCATTGATATCATCCGTTGACAGAAGTGAACTAAGTTGCTTTGTGCATAAAAATGTATAAATCTTTTCAGCAGAGCGAGTTTTTATTTCGACGATAATTCTTGTTAAACAGTTTCACAATGAATCGATCCATTTTGCTAATGTCATTCTTCTTTTAACAATACAACATTGTCCTCCTTTTGTCAACCTCTCTTCGATAACTCTTGATTCGACAACATTTCGTTCTTATTTTTTATTAGTGTTTGTTATGATTTAATAGCGATTTGTCCCTGATTTGATAGTAAACCGTTTTAAAATATAAAGGACTTTTATTTCTTTGTCCTCTTCCCTCTGTGTAGTTAATTATAATATTTTTTAATTAGTATAATTTTTAAAAAGGGTGTCAAGGAAAAGTAATTTTATAAGTATAATTTAGTATAATTTAAGAATTTATAATTTTATAGATTTTATAATAAAATATTTTTAATACAGCAAATAGATCAATCGATTTTAGATACATTTACGAGTATTTTAATAAAAATTATATTTTCATGTTTTCTAAGGACATCTTAAAAGGTATTTATTTTGCGATACCATATTGTATTTATTTTTTTATTTCTACTCTAATGTATTTATTTTTTTTGCAATATCATTAAATACCGTTAGACAAAAATAAATAAAATAGGAATCCAAAAAAAGAAAAAAAAAAAGGTAATAAAAGTCTGTGGGAAATTATAGTGAAGAGCAAAAGTTGTACTAAGAATGTTGGTCAAATAATTACACCTGCAAATAAAATTGGATATCATTTGGCCTGTGGGCTTCGCTCGTTCTTTGATTGCATTTTATTATCAAATCAACGAATTATTAGTTTTTATTTTCCATCAGAAGCGATAAAAGAATAGATAACGAGGGCTGACGATAAAATTGTAAGTACTCAATATTGCTTTTTATGTGCTCTATGTCGTCAAATTATGCGAATTTATTACGAAAAATATATCTCAGGTCATGAAATTCATCAAGGAATTTCACATAAACATTTATTCATAACTGAGGATAATTTTTGCTGAGAAAACTTGACGCATTTGATTTATTGTTATACTTATTATTATTACTTACAAAACGATCACAGTTAATATACATAAAAACATATGTATGAATAGAGTGAACTAATTCGTGCAATGACTGATCACTCTATCGAAAATGTTCACTTTAAAGAGTCTATTAAAAACACTTTTTTTATTAAAAAATATATATATTTATTAAATATTAATATTTACAAAGAAGTAAAGTTATTGTTAAAAGTTGTTTGCCTTGTATAAGCATTTTTTGCACGCTAGGTCGCGACGCAAAACTAAAATGTTTTCGTAATTTTTTGTGTTATTTCTGCTAAGTCAAAAATCTGCATGGCCATTGGAAATAAACTTTCAGCATTGTTCCATTCCCCTATGTCATCACTAGTAAAAAGTTCCTGCAAATATAAAATTTATTGTAAATTTTTAGTGGATACTAAACCAACTCACGTTTGGATTACCAGTTTTTTAGCTTTTACTTTGAACATTTCAACTGACAAATTTTAGCGCGTTGACTTAAAACCCAATTGTAAACCAATTTTTCAACACGCGCGTATTCTGCTTTTTTTGAACGACTTTCTTTTAAATAAGCACACTTTTACTTAGCATAAAACACTTTCAATTTTAGATTTATTGTTTTTAATCCCACTTATTGTGGATTTTTCTACTACATATTTCTTTGCAAGAACTGTAGGTCCCACACCATTGGATAGTTCTTTAATTATTTCTTGCTTAATTCCAATAGAAAGAAATGTTTTACGTTCATTAGAACACACTTTATTACTTTTTGTCTGCACATAAACACTTAACGAGAAAACAAAAACCACTAAATTAATCTAGCTAACTCTTTTCAAAGATCTTCAAAAAAATAAAAGAAAAGTAAAATAAAAATGATTGCAAATCAAACAGAAATCTAATAACGGTTTAAAGAAAAATGCTGCATTTTTACGCATCGACGCATGCCCGATTGCGCTACCTCAACTGTAATTATGGGCAGTGTAAACATCCGGGAATCAGAAGTTCTTGATGTTCTTGGCATGAAAATTCTGTGCGATGTTCGATGGACTGAGCACATTTTTCAGGTCCGCAAGGAAGCATTCAAGGCCTCGGTATTTTTAAGACGGTGTAAGACATACTTCACCCCATCTGATCTCCTCACAACTTATACCGCGTACATCCGACCGAAAATGGAATACAACTCTCATGTATGGGCCAGTGCTTCAAAGACTATTTAGAAGTTACTCGACCGTGTACAGGAAAGAGCGACGAAACTCAAAGGAGACAGTAGGGTAGTCAACTCTATTGACTCTCTTGAGCATCGGCGCAACGTGGGATGCGTTTCGTTGTTCTATCGTTACTATAATGGGATGTGTTCTGATGAAATCAGGGAACTCGATCCCGAAACCCGGTCATTCACGTGCACGATGCATTCAAAATAAAAAAACCATTACTTCTGCAACTTTGTCAATTTTGTATTAGAAAAACAAAAGTTCGCTCTATTGAGTTGGGCATTGTTCACTCTATAGAGTAACTAATGAAAAAAATTGGTAGTTCGTAATATCGAGTACTTCATATTACCAAGTGTTCACTCTATTGCGATTCAACTGTAATACAATAATATAATGCTTTTAATGTGTAGTAGCTGTAGAGTGAACAAGAAGGTACGACAGATTTTTGACGATTGTCAAAATTAATTTATTGTAAGATACATATGTTGGATAAACCAATAATCATGCGACTTAACATCTCCACTGGCGAATAACGCCTTAGAAAAGAACATTCTCTACGTTATCACTAACATATGCCATCAAAATTTCAGAGAAAATTAGATGTGATGGCCATATGAAGGAAACTATATGACAGGTAATCATTGAATGTCGAACAAAAAAATCAACTGTCTAAACAAAACTGATTAAATATGATAGAACTTCTGATAACAACTTCAGAGCAATATGAAATTATATATCCATCATTTATGACGTAGAAAGTGCATTCTCCCAAATGATATGATAATAATCGTCATAATCGACATACTATGCAAGGAATTGGCAAAAATATAAAGTAATTTTAAGAGACTGGAAGCGTTACGGATGTGGTCAGAGCTGTGCATAATCGCAAGTGCGCCCTGCAAAAATAACGCTTCTCCTAGTGAAGGTATGGCGAAACGGTTACCGTCAATTCAGAGCGCTATGGTAATATGATAAGCGACTTTTTTTGGTCTGCAATTGAGCATTATGAACTGGACGGTATGTGTTTTCAAGAAATAGATCATGAGATTTCACATCGTTAGACTTTTTTTGTACGTCTACGTCAAAGAGCGTGTCTACGCCGATAATGCCCTAACGTTGGACATTCGTCAAGTTTTCTCCGAAATACCGCCACAAATGTGGAAGAAAAATTTTGGAAAACTACCTCCAAAGAATCGACTGCTGCAATTGGTTGCAGAGGTTCCATGACTTTGTATTTCGTACATAATGGCACGGTCCAAGTATTATAATGAAAAACAAGTTTCATCGAAATCATAGCTATATGTGTGTCTTATTTAACTTTAGTTTTGAAACCGAAAAATGGATAACCCTCTGTATACTACATTAAAATTATTTCTCTGTGTATGGATGGTCCTTCGGTCCAAATTGGAAATTATTTATCTCCAGAGCATACGATCTATATATTCTGTTTTAGTTCTTTCTCTATTTTTTTGCAACTCCACTTTAATTTTTTTCGCACCCTTTGTTCCGCTTTCTCTGCACTTGACTTTTTACTTCCCGTTACGGTAGTGAAAAATACTACAGTTGCATTTGGACACTTGTTTTCCGGTAGCAATACTATTACGTTTATTACAAAAACTTTATACAGACACATTTACGTACCCGTATATTTGAAATACATACATATTCAATTTCAGTAATTCAGTAATTTTTTTACCCTATACATAGCAGAACAGTATAGGAACAGAAGCTGATTTATTATTAAATATTCTCACAAAGTGTAATTAATTTAGCGAACAAGCAAAATATAAGTCTCAAGCAGAAGCGGAGCTGGATTTAATTTTTATAGCGCAAGGCGAATTCATGATATGTAGTTTTAAGGTAAGATGTGGCAACTTCTTGCCAAAGGTGGCGATTTCTTGCCAAACGTGACAATTTTAAAACTTATTTGGCGTCCTAATTTTCGATATGGCGACATGGCGTTGGATGGTTAGGCATTTTTTTCTAGGACCAGTACTCAGCAGATGACCCCTACACATGATGTGCCTGTGGATTGCTATCAGCTGAAGCTGGTGCTGTTCAGTGACCGCTGACTATACGTTTGCCACTGAAACTTTCCGACAACAACTCGCACAAATGCAGCAGTAAATCCGTCGCCGAGATAGAATAATAAATGAAATGATTATTATACCCCTAAATAAAATTAATGCATAAACATAACACCAGGTTGGCGATGGCTCAAGTAGTTAGCACCTTGATTACAAAACCAAAAGTACTGTGTTCGACTAAGTCATAAAAGCACTTAGCTCACATTTTTCTGATGTGCATTAGTTGTTGTCGGAAAGTCTCACTGGCGAAGGCATAGTCACTGGTCACTGAAAAGTACCATCTTCAGCTGATACCAATACACAAGCACATCAGAGCACCCTGCTTCGTCGGTATTGTGCAGAATCAGCGTCAAAGTAAACTAATTATTTAAAGTGCTATCAACGAAATACGTGTAAAAGCAGAGTTGTAAAGATATTGTAGCTATCATCTGTCTATCCCTTTGCCGCCTGTCATTTCTATCACTTAACAAATTCGCAACAAACCAGCTACTGCAGAATTGTGCAATAATTAAGCTTTATTCCTTCCTGTCACTTTACCGCCTGTCTCTACTTCATTGCGTACTACGTTGTTCCAGTGCAATGCACACGTACACAACATCCCCTGAGCACTGGTTAATGAAAAACTCAGTACCTTTCTGAGTTCACTAACGATTTTAACTGTGTAAATAAAAATTCAACAAAATCTGGGCACTTTAGCAACTCGGATTATATATGATTTCAGCGACATTTAACATTGAATTTGCGGAAAAACGATAAAATAAATCTGACAACCCAGTACAGTAGTACACACTTCATTTAACATCTAAAGAATGCTTTACATAAACAATCTACCTGTTGTTGTCGGTGCGAGTATCTGCTAGTAATGTTAGGAATACAAATTTTTAATATTCTGGAATACGAATATTCTCCGAAAATGAATACGCCAATCGATATTTCAAATTTAATTGGAAAAATTCTGGGTTTTGCGTCAATAATAATGACATGCCGAAGGCTACATTTTAAACTATCAACTTATCAACTGAATGCCACTGCCCGATTTATTTTTATTACACACGGCATCGCATTAGACTTGAGCGATAAAAGGTTTCAAAACGACTATTTTTACCATTTTAATTCTACCTGTGAAATATGGTTTGTTTGTTTTTTACTTTACTAAAAGACGATTTTTTATATAAAAATTTTTAAAAATAATAATAAAAATAATCCTGCTGGAAACGCTTAAAATGTCCATTTGTGTAACGGGACATACATGAGTCGCCGTTTTCAAACTGTTGTGCAATTTTCAGTAGTTAGTGTCAGTTTGTTTGAAACCCCGAGAAAAAATAAATTAATAAAAAATGAAGAATTTAAATTTGTGTCTAAAAAGTGTTATTTTGTTGAAAAATGCCTTAAGAAAAGCAAAAGAGTCAACTACTCAGCTTGTTTAAGAAGTTCCTATTTTGTGATATGTTAAAACACAAGAATTTTTGTGGAAAAAGTGACGACATGCTGTTTTATTATTGCATAATTCAACTGAGCAGGTTTACGAATCAAAATGGTTGGGCAAGTTTAGAAAATTTGAGCAAATGAATTTTCATACAATTTTTTACAGTTCATTTTCCAGAATGTAAAAATGCACAGTTCTCACAGTTTGAGAGCCTTTTAAATGTTTTTATGAGGTCCCTTAATATAATTGTTTCATTTTGTGCATTTTCTCTTACACTTTAAGTATTTTATTCTGTGGAGCATAAGCGCGAAATATTCGCCTGAGTTTGGCGAATACGAATATTCGTAACGTTACATATATCTGGTATAATATTGGTTTGGTATACGTTTTCTACTAGTCGCAAAACAGCCATTTTAAGGCGACTTAAACCGAAACATAACCATTCCTTTCCTCTATTTTTTTTCCTACCATCCAAATGATTTTGTTTTTTGTAGCATTACTATTGTTGTATGTGTTGTAGTTGTTGTTTGTGTTAAGCAGTGACCAAAAATGCATTTACGCCATTTTGCTAGCAGCTGTGTTCAACCAAAAATAATAGTAATGCACAAAGGCATAAACATACACATGCAAATACGCTTATAGAGATAGACCGGTGTAATTTTGTTTGGAAATTTGTTTGTTAATAGAGGACACATGTAAATGTGTATATAAGAAAATGTAAGTATGTCTGTGAAATAAAATGAGAATGCAATTGTGTAAACAAGTGTGTGTACCCAGCTAGCATTTAAAATAGTAGGAGACCCAGAGCAGGCGATTACATTCATCGCCAGCGACGTCGTATTCCTATCTTGTACGTTCCGAGCAACGGGATAAACTGTGCCATAATGTCGAGTCTTTTATATGAATCATCTACGATGCTCCGAAAAGAATCGTGTAGTATTCGTATACGCGTATGCCTACTGCAGACGAACCTTGAAAAAACTGAATTGAAAAGAAGCAAAAATAATTTGTTATTTGATGTCATGTCGGACAAATTAATTTGATAATCTATAGAGAGAAGAGAATCCCCATTTTATTTATTGTTTTATTGCTCAAATATCATTGAGGGTGGCAATGGTCGAAGTAGTCTGCACGTTGACTACAAAACGAAAAATTTCCTGGGTTCAACCCCAGTTTCAGACTCATAAAAACATCTCGCAATTTTTCTTATGTGCATTTGTGTGGCTTAGTGTCAGTTGTTGTCGGAAGGTTTCAGTGACGAAGGCATAGTCACTGTTCACTGAACAATAACGACTTCAGCTGTATCGAATCCACAGTAACATCAGAACGCCATTCTTCGTCGGTATTGTTTAGCACCGGCGAAGTAAAATAATTACTAAAAATGGCTACTAAAAACGAAGCTTCAAAATTTAATACGTCTCCTTGACATCAGTGAGGCTTCACCTCCTATCATTTCTCCTACTATCCCCTTTCTCTAGTTCCAGCACAATGCACCGCATGTGTAGTGGTTATTTCCTGAGTGCTGGTCCAAGATAAAAAAAAGTGACACCAGAAAAAATTGAGTATTGAATTGAAGTCCTCTGGTTGCCGAGAAAAACAAGCAAACTACTCAGGCAACAGCAGGCACAATGCATAAATGGTGATTTTGAAATAATATAAAACACATTTCACTCGTCCAACAATCGTAAAGAAGACTCACAAAAGCATCATTCAAAACAATAAAATACGATTGCAGTGAAATACCGATCTGCTGATGATCGCCAGAATCTTTGCTGTTGTTGACCACTAATAATATTCTAATGATCGCCAAAGTAAAAAAAACAACGATTAACTTGCCCAATAATGGTCTGCAAGATTTCAAAAAGAGTCGTGAAATAACCGCGCTCGTCATAAATTCTTCCAAATGCTAGCTGGGTATTTACAATTGGAATAAAGCAATGTAAGTATGTATTCATATACATATATGTCTGTGTTCATCTGCTTATGTCCTTTTCGATGTTATTTTCCTTTTTTTGTTGCTTAAGTGTTAATTTATGGTCACATTTTGTAAACTATGTTGGTAGTTACTAGCAAATATGTGCATGAACATGCAACATTTAGCACGAACGGATATTTTTGTTATATTTAAAAAAAAAAGTTAAAACTTTATTTTCCCGTTTAAATTTGTATTCTATTTGTAAGTTATGCAAGTCCTAAAAAAATCTGCAACAATTTATTTTAAAAGTTTGGTGATTTTTGTTTTTCTTGTGCTTTTAACCCTTTTCTCTATTTTGCATCCACATAACCTTTGACCAATGATTTCAGCACCTAAGTCCTGCACTTCATTTTGATTTAACTGTATGTTGAAACGAAGAATAATTTCGTAAGAATACTTTTAAAATTTCGCCCAACATTGCAGTAAATTGATTTGCAACATCTTTTTGTTTAGTTTATTATTTATTTACTTAATATTTTATAAAGTAAATTTGCAAAATATATGCATGAAGGAAATTTTAAATTGTATCTATGTATGACTTAAAACAACCAACGCCTTTGCCTAGGCAGTAACAACGTGGTTAATAGGGGAAATACACAAAGATCCGTGAACGCAAAACGGAAAATTCTCGAAGAGCAAACCACAAACACAAACCTGACCGTAGCTACGTTGACGAGAGCGTTGTTTTCACAGGACAGTTGCATACTTTACAACCAAGGCGAATTGAGTACCATTTGGCTTAATCACTGTAACACAATACAGTGATGTGCAGAAATCACCAAATATTAAAAAATTTGGGCGCCAATAGATGGCGCGCATCAAAATTATGTAAAAAAAAAAGTTTTGGAAATAAACAAAAATTGAAAATAGCGGCTAGTTTTTAATCAATAGATGGCACGCAACAAATTTATGTAAAAAATGTGATGAACGTAAAAAAAATTGCACAATTTTGAGAGAATCAGTAGATGGCGAGCACCAAATTTATGTATACAAGTAGTGAAAATATCCAAAGTTTGACAGATTGCTTTCGATTCGCCTTCATTTACGACTGGTTGATTTAGTTTATAAAATTAAAATTTTAAATTTGTTGCATGATTTTGAGCGGATTAACCACAAACATTGTATTGCCAAACAGAGTACGCCTGAACCAAAAACGCCATTAAGATTCAGATCGAAAAATCGCAGTCGGGGTGCTGGTGGCGGGTAGTCAGAGTGTTGGTCTTAATACAAGAAGGACGCCGTAATTTTGTTTTATAATTAACTCGCAACTGCAGGTTTCACTGGCCTGTCTGCCCAAGATAATTTAATAACTAAATAAAAAGAAAAAGGTGAATTGAACATAATCCACGAGAAAGCGCAGTTCAATTGGCAACAACAAGATAACTTAATAAATATTAAATGTCTGCGCGCAGCATGCAGCTCATATTAGTTACACTGTACAACAAAAAGAAATTTCTTTTTTTAAATAACAAGGTTCTACCAACTGCTTCTAGTGCAGGGGCCTTCAAAAATGTATACATGTATCGGTGTTGTAAAAGTTTTGTTCCATATCTCGTTATACGCCTGTTTTACAGTTTCCTCCTTCCGTTGCCGCGTTCTAATTTATGAGATGTTTCCATACACACACACACACACAGAAATTTTTGCAGAAAATTACAAGAAAATTATCTTGCTACATATTAAGCCTTTACCTCTTCAGAGAATGGGTCTTTTTGTCCTTTTTCTGCACTTTTTTTTGGGAAATCTTCTTTAAAACAGGAATGCAATTAGTTGAATTATTCTACGAAAATGTTTGCCATAAAATTTTACTATAAGTCTCCGAATGCACTTCAGTATAAAATTCAACCAGAAATAATCAAAAACTTTAAATGCGGTCAAGGGTTAATTTTGTTAAATAACAATATTAACAAATTAGCGAATAGATATGAAGAATATATTACATAAAATAAAAGAATGTATGTGAGTACCAAAGTATTTATTCAAAACATTTTTCTTTTAGCTTTAGGCAGTTCTATGCAGTTATCAAATAATGTCCAACATAATTCCATGTGCAACCTAACAAATCCCTGATAGGAACAGATCTGATTTCCACCGGATCCTATAGATGGTTATAAATGTGCAATCTGGTCCTGGTTAGCACAAAATAGCCTCTATGGTTACATTCTTCTCCAGACAGAGGCGACACTCCGTCTCATCCAGATGACGCAACATGTTGGGATGATACCCCACGCAGTAGTGTCCCGAGAGAAAATCCACCATCCTACCAATGTTCGCCCTACGCATAGGAGAACATCATTAAGGTAATACTTTTTTAAACAATATGTAATTATATATTCACTTTTTCAGTTAAAAGTGTATCCACTACAATCAAACTTCGTTCAATAATATCAGAAAATAAATTTTTTGCTGCAATAATTTCTCTGCAAATAATTTTCGTTCATTTTCCAATGAAATTTTAACCTTCGTTCATGAATTCATATAACAAAATAAATAGTATTGATATGTATGTAATAAACGTAAATGAACATTTTAAGGTATCATGGTGTATGAAAAATAGAATAAATATTTGTATGTATATATTCATGTAAGTAAATATATATGTATATTGCGTTTATTATTTTGCTATTTTGCTAACAGGGTTCACATGTAAAGATTGTCGTTTAAAAATACAGATGTTTTTCAGACAGTCCGTGCTAGCAGTTTTTAAATTTTTTATTATAAAATCTCAAAATGTATACATAAAAGTATTCATAAGATATTAAAACTCCTCAAATTTTACTCAATATATTTGTCAATTAAAAAATACTTTACATTTGGCAACCCTTTGTCAGGCACATCTGCGATGGCTTTTGTTGGTGTCTGTTGGTCCTGAATATTACAGCACCGATTTATTGTATAATCAATAAAGTGCATAAATTTTGAGGTTATTGTGGCGTGATAACGTTTTAACAGCACAACAACAACAAAAACCAAAGGCCACAAAAAATTCAGCAGTGAAAAAAAATTATCAAAATATTCGCAACTGTCCAGGGCAATAAGAGAATAAGAATACATTTGGGTGGCTCCTAACAATAATGTTAATTCAACAGTGTTGTTGGAATGAATAAAGTACTTGAACTTTTTTAAAATTCTGTGTAAAAACAGAAGATAAACTGAAAATTTTATTCATACTCGTACTACTCAGCACTCAGGGGTTGAGCCCTACACATGCAACATATTCTGTTGGAACTACGAAATTAAATAACCTTTTCCTATTGCTGTCATAAAACAAAAATTTCTTGTTCTCCTCTTTAAGACTTACAGCCGTATTCATAAAAACTTTAAACAGGTTTATAAACCGTTTATAAGGAAAATTCGGTAAAGTTGTATTCATAAATGACTAATACGCTTTTACTCGCTTATTGAAGCATCTAAGAATTCTGAAATTTTATTGATGGACTTACCCTTCTTTAAACCACACAAAACGATAATCTTTCCATTTAGACATTTTGTTTGCACACATTTTTACATATAAAAAACATTTTTCCGAAATATTATTCCAATATTGAAAGAAAAATTAGATTAATTAATAATATAGACTCGATAAATATAAATTGACTAATACGTAAGTGAAATTAAAACAAAAGACGAAAATTAGTGACCAGTTTGAAATATTTACAGAGACTTTAGAAAGAAAGGACAATCTATTCTCCATTCCAGATGACCAGTTTAAATCTAAATAGGGCTTCCAAAAATTTACGGTATGCAAAATTGTGGATAGGTAAGATATGATTCCGAGATAATGGTGTTGAAGTATTCAATCAGTGCCTCACACAAGAAACAGTATCACTTTGGCATGTCATAGCAGAAGTACATATAATCAAAGCAATTAGGGACAATTGATGGACCGCATATGAAAATAAAAAATTTGGTGTTTATATTGCTTAATATTACATCAATAGAAATCTTAAGTCCAATCTAGCATTGAAATTTAATTGGAAACTATATAATTTCTACTTTCTTTAACGTCCATCGGTATACAATTTTTTCCGCATTTACATACATATATACTAACTCATATACAAATAATAATGATATTATAATTATAATAACATTGATTTATTTTGTATTAATAAACACATATGTATGTATGTATGTATGTACGTATGGTACAAAAACAATTTTAATGAAGGGGCTAATTGTCAATTTGCATATGTACATACTCGTGCGTAACAAAATGCAAAACAAAAACAAATTTATAAAAATTTATTAATTTTGTTATAGTTTCCCACGTAAAATAAAAAGATAGTTGCCGTACCTAAACATAAAATTACTACAAGTCTTCAATTGCTATAGATCTGTTATTGTTCGTTTATGACTACAACTTTAAGGACTGATTTATAAGACAAAAATTCTATGATAACTTTTGTACTCTTTAAACATATAATAAGAATTTTGTATGAATATGGTTCTTACTCCTTCTCACGACTATTGCATTATGATGGCCCGCTAAAATTTTTCAAAAACTTCTTATGGTAACAGTTTTTTAATGCGCATTAAGAGATTTAAAACAAATCAGTAGCTCCATTACAACCGGAGATATTGAATTTTGAAGTTGCAAAATTCTAATGACTTGGGAATTCTAAGGGAAATTTATTTTGTATTCTCAGCCCCTGTAGACACAGCAGTCCAAAAATTTTTATTTTTTGTTTCTTGGCTAGAATAATAAGTATAACAAATTTGAAATATTAAAATCGGAGTTAGAAAAGTTTTTCTTTTCCATTGATGCTACATATATAGCTTAACTAATCTAATAACTTCATCATTCCCTCGCGTGATTTCTGCTGGAACTATGGGTCTGTGGAGAAGGAGAAAACTATTTCCCAGCTCTCGCCATGAAACGACGGCATCTCTTTTTCTATCATCATTGACTAAACTCTCCCAGATGAAGATTTCCGTAATAGTGAAGTTTGGAATCGGTGTGATTTCATGTGGGGACTGTCTGATCCCCGGGTTTGGCTATCTTGTGGTATCACAATGGGCCTAAACTCTGACATAATTGTGCGCATTTTAGTATACTCACCGCCGTATACATAATCAAAATGCTTTACACATATTCTTGTACGTACGTTTGAAGTCACATAATACAAGAATAAAAAATTTCCTACACGACTATAAAGCTTGAGATGTATTTTTCAACGTGCATATTGCGCTTAAACCCCCAGAATATAAAATTTTCTAAAAAAAAAAAGCTTTTTTCTGTGGCTTGACAACAAATTATTTTTTTTTCGATTACATACAGATCCACGTAAAGTCAGCACACTTGTTTGGGAAAGAAACAGAGTTTTCCACAATATCCGGAGCAAGCCTCAGCAATGCAGGGTTTTATTAAAACGTTATACATTTATTACTTTCCCAGGAATGTTGTTTTATTATTTTTTCGTTCCCCTTTTTCAAATGCGAGTATAAATTTAAAGTATATAAAATAAATATTATTGTTAAAAAAAGCAGTAAATATTATTCATTTACATACTTTATGTGGAACATATTTTATTATATTGGTGCAAGTTGCAACTACTGCTGACGAGGCTGCTGCTGATACTATTATTGTGTTCTTTTAACAACCCATTTATTGTTATCCATAATGTTAAATTGTTGTGTTAATTAAAATAAAAATGAATTGTTAAAAACAAAGTAAAATGTTATATTATCTCATCGCCAACACCAAGCCAAACCATTCAGGCCCATTAATTTAAATGTGGCTTTTCAACAAGCATTTGTATAAATTATGCATTGTGAATATCACTGCTGTTCGGAGAATATTAAAAATATGGTATTTTCAATTATTCTGCTGATGGAGTATATTAAAACTGTCTTCATAAGGTAGACAATTATTATTTGTAAATACGTTATTGCAATAGAGTTTTTAATGAGAATAAGGAGAATTGGGCAATTTCGAAACTCTAACTTTTTAATTGTTCTTTGAAGGAGTCAAGGTTTGTCAATTCTTAATTGCGATCGGTTATTTGGGACCGATCTTGTATGTATATTTATAACGTTTAGTTTATAGGTTTGCTCTTAAGTCGGAGTTATTTGCAAATAACACAATGTTCGTCTTATTGAAAAAAAGTGTGAAAATTTTGTAATGAGAAATTCAAAAGTAAAAGTTATTTTTCTATTGCAATTAATAGAAAGTTTTCATAACTTCTTTGCAAATAGTGGCGTTATTCACCAGTCTTTTTCATGAGTTAATAAGTCACGATAAAAAATAAAGGGCACTATTTTATGTTCTTAATTACAAATAAGTTCCACGTATAAATGTAGTATATTACTACTAGTCAAAGACATTCAGTTTTTCCGGAAGCGGAAATTGAGTGTGAAAATATTTATTTATTTAAATTACAAAGTAACAGAACGAAAAAGTTTTCGCAGCATACGGATTTAGCTTAAATAAAAAAAAAATATTATTTTTGGTTTAAGAAATTAACTTCTTTATTTATTGATTATTTTTCACTCTATATATTTCTGTCATCACAATAGATGACAAATATTAATATTTTAAATCCATTCTTTATAAAATGTCGCATTTTTTATCGTATTCATGCATATATTTATTGATTGAAATTGAAATATTTTTATAACTTTTAACTTTCTTCAAGCTTTAAATATTTAAGATGCGGGACCATCCACATTATTATTATTTTAGCGCTTTTCAACATTTTTAAGCAAATTTTATAATTTTTTTTGTTATTATTTCATGTAAATCTTCAAATTCACACTTTCTACTGATAAATATGTAGACGTATTTGTATGTACATATGTATGTTTATATACAGCAAACATATACAGCTATTGTCAACTAAGTAGAAATCCTCTTTTTACACTAGTACTAAGTCAAAAACCAGTTTTGCAGAATTTACCTTTACGTTCCTCTTCCTCATTACGGCTTTTTTAATAACAAAATATTTATACAAAAATCTAAATTCAGCACTGAAGTACAGATTTTTCAACAAAGGTTTACCTTTAACCGTTTTTAAAAGCACGTATCCATAAACAGTATGCTTTTAAAGAATTTTATACTTTTATTCCGGTAATGCCGTCAGCATTTTATGGTTAACGATGCATAGAAAAGAATATTATTTGAATCGTAATCGTGTAATCTAATCTATAAAAGTGTTTATATTATTTTAAAGTAAATAAAACAAATTGTGAAAATTTTACTAAAATGTTTTTATTAGTTTTTTTGTGAAGTTGCGAAATAGTGTTTTTTGTTCTGTGGTATAGAAGTGAGTAATTCGATTTTCTTCGCGTAATCCCAGCAAAAAAAGACGTGCTGAACTATTGAACTAGTTTAACTTACTTGAAGAACGCAAAATTTTAACGTAACGGTGTCATTTGCGATCACGTGATCACATTTCACAAAACATCTCGTTATTTCAATGAGTGGTTAGAACCTATGAATGTTCCATGATTTGGTTACGTTTCAGCATGGCTTAATGAGTTCCTGTAGCACATTTGAAAATTTATTTATATTATATTTACAGTTGTTTGTTTTCCTTGAGTTCTATACTGTTAATCTCGTTACCATTTAAAATGCCATTACAAATGAATTCATATAAAGAAGTCAGATAAGATATCATGAAAGTATCATGAAATGTACGCAAAGTACTAAAATTTAACTACAAATGCGAAGTTGTTCATATGAAGTAATCGACAGAGTTTAATGTGTTTTCCATGAGCGGAGAGTGACTCATCTATCATTTGCAGAAATATTTGGGGAATTCAAATGGTAGTCTTATCAAGTCATAATGTCATAATGTCATAACATTTTACAATAGTTTAAAAAAATTGTTGTTGGGCTGTGAAAAAAAACAGTCATAAAATAATAAGACTTTAAGAGCTGTGTTTATTGCTTTGTCATAAATTAGTAGTAGAAATCTGAGTTGAATGTCTAAAGCTGTTTAGTTAAGCCGTCGGCAATAATCACAAGCCGCCGCCAAAATATACAAAGAATATAAGGACGATTAAAAATTATTTACAATTTTATATATATTTATTACATCACATTTTTATATTTAAAAAAAAATGTAAAAAAAAATAATTTCTAAAAATATACAAGTGAGAATAATTTGCTTTCACAACCTAATTGGCTGGAGGCCACTGAACAAGTTTCCACCAGCCCAAAAAAATTTGTCAGCTCGTATTACGGCAAAAGTTGTTTCTGTTTATCATTAATTTTTTATTTATTAGACAAAGTGTGCCCAAGAAATATTTATTATTCTTATCAGCCATTATGACATCCAATATGTAATTCTTGCACAAACCTGTTATTATTTTAGTTCTTTCGCTTGCTTTTGGCATTTTGATAAATTTATTACTTTTTCTGATTAGCTGATTAAAATTGAAAATAGTACACTAAATTATGATGGGTTGTTCACAGCGATCATATTTTTTCGTGTTATTATTTTAGAACATATGACTTTATGACTACCATTTGTATTCCCCAATTATTTGTGGAAAGTGTCTTAAAAATAAAACTTTAAAACATTTTTGAAAATATTTCATGAGTGCGGAGGAGGGTATTTACCAAAATATTGGAGGTGGACAGCGTTATTGTCAACGTTTTTTAAAATTCTTAGTTTTTCAGCAGGAACCTCTGCACCAAGTTTTATGATCCCAGCTTACTTGGAAATAATTGCTACCGCCATTACGGCTTTTGGACTTATAGTGCATTATTTTGATTTGAAGTCATCCCTAACACATTTTTCATATTTACATTGTTTGATATTCTGTTTCTTCAAAGTATTATCCACTGTCATTTGTAATAATGTTTGAATTCTGCATTGTCCTATAGAACAACTAACGCTTTATATATATATATGTATATATATAATTATTATTCTAATATTTTTATTCCAATTATTATTCTAATATTAAAAAATTTAATATTTGAAATATAAACTTTATATTCCCAACCCTGAATTATTATTAAGAAAATGTAGCAATGTTTAATGAGCAGAAGAAAAATAAAACAAAAATTTAAATAAATATAATTAAATATAAATATCTCAAATAAACTACATGTAAGTTGTAAAAATTAATAATCTGTTTATTTAACCGTTTCAAAGATCTAAAGAGAATCAAAATTTCCAATAACTTTGGCACCCTTGAACAATTCATTCTTTAGACATAAATATGTATATCCTAATTTTCCTGGATATGTGCTCCTTTAGATTTCTAACCCCACAAAAAACTTAAACACTGTTTTAATAAAACAAATAAGTTAAATAAAACAAAAGTTATGGAGGAAAAGGCCATTAAATTTAAAAGCCAATGCGGGCAATATTTTCCATCAAAGAACTAAATCCAATTAATAGTATATTTTCTTCATTATGTAACACTAATTCTTACTTAATCTTCTTATTCTTATTTAAGGTATCCTTTTATTTAAAGTAGAGTTGAACACACTGTTCAAAACAGAGTGTTGTGTTCTGCGCCACAAGCTGCAGTAAACTTGGTTCAATTGAGCTAATTTCTCGACGAATATTTTCCTTTAAAGCCACAAGAGATTGAGATTGTCATTATAAACTCTCTTCTTGAGCTACCCTTGAAAAAAATCCATGGGAGTTAGATGGGGCGACCTCTGTGGCCATGGGATGTCCCCAAAACGACTGATCAGTTTTTGGGGGAAATTTTCCATAAGCAAATTCATCGAAGCTCTGGCTGTGTGTGCAGTCGCTCCATCCTGTTGGAATCACGTGTGTAAAGAGTACGATGGATGAGCTCGAAGGTTTGGCAAAAAGAATTCTGTAATCACGCGTCGATAATTTTCACCGTTGACATTCGTCGCCTGACCTCGAGAATTTTCGAAAAAAAAAATGGTCCAATTAACTCATGCGTGGATAAGGCACCCAAACAGTTACCCTGGGGCAATGCAATGGTTTTTGATGTTTCAATTGAGGGTTACGGGTTCTTGGAGACCAGTAACAGCAGTTTTGCGTGTTGACGTGGCCATTTAAGTGAAAATGAGCCTCGTCGCTCCAAAAAATGGGATTTACAGTGCGAAAACGCTCCAACATCGTTTCACAAAAATTTTTCCGTAAATCAAAGTCACTTTCATTCAGTTCTTGTACGATTGGAATTTTAAAAGGTTGAAACTTCAGATCCTTTTTTAAAATTTCATGAATAATCGCTCTTGGAAGTCCCAGTGAGGCTGCTCTTTTCCGTATTGAAAGTCACGGATTTTCACGTAAACTGCTTTCAACCAGTTCAATGTTTTCGGGAGTCCTTGAAGATCGACTGGGCCCTGGCCGTGGGGCATTCATAGCCGAAGCAGTTGCGCGGAATCTTTGCACCCCCGAACGAATTAAATTTACACTCGGTCCATCACTTATTCGCCGAATACCGACCTTTGAACAAAATTGTCGACGAGCAATTCCGTAAGAATCATTATTCTTAAAAATTGTCTCCACAGCGAACGCGCGATGCTCACTCGATCACTGCGACTTCGTGACTGACAAATCCGCACAATCGATAATTCCAACGGCACCACCCTCCCTCCCCACCGTTTATTACTTATTGAAATGATCGTATTTAAAAATATAAATTTGCCACCAGACACCCTGTAGCAACGTACCGCTATGTTTGCACTAAGAATAAATTATTTCTTTTAAGAAAAATGCAATCATTTGATTGCAACGTAGAAAATTTACATTAAATTTTGCGCTCTAATTAATTTGTAATTATATTTGTGTGCACTAATTCAAAAATGAGGAGAAATAATTCTTTAGAAGCAATAAAATGCAATAAAAGGATATAATAATAAAAATTAATATTCAATTTCTTCAAAGCATTCGTATGCATATGTATAAGTGAACTGTATTAAAATACACAGGGAGCACTGATGTAGGAAGTTTAGCGACTTCCGAAAACTCATTCTTTTTAACATGTGTATAGATCGACGTTGTCTATTTCCTTGTTCACTTGGAATGATGTATCTTCTCTAATTCTTTCTGAATAAAAAACGTTACGAACTTTAGTCTGATTTGAATTTAATAATTACTAAACATTAATATTGGTTTTTCTTTCTTTAAAAACTTGAATTTTTTTTTCTGGTCTTAAGCTCAAGGATTGAAAAGAAAAATTGTAATTCAAAGGGTTCACTTATTACAAAAATAAATTTTAATTCATTGAAAGATATTCTAAATTAAAGTAGTTATTCATCAAACTCAACTCATCAACATCAACTCAAAATCTATCAAATCTGAGTTACATACATACGTTATTATTAATGAAAACCACAGATGTACATACATACATACTTACATATCATCACCTAAAGTGCAAAGTAACGTAATATCACTTCTAATAAGTTGCAGGAGAAGCAAAAAACTATGTCAAATGGAAAATATACTTAATTATTTTTTATCTTAGGTATAATTCTATTATTTTAATACCAGAAGCTTAAAATCGTGATGGCAAAAGTCGTTACGAATATTAATAAACACGCTGTAGAAGATTAAGCATTAATTGTCTAAAAACTACTAGAATAATAGTACTAGTGTAAACGGGATTAAAGTTTTTATAAAACCAAACTATTGTTGGCAAGTAGAGGTGCTTGAAGTCGTTCAATAGAACCACTTGCCTTTTGATTGAATTCTTGTCTAACGGCGGAACGATTCCGCTGTTTGTGCTTCAATACAACTTTTAGAATTTGATCTCTGAAATTTAATCTTTGATTTATAAATTGTAATTGATAATAAATTGGTTTTAAAGCACTAGTAGTATTAGGCCCAAATTCACAGTCATTAGTTAACTATTAGTAAACTAAAATGATAACTATTGTTTAACTAATACTTCATATTCACAGTGTATTGTTTAACTAACATTCTCAGTATAACCAAAGAATGGTCACCATAAAAATCTTTTAATTTTCAATATTGGTAGCACTGTTATAGCATATGGGTTTTGTCTACATTTGTTTTATTACTTTTTAAAAGTGGATAAAACAAGCGCGCGATCATCGAACTTTACCGCGCAAAATAGTGAAGTGCTGCTAAAATTGGTTCGGGAAAGCCAAAATATTATCGAAAATAAAAAACTGATAATATTATATATACAGTGCACTCGGGAAAACGTCAACACTAGTTTACGTCAACATCCCAAAACGTCAACCCTTAATTTTTTACATTGTCTACTCTAAAACGTCAACCAAACTACAAAGCTATAAAACGTCAACTTTAAATAAATCAAAATTTTGAATTTAGCAACAGTTAAAATACACGGTTTTGATCAAACACACACATTTATTTTATGAAATTAGTTCAGAATTTGGGTATTCCCCTTATAAATACGTAGAATAGAAAAGAAATTGCATCTCTGTGTGTTGTCTTTTTTATGTTCAGTTGCTTTTTTGTTCTCGGAAGTATTACATTAGCAAAATGTGCTCAAAACAACCGAAAGTGCTTAAATTACAAGAAAAGGCAAATATTTTGGATTTATTAGAAAAGGGTGCAAGTGCGGTAGCTTTAGCAAAGCAATATGGTATCTCAAAATCAACAATTAGCAAGGTAAAAATTAAAAAAAATAACATTTTGGACTGTGTTAATAACACAGTTTCCGGTCCGGGAAAAAGAAAGACATCATCAGAGTTGCCGAAAATGGAAAAGCGCCTGTATCAATGGTTTGTTAAGCAGAGAGAAAGGCATTATCCGGTTAATGCATTAGCGCTCAAACAAGAGGCTAAAGAGATTCATCTAAAAGTAAAAGAAAAGGAATGTTCTTTTAACGCAAGTGATGTATGGTTGCAAGGTTTTAAAAAAATATTTGGAGTTCGACTGCTTAAAATAACTGGAGAAAAGCTATCTTCGCAGCCTTTGCTTGTCGACCCATTGAAAATCAAGCTAAAACAAAAAATTTAAGAAATGGGTCTAGCAGCAAAAAAATCAGATCTAGTAGATTCGATGAAAGCTGTTACATTAAGGGATTGTGTTATGCTTTTAGAAGCCGCATGGAATAAAGTTAGCAAAGATACAATGGCAAACTGTTTTGCGTTTCACGGAAAATGAGACAGATCTGGAGGAAGAAATAAACTCGGAAACGCAACAACAAATGAAGCTTGCAGTCGATCTGCTTTATGTAATAAACCCTCAGGTTTGTCGCTTTTTAAAATAATTTTAACGACACAACCAGTAACTTTATAAATTTTTTTAAGGTTGACTATACAGTACCATCCATTCAGAAGTGGAATGAAGATGTTCTACTGGGTAATGTTTCTAATTCGTGTGAAATTGAGGAGTTAGAAGTGACCGATGATGATGACAACGATTTAGATACGAGTACAAATGTACAGACAATAAAACCAAACGGAGCTGTCGAAATATTTAACCGGGCTTTGGATTGGGCTCAATGCGAGAATGTTGAGCAAAATGACCTAAATGTATTAAGACGTTTACGAGAGAAAGCTCTCCTCCAAGTATTGAAAGGAAAAAACAACAGAAAAAAATAACAGATTTTTTTTAGATGCATAAGTATGTATGTGAAATGTGATCTGTTTTAAAATGTGTTCCTTTAGTTTTAGTTAGGCTGAAAGCCTTTTTTTGTTCTTTTTTTGTATTTGTTTATGTTTCGTTTTAGTTTATAGTCAATAAAAACGTTTTAAAGCACACTATCAATATGTTTTTTATTAAAAGTTTCTACATTCATAAACGTCAACAATTTGTTAAACGTCAACACTCGCGATTTAATTAGTTGACGTTTTCCCGAGCGCACTGTATATTATATTATGATGAATGATATCAAAACAAAAATACTAAACAAAAAGCTGTGAATCAAATATTATTGGTTAAACTATTGCTATTAGCTAACTAATGACTGTGAATTTGGGCATTAGTCTCGTTAGGGCATTAAGATGGTATAGGCTAGAGAGCTAATAATGGTGACTTTTATACTAGTAAAATAATATCTAGATATGTTTGATCTCCTGCAGGGCATAATCAAACTTTTATTAAAAATATGTGTAATTTGAATTTGAAGAGCAAAATCGACAAAATAAAAGAAAATAAATAAAATTTAAAAAGCATTTTATATACTTTAAGGTCGTTTCTAATTAACTACCAATAGTTGTATGTATATATTAAATAAATGTAAAAATTTTTTATTTGTTTCCAATTTGTTTGACTGTTGAATTATTAAACTGATAATAGTGCTGCCAACGCTGCAATTAACTGATTAAAAAATACATAAATGCCGCAAAAAAATAACAAACGGAACACACACAACAAAAATTACGACATTATTGTTTCAGTATCATTGCACATTTTCGTACCGCGATGTCGCCCGCACTTGTTTATTTTTTTTGAGTACACCCACTCTTACATTATCTCTATCTCTCTCTCTCACACAGTTTCTTATACGCGTATGGCTGTGCTAATGTATGTGTGTGCTAATGAGTGAGTGTTTATATACATATATATGGCAACAAAATAAAGAATAATAAAAACAACGAAATGCATTATGTTAAATACAATCACATTTCCATTTGTTTTTGTTTTTGCAATGCACATTTATGTTAATGTATTTACAGTTATTTACCTGTGTGTATGATTGCAAATGTAGGACAGTCATATGAATTTTTTATTAAAGAATTATTTTGCTTTCATTTTGTATATTTGGTTGAAGGTTTACGTATGTTGGTTGAAAAAAAAGAAAATAAATTAAAAATATAAGCACACATTTGAACAATATTTAGAGTGTCCCTTCATAATTTGTCCCATTTTTAATAAATTATACATAATTGCATAATTAATACACACAGCGCTTGTTAGAAGTATTCAGATTTCACTTGTAATTCAGTTGATTTCATTTGTTATAAATAAATTTCGGAAATTTTGAGGATATAAAAGACAAAAATACTATTAAAGAACTGAAAAAAAAATGGATGTATCTAAGTATGCATTATATTGTTACGTTTTACGTTTTAAAACGTGTATTTTTTATTTATTGCAATTTAGATTTTAGTTTCATAAACTTCATTATTCTCTTATTATAAGGTTTGTTCTCATTGTTACATTAAATGAACATTGTACGCAATAGAATTGGAAAAGTAGTGAATATTTATGTATTGAGTACTCAATATCAGATATTTTTGTGACTATTCCATGCAGAAAAGTAGTTAATACTTTCTACAGAGTTGTATTTTCCATCATATACTCTATAAGAACAAAATTTTAAAGGAATGAGTTTTTTTTATATCGATGAATTAATACATTATAATATTAAAAATTAAATAGCCCATAAATATAATTTAAGAAAGAAAATAGTATTTAAAAATTTAATGATTTTCTTTTTAAGAAAACTGGTCAAGTGTTGAGTAGTATTGGGTGGATACTTAAAATGTATTAAGTTGTATCGAGTATTTACATAATACAACTGTTATACTGCCTTTACCTCTAAATTTGTGTGAAAATTTTTTCGAATACATACATCCATATAAGATTTATATATTTATATTGAAAACGCTAACAACAAGAAATTAATATTGATTGAAATGCGCGAAAGAAATTTGGTTCTTTTAACACTATACTTGTAATAGCAACTTTTAAAATTACTTGTTAAAATTTTAAAAGTCTTCTTTGTATTTTTCAAGATATTGTTTTAAAGCCTTGTTTGTTTTTTGCATTTTCCACTTTATCGGGTATGTTCTTTAAACCGAATCCGCAAAATTTTTTTGTTTTTACACATACATACAAATACTTAGGTAATGAGAAATCACTCGTTTTTAAATCGACTCGGTTTACAGAACAGAACAGAACAAATTTACAATTGTCATATCGTTAAAAGTTACTGAATCACACTACACCACCCACTGCATTTGTTTTAACAATGTACATTTATATGGAATGTAAATGTGGGCGTATGATTAATATTTATAGTAGCATTTACAAGTATACACCACCGCTGTTTTCCTTACCATCTAGATTTGTACTGTAGAGTTGTATATGTGACAGCGCATAGAGAAAGGGACCTAAGGGTAAAAAAACGCAATTTTCACTTTTTTTTTTTTTTTGATGTGGACAACATCTGAGCATCGAATGAGACCGATCCCATGCCCCAAAAGTGTTCCCTCCCAGAGATATGCGCGTTTTATGATGTGATGGTACACCAAAGATACACGTATTTAAATCTTTAAAATGGCTCTCCTGAACAAAACCCTTAGGTCCCTTTCTATTTTGCGCGTCACATATAGAGTTTTATAATTTAGATTAATTCATATTTTATTTTAATGAAAGAATTTTTACAACGTGTTACTCTTACAAAAATCAAAACGAGAAACGTAAAAGAAAAGTTTATTGTCAAAAATCATAAGAAAGAAGACAATAAAAAATTATTTTTTTTTGCATTACATTATAAAAAATTGTTACCAGATTTTTATTATTGTTATTTAGTTCTATCTATTTAGTTATATAAATAAATAACATTGAGAGCGTTATTTTTAACACTCCCTCTTGCGCGCTAAATAATTTGAAAATTGATAAAAATTATATCTTCAATAAAGTTAATAATGAATGAAATTTTTTTAGATAATGCCTAATTTATTGAAAATTTTCCGATTTTATGTAATTTATAATATAATATGTATAATATAATATAATATATAATTTCTATAATAATAATAAAGAAATAGTAAATTCAGTGTAGAATGTGCCAATGTTTGCAAATTTGGATTAAAAATTTTTTACGAAAACTCAAGATCTTCTACATTAATGCTTTTTATGGGAGTTTCATAAAAAGAAATATTATAACCTACAGTGTATTACAAAAAAATGTCAAGAGAGTTACTTAGCTTGTTTACCCTTCGCTGTCTCAAAAGCAAAATAAATTAGGTGTGGCTTCTAAGCAAATTTTTGCTGAAACGGACTTCTACTTTTTATTTATAAGTGTTATGTTCGTAATTTTGTTTATTCATTATATACATAGTGAAAAAATTACGACAAGATATAGTCTTGATAAGTTATAATAAAATCACCGGTGTCGGTAGAAGATGTAGAAGATGTGGAAGAATGTCTGGTTGGCGTTGGCTGGAGGATTGCTGCTATTGGTTGGAATCTTTTAGAAGTATGATTTAATTTATCCTATTTCATACGGAAATCGAAAATACTTTAATTTTTGGTATATTTTGAATATATCTCGCGCTACCTAGCGGGTTCAAATGATATTTAAAGTAAGCAGTTCACCTTGTTACATACACGGATTAAATTTCATCAAAGTTATGGAAGTTTTTCTATTAAAATTTCATGTAAAAAAATAGTAGTCGTGGTTCTTCGGCTGTAGCTCGCAACCTATTGCATTGATTCGGCTAGATTTAATTAGCAACCGATTGAGGTCTACTATTGACCGACTGACACCAAAACGATTGCTGTGTGATGTGTAGTTTTGCCGGAAAGTTGATTTCAACGGACACACAGCCAGACGGACATGGCTCAATAAACTTCTCTATTCATCACATTTCTGAAAATATATAAATTTTTCTTTAGAAAGGAATATTAAAGGAATTACACACGGAATGGCAAACTTATATATACATTGTTAAAAATTTAACAACCTTTGGATATAATCAAATAAATTGATTTTGCTTAACTTTAAAAAATGCCAGTGTAAACATCATTGTTTGTGTTTTAAATCTTGTTTAAAAGAATCGCTAATGTAAATGCACTACAAGTGATAAAGTATATATTACAAAATAATACTATATTGACATACAGTAAAAGTTTAATCATATTTATCCAACAGTGTTGGAGAAATCCTATTAAAAACTAATAAGACAAAAAGTAAAAGTAAAGTTTGTGTAACCGCCATAAAAATGTCAATAACAGGTGACTACAATAGCAAAAAAAAAACTAATTTTGTTTAAGTATAGATTAATTGTTTTTGCACTGCTCACTCAAAACTGCAGTCTACAATAGCAAAAAAAAAAACATCCTCTCTAAAAATTAAGAAAGAGGCTGGCGACGGCCTCTTGAATACAAAACCTAAAATTTTTCCTGGGTTCAACCCCAGTTTCAGACTCATGAAAACATGTCGCATTTTTTCTTATGTACATTTGTGTGGCTTTGTGTCAGTTGTTGTCGGAAGGTTTCAGTGATGAAGATATAGTCACTGGACACTGACAAGTAACGGCTTCAGCTGTAACCAATTCACAGGCACATCAGAACGTCCTCCTTCGTCGGTATTGTGTAGCACCGGTGAAGTAAAATAATTACTAAAAACGGCCAATAAAATTAAGCTTAAAAATTTAATACGTCTCGTTGATATCAGAGAGACAATAACACTGATATAAAACAACGTGCAAAAGCAGAGTTGTAAGATAGTGATGCTTCACCTCCTGGCATTTCTCCTACTATCCATTTCCTATAGTTCCAGCACAATGCATTGCATGTGTAGGGGTCATCTCCTGTGTTCTGGGCCAAGACAAAAAAAGAAAAACAAGTAAAAATGTTATTATCGCGCCCTCTCAAATCAAACAAATGAGTAAAAATTATATTGGCGCGCATAAAATTAAAACAAATTTAGAAATTCACATTGTGTAAAATATAAACGAGAAAAATAATTACCTGATTAGTTCTGTCTACTTAAGAGTCAGGCAAAGTGCCGCCCATGGGCGCTTTGTTATTCTCTTAACCGCATTCTACATGCATCAATATTGCACTTTGTGTGCGTTTCTTTCCAAAAAATAGTGACACATATACGCTCTGTGTAATATAGATTTTCATATTTGATATTATTTTGAAACAGTTTGACGTAGTGTGGCAGTGTTATTGTCAATATTCATTTTATTACTGGTAACTTTAAGTGCATACCGTATTTATAACGCATTCTAAATAGAGCAAAAATTTTTGTAATCGAATTAATTGAAGTATATCGCTCATTGATTGCTTTGTGGGAAGTGCAAAGCAAAAAATATTGTGACAAAAATATAAAAAATATAATCAGTTTTTTTTTAATAAATAAACAGATATGCATTTTGCCGACGGTAACTACTATATGTTTACACTTGAGAAATCCCAAAAAAGAATGAATATTGATGAGAAATACTGACGTAGTGTGTCAGAGGCTTCAATATTTCTACTAACACAAAGACAAATATTGAAGCTGAATATTGAAACGTGTAGCATCCACTTTATTTACACGTAGTTAAACACACATTTCTTAGAGAAAACAACATTACTCATTCTGGCTTGAGCATTCAAAGAAGCTGGCTGTTTTATCGCTTGTTGCTTAAAATCAGTGTTGTAACAAAAAAAATTTCTCAGCCCACGGACCGCCGTCTACGCCTTCTCCCCGATCGTCAAGGAGCCAAGACCGCGAGTCCACGGTAGCGCTCGGTCTCACCTCCGCGATCGATACCCTTTCGCGCGTCGGACGGGGGACCTATTGTCTCTTATATTTTATATATATTTTATTATAATATACATAAAATTTTGCGTTTTATCATATATGTATGTATAATTAAATTTGTATATGAAGTAGTCTACACGATAACTATAAAAACAAAAAATTTTCCTGGGTTCGACCCCAGTTGCAGATTGAATCATAAAAAACTTCTTGCATTTTTTCTGATGTGTATTTGTGCCAGTTGTTGTCGGAAGGTTTCAGTGGCGAAGGCATAATCACTGGTCACTGAACAGTACAGGCTTCAGTTGATAGCAATCTACAGGCACATAAGAACGGTTTTCTTCGTTCGCATAGCGTAGCACCGGCGAAGTAAAATAATTACTACGAAGGCTACTAAAACTCCTAGTATACTAGTATAAAAACAAATAACGTGCAAAAAGCAGTGTTGTAATATAGGGAAAGTTAATTTTATTCATAATTTACTAATGAGCAACGAAGACCATTTCCAACTGCATGGGTTCGTTAATAGGCAAAAGTGCAGGATATGGGGTACGGAAAATCAAAGGGTAGTTCAACAGCTAGAATTACACCCACTCAATGTACCGTTTAGTGCGGTGTTTCGTCGGAAAACATAATTTTCCCATGTTTTTTTGAAAATGAACACGGTCTGGCCATTTCCATCACTGGTGTTAGATATCGGACACTCTTGGAAAATATTTTAAGAACAGACGTGGAAAACCATCCGCAAGTATGGTTCCAAAAGGATGAGCCACAGCACACACTGCGAGGGACACAATGGCTCATTGAGCTCAAACCCCTTCGGTCATTTTGGACCATCATATACTTATGAACATAATATGTACTACATATCGCACACCTAGTTCAGAAGTGACTCAAATCAAAATTTAAATTTTTCAGAAATTGAAAAAAACTGTTTTTGACACAATGAAAATAGTTCAAAACAAAAACTTTGGACCATTTCGTTGAAAATCCATATAGATTATGATCTAAAAAGTTATTTTTCTTATAGATAAACAAGTGTATTGTGTATAGTTTAAGCATATAAACTCGAAAAATGAGTGACTTTTGAACTAGGTGTGCGATATGATTTTTATATACATACTAGCTTTTACCAGCGGCTTCCATACCGTTATTATCTCCATCGGTTATACAGGCATACGCCGCCTCCCGGTTCTATTTAGAAAATATATATGTAGCATATGTGTCCTTCTAGACGCAAAAACATAAATACATTTAAATTTCATTAAAATCTGTTAGATGGTCTCGCTGCCGCGGAATTTGCCCTTACCTTCCCTCGTGGCCCTGGTTTTAAAGAAAGTAATGTCCTATAACCTTCCCTGAGTTACACAGACTAAATGTACCAAAATTCATCGCGCTTGGTCCACAAATGGCGAAGTTAAGCTCGTTTATATTATAAAATCTATTAAAAACCATGTAGCATAAAAAAAGAGTAGACGTAAAGGTGGGCGTGATTAAAAAAAAGTACCCTATAATTCATTCAAGAGTCCCAATTATATGGTGTGAAAATTTCATGAAGATCGGTCAATCGGTACCTATAAGGTACAAACAAACAAACACACAAAAAAACAAACAAACACACATTCAGCTTTATATATACAAGGTGGGCCAAAAGAAGTCATCCGATGTTGCTTGGCTCTCATTTTTTTTCTAAATGAAAAACTTCGATTCTGTTTTTGGATTATGTTTATCTGAACGTTTATAATTTTATTGGTCAAGTCGAGAAGATGATATCGGCCAAATGGGCGCCGTCATAATTGATTGCTATACGGTCTCGTTTTATGTCATTTTTCATCACTTCGGCGAGAACTTCGGGCGACAGATTCTCGCACTCGTGTCGAATGTTGTCCTTGAGGGCTTCCAGGGTCTCGGGCTTGTTCACGTAAACACGGGACTTCAAAAAATCCCACAAAAAAAGTCTGGAACGGTTAAATCGAGCGATTTTGCGGGCCATTGCAAATCGCCAAAATGAGAGATGAGGCGACGCTGGAACGCCGCCTTCAGAATATCGGTTGTGCCTCGCGCAGTGTGTGCCGTTGCTCTGTCCTGTTGGAACCACATGTCCTCCAGTCCTAATTCGTTCAATTGCTGCAGAAAAAACTCAGTTAACATGGTCCTATAGCGCGCATCGCCCACTGTTGTCGTTTGACCCGCGGCGTCCTCGAAAACGGGCGTTCCGGGCCCGGCCACTCTTGGCAGCGTCTCGTGTGGTCCCATACTCTTCAAGGTTGGTGGCCAAACGGAGCAGTGTTTGCGCAGTCGGTGTCAGACGACCGGAGAATCGGCAACGGAATTCACGCTGTGCCAACACCACAGACGAATTGTTAGGCAAAAAAATAGACACGATTATTCCGCGTTCTTGGGGAGTTTTTTGCTCCATGGCTTGTTCACTTGTATTCTACATCTGTCTAGTTCACAAATGACATTGACCTTGGCCGCCATTTGCAAAAATAAGAGCATCTTCCAATAGGCTGATTTCTTTTGGCCCACCTTGTTTATATGTATGTACAGTCGAACTTCTCTATAGTGAACTTCTCTATAGCGAACTTCTCTATAACGAAATCTTCTCTATAACAAATAAAATTCGTGAACACAACATTTTTGTGAGTATTTTCATACATTTTGATCTCCCTAAAACGAACTTCCCTATAGCGAAGTTGTCTCTGTAACGTACAATTTTTTAAGACCTAAATAGAATTTTTCACACTAATAATCTCTCTATTGCGAAGTTTTTAGCAATCGATTTTTTACATCAATTTAGTCACATATGTATGTATTAATAAATATAACGAATTTTCTCTATAACGTAAAAATTTGACGGTCCCCAACTGCTACGTTATAGAGAAGTTCGACTGTATGTACTGCATTCTATTAATTTTAAAGAACATTTTTTTTACTTATGCTGCGGATACTGAATATATATTTGGATATTCAAACTATAATATTTAACTTACTGTACGAAGTGCCATCTTGAGGCAAGTAGCATAAAACAAATTTCTTCTTTTATGTTTAGTAGAGACAAAATAATTTCGAGTTAATGGATGTGCGGGGAACAAGCACAGTTTTTAAAAAACACTAATAATGTTATTAATTTTATATTAATAAAGTATTTAATTGTGCTTATCACATAAAAAAATTTAAATAATACAGTGCAACTTCGATAATCCGGACACATATAGTTTTGGGCTCGCTCGGATTATCGAGTTGTCCGGATTATAATAGGAGACATTTTTGATATAATATAAGTGAACTAAATATGAATTTTCTCTTTTGTTGGAAATATATTTATTCAGAAACAAAGATAAAATTAAATAGAATCCATATTTTTACATCTATATATATGTAAATTTATGCATTTTATTAAAAAACAAATTTTTTTTATGCTGACTAACTTCGCTGAGATGGTTGAGTTGTGCCTTTTTTTCTAGCCTCTTCAGCAAGAGAATATCCAACATATCTAGGGTATTCTCTTCAGCCCACTGAATGCAAACTGCTAATCTTTTTTTGCATCTGCATTACAGATCTTTGTTTTTACTTCCATTGCTACTAAATCGTCTTCAGAGTCCGTAAGCAGCATTGACGATTCATTTCGTTTAGCGTGTTGTATTATTTCTTCATCGCTAAAGTCCAATGAAAACTCATTTGCACCAATTGCCCAATCATTGATATCTTCTTCAGTTATGTCATTACTGATGTTCAGAGCTCCAATAATATTTTGGATGGATTTTTAGTCAGTATGGATGCTGTGAGCCTGCAGGTCTTGGCGTAAAACCTGTAGTGGTATTATATCTTTATCTTCCCAGCACGATGCCAGTGCTGGCCATAATGCAGACCAGCGCTTTTGAATATTCCTTTCAGTAATGCTTTGCTATGCTAAGTCCAAGAAATAAACAGCATTTTTAAGGTTGAAATTTTTCAAAACTTTAACCACGTCGACATCATCATCCGTTTCTGATAAAATGTGTGACACCAATTGTTTTCTATAAGTGACCTTTAAATTTCGTATTAAATTTTGATCCATAGGCTGCAATATTGCCGTACAATTTGGTGGTAAAAAAAGAACTTAGAAATTCGGGTCAAAATTAATTTCATCCGCTTTAGGATGTGAAGGCGCATTTTCTAATATTAATAATGCTTTCAGTGGTCTGTTAACCTGTGTTAGAAATGTTTTTACTTCTGGAATAAAATGGGTTTTAATTAATTCTAAGAAAAGTGTCATTGACATCCATCCTTTATTAGTTGCTTTGTATAACACTGGAATCTTACAACATTTAAAGGCTCTTGAATTAGAAGATTTGCCAATAACCAAAAGAGGAAGGAAGCTTATGTGTTCCTGCAGCAGTTGAACATGACATAAATGTTACACGATCTTTGGAAATGTTTCACCCTGGAGCTGATTTTTCTTTTGCATCCCCCCATGTGCTGCCAGGCAACACTCTCCAGAAAGCAGCAGATTCGTTAGCACTGTAAACCTGCTCCTCACTTACATCCATTTCAGCAACAATGTCAGCAAACTTTTTTTTAAATGTTCTACGGCGCTTTCATCACTGGATACTTTTTTACCACAAATTTTTAGATACCGAATGCCATGTCGTAACTTAAATTTATCTAGCCAGCCGAGATCGCAGAAAAATCATTCTTTTTTGTCATCTTTACATAAAAGAATTTGGCCTTTGCTTTTAAAATTTCTAATGAAATCGGGATATGATTTCTTCTTTGCTGCAAAAACGAAGTGTAAAGTGCTTTTTCTACTTCAGGATTTTCAGATTTTTTCATAACTTTTTCTCTTTCCTAAAAAATTACATATTTATTTTATAAATACGGTTTATAACTTAATTTTGGTTAAAAATTTACCGAGTCCATTATAGGTATTCGAAATAAATTGTTTAATCTTCTCCTTATTCTTTTTAATATCGCAAATCGTTGATTTGGGAACATGGAATTTTTCAGTAACTTGTCTTATAGTTTTTCCCTTATCAAAATTTTGTAAAATATCACACTTTTCCTTTAAAGTTAGGGTTTTATGTTTGCGTTTTTTATTTAAAAACTTGGCGCTTAGTACAAAATTAGAGAAACACGCTTACGAGATGAAGAGTAGACACTGAAGTAATGACATTGCAAAATGTTTATTATAGAGCGAATAACATGTGTAAAAAATAACGGTAAAACAATTGTTTCATTTTTTTTTTGCATTAAAAAAAAGCATGTCCGAATTTTTAAATTGTACGAAATGTAAGAGCATCCGAATTACTGGAGTGGCCGAACTAGCACATGTCCGGACTATCGAAGATGCACTGTACTTATAGTATATTAACTGAATTTTTTTGGGAATATCTCCCTATATACATATATGATTTTAATTTCTAAATTGTGTTAAAATATACTATATGAAAATATCATAAAGCATGTAATAATACATTTCATATATTTTTCAGGAAAAATCACAATTTTGAATTTAGAATCGTGTATTATATTTATAGTCTTAAGTTCTCTTAAAATTTTATGTTTGTAAATTACGTAATATGAAATTAATGAAGTCTCAATAAAACTAACCAACTAACTTTATAGAATTAACAAAAGGAGTGTTATTTTTTTAATTTTTGTCGAACTTTATTATAGAAATTAGTGGAGTGGCGTGAGATCTTACTTATGAAAATGAAATTGTTATACCTATGGCCAAGTCCCCAAAGCAGTCCACCAACCAAAACGTCAATAAAAACAAATATAAGTTGTAGTTTATCCGGGCAGATATAGTTTCTGCCTTTGTCCGGATTACAGTTAAACAACTTTTATAAAGTCAATTTATAGTTATTATTACTTTTTATTTCCAACAAAAATTGAGTTCATCAACAAAAACCAAATAAGTACTTTTTAAAATTCATTAATTACACTTAATTTAAAATATCTATTGCATGAAATAAGAACTTATTTTTTTTGGGAACGCATATTTCTATGCAATTTATCCGCTTTATTTTTAAGTTCTTTCAAATATTAAAATTTCCTTTTCTATCACTTTGGTTTGTTTTGTCCCCGTCCATATTGTGAAACATTTGCTGCAAAACTTTTGAGTTTGGGAAGAGGAGTGGAAGTATGTACGCTGTTTCATGTACATGCAGCTTTTGTTGAATTTCTTATTTACATCTTTTGAGATGAGGTGTATTTGACGTTTCATTTTATTTCTTTTCGTTTGGTATACTGTTAAGATCATCATAATAATAGCTACCCTGTTTTATTGTTAATTTTTTGTGAAATATAATCAAAAATTTAAAAAAAATATATAAAATTATATAAAAATTATTATATAATTTTTCTTCTTAGCGTCCATTTTGCTTCAAATTATACCTTGTGCTTCAAATGTGTATCCAAAAAAAAATATTCACACCTTCTATCACAGGGTAGTTCTTTTATATTTACATTCGGTATTGAGAAATGTCAAAAAAAATTAAAGAAAGAAGATAGAAGGGAGGAATAAAAAATACTAAACATGAAGCAAATGTTTCATGTATGGACACTGCTGAAGCTTCAAAAGAGAATTCAAAAAAGTTTTGCAGCAAATGTTTCACAATATGGACGGGGACTTTCGAATTCTTTTGTTTCTGCTCATACAAAAATATATATTTATTACGTATATGTAGCTATAAAATAACGGCAAAAAATATATATACATGTATGTATGTATATGTATATATAATAAAAAGACGCTTTGTTCGGGCTACAGAGAAAATTTTATTAACTTTTCGAAACAAGGAATTGTCAGGGTTGGGGGGGTTGTACTGTATTTTTGGAATAATAATGTTACTAATTTTTTTTACCACTTTTTAATTAATATTACGTTAAATAATATAATAATTACCTCTAATTTTTCCAGGTTAAAGTTTTTAAGCTAATTTTGCAATATTTCGCTGCTCCTTTTAAATATATTTTTAAAATTCACATTGACTGTGAAAAGAAAAAATTTAAACATATTCTATAAGTTCAAAATAAAAATATTGACAGCCGTATTCATGAAAAGTATATCTTGGATTAGAAATAGGTTTAAATACATATTTGATTTTGTATTGAAATTTCTTTTTGAACTAAATCCAAAATGCCCTCTATGAATATGGTAAGAAAGTAAAATTAAAAGCAGTTTAAATATTTAGAATTTAATCGAACTACAGTTATTACAAATGAATTAAAATTTGCTGTCGTGTTCAAGTCCAGAGTTTCTTTTTTATCTTAAGCCGCGTGTCCACTAGCAAGTCACTTGTGGAAGAACTTCTGCAAGCATTTGCTTCAGTGTTTCCACTCAAACCGAAACTTGCGGAAGTCTGCTTCCAGAAGTAGTTTGTAGAAGTTATCACGACGAACTTGCTGCAAGAAATTGCAGACGTGTATCCACACAATGTGAGTACTGCTTGCAGTAGTTTGCTTTTTTACAAATGACAGTATAAAAATGTCTTGTGGCAAAATAAGATTGGCAGCTGCCATCGCAGCATATTTAATTAAAAAGAAACAAATTAAAAAAAAACAAAAAGAAGTGTTTGGGTGAAAAATTGGGTGCTGTGGCGCGTAGATTTAAGTTTCCAAAATACATTACTTGATTCTTTGAGGACGTGTCCCATAATTCAGGATAACATTCTTGTTTTTCAATTACCAAATGTGTTTTTTCACTACTCCAAACGAATTTATTTTTGTCCATTTTTATAAATTTTGAAAAGAACTCAAAAAAAACGAAAAACAAAACTGAAAACAGAAGAAAATAACAAACCGTTTACTCACGTATACCCGACTTCTTCTGCAAGTCTTCAAAACACTTGTAGTTAATAGCAAGTCGTTCAAGTTACTTCCAGCAAGCAACAAACACGTGTTTCCACATAATGAAAGGCTAACTTACATTTTTCGCCGCTTCATACTTCATATATAGTCGGCAGCACTGAATTTACTTTAAAATACATTGATGAACTTAATAAATTTACGTGCTCTCTAGGACAAGGTCTGAAAGTTACACTATTGGGTATAATTGCTAGAAGTAAATTAAAGGTGTTATCGCCACCAGAAAGGTGTTTTACGTAAAGTAAAACATGTAAAGAAAAGTAATACTATGTGCACACGACAATATGAACCAGTTGGTTCACCCTCTGACCCGCGATTGCCAACAATGGCGTTCACACGACTGTTCTTGTCCAGTTCGTTACTTTATTTTCTCAATTTTCTATTTCTTTGTATTTTTTACACATATGTAATTATTTACTACGTATATTATTTATTATTATAGAAAATGTTTTCATTTTTTTTATTTCACACACTTTTTATTTTCTTTATTTCTATTTTGTTTTTTTCAGTTAGTTCAGATAAACTAGCGATATTTTGTTAAGAAAAGTAGAGATGACAGTAATTTGTACGTGGTTCGTACTTGGTTCAGAATGAACCACCATTGTTCGCTCTTATAATTTTGTATGGCGAACCAAGTAGTTTCAATCATGGTTGTGGTACGAACTACAAATGAGAGAGCGCACCACGAATATTGCTATCCGTGTGAACAGGGTATAACGAATATGAAAGAATGTTGCACAAATGTCCTAATATTTTCAAGGAAATAGGTAAATGTTTCGGTGAGGTTGGAATCAAACTTAAACCGAATCATAAACCAAGAAATGTTGCAGTGCCACTCTTGTTGAAACTTAAGAAACAATTCCCCCGCTTAATTAAATTGAAAATTATAGAACCTATTGAGCAGGTCACGGAATGCGCAAGCCCGATTGTCGTATTACCGAAACCAACCCACTAGATACATCTTTCGGTTGATTATACACAATTGAACAAGGCCATAATGGGCCCGTATTTTCCTAGTGAAAAGATCGAGATGAAACTGGCTACAATTAAAAATGTACAGTATTCTTCAAAAATCGTTTGCAATAAGCGATTGTATCAAATAAAGCTTCGGGAAGAGTTCCAACATTTAACTTGTTTCATATGTCATTTTGGCATATTTATATTTAAACCCCTACCGTTTGGAATTTCATGTGCTAATGTATGTGAAAAGTTGTTTATTAAAACTTTTTGAATCCAAATCATTTTGATGGTTTAAAAGTAAAGTGAAATATAAGTGTCATTTATACATATTTGCTTGACAATAGTAATTTACTTTGAGATTCTAAAATAAAGTAACGTCTTTTCTTAAATATTTGCATTCAAATTAAAAATCATTAATATATTGTTAGTGTTGTTAGTATCAAATATCAAAACACACATACAATTAATATTAACGAATTGTAGTTTTAAAAGTTCATAAAACTATTGACAGATTAATCAATTTTGAATTTTAAATCCTTTTCAATTCACAATTAAAAGTGCTGTCTAATTCTTACCGTTAGTAGCGCATGTTCTTATTAACATTAAAACTAGGCAGCACAATTTATGTGTTATTAATCTTTGATGCATAATACTATTCAATAGAGAAAAAGCAGCATTTGCATAAAAAACTATTATATTTACGACGCCTTTCGGAAAAATTATTTTTATTTTAGTTTACAGTAAATTTTATACAGAAATAATTGTAAAGTACAAAGAAAAGAATTTAATTTTTATATTGTAAAGTGAAAAAGGATCATACATAACTCCCTAAAGAAGAAAAGTTAAACAAACCATTTTCAACAATAAAATCCAAAAGTAGACAAGAAATTAGTAGGTAATTAAGCGAGTAACAACCTAAAGGTATGGCTCATGGGTGCAGGTTTTTTTAATATTGTATAAACTAATTTATCTCTCAATATTTTGTGGCTTTAAATTATAACCAAAAATGTTTGTAAAATGAGAAGAGATAAGCAAAAGTTACAATTACAAAAAAAATCCACCCCTTTCGATTTCTTAAAAAAATCAATTTTACTTAAACGTCTATTAAGACAAAAAATAAAGCAGAAATAAGTAACTGCTCGTCTTCATAAAAAACACTCACATATGTTAACAAAAGTAGGCATTCATTCTCTTCAATAAAAATATAAATCCTGTTCTTTGTTCCCTTTAAACTTGTTTTAAAATAAGTAGCTGGTAAAAAAAACTATCCACCAGTTTTAAGTCTGAAAAATAACAATAATCAGCTGTTAAGCGAGTTAAGATATTCTTCCTAAGTTAATTTTTTACTTTTAGTTAATAGTATTTAATGTTGCAGTACGCCTTTTAATTGCTCTTATTGATCAAACCTACGACAAATATAGGATTTTCGACAACTCAATCATTGTTGTTGTTATTGTTTAATTTTCATCTGAACTTTACATGGGGTCATTTATGAGATAAAAGAAAAACATTTTACATCGAGGTGTGTGAAGTGCTTTTGTTTAGATGTGTATTAAAATATAAAAGATATAACAAACGACATTCGATTCTTAATTTCTACCTAAAAAATAACTGCATTCGGAACATTTTTGTGTACTTCAAAAATAAAATAAGTTGTGCAAAAGCAGAAAAAAAATTCGACTATCATGTCAGCCGATTCGGATATGGAATATTCTGATAACGATTGCGAATATGATGATTATTATAATTCTGGTAAGTTTTTAATAATTAATTAATTTAAATGTCATTCATTATACATAATTTGTACATTTTAAAACTAATGATACTGTCGTGTATTAAGAGCCAAAAATTATTTATGAACAATTAATTCAGAAATTTTATATACATTATGTACTATTTATATACGGTAGTGCAGAAATCTACTCCATGTAGGATTTTTTTTTTTAAATTTCATTTAAGTACATATGAGTCGTTCAGTGGATAAAGGGAATGAGACCATTTTTGGCGTTTTTGAGATTTAGCGTGGATACACTTCCTTTTATGACTAACAATGTATGGTAAAAATTTTGTTTTAAAATTTCAAGGGAAGATCCCTTTTAAAGACAAAACATTTTTTTGTACGAATCACAAAATTTTTATTTTCAGTGGAAAAAGGGAATAAGTCCACGCTTGCATTTATATTGCATTAATCACTTGTTAACTTTGCTTTTAATCACTCTTATTTGTTTCTATTTCTTGTCTCTGTTCGAGTTTTTGCTACCTGCCAATTTTTTATGTTCTTTAAATTGTTGTTGTACTTAGTTGTTTCGATTTGCAAAAAGCCTTAGCTTTTCCCAAGTTAACCACATCAAGTGCTTATTACAAGCGTAATTTGTACGTATATAACTAAGGATTCCATGAGTTTCAAAACAATGCTAGAGACATGTTTGTTTGGCCAGAAACTGAGGGATCAAGAGGCTCGCAAGAAATCGCATCTTGTTTGGTCAAATACATAAAAATGTTTGCTGATACACACGATCGGATTGTTTTGTGGTCTGACTCATGTATTGGACAAAATAGAAATATCAAAACTGTCTTAAGTTTACTCCAATTAGTTCAAAGTACTGATATAAAAGCTAAGTCGATTGAAATGAAATTTTTAGTAAGCGGACATACCTACTTACTAAATGACGCCGATTTCGCCATTATTGAGTCTAACGCAAAAAAAATTCAGCACATTTATTCGCCAAATGATTGGATAAATATAATCGCAACATGCAAAAGAAAGGAACAGTTTCGAGTGGTTAAAATTACCCATTTTGATTTTTTTTTCTCTAGAAAATCTTTGGAAAATAACGTTTGCAATCGCAAAACCAATACTGCGGGAAAACCGGTAAACTGGCTCCAAACGAGATGGATCAAACTAGAGAGATCGAAACCATGTGTAATACAATATACAATATATTTTTTTTGTTATTTTTTGTTTTAAAAAGAAGAAATTTTTTAGGTTATTTTTTTAAGTTCATTAAAAATAAAACTGTGCGAATGCATTGAACTAAAAAACAAATTATCTGCAGCCTTTCTTTGCAAAATTATAAAAAATGTACTCTTTCCAAAATATACTAATTCAATTAGAACACTACGCGAGGTAAGCCAATATTTAGATGGATATTTTTTTCGTTTTATTTCGGAACGTATGCTCAAAGTCAAAACATAATTAATTTGCATTTTTACGCTATCGATTTTAACAACAAAAAAATTGGTGGACTTATTCCTTTTTTCCACTGAAACTCTTATCAATAAAAACGTATCTGTATCATATTAACAGGTTTTGTGAACACATACACTTACATACTAACATTATAAATTTACAAATTGTAAAAGAAGCCCTAATAATTAATTTTGCAATTTTAGATTTGAGTTTTGTTGTAACTGCTAGTTTTAAAGTCAACGTCAACTGTTCTGTCGTTTTTCTCCATTTAAAATTTTTGGACTCATTCCCTTTATCCACTGAACGGCTCATATGTATATATGTATGTATGTACATAGTTTTTTTTCTATTGCTAAGACTTTAAGTATAGATCTCATTTTAGACGATGTAAATTTATAGCATAAAATAAATATGAAAGAACGCACTACATTCAAATAGGAGCATAATATGTACTCGGTATTAAAACAAATTTTGTTAACAACTAATGCATTTTGTCACAAATGCATTTAATTTTAAATTTTACTTGTTAAACTCCATATCGTCACATAAAATGCAAGAAACCCAGCAAGGTTGCCAAGTTGCTGGATGTAAAGGTAAATAAAGGTCCCAGCCCACTTTGGTCCCAGTGTGGTACCTGTTGTGGGAAAACTTTCACGTGTTGTAGTGATACAAACGACAGTCTCTACTAGGAATCGAACCTAGAAGCCCCAACTAATCAACTAGCACACTACTAACATTAAAAAAATTCAAAATTCACTTATTAGTTCTGCGTGGTTATTCTCTATTACAATGCGAAAGAAAAATAGTACGAAATCGAACGATTGGTACTCCCTAATCTGTTTGCGCATTTGCCTTTCGCATTTATTATATTCCTTTTCGTAAGTCCGGTATCACCGCAATCTGCAATGCGAAAGCGTCTGCCGAAATCGTTCGATAAGCGCAAATATCTTGCGATGGGTAAACGCAAATGGAAAAAACATGTAAGAACGTTGAAAAAATATTTATATTTAATATGATTCTAATTGTGCTTTTTCCCTTAAAAAATATATGTGAAATTTATTATTACATACTTTATGATATTCTCATAAAGTATTTTTTTACAAAAGCAAACTCAATAACTGAGGAGGAAAGCGTATCCATATAGTAATATTTCGCTATAATAAAATATAATATATAATATATTTGATATTTAAATTGTTAGTTGTAGGCAAACATAAAAAAAATACAAACCAAACAACGGCAGTGGATTTCATGCTGCAACATAGCGGCATGGCCAATGGCCAGTTGCAGTCTGCAAATGCCAAACAAGCCGCAAATAATTTGTGGACAAAATGTATGTTCCAGGATATCAAAATAATTATTTTCGTGTAATTGCAGTTAAAACAAAATGTTACAAAGTTTTAAATGTAATTGTACTAAAGAAAGAATTCTTTCGACATCATAGAAAAAGGAATAAGTTTTAAGAGTATATTATAAGTTTATTAAAATGTAGTTCTTATTCAGATCTGTGAAGAAAAATAATTTACACACAAACCGATTGAAAACGATAAAAGATGTGATGAGTTTTTTTTTTATAATCGTTCTGTCAATCACTTTCAAATTTGATTTTAATAGTTTTTTCAACAATTTTGAGACATTTTTTCAAAACTTTATTATATCTATATATAAAAAGAAGTGTACACTTTGATGTTACCACTAACTCCGGAAACGGGTCGACCGAGTTCAACCAAACTATTTTGCAAAACTTAAAGAACAACTTAAAAGCAAAAAACTAGAAATGTAGGTTAATTCTAATTAGGCTGACCACAAGCCTTATTTTTTTCTTATTTGATTTCTATATGTATAACACATTCTTCGGAGTCTGATGAGGATAAATAAAATATCATTAATTCGAACTATTATAATCACAATAAAGTTAGAACAAATGAAGATTTTGAAAAACTTGCTGCGTGTGCTTCTTAAGCACACTTGCGCCAAGATTTTCATCCAGTATTTAGAAGATTATTTTATTTTATTCACCATAAGCACCATGTTATATAGTGCTTATAAATAAATATATATATATGTATTTTTTTTGTACATACTTTGTGATGAAATTGTTAACCAACTACTTTAATCATATATGGCCCTATGTGCTCGATTAAATTAAAAACTAAATAAATGAAAATGAAATGAATTATGATTCAGATTCTTGCACAACTCTGCAGTTGCGTGTAAATTATAAAGCAAAGTTGCGGCGTCTCTGATGTTTTTTTGACGCATTATTTTTAAGCTAATGGAGCCGTTTTATTTATTATTTTACTTCGCCGACGTTTTATTGCTCAAATACCAACGAAGGAGGTGCTGTAGCACAGAAAACTCAGAAAAAACTTTTTTCTGATTTGACCCGGCTGGGAATCGAACCTGGGTCTTTCTGGTTGCAGAGCCAACACGCTGACTAATCGCCATCTCAATAATTCCAAAAATAACAGTTAGACCGAAAAATGATATTTAAAATAACTTAATTTTGCGTAACAAAATCGAATACGTCGTTTCAAAATTATGATAAGATGTGTTAAGCAACCTCTCCAAAAAACTCATATTTTAGATAATGAATTCTAAAAAAAACTTATCCGTGGAATCTGAAATACTTATGATTTTTGTAGTGAGGCGACCATAGCACATAAAAAAGATATAGTTGTTATCCAAAGTTTTCTTGCTTGTTGCATAGTGTTATCATGTGGTCAGTAGTGAAACAATTTTGCACAAAATGGTAAGTCTGAACGTACTACTTTCATTCCTACTAAGTTAAAAATTCATTATATATCTGCAACCGTTCCATCTTAACAATTAATAAATAATATTTCTGTCCTAATATGCACCCACGAGTCTATCGTATAGCATAGTTTGAAGTCTATCCATTAGTCAAACAATTATTAAAATCGCTCTATCCGTTAACGGCTTATAACGTTTCAGGTACTTTAAAATAATTAGGTCTGTTTCAGGTGCATAACAAAAGCGCACGAACTCGCATAAATTTACCCAAAAGCATTCCAGATATTTTTTGTGCAATTTTAAGAGAAAATGAGAGAATAAAATTTTTGATTTCCTGTACAATGTTGCACGAACTTTTTCCTTGAGTAAGTTCGGGCTAGAATTACATTATCAGCTGTTTTTTATTTACATATGAAACTAAGAAATTAATCAGAAAATTAGCAAAAAAAAAACGAAAAGAGTTTTTAGTTAAAAATTTATGAGAAAACAAAATAAAAGATTCTTCAGATAAACTTGAAAGTTTTAAGGACATATCGACCTCTGTGCGCAAAATTATCGTATGTTACAAAAACTAAATTTTACAGGAGAGCGTTTTTATTCCTTTTTTTTATTTGCCTGACAGTCTCAGTTGTCAATTACGATAAAATGTACATAGTGTTATCTGCATAACTATGACAATTACCGCCATAATACTTTATCAGCAGATGAATTCATGGATTTAGAACCAATTTGCAAAGAAAAGTCGATTTCGAAAAAAGTGTAACATACGATAATTTCGCGCACAGGGGTTCCTTTAAGACTGCGTCATGTAGCGAGCTTGGAATAACTACACGTTGACCTTTAAATAAAATTTTTTTATCAATTGTATATTCTAAAGCGTGCGTATTGTTTTGCAAATCAAATGAAATTTTTGAAAGTACACTATCTTTTTGGGTTTCTTGTTGATTTGTTTGAAATTTTAATTTTGTTTAGGCAATTTGGTTGATAGAGGCACTGCATATTTGATGAACTTCTTCGCCTATCGGATTTGTTGTAAAACGTTGTAATGGTGATCTTGAGAAACAGTCTGCTGTTACATTTTCTGAAGAGCTCTTGTGTACAATTTCGTAGTTGTATCCACTTAAAAAGGCTGCATATCTTTGCAACCTGAATGATGTCATTTGCGGCAATTTTGAATTATGGTGAAAAATTCTCACCATAATATATATGTAGGTATTCATGAAAATGTTGAAGCTTCCCTATCCAGTTCTGAATAGTTTTGCTCTGCGTTTGTTAAGGCCCTTGATGCAAATGCAATTGGTCTTTCCTTCCCTTCTAAAAGATGAGATAGAACGCCGGCTATACCGGTAGGGCTTGCATCGCACGCAAGTTGGATGGTCACTTCGGTGTGATATGGCATTAATACTTGCAATTTCTTTCTTAAGTACAGCGAAATCTTTTTTACACTCAGACGACAATTTAAATATGACATTTGCATGCAATAATTTACGGAGCGGTGTAGTTAGGTTCGAAACATTTAATATGAACCTGGAATAGTATGTCACCATTCCAAGGAATCTTCTTACATCATCGACTGTCTTTGGTTCTAGCATTTGTAAAATTGATTCCACCTTTGACGAAGACTTATGCACTTTGTTATGTTCTATTGTATGCCCTAGAAATTCTATCTTATTTTTGAAAAATGAGCACTTGGATCTATTTAAATGCAAGTCGAAGTTGCTCTAGACACCGTTTTAAATTAATTGAACATTCTTCTATTGATTTGCCACATACGATGATACGAGTATCATCAAAATAATATTCTGTATTAGGAATGTCACGCAAAATTTGGTCGATAATCCGATTGAATTCGGCAGGTGCCGTTTTGATTTTGAAAGACAGTCTATCCATTCTGTACATACCACGATGTGTGGATATGGTTTGTATTACACTAGACTGGTAAGTGGAGGTATGCTTTCTATAGGTCAAGCCGACAAATGTACTTTGCGTTACGCAGATTGTTAAAAATGTGTTAGATTTTTGTGATTGGATAATGAACGTCAACTGGGCGTTGGTTTACACCGACTTTATAATCTACGCATAAGTGTATTTCACTATCCGCTTTAAGAATCACCACAAGTGGTGAGCCCCAATCACTTTTTGAAATTTTTGATATAATACCCGCACTTTCCAGACTATTTAATTCGCTTTCAACGCGTATGGAACCTGGCGTTCTTTTGTATATGTTAGTTTAGCAGACTCACCGAAAATGCATCCGATCTCCTGGAAAACATCTGCGTACTGGGCCATGATTTCTTAAAAAAAAAACTTTGGCTAAAGAATACATTATTTAAATTCTCACCTGTATCTGAACCGTCCAGGTCAGTAAGGTTGATTACAAGCGCTAACGGTTTTGAGACTATTTCATCAAATTTTGCTGTGCTTGACTGTATAAGTTGCTCACGAATTTCGCTATTAGTTACCCCCTAATGAACTGGGGTCGTAGAAAAATGTCGGCGATAGAAACTTGACATGCACATGTTGACGTAAAATTACATTCAATTATTTCTGATCGCAAAGAAGCCATTAACTGTTGTTCACTTTGATACTTCGATAAAAAAAAAACGGTGTTGAGCCACTAGCACGTTCGTCTTCGGGGAGAAATGCTTTTCTAAAACTTCTAACAGCTCGTTGAATAACATGCTTGACGGTGCGTTGGGATCTGTTACTGCTGTAATGGTGTTAAACTGTTTCGTGCCAATTGAATTAAGCAAAAGCTTGATGCAATATTCATTGTCTGTGCTGATACCTTTCATTTCGGTGTAGTTTTTGAATAGTTGTATATAAATTTTATACGTCTCCTTAGTTGAATCGAATGCATCGAAGTTTGCCTCTAACGATGTATTTGTCAATGAATTTAGCGCTGCACTAGATGTAGACGTCGCAGACTTAGAGATTTCCTCCAAATTTTTTTTTTTGAAAATCTATAAATTGCTTAAACTGAGCAGGATCCATTTCGGATTTAACATTAACTTGCAATGAGCTTGCATCTATACTTGTACTTTATTAAATTTCTATTTAAATCGAGTTCATAAACTAAATAGACAAGACACAAAAAATTTTAGTGCTGCCAGGTCAACTACTTCGTGCGAGAGGGACAACAAATATTTGTAAAATTGTTGATTTCTTTCTCGTACGAACATAGCGTAATTTTCCTTTGGTTGACAGAAAATAAATTTTTGTGTAAGATATTGGAGCAAATTTGAAATAATTTTCCATTTTCCTGTTTTCTGTATTCTGTGGTAATAATTAACTCAATATGCTACCATATAATATGACTTTATTATGAAAACTACAAAATGGAGAATGAAATATGTATATATACATATATAATAAAAAGGAAGAATGAATATGTACGAATACTATAAAGTGTGCGGGTACATAACAGAGATGTACATGAGTTGATTCACTTTTTTTTTATATGTATCAGAGATGTGCATGAACACCATTCAAATGACATATTTATTATTTTGCAAAAGTGAATACTGAGTTATCACTATACATAAACTAAACGAAAGCTGCCATTGCATGATTCACCACAGCAAGTGGTTTGTTACAAAATGCATGTAATTGCTTGCTTACTCTGTAAGATCTTACCATTCACAAAAGCATTGAATCAGTATGAGTGTTATGAATATACGCAGAGCTTTTTGACTAAATATACACTTTCCTATATACGTATGGTTGAATTAATTAAAGACTATATTTATGGGGATATTTATTGCATATTTCTTTTTATTTTGTTTGTTAGTGCTTAAACATATCGACCCATGTGCGCGAAATTATCGTATGTTACAAAAACTAAATTTCACATGAGAGCGTTTTTATTCGTCTTTTTCTTATTTTCCTGAAAGCATTAACTGTCCCATACGATAAAATGTACATAGTGTTATCTCCATAACTATAACAATTATCGCTATAATATTTTATCTGCAGATGAATTAATGGATTTAGAACCATTTTGCATATAAAAAAGTCGATTTCGAAAAAAGTGTAACATACGATAATTTCGCGCACAGGGGTCGATATGTATTATAATAATGATAATGATAGAAAAAATAAGTGCAAATTCCAGCCATTTTTCATAGATTAACAAAAGAAATAAGGTAATACTTCATATTCAATATTTTATTATTTAAAGATAACATAAAGATGCATATCAGAGATGTACATGAGTTGATTCACTTTTCGCCACTGAAACCTTGCGACAACAACTGACATAAATTCACATCAGAAAAAATGGGAAATGTTTTCATGAGTCTGATCCAGGAAATTTTTGGTTTTTGGCAGACTACTTTGACCATTGCCACACTCAAATTTAATGTAAAATTTTAAAATGTGAAAGATAAAACTCATATCGCGAATCGAGTTTAATTTTATTTGTTTTGTAAGAAAAATTTTTTTATCTAAAACATGTTTTTTTCTTGTTTATTACTATCTATGTTTGCATATATGTGCATATAGTATGTATCTGTATATGTTTATTTTTACACACCTTCTCCTGACGACAAAATTGTTTTCGTTGTAATATGTAAGTATATGTACGTGGAAAAAAGTTGTTTTCCGGTGTGTATTTTAAAATCCAGAGGTTTGTTCTCTAAATTGTGAACAGAATGTTTGGTTCCCTGGTTTTGACTTTCATACAAAAATGTTTGTAAAAGGAAGAAATTGTGTTTCAATCAATTGTGTTCAATTCATTTCATCGAATTACTTTAATCTTTTAAGAGGAGCACAAAACAAATATATTGCAATTGCAAACGGATAGACAAAGCTAAGAACCAAAGGAAATATACAAAGGTATCATACAAATAAGCGAAAGAAGTAATTCATACAAACATATTTTTATAAATAAAGCAGGAGTAATAAAATTGTGGTTATTGACCTGTTCCTCAGAGAGTAAAGTAAAAGAAATATACCTACATAACGATAACAATATCAAATAAACGTAATCACTGTTGTTTATATTTTTTTTTTGGTTCTGTTGAAATTGGTCGATTTTATAGTAAAAATTACACCACAAATCATTTCTCATTAGTTTAAAAATGTTTGTTGTATAAAGCCCTGGTAGAGCTAAGTGATATATCTGGGGCATAGTATAGAGGTTATTTGGGGCTTCACTGTAGGTATAGATTGTCTGTTGGACAGCTGATGTGGTCTGGGGACGAGGTCTGGCTTAATGAGATTCACAATGGACCCGATGGATCTCCGGGTGGAGGTGTTCCAATTGCAATTTCCAAATAAAATGTAACCCATGTTAAAAAAAGAAACTTTTGACCGTGCAGGCCATCCTTTGAACTGTCCACAAAATGGTCTACCAAAGAGGATGAGGAGTTTTGAGGGTATTAAAATTTATTTTTCGTTAATGAATATCGAATATTGATTAGGCGACGAGTTCTAGAGTTATTAATATATTGTTCTGTTTCCGCCAACAATGCCTCTCGAATGGATCAATTGTCGAACCTATTTTTTTTTATTTGATGGGCTTAGTAGCTTAGATATGCAGTTTGTTTTCTTAATTATATATTTTTATAATTTCAAATAAATATCGTGCGTTTGCTAACGTCAGTAATAAAGTTTCGAGTGATCAACTTTGAACCCGATACGCTTCTAACATTTGTCGATGACGTTTCGAAAATATAATTTAGCCAGAGTAATATTAACATCATAGAGTAGGTTGATGTAATCGCAAGACTATGGTCAATTGCGACAAAGACACGTCAATAAAAAATCAATACACTCTTAATTTTTTTGTCGAACGATATCGAGGGAAAAAATGTATACATGTATGTATGTATTTATACCGAAATAGAGTTTGTTTAAAAGCAAAAGAGAGAAAAAAATAAGAGCACGATTGAAATAAGACTATATCAGTGTTCCTATTTTAAGATTGAAGAAAAGCGTCAAGTTCATAGCAAAATCGGGTAAAAATATTATGAAAAAGGGTAAAAAGCGCCCAGAAGAAAATGCAATGAGAAAACCAATTATGGGTCTCCCGTATATGAAATTCGAAATTATCTGGCAATTTTTTTATCAGTGGCAGCGTTTACAGCCAATTGTAGAGAATGGCATACACATCTGACTAATACTAAATTCTATAGATTACATTTTTTGTAATTTTTCTGTGTAGTCCGTTATGTCCACCAATCATCACTGCAGCGTTGTATGTCCCAATCCCCACTAAATTTGTAAATTCTAATTGTAAAATGTACAGTAGACGCTCCAAACAATATAGAATATCATTTGCAGTGCCACCTTTCAAATCAATTAGTCCGAGGAATGTTGCAAAAAAAATTATTTTTTTTAATGCTGACAACACCAAGCAATTTTTGCTTTAAATGAGAACACTGGACTATATACAAAATGCAAAAAAAGAGTTACGTTCAATAACAAATTCTGTTTTGTTAAAAATTATATAATTTTTCTTTTTTCCCAACAGGCGAAGATTGTGATGTTGAACGATTGGATCCCAAAAAAACCGATCCCGAATATTTTGAATATGAATGTCTAACCGTAGAAGAGGTAGAAAAACTACTCAACGAATCGGTGGAAAAACTTAGTACAATACTTCAGATAACACCTTCGCTAGCTAAAGTTTTGCTACTCGAACATCAGTGGTTCAATCAAATAGTAGTTGACAAATATCAGCAAAATGCCAATGCTTTGCTGGTTGAGACTCGTGTGAAACCTCCCAGTCATAATGATGGTTATGAATTGGAAACGAGAATAGAAAATATAGCATCGACTAGCACACAAGCAGCAGCTGGTGTCACAACGATTGGTATTTTAAGCACATACAGCAAGTCTCCAACAGCTACACCCACACAAGTTAGTTATGGAGGATTAGGTGGTTTCTTAGGCAACTTAACGCAAAAGCAATATCGCAGTCAAATGTGTTCTGTGTGTGCCACAGTGCAGTTGGGTGATAAATTCTATAATTTATCATGTGCTCACTCATTTTGTAGAGACTGTTGGTCCATGTTTTTTGAAACGCAAATATTTCAGGTATTTAAAAAATAAATAAATGTAGATTTTCTCTTTGATAATTTTTCAAAACACTTGCAATAGGGAATCTCCACTCAAATTGGTTGTATGGCGCAAATGTGCGATGTACGTGTGCCCGAAGATTTAGTTTTGACTTTAGTTACACGCCCAGTTACACGTGAAAAATACCAACAACTCGCTTTCAAAGACTATGTTAAATCACATCCCGAATTACGCTTCTGTCCCGGTCCCAATTGTCAAATTATTGTACGCTCTCGCGAAATTGCCCCCAAGCGTGTTGCCTGCAACTCCTGTTCTATCAGCTTTTGCTTCAAATGCGGTATGGACTATCATGCGCCCACAGATTGTCAGGTAATCAGAAAATGGCTAACAAAATGTGCTGATGAGAGCGAAACGGCAAACTATATAAGCGCAAATACCAAAGACTGTCCCAAATGCCATATTTGTATAGAGAAGAATGGCGGTTGTAATCACATGCAATGTTTCAATTGTAAATACGATTTCTGTTGGATGTGTTTGGGTGATTGGAAGACTCACGGGTCCGAATATTATGAGTGCTCTCGCTACAAAGATAATCCCAATATAGCCAATGAATCGGTGCATGTACAGGCCAGAGAGGCCTTAAAGAAGTATCTGCATTATTATGAACGTTGGGAGAATCACTCTAAATCTTTACAATTGGAACAGCACACGTTGGATCGTTTACGTACTCGTATTAATGATAAGGTAATGAAGGGACGTGGCACCTGGATCGACTGGCAATATCTTTTTAATGCCGCCTCTCTGCTGGCGAAATGTCGTTATACCTTGCAGTATACGTATCCGTATGCATATTTTATGGACAGTGGTTCACGCAAAGATCTCTTCGAGTACCAACAGGTAAAAAAGGAATTAAAAATATGATTTTACAGTAGAGGAATTCACGGTTCGTAGTAAACTAAACTAAATGCATTGATTTATTAAGTTACAATATTAAAACTTTATACAATAGTAATATGTTACGAACCGTGAATTCCGTTAATGTTTTTACGAAAATTTAAAATAATATATTTGTTGTTTACAGTCTCAGTTGGAAGCTGAAATTGAAAATCTTTCGTGGAAGATTGAGCGTGCTGAAACGACAGATTTGGGAGATTTGGAAAATCAAATGGATATTGCCGAAAAACGGCGCACTACCTTGCTCAAAGACTTCTTCCCTGTTGAGGGGTGAATTTATCAATTAATATAGTAGTAATATTAATTTTAGTAAAAAGTTATTATTTAGTCATTTAAAGAACAAAAATTAATATACATCTGTACAAGTTGTATAAACGTATACAATATTTAAGCAAAAAGTATTAGCCGCCCTTGCTAAAAAAAAATTTAAAAAACCTAAAAAATTCAACAAAAACTAATTAAAGTAGCTAAATACAAATAAATATACTATTATTATAATTTCCTTTGCAATATAAGATTTTTAATCTAAAACCAATATATTATATAATTTATATTAAGTATAAAATTACACTAAACAACAAATTAATGATTTATCATAATTATAAAGGAAAAGTCATTTAAAAATAATCTCCAATCATCTTCCATTTAAATGAAACACTGTGGCAGACATTTTATCATCATGTGTATGTATGTAAATGCAACAGAAATAAAATTGCTTATGAAATTGTTTTAAAACAATTTGTTTTCCTCATTGTTTAGTATATTATAATGATACAGCAAAATATACGAAACAGAAGTTTAAATTTTCTTTAAATAATAAATTAACAAACTAGAAGTTTTTAAAAAAGAAAGTAATTATTTATATATAATTCTCATTCACTTCTTTAAGTAATTTAATTTAATAAATTAACAATAAATTTATAGATTTTCTTATGAAAATGTATTCAAATTAATTATAAAAACAAAGTCGAATTAAATGAAATCAACTTTATTTCAAAAAACACCCGGTAAAATATTGCACGTGTAAAAAAAAAGTTGTCTACAAAAACCATTGGTGGGCACGCTCAGTCGGAGTAAAATTCTCATAATTGAGCACGTTTTCGCACTTGTTCGAAAGTACAGAATGAGTTACTTTATTTGTCTTTTTCACCAAATAATTTAGTATATATATTTTACTTCTCAGCAGTTATATTTTGTTAGGGTTCGAAAAGAAGCATGTAAAGTGCACACCCGAGTTTGGAAGCTTGTATAGTCAGAAAAATCAAAAAAATTTCTTGTAGGGCAGATGGCCGCATTTGGTCGCACGCACATCGCGAAATATTCAAAATATTTTGAAATTTGGAGTAGTTCCCTAATGATATGAGAGCTGTTTCCAGGGAGAAAAATAGGTATCCTTCGTAAAATGTATGCCATTATGAAGGCAGAAAATTATATTAATATCTTAAATTAGATGCATATATACTAACTTTGGAAATTTTTGGACGCAAAGCAGTCGATATCCTGTTCATGCAATAGAATAAACCACAACACAAGGAAAAAAGGAACTATAAAATTGCTTTAAAATAATAGTTTAAGCTGATTGGATTGGGCGCCCCAGAGTCAGAGGTTTCATTTAAATCAAGTATAAAGCAGTTCTATTATGAGTGGAGCTATTTTCCAGTTTTTTTGAGATCCACAAATAACAGCTGACATTTGCCATTACCATTGGCTGTGTAGGTTAGGTTGAAAAGAGGGGAAACTGCGTCGTCCCAATCCCATACGTAATTACACCTATACTCAAAGCAAGCATGTTGCGCACTACCGAAGGCTGTGTAAGCATCACAGTTCCTTTAATTGTAAATATATGATATTTAGGAGTTCAGAACTGTTGCCTTCTAAATATACGAAAGTCAAACAAATGAACTCATATATTTTGACCGCAAGTCGATTCGCTCGATTGAGCGATAGTCTGTAAATTAAATTAAAAACAAATCCATTCTATTTGCATTATCTGTTTTTCTGTTTACTTTATTCTTAATATACTTACATTAATGTGTGTAACATAATAGTATTATTTTATCCACAATAATTTATTGAATTTTGTCTTTGTTATTATTTTAAAGTTATTTGAACTGAACAAGAAAGAAAGAAAGAAATACAAAAATTGTCATCTATTTGTATGTTATTTACAACTGACAACGCACTTTGGCTTGGCTTCCAAACCCTCTTAATGACCACGGAACTATTAGGTATTTAAAGTAGTATTTATGTATGTATTTAAGTATGTATTTCGATATCGACAATACGAATTCAAGACTATATAACATTTGCTGTTACTGTTGCTAAGTGTATTTTTTATATAAACATAATTAAATTTTTAAATATCGAAACTTTTTATCGGCTGGTTTCAATAATTATTTCATGTGTATCTAACTGAGAGACACTAAATTTTAATGGTGCATAACTACCGAAATGGCTGACACTGCTCCCACCTTCATGTGGTATAATATGTTCTTCAACATGATCGTCGACCTCTTCCACAACAACTTCATGAAGCTGTTGATCGGGATTATATTTCTGCTCTAACGCAGCTTGTGCATTATCATTGCATTCACTCTCATGCATTTCGAAATCGGTAAAGTTGTTGAAAATCAAACGGCACACAGCACACTCGAAACCACTGTAAAGAGAAAAAAAAACTATAACTTCAAGAATAAGAAATGCATAAGACTGTGAACCGACTGATTATTTTAGCAAATAAAAACTTAAATATGATTTTTACAAGTCAAAGAAGCTTACACTGGTTGTTCGTCAGCCAGTTCCAAACTTTGTTTAGCCATTGCCTGAGCCTCTGTCAGTAATGCCTTCAAATCGATCTCTATTCCATCCTTGACATGTGATTGTAGATGTTTCTTGAAATTGCCCAATTGTATGAAAGATTTTTGACATATTTTACACATGTAAGGTTTCGTATTCAAATGTCCCATAATATGCTTTTTAAGATTAACACGTTGTGAAAAATATCGACCGCAGCGTTTGCAACGAAATGGTTTTTCTCCCGTATGTGTTAGCTGATGGCGTTGCATATTGGATTGTTGGGTAAATGTTTTACTACAGAAAGTACAGGGATACGGACGTTCGCCATTGTGTACGGAATAATGACGATTTAAATTCACAGACTGCGCGAATGCTTTGCCGCAGATCCGACAAACAAAAGGTCGTACATCATTGTGTACTTTCATATGTCGTTCCAAATTACCGCTATTGCAAAAATACTTGGAACATATTTTACACTCGTATGACGATTTCGTTTGAGAATGTACTTCCTTTTTGTGCAGCAGTTGGTCCCGTTTACATGGAAATATCTATGCACAGAATTAAAAGTAATTATTACTGATGTCAAAGAAACAATCAACTTCAAAAGCAATTCACCTTGTTACATCTCTTGCATGTGTACATGGCAACCACTCCATTAATAGGCATTGTTTCCTCAAACTCTTCTCTAGTGGCCATTTTTTTAATTTTCTATACTCCTTTTATTCGTAAGTTATCTTGTTATTTTACTTATCTGTTGCATTAAATTCATCCAAAATTATTATTTTGAACTAGATTCCAATTTCTTTTCTTAATTTTGACGGCGGTTTTCGTCCCTTACGAAAATATCAGAAGTAGCCGTAGGAGAACCCAGGGTAGGAAGTCATATGTTTGATAATTGTCAACAAATATGGTAACAAATATGGTGTTTTAGATGTTGCCACCAAGCTAAAACATATTACAAATTAGTTTTATTGTGACGTATACAGTAGAACCTCAATTATGGTATGAAAAGGGACCGGGTTTTAAGCACGTATGGCACTACATTTCTTTTTCTTTAATTAATAAAAAATTTATAGAAAAGGACAGCAAGAGTCAAAAAGAAACAAATATAAAGTCTATGGTTAATATTTACATTTTTTTAAGTGTTGCGTCCTGAAAATATCATTTAAAAAAACGCTAAAGTAAAATATACGGTCAAAAACTATGCTCAACATCGCAGATATTGTCCTTAAATCGCTAAGTTGTCAAGATATAAAAGATTTTAACCCTAGAACCATTACGATATTTTATAATACGTTAATACCAACGATACGTAAATTGTACGTATATATACATTTTGTTTGATAAATTTCAATAAATGGCAAATCTTCATTTCAATTGTTTTTTTTTAATTCATTAAAAATATATATTGAAATTACTTTCTTATAAAAAGTAAAATAATTTGCAAATATGTAAATTTTTCTTTAAATAATCCCTCATAGTGCATTGATAACAGCAATAACCCTTTTTTATTTTTCATCGGCATAAAAGAGACTAACGTCATGTTTTCATCATAAACACAGCGCGATGATCCACAGTGCTGCAAACCGAGTAGCTCGAGAGTTATCTCAGCCTTGTTCTTCGTAGTGTGCTAACGTTACGAAAAAATTACGTGCAAAATTTAACCTTTATTACCAACGATAAATATGTAAGCATAGCAGCACAATTGATGAGAGCGTAGCTAAAATGAATTGGCGTTAGGATGCCACTCACTTCTTTTATATACTTGTGAAAAAAAACTGTACGTAAAATTTACGTACATTGTGGTTCTAGGGTTATGTTCGAAATGTCAATTTTAAGTTGAAAATGTTTTTCTTTTTTTGGCCATTTACCCATTTTTTTTATCGATAACACTGGTGGACGATTTGACGTTTTTGCATTTATCTCAATACTCTTTCACCTGTTTAATTTTCCCATTACAATATATTTGCGCTCTACTCCAAAATTTTAACAATGCAAACAAATGTAGTTTCATAAGGGCTTTAGCAAGGATGGCTTAAACGTCACAGTTTTAAGAGAAATTACTAAAAGTTTATATTTAAAAATTAAAGTTGAAGAATTCTAATAAAAATTATTTTTAACCATTATCGTAAGAAATATTTGATTTTCGTTACCGTAACCAATATAACCGGGAAATACATCTTTTTGGTTATGAATAGCTATTTTAGAAACCAAAAACTGTTTTGGTTACCCAGAACCATTATGGAAATATATTTTTTAGATATTTTATTTCTCTTTTTTGTTTCCGCTAACTGGTATACATTTGTATTTGTATAATATCTTTAAACGATATATATATTAACTATACTATATAAACTACTAATATTATAAATGAGAAAGTTTGTATAGTTGTGTGTTTGGATGTTTGTTCCACCATCACGCTATAACCTATTAATGGATTTGCACGAAATTTGGCAGACGAATAGAATGTGGACTACACTAAAATATAGGGTACTTTTTGATGGGTAAAAGTCACTATTAAATACATTTGCCAAAATCGAAACCTACCGGCAAGGAAGAATTGATATCGATGCCAACATTCATAACCAAAAAAAATTTTTCTCGATTATATCGGTTACGGTAACCAAAATAAAATATTTCTTCCGATACTGGTTAAATACGTCCGAAGTTGGATTAACCACCTGAAAATATAAAAGTGACAATTAGTGAATTTTTAAATTTTTTACTTTACGTTCAGCACACCACTTAAGCTAACTGTTGCAACCCAATACGTAATGGTCTCCTAATCTGCCGGAAGAGGGTTTAGTTGCCGAAATCACAGTCAAATTAGCAAATAAATATTTAAATATGCAGATATGAATATTGCAAATATGTACAAATATATAATTAAACAATATTCATAATTTTAACAACTTTTCATTATTAAAATTTATATAAACTTGATCTTTTCCGATCTTTTGGTAAAATTAATTTTTAGTAACTTTCTATAGAGTAACATTTTGTATAAGTAACTATTTTTTTTTGTTATCTTGGACCTGCATTCAGAAGATGACCTCTACACATGCGAAGCCTTGTGCTGGAACTATAGGAAGGGGAAGTTAGAGAAATGGGAGGTGAAATTGAATTAATTATTTTACAGCTCTGCTTTTTTGCACTTTCTCTATTTATAGCAGTGTTGAAGCTTCGGTTTTAGTAGCCATTTTTTTATTATTTTACTTCGCCGGTGCTATACAATACCAACGAAGGAGAGCGTTCTGACGTGATTGTGGATTGCTATCACCAGAAGCCGTTACTGGTCAGTGACCAGCGACTATGCCTCCGCCACTGAAACCTTCCTACAACAACTGAAACACAGAGACACATTAATGCACATCAGAAAAATGCGAGATGTTTTGCTTTTATAATTTTAGTCTGAAACTGGGGTTGATCCCAGGTCTGTTTTGGTTTTGTAGTCAACGTGCAGACTGCTTCTTATATAAGAGTAACTTTTTGTAAAAGTAACTATCTATAAAAGTAACTTTGTGTAAAAGTAACTTTTTATAAATGTTATTTTTGTGTAAAAGTACGTTTTTGTAAAAGTAACTTTATATAAAAGTAACTTTGTGTAAAAGTAATTTTTTGGAAAAAGTTAGGTCTTCTTTTTTGGTATATTTCTTTTCCAATTCTAACGGAAACAGCCACAGGAGACCTGCGCCGAAAGGCTAAGAGCCGACTAAGCGGAGCTGACGAAAAGTTTTGTAGCCACCGCCGGCGTTAGCTTAACAACTAAAAACCGGCTTACAGTGTCACACCTATGGTGTTTAACATCTCAATCGTGTTTAAGGATTAAACACATCGATTTTGAGATGTTTTACCATACATTGACGCGTTTTGTTAAACATCTCAAATGAAATGTTTTAGATTTAAACAGTTCGTTAAACGCGTAAATGGCAGGGTTGAATTAATTTTTTGGGATATGTTCAGTGTGTTTTTGACGAATGTGTCACTTTTTTATGGCTATTAAACACATATTAAAATAGCGATGTTTTTTTTTCTTATACATCTTTATTTCACCTTTAAATAGTTCATCAATGTTAACAATTCCATCATTAGCAAAACTCAAATATGCAGCTGATAATTTCACATTTGTACTTTTTTCCATTTTAATTTTTTCAAACTTGTATACAATTGTTTACGAAACCATAAACAGCTGATAAAACATCATTCTTAAACATCTCAAATATAGTGTGAACGGTTGTGTTTAGTTATTAAAACACTTTGCTTAAACGCGTTTAAAAACATAAGTGTGAACGTGGTATTAGTTTACTCCAAAAAACTTTTTATAATTGTGAAAGAAATAAAAATGTTATAGTATTTTTTATGCTTTTATTTTGGTTTTGTTGTTTTTTTTTCAAAAACTTTTTCAATGTATATGAATTTGAGCAGTAAGTCATGTTACATTTCGATCAATATCATGTACGGGTTTTTTACTTTTTATTTTATTTTGTTCGTTGCAGCACTGAATAGATTCTATCAAGAATTTGGGAAATTTTTTGCTTGTTTATAATATACATAAATTAAGAAGTGTTTTATTGTTTTATAAGTATTTTCTTCAATAAGCTTTATTTTTTTAAATAAATTAAAATGCAAAAAAACCAGCGAAACTATTATAAGTTCTTTCAAAATATGACGCAAACGGTTCAAAAAGAACCTAATACTGCAACGGCGATGCTTCTAGCTCCGATAAAACCGTAGACCTCAGCGAATTGGTATCAGATTTCCGACATAATCAAGATCAACTGAGAAAAAAATAAAAAGCTAAACTTCAATAATTTTAACAAAAAGAGTGCAGCCGATCTTCCAGTATGGAAATCAGGAGATGACTCCTACACATGCGAAGCATTGTGCTGGAACTATAGGAAAGGGCTAGTAGGAGAAACGACAGCAGGTGAAGCTTAATTAATTATCTTTGCAGCTCTGCTTTCGCACGTTCTTTGTTTATAATCGTGGCAGTGCTGAAGCTTCGGTCAGTAGCCATTTTTATTATTGTTTTACTTCGCCGGTGCTACACAATACCGACGAAAGAGGGCGTTCTGATGCGATGGTGGATTGCTATCAGCTGAAGCCGGTATTGTTCAGTGTCCAGTGACTATGCCTTCGCCACTGAAACCTTCCGACAAAAACTGACACACAAATACACACTAATGCACATCTGAAAAATGCGAGATGTTTATTTTTATTTTAAAATTTAGGCTGAAACTGGAGTTAAACCCGGGTCTGTTTTTGAATCCGTAGTCAACATGCAGACTACCATCCATCGTGCCATCGCCACCCTCAAATAAATAATATGTAAAGCAACTTCAATTTACATTCGTATCCGCAAACCTTTATAATAATCGATAGAGTGTTATTTCTAGAAGCATATAATTATATTAAACAAAGTTTATTTATGTATTATCACTTAGCATACTTTTGTGTAAGCCGCTGACATTTTGCCTCACAGCCGGCGTTTAGCTGCCACCGCTTACAGCCTACTGCTACTGGCCGCCGCCGCCGCTTACAGTCTTCGGCGCAGGTCTCTGACACCCATCACTCACATAGCCGTTAATAAATCAAACCGGAAATAAAACAATTTAGCAAATCGGATGTTTTGGTTTGGTAACTAGCACATGGAAATTGTAAACAAAGAGTGAAAAAAATTATTGATTTTCGATCATTGATTTCTCAGGCATTAGTATATAAATTTAAAAATAAAAAACGAATATATGCAGGAATAAGGCCCTAGAATCAAATTTCATAATGTTCATAAATTTTATTGAATATATATGCCAATTATTCAATGACCTGTTCAACGCCTTTATATGAAGTTATCCGCTTATAATTTCAAAACCGTTCTTCGTGCACTATGGCACTAGCCGCGTTCGAAAGCTATTACAAATACGCGTCGATTGGTATGCATATCATTATTGAGGAGACTGTACAAGAAAAGCTATAGCCCGCCAAACTTTTGGAAAAAAAAACGTAACTGTACATTTTCAGTATATCACTTATTGCACCCAAACGATTCTTCGTGCACACATAGCGCTACCCGCAAACGATAGCTATTAAATATACGCGTCGATTGATATGTGCACTGTTTTTGGGGAGACTGTACAAGAAGCGCTATAGCCCAACAAACTGTTTAGAAATGGCAAAAAACGCTCAAGTGTACATTTTAGTATTTCACTTATTGCGTCCAAACGATTCTTCGTGCACACATCGCGCTACCTACCATCGATAGCTATTAAATATACGCGTCGATTGATATATGCACTGTTTTTGGGGAGACTGTACAAGAAGAGCTATAGCCCAACAAACTTTTTAAAAATGGCGAAAAACGCTAGAGTGTACTTTTTCAGTATTTCACTTATTGCGCCCAAACGATTCTTCGTGCACACATACTTCTAATTGAGTACAAATGGAATGAAACACTAATTATTAGCGTTTTCACAATTTAATCATTTTTGTACCAAAAATTTTACTAAATAAATAATCATCGTTTTCATAATTTTTAAAAGTATGTTGGGCTATAGCGCTTCTTGTACAGTCACCCCAAAAACAGTGCATATATCAATCGACGCGTATATTTAATAGCTATCGTTGGCGGGTAGCGCTATGTGTGCACGAAGAATCGTTTGGGTGCAATAAGTGATATACTGAAAATGTACAGTTACGTTTTTTTTTCCAAAAGTTTGGCGGGCTATAGCTTTTCTTGTACAGTCTCCTCAATAATGATATGCATACCAATCGACGCGTATTTGTAATAGCTTTCGAACGCGGCTAGTGCCATAGTGCACGAAGAACGGTTTTGAAATTATAAGCGGATAACTTCATATAAAGGCGTTGAACAGGTCATTGAATAATTGGCATATATATTCAATAAAATTTATGAACATTATGAAATTTGATTCTAGGGCCTTATTTCTACATATATTCGTTTTTTATTTTTAAATTGATATACTAATGCCTGAGAAATCAATGATCGAAAATCAATAATTTTGTTCACTCTTTGTTTACAATTTCCATTTGCTGGTTAACAAACCAAAACATCCGGTTTGCTAAAGTTTTTTATTTCCGGTTTGATTTATTCACTCACGTCATCACTCACTACACAAATTTTGAATTAAAATTCCGGCCACAGATAATAACACACGAAATTAAATTACTTACCTGGTAAAGTCCTTCGGAAATCAATGTAGTTTTTGACCTCCTGGAAGAACATAAAATAAATAAAATTTTTATGTAATTTTTCCAGTACTTATATTTATCCTCAACTTTTTTTGGTGCGATTTGCTTATTCGATCCACTACTACCAGCACTACCAATATAACACACACGAAATTTTCGATTCATGCAAATAGCACAAAAACTAAGGAATATCTGCCAAATAGTCCGTCAAAAACAGCAAAATTGGCAAATTGGGATGCCAATGTGTAGCCATTTTAACATTTGGAAGTTTCTTCCGAACATAAGAAATAACGTCGGAATAATGACGTCACAAATATGTTAATTTCAAAGCTTATGTTTTTAAGTAGAGAATACGTATTGTGTACTGAATATAAATCTGTGGCGTACGTTCCTACACATACGATCTGGCAACAACAGTAATTTGTAGTTTCTGGCAACGCTAATTTTTGTTAGGCGTGTTGTAGAACATTCTTTTTTGATCAACAGACGCTTAAGTCTTTTTTTGTAGAAATTCAATCGTTATTAATAAATAAATAGTTTTGTTAAGTTAATTTAAGAATTAACTACATTTGTCTTATTTGGATCTCCCGCGCCATCATCGTGAGTAAAAAATAACATCCACAAATCTAAAAATTTCGCTCTGAACGGTTGTATGCAAATATAAATACTTTGTTCATTTATTGTAAATAAATTCCTTTTTTTTTGTATTTAATTATATTACCCCTTTTTTTCCATATACAGGTATGTGATAGAAATCGTTTCGATTTGAAATGAAATCGTAAGCTCAAAACGTAGAAAATGGTATCGGTGTGACAAAAAACGTATCGATTTCATATTCCAATTTTGTTCCTTTTTCCGTTGGTTTCAAAAAAGTCAACTCTGTTATTTTGTTTTTATTTGCTACAAACAGAAGTTGAAGCCAATTATGCTGAAGCCGACTGCAGGTTGCCAAATATATCTTGGGAGCCGACTAAACCAAAATCGTCGGATCGCGGTCCACTGAAGCAAATGTTGTAATGAATGTCATATTTTTTCTTAATTTTATATATCAAGTTTTATATTGAAAAAACTTTTAATTTTAAAACAATGGAAAAGTGAACATTTTGCACACATAGGCGGGAGTTTGTTTTTTCTATACATGGGGCGTACTCCAGTAGCGCGTGAATCCGTTTTGTTTGTTGCCAGCATATTTTTTATTTGCGTCTTCTTATCACTCCATGCTTATGAGATAAATAAGTTGCAACATTTTAAGTTGATAATGAAAAATACCTTTTTCCAAGTATCTGGTTTCTTCAATGGTGGGCCAATATTATTTAAATATACGAAAGTGTTTGCCAAAGTTTCTCGATTTCTATTCGATCTCCTTTGGCAAAACCATTTTCTAACTGCGGATGCCATTCCACGAATTCAATAATAATCTCTTCTTGTTGAGTATTTATATGCTTTCCCCTATAAATATTAATATGTATATAGATAAAGCTGTCAAAATTATTTTATAAGATTTTACTTACATTTTAACAGAAGTTAATACACGCAATTTTTTTAAATATACAAGAATTTTTAAATTGTGAACGCCCGCTTTCTCGATTTTAAAACGCAAAAACAATATAAATTCCGTTTTCCACCACACAATTTCATAGAACAAAATGGAAATTGAAATCCATTTCGGTTTATAACAAAACCAAAACGAAATCGAAATAAAGATGTGCATCAAAACTTTTTACGTTTTTCAATCGATTTTAAATCGAAAACGATTTTCATCACAGAGGTCAGAGGTTAGCCTATGATTTTCATTACATACCTGATTGTTTTTTTATTTAAATAATTTTATATTTTTTCACAGCTTTCACAAGCTTCTTTTATCTATGTAATTGGCGCAGAAACACATGCCAGAGAAATTATAGCCATATTTGACAGTTTATGTTCAACATAATTGCTTGGAAATAAGTTTGAACAACTATTGCTCAATCCATGTGCAAATAAATGTTCGTGCAGTCCACACGTGGAAAAAGGGTGTTGGCAATAGATTTTGACAGTTTATATTCATGTTTATTTCACGTGGAGACCCCCTAGTAAGAATTTTTATATCACAATCAATAATAGGTCTGTTCATTTACTTTCTGGGAAAGTTCGGTAAAATGAGAGTAAGCTATAATTACTCTCAATAAGAGACCAAAATGTACAAAAGAAAGAAAACGAAAACACCATAAAATTTACCAAAAAAAAGAAACGTAAATTTTTTACAACTCTGTTTATATCGGAGATGATAATTGACAATTTTAAAATTGTACTTTTTTGACCCCAAATGTACTAAAAACATAAAAGTTGTATTAAGTTTTATAGTAAAACTAACTATTAGTAACAGAAAGATAAAATAAAATGAGTTCTTGAATATTGAGAATTTGTTTCGAAATCAATCAAATTAAAGTAATACTGAAGGAGTTCGAGAGAGACCACCTCGTTGCGAGACAACCAACGTGTTGTTGAATAGTTAAAAATTAATGCAGTTCATTACAAAAGTATTCCTGAATTTTCGCAAATTCATCCATTTTACAGAAATGATAATTTGACTCGTTTATAAACTTATAATTCGAACTATAGTTTTTGAAGCTCCGTACGACTGAGTTCAGACGAAAAAACATTTAGTTTGGTAGCATGTTACGGGTGTGGAAGAGAGCATCGTTTTTGTGTTCGGTACTCGGCGACACGTTTTAACAACAACATATGTTATCTTTGCTGATGGATAGAATTAATTTTTATGCTAATCCCTGAATAGTTTGTTTTAATATTTGTATATTTTAAATAATTGTGGGCAATTATATTAAGGAAGAAATCACAGATGATGGCCCACTCCAAGGTTCTGATGGATATTTCTATTTTATATTATATTATATTTCTTCTTTATATACATATGTATGTACATATATATTAGAATATTGAAATAAATACAATATAAAGAATTGAAATAAACGGTGTTTCATTTCAATTGTGATATCCGTTAACAGTGACCGATATATCCTTTAACGCTGACTAGTCAGCAGTGGTCGATATATTCGTCCATGCTGACCGGTCAGCACAGACCGATTTATCCATCAACGCTGACTATCACATGCACACAGAAGTTTCGGTCATTTTTCTCATATTGCCATTGAGAAAATTATAGAAACTTTGTTCTACGCAATTACCTATAATTCTGTCAACAATGACGGTCGTATTACCGGTCAAATGAACATCACTGTTATTATAGGGAAGCTAAACTTATTAGCTATATCGCTGGTCAGTTCATTCAACAGGCTAAACGGCAAAGTTTGTAAAAAAGTTGTAGAAAGTGGTTTTGAATAATTTAATAATTAAATATTATATTAAGAAAAATCGAAAATATATTTTTGCTATAATTAATTTAAATTACTGAACAACGTATAATCATATGAATATACCTTGATACTTAACATCTACTGGAGTAAAGTAGTACTTTTGCAATGCAAATTGTACTGAAAAAAGTACAATTGTACGAGCTTGATTATCCCTGATTTTCGTTGAAAGTTTAATGTAGATCTGTTCGTTTACTCAAATTATGAATCGAAAATATATTTTTGCTATAATTAATTTAAATTACTGAACAACGTATAATCATATGAATATACCTTGGTACTTAATATTTAGTGGAGTAAAGTAGTACTTTTGCAATGCAAAGCGTACTGAAAAAAGTACAATTGTACGAGCTTGATTATCCCTGATTTTTATTGAAAGTTTAATGTTGTTGATGACAGTTTACCGAAAAAACACTATTTGTGAAAGAATTTATTTAAAAAAACAAGTATTGAAAGAATTTATTGAATTATATTTATTTTTCAGCGATGGTCTTTTTTATGAAAAGTTTTTAACAATTATTTATTTGTCAATATTTCGCTACCAAATATGTAGGTAGCATCGTTAGGAAATAATAATTAACAAAAATATTTATTTAAAAAAATGGTATTTTTTATAAAAAGTTTTTAACAATTTATAGTATAAATAACAAAAATGTTTGTAATTAATTATTGTTAAGAAAAATTTTTAACACAACTTTTTTAATGTCTGTCAGCTGTTTGGGACATTTGTAATTTTGCTTTGTTATTTTCAATGATTATTATAAACAAACTGATTGCTTGTTCTTCACGCCCAAACTAGCCCAAAGAAAAAGTACGGGCATTCTCGTGCGTTAAGAACAAGAACATTACTCTCTCAAAACCTCTCTCATTTACCCAATTTTTGCTAAGAAAACGCTTTTGGGTGCCCAATTTTGACTAAACGAACAGACCTAATAATACAAAGTTGTCGCAAGGCGAATTCGTCAATACGCTTTTCGTCCAAACGTCAAATTTTTTGCATACATATCTTTTGTTAAATATAACATAACCTTAAAATAACGTGTTAAATTAGTGTAATATGAGTTCAAATTAAATTAATTACTACAAAAAGTAATATATTTTGATTTCTTATTATTATAGTATTATATTATTATTATTATTATTAAATTATTTACAACTAGTTACAACAAGATATTCAAATTGACATTTAAACTATAATCAAGGCAAATTCATTCTACCAAGTAAACTTACTAGCAAATTCGCCCGTAAAGGCCCGTTCAGACTATTATACTTTGTATTAATACTTCTCAAAAATTCAAATAATACGGTCAAGAGTGATAGTGTGAACGCACTGGTCCGCCGCCGGTGGCGTGCCGTCCATTTTTTGTTATTTTTTTCTTCATATAAAGGCCCAACATTTCTAAAATTTTAATCGCATAGAAATATATTTCGTCTTAAAAGCTTTTTTAATATTATTCATTTGATTTATTTCCTTTACTAAATCGAATATTTTAACTGCTGCATACTTTCAAGAGTCGGCACGTTTGCCATCTACGTAAAAAAACCTGCCGCCGTTAGCCAATAATAATAATTCAATATGCGCATGCTGCTTGTGTTCCTTTATTATAGCTAAAGCCATCAAAACTCCCACAAATTTACATTTATTTCTTTTTTGAAATAACTTGACTTTTCCTTTTTTTAATTTTAAAACACTTTTGTTTATTAAAAATTGTTTTCTCAACTTCTGGTTTTTTTTGTAGTTTCTCTCTATTTCAAGTGTGATGGTGTGAATACAAAATGTCAGTTTACGTTAGATTTTTTGACAGTCGCAATAAATGTATTTAGATTTCTGTATCGTAAAATGTGATGAAAGTCTTAATACTTGTATAATAGTCTGAATGGCCCTTAATGGGTGCTTTACATTGTCCCATAAGTCGTACGACATGTCAAATTTTTGTGTAGAAGAGCACAAGTCGGATCGTCTAAACGTAATATGTAATGAAACTATAAGATTTTGAAAGAAAATACGGATGAAAATTTGACAGTCGTATGGCTCTCTTGATTTTTTAAAATTTTTCAAAAACCAACACACACCATTAGATCAGGGATGCATTTTTATGTAAACAAATGTGAGAAAGCCAGGGAGGGAAAACTGGTTTCATAAATTTATACTAATTATAAAATCAAAATGTACATTTTAGACCACGACAGCACAATTTTATAAAAATATACGTATATTTTCTAAAAGTACACTAAAAATTTTGACCACGAAAATAACATATTCGAAAGTTATGAAAATATTTTTCAAGGTTATTATAAAAAAAAATTCAATTGCACAAGAACTCCATCCCTGGGGAAAACAAGCAAACAGCTGTAGTTAAATTAAATGAGAATGTTTTCATCTTACTTGATTTTATCCATACCAATGGTGTAAAAGCCAGAAAACAACCATTCGATTTTTACTCTCTTTTTTTGAAATACGGATGGAATTTCATTTTATTTTCTCTCTCATTTTACGTACGACAAATCTTATCGTCTAAAGCACCCTTAAGCTGATACAAAAATTTGTAGCGTATATTTTGAGCTGAACGTCACATTTTGTTTACTTTTGTGAGAAAGTTAAGAAAAGTGGATAATATTTTAGGCAGTTTTGTCACTTTGGCACCCAAATAATTATCTAGTGCTTGTGTCTAGCATCTCTATGTTTCGTGTAATCGAAATATACATGGAGTAACTTTAAAGAAGAGAAAAGAAAACAGACAAGTGCTTCGTAATACAAAAACTTCCAACAGATTAAACAAAAATATGGCTAAGGATGAAAAATCTGGATCGAGGAGGTCTCGTCGTGAAAGAGCTCGCAATAAAGCTAAACCTCCAACAAAAGTAGTTATTTAAAATAATTGATTTTTCGCCATATCTCAAACATTTACTTATATACATTAATTTAGATTATTATGCGAAACTTGCCTCCATCCATGACAGAAGAAGAGTTTTTGAAGCAAATTGATCCCCTACCAGATCATGATTTCTATTATTTTGCTGAAGCTGATTGGTCATTGGGTTTTGATGCCACTTGTCGGGCTTATATTACTTTTAAAACTTATGATGACGTTTTTCTATTTCGGGATCGCTTCGACTGCTATGTTTTTGTGGATAATAAGGGCAATGAATACGCCGCCATTGTTGAATTTGCTCCATTCCAAGGCTTCCTTAAAAATAAATCACGCAACAGCGATAATAAAGTGAATACCATAGAAGAAGAATCACATTATCAAAATTTTTTAATGAAGCTAGAAGAAGAACGTGAAGCTGCTGCGAAAGGAGGTGAAACGAAATTAGAATTTTCATTAGACTCTAAAAAGGAAGAAATTACCTCAACTCCTTTGCTACAATATTTGGCTACGAAAAGAGAAAAACGACGTGATGACGCAAAGAAGCGTTCTGTAGAAAAGAAACGCCGCCGTGACGAAGAAAAAGACAAACGTAAAATAGTATCTCAACCGGTGAGGGTTTTAACAGCTGAAACTAACAATCAAAAACCTGAAAAAATTGATCCGAAAAAAGATCAAACTAAAGAAGAACCCAAAAATGCTCGGGCTCGTCGCAGAGAGCAACGCAATCGTTTGAGGCATGAAGCGTATTTGCAAAAGAAACAAGCGGCTCAAAGTATGACCGCTGAAAAAGATTCAATTGTACAATGTAAAACGGATGAAGAGCAGAAAAAAGATAACGAAAATGAAAGTGAGGACAAATCGTCTGTCGATTCGAATAAGACAATAGCAATTTTGAAAAAATCTAAAGCCGATGAACTGACTGAATCTGTACGCAATTTTATATTTACTGCTGCGACCAATATACCAACAACCACTACTGGTGAAGAAGACGAACCTATGGAAGATAATGAAAGTTTCGATAAAACAAATTCTATAGAGGATTTGACTAATGTCCAGAATAAACTGTTAAAAATGGATATCAATCAAAAGCCGCAAGACACAGAAGAACAGCGTGAAAAATTACCCCAAATCCAAATAGAAGAGAAGCGGGAAGACCGACGTATCAGAAATAAGGTATGAATTAATTTCTCTGACATACGAGTAGAAGTAAAATTAAAGTAAGTAAAGCAAGTATTTACATACATACATATATAGTCGAACTTCACTATAACGAATTTTTCTCCATAACAAATTATTTTTGCGAGCACTGCATAAGGTTTTCCTCACGATTTTATCTCCGTACAACACATTTCTCTATAGCGTATTTTTCTCTAAAGAACATTTTCTTGAGACAGAACTTCATTTTGATATGTTAAATAATCGCCCTATAAATAATTTCTGTATAGTTGTGAAGGCTTTGTCGATGGAGCTAAATTTAAGTTTAAAACAAATAAAAATAATGACTATAATGCATAATTTTATATATTCATATGTTGGAATGTAAGCAACAATGTACATATTTAAAGATGACAGCTTTCTATAAGAAATATTCTCTATATAGTAGAAGTCCGTCGGTCCCCAGCTACTACCTTATAGAAGTTCGACTATATTCAAAATCAGTTTATTTAATTTGAGGGATTCTATTTTACATATGTATGTATGAATTTTATTAGAAATACATATTTAGTATATAGACAACAAATCTCCTTATCGAGTATTTGGTATATAATTGGTATTAAATGAAAATAATAGGGAATCGGAAAAAATTAACTTTAACCTATTTAACTAAGCTTAAGCTAAACTATGAAATTACCAGGTGATTTTCTTTTGTAAAAACTATAAAAATCTAGAAATTAAGAAAAATATTAACGTTTCACTATTTAAGGATCGTCCGTCTATTGCAATTTATCAACCCAAGGCACGTTTTCGTTTTTCGGAGGAGAGTGATTCAAATTCAGCTTCAAAGGATTTTGTACGCAGCCAGTCTGCATCTGATTGTGAAGCCACTAAAAAAGACGAACAGCCAAGACATAAAAAGGTTCAACGCTATTCAGAACGCTCAAAAAATCGCAAAACAAATAACGAAGTTGTTACAAAAGAAGAGGAACCAAATCTAGATGAAGATTTGAATTTAGAATTGTGCAATGTTAATTGAAGAAAAAGAATAAATAAATATATATTTTTTTTTAACTTACACAGTGCTTTTCTCTGTTAGACATACATTGGAAAAAAACCAATAGCAGCAACTGCAAGAATGTTAACCAGAGAAGTCTTAAAGCTTAAGTACTACATTCAGTTCATCCACAAACTGTTATACATAGAAAAGTTCAGTTGCGGATAAAGTTTCTCGTACTCACACAGTCGCACGTACGTTTTGTGGATTCTATGTTTCCTTTGTATTGCAACAAGTGGGTATTCTTTCTCTTTTCATTGCAAAATATATTTCTTAAAGCTTTTTATAGTCTTCATTTGGTTAAGCTTTCAACAAGTTGCTATATGAAGTTTATTTTGTTTAGGATGGTTGTTTCTCTGTTCTACTACACTGAAGTTTTTTGTACTTTATATATTATTATCCTTTTAAGAAAGTAGTCTTTTACGGGATTTCAAATCGAACGGTTGATAAGACCCATATGGTATTGAAAATATATTATTTATTAAAATAAAAAGAAAAATAAAGCATTATAATAATTTTTTTTTTTAACTAAGAAGAAAAAAATCAAGTAAAATAAAAAAAATATTTAAAAAATAATAAAAATGTTAAATGGTAAAATAAAATATCACCAAATGAAATAAAATATGTAAATTAATAAATAATAATACATATTACACTGTAGCATAATAGATTGATGAAAAATTTAATAAAATCCATTTCGTTTAAATTTTTAAATAAAAAAGGACTGTGATACTTTTGAATTAATAATCAATTAAATATTACAAAATGTAAGCATAAATGTTGTAAAGATGTACATACAAAATTTTATTAATATATAAAGTTTTAAGATTATTGAAAAATAAATTAGATGCGTTCGGTGTAGCGCTTAAGATATTCGTTACAATCTTTTTACCATGGTCTGGGATTTAAAATTTACAAAACTCGGTAAGCTAATAAGTTAGAATAACGAATTCTACATTAAGTACATTACATCGGTACACAGTTTGATGCTAAAATAGTATTTTTTTTCTCTTTATTATTCATTTCCTAGTACTTGGATAAAGATGTTTGACCCAAATTCTGGTCCGCAGTTGCGGTATTCGATATCGCACGAAATTCCTACACATTTTCATAAAATTTTTTTTAATTTTGTTTGGGCTCAGCTGATCTAGTTGACGCAAGCAAGAACATTTTGAACTGATAATTATTTAATGTAAAATATTGTACGAATTCTTAGAGATATTGAACCTAATAAATCTTAATATGTTCCTGAGAGTAAAAGATTCAAACTATATCTTGACTGACAAAAAGTTGTAACCAATTTTAAATACTTGGGTGTTAACTTTAAAAAACCCTTTAAATTTAAACTCATGCGGGAATTTCTCTTGATAAGTCCAGAGAAATAAAAATTAAATTTGAAAGATTATGCAGTGGTAAATACTTATCAAGTTACTAATACATATATGTAAGATGTCCTACTTTACGTATTTTCGATTTCGTTTTCATGTTCAGAGACGGTAATGAATGAACTTGAAATTTTTGAATAGTAAGTTATTAGGAATGTATTAATTACTTCAGAAATTTTGTTATTAGTAACTTTAATCATAAATTCATGAATTTGCAAATTAAGCTTCTTGTGTCTTATGCTTTTCACTTAATGAAGAAAGTAAAGACTCCTTACGTTTTCATGATAATGGTTTCATTTAAAGTACTTTAAATGACCAAGTTCGAATGAAATGGTTAAATACCAGTTACTATTTATTACTTTTAACTTCCCGCTATAGGAAGTTACTGATTTTACCCAATTTCCCAAAATAGACTTTTCAGTTCGACGTTTTGTGGTCCCGGGATGTATGTATGTGTGTGTGTATGCATGTATGTATCCTATAATTTAAGAACACTGCAACGGATCAGGAAGAAATGTGTCGCATTCGATGTCAATTCGGTGCGGCAGATTTAGAAAATTTTTTAAAATAAAATATTGGAAAACTGGGTTTTTAGCAAGGCTAATTGATACCAGGTAAACTCAGTAGTACAACAACATCCTAAAATATTGCGTACGGTCAAAATAATTCATAAATGTGATAGCCAGCGTTGATGGCTATATCGGCCACTGCTGATCCGTCAGCTTTGACGGATATATCGGTCACTGTTGACGGATATCCCAATTGAAATGAAACACTTTATTTCAATTCTTTATTTTGATTTTATTTCAATATTCTAATATACATATATGTATGTATATAAAAAGAAATGTAATATAATATAAAATAGAAATATCCATCAGAACCTTGGAGTGGGCCATCATCTGTGAACTAAAACAGTGATATACTTACACTAGCCTCGATCGTCTTCATGTTGGAAAGTTGCGCCTGCCCTTGGCTCAAGTTGCGCCCTTGGTCCAATGTCGACTGGCGTAGTTCGATTTTTTCGACTTCCTCTTGGCCGAGAACCTGCTGCAGAAGTACCAAAATATATAAAACGAACAATGATGACAATGCAATATGAATAAAAAAATTTATGTAATTAATTAGCGCAATATACTTATCTTTCAATTTCACTTAAATATAAAATGTTTTCTAAATACAATTGGACACATTAATAATGCACGACATACAATTATTTGAAATATACAAATATTGAAACAAACTATTCAGGGATTCACATAAATAATAATTTTATTCATCAGCAATGACAATCAAATGTTCGGGCAAACATAAAATTTCTGCAAATGTATTAGAAAAACATGTGTGAATGTATTAGTTTCGGTTATCCATTTCTAGTAGAGAAGCAGCATGTTCTCGGCTTTGAGGAAATAACTTTCCGCATCGAAAAGATCGAGCTATACCAGTCGACGTTGAGCCAAGAGCAGGCTACCATTGAATTATATCAGGCGCAAGTTTCCAGCATGCAGACGATCGAGGCTATTATAAGTATCTGACTGTTTTAGTTCACAGATGATGGCCCACTTCAAGGTTCTGATGGATATTTCTATTTTATATTATATTACATTTTTTTATACACATATGTACATATATATTAGAATATTGAAATAAAATCAATATGAAGAATAAAAATTAGTGTTTCATTTCAATTAGGATATCCGTCAACAGTAACCGATATATCCGTCAACAGTAACCGATATATCCGTCAACAGTAACCGATATATCCGTCAACGCTGACTGGTCAGCAGTAACCGATAAATCCGTCAATGCTGACTATCACATGTACACAGAAGTTTCGGTAATTTTTCTCCTATTGCCCTTAAGAAAATGATAGAAACTTCGTTCTACGCAATGACCGGTAATTCGGTCAGCAATAACGGTCATATGGCCAGTCAAATGACCGTCTCTGTTCTTGTAGGGTTATAGGGCTGTTATGAATTCGCCTTGGTTAAGAAATAAATTTTAAACTACTAATGCCCAAATTCACAGTCATTAGTTAGCTAATAGCAATAGTTTAACCGATAATAATTGATTCACAGCTTTTTGTTTACTATTAGTTAAACCGCCAAATATCATTGGTTAACAAATAGTGTGACAACAGCTGATTAGTAAATTATTAGTAGTATTTTTGTTTTGATATCATGTATCATAATATAATATATATGTATATAGTATAAGTTTTTTTATTTTCGGTAATATTGTTAGGGTTACCATTCTTTGGTTATACTACGAATGTTAGTTAAACAATACACTGTGAATATGATCTATTAGTTAAGCTATAGTTATCATTTTAGTTTACTAATAATTAACAAATGACTGTGAATTTGGGCCTAAGCCAATCAAGTTCAAAATCAACTCTTAACCTCAGAAAGAGGTGTCGATTGTTATCAATTTAACGAAAACCGAGCGATCTTTTTGAGAGATATCGTTAACGAAAAATTATTTTATTTATTTATTAATAAAATATGTAATAAAAAACCTTAAAGGCCTTAAATATTTTATTACTGTAACAATAATACCTGTGCATAACTTATTAAAGCTAAGGTAATATATAAACAATTCAATATATGTAAATAGTTATCTGATTGATCATAGTTACCAGTTTCCTAGCTGAAAATATATATGTAAGTAGGGATAGGAAGACACATGAAACGTTTCTGATAAGGTAGATGACGATATAAATAAAAGCTTATCGAAATAAATTCTAAATAAAATAATACGCGTTTCAAAGGGTAAAACGTGATAATTCGCTGTTTTATTTTGCAATCACGAATTCATGTAAAGTATACATTTTAAAAAGGTAAAACGAAATAATAATTTTACGCACTACTTTATATATAATATATTTCCTAAAAGAAAATAGATTGAAATTGATTTAGCAGGGGTTCGTTAGTTCCTATGCGCACTTTAATTTTGCTATTGCAGATCTTCTCGGAACCTTTACCCGAAATTTTCTTGGAACAATGAAAATGAGAAACTGAAACAATATCAGAGCTGGAACAAGCACTCCATAATCAATCTGTTTTCTCATTTTTCTAACTTTGCTATATGTACATACATAGGCCGAGTTTATTTTTCAACCTTAATGTAGTTTTCGTTAGGCGTATCAAACTAGTTGGTGTTGTTACAACAATTTTTTGCTGTACCTACGTTTGTGTTTCAAACGTCAAAAACAAGTGCGTTAAATTAAAAATTCTGTTTTTGGTGAGAAAAAACTTTGTATTTAAAATCAAATGATTCTAAAAAATTAAAAATGCTTATACACACTTTATGTTCATACGTAATAAGTATAAGTAGAAAGATAAAAACCGGGATAGTTAAATCTTGTAATAATTATTATGAGAGAGTTGTTATAAGAAATCTTATAACACAATCTTATGAGATGAGCTGTCAAATAAGCAAATATGTTTGTGTGTATAAAAATCAAGCCATGGTGTATTAATCAAGGTGGGGTTGTTAAAACAGGTGGCAATTTTTTGCTTTACCTACATTTATGCAACAAACGTCAAAACAAATTGTTTTTGTAATATTTGCATCAGTTGTTTTTCACATATCGCGGATAAAAAATGTGGATTGTTGTACAACAACTCCCTCACTACCACCTAGTTAAAGACGCCTTGCAATTATATATATACATATATAGTGTTGTTTCGATAGTAGACTAAGTACTCGATTTCGAATGCGATGATTTGCCCCCAGGACAAAAATTCCGCTACCAATCTTATAGTTATAGAACAGGTTTACTACTCGTATATACTAATGAATATGTAAGTAAGTAAAACGAAACCGAAAAATTGAAGATGCTAAAAAATATCGGTCGTCTACAGTTAAGGGTTACGAATTATAAATTTAAAGTCTATAAGACTAAAATAATTGCTCTATATTCATTTATACACACTTATGTATGCAATTAAGTATGTATTTACATACATTTTTAATGCATATAATGTATAAATATATATCGTTGGCTAAAATGCAAAACCACGTAACTAACACAAATTTTGTAATTGACTTTTCTCATCTTGGACCAGCACTCAGGAGAGTTGTATTCCATTTTCGGTCGGATGCAAGCGGTATAAATAGTGAGGAGATCAGATGGGGTGATGTATGTTTTACACCGTCTTAAAAAACCGAGGCACTTGAATGCTTCCTTTGAGACCTGAAAAATGTGCTCAGTCCATCGAACATCACACTGAATTTTCATCCCGAGAACATTAAGAGCTTCTGATTCCTGAATATTTATACCGCCCATAATTACAGATGAGGCAGCGCAGTCTGGCATGCGTCGATGCGTAAGCATGAAGCATTGGGCGTTTTGAGCATTGAAATCGACCCCATTCCGATATTCTTGTGAGGTCACCATTTTTTTTTTTTTTTTTTTTATCTAGGACCAGCACTCAGGAGATGACTCCTACACATGCGAAACATTGTGCTGGGAACTATAGGAAAACGATAGTAGGAGAAACGACAGGAGGTGAAGCTTAATTAATTATTTTGCAGCTCTGCTTTCGCACGTTCTTTTGTTTTTATACTCGTAGCAGTGCTGAAGCTTCGGTTTAGTAGCTATTTTTTTATTATTATTTTACTTCGCCGGTGCTACACAATACCGACGAAGGAGGGCGTTCTGATGTGATTGTGGATTGCTATCAGCTGAAGCCGGTATTGTTCAGTGACCAGTGACTATGCCTTCGCCACTGAAACCTTCCGACAACAACTGCCACACAATTACACACTAATGCACATCAGAAAAATGCGAGATGTTTATTTTTATTTAAAAATTTTTTTGTCTGAAACTGGGGTTGAACCCAGGTCTGTTTTTTGGTTGTGTAGTCAACGCGCAGACTACCATCCATCGTGCCATCGCCACCCTTTAGCGAATTATTCATATTCTGCCTCGTCGCCGCGTTCATATTCGACTTAGGTCTACGATTAAATGAATATGAATAGCAGATACTGCTATCATTTGCGAAAGAGTGGATAGGGTTGGAAGTTTTTCATAGAAGGTCATTTAGAAAAATGATAAATAGGGTAGGAGAAAGAATGAAGCCCTGTGGTACACCTGAATTAATCTTGAACTCGTTAGATGAGATCCCGTCTAAAACAACTTTTATAGCGCGATCCCTGAGAATGCTCGATATGAATCGAGAGAAGATATCACCGACACCAAAAGCAATAAGTTTGGACAAGAGTGCTCCATGCCAAACTCTGTCAAATGATTTGGAAATATCTAGAGCCACTACCTTACATTCGCCGAAATGGTGGATGGATCGACAGCATTTTTTCGAGAGGAAGGCTAATAAGTCTCCCGTGGAACATCGTCCACCGAAGCCATATTGCCGGTCGTTAAGTAAGCTATTGGACTCCAGATACTTCACCAGATGGAAATTCAGCATACTCTCCATTACTTTCGAAATGGTAGAACATATTGCGATTGGGTGATAATTTTCAGGGTTGCTTGCCTCTCCCTTCTTGGGGATCGGCGTTACATTTGCAACTTTCCAGCACGACGGAAATTCGCCTGCATGGTATAGGGTGCTGAAAAGGATTGCCAGAGGACGTGATAACGTCGAAGAAGACTGCTTCAAGACCAGTGCCGGAATTCCATCCGGCCCAGTAGACTTGTTTATGTTGAGGTGCGCTAAAGCCCTTTTAACTGCACGAGCTCGAAAGTATATCCTTGGCTCTGCTTTTGAACGTTCTTTGTTTATCGCTGTGCTGAAGTTTCGGTTTAGTAGCCATTTTTTTCTATTATTATTTTACTTCGCCGGTGCTACGCAATACCGGCGAAGGAGGGCGTTCTGATGTGATTGTGGAGTACTATCAGCTGAAGTCGGTATGGTTCAGGGAGCAGTGACTATGCCTTCGCTACTGAAACCTTCCGACAACAACTGACACACAAAGACACACTAATGCACATCTGAAAAATGCTCAGCAACGAAAAGTACAAGCATGTATCTACAAATACGTCATTATACGAAAAAGTTTTTTCTTGCTCCTGTAAAAAAGTAAAAATGTTAGTTACGTGGTCTTGCATTTCACCTAACGATATATACATCTACTTTGTATGTATGTAATATATGTGTAGTTACGTTTAAGAAATTCTTTTAGTTACTTCTTAAATGTTGTATTCCAATACTCTTCTAAGGCAACTACAATTTAACATGAACGGAGTACAATACCATTCATTAACTTTCCAATTTCTATAACACAAACCAAATTCAAGTAGAATTAAGAATCCAAAGTTAAATATGCACATAAATAATAATAAATAATACATACAAAAATAAAAAAAGTATTGTTGTGATTTTACATATGTATGTATGTATGTATATGAGTAAAACGAATCTCATCTTTGTTAGGCTTCGCTGTCAATTTGCTTTTTATGCTCGTACTTTAACTTAGAAATCTCACAAGTGGTCCTGGCTTCTTGCTTCTAAATATTACGGAGTAAATCCATCAGGTGCCAAACGCTTGAAAGCGAGAAATGCATTTAAGAAAATTTCGGTTAAATGAGTTATCAATAATATAGCTAAAAGTCCGCCGAACCAACATTCTGTTAAAATTTTTTTAAAAAAGTAGCTTCTTCATGCACTTTTTACTTGAAAAGATATAGTAAACATTTTTTTTGTTTATTTTTTTTAGAATAACTTACAAATACTTACAAATGCACTGTATAGCCGAATCTCTGTAGAGGAATGTTGAACTTCAGAAATAGACGTCTGGATCCTTTTCTCTTTCAACTTCCTTCACCACTAACACAATCTACAGAACAATCTTGCACAACTCTGCAGTTGCGTGTAAATTATAAAGCAAAGTTGCGGCGTCTTTGATGGTTTTTTTTGACGCATTATTTTTAAGTTAATGGAGCCATTTTATTTATTATTTTACTTCGCCGACGTTTTATTGCTCAAATACCAACGAAGGAGGGTGCTGTAGCACAGAAAACTCAGAAAAAACTATTTTCTGATTTGACCCGGCTGGGAATCGAACCTGGGTCTTTCTGGTTGCAGAGCCAACACGCTGACTACTCGCCATCAGCACCCCCTATTATATTGTATTTTTGTAATGTTCTATTATGTTTAATTTAAAAAAAAGTTTTTGTTCTTATTTTTCCAATTTATATATATAATGGCAACACTATATTTGTTTATTGCTGCCCGTCAAAATAGTAAATAGCCTAAGTTGGCAGCAGCAGCAAATGCTGTTGTGCAGTCCTGCTGCTGTGCTGCCGTCAAAATAATCGTTTTCATTTAAACACATGGATTTTATTTTTGACATATAGCTGCTTGCTGTCTGCTGTCGTCTAAGTGTTTAGAGTTGAAGTTGGCAGCAGCAGCAAATGCTGTTGTGCAGTTCTGCTGCTGTGCTGCCGTCAAAATAATCAATTTCATTTAAACACAGGGTGGCGATGGCACGATGGATGGTAGTCTGCACGTTGACTACGAATCCAAAAACAGACCTGGGTTCAACCCCAGTTTCAGACAAAAATTTTAAAATAAAAAAAAACATCTCGCATTTTTCTGATGTGCATTAGTGTGTCTTTGTGTGTCAGTTGTTGTCGGAAGGTTTCAGTGGCGAAGGCATAGTCACTGGTCACTGAACAATACCGGTTTCAGCTTATAGCAATCCAAAATCGCACCAGAACGCCCTCCTTCGTCGGTATTGTGTAGCACCGGCGAAGTAAAACAATAATAAAAATGGCTACTGAACCGAAGCTTCAGCACTGCTAAAAGTATAAACAAAGAACGTGCGAAAGCAGAGCTGCAAAAATAAGTAAGCTTTACCTCCTGTCGTTTGTCCTACTATCCCTTTCCTAAAGTTACAGCACAATGCTTCGCATGTGCAGGAGTCATCTCCTGACTGCTGGTCCCAGATAAAAAAAAAACATGGATTTTATTTTTGACATATTGCTGCTTGCTGTCTGCTGTCGTCTAAGTGTTTAGAGCTTGACTCTTTCTTTACCTCTCCAGCTTCGCTTCACCTGTCGCCTATAAACTCGTGTCGTATGACTCGTGTCGCTGTCTCAAAGCGCAGTGTGTGAATTGGGTATTACACGTTGCTGGTTTCCATAATATTTGTAAGAATGTTATTCCAAAGACGTATTGCATTTACGAAAAACTGTCAACTTGATACTGATAGGTGTGTTTTTTTTTATTTTTCTGGTAAAATGAGAGTAATCTATAATTTATATCAATAAGAGGCAAAAATGTACAAAAGTACGAAAACGCTAAAAATAAAACAAAAACTTTACCGCCAATGTACATATATGTACGTACAATACAAATCTACACGGATGCATATGCAAATACAAAGCTACACACATTCATACATACATAAAAACACAATAATATGGCTTTTATATTTCAATTAAAGAAAACCAAAATAATTATTTGTTAAATCATGAAATTAACTATTATTTGTTCATCGCATGTTTTTGTATAAACTTCCAACAATTTTTACTGTTTGGAAACATTTATTTTTACTGCATTATTGTTTATTTATGAAACAGCTGATTGCCTATTCATCTTGCCCAAACTAGCCCGCGGAAAAAGTATAGGGTGTTTCGTGCAAAAAGAACAAAAACATTAATCTCTCAAAATGGGTCTCATTTACCCAATTTTTGTGTAAGAAAACGCTTTCTGGTAAGATTGGAATCCTTCGGGTGGCTAATTTAGGGTAAAGAACAGACCTAATGTGTGTACAGTGCTGCCAGATAAAATTCTCGAAAAATCCTCAACATCAAGATAAAATATAAAAAAATCGTCATTACAGTTTCGAAAAATCGTCAAAAATCGGACAACGGGAAATGCTTATCTTATATAAATTTTTTTATATTTATTAAAAAAAACCTAATAAAATAACAAACAATTCATGTGCACAACATACTTGCACAGTTTATCGACATATATTTTCATAAAAGCCCTAAGTTACATTGCAAAAAGTTACCGGGTTAAGCAAAACACTTTTAAACTAACTGTTACGCTTGCACTTAACTCTTTTAATATTTTGCTGACAAGAACGTTATTTCTCATTGTAGGCTTATAAAATTTTGGAAGAACATGCATTGTGATACTGTCCGTCCTAATCAATCGAAAAGTCGATTTTGAACTTCTTGTAACTTAGGGCTTGTTTCAAATCGTATGACGATATATTGATTTACACGGATGTCATATAGAACTGATGTTATTTCTTTTTTATAAAGATTGATAGTTCTCTATCAGCCGCGTCATCTGTTACTTTTGTACAGCGATAACAGATTACGGATGTATAGATTATGTATGTAAAGATTGAAAGTATATTCATCCTGTAATATTTGGTTTTTTGGCAGTTACGTCTTTTTGGTGACTATGGTAGGATTCGTATCTGCATACGGATACATACATAAATACAATACATTTGTAACGTATTTATAAACTTTCCGAAAAAATTTCTGTATTTAAACAAGCCGTACCAAATGCTTACAGGCTATAACAGAATAACTAACACCTTATACCATCACCAAAAAATTCTCGAAGAATGTATTTTTAATTAAAATGCACTTGCACATAATTGATTTTACAAAATTATAGTTGACTCATTTACGTAATAGTATATACTTCTTTTCTTCGATGTCGCCTACATATTATGCAGAAATTTCCCACATTGAAATGATTGAAAAAATCGTAATTTAAAAAGAAGATAAAATCGTCAAATCGTAGTTTTTCTACTTTCGAGAACAAATACCGTCAAAATGACGACAAATCGTCATATCTGGCACCAGTATCTGTATTAGTGTTTTTATTTCCACCAAAACGACTCTAACTGAGGCGGTTGAAAAGGTGTTCGGGTTCATTGGTTTTTAGAGTTCTTATTTTTATTAAGTCGTCAAACTGCACACCACCAAAGATTTTCAACAAACAGTGTCAATTTGAACTGTGTTAGCTTTAGAGAAATAACCATTTCCCAACAAAAATTTTGGTGTAACAGTCTAAAAATTCGATTTAATTTTAGTGAAAAGAAAACTATAAAGAAATACATTTCTAGCAACTCAATAAAATCGGGAATTTTTTTTAGTATTTTTAGTATTAGATACATATACGTATTTATGTTTATGTATTTTAATTAGTTTGAATTAGGAGAAATAAATCTCGTTTGGATTTAATGCTTTGTGAACACCGTCCGTAGACAATCCATCCTATAGCTTGACTTACGATAAAATATATAATTTTATTGAGTGAGCGCAAAGAAAAATAATGTCAAATGTGCAAAATTCTGATACATATACCTTTTGTACAAAATGCAAAAAAACTGATTTACATTCTGATGTAAATACCATATTGATAGGTAATCCATTTTATGCAAGTCATAAGTCCTTTTTTGCGCATTTTTTGTTTCCAATGGAGGATGGCGCTCTTATGTGTCTGTGAATTGGATAGAAGCTCGAAAGAGTTGAGTAGTTTGTTTTAGGGCTCTTTATTTTTTCGAATTCTTAACTTTTCTATGATATGAAAAATGCATGATTAGTTACATATTGTAAACAATTATCAATCGTAGAAGACTCTTCCAGGATGTAGTCAACCAACACCAGTCACGTAATACGTAAATGACGAATTTGAACTAACATTGATTTGCTGCACTAGTCCATTAACAATCGTCAAAGACTCGCAAAAACATCATTCAAATGACTAAAATACGATTCTGCTGAAATAACGACCATTCAGAATACTTAAACAACGATTGTGGTGTAAAATAAAAAAGGACTCGTAGAACAATTTTCTAAATGACTGCCAAAATATCATTTGGAAGAGTTGACTACTAATCTTCCAATGCTAGCCAAAGTGAGTAAACGACGATTCAGTCGTCCATCATTTGCACATGCGATGCATTGTGCTGGAACTATAGGAAAGGGATAGAAGGAGAAATGATAGGAGGTGAAGCTTCACTTACAACACTGCTTTTTTGCATGTTCTTTCTTTTTATAGCATTGTTATAGTTTCTCTGATGTCAAAGAGACGTATTCAATTTTAAAGTTTCGTATTACCTTTCATATCAAGGTTTATTAATATTATTAATTATTAATTTATTAATATTATTATCATTATTAATTAATGAATTTGCCTTGACTTCATATATTCCCAAAGGTAAAAGCATCTGTTTTCAATACAGGTGAGAACGAAATTAGCTTTTTACAACTTTTTAAGTGTCTTTCCTTTTTAAAATTTTTTTGGTTTATTCTGCAGTAGCTGGTTTGTTGTGAATTTGTTAAGTGATAGAAATGACAGGCGGTGAAGGGAAAGACAGATGAAATCTACAATATCTTTACAACTATGCTTTTACACGTTTTTCGTTGATAGCACTTTTAATAATTAGTTTACTTTGCCGCTGATTCTGCACAATACCGACGACGGAGGGCGTTCTGATGTGATTGTGGATTGGTTATAGCGGAAGCCGTTACTGTTCGCCACTGAAACCTTCTGACAAAAACTGACACACTAATACACATCAGAAAAATGCGAGATGTTTTTTTTTTTTTTTTAATTTTGGTCTGAAACTGGGGTTGAACCCAGGTCTGTTTTGGTTTTGTAGTCAACGTGCAGACTACTTCAGCCATCGCCACCAATTGACCATTTTATAATTTATTCTGTTAAGTTCCAGGTTCTTTTTATTTTAAAATTATATTATTTTTATCTATTTTCGATATTTCGTTAATAGTTTGTTAAAAGAAATATATGTATCTATATATGTACTTAAATATGTATTGGGTATTCTGTGCAATGATATAAACATTTTCGTTGTGCAAATAATTTTCTTCAAGTTCAAGATAGAGAATTTCAACTTATAGACACAAACTCATATGATTTGGTCTCTCTACTGCTATTGCCCAGAGATTTGCTTCGACTTAGAGTAACTTCGACTTACAGAAGTTCGAGTTATAGAAGTTCAACTGTACTCCCGTATTTTTTTCTATCTATAATTTTCATAAGTACGAATTTAACTTGCAAACAACAAAGTCACTAAAAAACTTTATACTGATAATGAGGTGTGGTGGCTGGCATATATACTTGTTATGTGGTGCTGTGCAATTATGTAATTGACCCTAAAATGCCTCCTTTGTTCTTTGGAATATGGTCTTCTCATTAGTCTTTCTGAAATAATGCATTGCGAACATTATGATAATTAAGCACAAGTTTTGTCTTAAAAAGTATTTCTTTTTTCTGAAGTTTTTGTTCGTACATAATAGTTTCAGGTGTCCTTCTTCTGTTTCTGCTTCTCTATCCCTCTGTTGTATTTAGTTACTACTTCAATATTGATTTTCTGTCATTTGAAGTGATACTCTTGCTTTTGAATACGTTTCGCTAAAGTTATCTTTGCTATCAGTTTGGGTATAATAGTTGCACTACGATTTTGTATTTTATTTTTTGCTATTTAAGCACTCAGAAAATTTAATTTGAAGCCCTTATGTTTCTTTATATGTCATACACATATTTTTCTATTTGAGGTCTTTTTGGTTTTTTTTATATAAAAAGTATTTAGTTTTCGATATTTCGCTACTCATTTGTATAGCTTCTTCAGGAAAATTGGTTTTTGTTTTCAATAAAAAATTCTTATTATTTTTTATATTTTTTGTGAAGTATATTTTTTTAATGTACACAAATTTCTTCAAATTTTTAACACGTCTACATTTCTATTGCACATCAGTGTGGGGATTAGAGTTCGAATCGCATCAAACATTACTGTCTAATTTTTCAAAGGGTTAGAGTTGCTGCTCGTCATTAAATGGGTGGTGATAGTAAAAAAAATGTACATAAAAATTAAATATATAAAGCAAATAAAATAAATTGAAATAAAATTAGTCAAAAATAAAAATAAATCAAAATATTATAAAACAAAATAAATAAGAATTAAATTAAATAAAACAAAGGAAAATAAATCAAATCGATATAAAATAAAATTTAAAAATAAATTTAAAAAAATAAAACAAAATGATATAAAATCAATCAAATCAAATCAAAATTATATAAAATAAAATAATAAAAATAACACGAAATTATATGATATCAAATATGGAAAAAGAAAAAACCGCTTAATGAATTTGAATGAGATTTGGCAGAAGAATACATAGCTTATGGTCCAAATTAAAATATACTTTTTTATGAGTAAAAGGGAGCGGGGAACGGGAGAATGGTGGCAACACAGATAGATATACTAAGTATATTATGAAATTGGCATTAAATTTGTCGTTAAAATTCACCCAAAGACGGATATGGATCAATGAAAAACGTTTCATTATATTTATGAACATCATTTGGGTGCGCGTTTCATAAATGTAATGAAATTATTTCTTTGTAAATGTTTCATTCATATAATAATGCCATTATATAATATAACCGCTGATTTGGATCTAATAATAAACCTAAAATATATATGTAATATATTTGATTGGTAACGAAATAGAAGATTTGCAAAAATATGTTCTTTTCACGTTGCGCTTTTTAATATTCCACGTACTATTTGCAAGCTGCCATTAAATATTTTCAATCATTAATCAGGGATACTTTGATACTATCTTTATAATGTTCATCATGATTTTCATATAAAAAAATCTAGAATTCTCGATCAGTCACAAAATATGAAAGCTGTGGAAATTGCCGCAACAATTCGTTTTACAAGGTAAACAGTTTATTTTTGTATTTAAAAAATTTTATTTATTTTTATTTTCACTACTTTATTTTTCATTTATCATTAAAAACAAAAGTCAAATAAAACGGCCCATTACAACCAACAATAGAAGGGAACTATAGAAACATCAGTACGAAATAAGTCAGAAATATGGGAGGCATTCGATCGACAGAAAAATTAAAATATCTTTCCTTATGCAATCGATCAGAAAACTACTAGACATCTTACAGAAATATGTGCGAAGTATATAAAAAAATTTGAAATTTGGTTAAATTATCCGATTCAGACAACTTTGTACTATTTCGAGCTGGTTGGGAACGAATAAATTTATAATACTTGTTACGTGGACATATTGAACATCAAACATGGCAAAAAAAAAATATTCTTAATAGTCTTTTTATAAATACTTATAAAACTCTTTGTTATCGAAAAATATCGTTCCTTCATTATTCTTTTTTTATTTAATGCAAGACAAAATGAATTAAGTGTGAGAGGTATTCTGTGTCTAATATATTTCTTACACTAAAATTATTAATTTTATTATACAATATTATACAATAACATTCATTAAGACTTTATTTTATAATATGAGTAAAGTTTCCTTAAATAAGTTTGCTATGAAAAAATTAGTTAACAATGCTAATGGAGTTTTATTAGAGTTACTGCAATGCTTCTCAAAGTAAGCTGAATTGTTGCATCATACACTATTGTCGATATACATACATATGTACTTCAGAGAGCGGCCTATGTCGGCGGAATAGAAATTCCGTCTTTTACATGCTAAGCATGAAGCTTATATCACTCTGGCAAGATATTTGTTTTAAATATAATTTAAATTAATTTAAGATCAATACTTTAAATAATATCCTGTTGGATTTTCTGATTTTAAAAGATTTTGCGTTTTAAAAAATGTCTTAAAAAATATCGTAATAATTTCAAGCACATCCATCTCCTTCCTTCACATTTCAAAACAAACACTTCAATGCCGAAATGTTTCATACATATAAACAAATACTGCATTATAATATTAATATTGCACAAAGCAAAATAAAAGTAGAACCAACTGAAATAGAATGAAATTGAAGTAGTAGTTCTACTCAAGAATGATTAAATAAAGATTACGCCAACAAGCTAAAATAAAAATACTTTTCTGCGCATGATGGAACTCTGACGTCACTCAACATGTATTCTGATTGGCTAATAAAACTCAGCTGAAGAACTATTATGTTATTGAAAAAACAGGACAGTGGGGCAAATTCAGTTTGATAATAAACAATTTTAAAGAACTATTTTATTTTCCATTTATTTTTATTTAAATATTTTATACATATAAATAGTGAACCCAAGTGTTAATTATTTCCCTTTTTCCCCATTCCAAAATTTGTTGTTGTTATTTTACTTAAAAATAAAAATCTTTAAAGAATATTTATAGAATTTTTAGTTTGTTATTTTACTATACTCTCTCTTTCTCTTATACGTGCTTTCAACAATTTCAGAATTTAGTTTTCTAATTCTAAAATACATTCTACATCTAAAAAAAAGTTTTTTTACGTCATCACTGGCTTCAATTTCTTTTGCTTCCAACAAATGCTTTTGTAAATATCCACTTGCGAGTAATAATTTGTCGCCATTCAATTTGGAAAAAATTGAGTCACACAGTATTAGCGTGTTCATTAACGAAGTTGATGGCTTACTAAGTCCACCTTCACTTAAGTGATTAACCCATGAATAATTGCGTTCGGTTAAAGAATTACTCACAAGATCAGGATTTTCATTCTTCAGTTTGTGGCAAATATATCCGGCCAAGTTCTCTAAACCATCATATTCCATATTTTCTATTTCGCTTTGGTTAGTTTCTGTAGCCAAAACATATGCCTGAATGTTACGGTTAACACTCTTAAGTATAGTACCTGAAGAAATCACAAAGTTTATAAAACTTTGTGTTATTTAAAATTTAAGCTTTCAACTTACCCGTTAAAGAATTATCTACATCTAAATCGGGTGTATTGTCAACTTCTACATTTGCATTACTACCCAAAATGCCTTCGTTAGACCACATTAAATATGATCGAAGTCTATATTTGAATTCTTCTCGATCAGGGTGATCGTAAAGTCCGCCTTTCGACCTAATTATTCCAAAAAAATTTTCCAGCACATCTTGATTAAACCGATACGTTAGCAAATACTCAATATTATATCGACTTTTAAGTTCAATATATAGCATTTGTAACGCTTTATTAGATTGAATGATACCTGTAGAATACATTTATGTCAAAAGAAATAAATCTGTGTCACAAATTTTTAGAGTACAATATAATTTTCAACCTTTTTGGAAAGGTAGCATAGACTTATTGCCAATCACACGGATCTCTGACATCATTTGCGACATATTATTTAGAATGATATTTTGTTTTTCAAGTGCTAAACCATATGCGTGTAATCGGTCTCTGGTATCCTGTCTCGGTACTCTCGAATTCATAACATCGAACCAGTCATTTACATAGTTAAGTGAAATTTTATATGTAAGTAGTTTAGGTATGTTCTAGAAAAATTATATTTTGTAAGTAATTACGAGTTTAAAGAGTTGACTGCACTCGCTCCAATTTTCGTTGCTCAAATATCCCAAACTGGCGGCTCGTGTTATAGATTGCGAAATTGTAAGTGAAAAAAGTTTCGTAGCCAGTTTAACTTTTTGCCTTTCAGGTCCGACCACACATAAATTGTGTGGTGATATTTTATGCGTGATCTGCAAGTCATTTGATTGGAGGGATAGGAGACTTAAAATTATATCCTTTTTGACTTCTTTTTCGTTAATGATAAACCCACCATCAATGAAATGATTTCTCAAAAGTTTTATCAAATGAGGAACATCATTAAAAACAAAAATCTTGATTTCATCGAACAAAAACCTACATATATACATATGTTACGTATATTAATACAAAAAAAAAATTTGAAAAAATTATTGAGGCATATTTACATAAAACATACCAAGTTCACTGAACAGTTTTCTGTTACCTCCACCTAAGTCACAAACAATGGCCACAATTGTAAAGCCACTCTGCTTCATAGTATTCAATATATTGAATAAAATACTTTTTGACATTTGGGTATCATAGTCATAATATATGGGTTGCTTCCAATTTGAAATTAAACCTTCCAGCGAATTAACAAAGGTTCTAAAAATTCTTGATTTTGATACAAATAACTTACCTCTTAGCAAGGCCACTTGGATATAATTAGCTGGTTCTAGCACTAAATCTGCTGACTTGTCATAGCAATACTTTTTTTTTGCCTTCATCTCATCAAAACTCAACACACATACTTTTTCAGTTTCTGGCATTTGGTTGGCCGCAGATAGTAGTTTCACAACAGGCTCCAAAATACCTTTCGACATGTCCAATTTTTCCGACCATCTTTGCAACGTTCTCACCGATGGAAGTGGGAAATGTTTCTTCCTTAAAAGTTTGTAAGCTCTGGCACTCGCTGAGTATAGGGTGATAGATTGAGCAATGTCTCTTTCGGTAAAATTTTGTCTTTTATCACCGCTTTTTAGTTTTTTTATTTGACCCTCAGTAAACAAACGCCTCAGTGCCTTCTCGAGATTTGAGTTTGCAAAGCTTAGTTTTTGAATACGACAAGATACATTTTTTATTGTCACATCACATTGACTTTTTGCCATTTTCAGCGAACAATTCTCCTTAAGAAGTGATTCTCTAGAAACGATTTAAATAATTATTTGTTGTTTTTTTAAATACTAACATACATTTTCAATTCCAAAGTTTTAGTGTAACTTTGGAGGCCATCTTCTTCAGTGTCAGTCGGCAATTCGGCATTTACACATTTTACTTTTAAACTTTTTTGATTATTTATTTGTTTTTTTGTTTCATCTTCTTCAGTGCCATAAGCAGTTTTCTTTTCACTATCAATAATAGTATTTTCTAAGGACGGAACTGCATTGGGTTTTAATTTCTTAGTACTTCGTTTACTAAATCCTATAACGACTTATTAACGGACTTAAAGAATTGATTATGTGGTAACTTACCCATTTCATATATTAAATTTCTTTCAAAATCCTCTTGCTTAAAATGTAAAGCACAAATTTTTTCTTTTTCAGCATTTACAGGCTTTACACGCTTGCAAAATTTCACCCATAACTTCCTTTGAGCTTCATCTCTTGGAAAACTATATAATGACACAGCTTTATGAAAACAAAAAAATTTTGATAGCAATATTACATTGTAACACAATTAATTTCTCACTTGTTTTTTTGCTGTTACTTTGTTTGCAATTGCCCACTGCGCATTTCATGCTTGCTCTTTTTGTTCTCTTTTCACTTCTATTTGTGTTTTTTGTTTACAGCTTATGAGCTTTATAAAGCAAGTTTTTTACACTTATTTATTATTTAATAATTATTTAAATATATTTATTATAAAATATAGCACAATTTATTATAAAATTCAACACAAAACTTTAACTTTGATAAAATCGATTTCATTTGCTTGTTTGAGATCTCTCTGAGTAAATTGTGTGAAGAGTTGCCAAATGTAGTATAAAATATAAATTTTGTACGAGAAAGTATTAGTTTTGCATATAATAAACATTTGGCAATCTCTTCGAGGGGATGGAAACGTCATCAAACGGTAAATCATGCGCAAGGCGTAATCTTTATTTAATCATTCTTGGTTCTACTTCAAATTTATTTACAAAGTTTGTTGTTTTAATTTATTTTTTTTTTTTTGGTTTTGAGTATCAGTGCTGCATACGCAGTGTGCGCATATATAATATTTTGGCGTTTCATGATAAAAAAGTACACAGAGGACATATTACGTTATTTTATATCAATCAAAATTTCTGTTTGTGTTTAGAAAATGATAGAAAAAATTCATTCGTGTATTTACCTTGAAAACGAAACCAATTTTTTTTTTAATTTAATTGCTGTTATCAATATAAATACACGAATGAATGTTTTCTTTGGTTTTCTAAAAAGCAGCACTTAATACTCAAATGTAAGGAATGTGAAATATTGACTGGATATATATGTATGTAAGATTTTACTTCCAGTTTTGTTTTAATGTCTCATACTGTCTCATGTGAAAACTAAGTTTTAATAAGAAATTAAATAACATGGATACAAGTGAATTAATAATTGAAGAAGTAAAAGTTTGAATGCCTATACAATCAGCCATCGGAAGATTACAAAAATATTGGAAGTATACCCGATATATGTTAATATGACAGCACTAATTTTTTTTGGCGTAATTGTGCACTGAGAATTTACGCAACGAACTGTTAGCGATGAATTCGTTGTGCAAGACGTAATTCGGCGTTCGTTCCAATTTTGTTCACAGCATAATGTGAGCAAACATGAATGCAGAAGCGGATGATACAATTGCTGTTCGGATAATTCATTTTTGCACAACAAAAGAGAAAATTAAAAAAGAAGAAAATGGTCGATTATCATTTTAAGAAAAATAGACGTTTATATGTAATATTATTGATAAATAAGGATATTATAACTCCAGAATACTATAAATATATATTTCTCATGAACGCCAGTACAATTGCGTTTTTAATTGTAGCATTTTTATATAAATTTTAAAACTTTGATAAAATTTTTACCCATCCTTTTTCAATAAAAATTACTTGCACTACCTTTGCTTGGCACAAAAACAAAAAAAATTAAAAAGAAAACAAAAATATTTGCTTCCTATTTCCGTAATACATACTCTTAGATTTTTCTTTCTAAACTCAAATGAAACAATTATCAGGTGTTTACGTACAATCCCAATTTCTTATGATTTGTGCGCGCACTGGCCCATTAACAAGTAAAATCTTTTTTTTTATCAAGCAAACAGTAGCTGTTCGTACGGGTGGCGATGGTCAAAGTAGTCTGCACGTTGATTACAAAACGAAAAATTTGTCCTGGGTTCAACCCCAGTTTCAGACTCATAAAAATATCTCGCATTTTTTCTGATGTGCATTTGTGTATCTTTGTGTCAGTTGTTATCGGAAGGTTTCAGTGGTGAAGCCGCAGTCACTGGTCACTGAAAAGTAACGGCTTCAGCTGTAACCAATCCACAGGGACATCAGAACGCAAAGTAAAATAACTACTAAAAAATGGCTACTAAAAACGACGCTTCAGAATTTAATACGCTACAACACTGCTATAAAAACAAATAACATGCAAAAAGCAGTGTTGTACGATAGTGAAGCTTCACCTCCTATCATTTCTCCTACTATACCTTTCTTATAGTTCTAGCACAATGCATCGCATATGTAGGAGTCATCTCCTGAGTGCTGGTCCAAGATAAAAGAAAGCGAAATGCAAAATTGTGGCAATAATTATAAATTTATTACTATTTTTTCTTTAGTTTAACATTTCAATATGTTACATGTGTGTAGTATAAAAACGCTACAAACGGCGTATTTGAAAGCATTAAAAATATTGATATGAACACTACGTTAACAACACTGTTCCTGAATTCTCATTTTTTGTCAATGTTCTACTGCACTCGCTATGCTTACTATGGTTAACAGTTTATTTGCTTCATTCTGATGTTTTGTTTTGATTTTTACTATAAAATAGAACGCAAATACTGTCAAGCACTGTTGCCAAAGCTTTTCAAGTTATGTAGAATTTGTTTTGTTTGAAAATATTGAAGTGAAGTACTTGATTTTTTTGTAAAGACTGAAGTTAATTACAGTGCTTGACACTACTGCATAGCAGTGTAATGTGTATTTTAGAACATGTTGTCCGGAAAAATAAAAATATTGAGCAAAAAAGATAATTGTAAAATGTGCTAGATTTGACCAAAAGCGAGATAAATCTAGCCCGAAGAAGGGCATCCTTGGTAATAGGCTATCAAGAGTAAGCATTATATCGGGTATTTTTTAAGCTGCATGAGAACTATCGATAACTACTGTTTGACAGCTGAGAATGCCAAACTGTATTGCCATTTCTGTTCAGTAAGGTTTGGCAAGTGAACATGAATCGTTTAACGCCAAAACAATGCTTTCAAATTGTGAAAATTTTCTTTGAAAAAATAAATTTATTAGTGAAGTTCATTGAGCACTTCGTCCATTTTATGGTCAACATAATCGGCCTAGTGAGCAAGCAATTCGTGCAGTTATTGATCGTTTTCACACTAATTTTACTTTTCTTAATTCAAAATCATAAATATACAAAGGAAGAGAATATTGATGCTGTACTGCGAAGTATTGAAGAAGATAACGAAATATCGATCCGTCGTCGTTACGGTGAATAGCGATCGTTATCGAGGCATACTTTCGGAAATTTAGAAATTAATCAAACAGCGCAACTTGCCATACAACGCGCTTAACAATCGATTTATTGCAAAATCAATTTGGTGGCAATTTTATTTGCAGAAGTGGTCCTGTTCACTGTCCCCATCGTTTGAGCGATTTAACACCTCTGTTAAGTCATTGGTTTATGCAGACAAACCAGCAACTCTTGAAGCTTCGAAAGCCAATATTCAAGCCAATTTACGCCATACGGCCAGATTTATTGGAAAAAGTAGTCACAAATTGGACTGATGAAATGGACCATGTAACTCGTAGGCGCGGCGGATATACTTAAGAAATGAATGCGATATTTCATTTCAACAATATTTCTGTTTTGTATTATCATTTTAAGCTCTCAAAGAGCTAAAAAACCACCCAATATATAAATAGTTTGCTCAGTCTTTTTTCAAGTAAGGTGGTATCACCCAGCCGTGATGACTTAAATTCGTAAAGAAGACAAAACAACAAACTTGTTTTTATGTGTAACTGTTTTGCAATATTTAAATATCTACTACTAACTTAAGGCCGAACGTTATACCTCGCCTTTTTCATCTAACTTTCAGAGAACGGTGGCTGAAATTGACAAAATGACAACTTTGTTGATCTATAATAAAGCAGCAGTCGTACTCGTAGAGATTTTTACCAGCTTTTAGGAATTTTGTTGAATGGATAATTTCTCTAACAAGGTGGTGTTGAATGGAGTTGTTCTACAAAAATGCAACAACCACACACGTTCTTTTGTACGAGAGATGTCAAAAACATCTGATGCAAAAATTACAAAGAAAAAGTGTTTTACTAAAGGGTGCTTTACATTGTCCCACAAGTCGTACGACATGCCAAATTTTTGTGTAGAAGATCACAAGTCGGATCGTCTAAACGTAATATGTAATGAAACTATAAGATTTTGAGAGAAAATACGGATGAAAATTTGACAGTCGTATGGCTCTCTTGATTTTTAAAATTTTTCAAAAACCAACACACACCATTAGATCAGGGATGCATTTTTATGTAAACAAATGTGAGAAAGCCAGGGAGGGAAAACTGGTTTCATAAATTTATACCAATTATAAAATCAAAATGTACATTTTAGACCACGACAGCACAATTTTATAAAAATATACGTATATTTTCTAAAAGTACACTAAAAATTTTGACCACGAAAATAACATATTCCAGAGATATAAAAATATTTTTCAAGGTTATTAAAAAAAAAATTCAATTGCACAAGAACTCCATCCCTGGGGAAACAAGCAAACAGCTGTAGTTAAATTAAATGAGAATGTTTTCATCTTACTTGATTTTATCCATACCAATGGTGTAAAAGCCAGAAAACAACCATTCGATTTTTACACTCTTTTTTTGAAATACAGATGGAATTTCATTTTATTTTCTCTCTCATTTTACGTACGACAAATCTTATCGTCTAAAGCACCCTTTATGAACATAAAGTGTGTGTAAGAATTAGAAATTTTTGTTTTTTAAATAAAAGAAAGCAATTAAAAAAGCGGTACATGTTGAGGTACTGTTTAAAATATAATAATTATCAATGTTATATTAATTTTTGTAGATTTTTAGTGTTTTTCGGTTTAAAATGTACAAATGCAAATATACAAAGGCAAGTGCGAGTGTAATGTCGCAATCTACATATGTATGTATTTCCTATTTATATATGTAATTACAATATCGTCAACATAATGTGCAAGTTAATAGCTGTCGCATTACTAGGCTTTTCTGGATGTGTCATGAGAATAGCTTTAAGCAAAAACGATGTCCAGCAATTTGGTTTAAAATCCTTCTGACATACTTTTCTTCACTTTTCTCTGAAGGATTCGTCTTTTGGGACTGCGAAAAAGTACCATTCCCGGGTATGTTTTTCTTGCTTCTTCTTGTTTTTTTAACTTTTGTAACTATTCTTTTATTTATTCAAAGTATGTATTTTCAGAACACAAAGTTTATTCTCACAACGTAAAAATAAAAAAACAAATATAATTCTTAACAGAATTTGTTTTCAAAAACTTTTCGAGTATGTATATTTATTGAATTTATACATTTAAACAACACAAACACAAAAAGTGTTGATTTTTAAAATCATTGGTTTTTTAACACAAAGTTTTTTTTTGTTAAAAACGGCTTGATTCTAATTTTTAATTTAACGGCGCCTGTAAATACATAAACATAAACAACTTTTGCCGCCTCTTGTACAAACGTAGGTACAGCAAAAAATTGCCGCCTGTTTAAACAACCCCATCTTTTTTGATACGCCTTGGTGTGAAGTGTATCATTTAAAGTTGTGTCTCTTTAATTTAATCGAGTATAATCGCGTGCGTTATTTTGATAGAGGCATTATTTAATATAATATGCAGCACTTAATGAAAAATTTTGTGTAGAGTAACAGCTTAAAATCACACAATAAAAAAATATCTAAGCTTTCTTTAAACAAGCTCTTCTTTGGAATCCAATTTGATTATAAAATTATAAATACATTAGCAAAACCTCTACTGATCATTGTTAATTTTCTGAGTTTTAACTTGATTGTGCGATATCTAAGTACATACTCGTATATATGTGCATATATAGTACATTAGTGGAGCCCATATTAAGCCCATATTAATTTCAAAACTAGTTTACATATTTCGGCGTACCTAATTTTTTAGCGATAATAATAAAACAAGTATATAGCCAACATTTGAAATTAATGCTCCTACTGAAAGACAGTGCTCTACGACATGTAACATTAATAACACAGGTCAACAAGAATTTATTGGTTTTCTTAGTCAATTTGAATCATATGGTACTCCGTTTCAATGCCTATAAATTACTTTTTTTGGATTCACTCTGGGTCTCGAGATTTAACGTTTTATAGAAAAAAAAAACGGAAGTTGCACCACGTAATTTGCAATACCTCGAGAACTAGGTAGAGTGCTATGACAATTCTACAACCACGTGTTAGATATAAACCCAGTTAAAATAACGCGTTCTTCACCTAAATTGAACCAATTCATTCACAATTGAATCCACGCATTAACTTTTTTTTTTGCATATCCTTTTTGCTGGGAATATAGAAAGGTCTTCACCGACACTGAAGGCTACACTCTACACACGCCTCGTAATTCAAGATCCTCCGCCTTACTTTCGTCAAAATTGTGTTTACACTTAACTTTTCTAACAGGTTGCAAATACGCCAGCATGCTACAAAGTTGTGAAGCAGGTAAAGCGGTGATTGCGTCGAAGAGCACTGCCGGAAGACCAATATAAATATACATTGCAAAACAATAAATAGTTTTTAGTAATGTAATACTTATTTCAAACTTTTTCTGGTTATTATTTTTGGAAAAAAGAAAACAAGGTCAAACAATACTAATGGTGTTTTCTTTTCTGACAAACATGTTACATATATGCTATATGTTGTATTTCGATTTCTGTTTCATCCTAAAAAATATGTAACATTAAAAGAAGCTATTTCGTTCCTTTCTAAATATGTTGCACAAATAACTGGCAAAATATGCAACCTATTTGACCCTCTACTCTCAAGTCGGGGTCATATACTAACCTTTTTTAGATCTTTGTTAAGTACTTTTTTATACAAATAAGAATTATGAAAATCAATATACTCTTCACCTTGACTAGAGTCCATCAGACTTTTGTTAGAGGAAGATTCTGTTTAATTTATTATTTATTTTAATGTAAACTTTTTTGATAAATTTTTGGTTTAAAGTTTTTGCAGTTTGTTCTAGGTAATAGCAGCTGATTAGAAAACAATGTTGCTGACGATTTTTATTGATAAACTGGTGCTAAAAACCGTAGAAACAGTGAAACGCTAAGTATACATTAATGTTAAATCTCAAATATTTTGCACCATTCTGGCATTAAAAAATTTATCGCTTTTTAAAGGTATGAGCAAACTGTAGAAAATGTTATCCATCGATAGGGCAACATTTTTGTTCAGAAAGGAAATTACCATAACTTACACCGCCTAACAGAATGCGTCGCCTAACTTCCATCATCAGTACTCTTTGTGTATTTTATAAACATAAATATAAATAAATAGTTTTATAAATAAAAAAACAACAAAAATTCTATTTTTGGGTATAATTTTAACAAATATTAGTACAATAAATAAAAAACTTCCTGAAGATGTTAACCGAAGGTTAACGAAATATCGAAAATAAATATAAAAATAATAAATAAAAAGAGAGAATAAATAAAAAGAGAAAATACCTTAAAGCTTAAAAAAATAGATTGTTAAAATATTAGTACATTTTGATCCAATATTGCTATTTACAAATATTTAAAATAATCGCCAAATTGCAAATATCTAAAAGAATCGCCAAACATTAAGAAGCCAAAGTTATATTATTATTAATATTTTATAATAGTTTATCGTGATGTTAAGTTTTTTCACAATTAATTTTAATATGTTTTTTTTTTGCTGTATCTCGAAAAATGCCAACCACAAGAAATATAATTCGCCTTGAAATACGTTGCAGCTGTTTCCGTAATTTCTCTACACAAAGTGTTTTCAATTTGTTTTTGTGGTGGGGCGTAAGTTGTCATAAAAACGATATATAAATATTGAAATAAGAAAGGAACTATTTAGCAAATATTTACTTTTAACAGCACGCAGTCAAAAAACAATTGCTCTTAATTAAATATTCCTGGTGTTAATTGATTGATTTTGATGTTCATTGGGTAGTAATGTTCTTGGACATATTGTCACTTTAACTTTTAGTATTTCAATTATATGTATGTATATGTGCTTAGAGACTTATGGATAGAATTATGGATCAGATTGTGTGCATCTTGTTTGAAAGTAATAATTGTGCCTGACACACCACTCCGAATGCTTTCTGGCATTGTTTTAGTTTGACATGTTTTCTTATTTTATAAAACATGATTTTTGTCAAACGAAGGCTACCAGTTGGATTCTTTGTCTATCATGCAACAAGGCAGATTAATTTTACAAGGGCACACTACCGCCGCAACAACTACAACTTCATTGCCGCAAGACAATCGATTTTACTCAGTTAATTGTCGCCACGTTAGTGACACTTCATGAAGTAAAATCGTTTTGATAATAAACAATACCTATCACCTGTCAACTGTTGGCTTTTTGTTTCTTATTATTTTACAATTTTGAGACTTTATTGAAAAAATACACATATTTTTATTAAACATTGTGTGTTTGTTTGTCAGGAAACTTCTTTAATAATTTTTAATAAAATGTCTTACTGGCATGTGCTTTATAATACAATTATATTGATTTCAAATTCAATATGAACAAATTTTAGTGAACTTTATAGCACGAAAAGTGTCTATTCAAACTTTTAGTGAGAGTTAATTTTTTAGTAAAATGTCACCAATATCACACTTTTTCTCATTGAGGCAATTCACACTGTCATAATATTTAAGCCGAACAATTTTTGTTCTTTCCAAAACACACTAGACCAGTCAGCATTTGGAAGATTGTTTTGGCAGAAATCACCAAACTGAGTCCTTTAAGACTACCTCAGATGACTAAAAACGGATTAATCAGTTGTGCGCTTAAAAAAAGACCCGAAAATGAATCCGACAAATGCTTGGAAAGCGACTTGTTTAAAAAACGCAAACAATATGTATAGAATGTGCGCAATCATAAATTCATCATGTAGATGCCCGAAATGCGACTGTATTAAGAATTTTTATTTTTATTTTGGAGTCATATTTAGCGCATCTTTTTTTTTTTTTTTTTTTTACACAATATATATTATTTATTGAATCTTCAAAATCAATTGAACTAACAATAAGTATTCAAATCTTAAGAACTAATTACTAATTAGTATTAAGTACAGCCTCGCTGTACAAAATTATTTATTGCTCGTATAGTTTTATTTCCGCGTCTACTACGTTCGGGCTAGGGAAAGAGTATCCCTTCTTTTCAGTCGAATGAACCCTCTTTCGCTTAAAATATTTCGGGCTAGTATATTTGGATGATCTTGGAGTTTGGTTAGGTATGACGTTGCGTATGTTGTTATCTCTTGTTTGACTGTCGGAATATTTAAATCCTTGTGTATGTTAGAATTTTTTATATACCACGGCGCATCTGTTATCATTCTCAGTATTTTGTTTTGACACCTTTGAATTTTTTCTATATTGGAAGCTGAGGCAGTGCCCCATAGCTGGATACCATAGCTCCATATTGGTTTTAAAATTGCTTTGTAAAGCAAAAGCTTACAGTCCAGTTTTAGCACAGAATTTCGACCAATAAGCCAATTTAGTTGAGTTGCTTTTAATTTCATTTGAGTTAATTTTGCATCGATGTGCTGCTTCCATGTTAGCCGTCTATCCATGTGCATCCCTAGATACTTGACCTCCAAACGTTGAGGTATTAACTGGTTGTTGATCAGAATAGGAGGACATGTGTCTCTGCGCACGGTGAAGGTTATATGTACGCACTTATTCTCATTAACTTTGATTCGCCATTTTTTTAGCCGGCTTTCCAGCTGCGAAGTTTGGTGCTGTAGGCGACGAGATGCTTCGTCAGCACTTTCGTGAATGCTTAAGAAAGCTGTATCATCGGCTAAAGTTGAGGTGTGGATGTTCGCGACTGTTGGCAAATCTGCGGTGTATATCAAGTACAGCAATGGACCTAATATGCTGCCTTGGGGAACTCCAGCTTCAATCGGCTGCGGTGATGACAGCCAATCACCTTGTTTTAAAATAAATTTGCGACAAAGCAGGTAACTTTCCAGTAGCTTACAAATATTTTCAGGAAGGTACTGGGTCAGTTTATATATTAATCCCTTATGCCACACTTTATCAAAAGCTTGGGAAACATCGATAAAGAGGGCTGAGCAGTACTTTTTTTCTTCTAGGGTATGCTTTATAACATTCACAAGTCTATGTGTTTGCTCAGTTGTGCTGTGTTTACTTCGAAAGCCAAACTGATGGTCTGGAATGCAGCGCTTTTCGCTAATGATTTTATTTAACTTGATAGCTAATAATTTTTCAAAAAGCTTAGATAAATTTGGCAAAAGGCTAATTGGCCTGTAGGACTCAACTCTGGTGTGGTCTTTACCTGGCTTAGGTATCATAGTTATTAGTGATATCTTCCATTTAGATGGAAAGTATTCAATGCACAATATCGCGTTGAAGATGTGGAGAATTCTTTTAACTACTGTAGTTGGGAGCTCTTGTAGCATCTTGTTGCTAATTTTATCGATGCCAGGAGATTTTTTAGGGTTCAAGTTGGCGATAGCTTCTTCGACGTTTTTTTTAATTTAAACTTTATCGAAACTGCTGCATCCGTAACTATCGATGGAAGTTCTTCAGGGTCGCTTGGTGCATTGGGGGTGAAAACATTTTTTAAGTGCTCAACGAACAACTTGCCTTTTTCTGTGTCGTTTCTTGCCGAATCCCCAGTTGGGGTTCGAAATGGAGGTTTACGAATAACCGGTCTTTTGAGATATCTGGTAGCACGCCATAGTGAATGATCGGATTGCGGTGTTGCATCAAGACCTTTAAGATACTCATTTAAATAATCAGTTTTTTTGGATTGTAACATCTCTCTTAGCTTTTTGGTACACTCTATTAGTTTTCTTTTGAGTTGAGGGGATCTATGAAGCTGCCACTCTCTTCGAGGTCTTCTTTTTTCAGTTAATAATAATTCGACGTCTGTGGAGCAAATTTTGTCTTGCCTAATTTTGCGTGAATTAATAATAGCGTGCTGTGCCGCCAGCTTGAGACTTTCGTCCAGTTGTGTAAGAGATGCATCTACATCGTCTGGTGTACGAAGTAATACGTTTTGACAGCAGTGAGTAGCAAGGTATTTGCGAAATTTCAACCAATTTGTGTATGTTTTTATTTTTTCAGCTATCTCAGTCGCGTGTGTGTTTTGTGAGAGTGATATTGTAATTATAGTTGGTGAATGATCTGATGATAAGTCAACAGAAGATTCAACAAGAATGGATTTAGCTGCAATGCCCTTTGTGATTGCGAAATCTATGACATCAGGTATTTTGTTACGATCAGTTGGCCAATATGTTGGTTGTCCGCTTGAGGCCACCGTCAAACCCATTTTGGAAACTATGTTGTATAAAACGCGACCTTTTGGGGTAATCAGGCGTGATCCCCAATATGTGTGCTTTGCATTAAAGTCGCCAGCAGCTAGGAAACTATTTGCTGACTGCACCCACTAAGTAGTGCTTTATTCTGTTCTTTATTAATATAGCTGAGCCCCCACATGCTCTACCACGGGGATCTTTGGCGTCATAAAATGTATAGCCTATTACCTTAAAAACACTTCTAGGTGTTAAATGAGTTTCGGCAATGAGCATAACATTGATTTGTTGATCCGCTAGGAAGTGCTCAAGTTCGTTTTTTTGTTGGCGTATGCCGTTAACGTTCCAGAAACATAACCTTAGGCAGTTCATGGACTGTTTGTTGAAATGTGTACGTAGGTTTGTGTTGCTTAGTATTTTATTTATTCATTTGATTTTAGCTTTTCGTTACACACACTTCGTAATATACTTCGCGAAAATATGACGGGATTAAATTATATGGAATTGGGAATTATTTTAGGAGGAATTTCAAGTGGTTGTAATTTAGAAGCTGTAGCATTACTTCTAGAAGATGAGATATAAAATAAAAATAGATCTTTTTGGGTCAAGCCATAAGTTAATAACTATATATAATATAGTAGTATATTAACTTAATTTATTTTGAGAATATCTCTTTATATATATGATTTTAATTACAAAATTGTGCTCTTTCCCAAAAAAAATATATGATTTAGAACGGGACACTCGCTTGCCTTTGAAGTGAGGTAAAATAAAGAAATCTTAAATTTTCTTTTCTACGTTTTTTTTAATGACACTATAAATAGTGAAAAATGTAGCTTTCATCGATTTTTTGTTTCTGTGGTATAACCAATAAGCATGGTATCACGAACGGGAAAAAATTTAGAAGTCGTTTTCAACTGTATTTAGAAAATTTAGAAAAATTTGCGAATTAGAACACCATTTTTTAAAGGATTTTTTTTTTAATTAAAATAGAATAATATGGCTTTCCACTGATGGTTGTCATATTTTAATATTTGTGTTCCTCTCTTTTGAACAATCTTTACTATGACTTAGCACGGGACATATTTTCCTACAATGTTTGTAATAAAAATTTTCTTAAATTTAAACTGTATTAACTGTGAACATTTTTATACTTATTATTTTATAGATATTTTTAAATATAAGTTAGTCATTTAAATTCCTAACATGTCTTTTCTTTTTGAAGTAAATTGCAAATATTATGTTATGAAATAGACTCGTATATTTGATATATTCTACGTATTTTAAATAAATTTTCAGTTTCCAGACCAATTTTCTGAAAATAACATATTTTTCTTAATATTTTAACATTTCTTATAGAATGTTAGAACAAAATCATTTGTTATTGACATGTTAATTTTCAATCCTGGTAGACCTTTCTGTGGAAATGCCTATATATATATTATATATAAGAAATGTATTATTACATACTTTCTTATATTCTAATAAAGTAGTATTTTTAAAAATTAATGAGTTTGCTTTATTGTTATTAGTTTTAAAGTTTGTTGGCCTTCTTCTTTCAAGTTCATGTAAGCACGACGATGGCCAACAGAAGGCTAAATACGCTCTGTAAAAAAAGAAACACAGAACCTGTGTTTTCGTATGCGTATATGCATTAGTTTTGTGCTTCTAGTCCGGGGTTATAGCTGGTTGAAAAAATATGCCAAATGTTCAAAAAATTTTTATATTAATTTCAAAAAGAAAAAATTTTATAAATAATAAAAAAATTCCTAAAGATATTAACCGATGGTTAACGAAATATCGAAATATATAGAAAAATAAAAAAACCTTTAATCTTGAAATATAATATATAGGTATTATTTTATGTAGAAAATTTTTGATTGTTTTTACACATACATAAATTTTATATAGAACTAGATTAACTTGGTGCTCTTCGCTACCCCCATCCCACTTATCCGCTAACTTTTAGACAGATATTGTGTATTAGTCATTTGGATACTTTTACTTTTTATAATCCTTCGTATATTCAGAAATTTATTGTGTGTTTGTGTGGATGGAAAAACGCCTTCTTCTCCATTCCCGCCCACTTTTTGACAGATATTGTTCAATATTAAGGTTTCTGTATGGAGTACATTTGAATATTTTATCTATTACCATTCTCAATATAAATAAACATCAATACATACATATATACTGGAATAAGTTGTAGTGCCAGTTAAATTTTATGTGACTTAATTTATCTGGGTTTCACATTTTATAAAAATTGGCCCAATAGTTAAAAAAATAATTAGTATTTCTTTTCTAAAATAATTTCTTCAAGTGATAGCTGTTCATAATAAAATATTCATGTAAAATGTAAATGTATATACTACATGTATATAAAATGCTCATAAGGCAAAAAGTACCAAAGGAGGTACTAACCAATTTTACCCCTTATGTATTCGAATTACCAAAAACTGCCAAAGTAATTTTATCTAGCTTTAGTCGTTCGGTCTCGGCGATGATCAATCAGTTAGCCATGTTATTCTTTTATATGTATACATATTTTTGTTTGATGAACTGTCTATACAAAATTCATGTTTCTCAAATTGGCAAATTTTAATGTGACACTTGAATGTTTTCTTCATTCATAAATTTTCCACGTACATATATTCTTCATAATTTCAGAGTTATACTTGCAATTAAATTTCTGCAAATTTTTTATATTAAATTTTATGGTATTTCTAAAGAGAGTTTCCTTCTATAATTCTCTATTATATTTTCAATATAACCATCTACTATTCACATTCTCATAATTTTTACAGTTTAAGCGAAATCAGCATGTAAAGTGTTTTCTATGCCAAAAATTCTCATGATCATATAAAATTTATGACACAAATCCAAATAGCGCGGCGTCAATGCTATGCAATTAGAGAAACCGATTTTCACAACGTGTAAGACGTTGAAGTTGTCTGCAAAAGAAATGACAGTGTTGAAAAGTAATGGCAATTTTCCACATCTATTTAGTGGGTTTTATTAAAAGACGAAAAGTTATCAATACGTTGACGCTCTATTTTAAGTATGTCATGGTATCGTAAAGCTTGGCGCTGGAAAACGATACGATTGACGTACTAATTTAAAGTTTTGATATTTTCGATGAATAAACTTGAACTGAATGATGTTAATTTGTCCTCTTAATTAAAATCAAGTCTAAAAATATTTTTTTAATAAAACTTTTTATACGAATCGTCAGAATATAAATAAAGTTGGTAAGAAAAAGGAAACAAAACGTAACATAGAACATAGTCGGAGCCTTATGAATTTAAGGTAACGATATGACAACATGAATTAAGAAAACCTGTATGTGTGCTACCAATTAATGCTTCATTTAAATTGTGATTGTCATAGTCACATTATTGTTGCATGTTAAAGGCAAAAGAATACGTGAAGAAAACCATTGAGATTGAAGGATCCAACAGCAAAAAATTAAATAAAATCCCTGGTAATTTAAGATTGTACTATGGATATCCACAAATCCATACCTATTGTGGGTATACATACATATGTATGTACATTAGGGGGGATAAAATTGTGTGGATGAAAAACAAATGAAAACTTGTATAGCAAAAAGAAAATCTACTGAAACTTCTAAGACACTTTTCAGAAGAAATCGTAGGTCTAAAATCAAATTCTATTCTGCACAAATATACATAAAGATTTGAACTTACACTAATGAATTAGTTTGCAGTAGAAACAAAAAATCCGGTCTGTATATGTATAAAAAGTACCATAACTTTGTCTAATTATACCGATTTTAACAAATAAAGTCTCAGATTTTAATAATATTGTATTTGTTTTAATGATGTGATAGTGTTTTTTAATACAGCTATACAGTTTATAGAGAAATAGGAGCAGAAAATGTTTAGGTCGATTTGCGCAGGATAGCATTTGATCACAGACCCGTACTTTCTTGCGAAATTATTCTTAGAATTTCACGTAGATTACGTTTTTGATATGAAATTTTTGACGGAGATGACCACCCTAATGTACATACATACACTACAGATATTCACTTCTGTATCGTTGTCGTTTTACCGTTACAAACATTTTCCTCTAAGGATTTTGTAAAAACTATATTCTTTAAACCTACGTACAACAATTATATAAAGGAAAATAGTATATAAATGTGCTTTAATGTTTTTTCTATTTTATAGAACATTCTGTTAAGTGCCGATACTGGATTAAACATGACCATTCTTTATCTGACTGTACAAAAATTTTTTTTTCATATTCACTTTATTCTTCCATGTACTAAGACGTTTTTTTACGGCCCTTATTTCCGTTTGCTTTAGTATCAAATATGGGTGGGGTTTTTATATGCTTTAATTATTAAATATTAAAAGGCGAAAAATAAAGATTTTAATTAAATTAATTTACCAACAGTATGCTAAAATGGAAACTATACACAGCAAATATTTTAATAAAATAATAATCATATGCGCAGTTTTTTTTTATAGGCAATTTTGCATATGTCTTCTTTTGAATTTAAAAGTTCACTATTTTTCATGGATAACATGTGATTACTTACAAATATAATAACGATTTTCATTAAAAATTGTTACGCATAAATTGTCAAATTAGATACCGGCGCACCCTGACCTAATTGCCAAATTCGATATATGTACATATGTATGTTTGACCACGGCTTATCCGTTAAGAGTTTTATATAGTCAACTGTTCGCTGAGAAATGAAAAATTCTTTATTAAAGCGTTTGTTAGAAGTGAACCTACAAATAATATTGACGCCACAACAGTTGTACAACTTTCGCCCTTCACTTCATTTGAGCAATTGAAGTTCGCGCTCTCAAAGCTTTTCTCAACTATAGACGGGCTTGAGTTATTTTGGCTTCTCAGTACTTTGCTTTTTTAATACATGATTATTGGGACGTTTTATTTGACTTTTCTCGCGCTAATCATGACAGGCCGATTCAGAATTGACTTCTGCAACATACGTGGTCTAAGGGCAAACTTTTTCTCTGTTTATGCCCACGTTTGTCTACATCGGCTGGATGTTTTCGCCTTAAGTGAAACCCATGTGTCTGAAGATGCTGACCCACAGGATTTTCTCATACCTGGGTATCACCTCCTATCTCTTCCATCTTCTCCATCTACACAGGGGCCTTGCAATTTATATATGCAATGAGGTTGTGTACCAATGCCAGGCACGTATGATCCCGAATTTAGCTGTCTTTGGGTTAAATTCAAAATCAGAACACGTCTTTTACATTTCGGGTTTCTTTACAGAAGCCCAAATATGGAAAGGGATAAAACTATATACAACTTCGATGCCCTTTCCGACACTATATCGGAGATCCTCGAAAATTACCCGAATACTGAAATCGATATTGCTGGTGATTTCAATGTCCATAACTTATCGTGGCTCCGCCATTCGAGCCATACGACTCCAGAAGGCCAATATGTTGAGATTTCGCAACGCACAACCACCTTGCGCAATTAGTGAATGAACCAACACATATTCCATGTGTTGACGGGCACCAACACAACACCAGACCGAAGTCATGGTTTAATCAGACGTGCAGACTTGCAGTCAGATCCAGAGAGGAAGCATTTAGTATCTGGCGGAATGACAAAAACGCGGATACTGATGCGATGCGCAAAAGGGCGAGATCTTCGTGTGGCAAAGTGCTAAGACGAGAAAAAGCTTTGTACGAGCAGCGTATTCGCACGAAAGTTCTTACTGCCCAACGGGGCAGTAAAAGCTTTTGGTCTTTCGAAAAAAGAGTGAAGGAAAATGCTAGTTCTTCTATTCCGGCTCTTTTGAAGGATGATCAAATATTCACTGGCCCGGTTGAAAAAGCTAACCTCCTAGCTGAAATGTTTGCAGGTAATTCTCACCTGCCGGAAAGCAATCAACCACTGCCCGCTCCCGAGAGTGTATCCGCAACTGTGCCAAAAATATACTTTCGAGCTCGTGCAGTTAAAAAGTTTTTAGCGCACTCATTCCTGGGCCGGAAGGAATTACGACACTGGCCTTGAAACAGTGCTCTTCGACGTTTTCACGTTCTCTAGCAAACCTTTTCAGAACCATATATCATGCAGGCGAATTTCCATCGTGCTGGAAAGTTGCAAATGTAACGCCGATCAGCAAGAAGGGAGAGGCAAGCAACCCTGAAAATTGTCGCCCAATCGCAATATGCTCTACAATTTCCAAAGTAAAGGAGAGTATACTGAATTTCCATCTTATGAAGTATCTGGAGGCCAATAGCTTACTTAACGACCGGCTATATGGCTTCCGTGGACGATGTTCCACGGGAGATTTATTAGCCTTCCTCTCGCAAAAATGCTGTCGATCCATCCACCATTTCGGCGAAAGAAAGGTAGTGGCTCTAGATATTTCCAAATCATTTGACAGAGTTTGGCATGGAGCACTCTTGTCCAAACTTATTGCTTTTGGTGTCGGTGATATCTTCTCTCGATTCATATCGATCATTCTCAGGGATCGCGCTATAAAAGTTGTTTTAGACGGGATCTCATCTAACGAGTTCAAGATTAATTCAGGGGTACCATAAGGCTCCATTCTTTCTCCTACCCTATTTCTTATATTTCTAAATGACCTTCTATGTCAAACTTCGAACCCTATCAACTCTTTCGCAGATGACAGCAGTATCTGCTATTCATATTAATTTAATCGTAGGCCTACGTTGAATATGATCGCGGCAACGATGCAGAATATGAATAATTCGCTAAATGGTGACCTCACAAGAATATCGGAATGGGGTTGATTTCAATGCTCAAAAGATCCAATGCTGCATGCTTACGCATCGACGCATGCCCGACTACGCTGCCTCATCTGTAATTATGGACGGTATAAATATTCAGGAATCAGAAGCTCTTGATGTTCTCGGCATGAAAATTCAGTGTGATGTTCGATGGACTGAGCACATTTGCCAGGCCTCAAAGGAAGCATTCAAGTGCATCGGTTTTTTAAGACGGTGTAAAACATACATCACCCCATCTGAGCTCCACACTATTTATACCGCTTGCATCCGACCGAAAATGGAATACAATTCTCATGTATGGGCCGGTGCTTCAAAGAATATTTTGAAGTTACTCGACCGTGTACAGGAAAGAGCGAAGAAACTCATAGGAGACAGTAGGGTAGCCTACTCTATTGACTCTCTTGAGCATCGTCGCAACGCAGGGTGCGTTTCGTTGTTCTATCGTTACTATAATGGGATGTGTTCTGATGAAATCAGGGAACTTGTTCCCAAAACCCGGTCATTCACGCGTACGACGCGTTCATCATTAAGAGCGCATCCATTTGTGTTCGACTTGGCAGCGAACCGCACTACGCATTAGAGAGAAAATTGGTTTTTTGATCGAACAGCACGTATGTGGAATGGACTACCCGCAGAAGTTTTTCCTATCACTTTTGACGTGGGAAAATTTAAATCAAATGTCAATAAACACTACTCCCTCTATCCTCCTTCTCATAACCTGATTTCCTAGTTCCAGCACAATGCATCGCATCTGTACGGGTCATCCCCTGAGTGCGGTTCCATGTAAAAGAAAAAAAAAAAAAGAGAAATGAAATTTGCCGAAATTTGTGTCTGCAATAATTTATTTTATTCTATGGAGTCAAAACTAATTAATTATATTTATTTTTGGTTAAACTTACCTATATGTGGCATTTCGTTACACCAAATATTGGAAAAAGTGCAGAAACTTCCGATATTTGTATTGACACTTTTAAAAAATAATTGAGAATAACTAAATATACAGACATAAAAAACTGAGGAACTTTTGAAAAATTAAATAAATTAAATATTTGTTGTGTACAGTTTTGCAAAGGTTCTTACTTTCGTTTTGTTTGTGGATTAAGTAATTTTCGATTATTTTATTGATATTTTTATATAAACATTTGAAGTTTTTGCAATTTAAAAAAAATGATTTAAAGTCTACTAAAGAATTGACATTATATAAAGTAGCTTAGCTAAACAACCAGCATGATTTGACAATTAAAACATATTTCTTATCACAAAAGAGATATGTAGATATTGTTATTATTTTTTGTATTTAATTGACCATATCTTAATCACCCTTATTAATAAAGATCTTCTTAATTTAGAAAACAAAACCATAACTAATTAATGCAAATTTATTTACAGATGAGTGGTCAAGAAAAATACAGGACTGAAATGTTACAACGGAATCAACAAAAATAACAACAGTAATGAGCCAGCAACATTCAAGTATAAATAATCAAAAAAAGTACAAAAGTATTGGAAGATTTCCATTTCCAGATACAAGAATGATTTTTCCCCAACTGGCATACAGAAATCAAAATACATATGTATATTTAATTTAAGAAACATTGACAACTCATAAAAAAAAGGATTTAAAATTCAAGTGAAAAATACAAAACATGAATGAAACCACTTTAACTTCCATGGAGGTCAACAACCAAATTATCCTAAATACTTTAGATCAGCCACCAGAAACAGTACTTGTGAAGGAAGACAACGATTTACCCTTAACGACGGTCAGACATTTGTCCTTGAATAATCTAGATGAAATCAATCAAAGTGTTGAACTGCAATGCTTAATGCAAGAACACATGGATATAATAAGCCTTGGTAACAACAGCAGCGAGTATTGTCTAACACAATTTGATTCAATACTTTGTTGGCCACGAACAAACCGTGCCACATTAGCAGCTCTACCATGTTTGGATGAACTTCAAGGAATACAGTATGACAGTTCACGTAAGTAAAAAGAATAATGCTTGAAGTTTTAATTTTTTTTGTTTTAAAGAATATTAGAATTAAGAAAATTAAAACGAATGTTACAATGCAAAATATTTTATTGTATATTCGACAAGCATGTAAAACAAAAGTTTTCAAATTCTTTGCAAACGCAACATATATACACATCTACAGACATACGTAGGTATGTATGCCTGGCTTCCTTGTATTAAAATTCGTTTTAGTATAAAACAAAAATATGTATGTACATAGGACAATGGTGTTGTATAACACCATTAACAGAACAATTGTCTTAGGATAAGACTTAGTATAAGATAGTCGGATTTATATAAGACAGTCATGTTGTAATAAGAAGATTATTATTAGTTGGTCGTGAATTGATTGGAGAAGACGTTCCTCTTACTATAATATCGTCATTTCACTGTTAGACCTCCGTCTATTATAAAAAGCCCATCAAAGTGTAAAATGCATATGTTATGTAGTCCACGCACGTTTCAACTGTTCAACTGTAATGTGGGTGGGCTGCTGATTTAAGTAGAGTGTTGGTTGCACGAAAGACTACATTGTTTTGATTATCTGGTATTTTGTATTAGGACTTTTTTTATTCTTAGTTTTCGTTGTGATTAAATAACAAGAAACGGATAGCGTTGGTTTTGTTAACGGAAAATGACTAGACATATGTATATATATGTATATATATATATAAGTATACAGAGGAGTACTGTTTAACGAACACCGATTATAACGAATTTTCACTTACAACGAACAAATTCTCCGATCCCAACAATAGTCATTAATATTTCTTACAAATTAGTACGGTTAAAGCGAACTGTGGCTATAGCGAATTTTTGTTTATAACGACCCATTTCTTTAGTTCCATAAGTGCATAGAAATTTATATTGTTATAAAGAAGAAAAAAAATGTTGTCTGGCGTATTTTGAACTTTAAATTATTCATCACAATTTGGTAACTCAAACAATAAATGACAAATTTAAACCCTCAAAAATAGAAAAGAAATTCTCATAGTTAAAAATATTGTTCGTTCGTTATAACCGAACTCCACTGTATATGAAAAAAGAACCGTGGTTTGCTCGGATCCTGCAATATTGAAAACGATTGAACCATATTGAATACTTCTTTTTGCGGGTTTGTTTGTAATTGGTACGCGAAGGTTTATGAAAATTTAAAAAGGTATCAAAATGTTCTCTGCTTAGCTGACCTTCGGCCGGGCTCGCAGATTTTATCCTCTCAATATTTGGGAATATGTGGGATAACCTAATATTCCCTCACGGACAATTAGGTTGCCTGTCCACTGGTTTGTAAAAAAATAGAGAAAAAAATTATTATTACAATAGACACATACATATATTGTGAATTAAAACCATTTTGTGTTATTTTTTAATTTTGCACAGTGAAGCGTGCAGATGCCTACTAAATAAAAATAAAAGATACAACCGCTGTGCAAGGCTTTATTGCATTTTATAAGAATTGACAAATTGACAATCATGCAAATAATCTTTCTTCTACATCCCATTATTATTATCGCGCATGCAAATACGATAACATCTTAGCTTGATAATATTTTGTACAAAAGGAACTGTGAGGTTGAACGTAAGTAGAATCCTAAATTGGATACCCGACTTGTTGACCCAACGTATTATGTACACTAAACTCTTGATTTGAGTTGTTTCGAGTTGTGTCTATTCTGCTTCCATAGTTGTTTTTTAAATTTGTTGTTTAGCAAAACGCTCAAGATATACTTCTGTGTTAAATTATATATTGGCTATTTAGGCGAAATGAAAGAGAGTAATGCAACGATTAACTCAAAACAGCAAAATATTGAAATTGGCCCTCTTGTCACCAAGCTACAGAATTACACATCAGTCCCCAAATTACGACATAAAATATCGAACAAAATTCCTATACATTTCAATATACTTTTCTTTGAAATGTCGATTCGAAATAATGCCGTAAACCGGGTGTTCGCCGGGAAGGTATACTACTTTGTTTGTTTATAATTTTTGATTAAATGAAAGAGGATGGATCTCATATTGATAAATGTTTTATTTAATGTCGGCAATTATGTATGGAATACAATATCAGATAAATGTCCGCCTCTGTTAGGGTCACAAATGCGAGCCCTTTTAAGCACTTTTTTCATTTTTTTTTTTTTCACACATTTCACGCGGTATTTCATTAATTTCATCAAGAATATTTTGTTTGAGTTACTCAAGCGTTTCTGGTTTGTTTGCATAAACCTTGCTTTTCAGATATCCCCACAAAAAGAAGTCCGGAGCAGTCAAATCAGGCGACCGTGGAGGTCAATCAACATCGCCATTTCTTGAAATAACTTGTTGTGAAAAGAGGTCTCGCAGTAATTCTATTGTAATCCTGGCTGTATGCGATGTGGCACCGTCCTGTTGATACCAAATATTAATCAAGCCCAAAGCTTGCAGTTGTGGCGTTAAAAAGTTTTCAATCATATCACGATATCGCTCCCCATTCACAGTTACCGTTACGACGTTTTCATTTTCAAAGAAGCAAGGTCCAATGATTCCTCCTGACCAAATTGCACATTGTTGAATAATTTTCCATTGCCCAGAACCGACTATTCTGTTTATTCATATATCCATTCAAATGAAAATGTGCTTCGTCACTCATTATGGTTTTTTCATCAAAATCGGGGTTGTCAAGGGCGAGCTGTAACATCCTAATGGCATATGCACAGCGGCGTAAATGGTCTTGTGGAAGAAGCTCTTGTGTCAACTGAATCTTAAATGGAAACAAATGCAAATACTTGAGCAAAATTGTGGCCAAAGTTGTTCTTTGAATACCAAGCTCCTGAGCACGGCGTTGAATTGAGGTTGATGGATTGTTTTCAACACTTTCTTGAGCAGCAGTAATGTTTTCACCCGATCTTGCGGTACGTTGTGGTCCATGCTTGGGCCTATCACCTACAGACCTTCTTTCTTCGAAATCATTCACTACACGATAAATAGTGCGTTTTGTTGGCACGTTGTTTCTCCCATAAATTTCACGTAACTTTCTCATCGTCACAGTAATCGATGATTGATTTAGATAAAATGTTTTAACGATTAAAACACGTTGAAACATATGAACTGTCAAGACTAATGCTTACCAAAATCGCGGCAAAACAAAATGATATACTTTCCAGGCGGACACCCTGTATATCACCAGATTTTAAATATTATTTACTTTATTTTCTTAATTTAATTTTGGCTGTTAAAAATTTCATTTGCTTTTCAAAATAAAGAAATCATGTGATTTTCATGTTTTCAACAAGTTAAAATCAAACCAAAACGGCACAAATTCAACATTTGTGTTGTTGTTTATGGGGACTTTGTATTAATAGTACCTTGAAAACTTTTAGAGAAATACAATATTGCAGTTAAGGCGTCAAATAAATAAAAATCAATTCAATACATGTGTCGCATTAACCACTAATTTCGAGGCCTTAGTGTAAAAGAGTGTTGATTTATTATAAAAGTTCTCATTAGCAGAAAATCGTATTCATAATATAAGAATGGGATTAACAAGCGCATTGTTCCGTATACTTCTGATATCTTTCTGCTAATAAATAATGCCCTCTATAAAAATGTCCTTATTAATTTTCAAAGATGCCAAGAAATGAAGAAGTTCGTTTCTCATAAAAATTATTACTCGTATATCTGGTGCAATAGTTTACTAATTTAATTTAGCAAAGAAAGTTTTAATTGAGTATCCTTTGTTGTGCCATTTTTAAGGTTCTCTAAAACATCCTTCTTCTATACAAATACATGTATGTATATATGTGTGTATATGCACGGTATATACTCTGAAAAATACGTTTTACAGTATGTAAACATTTACTATATTTCTGCAAGAAAAGTCAGGTTTTGTTGCGTGTTTGTTTGAACTTTAACAATGGAAACTATGAAATAGTTTCTCCCAAGTTTCTTCTTTATTTTACAAAATAAATGGAAGTCTCTAGAGAAATGTACTGTACGACAACATTTAATAAGTTTTTCATTTAACTTACTTAGCTGCTCCAGTCAAAACAATGAAAAGGAAAAGATTTTTTTCCAACAGTCTGATGTGCATTCCATCCATATGTTACATTATTTTTCATGGTATTTTTCGTTCTTTTATTGTGCTTGGTTTTGGTTTGCTCACTATAAATGTTTAAACATTAATCAATGTATTGGGATTTAAATTAAATTTTCACTATAGAAACAAAGGAAATAAAAAAATATTAAATTTATTACATTTTAAACTATTTTATTAACTACCGAATGTTTGGCTTTATTAAAGCATCATGATGATGATGATCACAATTAAATCAACATATTGATTGTGACTAGTTCAATATTTTTCTAAACCAAAAATATAGTGGGTTTTTGTTAGTTAATTGATTTCGTTAACAAACTTTAGCAAGGAGAATATATATTTTAATTATCAATGTCATTCCATTGGTTATGTATGTGTAGAAAATTAAAAATTATATTTATGGCATCTGTTTTAACAAGTAATGAGTTTTTAAAAATTGTTTTCATTTAAATGGTAACTAATACTATAAACTGAAGGAAGATTAAGCTTATTAGAATAATGCATGTTACATTCTCCAGTGACACGTTCTCTGAATGAGACATAGAACGTGTCACTGAGAAATGAGATGTAATTTCGCAAACATTTTATTGCAAAGTACTACTATGCAAATTTTTAGAGCAAATATTTCATTCGTAAATTAATATTTTCAAATATATTTTACGTCATCGTTATCATTTTAGAATATTACTCTAGTTGTTCTTTATTATTACGATATAGTTTTATATTTAAGGACTAGCCATACATATTATGTACATAGACTAGGGAAGAATACTACTTTTGTTATAAGACAGTAATGTCAGTATAGTACAAAAGTCTTATGCATTTTTATCAAGTCATAATGATTTTTTCTTATCTTTCACCAGCACTCAGGAGATGACCCCTACACATCCGATGCTTTGTGCTGGAACTAGAGGAATGGGATAGTGAAAGAAATGACAGGAGGTGAAGCTTCACTATCTTACAACTCTGCTTTTGCACGTTCTTTGTTTTATAGCTGTGTTGTAGCGCATCTGATGTCAAGAAAACGTATTCAATAATGAAGCTTCGTTTTTTGGTAGCTATTTTTAGTAATTCTTTTTCTTCCCCGGTGCTACACAATATCGACGAAGGAGGGCGTTCTGTTGTGCCTGTGGATTGGTTACAACTGAAGCCGTTACTGTTCAATGACCAGTGACTGTGCCTTCGCCACTGAAACTTTCCGACAACAACTGACACAAAGACACACAAATCACATCAGAAAAAATGCAAGACATTTTTATGAGTCTGAAGCTGGGGTTGAACCCAGGAAAATTTTTGGTTTTGTAGTCAACGTGCAGACCATTTCAGCCATCGCCACCCTCCTGTGTAAGATGCGAATTAGTCTCATTTAAAATGGTCCCTAAGTGCTTTTTGGAGATTAAGAAGATGTACGACTATTTTTGTTATAAGAAGTCCAAATAGAGACTTTAATTTCGAAGTTGGCACTGGAAAGTAATGACAACAATTGCAAGTTACCAATTAATTTTACTCTTTTACTACTGGAATTATGGCAAGAATTGAACTTTCTGAGGTTGGCAAATTGGAAAAGATATTGAGCCAGTATGCTTCCACTGGGGTACCGCTTTTTATCCGTAAAACCATATTTCGTGACCTGTTATAACACCAATTACCAACGGATGTGCTGACATTACAGAGACTTCTCTGAGCGTTCATAGCCATTTCTTTCACTTTTCAAAGTGCTGGGTAGTTCAGGACGTTCTCTTTAAAGTCTTCACAGCCATCTTTGAAATCTTTATAAAACTCGTACACTTTTGTTTTACTTACAGCAGTGGCCATAGCCCTTGTTAATATTTCCCATACTATGTTACACATCATTTAATTTTTCTATGCAACATAATACAAAAAATTTTTGCAACAGGACAATTCAAAACTTACTTCTATTACTATTACTATTACTTCTATTACTATTAATTTAGTGGGATTGTGTGAGTCGGTAGTCTAGTGAGTAGTGCAGTAGACTATCGCTGTGAGTATTCTATAATGAATAATAACACTATATTAAAGTTTTCAAAACAACAAAAATCCAGCTCAAAGTGTCAAATTTTGTGTACTTCTACGTACACGTTGAAGTACGAATACTTATTTCTTTAATTCGAAGCGAAAAGAAAGTTATTCGAATTTGTATGTTATTTAAATTGGTATAGGATAACATTTTGTTTCGATTCGAACTACAGAGTAACCCCCAATTTACCTTTATTTGACACGAATACTCTAGTAACTACAACAAAAAGTAATGTTGGTTTTGGAAAAGTTTTCAGTGCATTGCACGTTTCACACTATTTATTAAAAATGTGTGTCCTTTATTGTTCTCTTTTAAAGTGATATAAAATGGCTTTATAGCAGATTACTACCAAGTGCAAATGTTTAAATATGGGTACTAAATGCAACACACTTCATTCCATTGCTATTCAATACATCAGAATTTATATAAAAGTCAACATCGATTTTAAAAGTAATTATGCATTTTGAAACAGTATAAATTTATTATAAAATAATAAATACTTCTATATCAAGTGATAATCAAGTCACAACATAACCACTTCTACGTAATGAAAAAGTATATGGATCAAAAATATGTTGTTTGGTAGCTGTAAAAGTTTTTGCTGGGCAACTAGAGAATGAAAAATCGGTAAAGCTCTTCCGACGATTACTTTGCTCATATCAGTTTTAAGGATATCGGTATAAGGTGATGTCTACAATTCATTATGGTCTTAACTGGAGAAGTTTCTGGTTCACACACACTTACACTGAGCCAGTAATATTTCTAAAATTAACGTGGACACCTACAATGGACACCGTGCAATATACCGAAATTTATGATGAAAAAAAAGAAAGCTTTAAGCTGTATCACCAAATATTTACAAATTATTTAGAGATAAAGGGCGTTTCTGCAAATAAAAAAATTTGCCACCAGATGTTAATAAATTCAATTGGATCGGCGTATTACCAAGTGTTGGTTTCACTAGTGGCCCCAAAGACAATCAGTGCAGTTGACGAACTAATAATGAAATTGGAATCTCATTTGTGTCCAAAAACGAATAGATTAGTCAGTCAACACAGATTTTTGTTAACATATTAGAGCGACCACCAAACTATTGCTGATTACGTGGCTCTATAGCGCCGAGACATTAGTGAATGCGAATTCTTGTCTACATGTGATTGTAGCGCGGATATATCAGAGATTTTTCTAAGAGCGGCATTAAGGACAATTCAATTCGTGAACATTTACTCCAGTCTAAAGAGGACAAATTTGAAGACATTATGGAGAGAGCCTTGGCATTAAAAGCATCGAAAATAGATAGTCGTGAGCTTGAATCAAAACAACCAATCAGCAGTGACGTGAACAAAATTCAATCCAGGCCCTCAAGTCGTCAGCAATATCGTTTCAGTAATCGCTCAAAATCGTAAGGTAGGTCAAAATCAAAAATAAAGTATAGGCAATTGACCATAGTGCATACGGTGTGGAAAGGACTGCCGAATGAAAACACACGTCCTCAAATGTGGGGCAGTTTCAGACTAAAATTTTAAAATAAAAATAAACATCTCGCATTTTTCTGATGTGCATTAGTGTGTCTTTGTGTGTCAGCTGTTTTCGGAAGGTTTCAGTGGCGAAGGCATAGTCACTGGTCATTGAACAATACCGGTTTCAGCTGATAGCAATCCACAATCGCATCAGAACGCCCTCCTTCGTCGGTATTGTGTAGCACCGCCGAAGTAAAACAATAATAAATTTGACTACTGAACCGAAGCTTCAGCACTGCTACGAGTATAAAAACAAAGAACGTGCGAAAGCAGAGCTGCAAAAATAATTAATTAAACTTCACCTCCTGTCGTTTCTCCTACTATTTCTTTCCTATAGTTCCCAGCACAATGCTTCGCATGTGTAGGAGTCATCTCCTGAGTGCTGGTCCCAGATAAAAAAAAAAAAAAATGTGGAGAGAAAGGATATGTAAAACGAGTTTCTATCACAACATTAATTAATTCTTCAAGAAACAAAGTCGATTATGAAAATGACGAAGTTGTTAACAACATTTATGGCATTAATAACATTGTTGATATATTTTCAAATAAAAATTATAATTATAATGCCGATAAATACCATATCGAAGTAAAAATAAACGAACGGCGTCAAAAATTTGAAGTGGACACTGGGGTCGGTTTTACGCTAATTCCAAGAAACCAATATAAGAAATTACACATAAAACAACTACTACAACCCTCAACAATAGCTTTCCGATCGTACACCAAAAATATTATTATTTCGGATGGTAATTTAAATGTAAAGGTTGAATATAAAAATAAGACGACGAATGAGGAAATGTATATAGTGCCGAGCTAACATGGATACGCCGCTTGAAAATAAATCTTCAACATGTCGATAAATTCAATAATATCATTAATGAGGTTAAGTCAGTAGAAATAAATACAATACGTACAATTGCAGATATTACTAAAGAATTCTAAGATGTCTTTACAGAAAAAATAGGCTGAAGTCACACTACAGCTACGTGAGGGTTCCGAACCAAAATTTCTAAAGGAGCGTGAGGTTCTGTACGCCCTCCGAGGTCGAGTTGAAACCGAATTAGCTGAATTAGAAGAAGCTGGCATAATAACTAAAAGCGAAAGAAGTGGTTGGGGTTCACCACTTGTGATTATTCCGAAACCAGATGATGGCATTCGACTTTGTGTTGACTATAAGCCAGGGGTAAATCCCCAACTGGTTTCCGCAAACTTTCCCATACGTAGAATCGATGAAATCGTAAATAATTTAAAGGGCTCGAGGTACTTCTGTCGTCTAGACCTTCATCTTCAAGTAAGTTCAGAATCAAGAGAAATTCAAACGATGTCAACCCATAAGGGGACTTATCGAGTTAACCGCCTCTCTTTTGGTATAAAAACCGCTCCGTCTGAGTTTAATCGTATTATAGAACAAATTCTATGTGGTTTAAACAAAACGATGTCATATTTCGAAGATATTATAATTCATGGAACCACAGAACTTGAATGTCAAACAAATTTAATTGAATGCCTCAAGCGGCTGCAACAGCATGATTTGCACCTAAATAAGAGCAAACGTTCATTTTTTCAGACAAAAGTAGAATATTTGGGACACACTGACCAATATAATAAAATTTCGAAATCGGAATAGAAAATAAAAGCAATTATAGAGATGCCGCGACCAGTTAACGTAGATGATGTCAGAAGGTTTTTAGGCATGATTACCTACTACGCAAGATTTATACTTGATATGTCAACAGTGACGTATCCATTACGGCGACTTCTCCAAAAGCATTCGCAATTCACTTGATCTTCAAGCTGTGAAGCAGCGTTTTTAAAATTCAAAAATATTATTGCCAGTGATGAAGTGCTTATGCCTTTTGATCCAACGCTGCTAATTATAGTTGCATGTGATGCCAGCCCGACGGGAATATCAGGGGTACTGGCTCACACCGTGGAAGGTGTCGAGCGCCCTATTGCGTATGCAGGATCACAACTTCTTGCTTGTGATCGACGCAAAATCAAAATGGGCAGAGTTCAGTTTTATACGCGAAGCACCTTCTACGGAAAATACAATAAAGCTGTTATCAGATATCTTTGCTACACACGGTTTTCCTTCAATTATGGTATCTGACAATGCGTCCATTTTCACGGGTCAGCATTTCAAAATTTAATGCTCAGAAAATGGAAATTTCCAACAATTAATTTCGCCAGGACATCCCAGCACAAATGGGTTGCTGAGCGTACGGTTCAAACATTGAAACGGAAATTGAAGGCCATGTCAGCAGAACCAGGTCCATTACACAACAAAATAAATGACATTCTTGTAAGGTATCGTGCAACGCTGCTTAACTGTGGAAAAAGTCCAACCGAATTGTATCTCCAGAGACGTATACCTATAATATTTGATGCTTTAAAGCCAATAAAGAAGTAGTGTAAAATGATACCAATTCCAGGAGTGCGTTGCTTAACCGTGGGAGAGAGAGTTCAAGTCATTCATACCCGAAACAACAAAATAGTATGGAAAATGGGACTCATACAACGCAAATTAGGACAACTTCATTACATAGTAAAACTAGATGATGGTCACACATTCAACCGACATATAGACCAGCTTAAAGCCACGAAAGTGGAGCAACGGAAAGTACAATTTACAGTAGACAAAACCGACGACAACAGCAATCGAAATAAGCCCCATGGAGATCTTTATCAACATGAAAAGTTTTTGTTCCAAATAATCGGCATCAAGTACACATGGAACACCTCCATTGTGACCATATCATTAATAGGCCAACTTCTTTAAATTCCCCAGCCATTTGTGAGGCGCTGTCAAATCAATAACCCATGTGTACTCAACAGCAACCTGTCAGATCTGCAAGGACACGGAAAGCTCCAGTTTACCTGAGGGATTATATTTCAGATTAGCGAAATGTATTAAGCGTGGGAGATTATTATATCCCCAATAATTGGAAGTATATCTTCATAAATATGGCAACACTGCCCTAGTTATCTTTTATTACTTCTGTTCTTAGCTTTGCAAGATATCTCTCAATGTATATGAAATCATTTGAATAAAGAGAGTTAAATTGAAAAGACACATGTATAGAAATTATTACATTCTTTCAAATTCCAGATATTTCCAGATATAAAAATTACACATGAGATGCAATTAAAACATCACGATACTAGAAACGTCTTTCTGACCTTTATAATTTTTCTTTTTCCCACATACATTTCATTTTCTTTCTATTTATAGAAAATGCAACACGTTATTGCCATGCGAATGGAACGTGGGAGAAATACATCTTTGGGGCCACTAGTGAAACCAACACTTGGTAATACGCCGATCCAATTGAATTTATTAACATCTGGTGGCAAATTTTTTTATTTGCAGAAACGCCCTTTATCTCTAAATAATTTGTAAATATTTGGTGATACAGCTTAAAGCTTTCTTTTTTTTCATCATAATTTTCGGTATATTGCACGGTGTCCATTGTAGGTGTCCACGATAATTTTAGAAATATTACTGGCTCAGTGTAAGTGTGTGTGAACCAGAAACTTCCCCAGTTAAGACCATAATGAATTGTAGACATCACCTTATACCGATATCTTTAAAACTGATATGAGCAAATTAATCGTCGGAAGAGCTTTATCGATTTTTCATTCTCTAGTTGCCCAGCAAAAACTTTTACAGCTACCAAACAACATATTTTTGATCCATATACTACATACCGTTTGCATTACGTAGAAGTGGTTATGTTGTGACTTGATTATCACTTGATATAGTTATCTTTTATTACTTCTGTTCTTAGCTTTGCAAGATATCTCTCAATGTATATGAAATCATTTGAATAAAGAGAGTTAAATTGAAAAGACACGTGTAGAGAAATTATTACATTCTTTCAAATTCCAGATATTTCCAGATATAAAAATTACACATGAGATGCAATTAAAACATCACGATACTAGAAACGTCTTTCTGACCTTTATAATTTTTCTTTTTCCCACATAAATTTCTTTAACATACATTTCATTTTCTTTCTATTTATAGAAAATGCAACACGTTATTGCCATGCGAATGGAACGTGGGAGAAATACACAAACTATGATGCCTGCATCCACTTAACGGAACCCGCCACAGTGTCAGAATTTGAACCAATTATAGAATTACCAACGATTATTTACTATATTGGCTACACAATTAGTTTAGTCTCGTTAACATTAGCAATTGTAGTTTTTGCATACTTTAAGTAAGTATTAATATTGTATAATAGAAAAATTATTAGAAAATAATTTTATGTCATGTTTATTGTTAGATCAAAACTATTAAATTTAAACCTCACAGTGGTTCATAGTCGTGTTTTATTGAACAAAACTCTAGAAATTTTTACCGGTTAAATATATTAGTAATAATACTTATGTTGGAGAGTGCTCATGGTACCGCATTCACCAACGCAATAGAGCCGCTGCGGGGATTGGCGTCGTTGCAAGAAGACGGCAGCAGTGGCATCATAGTGGTTGTGGAGTGAGCGTGCCACCGTAGTAGAACCATGGGTATCAGGATCTCGTGGGAGTTGAGTGCCGCTCTTTTACTAAATTAGAGACTTTCTGGAGAACATTAACTATGACTCACCCATGCTACTGCCTGATAAAATATATACGTGACTACGAACTTGACTGATTGAAAGGCGCCCCCGGCGGACTTGACATATTTACGGACGGATTAAAGACGGCGAGAGTGGTGGCGGCGTGGTATTTTCATTCTTCGCAGAAGGTCAGTTTCAGGCGATTGTTGCAGCGTGGTGCAGGCTGAGATTGCAGCGATTGGGAAGGATGTTAACTGGATGCGGTACGACGCAATAGACGGTAGGATATTCGGATATGTAACGACAGTAGGATTGCAATAAGATCTCTATCGGGTGTATATACGACATCGAATGGTAGACTCCGCCTCACTGTGACGGTGCTGACGGATCATTGTTACACCGGTCTGCACGCTAGGAGGTTAAATCTTCCTCTTCCGACTTCTGCAGTAGTTGTCGGGATGACGAGAAGGACAAAGTTGGACACTTGCTCTGTCACTGTTCGGATTTCGCTGTCCAACGGGCGTCTACGAAAAATTATCGAATTATATAGGTATTTGCTGCGGTATCGGGATGCGATGTGAGGGGAAGAAGTCGACTTATCCGATATTCAGAGTGGTTTGGCACCGAGTAGATGGATCGGTCCCACTCAGGCAACACAACGGGACCCAGGAGGGCCCAAGTGAGGTGACTCTTGAGAATTGGCATCATGCTAACGTAACCTAACCTATGTAAACGAACATTTTATTTCTTATTCACAAAATAATGGAAAAGTTAACAATATCTTATAAATATTATGTCCATTTGGGGTGCTAATGGCTGGGTAGTTAACGTGTTGTCTTTTTTTTATTTGGGACTAGCACTCAGGATATGATGTTTTCACATGCGATGCATTGTGCTGGAACTATACGAAATGGATAGTGGGAGAGATTACAGCTGGTATAGCTTCACTTTCTTACATGTCTGCTTCTGCACGTTTTTTGTTAATATCAGTGTTGCAGCGCCGGTACTGTTCAGTGACCCATGACTATGCCTTTGCCACCGAAACCTTCCGACAACAACTGACACACAAAGATAAGAAAATTAACGCTACTTACATAATAATTTTTCGGAATGGGAAGAAAGATATATGTAGAGTTAAAGAGGATATTTCAACGTTTCTCTGTGTGGTTCAAGTTCTAGGCCACCCAAAATTCAAATTTAACCGAACTTAAAACCGAACGAATACTGTTTCTTAAAGAATACGATCGTAACAATGTTGCAAAGAAGAGGGCGTGCAATTACCTATGATAGTTTGAAAGCAATGATAATTTCTTTCTGATAAAATATTTTAAAAAATTACCTATTTTCTAAATTCGTATGAATTCTTTGGAATTAACAGCATGTCACTCGTACAATTACGAGTTCCAATATTTTGATCTTATTTTTTTTGCTACTTTAGTTTCGATATGTTTACTTTAAATCAATTATAGAACCACTGTAATGGGACGTACTCTTCCTACTTAGTATGTATTATAGAAATTATAAGTAAATGAAGATTTTATTTGGATAATTTTCTTAATTACAGTATCTTTGTCCATTAAAATTTTGTGATTTTAATATACTTAATTACACAGTTTCTTTATTTTTTTTTTTAAATTTTTTATTAATTAAAATACTCCAACAATTTGTAAGTTAAGATAATATAAAAGTAATTTACTTGGAATGAATCAAAATTTTCCTTTATGCAAGGTAACAATTAAAATTTAAGTGAAAGTTACATATATGTATGCGTAATGAAAAATTTCTTATTGAGATTTCATTTAGAACATGCAAGAAATTAATTTCACATTCCTTAAATTTTATTTATTAAACACTTCCTGTATGTAACATGCAGCAAAACTTAATAAGAAGTTACGCATTATTTGGTGTTTTAATTTATGAGTATGAAATTAATGGAATTTACGCACATGGTTCATAAGGCGTGACAAGAAATATTAAAAGCTTTTTTTTCAGTTGAGTTAAATTTATTAAATGAGAAAGAAATTCATTTGAATGAATATTTAGTCGTGATTAAGTTCATAGTTAATTTATCAAAATAATGTGAAAAATACTTTTTTATTAGACTAAAAAAATATTAGAATAAACACAACTAAATATTCTTTCATTCATTTGTAATACTTGTAGATCGAACAAAACCCAATAATTCTAAAGAAATAAATTTTTTGCTACAAAACAATTTAAAATCGATATAAGTTCTCATACGTTTTTTGTGTATACTCTAACCCTTTCGGTCCTATTGGGATAATACGTCCCAAAGAATGTTGAATAATCCTATTTCTTGTCTTAAGTAAACAAATCATATTTGAAAATGTCCCAGTAGTACTTTTGAGTTTTAGTTTATGAAATAAATAACGGGACTTAGTTTTGAGTGAGTTTGTAATAAGATTTTAGCGTCAGTTGATGAGAAGCTCTCGTAGAGGCAATTTCATTTGTAATTTAAAGAAGGAAGCTGTATCCGTGTTGCAACCAAAATTGGTATATTTGTTTGAACCAGCTGAATTTATTATTTGTGAATGAAAAACTTTGTTTATTCTCTGTAAGTATAAATTTTTGTTAGTTTTTGTTGGTTTGGGACATATTGTCCCATTCGGGTTTTTCGTTGGGCTTATATATCCCATTCGTATTATATGTAGGAAAAAATGTCGCAACTAAGTGCAGAGCTTCAAGAGCTTTTAGAAGCCGATAATTCCGATTATACTGAATCAAGTGACTCTGAGCCGGAAAATGAATCATCAGAGTCGAGTGAAGAAAATGATGAAGGCAATGACGAATTAATCGATGAAAATAATCCAAGCGAAAACTTTGTAAATCCATTCCTATGGTCACTACCAGACGCAAATTTTCGACCAAGAATGCAGATCCCAATCGAAAAACAACCAATAATTTTGGCTGATGTTAACCGCAGTTCAACACAATTAGATATTTTTAAAAAATTGTTTCCGAAATCGCTTTTAATATTTATTGCCGATAGTACAAATAAAAGACTAGAAATGTTCGAAAGGGACAAAAAATAAAAATTGCAAAAACTGATGAGCATGAGATTCTAATGGTACTAGGATGTTGCCTAATCATGAGCTATAACAAAGTCCCAAGGATTCAAAATTACTGGAGCACACATCCATCTCTTGGAAACTTAGCCATAAAAAATGCAATATCAAGAGACCGATTTCAGCTAATAATATCCAAAATGTATTTCAATGATCCTAAAAAACCAGATGGATGTTCAAAACTGTATTATATTCAAGAACTGTTATCTTGTGTAAAAAAAAACTTTTCCTAGTGTTAGAACGGAAGCAACATTTCAAGCTATTGATGAATCAATGGCAAAATTTAAGGGAAGGTCATCATTAAAACAATATCAACCTCTCAAACCAATAAAGCGCGGCATAAAAATTTGGTTAAGATGTGACTCCAAAACTGGGTTTATATATGATCTAAATATTTATAGCGGAAGAGAAGAAAGCGCTGTGGTATCCGAATCTACCTTAGGAGAAAGAGTTGTGGAAAAACTTTGTAGTACTCTACGGAACCCAGACGTTATGATAAGTTTCGATAGATTTTTTACTAGTACTCGTTTAATAAATTTTACTGACTATCCGGCAGTTGGAACTGTGATACGAATTCGAAAAAACGTTCCGCAATTCAATGGAAATTTAAACAGAAATGAGAGTGAATTTATGGTAAATTGCCTCGGAACAATTGCTTGTCGATGGAAGGATTCAAAAGACGTATTACTTCTGTCTAATTGCCACATGCCAACCACAAGCAAGACTAAACGCAAACAAAAAAATGGCGAAAAAATTGATGTTGAGTGCCCTGATGCTATTATAAAATATGTAGCCATAATGGGTGGAGTTGACATAGCGGATCAAAAAGTTGGTGTTTACGATTTGGATAGAAAGTCCAACAAATGGTGGAAAAAAGTTTTTTTCAAAATATTTATGATGGCGGTAGTTAACGCGTGGATAGTTCACCAAGAAGTAAATCACAAAAAAACCGAATTAATCAGCTTTTTGGTTCCGCTAGCTGAAGACATGATCGAAACTGGCAGAACCCTAAGCAAAACTAAACGAAAGGTATCATACGGACGTCCACCAAAACGTAAACGCAATTTGATTAACATAGGTGATCATTTACCAGTTCCATCACAAAAAAGGTCGCGCTGTGTAAGCTGCAGCGCAATGAAAAAAGAAAAAAGAACAAAAACAATATGTTCAAATTGTAACGTTGCACTCTGCATTGAATGTTTTACTCCTTATCATAACTAAAAGCTTTTTTTCTAAAAAAAATTATCATATATGATCTATGTATTTTTAAAATGATTAAAAATAAAATGAATTATAATTTTAGTTTTTATACGTATAATTTTTAACTTTTTTATTCAATTTAAGATTAAATAATATGAAAATAAAATGAATTTAATACCGATCCTTACTTTTATTATTTTTTTATATAAATAATTTTGACGGCTTTATGCGGAGTTTTGATACTAATGGGACATATTGTCCCATTGGTATCAAAACTCCGGCTGGGACAATAGCCCCAAAAATCCGAGTGGGACAATATATCCCAGGATAATTAAAGGACACGAAAAAATTTACAATGCAAAACATCATAATTTTTGATGTTTTTTACATATGTGAAAAAAGATTTTTAATATTTATTGTTATTTAGCCAATAAAACCCCGGACCGAAAGGGCTAAAATTACTTCTTCGAAAGTTTTCTATACAACATCATTCTAAGTTCCGTGGCTAATTTATATTTTTAAAGTTAAGAGCTGTTGTTACTAAAATCAACCTTAGTATTAGCAATTTTTAAACTGCTATAAAAAAATAAATACGCAATATTTTCTACTTCTGTTTTTTTTTAATTGAAATATAAAATATCATTATATTTTTAAAAGTTTATAACTCAACTAGAATTACCAGGATTGTCAGGCAATTGTGGGATGCTTTTTTTAAATGATAAAATCGGGAGATAACGCAATTTCAGAATCTTGGAATATTAACTAATAAACCAATAAAAGTCTCATTGGAGATTTCAAGTCGGAACACAACTAAAACTCTAGTTGAAATTTAAATATGTGGATGAAAGAGCACTAACAATGACAATGGAAACATGTTAATTTTATAATATATCCACAACAAGCTAAATAAATTATAATTATTTTAAAATTTAGTTAATACCTTTTAGTTCAATATTCCTTTTGATTTATTTCAACAAACATTTTTTTTCTTTTGTTTTAATTAATTTAAAGTAGAACTTAATCTTTCACTTTTTCACACTGCAAAAACCAACTCTAAACTCGCTCTCTTTTTTGAAGCTGATCTTGAAGCGTATAGCTGGAATAAAACAAATGGAGCTATAAATTTTAAAACCTTGTATATATGTATATAAGAAACTAGCTACAACCGATGTGCTTCGCTACCCCACGCCAAATTATCTATTCTCGCCTACTTTTGTATAGATATTGTTACGTTGTCATCTGCATCAAATGTGAATACTTTTATTGTTATATTAACCAACAAATAAAAAGGGAAACACATACCCATTTCACTTTATTTCAGGTTTTCTTCTCAAATATTTTTTTAATTTGGTACCCATATCATTGAAGTGTGTAAAAATAGTCGCCCGCCATATTGTGGTTTTAGAGATATCATTATATTTTATGCTCCCTTCAAAAATCCCTTTAATTGATACACATATCATGGCTGTATTTAAAGATACGAAAAAATTGCATCACAAGCAGAATTTATATGGTTCTAAAAGTAGAAAGGTACAATCTTAATTCATATATTTTCGAATTTCCAAAAAATAAGATCACACACTCGAATTTTTTTCTAGAAAAAAAGATTACGGATAAAGCTTTGTTCTATATGCAAACGGAGATATATCGCTGCAAACGGAAATACCAAAATTAATTTTTTTTCGTTTTACCCACATATATGTAAAGAGTGCGAAGCACATGTCCGCTTATTTTCCAACTGCATTCAAAAGCTTTTATAATTTTTATTCTATTTGTTTTAGTTTCTGAGATATTATATTATCGATTTTACCCTTTTTTACGCTCTTAACATTAGAATATCCAAAACTCCCTTCTTAGTGGATCTAAATATGAAAAGAGGAGTCTACATACCAAATTTCAATGGAAGATAATGGTTGGACGGGCACTTTGCCTTTCCCCGCAATTAAAAAAAAATTGTAGAGGAATTTTTTCATTTGAAAAAAGAATTTTGGAAAATGGTTCACAAACAACGAAGATATTTGATATTCACTTTTTAAAGTCGGGCACTTAGCCCCCACCCCTCTCAAATTTCGGAAATAATGGGCCTTTTCCATATGCAGAATGAATTTTGAAAATTGGTCCCCAAATAGCGAAGTTATTTAATAATCTATTGTTGGGGCCGGTTTTTGCCTTCCCAACAATTTCCAAACAAAAGAATTTGTCCAGACCTTTTCCATATGTAAAACTAATTTTGAAAATTGGTTCAGAAATGGCAACTCTATGTGATTACCAATTTTTGGGGCGGTTAGTATGCATTGCTCCCCGCTCCCCCTCCTTAACAAATTTGAAAAAAAAACCATTGTCGACGTTTTTCATATACAAAAATAATTTTGTAAATTAGTCCACAAATAGCAAAGTTATTTGATAAAAAATTTTTGGGCGGCCCTTTCCCCCTTTTTTCAAAAAGAATTTTTGTGGACCTTCTCCATATGCCAAAATAATTTTAAAAATTGGTCCACTAATGGCGAAGATAAGCTCGTTTATATTATTAAATCTGTTAAAATGCAACAAAACAAAAAACAAAATTTAAAACAGTGGGCATGGTTAAAAAAGTATCTTATAATTCACTCCAGAATACCAGTTAAATGTTGTGAAAATTTCAGGAAGATCGGTCCAGTGATTTGGTCTCATATAAGGTACAAACAAACAAACAAACAAACAATCAAAAGAAATTTTGCATTATATTACATATTACATATTATTATATGTATATATAAATAGAGACTTTAATTTTATTATTTTTGGACAATGGGATCACGAGCATTATCAATATGGAGGTGCGGTTTCAATTCCCGCCAAACCCAGGGTGTTTCTTCTTGTCATACCACAATGGGCACAAGCTCTGGGCGTTTCGCTTTGTTTTAATGCTTTTAAGAAGAAGAAGGTTATGATGAGTTTAATTTATTTTATTGAAATGCAAATGAAGTGTATTTTTGTATTAGTTTTTCTTATCATTAAATAAACAAAAAATAATAAAATCAAATGTTTTATATATATGTACAACAAGTATCTAAATAAGCAAACATAAACGAATTTTGTAATTGTTCTTAATAACTGTCTGAGAAGTCGGAAATATTGATATTTCGAAGCAGATCAAAAGTACTTCTTAAGTGTAATATCACAATGAAACACTTTAGTGGTAGGCTTAAGACTAACTTTATTATACTCAGAAAGACTGAGAATTACTTAAAACTAATGCGACTAAAGAGTTACCACATTGTATATATATCATTAAGGAATGACTTGTAATATTTTTGACTGCGACCGCGTGCAAAACTAAGCACTCACAGAGCAAATGTAAAACTGCCTCTTCGCTATTTTGTTCCCAGAAAAGACCAAACCTATAAGCGTTTTTGCTGATCCTGCACTAAAGAGAGAGCACACAAGAGATGCTCCGTTATTTATTTGCTATTCATTCTGAACGTTTATCGTAGAAACATGCCCGCATTTTCTTCGTGACCTTACAAGTACTCAGACTATTCAAACTATGTATGTTCTGCTTTCTGAAGGTTGCATAATGGTATATTTCATTGTGTCAAATCGAAATTGCATTAGAAACGATTTTACGGATCCAGTACTAACTAGTTCATCCATCCAATTATTGCCGACGAAGTTGCTTCGTGCCACAGACTAGCGAATTTTTTTTTATATTACGAATTTTAGATTTCATAAAATTTATGTTAATGACATCAACAAAATTCAAAACGAATAATCTTTTTAAATAACCCTTGATTGGTAGAACTTTATTAAGGTGATTTGTTTATTCTATGTTAGATAAGGTAAATCTAGTAGTTCGATGAACGTTAGAAAGTGTCCTTAATTAAAGAAAACCAATGGTGAGCTTTCGTGTGTTTGCCAGTCCGTTACAATGACTTGGGAGCACTACTAAATTCTAACTATTCATCTGAACTTATTTGTTTCGTAAATATAATATTGAATATTTATTTTTTACTAATAATTCATTATTTTTAGACATATTTTGAAAATTTGGAATGATTTTCCATTATCCCACGGCAAATTTGGTGCTTAATCAGACCGGTTTCTTCTATGTGGGATCCTCAGTCTTCACTTCAATAGTTTCAGATTATCGTTTTTCATTTCTATTTTGAAAACATATAATATTTATTTAGGTAATATTTATTTTCAACTTGCTTATTAGTATATTATGGGTCATTATTAAATCTAAATGAGGGCGACGATGGCTAAAGTAGCCTGTACGTTGACTACAAAACCAAAACAGACGTGGGTTCAACCCCAGTTTCAGCCTAAAAATTTTAGGATAAAAATAAAAACATCTCGCATTTTTCTGATGTGCTTTAGTGGGTCTTTGTGTATCAGTTGTTGTCGGACGGTTTCAGTGGCGAAGGCATAGTCACTGGTCACTGAACAAAACCAGCTTCAGCTGATAGCAATCCACAATCCCATCAGTACGCCCTCCTTCGTCTGTATTGTGTAACACGGCGAAGTAAAATAATAATAAAATTGGCTACTAAACTGAAGCTTCAACACTACTATAAACAAAGGTCATCTCCTGAGTGTTGGTCCCAGATAAAAAAAAATCAGGCTAAAAGGGTGAAATGTATAAAATACACTAAGAGCACTCATAATGGAAGTTTGGGAACTTTCGATAATGCGTTCCGTTTAGCCTCGGCACGATAAGTTGATATTGATTAACGTTGTTTTTTCATTGTTCCTGCTGATTTGGATGCAATGATGATAACGAAAAATATACTAATAACATATTAAATTAATATTTTCTCGTATGTTATTTACTATATGAAAATCTTATTGTTATTTTATTTTTATTTCTTAATCAAATTTCTTTAGCAAATATTTTATGTCACTAATAAATCTCTATTCCCTAAAGATTGCCAATATTTTCTCAAGTATAAGAACTAATTTAATAAATGAAAATTATTTTTACATTTCTTATTCTTTGCAATATTTCGTTTGTGTAGTGTGACCAGATTTTAAAATTGTTGGATATTATCAAGAATAGTAAAACTAAAGTTTACGATATCAGGTGACGAGAGAGGGGAGCGATGACTGCAGTATTTCGCATGTTGACTATAAAATTAAAAGTCCTGAGTTCGATGCTAGTTTCGGATATTGCGGAAAAACATTTCGCATTTCTTCTGATGTGCAGTCGTGTATCTTTGTGTCAATTGTTGTCGGAAGGTTTCTGTGGCGACGCCATAGTCACTGAACAGTACAGCCTTCAACTAATACCAATCCACAGGCACGTCAGAGCGCTCTCCTTCGTCAGTATTATGTAGCACCAGCGAAGTAAAATAATTACTACAAATGGATACAAAAACAAAGCTTTAAAAATTTAATACGTCTCCTTGACATCAGAGGCACTGCAACTCTGCTATAAAACAAGAAACGTGCAAAAAGCAGACTTGTAAAGATAATGAAGCTTTCTTTTCATCTCTATCACTATAACTTTCTTCTAGTTCCAGCACAATGCATTGCATATATATGTATTCATATATATGTATGTATGTGGCACCCCTTGCTGGTGGTCCAAGATAAAACAAAATCATAGATATAGATAAAATAAAATTTTTGTATGTACTCTGACGTCACAGTACGTGTGTTGTCATTGGCTAACAATTTTTCATTTGTTTTTTCACTTTTGCTTCCTTTGTATTCTCTGTGAACTTATGACACTTCTGCACATACATGCATGTATGATTAGTTTCTTTTTTATATAATTTATGAAACAAAGTACAGTACACGATCGGTGGTTATTAAATAGCTGACCTGTCGCTGCAACTGAATTTTCGCTATAACCGGATCCAAAAATTTCTGCAAAATATGTCGTTTCTCCTATAGTTCCAGCACAATGCTTCGCATGTGTAGGCGTCATCTCCTGAGTGCTGGTCCCAGACATAAAAAAAAATGTAATCGTTTTCAACAAAATTTTTTACTCATATATTTCTGATTAATTTACATTTTATTTAGTTTTAACAAAGTTTAAAATTTTAAATTAATTTTTTGGTAAATTTTTCTTTAAAATAACGGCTGAATCTCGCAGTTTATACAGTGCAGTTTTGGGCATTTCATTTTCTATATCATGATTATTGCTGATTATTGATTTCTACGGAAAATTTCTCTTGAATCCAATTGTTTATTTCTGCTTCTGTGAAGTCATTTTACAGACTAACCTCAGTATAAATTAAATTATAAAACAAAACATCAAAAGTTTAGAGAATATTCATGCATGGAATTTCCCGTTATTACATCTTATGCTGAGACAAAAAGTTAAGAAAAAAGTAAAGGTCGTGAAAATTTGGTTTTTTTTTAACAACTGTCGCGTTTATAGAACTTGCAGTGCCAAAAATTAAGATGTCGCGAAAACAGTGCCGTGGCGATAATAGTTAGTCGTGACAACCGAACTGTACTAAAAAGTGCAACAATAACCATTACTCAAAAATTAAAGACATTTACATATATTGCGGGTACATAAAGATGGACAAAAAGTTAAATCATTTAACTTTAATTAATCGAGGGTAACGTCACTAACTTAACAAAACAAAACTATTAATTTTAAACATTTTGCTCCAACTTTGTGAAGCTTTTTCAGGAAGAAAGCTTAATGGGAAAGGTTGATCAAATTAATAATTATTAAAACATGCAAGGGAGTTAAAATCTTCCTTTGGTTTTCTTTTGTAAATATAAAGAACATAAGTAAATAAGACATACAAAGTGAACACGTAGGAATTGTTTTTCCTACCTATGCTGCTTTACGACTGTCGTCTTCATTTTCCATTGCAGTGTTTAAAAGTTTTATTTGCACAACACATACACATCAGATTCCGTACCGATCAGTTTCGCATTTTGCTTAAGCAAACGACAGCTGACGGAACTTAACGAAATGTTCATTATAGTTTGCAACAGCAGTGCTGTTCGTTATGGCGTTTTGACGCCTAAAGTGACGACAACAAAATGCTTTTGGCAATGCTAAAATATATCGTCAAATAACATCATTTACTTTTATATTTATAATAAAAAAATAAATGGCAAAACTATCAACCACTTTTTCTTGGTAAACAAACAATGCGCGAGTGTGTCAAAGTTTTTATTGTGTCATACACCTTTTGGTTTACAAAAGCTATCAAAGCTAAAAACGTCACGCGAAGCGACAAAGTTGTATCTAACACGCGCTTTAGCGATATTTTTTGTGGTTTTTATGATAGCTTTGCGTTAAAAAAGGAATACAAATTATGGCGGCTTAATTTCGTATGTTTAAGGTTGATTAAAAAAGTATGTACATTAACGAATTCCATCATATTTATACATATGTACATACATACATAAAAAAATGAAATGGTAAAGACGCTTAATTTATTAAAGAATGAATATAAGGTACATATAAAAAAAATTATTGAAACTCGTTTTTTGATGGTTACATCATCAATATACATACATACATATGTATGTATATAAATTATTGCCAATACCGAAAAGACTATTAATAGGCAATTGAAGAGCAAAAAGCTAAAACATAGGCCGACGTCGTAAACGCAAGTTGCAATGTATATTTGTACTGCAGACAATTCGCAAACGCATACTTGAAGTGATTGGCAATGTATATGATTCCTAATTAGTTGGAAACTTCAACGACGTTCATTTGTAAAAAAAATGCTTGCAAGAGACACCTGACACCTACTTTGCTTCACATATGCAGTTTTTATAATGCTTTGCAACATGCGTTTAAGAAGTCGATCATAAAGCTGAGTTTAGCTCGAAAAAATTTAATATGGTCATCCTTGCTATCTGATACATTAAGTTACATTCTTTTAGATGTTGCCATAATTAAATAATTTTTCTTTAACATAATTCTTTTTATTTCTTCTGAACATACTTTTACTTTTACTTTTTCCATTATTAATATTTTTGCCTGATGACTTCAATAACTCAACGAATCTACAAACACAACTTGGAAAATTTTGTTTATATCACTTCAATAATAACAAATACCACGTAATTCACGGGAAAATCAAAAACAACGGCAAATCATGCTCTTGCCCACCAACCACTCCCTCACACAAATTGTTATTTCTAAATAACAAAATGGATTTTGCGAAAACATGTTTACATTACAAAATAAACACACACACGCTCCCATGTGAAAAATAACGGTTACTTGGTGGATGATGGGGTGCTGTTGTATATTACAAATTTTATTGTTTTGTTGGCGTATTGTGTGCTTGTACGCGGATTACCTTCAGGGAATTACGTTGTTTGCGAAATTCCATACATGCAAATTTATTTTTTACGTACATCATGTCAGCTTTGCTATGGATACTCACTCTCTCCGTACAGGTATGTATGTATGGTTGCAACTGTTTAATTATGTATGAAAATACATATGTATGTATAAGAGTATGTACATATTTACATATGTACATATGTCGATTACAGTGTCAGTTTTTTAGAATTATTTAAAATTTTGTAAATAACAAATCGTTTCATCACTTCAGTAATTTAAGAGAATAAATATAAAAAATATATGTATATGTTCTTTTTATGTTTTTGGTCTTGATTACATACATACATACATACATCCATATGTATATGTACATATATATGACTGTATGTTGTTATGAAAGCAAGAGTTGTAAAATGTGGAACTTTTCTTATTAAAAATATGAATTGAAAATAAAATCAAAATTTAGAGAAAAGGCGTCTGTGATTTCTTTATAGAAAAAAATAGTTTTTATAAACAATATTGAATTAAGGATAACACTGTTTAATAATTGAAAAAATAACTTTAAAAAGTAGCATGTCATCAATTCATTTATGATTTGCCATTTGCTTTTTTAAAAATGTGTATGCCTTCCAGAGTGTTGCTGTTTGTATTTTTAATGCTAGAAGATGGTTTATCGAACGGTTAAAACTTGTAATAGCTTTAAATAAGAAACGAATGATTTTTGTAATATGAGTTTTTATTATCTTGCGATTTTTGTTTTAATCGGGCTTCTTAGTTAAATTGTTATTAATAAGGAATTATTTACGATGTTTAGTTATGATGTTTAAGGAATAAAATAATCAAGTAAAATGTTTTAAATCAGAAGGGAACAAACATTATGTTTTTATGCGTCTTTTTATTCCAGTGTCTTGGTTTCAACTTAATGCAACCATGAGTGTTTTCTACCGAATAGAAATGAAAATCTAATACGTTTTTTTCACTTCGGGATTCTTCGGAAATGCATCACTGCGCTGCAACTGCGGTGCATGTGCATTTATTATGCAAATCAGCTGATGCGGAAACAAAAAAAAAATCATTTGATTACAACGTCGAATGTGAGAACATTTGGAATGGATAAATTAGCAATAAGTTTATTTTTTTAATTACCTTAAACCAAAAACGAAATTAAAAACAATTTTATTGCTAAACATTTTTCGTGGCAATAACAGACAAATGCCAAAAGTTAAAAATTATATCATTATTATCAAACACTATCCTTATCATATACTATTTTTAAAAAACATCAGTCTTTATTCTACAAAGTTAATTAATTATAAATGAAAATAAAACAACAAAATAAAAGCATGCATACGAAAATAACAAGTTGAATAATTACTCATTTGTTGCAGCAGCCATTTTCGTGTTGAACGTTTGATGTTTTGATACGCCTCATATAGTGGAAGTTGCATTTTAGTACGTAATGCGATTCAGATGCGTCACTGTGATGCATTTCCGAAAATTCCCTACTTCTGATTTAAATTTCACTCTAAATTTATTCGAGATCTGCACCAATTTCGTTTTGGAGAACCTCAATACTTGCTGGATAATTAATGAGTCTCCAATTATAATTTAATTGAGTCAAATAGCAGCAGTGCAGTACCCAATAAAAATAAACTAAATTAATAAGAAATTCATTTCCTTTCATTTTCGGCAGCTGATTTAGTATTTTGTAAGTAACTTTTAATATTTCCCTACGCCAACACATGAATTGAGTCATTTCGTAAACCCGCAGAAATTTTATGATTTATAATTTACAGAAATGTATTTAAATTCTTCTTTTTAACGGACACCTCTTCCTAACAGTCATATTTCTCTTGTCGACGTTGAGTGTCCCTTTATAGGGTCTTTTACTGTAATTTTTTATAAAGTACATGCTTTGGCCACATTTTAAAGTGTAAGCATGTCTAAATTGCCGACCAAATTGCAACTTTCGGCAATACTCGAAGTTTTCAATTATATTCGATTGAATTTTCATATACAGGGTGGCTGATGAAAGCCGCTACCAAAAAGAAATTTAATAACTTTTTTTCTATTTAATGAATCTGGTTAATTTTTTTTTTATTTTGCAGATTGATTTTTAGATTTAACAAAAATGGATAACTGGGACACTGAAAAAAGAATTTGGATTGTCCGCCGCTATCACGCACTGCAGTCCGTAGTTTCGGTTCAAAGAGAGTATAGGCGCACGTTTGTCGGCAATCCTCCGAGCAGATGGACCATAATGAGACTTGTGAACAATTTTGCCGAGTATGGAACAGTCCAAAGAAGACCTTACCATCGAAACCCTTCAGTTCGGACGGAGGAAACAATCGCTGCTGTAGCTGCTGCCATACAAAACAATCCAAGAGTTTCGACAAGAACCTTATCTGCTCAAATGGGTATAAGCAGACAGTCATGCAGTCAATTTTGCACAATGATTTGGACTTATTCCCACATAAAATTCAAATGGTCAACAAACTGAACGCAGCAGACTTACCGATTCGCTTGGAATTTTGCCGGGAGATGCTTCAAATGGTGGAAGAGAACGAAAACATGTTGAACTGTGTTTTTATGTCTGACGAGGCCCATTTCGATTTAAACGGCAACATAAACAAACAAAATTGTCGAATATGGAGTGCTTCCAACCAACAGATACTCCATGAGACGGAATTTCATACACTTCGTGTCACAGTGTGGTGTGCAGTTTCAGCACGCTGCATTATCGGGCCCTACTTCTTTGAAGAAAATGGTCACACCGTTATAGTTACTGGAGACCGGTACTTGAGCATGTTGAGAGAGTTTTTCTATCCAGAATTACGCCGAATGAGAATTCCTTTCAACTCTGTGTGGTTTCAACAAGATGGTGCAACTCCTCACATAGCCCAGCCTGTTATGACAGAATTGCGAGGAAAATTTCCCAATAAGTTGATATTCGGAAACTCCACATTCCGTTGGCCACCCAGGTCGCCTGACCTTACTGCACCTGACCCTTTCTTGTGGTGTTATTGCAAACATGAAGTCTACAAAGCAAAACCTAACATATTTGAATGAACTAAAGCAATCCATTCGAGAAACAATTGCGGCTATTCCTGTCTCAACTCTCCAAGCAGTAATGAACAACTTTTTGGTAATTTGCAGCACATGCATCAACGAGCGGGGGGCGGCATTTAAATTCCATTATTTTTAAAACTAATTCAGCATATTTAATAAAATTGAATGAGCTTTGACATGAATAAAAGAAAAATTAATTCCATACACTGAAAAAAAACTTATTTGAGTTTTTTGATCTAGCAATATTCATCAGCCACCCTGTACCAGTAGTGGCGTTACGAATATCAATTTTTAATATTCGCAAATACGAATATCTGCGCCAATATTCGGCGAATACGAATACGCATATTACAGCTTAATTAGAGCCACTCGATATTTAAAATTTAATTTAAAAAATCTCCTCTTGGGTGAACATTTCTCACTTTATATTCTAAGTTCCTACTCATACTTTATTTTGAGGAATATTTAGGGCAAAAATGGGAGGCAAATTACACCGGGAAAGTAAATAAGGAAAAATACGAGCCTATAGGCAACATTTAGTTACTTCAACGGACCTGCTGTTTACGTTAAAGACTGGTTTAGTGCGGAAAATACATAATTTATATAAGCAAAGTTTTTTTGATGAACTTCTGTAGACGGTGTTTGTGGTTAATGAAAGGAAAATACTTCAGAACGTATATTTCCGCAGTTCAACATTCCTCTAGAGATTTGATTATTAAAAGTTATCCATTTTAGTTCAAGTTGTGAAATATATTTTCTTTGTTCCTTTTTTTTAATTTACTAACTGAAAAGTTTTTGGCAATTAAAATTATTAGCAATATTTTCGTTTTATTTTCTGTATTTTTTACATTTTGTGTATTTAATGTTTTTTTAACATATTCGCAAAATATTCCTTTGAATTTGACAAATACGACTATCGTGAATAGTATGAATAGAAGTATGGCTTGAAGACCATCACATAACGATATATGATAACACCTCATATTTTTTAAAATTATTTTACTCGTGAAATTTAAAAAAAATCACAGTTCAAGAAATAAAAAATAAGGATTTTCAGACCTAAAAGTGTATAATTTCCATTTCAGAGAACTACTTAAATTAAAAGCTCAAAAGTTCAGAGATTTGAAAGAACTTAAGAAATTGATACCTGCCATTTTTACAACAACCTACCGCACAATTAAGTCTATAATTTATATTTTATTATTGTAAATTTGCATAACAACCATATTTTTTATTTTAAGAATGTTTTTAAAATAAACATTGTTTGATTTGTTATAAAGCGTCAATGTATTACCATCGACATTTTGAGTACATATATATTCAAACTTTTTCACACATCTCTTAATTTTTCGAATAAATATTTCATTTCGAGTTCTGATTTATAAAGTTTTTTTAATACTCTTTTTTTCAACAATTTTCTAGATCTCAACAAATACCAGTGTAGGAGGATGTATTGTTCTAGTAACATTGTTTCATTTTTTCACATTAACGAATTTCTTTTGGATGCTGGTTGAAGGTAATTTTAAGTCTATTTTTTATATTGTGTTTTACTCCCCACCCTTTTTTCGTTCTGGTTTTCTTTAGCTTTCTATACTGTAATAATTTTTATTGCAGTTAAAGGCAGGGGCCTGCTTTAAGTAACAATAAACTTTTTTATTAGTTCTTAGGAAATAAGCTTAAAGGTTACGGGACGAGTTTTATTATTTTTGCTGTCATTATTTGGTTATTATTCCATTTGGGTCACATTGTGGTAGTCAATATTACTTTTTTAAGCAAAACTTTTTAGTTTTCTTGTTTGTATTTTTCTAAGTGAATTTTTTCTGGATCTTAAGTGCGAATAAGCCATAAAATATATTTCATTACATATTTTTAAAGCCTTTTGCATTTATTAAGCAATTTTCTTTTTGAGCAAAGCAAAACAGTTAAAATTTTCTTTAAATGAGAATTTGAAGACATTTCAGTCAAGTGTTAAACACAGGAAAGATTAGTTCTTAAGGATATTCCTTTTTTGTTTTGACATTAATTCCCTTTAATAAAAATTAAAAACTCAGTAAATGGAAATATAAACAGAAAACTTTCGAACAACAAGTGTACTTATTATAAATGCAAAAGCGCTTCTAACCGTTACTGAAAGTAACACATACATATCTATATATATTTTCCACAGGAAGAAATTTGTAACATATTTGCGCCGAGAATTTTAGTCGCTACACATACCAACTTACAAAATACAAGAGTTACAAGTGAAATCCCAAACAACTTGCAAAAATTTGTTGTTGGAATTTTTACAAAATTTCACACATTTATTAATAACGTATCGTCGTATTTGTTCGATTTACAAAAGTCTTCAAAATACATTTTCTGTGCAAATGAAGTAAATTTAAAACACTTTCTTGCTATATATTCAATATTTACAAAAAGTTTATGGTTTTGTCAGTTGCAAAATAGACCTGCTTTCTGCACAGTATTCATACAATATTCACATGTTTATGAAGGATGAAAACGAAATTTTTTATAAAAATTCCCTCCATAACATTTTGTATGGATACGACATGTAGAGTGCACAGTAATTCTTCAAGTATGAGATAAATAAATAATTATATTTTTCTTTTTTGTTTTCTGTTGCTCTTCTTTTCTCTTTTCATAAAATTAAACTTCATTTGGCGATGGAACAAATGGTTGCTGCTTTAAAAAGGTCTTTATTTGTACATATTGGTGGTGAAAACATTTTCGGGTGATAATATAAGATTTAATGTATATGCCTTGATTGGATGGGGTAAGTATTAGCAACCTCAAATTGTGTTTGACAGCATAAATAATGAATGAGTTTGATTTGAAAGGCTCAATGATCAAGTTCATAATTGAGTTAATTTTAATAAATTAGGTTAGACCAATAGTTAATTTATTTAAATTGTTCGTATCTTTTCGAAAACAATCATATTTTCGAAAATCGAGTTATACACAATTTAGTTATAAATGATATTAAAGATATATTCCCGGAACATATTAGCAAGATAGTTGGTTGGATTAAAATAGTTTGCCTTGCTCTTCTAATAATAAAGAGCCTGACAAATTCATTGAGTCAAAATAATCTTATATTGTGTTTAGGAAAAATTTAAAAAAAAAATTTAGTTGTAAAAATATTAAATTTTATGGACTATTTTATTGATGTATAATTTAGTAATAATTTATGTAGCAGATACATTATTTATTTCTCAAGAAAGGAAAAGAGATGTAGGACATATGTATGTATGTCCGCCATTTGTGGAAGAACGTGAACGTCAATAGAATATAATCGATCTTGTCCCGAATAGTATGAGATAACGTAGATGGCAAGATACCTTCTAAGTCGCACTCAGAATGGTGTTCCTAATTTAACATTGGTATTAAATAGAAAACAATAGAAAAAAAAATAGAAAACAGTGCACCCAAATAAAGCCGTTCGTTATTGTTATTTAATAGAATATTACTTAAAGATTGAAATCCAATATAGTGTCGTAATTTACCACCGTCTTTTACACTGTATACATATAAGGACAGCAATTTAACTGATGACAATCCTAACAAAAACCGTTATATATGTTAATGTAAAAATAAATACCTCTTCTAAAAACTTTAAAAATTTTGTAGCAAAGCGCACAAAACGCTACAGAAAATATAGTGTGTAAATGATTATAAAATCATTTATATGAACGAAACCTGTAACAATTTTTTATAAGTTGCAGTATTGTTTCACTGTCCCCAGTTGGGGACAATGGGCATTACATGTAAAAAAAATTAGTTTTCTATTAGAATTTTCAATACATGCAATATTGCCCATCGCAAAATTTTTAGAGGACAAAAAGATTTTTTGCGACTTCAGGAGGCTGAATATGATATTTTAGTCGTGACACTTAATACCGCTTTCATAAGTATTGAAGAGGGAGGTAATGAAGAAAACTTATTGTGTCTGGATATGTCTGGAAAATCTAAGCTAGACGCAACTGAAAATAATAATTCTAATATAGATTAGTTCGACAGAAATGATGAGCCACTCGATTGTGCGGATTTGTCAGTCACGATGTCGCAGTGGTCGAGTGAACATCGCGCCTTCTCTGTGGAGACATTTTTAAGAGTAATGATTCTTACGTAATTGCTCGTCGACAATTTTGTTCAAAGTTTGGTATTCGGCGAATAAGTGAACCGAGTGTAAATTTAATTTGTTCGTGGGTGTAGAGATTCTGCGATACTGCTTCGGCTATGAATGCCCCACGGCCAGGGCGCAGTCGATCTTCAAGGGGTCCCGAAAACATTGAACTGGTTGAAAGCAGTGTATGTGAAAATCCGCGACTTTCAATACGGAAAAGAGCATCCTCACTGGGACTTTCTAGAGCGATTATTCATGAAATTTTCAAAAAGGATCTGGATGACATACTCTTTAAAAAATAAAATCCGCATGTCCATTCTATCGTTCAATACTCTTAATAAAACTTCGTGTCAATTATTACCTTTTTTATTTAAGTTTGAAAGTAGATATCTGCTACCAGACACCCTTTACTTCAAAACATAAATTTATTTATTATTCCATTAATATTAAGTATACGCTACATTACCCTTAACAGTTTCATACATTTCCTTCAGTAAGTCCATATGCTACATTAAGTATACAAAGTAAATAAAAGCAAACAAGAGAGAAGAATAAGACAATTAATTACAGAGCAGCTAGCGTATATGTACATTTCGTTAGTTACTGCCAAGTTATCAATAGACCTCCAGCCAAATTTTAGAAAAAGCTAAGAAAACGCACATGATTATATTTATAAAAACTATCAGACCCAGCAAATATTTGAGAATTATCGAGTATATAAGTAGCAAAATTAGGTAGCTTCTGCCAAAATTTCTTTTATACAACAAACATTTTTTTATTCGAATTTAAATTAAACATTTTACAATTAGTCAAGAAAGGCCGGAAAACATCCTATCGGCCTGTCAATATTAGAATCTACAGTGATTGTCTTTAAAATTCGTTTTTGCTGTATTGCAAATTTTCTTATTTACTCAATACATTATTACATTTGAATTTCTATCATTGTCCAAACTTTCCTTTAAAACTACTCAATTAAATTTTTTTCTTATTTTTTAAATTTTATATTGAAGTAAAACAACTTCATAGTATATTATTTTTTAATTTATATTTATATGATTATAATTCAGTACATTATGTTTCATTCCGTACTCAACTTTGGGAGCATGCTAAAATCGAAATTTTACCGAAAGTCTGGGCAAGTGGGAGAATTTGAAAGAAAAATACTTATTTTCTTCTTGCACCAAACAGCCCGTTTTTTTGGGGATAGTTTGGGCAAGAAATAAGCAATCAACTGTTTCATAAATAAACATTAAAAAAAAATTAACAAAAGTATTCAAATACGAGTATATTAATGAAACACATTTGGTGTTATTAATATTAATAAAATAAAAAAAAAAAATTTTTTTTAAAAATAATTAAAAATTAAAAAATTGGCAATTTTAGGGGAAATTTTGGCCCCTGTATTGTCGGCCTGTGTAGAACTAGCGTGCTAAAAATGTCCATTTTCTGGTTTCTTAGCGAGAATAACAAGTATACCAAATTTTATTGATATCGGAGGCAATCTAGAAAATCCATGATTGATTTGGCTTGGAATTACCCAAATGTGAATATTGATGCCTCTCGACGGGAGCTGCGTTTTGATTTTAGACCCATACAATAATAACATACTGATAATTTTCTTAGAATTTTGCACAGATTTCGATTTTGCTATACACCTATCGCGTTTTTTCTCACCCGAACAAATTGACACACCCTAATACATATGCTTGATTGAATTTTACTTTCGTGTCATGTTGGCAATGAGTTTAATGGGGCTCTAAGTATTTGGGGGAAACATGCATATTTGTAAATTTTTCATTTTATCAAGTTTTCAATTTTATTTTAATAATTTTTCTGTTTAACAGCCATACCTAAACAAGAGCGGAAAGCGGAACGTTTTTTTCGCTTAGCTTTTACGCTGATATGCCATACCTAAATAAAAGCGGCAACGCTGGTCAAAACGATAAAAACAGGGTTATCAAATAAATAAATATAACAACCCTGATTATTTTAACAATAAAGTTTATTGGTGTTTGCGATTTTTAAATAAGCATTTTATAAAAAAAAGTTTAAACAATGAGTTATATGGACGATTTAGAGGATTTACTTACCTCCACTTTCAAATAACAAATATTTTTTTATATTTATTTCTTTCACCTTCTTTATTTGCAACTTACTTCTCTATTAAACGCACTGTCAAAATCTTATTTTCCAATTGGAAAGCGTTGCCGTTGCGTTGACGCCACGGTATTTCGGTATGCTACATACAAATTATATGGGCATGAGAATTTTTGACGGCTAGAAAATGCTTTCCGCTCTTGTTTAGGTATGGCTGTAAGTCAAATGATTTCTTGTATTAAAATTTTAAAACATTGTCGACTTTTGGGTTAGAAATTTGGTTTTTACTGATTTTTGCCTATTATTGAACGAAATTTACGATTACTCTTACTTTACCGAACTTTGTCCAAAAAGTACGGGATCACACCAATTATGTGACGCCTCATTGCTTCTGCGCCTTATTGAAATTCATTTTTCCTTTTATTGTAATTAAAATTCAAAGTTATTTTTCTACTTTTTAAATTTATTAATCGTACTGAAAGAGAACCGAGGAATATAAAACATTTCATAAAAAAAGTAATACAAAACAAACTTAGCTATTCTTTACTGTCATAATTTGTTTTATATTCATTGTAATACGAGTAATTACTAACCACAGACAAAGGGAAATAAAATTATTATTTTCATAAAGAATAAAAAAATATATTTATTAATAGAAATAAAAATCACATTTTGCTTTAAGATTCCACTTAACATTTTAATTTTCATTAATGACAAATGCCATGGAAAAAAATACAGCATTAAAAAGGAAACTGAGAAAACAAAACGCCATTAATAATACCCCCGGGGTTTTGTTTTAATTATAAAGTTCCTTTTGAAAACACAAAAAATCAACTTAATGATTATATAAGTTTATTTATTTATTTACTTCTCTGTTCATCTCTGTCCCTTTCATTTAAACTGATGACTATTGTATTCCGAACCTAACGCGTTAATTTATTTGTCTACTCTCATTTATTCATTAAATACAATAAGAAAAAATTAAAAATTAAATAAAAGCTAAAATGTTGTTAGATACAAAGAAGAATTTGGTTAATGACTGGAACCTATTAATTGTATATATTTCAGGTGGTCCAGCTGTGTTTGTTGTCGTATGGTGTTTTGCCAAAGGACTGACAATGTCATATGCCACAACTGATCAGGTATGTTAACAATTAATTTAAAAGCGAAAAACTTATGCAAACATATATATTGTACAGTGTGGCAGAAGCATATATTTTTCTAAATAAATAAAGTATCTACCCAATATTATAAAATAATTTTTTGTAATTAAAATGGACGAATACTCGTTTTTGGGAAATTGAAAAGAAACTGCTTGACATTTTCCACATTCCTTAGTATCATTGGGCAGCTTACATAAAAGTTTAGTATTCCCTTCCCTATGGCAATATTATGCCTTATTGAGACTCCTTACATTTTTCTACCCACTGATGGCATTGGTAAAAATAAACAAAAATATGTGCAATATTTCCTGATATGGAATAACAAAATTTTAATTTTCAGTGCAAACTACATTTTTTCGAAATGCTAAATAAAAAATTCCTGGGTTCGAGCCCAGTTTCAGACTGTCATAAAAAAATTTCGCATTTTTTCTGATGTGTGTCTTTGTATCACTTGTTGTCGGAAGGTGTCAGTAGCGAAGGCATAGTCACTAGACATAATAGTCAAGATTCACCCACCACCTGTCATCTATGTCTTTCCTCTAGTTCCAGCACGATACATCGTATGGGTAGGGATCATTCCTTGAGTTGCGGTCCAAGATAAAAAAGCATGACTGACCAAAATGGGGCATCTGACAATCGATCGAATTTGACTTAAAATAGGAGTGCTGTTGGCTAAGCAGTTAACGCCTATGCTAACAGCACCCTCATTCGTCTGTATTTGAGCAGTGAAAACTTAAAAATTAATGGCTTACTGTAACACTAGAGACTCATAAGTTCTGCTTTACAAATTAATAAAACACGAGCAACTGCAGAGTTGTGCAAGAATTTAGCACTATTCCTATTACTTTATCACATGCCTCTTCTCTACACTACTGCTTACAATCTAGTTTCAGTGCAATACCCTACGTAATGGACATCCTCTAAACGTTTAGTTATTTATAATAAAATCAAATAACCAGTTTAATAATTGTAAAAAGAAAACGAGAAAGTTTTCTAAAATGCTTTTGCAGCTAGAAAAATATTTGACAGAGCATTTACAACCACGCGTATACAAATTGTTCTTTTTATAATGATAGAATCAAACAATTACTTTCCTGCCTTTTTTTCTTTTCAGATACAAATTGAGGGATGTCCTTGGATGCAAGAATCGCATGCAGATTGGATATTTCAGGGACCAGTTTGTGTGGTATTATTAATTAATTTAGTATTTCTGTTACGAATTATGTGGGTAAGTTGGAAATATTTGGTTGAATAATTAATGAAATACATTGGACAGTGTGGCTAGACACGAATTAGTGTTAATACATTTACTAAACAGATTGATTTTATAATTATTATTAGGGCAAGTTTTCGTGGCTTTTACATGAAAAATATGCTTTTGCATTCCTTTAAAGTTTTTCCCAAAAAGGGCATTTCTAATACACCTCGCATAAGTTTGCATATTATGCTGGTTGACAATCATTTTTAACAAAAGAATTGCCCCGATATGTACTGCAAAGGATTTATTTAAAAACTCATCAGCAAAAACAGATTTAGCATACATTAAAGAATGTATTTGCCACAGCATAATCAAACTGGAAACCATTCCTTTTACATTCTATCCATTGTAGAAAATGTTAAACAGAAATTTCAAAATATTAACAATAACATTTATTGAAGAACTTAATAAAGTTTTTGGCCGTAATGTTGGTCTTCAAACGTTGACCAAGATTAAAAACTACATATATCAACTGATGTTGAATGTACATATATTTTCATTATACTCCACGGTTTTGTGCGACAATAGAATGACAATGACAATAGAGTATAATGAAAATACCAAGTTTGTTCAACAAAAAAAAGTGAATTTTATTTTCTTCGATTACAATGGCGTGGTGTATCAAAAGTTCTTGTCAACAAGTCATACGGTTAATACAAAATACTACAAGGAAGTTATGCAACGTTTGCGTGAAGCAATACGGCTCAAACGATCTGAATTGTGGAAAAAAATCATGAATTTTGCATCACGATAATGCACCAGCTCTCACATCAATGCTTGTTCGTGATTTTTTGGCCAAAAACCACACCCTAATCATGCCTCTACCACCTTATTCACTAGATTTGGCGGATATTTTTTTCCTCTTCCCAAAACTGAAGAGATTAATAAAGGAAAGCGTTTTGCCACAATTGATGAGATAAAGTCAAAATCGAAGAACGAGATGCTGGCCATACCGAAAAGCGCATTTCAGAAGTGCTTCGAGGATTGGAAGAAGCGTAGCCATAAGTGCATTATATCTGAGGGGGATTACTTTGAAGGGGACAAAATAGTCTGTAAGGTTGATGAATAAATAAATACTTTTCAAAAAATTCAAAATTCACTTTTTTTTTGAACAGATTAAGATTAAGTTATTTTTTCCTCGTATATTGCAAGCTCGCACGCGACCATTTCTGCCCCGAAATACCGATTCTACCACCGCTAGTTTCCAAAGTAACCTTGGTTTCAAGTCTTCATGCACCAATACTGTATCTCCATCTTTAACACTTCGAATTGAACCGCTTTTATTATGATGAATGGTGCGCAACTGTTGTAAATATTCAGATTGCTATCGCTTGTAATACCGTCTTATTAAACTTTGCTTTAAGCTTCATGATTTAGCCATAGATGATTGATCACTCTGAAAATCTGAAGGGATAAAAAGCGTTTTTCGATTAGTGATAAAATGAGCCGGAGTTAGCGGCTCCAAGTCGCTACAATCGTTAGTAATATAAGTAAGAGGTCTAGCGTTTATGACAGCTTCAGCTTCTGTTAAAAACGTTCGAATTTCATCAAAGCTCAAAATACTTTTACCAATTACTGCTTTTAGACAGTTTTTGATACTGCGAACTAGTCGCTCCCAGAAACCACCCCACCACGCTGCTCGTTCCGGTGTACATAGTTCCAGTTAATGTATCTATGCGCCACCATCTGTTGAACCTTTGTATGCTTCAATAATTGCTCTAGTTTTCGTAACTCTAAATCAGCTCTTTTAAATGTTTCCGTGTTATCGGATATGATAGTAGCTGGAGGACGAAATATCGCTATGATTCGACGTAAGGCATTTATGCAGCTTTGGACTGTCATATCTTTGACTAACTATAAATATACAGCCCGATGCCCGTTGTTTCGAAAGGTCTGGTTGTTCTACTGGCAAAGATGTCCATGGCTCTGAAGCACTTTTTCCATGGAGTCGTTTGCAAATCACACACCGGCTTAAGACGTTTTTAATCAATTGTCGTCCTTTAACAATGCAAAAACGCTTTCTTAAGTGTGATAGAACAGCATTAACACCACTGTGCATTAATGCACGTTGTTCCTCATTAGCTAACAGTACACTAAGATGGCAATTTTTCGGTAAAATTATTGGGTTACTAGTATAAGCGTTGAAGACTCTTCTTGATAGCCGCCCTTGTAGGCGTATAATCCCATTAATCAAGATCGGGTTTAAACATATTATCTTTGATTTCGCCGATATCATATTATTCTTCTGTAATTCTTCATATTCTGATTCATAATGCAGCTTTTGAAAACGTTTAATCTATTAATTTTCAGCCTCTTGGATTTCACTGTAAACTAATTCTTTGACATCATTAATAGAAATTACTCGTTTTTGTGAAAATTTATTTTTACAGTTTTTAACAAAACGAAATACAAATGCAGTAAGGCGTAGCAAACTTTTTAATTTGCTAAATTTTTCAACACTTAGAATTGAGTCTGCTCTTTCTATCGTCACTGATTCGCTTTCAACCGGTATAAGCAAATTTGTTGAAGGTTTCAAATTGCATTGAATCGGCCAATATTCATTATCTTTTTCTAACCACATAGGACCTTTTTTCCAATCGCTGTTTTCTAGAAATTATTTAACTTTCAGGCCCCTTGTTAAAAGATCCGCTGGATTTGATTTACCGTCACAATGTCGCCATTCATAAATATTGCTTAATTGATTTATTTCGTTGACTCTGAGTTTTACATATGGCACACACTTACCACTACCATTTATCAAGTTAAGTACTATAGTCGAGTCTGTCCAAAGACAGAATTCGCTTACTTCAAATTCTAGTGAACGTCTAAAGAAATCCTTTAACCATGCAGCCATCAATGCCGCTGTAAGCTCCAGTTCTGGTAAAGACAATTCATCTTTTTTTGGAAGCTTTGTTAATAGGACGTATTCTATTTTTTTAACAAATAAGATTTGTATAAATTTCACCGCTATCAGTCCCCTGGCGAGAATAAGCAACTGCTATGTAGTTACTTTTAAGATAAATAAAAGAAATCTATAACCAGTACCAAAAAATGCATATTATTTTATTTTAATGTAAGGTAATAAAAAATATATTTTCTTACAGTAAATAATTTAAGAACTATTAGAATCTTTAATAATATTCATCATTTTGTATAATTAAGTAAAATAATTACTAGTATTTAAAAATATATAAATATTTATATTCAAATATATATTTGTTTTATTTATATTTAGAAAATTAAACTATCTTGATTACATATTGAACATTATGTCTGCAATTCGTATTTGGTTCAGAATACTGAAATACCGGAACTTTTCTACTCAAAGAAGAAAAAAGTAAATTTAGTTATAGGAACTTCTTGCAAAAAAAATAACCATTTCACACAATAAAAAAGTAAAGACTTCTCAAGAATGGATTATTTTAGTCTCACGCCTTGTTAAAATAATTAAGTTGGTAAAACAGTTGGAAATTATAATTATTATAATATAATTAGAATTATAATTAGAAATTAAGATTATTAAAACCTTATTCGACATATTAAAATAACTTTATTATTTGATAGATGTTTATTTTTTAAATTTATTTTCCTCAATATATATTTTCTTTTTTTGGCGTGTGAGGTAGGGTTGAAAATGCCTTCGCACTTACAGAAACCGTCGTAATCTGCGTCGCATTACTTGAGGAAGGCCCAGAGTGACCGCTCCTACTCACCCACGTCTGGGTCCGCGAAGTTTGTAGCCAGCTAGTATCCCATGGCCCCCATCAGAGGGGGCCTCGCTCTGCAGCAACGCATCGAGGTCTCTCTTCTTTCGCCGCCACAGCGTCTCAATTGTCCTCGCAATTGAGCATCCTCCCTATCACGCTGGCCAGTCATCTTTGCCGCCTTTTTTTTATCTTGTACCAGCACTCAGGAGATGACCCCTACACATGCGATGCATTGTGCTGGAACTATAGGAAAGGGATAGTATGAGAAGTGACACGAGGTGAAGCTTCACTATCCCATCGTAGGCCAGATTCCTAGGTCCGAGCCTAGCACAGATCCTTGGGCCGCTCCGGACGTGATCGTTCTGATTCTCTGCCCCGCCGGTGTATCGTACAGCAGCAACCGATTGTCCAGGTAACTACGGAGAATTCCCAATAAGTATCCGGGAATACGGAACCTCCCTCGTAGCGCCTCCAGAATTTCAGCCCATCGTAGTCTGTTGAAGCCATTCCGAATGGCGAGTGTAGCCAGGACAGCTTCGGATAGTTGCGTTAGTTCTGGGCGCGCTCGAAGCACCCAACCACAACCGCAATCGCTCCGAACGTCGATCTGACAGGTCTGAAGCCATATTGTCTATCCGACAGCCTCCCGGCTTCCGCCAACCTTCTTTGTAGTAGCTTCTCCAGCAGCTTGCCGGCACTATCCAACATGCTCAAAACAGCCCTGCATTGAACGATCGCGTCCTCCTCCCTCAACCTCATATCGCGGATATTACCGAGTCGCGGGGAGCCCTCCGCCCGGCCGGACACACCCGCACGAGCCGCGTTCTCGCCTCCGACCCTGTCGGTCCGCAGACAACATCCCGCAGAGTACTCCCATCATCAGGGCAGGCTTAAATATGTGACATAATTGTAATATATTACCTTTCCATAAAATTATTATCATGATTTTAGTACAAGCAAATAAAAGCTTGAATTTAAAAAGTTTGTTTTTTCGCTTATAGCCCCACATTACACACATATATACATGCATATTTTATATCTCTTGTTTTCACGCTTAATTTTCTCTCTTCTTACATTTTATTTTTTAACACAGGTGCTAATAACAAAGTTACGTTCTGCCAACACTCTGGAGACGCGGCAATACCGCAAAGCAGCAAAAGCTTTATTGGTGTTGATTCCATTGTTTGGCATCACATATTTGGTCGTATTAGCCGGTCCCAATGAAGGTGGTGTTATGAGTCATATGTTTGCCATAGTACGTGCTCTGTTATTAAGCACACAAGTAAGCAATTAAGGGGGAAAACATCCGCCACTTTTGTTGAAAATATCAAAATTAATTAAAATCAATTGTTTTCTTCCGACAGGGGTTTTCAGTTTCATTATTCTATTGTTTTCTTAATTCTGAAGTGCGAAATGCTTTAAAGCACAATATATCAACATGGCAAGACTCCCGCAATATAAGACTAAATCAATCAAGAAGGTATTACGATATATGTACATACATATACAATTTAAACTAAAGAAAGAATCTTATTTGTAATTAAGGGATTTATTTTGTAAAACGTTAAATTTCTAATGCAAACTTTTCAAATCTCAAAAAAACAAATTTCATATATATAAATTGTAAACGTTTGCGGTGCGTTTTATGAAATAAGCCCCTAAATATAATAGAACGTACTTGATTTAAATTTTAGTGCTTGTCTTTTAACTTGATTTATTTTAATTTATATTTTAATACAAAAATAGATTTGTTTCCAAGGGATTTGACAAAGATACTTCACCGAATGCGGAAAGTAAAAGGTCAGTTTGATGTTTAAGTTTTGGAGAATTCGAAAAGAAGAGAAAGCAAACCCATTAAGGACTGAAATCAAAATTATGAAAGAAAATATCGATTAAGATTTACAAAAGAAACACAAATATAAATATATACGGCAAAATATCTTTGCAAATGTTGTTGTATGTACCAAAAATTAACTGCAGCAACTTTTCTTGGACATTATTGAAATAAGTTTGAATTTCAATACTGAATAGTGCTCCTTTTTCTAACGGGTTTCAATGAAATTATTTTCCCTTATTTTTCTTCTTAATTTTTAATGTGTCTTAATGAGTTATTTTTTGTAATTTTTTTTGAGTAATTTTTTGGACTTAGAAACCTAAAAAGAGATATTAATTAAATTAAGTTACGCAAAATTATTCACTACAATCTGTCAAATATGAGAATGTTTATTTAGACAAGGCAACCAGGCTGCAGGTTGTTATCCATGCTGCTTTTGTCGTTGTAGTACTTTTAACTAATTTCTATTTTTGTGAGCGACATAAACTTATTTAGTGTTGCCAATATAAATAGAAATATAAAATATATATTATATATTATTATATATATAAAATATATTGAATTGTTTCAATTGTAATTTAATTTTTATAAATGTAAATGAAAATGTACGTGGCAATATTGAAATATATTTCTACAACAAAAACCTATCAGTTTTCAGCTGGTTACAGTGCCCTCTTCAAAATAATTAAATAGCCGACCACAAATCAACGAATGCCGCCAACTACATTTGTAGTCTCTGTAGTTTGTAGCCTGCTGTGTTGCAAAAAGTATTATATACATCAGCTGTTAGTCTTTTCATGACGAAATCAAGCAAAATAATAAACAAATAACTGCTGTCAAAATATTGTACATATTGAGCAGTATTGTCAACTTAAAGTTCTATAAATATATTTTTACAATCGGTGCAAAAATACAAGACAGAATATATTAACACAAAATTTTATATAAAAAAATTCTACGTAACAAATTTGTTTTGATAAATTTTAAAAAATTACACTTTTTATGTGCACTTAAGTAAACTTAACCAAGGATTTCGCTTTTTACAAAAATTTCTTATATTATTAAATGTAGTACACTGCACATGAAGGCTTCACCCACGAAATTATAAATCATAGAAAGCAAATTATCAAACTACTCGCTTCTTAAATAATAATTTTCCAACTGCATTCTGGAAATGTATACAGGTTGTTAAATTTTTTTAGGTCTTTATATAACTTTCATAAGCTTCTCACTTATCATTCGTACTTTAGTGGATTCTTTCCGGTATTAATGTCCGCAAATTTTAAAAATTAACTTGTCCACCACATTTGTTTTCTTAAAATTTTTTTAAATTTCCTCAAATTGCAGGCCTTTAACCTCTTATTATGGAAAGGGAAAAAGGGAATCGTGTGTTTCATCGGCTACAACCACAACGTTAATTGGCCAGCACCATTCTTTGTCATTACAACGCGGCTCAAATGGTGCTCTGCATATGCTGCCCACTGCTACTGCTCTAACTGTTATACCCAGAGCAGTCAGTCCTTTGATGAAGGTATTTATTTTCCTTATTTGTCAAATAGTTTTCTTGTCTTTACTTTTTTATTTGCTCATTCATCATTTGTTGTGACACTTGACCTCATCTGCATCTCTTGTTACGAATAAAAGTCGATGAGGTTTTATTTTTGAATTTGAAAAGAAAATTTTATTACGTGCAGTTCAACTTGAAAAACTAAAAGCCAATTTAATGGTTTAATAATAAATTCGAATACAAGATGGTGTAGAATTAGTGATTATTTTAACAATGCAGGCATTTAGGGCATTGCAAGCAACACAAATTACCGGTTTTTACTGTTGTTCTAGATATAGTAGTTTTTCCATCATTTGCTTTTATACGTGAACTTATCGAGCCTTTGGTGCAATACAGTAGTAATTCAAAAAATCGTGAACTGAGAAAAATTCATTTGAAGTTTTGAGCCATCTTTTTGATAGTATTTTCGTTTACTAAAGTTATTTTTTACAAGTTTTCAAATAAAGAGGCATGTTTTGTAATGTTTTCTGTTTGTAAATTTCTTGTCATAACGGAAATATTTCATTATTGCAAATAAATATTGTTGGAAATAGCTGGAGGCAATAAAGACATTTGTAGGTGTAGAATCTGAACAGTTAGATATAGAACCATAATCTTTTTTCCTTTAGATATATATTTCCCCAAAGATCATTTCTACATACCCAGCTCAAAAAATTCAAATTTTGAGTTACTGGGGTATTGCACAAAAGACTCGTTATGTACAATTAATTTGTTTGTTATAATTAATTTTCTGATTTCAATTATCAATTATAACTTACCGAATACAATTCATATCATTCATTCATAGTTTTTTAAGTCAATTAGACATTTTTTGTATACTCGATTGCCTCTCAATCGTTTGCAGAAACGAATTACTTTTTTTTAAATAAAGTATAATCCTTGAGCTTAATTATGGAATAGTACTTCATTCATATCATTTTATCGATAGGATTGCAGTAGATGCTACACTTAAGTATATCGTCACAGAAAATGCAAGAAGCCCTATATAACATTATACACATACATATTTGACTTAAGCCCAAATAAGTCTTTCCATAAAATTGAACTTTTTTCTAGAAATAAATTAGTTTTTTTTCCTTGGCCGGCGCTCAGGGGATGAATTCTACACATACGCAGCATTGTGCCGGAACTAGCAAATAAGGTTTTGGGAGGAAAGTGACGGGAAAGAACTCTACAGGTAGTCTATTTCTTTGTAATGCGCAGTGCATTTCGCTGCCAAATCGACCAGAAATGGATGCGCCCTTAATGATGAACACGTTGTGCGGGTGAATGACCGGGTCTCAGGAACAAGTTCCCTGAGTTCATTAGGACACATCTTTTTACAGTAACGATACAACGTTCCGACAATGCTCGAGAGAGTCAATAGAGTTGGCTACGCTACTGTCTCCAATGAGTTTTTTCGCTTTTTCCTGTACACGGTCGAGAAGCTTCAAAATAGTCTTTGAAACACCGGCCCATACATTAGAGTTGTATTCTATTTTCGGTCGGGTCAAGGAGGTATATAAATAAAGCAATTATTATGGACATATCACACTCTGTCGAATGCTTTGGAAATATCTAGAGTCACTACCTTACTTTCGCCAAAATGGTGAATGGATCGACATCATTTTTCTCAGCGCAATGGCAATAAGTCTCCCGTGGAACGTCCTCTACGGAAGTCATATTGCCAGTCGTTATGTCCATATACTTCAACAGAAGGAAATTTAGCATACTTTTCCTTACTTTGTTGATCATTTTTTAATTATATTACAAAATATACTTTTTTTGTTTCTCCAGTAAAATTTTTAAAATGGTAGATAGAGCGTCTTTCACTTTCTGTGACGATATATAGAAATGAATTTCCTATATGGTTACTCCAAATTCCTACATGAGAATCTTAATCATTGCTGAATGATTCACCTAACATTTAGATCATTAGCATCATCAAAAAGGCTTAACTAAACCAATTTCGATAAATGTTAATCTGTAAAAAATTTGTGTATAACAAGTGATACATTAACAACAGTCTGTTATAGTAAGTTTGAAGACTTTGGCAATACCACATAAAAATAAGAAGAATATTTTAGAATACAGAAGCGGAACTCACTCTTTGGTGCATACTTACAAAAAATGCAAATATGCTACAGTTTTTTGCAACGAAGCGTGAGTGTCTGTTGTATAAGCATATCAAATTTTTGATAACAGCTGACTGCTTGCATTTTTAACAAAAAAAATTTTATATTTTGTGTTGTCTAATTACTATAATTTTATTGCACTAACTATGCTAAAATTTTTAACGCCGGCAAAAAGTTAGCAGCTTTCAATATCATAACGCCGTTGCTCAATCTACAGCGAATGAAAGGGAACAAATCTGGTTAATGAAAGTACTTCCAAATAAAATAAAATGTAAATTAGGTTGTAGGAGATTGAATTCTTAGAAGATAAGATTTTGATTCCGTGCACAAGAATGATATCCAAAATTTAACTTTTTATGCTTGAGGTAACATTTTTTTGGCATCTAATACGCATCTTGACAAGCTTTTCAATGATATCAATATGTGCAGATATATTACACAGAATCGCCATTTTCTATTAAGTTTAGTTTACTTTAATTTTTATACACTTCACCTTAGGTGGAAAAAAAATCCTCAAAGCTCAAGAACACTGCCAAAACGCGGGAAAATTGCCAAAACGCAAAAAGTTGCCAAAATAAATAAAAGCGCAAAAACGCACGAAAATCGGTAAAACGTAAAATGCTCATATGGTGAAGGGTATATAAGATTCGGCACAGTCGAATATAGCCTTCTTACTTGTCTTATAATTAAATTTTCTGTCAATTAATACAAATAATTATCAGATTTCATTGTAATAATTTTATGAAAATTTTGATTAATTATTAAGATTTTACTTGAAACTTCTGATTTTTACTTTTTGACCAACCGTAAATGAAAATTAAAAGTTCTGGGGGCAAATTGTGTGACGGCGCCACCGTTATAAAAATTTACGAACTCAGTTATCTAATTGTTTATTTTTATTTATGTAGTCAGCTGTTTTGGTTTAGCATATTTTGGGCTAGCATATTTTTGTGTTTCTTGCAATGAATTTTTTTGGTGCAAATTGGATGAAGAGGTGCAAATCGCGGTTACATGTATTTTGTTTTTGTGGTATTGCATTTTATGTTAGATTTGCACTGTTTGCAATGATTGCAAATGATTTGCACCAAAGAGTTAGTTCCGCTAGTAATTATTATCCAGCTTAATTAGCATACTTTGAATATAAAAATTTTAAAGAAAAAACAGAAGAGATAAATAAAATTACAATTCATTGAATAGAAATTGAATATTGAACGTTATATCAGGAGGTCCATAACAAAACGCAATAATTCCACTTTTTAAGTTTTTTGTGTTTTTGATTGAATCTAATTCTATATATTAAAATCTATGTATCCATTGTTATACAACATACCTCACGTCAATAATTGTGCTGTAATTTAACACAAAACGTAATGGTTCAGACCAAAATGAAACATTTCCATATTTATGCCATCATCAACTTGGAGATACATATTAGTAAAAAGTTAAGGGAAAACAGGTTTTATTGTTATGGTAACTCTACAATAACTGTAAAACTATAGGAATATTATTGCACTTTAAATAACTTCTACATATTTTTAATTAGTAAGTTGTGAATCGAGTACAGTTTATAAAAAATAACTATGATCCTATACAGATAACGAATAATAGACGCACAAATCGTCATAAAAAGTAGTTTTGATGTCTTGGGATTTTGTCTTATCTAAAAACATTTATATTTTTCATAGATATGCTGATAAAGATCCCCTGGCTCTATCCTTTCACAAACCGTGAAGACACAAAGAACATAGCGGTTACAGATGTGAGCAATTCAACACTCAATTGATTATTCTCAATCGTGAATTGTTGTATAAAATTAAATTAAAAATTGACCAGGATCAATTCTGGGCACGGCTAATAGTTCCATATATACCCAAGCGCCACAAGTATACACCAGAAACAAAAAGAGTAATTTCTCATGCAACTATTTTCTGAAACACAAAAAGAAAATCAAAAAGGGTGTGTCAAGCCTTCTTTTTGAAAGCATTGTCCGTTACAGGTCGTAGAGTGAATACTATTGCAAAAACTATATTTCACGGCAATATTCCTAAAGAGAATAGAGGTGGAGATGGAATTCCTAAAAAAATTACCAGCGAAAGAGAGCCATTACAATAGAAATAAATCTCAAAGATGCTATGTTTCACCTGAACTCAATATAAAGAAATTATGGCGGATTTATAATGATTCAGTAGATAATCCTCTGAAAGTTAAAAAAACATATTTTTGGAATATTTTCAACACTCTCAACATAGGATTCTCTTCCCCTGCGCCAGATATGTGTGCTTAATGCGTTTTAAATAAACATAAAATAAAGATGGAAAAAAGTTTGGACTTAAAACAGCACCTAATTACTCAACAAAGTATTCACAAGCTTAGAGCTAACACGTTTTATGAAATAGCAAGATGTGAGCTTCCCAGAATTGTGAGCATGTGTTTCGATATGCAGCAAGTTCAACCATTGCCACTCACCCCTATTCAAGAAGCTTTTTATTCAAGACAAATAGCCTACTACTGTTTATGTGTTGTCGATATGCAATCTAAAGATCCAGTGTTTTATAGCTGGACAGAAGATCAAGCAGGAAGAGGGGCTGTGTGTGTTGGTTCTGCTTTGTTGGCACATTTGGATGCATTTAATCAGCTGGATGTGGATACCTTACGATTATTTTGCGATGGTTGTGGTGGAGAAAATAAAAATATGCATATCGTTCACGCTTTAATGCATTGGATCTTAAATAGTGCGCCAAAACAGCTTAAACAAGTAGAATTATATTTTCCTGTCCGAGGTCATAGTTTTTTGCCAGCTGACAGAGTTTTTGGACGTATTGAAAAAGATATTCCCAAAAATACTACAATTTTTGTTAAAGAAGATTATCACAAAATTTATTCTTCTCATGGCCAAGTTAAGGTTTTAGGAAGGGATTGGCAACTTAGGGATTTAAAAATGATGACAGAATATTACCGTCCCATAAACGGCATACAGAATATGAAAAGAATATATCTTAAACTATCCTCAAATAAGCTACAACAATGTTTAGTCAAAACTTTCGAAACCTACAAAGTTGAAGGCACAGAAAAATTTACTAGCTATCTTAAAAGAGGCAAAAAACCTCCCCGTTTGCTTGATGAAATTCCTCTTGGTAAAGCAATTAATCCACAAAAGAAAAAAGATGTTGTTAAACTCTTGGAAAAACACTATGGCCGAGAGTGGTCTAACATTTCGGAGTTAGGATATTATACAAAGATATTAATAGACCAACAAGGAAATAGTGCGAACGACACAAATGATATAACCTTATGTGATTGTTTAGAGGAGGACACTGGAATGACAGTATAACACAATGTTTATTTTTGTTAATAAATGTAAAGTAAGGATTTCAATGTAATAAATATATACATATAATGATAGAGTTTGCAATTTTCGTACAATAATTATGCAATTAAAATCAAAAAGATGTGAATAAAAATCTATTCAGAACAAAAAGTAATAATTCCAAATCTAGTTCATATCAAAACGCAACATCTCCGTAGGGTTCATAGCAAAACGAAATAAATACTATGTGACGGACCAAAACGCAACATTTCCAAATTTGTTATATTAATAACTTAAAAATTAGCTAACATAAAATTAATTAATTTATAATTTTTACTGTTCTTAGAAAATTGTTATAATTCAACAGATATTTAACTAAATAACTGTATCCTAATAACCTTAATTACTTATTATTGCTTTACTCAAAATATTGTTCAAGTGGAATTATTGCGTTTTGTTATGGACCTCCTCATATTAGGTTGTATTATTTATATGTGATTGAAACACTTGTGATGAGTTTAACCTTCGTTTAATGAGAAATTTTGAGAAAGTCATGATACAGGTTTAACAAAATGTACATATGTATGTATGTATATATAAAAGAATGATATGTGTAAATATATAAAAGAGTCGTAAAAAGTCACAATTATGTTTAATACGTATTACAATGGAACTTATCAGCAATCAATAGATACAGGGTTGTTAAGCAATAATTTAAAGTTATTTATATTTTATCTTATATCTATTTCTACATCTCTTTTCTTTTTTTTACATTAACTAATATATTATAAAGATACCTTTATGCTTATCACATAAAAAAAACTTTCAATTCATTATGATTTAATATTTAAAGTACATAGACATAGACTACATAAATATGTAATAAATTCTTTGTCATTAAAAAAAACGTATTTTTCACGCTTTCTTAAATACCATGAATACCTACGAAGTATTCATCCATCTTTTTCTATTAAAAAAATCAAAAATTACTTTTTTCTTCACATGGTATTAGTATTAGCTCTTTTGCAATTTGCAGCATTCTTTCTGCAAATCCATTTGATTTTTAATAAAGAGGCTAATTGTTGTGATTTTTATATCGAGATATTTAGCCCATTGTCTGAACTCAAAAGATCCGAAAGCAACATTGTCTGCTATGATTTCCAAGGGATAGCCGTGTATTGAAAAAATTATATTAAGTTTCTCACTAATTGCTTTTGCGGTCTTTTTAACTATAGGAATAATGTTCAAATAGTTTGGAAAATAAGCACCTACAATCAAGTAATTTTTTCCTAATACTTCCATAAAATCTATACCAATTTTTCCATACGGAATTTGTGGTATATTATGTGTTAATAAAAGTTCTTTTGCACCATCTAATCTATGTTTTAGACAAAAATTACACTTTGCTACCATTATTTCGATATCTTGATGCATACTAGATCTATACAAAAGTTCTCTAGTTCGGTTCTTAGTTTTCTCTATTCCCAAATGAGACTTGTGTACATTTTTTAGAGTTATTTCCTTGAGCGCCTTTGGAACAAATGGACATTTTATATTCTATTTTAATTTTGTTTTATCCACAGGCCAATCTTTTTGACAATAGTCAAGAACATGTCTCAAAATTTTATCCTAAGCGGTTTCTTCTGCGAACAATTTTTTCTTTACTAATTCATTACTAATATTTATCGTATGAATCATCTCCCCTAAACCCTTAATCTCTGGCTCATTATTTCCATTTTGAGAATAACTTCTAGATAACCAATCTGCTAAATATAAATATTTGCATTGTAGATATGTTAAATTCAAATTATAATTTTCTAATTTTAATTTCATTCTTCCTAGTAGTGGCTTATGATCAGTTATGATCTCAAAATTGTACCCGTATATAAATATAGTTATAAAATTTTTTACAAGCAAAAACTACTGAAAACATTTCTTTTTCTATTTGTACACATCTTGTTTAGAAACGTCTGTTTGCAATCCAGTATTTCTAGAATTATTAAACCGTTTTAAATTTGGAGCATCCAAAATACTATTTTTAATATTTTCCAAATACCTATCATGAACTGGTAGCCGCTGAAATTCTACAGAATGTTTTGATTAATCCTCTTATTAGATCGCTTAAATCAAAGAAGTTTGGTATAAACTCTTAAGTAGTTAACAAATCCCATCCACTTTTGTACATTTTTTTCACGCCTTCTTAAGTCTTTTTCATAAATCTTCAATCCCTTTTAGCCTGTTCTTATCATTACCAATTCCTTCATCTGATATTCTGTGACCTAAAAATTTAATCTCTTTTTGCTTCCATAGAATTGTAGCCCAATTAAATTTAAATTTCTTTACATAGTCCTGAATAAGATGAATATCACTAACTGAACAATTCTGCCATGTTTCTGCTTACTTTCCGCCGCAATAATTACATATATCATCAATATACCCTACAACATTTGAAATATTGCCGAAAATTTCGTCGTTACTTTTTTGAAAGGCTTAAGGTGCGATTTTTATACCAAAGACTAAACGTTGAAATCTGTGCTAAAAGTACACCAATCCTGATCTATCATTGAGAGCAAGTTTCCAAAATCCATCTTTCATATTTAGCACAGTAAAAAGTTTTTTATTATCTGCCTTTATTTGTTCAAAAGTTGGAATTTCATAAAAATTACATTTAATTGCCATATTCAACTCCTTATGATTTAAGCAAATTCTCAAACTTTTATTGGACTTTTCAGCAATCACAATATTTTAAATCCATTCACCTGGTTTTTCTCACTTTTCAATAATATCCCTAGCACATAAATAATTAAATTCTTTCTTCAATGGCTCCCTGAACAATGTGAAGCTCCTTATTTCAAGTCAATCGAGAAATATTTTTTCAAACATCCTATGCCACTAAAGAGATTTCCAAAATGCAATCTCAAACATATTTCGAAGAAATTTGAACTAAATTTAGAATAAATTGATTTGATTAATCCAAATTTTTCACAAGAATCAACTCCATTGCTAATTTTGGTGTATCCAATAACTTCTTCTGCAATGCCTTATCGCTGGTTCCAATCACTATTAGGTCTCGTAGTATTCTTGTTTCGTGTTGAAATGCAGATCTCCGTACGATCTTTTTATGTGCTTCAGGAAATTATCTAATAGTTCACCACCTTTTTGATTTCCAGTGTGAAAGATAAAACTCTCATAAACTTAGTTGGTCTACCGGTTACAGAACTCTGCAAATGCTTATGTAACCTCATCATAGTTTTCCTTGGAAGCCTCACTGAGGGTAAAAGAATTAAACAGTTCTACAGCTTCAGGTTAAATTGCATTCAAAAATATAGCCACCTTTATGGGCTCCAGTTATCAGCAATATTTCGATAAATTTTTAGTTCATCAATCTTTTTCACGTAATCCATATTTGTATTTGCCTTTATATACAGGGATTTACTTACACTTGTGTCCAATTTATTATGGTCCCATTCTGATATCTGTTGAGAAAAAACTTTCACGTGTTGTAGTGATACAGACAAGCGCATCTGCTAGGAATCGAACCTAGAACCCCCAACTGATAAATTAGCACACTATTCACTAGATTACCGGCGCACCTCGTTACTTGAACAAAACTTCTAATCTCAACCTGATGAAGAAAAGTTAATACCAGTTATTTATTTATAATTTGAATTAAAATTTCTCAGTAAATGCTTGACGTCGACGTTGACAAATGGAATAAGAGTGAGTGAGATTTTCACTTGAGACACAAGATCCTGACTTTTGTCGGTTCGTATACATGTGCTATTGGTTCAAGCTGTTAGCGGATTGACGTATAAAAACCTTAAAAATGTCTTTGATCTGCAGAGAATGTATTTCCTAATGTATAGGTTATATAATATATGTATATACGCAGCTCTCGGCGATCAATAATCAAAATGGTTCTAAGTTACACTAAAATGAATGTGTCTACCTACTACGATCAGAGATGCTGCGCAGCAATGGATTTGTGTAAGAATTAAAACTTAACATACTAGTACCACTTCATCACATTTCTCTTCTCTTCATAATGCCTTATCAGGAAAGAAGGTAGTAGTCATAACATTAATAATAATTATAATAATACTATTAACAGAATAGTAATAATGAAAAATGTATATGAACTTTATTCCGCGCCACCCTGTGTTATGTATTTTATTGTAGTTACTTGAAATCATTCAGCATTTTTAAGTATTGTTTTGAAATGATGTTAAAAATATATAAATTAATTTCTATTTTTCTCTTTTCTCTCTCCAGGATCTCGAAGAAAATTCGGTATAAATAAATTTCACTGGATTTGTGAATGGGGTGAAATTCCATGCAGCAACAGTAACGATTGAATTGATGTTCCTTTTCTTGTATGTTTTCTGCTGAAGATTTATGGCTTTGTTTAGGTAGTTCCAAATGAAACGAAATAATTGAAAAATTTTAAATAAAATTATTACAATTGAAGCAGTTTTTTTCTTATTACTATTATTTGCTTTTAATTATGTCTTTTCAAACTTATTGACTTTTATTATATGTATGTATGTACATATGTATCTATTTTTTCAGGAAAACTATTCTATGTTACAGGGAATAAGCCCTGTGATTCGACTCACATTTTTTAAATCAGCCTTGTTCAAATAGCCAAACTTTCCGTGCCAGAGTTAATTTCTGAATAATGTTTGCACTTTCGACTGGTTCATCTACGTAATATAAATTTGATTTTTTTGATGCATTAAAATTAAATTTTTTCCTATCTTGGAACAGTGCTCACGGGAAATCCCCTACATATATACAACGTATTGCACTGTAATTAGATAGAGAAAAGAATAGTGTATAGAATAGATAGTTGGTGAAGTTGCAGTTGCGTGTTAATTAAATAGCAAAGTTGCGGCGTCTCTGATGTTAATTTTAACGGATTTTTTTTAAGCTGAGGGGAGGCATTTTATTTATAAGTTTACTTCGCCGACGTTTTATTGCTCAAATGCAGGTGAAGGAGGGTGATGTAGCGCAGAAAAGTCGGAAAAAATTTTTTTGACTTGACTGGGCTGGTACATCTGGGTGGTATTGTTATTTCGTCACACTAGTAGTGGAACAACAGACCCCAAATTGTGCTCAGATTCCTTAGGAGCCTTTGAAGCGGCTCTCGATCATGATCGAAAGTGGTGGGATGTCCAAAAATCACCCCCATTGTATCAGCCCGACAAATTCTCATTAGCCCCGTGATGCCAACACCGATGGTTTGATGCACCATAGCTTTCAGCTATTCCATATCTGACATAGCCTTCATCACCGAATTGAATGTCCAGACGGTCTTTCTGGAATGCAGACTCCAAGACCAATCAAAGAGTGTCATGCCGGCAAAGAATGCCCTCGTTTTCGTCGTGGTAACCTATTTAAGATATGTGTTCCCGGTGAGCATCCTATCCAGCGTTAAGCCCAAATAATTCGCTACACCGGAGAATTGTGATGGCTAGTATAGTTTTAGATGCATTGCCAATCAGCACATTTCTCGTTTATTAGATTTTGGACTTGTTGCATCCAATTCGAAATGGATTCCTCATGCCAGCCGCTAACGTATATTACAAGATTATCAGCATAGCCCTGAGATGGAAAACGTAGGTCGTTAAGCTTATGAAGAAGTTCATCTATTACGACAGTCCACAGAAGAGATGATAGAAACCCTCCCTGAGGGGCAACCTCTTGTGGCCTTGACAGACCTTGCCGTATCTCCTAATTCAATGCCGAGCATCCTCGACCGCAACATAATCCGAATCCTTTTGATTGACCGTACCAGGTACTTTCTTCAATATAATGGTGCTTTCCATTGCCCCGTAGGAAGTATTGTCAAAAGGTCCCGAAATATCAAAAAATGTATGCAGAGGTATTTGTTTGGAATTGATAGCTTTCTTTATAGCAGTCACAGTAGATTTACCCCACAGATATCTTCTCCATTGACTTCAGAAAAAATTAACTGATACTTTTCGGTCTGTATGGTTTGGGTAATTATTCGGCTTTCTTCCCTGTCTTTGAAATAAATACAACCCTCACGCCAGCCAATTTTTCAGGTATATGTCGGAAGGAATGGAAATATCCCATCAGGTCCCTGACCGAACGTCCATATAGCCCATTGTAGCCCATTTTTTATTGATTAGGTCGTTTGCCAGTCTCAGACCCATCCTGTTAACAGAAATAGCCGATTCTATCACTGTTCGCACGACTCTCTTCAAAAGAAAGCACCCAGGAAAACAAGTGGCCAGCTACAGTTTACTGGTCTAACTCGGATGCCGTCTCTTAATAGCGCTTTTTCAAGTCAAACGGCTGCATGAAGATCATAAATCCTGCTGCAGTATTCCTTCCAAGTAACCCTTTTGGACTTCTACACTTTCCTATTGTTCTCAGTTAAAGTTGCAATGTATTAAGCCCAGTCTCCCGTCCTCCTGTCCCCATTCAATAGAGTTCTAGTCTAATGGCGCAGGCCACCAAGTATACTATTCCACTAAGGAACATTCCTCCGTGGCGTTTTCACCTTCAGTGGGCAGATCTCTTTGTAGGCATAAGTGATGATCCTAAGAAAACCGTCTGCCTTACATTCAAACAAAGTCTCAGATTTTCGACAAAACGTTGTGACTGCAAAGGTGACTTCGAAGACCTCCTGCTAATCGCATTAACGAAAGTCCGTTCCTCAACCGTTATGATATATAGATTCTCCTATAATTCCCTTCTTCTTTAAGTAATTCTCAAATATTTATTGGGAGTTTTTGTATACACATATGAGATTTTTTTAACTTTTTCAAACATTTTGTTCAAGGTCTACTCATGAGTTGCTATAAGGTCATAAGATTCCAAAAAAGCCCTAAGTTATAAAAAAGTCGAAATCGGTTTTTTGATTGATTATCAAAATACATGTTCCTGCAAAATTTTGCACGCCTGTAATTCGATATATCGTTCTTATCAACAAAACGCGGGTATGCCTTAGTGCAAGCGTAAAATTTAGTTTGAAAGTATTTCGCTTCTCCTGTAAATTTTTTTCAATGTAACTTAGGGCTTTTATGAATGCATATGACCATAAGCACCAACAAAATGTACATATACACTAACCTTAACTATACAACAAGTATATATACATAATTGTTTGTAATTATATGTACATTCCAACAACTATTTCTTATTTATATTATTTATTATTTAATGAGTGTTTTAACGAAATGATTTTAATTACACAAATTTAAATCGATAAAAATTTTTTATGTCACAAATTAATTTTTTCAACACACAGTTAATTTATTAAAGTCGAATAAGTAAAGCAGAAGTCTAATATAAATTCGACATTCTTATAATAAAAAGTACAAGAAAAATTTAAACCAGAATGGTCTTTTTGAGTTTTAGATCTTATGAATAGTTAAAAAAAAAAACTTTAAAATAATACAGTTATTCCCGAATGTTACAAGAAAAAGAAATAAAAGGAAAAATTATTAAATTCAAAACATTGACTGTTTACCCATAGATGAGTAGACTGTGTCTGGGGAAACGGCTACATCGGCACGAGCAACTGTCTTGAATATCGCATTTACACGCAAGATGAATGTCATTACATGAAAATTTGCCCATCTTTCGCTGTGAGTACAAAATAATCCTAAGCTAACCACGTTATCCACGCTATAAAGTACAAATAGTTATATAAAAAAGGGGTATTTCATGTACAATCATAGCACCTTCCAAAATGAAAACAATAAATTCACAAATCTATCAGGACTGTTCTGAAAATCACATTATTTCAAATCATATGCCGTTTCAAAAACACAATAATGATTTTGGGCTGTTCTATGAATCAAACAATTTTTCTGTTTAGACCATTCCATTATTTTAACTGTGTTATAAATCACAAAAGCAAATAACATTGTAATAGCAGAAAAGGTATCTCTAAATTTTCTAAATTTCTAAGTAGAAAATTATAAAGAACACATTGAGTAAATTATTTAAATATTTTTTTACAAAGATCGCCATATAATAGTCTCAAAAATAACCATGTGATTTTAAAACGTTAGAGACTTTGCTAAACTTTTTAAAATAACAAAATTCTATGCACAGAATGTTTATGTGTATTCTATTCTCTCTCCACAACTTTCTGAAGCCATCTGCTGACAGAAAGATGAAATTTGGCACCCTTAAAGTACTTTCTCTCCGAAAGATCGGAACGGAGCCATATTATCACTCAATGGAAGGAAGGCATGTCTGTAGTACTCAAAATTTTATATTTCACCAATAAAAACAACTGTGCCAAATTTCAGCTTTTTATAACTAATTCTTTCTAGGAGCTGGAGCGTCCAATCTGCTACCTGTAGTGCCAATGCGCTAACTACTTAGCCAGAAGGGATAATGGAAGAAGTAGTGTTTGTTCACATTTGACTTTGAATTTAAACTTCTGCAGGAGATAAATGTCGCGTAGAGAACAATTTTTTTAAATTTGGCAGCTTGACTACAAGTGAATAAGCTCTTAACATGAATACGTCGCTGTGTACTTTGGACATCTGAGCCGTTGCGTAGGCCTTTCACGAGACAAACACACCGCCTTGATAAGTATTCCTAATGTTGAACTATAATGAATATCATTACTAAGGTTAGAATTAAGTTTTGCTGAATGAAGATGAAATTATTTTGTTTTTAGTATAATCGGGTGTTTCCCTAGGCTGAATTTTTGGTAAATTTTTGTTTATGTGTTGTTAACAAAACACATTATTTGGATGTTATTAAACCTATTTGCTCAACTTTACGTTGGTTTTTTTCCAACTTCTTCAGGAACTTTCTTTATTAAATTAAATTGTTTAATTTTTACATCGGTAAATTAAAAAATTTTTTTACATATATTTTTATTTTAACTGGACATCACAACCATAAGATAACTTTTGAAATAAAATTAAATTAAAACTGGACGTCGCAACATGAAATAACAACATGAAAAAATATATTATTATCAAATAATAATTGAACATTAAAGCACCAACACGAAAATTATTATTACCTATATATTGTTTTTTTTTATAAAAAATATATCTTCAATTCTAGTGTTTCTATTTCATTTATATTTCTAAAATATATTCCATATTACTTTATTCGAAATAAGTAAACAAAATAAGGCAATTTAGGCAATTTAAATCATGCGTCAATTTCACGCATGATTATCGTTACCGTATGTCAGAATATGATTATCTAGCAAGGGTTAATATTCTTACATATTGTAATAGAAAACTTAAGTTGCTTTTGAAAAATTTTAGTTGTATATGTATATAAATCTAATAATTTACATCGGGGCTAATCTAATTTGCTGGCAGGGTAAGAATACGGGATTATAGTTTCACAAAATTATTCGGCCTGTATCCTATCAAGATCGTTACATCATACAAGAGATAGTCATGTTTTGTAATACAGAACATACAAACCAAGATAAAAACGAAGAAACAGAACAGCGACGGAAAGATGGTGAAGACGGGCAAGGACATGAAAAAACTTACGACGAGGACAAGCTGTGTTCCCATCAGAAGACAGTAGCAAACAAGGGTGCTGCCCGACATAGCACACCCGAAAGACCTACCTGATCAGCTATATCTGCCAGCAGTAGCAGATAATGAAAGACGACAGCAACTGAAAAGACCAAGGCGGCCAGTGTCGTTCTTAAACACCGATACTCTAAGGCCAAACGCATTCTGGACAAGATCGTAACGAATGATACAGAAGGGAAAGTAGACGAGAGGGATGCGGCCGACAACGTGAAGTATGAGAAGGTGGTGGAATAATATTTGATGGCGCATGTACCTGGCGCTATAAATGAGCAGACAAAGGGCGTTAGTAGACTCATTATTTGCGGACAAAGGGCGTTAGTAGACTCATTATTTGCGAAAAATTACCGGAATCGTTGACATAATCCCCAACAGACTGGTACGATTCTTGAATGTGACTGGCTGAATATGGATGCTGCTTACTACAGGTGCAGCGGCCTTCGAAAACAGCATGTTGTTCAGTACCTGCTACGGTTTGTCAATGTGATTTACAATTTCAGTCTTTGAGTTAGTTTGTTTCTTACTAACTATCAAATTTTTCTGCTTCTGCTTTTTTTTCTACCTTTATTCAGTATTTTTTGTTATCGTTTTTTTATAAAAGCATAAATAAAAATTTCACTTGACAGATTGAAATTTTTTAAACAAATAATTAATACCACTTTTTTTTTTATATAGTCTCTTCACGTAGCAAATTTATAGTGTAATAAATATCAAAATAAAAGAGCTTGTAGGCTTTTTAATTCTTTACCAGTTGCATTGAAAAGATTCATCCTATCTCAATCTACCCTCAAAAGACATCTGCTTGAATTGTATGTATGTTAACCCAGATCTTATTAATTCAACACTCTAAATTTCCTTGAAAGGTTAATGTTATTTTACACAATATTGTCTTATCAATATCATTTTTACTTTATTTTACTATTTATATATATAGTTACTAAGTTTATATTATCATATCTACTCATTATAAAACTGTTATAATTATTAGAATAATCAAATATAGCCCAAAGGGCTCGATTATTGAATAAAAATTAAATGAAATGAAAAAAATATATGTATTTGCACATAGAACACCAGTATCAAAATATTTAATTTATATAGAGTTCGTGTATATAGAATCTGTGTCGAGAAGAAAGTACTGATGTCGACAAATCGTTAAAGTATATCCGGTGTTGAACTAAATATCGTCAATCACCATTTTGGGGAAATCGCACTGCAAAATCGTCACATTTGGTAGCCGTGTTTGCAATGTACCAAATGTCAAATTGTATTTAAATTGTTCAAGATAAATATTGATCGCGCCACAAATAAAATTCGATAATGACACATCCCATTAAGTTTAATATTTTAAGGAGTTTGTTGATACATCAACCACACCTATCAAAACTTAAGAACTTCCTCGATTTTAATAAAACTATATACTTTCAGCATCCTGGGGTAATCCTGAGCATAGCGTTGGGATCAATTCGGGTCATGTGTATATCCTGGAGGGAGCGTTTGTCGTCTCTGATGAGATGGAAATCTGTTGCATCATACGCATTGCACGCATTGCATCACTTGATAGAGGTTCAGGTGGAGGGGAAAAATATTCTCATTGTAATTGGTGGAGTTCGGAACGGGAACGCGATGAGGAATATATGTGGGGCTGATGCTAGACAAACTAGTGATTCAGTGATTATATATACAATCGAGAAAGAGCACTTGACTAGCACTGATCTCAGTGATTTAATGCGTATATTTTACATTTCAATTTGGTAGTTCTAAAGACCATATAAGGCGTTCTATTTAACATGAGGCACATTTATAATCAAATGCTGTCTACAGTTACAAAAGAAAATATCTACCTACAATTAAGTAATTTGGTCATTCAATTGTCTTATATAATGATTAGGGTGCCATCTTATAGCGACAATACATATGTATGTCCTTTTATGTAACTAGTTTGATATTTTTTTGTGTGTTGGTTGATTAGTTACGCTAGCCTATATGCTTCATTTCGTTGTTGCTAATGCCAACTAATCAACAGACATTCGAACAAAAACTTGCCATAGCTACCAAATTTCACACGTTATAAAAGAACATTACCGGCTTCAGCTGATAGCAATCAACAGGTACATCAGAGCGCCCTCCTTCATCGGTATTATGTAGCACCGAAGTAAAAGAATTACTAAAAAATGGTTACTAAAAATTAAGCTTCAAAATTTAATATGTCTTATTGACATCAGAGGCGTTTTAACACTGCTATAAAAACAAAGTCATCTCCTGAGTGCTGGACCAAGTTGAAAAAAAGAATGTATTTGAGAATTACCGAATAAACAAACCCAAAAAAATAATTAGGCTTGCAGTAATTTTTACACAACAAACATTTTCTATTCGATTTTAATCCTTTTAATTTTTCTAAATCATTTTACAATTACTCAGCACATTGTTTTTTTTTGCACCAGTGCTCATGGTTGGTCTGACTGCGTCTTGAACCGTGAAGCTTCTGATTGCGAAGTCGGCGCACTAATTATTATCAATGAAAATTATTGTATTTCAAAGGGAAGTTCTTAGATTTCAATATGTGTGTACATTCTTAAAATATATTTTAATACTAAATTTACTGGCAATTTTTTTATTTTGCCATGACATGAAATTTCATATCGACGATTGAAAATTTAATATTTTACTTATATTTATTTTTGAGCGATGGTCTTTTTTATGAAAATGTTTAAGAATTATTTATTTTCAATATTTCGCTACCAAATAGGTAGCATCGTCAGGAAATAATAATTTGTATTAATAAAAATATTTTTTTATTAAAAAAAAAATATATTTTTGAAAGGAAATGAAAATTTTTTGTCATTTTAATTTTTTTTTAAATGACTCAATCTTTCAAATATATCATATTTAACTATTTCACGAACGATTAACATTTTAATACGCAAAAGAAATGAAATAAATAGTAAAAGTTTTAAATAAAATGCATGCTAAACGGAAAAAATATAATTTATTCAAAAAGCATAAAATATTTTTTTACACAACCATATTCTGTTGTTGTGGAATATTAAGTAGTATTTAAAACTACCACAGAATGTATTACGATTTAAAAATGACTTACCGTTAATAAATAGTCATCATAAGTACATTACATGTACATTAGGTATAATGTAATTCCATCTAATGTAGCTAATTTAGACACACTTCTGTCATTCCTCTTTTAAAAACCGAAGCTAATTTATGTAATGAGCTCATAAAGTTTACAAAATAAATTTAAATACGTCATTAAGTTTTCGAAAGAAAAAATGTAAAGCATCTGCACCAAATTTCGCTTAATCTCATTTATTTAGAAAAAAAAATTTAACACATTTACATTATGTATTCAAAACTGCTATCTTGTAATATAAAACACATTCTATATACATATTTTGCTTGGGCAGAAAATGGTAAACTTTGCAATAAATTGCATAGTGAATGTAAAGCAGGAGAACTCACAGGTAACTACATATATTCATGCTCCCCAAAATAGAATTTGATTACCTTGCAATAACACGCTACACTTTTATGTTTTATTAGAAATTTCTCTTCAAAAGCAGCTGATAAAACTAATAGCAGTAGAACGAACACAAGACCGTAGAAGGAATCAAATCACCAAGGAATTAAGAAGAACTGCTAAACTTTTCTTCCTCAAGTGAGAAACTCAAAAAGAAACTGAATTCTTTGGAGAGGATTAAATATTTCAAATTATAGTTGTAGCACATTTTCCAAAACGTTCACAAATAAGTAGTTAAAAATATTTCGTCGAAATGGACAGCAATTTATTGCTTTTAAAATGTAAAACTTATACAGCAGGGTATGAGTGAATATCTTCCAGTAAGAATTTTCCATATTATCGATATATAAAATTAAATTTTATACAGAAGATTATTCCTACGCAATCGAAGGAAAATTTTTTTTACAAAATCTGTATGAAATTGCATTTATATAGAGACTACTTCACACGTAAAAAATGTGTTTCAATTACGTATTCATAAAAATGTACACTCACAGCTTTCTAAACTTTAGAGAAGATAGGCTTCTGAGCAGGACGCATAAGTAATCAAGCACATTAATCAAAAGTAATCATTAGCGCTCAATTGATAATCATAATCTGACATACGGTAAAGATAATCATGATTTTAATTCACTATATAACATTTGAAAGAAAAACATCTGGAATTCTCTTCTGTTTTTTCATTCGCTGTCATACAGACGAAAATGTTGCCGACGACATTCCATTATTATTGTTAATATTGTTCCATTGTCATTGTTATTTTTGTAAGCAAGGGAAATGAGAACAAGGCGTGGCGACGAGTACCGAACACAAAAACGATTCTCTCTGTCCCACCTGTAATATGCTACCCTTCCAAATGTTTTACCGTCTAAACTTAGACTTAGATATATATGTAAATGAAATAGAAGAATTGAAGATATATTTATTATAAAAAAAAGAAGAAACAAAAAGAAAATAACTTCATTGGTAATCAACAAAACTTAATTCTAACTTAGAATCCCATTTCCATGTGTAATATTGACTTCATTATAGTTCAACATTAGCAATACATATCACAGCGGCGTGTTTGACTCGTGAAAGGTCTTTGACATGCACAACAATGTATTCATGCTAGTTGGAAAAAAATATTGATTGATGATTTAAAGTGCATGCTTAAATTTATTATTATTATTATTAATTATTAATATTTATTATATTATTACACAGTGTTACAAAATTTAATGAAGTAGAAAAACCTGGGACCGGATATTATTTTTCTTGTAGGTGTTGTCGAGTTAAAAAAGAATCCAATAGTGAAATATGCCGGACACCTCCAAAATCCGCATTTACGGTTAAAAAACCGGTTTCTTTACCTTTGCGCACTTATAAGCCTGTAATTTTGTTGATAATAATCCGATTTTCAATTTCTTACTAGATTTGGAAAGAAGTAACTGAGATCTTTCGAATGATATATAATTTATATAAGAAAACTTGAGAAATTTGGGTGTTATTGTCGAGCAAACACAAATTTTGTAGATTTTTCAAAAATTTTTCAACTTTGGTGACGTTTTTATACATTATAATGTAATAAACTATAATACTATTTAATTTCTTTAAAAAGTACGTTTATTAACGATTACAACGCATATTTGGGGTTAATAATAGATAAATAATTGACTGAGTTATTAAACTTTTCATGGAAATAAACTTTTAAACATTAAATACAAATTTTATTTTTGGTCATTTAACTCAAAAGTGTTTGCTTGACCGTTTTATTTTTAAATCAGCATCATCAGTTTCTCGTTTAAGTGACCAGCAATATTCTGAAATCATTTTTATTATATTTTTTCCTTCAAAGCGTTTTTCAATAGTTGCCAGTTCCTGGTGAAAATGTTCGCCTTGTTCATCACTGAACTGGCCCATGTTATCTGGGAAAAACTCCAAATGCGAATGCAGAAAATTAATTTTTATGGACATGTTGCAGCCCATTTCACCATACGCACTTAAAAACTCATTGACAACTGTGACATATATGATATGTGAATTGAATTATTAATTGTAAGAAGAAATATATATGTAATAATAAAATATAAAATAAAATATTATTGTATTGAAAAAAAAAAAAACATTGTCATGAAGGAGAGTGAAAGGTAGAGTACGTAGTACACAACCATCTGTACCAAACACTTTTTAATTTCTCTTTTCACTCTTCGCAATTTTCCAAAATGTAAAGGTTTTAGGAAAGTTCAAAAGAAAATTCAAAATGTTTGTGTCGTTCAATATCTCTAATATGTATTGGGACTTATGCTGGTAACACAATTGGGACAAACGACGAATGGCGTCTAACAGAACAGCAGTCATAATCAGCAAAGTTGTTTGCAGTGTGTGTTACCGTATAAAACAAAATTACTTAAAATAATAAACTTATTAAAAAAACAATTAAAAAGCAATTTTATGTTAAATAATTATGTATATTTAACTTAAATAATGTATCTTAAAAATTAAACAATTATTAAAATAAAAATTTACTTCATTTATTAATGTATTTGAAAACTAAAATGAAAAACGGTAACTCTGTACTAATTTGTTCGTTGCTCGTCTGCGTATGAAATAGAAATAAATCTATCATAGAGTTTGACACGCACGACACAAATATATTTTATTTATGATTTCGAAAGTTCGCAACGAAAAATTCGTCGTTCGGCCCATTGTGTTCCCAGCATTAAAAGCACACGTTTTTCCAATGAGAATCCAACTGAGTCGCATCGTTATTGATACCACTTTTCCCTACATTTAAAAAAATGGTTACACGTACACAAAGTACGTGAAAATGAAATTTGGGGATGGTGAAGGTTCACGTTATGGAGAGTCAGCTCCTACAGTTTAAAAATTAGGTCGCTTACTGAACATCAAACTTGCTGCAAACATCAATGAAAAAGGCGTAATCTAACAGAGTCGATATTATAGACTCTATAAGAAGAAACTACTTACTACTACTTGTAGTCTCTTCTTGATCATTTCAATTGGCGTGACTTTTCTTCTTGAAAAAAAAAATTAATGGGAGAATTTTTCTTTTGTATTGAAATAGTTCAAATGTGAAGTAAAGAAATAAAGAAAATAAATAAATAAAAAATGTGTGATATATGAAATCGTTTGTTTTTATTCAATATTTAAATGCCGACATATTTATAAGATAACACAACATTTACATATATGTTTACATAAGTAAAAGTATATGTACACAAACATATATTTACAGGTATCCCCTGGCACTTATACAGCATGGCTTCGCTATAGTTCGGTTAAATCACTGCGAATTAGAAATTGTTTGAAACATCATTTATTTAACACGTTTACGAATTTTAACCATCACCGCATAATACCATTTTTATTTACATATTATGTAGATAAGTAGTTATGTATGTTCATATTAGTGAATATGTGTAAAAACTTTTAAAAGCATTAAAAAGCGCTAAATTTATGCACGCAAGAATAACTCCTAAGACCATCTTCTTATTTAATTTTCTTCTAAGGAAACGAGGTGGTTTTACTTTTGGAATCAAAATAATTTTACATCAGTTGAATTAATCGTACAACATAGATTCGCTTAACAAGACATTTCATTGGAACGTATCAGTGGAACAGCATTATTACATGATATTTGAATCACAGTGGCTTTCGAAGTAACACAAAAAAAAAAACTTGAATTACATCCTGGAAAAAAAAAAAGTGAAAAATCACCTACTAGTTATAAAGAACTTCTTCAAAAATATCACAAAAGATATATAGGATATAACTTTTTGCATTTCTTGCAAATATCGGAATTTGCCTGCCAGGGTTGAATAGTCCATAGTTAAAAAAGTTTCTACACCAAATTATGATTAAGATTTTTAATAATAATTTCTAATACTTTTTTTAACCTTTTTTATTATTTTAACAATCTATTTTTTTAAGCTTTAAGGTTTTTTCTCTTTTTATTTATTATTTTTATATTTATTTTCGATATTTCGTTAACCTTCGGTTAACATCTTCAGGAAGTTTTTATTTTTATATTATATATATAATATTTTTATTTATATTATAAATATAAAAATAATAAATAAAAAGAGAAAAAACTTTAAAGCTTAAAAAAATAGATTGTTAAAATAATTTCTAATAATTTAATTTTAGTTTTTTTATAATTTTTCTGATTTTAGTTAGTCTTTCTTTTTATATCGGGAATTAGCATTTATAATATGATTGCAATTTTTACTTTAATATCTAGGGAGGTATTGAATTGTATATCATTTTCATACCATTCAACTTTTCGCTTGTGATTTATTGAATTTTTATTGTTGTTGATTATTTTCCATATGTATACGTATTTAAAACTAAAATTAAAAAAAAGTGAAATTGCTGTTTGGTAAAATGTTGAAGAAACCAAAATGTTGAAATATCCTTATCATACTTTAAAGAAATGCCTAAGCAAATAGATATTATTGGAAGGTTTAATGCCTTAGAAAAAGAATGGAAGAGTAAAGATGAAAGGTATTCTAAAATATCTGAAGAAATTTTGGATTTATAAATAAAATTTAACAAAAGAACAAAAAATTAGTGTCGGGGTATTTAAAAAAAAGTTGATATTATCTTCCCAAAGCCATTTTAAACGTATAAATGATAGCAATTGTAATGAAATATTTGACATATCCACTGGATACATTAGTGAGAGAGAACCTATTTCTGTACTAGAACCCATACAAAATATAAATTCTGATGATTCTGATTTACCATCAATATTTGATTGAAAATCTAGATGACGATAGCTACAAACCCCCACACAAACAAAATCAACTTAATAGTCCAGCTGTAACTTTGTTCTACACTGTTAACTTGAGCATCAAAAAAGCTGCAAAAATTCGCAAATAATTGGCTGGAGAACCAGGCATATACGAGTACAAAGCCGTGATAACATCCGATATCAAAATACATTGGGAAGGTTTAATTTGTGGAAATCCATCAAAATGATAGCTTGTGACACGACTAATGTAAATACGGGAAACAAAAATGGCGTTACTCGATTACTCAAAAAGTAATTCGAGTCAACCGCAATATGTTGGTTACCAGCACCACATCCTGGATTTGGTACTAAGATATGTCATGGATGAGATTTTAGGTGGAAAAACATAATCTCCTAACATTCATTTTGATTTTGTTGTTGAGCTACAAAATAACTACATACATATGTATGTATGTATGTATATCTCAAAAAATATTTTAATCTAACCAATGCAGTTATTAAATAAAGGAACATTAAATGGCGTGATGAGACGCAATTTTTGTATTATACTCGTAATGAAAATGGAAGTTTTCTATTCATTAACTTTAAATTATTGCCACCAATAAGTTATCACAATTTCCGATATAACCCAGAGAAATATTTGGCATCTTGGAATTTATTCTTCTTCCAAATTATCGGCAAAAGCTTCTCCCTATCTGCAACATCATATGTGGTCTATGGTATGATGTATGGTTTTCGGATCACTGTTTCCGTACAAATAACTTTTCATCATTAAAACACTGCGTTAAACCATTTAAGAATTGTCAACAATGTTTTTTACCGTCAGCAATTAATAAACAGCAGCGCAGCAACATACATAGTAGGTTTTGAACGAGCTGTGAAAAAAGTGCAAGATTTGTGTCCACTATGCAAATCAACGCGAACACTAAATTTAAAACTTATTTCATGTAACACCCGGTTTGCACTTTTTGTTATTATAATTGTTATGTTATTTCAAAATTGTTAAACAAATCTTGGAAGGATTTAGAAATACCGAATGATGAAGAAGGTTTTGGTTTCAAACTGACCTAAGGTATATGTTTTATATGTATATGTGCCTGACAAATTTTTAACGAAAAAAAGTTATCTCCCTAATGTACAGACGTAGATACTGCTGAAATTATCAGATGCCTTATACCTTATACCCCAGTCCATTTGTCATTTGCAGTTACGGTCTACACAATTATCTCTTGTTACAAAATCAAATAATTCAAGAAAAGAGAAGAAAAAAAACCTCAAACAGAGAAAATACGACCAATGTACAAATTGAAAATAAGGATTACAAGAAACAACATGTACATTAGGGTGGATCAATTTGTTCGATTGAGAAAAAATGTGAAAGGCGTATGCAAAATCAAAATCTTCACAAAATTCTAAGAAAATTATGAGAAGAAAGTACGGGTCTAAAATCAAACCTAGCTTCCGCCGAGAGATACTAAAATTCACATTTGGGTGATTCCAAGCCAAATCAATCAATCCTCCGATGTCAAGAAAATTTCGTATACTTGTTATTTTCGCTAAGGAACCAAAAAATGGAAATTTATAGTCCGCTACGTCTACAGGGGTTATATTTTAGTTTTGTTATAAAGCTCTTAATGTACACTACGAGACTACTGTTACCAAAAAAACTTTTTGAAAAATTTTAGGACTTCGAATTACCCAAATGTAAATTTTGACGTCTCTCGGCGGGAGCTAGGTTTTGATTTTAGACTCATACTTTCTTCTGTTAATTTTCTTATAATTTTGTGCAGATTTTGATTTTGCTATACACCTGTTGACCAAAAAAAAATACCCACCCTAATGTGCATGCAGAAATTTTTAATGTACATATGTATGTACATATTTGTCTGCAAGTAAAATAATGACAAGGATAATCAAATTTTGGTCAAATTGACAACAGTTCATCGTTACAAATGTCTCCAATTAAATTTCTATTGTTTTAATAAACTATAAAATTTGTATCAAATGACACAAAGAACTAAAATTTCTCAATATTTACCGGCAAATATTTTATTATGCTATCGAAAGCATTTAATAACTTTTATAAAATTTCTCTATTAAATTCCATGAAATTGGATTGACAAATATTGATTCGATAGATAGTCCAGTTCTGTTGTTATAACAAACCTTTATTTACTTTAAAATTGCTGGTGTGTTTAAAAAAGAAGAACTACAGTCAACCCATGATGCATACAGTTATGTACATACATACGAGTGTATGAAACCGCAATCCATTTCTATAAATAGAAACAACACAACAGTAAAAATTAACAACCGCAACAAGGCGAAGTTTTTATTATAATGAATGAATATATATATGTACATACTATGTATGTCACTACTTAATAATAAAACGAAAATAAACAGGATAAAAGAACATGAAAACAAAAGCAAAATCCATATGCATATACTACTTATTTATGGATGGGTCTGTACATACATATACATGCATTTACACATAAACAAGTATTGCCGGCCATTCAAAATGGTAAAATTTATTTATGTATATGATTATTTATTTATTTTTTTTTAACTCGGACCAGCGCTCAGGAGATGACCCTACATATGCGGTGCATTGTGCTGGAACTAGAGGAAAGGTATAGTAGGAGAAATGACAGAAGGTGAAGCTTCACTATCTTACAACACTGCTTATGGCACGATATTTGTTTTTATAGCAGTGTTGTAGCGTCTCTGATGTCAAGAAGACGTATTAAATTTTTGAAGCTTCGTTTTTAGTAGCAATTTTTTTGTAATTATTTTATTTCGCCGGTGCTATAAAATACTGCTGAAGGAGGGCATTCTGATGTGCCTGTGGATTGGATACAGCTGAAGCCGTCAAAGTTCAGTGAATAGAGACTTAGCCTTTGCCATTGAAACCTTCCGACAACAAATGACACAAAGCCACACAAATGCAAAACAAAAAATGACAGATATTTTTATGAGTCTGAAACTGGGGTTGAAATGTTGTGAGTTACAAACACATAAAAAAAACCAAGCTGTTACAAACATACATATGTATGTATGTGCAAATGTATTACATTATACCTTAATATGAAATAAAAATCCCCAAAAGTTGAACAAATTATCCAGGAGAAGTAACACAATTGCGATTCAACTTCTGCCTTTTTCTCCTACTCCTATTGTGATTGTTTTGAATTGTGTGAGTATAAGTTTTTGCAGACACGTGTACATTGATTTATACAGTACATCATAATCAAGAGTTTTATGACTAATATATAATATACATCATATTAGATAAGAGATGATGTAACCATCCCTGGAACTCAACATCCATTGAGTACTTGAAATTTTTTGCCTGCATTTACATTATGTTACTATATACTACTAACATATACTAATAGAATCTAATTATCTATACTCTTCCTTCCTCACTAATGTGATCAAATATAAAAATAAATTTAACAGCCTATTTCTGAGCTAAGAAAGATAACTTAAGCGAACGAAAAGCACTCGCTCGAATTCGAATCAATTTGGATTTCTCATTGGCACTCACTTTCTTTCGCAGTAAGTTACGTATGTCAATTTTGGTATCTTACGTTTTAATAAGTAGAAGCAATGCCAGATCATAAATTATTATATTTCTGTTAAAAGTATTAAAAAATACTACGAAGTTATTCTAAAGCTAATACAACTGCGTGTAAGTGTGATCAGCTGGTGGAAAGTATCAATAAATAAAAGGGTGAGAAAATTTAAAAAAATATTTGTAAATTTTGTGTTTTTTGTTTTAATTTTATAAAAGTGTTTCAGTTGCTGCATTGTTGACTTCTTTAAACTGAAAAAACAATTGTTAAATACATACATTCATATGTATATCATATGAATAGTTTATACTTACCACTTGTTATCCATTTGTAAATACTTTTTTATTGTACTTAGATTTTTTATTCTTCTTTTTTTATTTACAAGTATGTATACTCATATGTAAATTCTCAATACGAAAGCAAAACCAAAAGTGAGTGATTTTGACATTTCATTCTCACACGTTCTTAACAGAGAAATCGGATTTTATATGAAAACACTTACGTTTTCATTCGAGTTCTAGATCGAGTCACTGTTCGCATAGAAAGTGTGTAGAGAAATCGAAATCAATGTTCTTTCTCATAGAATGCGAATGAAAGCGTTCTTTCTTAAATCAGAAATAAGCCCTAAGTATTGTTCTTTGCAGAATAAAATGAGTTTTGAAGTTTTGAACTTACACTCAAAGTGTTAAGACGTGTGTTTTATTTAAAAAGTTACACTCAGCACACTCCGTCCAGGTGTCTATATACGAATTTATATGTAAGTATGCTTGTAAGTACTGCAGGATGATTTCTCTAACAAGATTGTAATCCTTTAAATCCCACATGAATTCGTTTGCATATATTGTATATTTACAATAAATGAAAATACTGCAGCTTGAAAAACAAGTTAATTTTTAAATGTGAATCTAAATGAAACTCGTTTTATACTTTTTTGGCTTTAAAAACTTTAACTTACACACAAAAAAAATAAAGTTCTTTTTTGAACTCAATAAATTTAATAAAAATTTTAAATCTTGCCTTATTAAATATATGTACATAAATTTTTGAATATATGTACATATGTATGTATATGTATAAGTTTATTATTAGAAATTTTCAAGTCATAACGACAACAGTAAATAGATTCCAATAAATCTTTGTATATGCTGTGTTGCTGTTATAATATGAAGTATTTGCCTTTTCGAACTACATATGTATATTTTCAACTTTTTTAATAAGATTTTAGTTGGGGAGAATATTCTGTATATTTGTAGATGAGTGCGATGTAGACAAAACTCCATAAGCAACTCTTGCAACATCAGAAAAAAAATATTCATTAGAAGAGCTCTTAGTTTCGTGTACTGTAGATAAGTAAATGCAAATACTCGCAGCTAAAAAAAACTGAATGCGTTCACTATGAATAGGTTTTTTTACAACTTCTTAAGCACTTCTTTATGTGAATTTATTTTTAATGCCATTTTAAATGTTACCAATATTATCACTTTTAAACTCATGGAAAACACATTCGGTTAATTCTTAGGAACAACTGCACAGTTGTAATTTAATTTTTATACAGGGTGTCTGGTAGCATATACATACATACATATATATTTTCAAACTTAAAAACGTAATAATTGACACAAAGTTGTATTAAGAACATTGAACGATAGAATGGAAATGCTGATTTTATTTTTTAAAGAGTATGGCTTCATATCGTTTTTTAAAATTTCATGAATAATCGCTCTTGGAAGTCCTAGTAAGGCTGCTCTTTTCCGTATTGAAAGTCGCGGATTTTCACGGACGCTGCTTTCAACCAGTTCAATGTTTTCGGGAGTCATTGAAGATCGACTGGGCCCTGGCCGTGGGCCATTCATAGCCGAAGCAGTTGCGCGGAATCTCTGCACCCACGAACGATTTAAATTTACACTCGGTTCATCACTTATTCGCCGAATACCGATCTTTGAACAAAATTATCGACGAGCAATTACGTAAGAATCATTACTCTTAAAAAATGTCTCCATAGAGAACGGGCGATGTTCACTCGACCACTGCGAAATCGTGACTGACAAATACGCACAATCGGTAATTCCAACGGCGCCACCCTCCCGCCGCACCGTTTATTACTTTTTGAAATAATCGTATTTAAAAATACAAATTTGCCACCAGACACCCTTTACTAAAAATCATGCGTTCCCAAGCATTAACTAAGTATTTCTTTTGCTTGTTTTTTTTTGCTGGGTTATTATTGGTTTTAATTCCTCCACGTCAGCTAATGCCCTATGTGGTGTTTTCAAAATTGTCTTTTACATTTGGAAACATTTTAATCAGAAGTGGTGTCATGTACACTTTCATTTTCACTAAACAATAAATAAAAACGGGGATATGCTGGAAAAAACAAGAAATCGGCTAATTAGTGACGTAGCACGATGTTTTTTAAAAGTCAAATTTTATCAAAAAATTAGTTCAATAGTATCAACTTTCACATCACTGGTATCAGCTGATTTTTGTTTACAATAGATCCACTAGATTTCGAATTTTAAATTAGTATATTTCATGATGTAATTAAACCAGGTAGCATCATTACGCCAGGTGATTATTTTTTCTGTGCTTAAGTTTGTGAAATGTAAAATTTTAAAATTCTATAAAAACACATTTTTTTTTGGCGTGTGAGGTAGGGTTGAAAATGCCTTCGCACTTACAGAGACCGCCGTCATCTGCTTCGAGTGCTGTTACCACTAAAAAATTCCCTCCTCCTCCTCTGGGTAGATTCCTTCCTGGGAGCGCTTTTCGCATTACTTCGGGAAGGCCCAGAGCGGCGTCCCAATCAGGGCCGGCCCTTACTCACCTACGTCTGGGTTCACGAAGTTTGTAGCCGGCACCACGTCACCGGCCAGTATTTCTTGGTCCCCGCCGAGGGTGCTTCCCTCTGCAGCAACGCATCGAATTCCCTCTTCTTTCTCCGTAGGACAAACCCTACGTATTGCGCAACAGCGTTCCAATTGCTCACGCAAGTATCCTCCCTATCACGCTGGCAGAAGTGAACCCGCCAACACGCTGCGCAATTGCATTCCTTTCAGTATGCCATCCGATGCAGTCGAAGAAAGTGATAATTTTTAATAATTTCTTCTCAGATCTATAACAAAACAAAAAGAAAACAGAGAAAAAATTTTTATTCTTCGCGAATATAGCCAAAATGCATATTATAAAAATAAAAGAATTTCAAATTCTTGTTCAGCGATCTCAAATTAAGTTCGGAAATATTTTTTAATGAAGATATGCCGAAAACTTAGGGATTCAAAAATTGCCACGTACTTGATCTTAAATTTGTCCGAAGTCTCATCAGCAGTGTTCTTTGTCTATTTTGTACATTTCCGACTTGTCAGGTGGCTTAGGTTGTAATACGGGAATTGCTGATTCCAACATACACAACTGTTGGCAACTTAATTTGTAAAGTTAAAATTTACAAATTGTCACATATGGGTTTTATCTCATGTCCATTTTTCTTTCTTTTGTATATTTAAGTCGAACTGTTTTGGTTGGAATTTTGATTTAGAATTTTTGTCAGGTAGAGGAAATTATAAATACAACCATTTATGTAACGAAACATAGTACAACATGCCATAGATCGAGGCCGTAGCGGAGCTATGTGGATTAGACTTTCTTATCGCGAAATGCTCTAGAAATCACTGAATGTGAATGTCATTTGAACACGGTTATTGGCATACTACAGTTAGTTTGTAGTATCTGTATTCCCCCATCTAAGGATGAGGAGATCTTTCAGGTGCACGTCATCTCTAAATGAGATTGAGAAGCAGGTGGTATAATTTTAAATATTCCACTCGAAATTAGATGCAGTACTAACGAGGAGACGAACAGTATTTATGTATGTCACAAGGGCTAACTGAAATGTCACGAGGCAGTTGTGAATCCGAGTGGTTTTTTCTGATGTCCAGGAATATGAAACATCCCAGCAAAAACTACTGCTACCATCGAAGCTGGTTTATAAGCGAGAGATGCTGGTTGTTTTTTTTCCTCATGCTCATAAAAGCGCTCCGACAATGTATTCTTTTGAGTTGCCATATCCCTCTTAGGGTCTCTTGTTTTTGGAATAAAATAGCGGTTCTTTCAAACCATCAAACATACACTTTTATTATAAAAGCGCATATGTCATGTTTATTTTAATATTCGTATTAATAAATGTAAATAGTCGAACAATTTCAACAAGTTTAACAGTCAATTAAGACCCCGGTCTGTCTTCTTTTTGCACATACTCCGATGCTCTTTCAAACAGAGCATCTGTAAAGCATAAAATTTTTCCACTGCTTCCAGAATGGCATAAATTTAACTGCCTGCTAACGTTATAAATGAAAAAAAGGCACTGTTTTCATAAAAAGTTTATTTGAAAGTGTAAACATTAATTGGAAAAAAAAGTATATCGCCCAAATGGCTGCCTTGCGAGTTGATAATTTTACCGCATATTGAATTGTTACTCGGAAAATGTCTGAATTCTAATAGGTGATTTCTTCTTCAGTGTTACGTTTCAGCGTTCATGGTTTGTTGTGGTTAATGCGAGATTTTGCATCAGTTGCGTAAGCGGTTACACATTCTTATTGAAACCAACAACGATCGACGCGCAAAAATAAATTTTTGGAACATCTGCTTATAAGGACCACATTTTATGCTTGTTCCATAGGCGTCTACAAAAATATAAAGTATATAAAAAAAGTACAATAAGCACCAAACATGGAACACTACGACGAAATTCAACAGCGTTAAAACAACAGAGAGAAAAAATAATTCTACGTGTTTGACTTGTGTATTGCTTCATGGCCTATTGAGAACTAATTCTCTATATATTCTCCTCATCTTCATCTCAAAGGCAGCTAATTCATATGCTTTTGTACAGTCTTGTATATAACAAAATAAACATATTTTTTCCAATTACATATATGTATATTAATTTAAAATTCCCTTTTGGAGTACTGTTTTGCTTTCCCTGACTCTTGCTGATCTTACATCATTCTGAAACGATTTAAACCAGTGATGTACGTCCCATACAACAATTGTTGAAAAATTTACACAGACAGTAGTTATTCTCTTTTAAAATTTTCATTCAGTCGTCGTTGAGCAAGCGATGAATACAAATGCGAATGGTTGTTGTCATTTTTTTCAGAAATTTAGTAAGCATTGTTGTTGTTTTTTGTTGGACGAAACACAGTAAACACACACAATTCAATTAGAATTGAATACGAAAAAAATTCAAATATAATAAAAGTTCAGGAAATGAAATGTGAAAAGTATTTTATGGTAAACGATGCTTTTCAAAACATTCAATGCCTTTTATGTTACAAAACATTAAAAGCGGGTAATGAACACGTTTCAATCAAGCTAATAATACTTAGATCTGAGGTAAAAGATTTCGATAAAATTAGAACTCTAGAGTTTTGGAAAAATTTTGATGTTGCGATATGTCCCCAGCTCAAAAAAAATGTATTTAAAATATTTATAATTTTTTTCCACTACTTATGCGAACAAATATTTTCAGACATGAAAAACGTTTGTTCCAAGCAGCGAAATAAAATGACCTCGTTGAATTTAAAAAATATTTTATTAATTCGCAATTGCCATGCAAGTATTAATATGGAATGTTTAATTTAAAATTTTCAAAGCGATTTTAAAAATTATAATGAGGAATGACAGATGGTTAAACTTTTTAGTATAATATTTAAGCCCAAAAAAACTGTTTTATATGAATTTATTTTTGTTTTTTTCCCCCCATATAAGTGTTCTAAAATTATTTATTGAAATTGATAACTGCTATTTATCTTTTTCTTAAAATTTAAATTACATTCATTTAATAAGTTGTATATAGCTGGCATTTTCTTTCTTATTTGAAACGTTTGACATTATGTTTGCTGGGCAAATTCTCTCACCAATACCCCCTCATTTAATTTTTGGACACCAATGATTTAAACATAAATAAATTTTACAACGGTTTTTGCTACGATATGTTTCTTGTTTTCAAACCTAATGAAGTGTTAAGTGTCGAGAAATGAGCAAGACGAAAAGTTACAAAATATGTTAATTTACATATGTATTTTCTTTGAAAGTGTATGTGGCTGAGTATTTATGTATGAGAGAGTGCGTACGTAAGAGAGAGATTTGATGTGTTGATGTGTGCTTAAAGTTTGCTTTTTACTTTCAAAGAAAATTGCCAATCGAATAATTTTCCAATCCATAATTCATAAATGACATAAAAGCAATGAATATTGTGTTACAGAAGCATTAGCAAATGTATTTCAAATAACAACAGCGAAAAATGGAAAAAATAAATTAAATTTTATTTAAATTATGCATGAAAGAACACATTAAGCAATGTAAACGGGAAGAATATTGTCGTAAAGTGATATTTCAATTGCCGTTTGAATGCATAGGTGAAATGAAAAAAGATGAGGGGAAAGGCAAATTTTGCACAATGTAAGGAAAAGGTATGAAATTGCTGCCATTAGAAAGCGAAAAAAAACCTAATTTATTTTCACTAAATGCAGAAATTATTAACATGTTTAACACCGACCTCGCACACCTCCCTGTGTAACTCACATAATAATGTGTTATTTAATTTACAATTTTTGCACAATTATTATGGAAATAAGCATGACATGGCATAATCATTTCTCATTATTATATTTGAAGCTTTTACTTTTTATTGTCAAATGTATTCAAAATTAACAGTGACAAAATTAACACAATTTTCTTTTATATTCGGAGCATTTTAAGGTTTGTTAGGGCAAGGACAGAATTATGGACTGGAACCCTATACTATGAACTGTGAAGTAATTTTTTTAATTTAGATTGTTTTTTAAGTGTAATTTGTCGTCATATTAAGAAATATTTCAAAGTTATAAAATATAACACGAAAAAATAAAAAGAAAAAAATATGGGTATTGGTTTTTTTAAAGAGAAGTAACACTCAGGCAACGAGTGTTATTGATTAGGAATACTGATGGAGATTACATGTGATGAAGAGATAGATAGATCAATATTTTTTAGCAGTGTTGCACCGCCTCTAATATTTTATTAATTATTTTACTTCGCCGATGATGCTACACAATACCCACGATTACAATTTTTGACTTTAACAACTGGTAACATTTTGAACTTAAAGTACTAAAGTGAATCGATAGATTATCTCAACATATCTAAGTGAGGACAATATCTTTGGAATGGAATAAATATGGTGCCGATCAGTTCACCGGTTCTTAAGTAATAACATGTTTATATAAATACACACACAAACAGACATACACACCCACGCCCGCACACACACACATAAATCTATACTGACATCATCGCAAAAATAGTCGGAATCGAATATCATGAACTCAAAACTTTGGGTTATGGTGAAAGCACGATTTTTTAGCAACTTGCTATTGCGGGAAATAAAAAAAGAAATCACAATAAGCACTTTTATTTGATGTCGAATCGAATGTTCGTCCTCCTGCACTCACATAATATATACTTACATTTGACTGGTCCTTATTTGGCTCAAAAATTTTTTTTGAATATTTCTGAAGCAGGACCCTCTTAAATTGTTATTTTTAGCATAAAAATCATCCTGTAAAAGTTTCAAATTGATATTTTAACTTTAACACGTGCCGCATTGGGCTTTAAAAATTATATGTACATACATATCTGTGGACTTTTGACAAAACAACTTCTCTCGAAATAAGACATTTTTGCAAGATTTTTATATTAAATATAAATTTTTAACACGGTTCTTTTGGTGTAATCCTTGCATTTCTACGCCAATTGGTTAAAAATCTACAGTTCTTGGCAAATCAACTTCTTTCATTATATTTGGAAAAAATATTTGATAAAATATCTTATCTGAAAGAGTTTAAAAATTTTGTAAAATGCAAGAAATAAAATTGTTTTATCCTTTTGACAAAACATCTAAATTGTATTTAATATTTTTTTGCATATATACATTTTGTTTTAATAAAACAACTTCTCTTCAAAGAAATATTTTTTAAAATAACCTATTTGGACTTTTTTTATTAGTTCCATTTTAACAAAAAAACTTGCCTTGAGATAAGCGCAAAATATGAATCAGGTTTTTGTTTAAAACCATTTTCACAAAACAACTTGTGTAATGTAAGTTAATTTTTTTGTTGAAAACAATTTCGACAAAACATCCTATCTTTTTATTCTTAATTTTTCTGAAAATATGTTGGCATTAGAATAGAATTATTGATATCTTCACTTCAATTTAGTATTTAAATTTAATACTACACTTTCACCTTTTCACTAAATATTTTAAAATCAAAGTTGTTAGATATTTTAACAGTTTTTTCGTTCTCCTGTAAAATTACAGTTTTTGAAAGAGGTTGTTTTGTCAAAACGCCACAGATATGTATGTATGAAAAATCAAATTCTTGGTAGTAAGTTTCCCTCATATAAAGACTGTTTAAGTGTTTTATTCTACAATATGCGCGTTGTTAATATGAATTTATCGAACGCAGCTAATTTAGTTCTAGACGAGTGTTTGATTTTTTGGAAAAAAGCACGGATTCCTACAAAGGATCGCAGTGATTGTGTGAAAAAATTAAAAAAAATATATGAAACATGGCGAAATTTAGAAAAAGCAGTAAACGGCTAAGTGATACTCAGAAGTCGAAAGAAAGAATATTTGTTGAAAATTTAAATAACTTGTTCGACATAGCGCATGCAGATGCATTAAATTTAATAGCAATTGAAGAGATAAACATTTTTTGATTGCACAGAGAAAGCCGAATCGGGAAGGTAGTATGACTGGAATCGACTTGAAACGTACTGGAGCAGAAAAACGAAAAGCCGAAAGAAAAAACTTAGAAGAAGCCAAAATAAACATATATCATTCCGAAGGTAACGTCTATGCAGAAAAAAGAACTTGCATTACAGATTCAAAAACCTCAGATGTTGAAAGAAATATACGTTTAGAAGAATATGAAATACACCTTTCTGATGTAGAAATGACTAGTTCATGCAATTCAGACCTATCTTTTAGCATTTCTCAACAACCATCTACTTCGGCAGATACTCGAGGCAGAAAATTAATTGTAAATGACAGCCGCTATGGACAAATGTAAAGTTAGCGATAGAGATGCTGTTCACCTACTGAGTGCATGCGTAGAAAGTTTATGTTTGAAACCAATGGATTATGTTATAAATCGGTCTTCAATCAGAAGAGCCCGTCAACAATATCGTGAAGATATAGCGAGAGACATTCAATCTGAGTTTACAGAATTAAATATTGATATTTGTGTTGTCCATTGGGATACAAAGCTTCTCCCAAACGTGACAGGAATAGATAAACAAGATCGTTTGCCCGTCATTATCAAAGCGCCTTCTACGGAACAACTCTTAGGGGTTCCACATATTCCTTCAGGATCGGGTAAAGAGATTTCTAGCGCGGTTTTTGGTACTTTAGAGAAATGGGGTTTGTTGGAAAGAGTTCAAGCTTTCGTATTTGATACAACATATTCGAATACCGGCTAATTTAATGGAGCTGTCACACTGCTGGAGATGAAATTGGGACGTAGTATGCTGTTTCTGGCATGTCGGCACCATATTTTTTAATTAATTTTACAAGCGGCAATTTCATCAGTGCAATTATATTCTCCGTGCGGTCCCGATATTCCGTTATTTAAAAAAATTAAGGCTGTTTTCCTAAAAATTAACTCTCACAATATCTCAGACTGCGACACAAGTAGTGAACTTGTTGGACTTATTGGTGAAAAACGTCAGAAAACAGTTTTGTTCTGTCTACAAACCCTAAGAAATCACCATGAGCCTCGTCATGATTACACAGAGTTCTTGGAACTCGTCGTAATCCTTTTGGGAGGCATTCCTCCAAAAGGAAAAAAATACGAAAACCTGGCGCTTATCATCAGGCCCGATGGATGGCCAAGGCTATTTATTCCATAAAAATATATTTCTCTTAAGGAAAGAATTCCCAATAACAGAAACTGAGGAGACAGCATTATGAGGCATATGTGGTTTTGTTGTACTTAATTACATAAAACCATGGTTCGGTGCAAATAAAGCCGTTGAAGCCCCATGGAACGATATTTTATTTTTAAAAAATTTAAATAAATATAAAGAAAAAGATGCTGTAGTTGCAGGAATTTGCTTAAAAAAATTTTTAAATCATCTATGGTACTTAGCAGAAGAGCCAGTTCTCTTCTCCTTGTTTGATGACAATGTACCACTTGAAGTCAAGCTACGAATGTCGGAAAAATTGCGGGAATTAATCAATAGGAAAGAAAGTGAAGATGTTGAAGATGACGATTTAGCTCTGAAAAAATATTTGGTACCCTATAGTGAATTGAATTACTTTCTGGAAAAGGATTTACCATGTAGCTTAATCACTAAAAAGTCGTTGATGTTGTTTAAGCGTTTCAAAATAAGCACATCATTTATTGAAACTGATACCAGCGAATGGTCTGGCAATGAATTTTTCAACAAAAGAAAAGAAATATTAACTTCCATAAATGTTGTAAATGACTCCGCTGAAAGGGGAGTCAAATTGATGGAAGAGTTTAACACAGTTTTCACAAAAAATGAGCATCAAAAGCAGTTATTCTACAAGTATGATAAAACGTATTTTCAAGTATTTGTTAATAATAATCAATTTCTTATCAAATTTTTCAGGTCGTGCAAAACTACAGAAATAAATATCCGCATCATACGAGAAAAGCCATGAGTGTTTCTTTCTAATAAAAACAAATAAATAAATAAATTATTATATATATGTACTAATGTGTAGTAAATAAAAATTGAGACTTTTATTATAAACATGCAAAAACAATTTAGTTAGGACGCAGAACTATGGCATATGCATATGCCACTCTGCACTTCCATACATATGTACTATATAAGTAATTTCAAATCTCAATGCGGCACGTGTTAATGTTAAAATATCAATTTGAAACTTTTACAGGATGATTATTATGCTAAAAATAAAATTTTTAGATGGTCCTGCTTTAAAAATGTTTAACTTAGAAATTAAGGACCAGTCTAATATATATGTATGTGTACGAGTATGTATTATTTCCAGTTTTTAGGATGTCAAAAAAATTTAGTTTAATCGTAATTTTGTTAAACTTAAATAAAATCTGCACTGCCATTGATCCACCAAGTTTTTTTTCAGTGGTTGTTTAAGAAATGTGTGATATAAAAAAAATTTTAATAAAAAAAATTAAAAAATTTAATAAAAATTCCAATTATCTCAAAGAAAAGAAACAAAGGAAAACAATAAGGAAAAGAAAATAGCGTGGCGTGTAAAGTAAAGCTATTGCAATATATTTTAAGATGACGGTGACGATGGCTGAAGTAGTTATCAGGTTGACTACAAATCCAAAAAGTTCTGGATTCGAGCCCAGTTACAGAGTCATAAAAAAGTCATAAAAACGTTTTGACATTTTTCTGATGTGCATTACTATGTCTTTGTGTCAATTATTCTGGGAAGGTTTCAGTCGCGAAGTCTTAGACACTGGTCACTCGCTGGTCACCGGCTTCAGCTAATACGAACCCATAGGCACATCAGAGCGGCCTCCTTCGTCGGTATTATGTTAGCACCACCGAAGTGAAATAATTACTAAAAATAGCTATTAACAACAAAGCTTCAAAAATTTAATAAGTCTCCTTGACATCAGAAGCGCTTCAATACTGTTATAAGAAAAAGCGTGCCAACCAGAGTTGTAAAATGCTGAAGCTTCACCACCTGTCATATCTCTCAATTTTCGCTAGTTCCAGCGCAATGCATCGTACATCGGTCATCCCTGGGTGCTGGTCCAACATATAAAATTGGTTTAATATTGGTATGAAGTATATATTTAACAGATGTTATTTTTTGGCTGGTCTAAGATAAAACCAAAACAAACTACATGTTGAAACAGAATTTTACGTTTAAACCACGTTTAAACTATAAATATAGTCGTACTACATCCCGAAAACTGCCTATTGTTCAGTGGTGCAAGAATTCCTTCACCAATAATGGCTAGGTGAGTTAGGTTAGCAAGTCGCCATGTCCCAACTGCATCAGCTCACTTGGGTCCTCCTGCGTCGCATTGTGTTGCCTGAGTGGAATTATTTTCATGCAGTTTCATTGGTCTCAAACTTCCCCGAGTTTTAGATAAATAAGCTTATCCCTCTCACATCGCATTCCGATACCTCCTGAAGGTCCCGCAGAAAGGGGAACCCCATCGCAGACGCACGCCCAACGGCGAGATAGGGACAGTGACACAGCAAGTGCTCAACCGTCTCCTCCACCTCCTCTCACGACAGCTCCGGCAGATGTCCTTTTACGGCAGACCCAATCTCTTGGCGTACCGGGCACACCGAATAATCAAATGCAGTGATCACTTCTCACTGGAATTCCTCAAGGGCTGTGTATCGCAGATCTGTGATAGTTGGAGGGACATGAAGGTGCTCCTTATCCTGATGATACCATTATCCATGACGCCCATTTATATGCGGATATAATGGTAACAGACCTAGGGCGTGTATATTAGCCAGGAAAGAGTTTAACCTTCTTTTACTACCTAATTTCAGCACTCAAGATCTGATGACGGCCATATTGTCAGGATGAGTCAAAGACATCATAATTGCATCAGCCTACTTCTACCATGATTTCGATGCACCACCGGAGGAAGTGATACGACTGATACAACCAGCGGACAACAGCAGCACCAAAATGATTGTGGGATGCGATGCAAATGCCAGTCACACGCTTTGGGGCAGCTCGGATACCAATACTAGAGGTGAGTCAGTTTTTTATTATATTATTCACTATAATTTGAGGATCTGTAATAGGGGTAGCACACCAACCTTTTCGTTCCCTTGGAGTTATAGGAATGAGGGCTGGGAGGAAGTGTTGAACATCACGTTACAAGATCCACGGAGACGGCACTCCATGAGGTGGTACATACGGTGGAACGGTCCTTGGAATATGGGGAATATATAATGGCGGCCTTCTCGGACATTGAGGGGGCCTTCAACAACGTCAGTTTGAGGTCTATCGGGCTCGGCCTTGGGGTACTTGGTATCGAGGAGCCATTGATACGGTGGCAGATGTTAGCGGAAAGGACTGTCACGGCGAAGATAGGGGGCAGTCACATCTCACAAAGGGTGAGCAGGGGCACTCCGCAGGGGAGTTAATATCACCCTTATTGTGGACGGAAGTTATAGACCCGTTGTTGAGGAGACTTACTGCGGAGAGTACTACATGTTCTTGTACTGAGTATAAAGACATTATAAAATTTTATTAAATTGTTTATTACCTGCAAAAGTAAATAAAATAAAGAATTGTAAAATTCAAAAAGTTATAAGCATTTCCAATCAGTGAGTCTAAGTTGGTCCAGCAGGTATAGACATGATTTAAGGGTGCAAAATATGAAATATCTGCATTATTTACATTTTTGAGACGTGAATTCTGTATATTATGTCAGAGAAACATTTTTTTCAGTTTGGAAATTTTTATTTAAAATATAAAGAAAAATATTTCTGCAGATAAAAAATTGTCAATTCAAAAAATTTAATTATGATGCTCCGGTCATTTCATACACTAGGTATATGAAGATATGTATATAAATTAATCTGCATATGTATATGCATATGTATGGACGTACGTAAGTACTACATATATACATATATGTGACTTCCTTCCACACATGTTTGAAAGAATTTGTAATCATTGATTTTAATGTGACGTGTGCTCGAGTGTATCAAATCAATTATGTCATACATGTCAGTATTATAAAGAAATAATTTATACTATTTTTATTGCCTCTTAGCCAATGTGAAAAACTCATGTCAATGGAAGACTTATGGTCTTGAGTCTCCACCGGAGATTCATAAAAAATTGTTAATTTGTTGTATGCGAAATAATATTTAACTTCATTACATACAATATGTCGTTTAGCTTGATGTTCCTGTTTACTTAACAAGACTTTGGGAACATGTTAAGAATATAATTGCTGTTAATGTAATTTTTGTTTCAAGAAATCCAAGTAGAGTTTGCAACATTAAATCGGTAGTTGACTGATTTGCATTGGGAAAAAATCAAAATTTCCCATAATATTATCACTTTAAATTTAATCCATAAATAAGTAAAATTGATAAAGGAAATTAATTTTGTATAGATATGAATCAAGCTACGTCAAACGTGGTAACGGTTTCCGCCCTGTGCCATCAAGTACACGCCATAAAAAAAATATTTAAATAAATCTTCAATAATCATTATCATTCATAAATATAAAATCGAATTAATTTCCGGTATAGTAAAACCAATTTTAAAAAATAAAACTTTTTATTGGGTTTTTCCACTATTATACGTTTCTCGTTTTATAATTTTAATAATTTATCAAATCTGGCTGGGAAGAGATAAGAATCACTGCATGATTTACAATGTTTTCTATTTGCCTGCATTGTGATATCAAAAACATTTGTGTTATATAATAACACTGTGCTACAGGAAATTTATGCAGGGATCCTCATGTACCTATTCTGTTTTGTTGGCGTCCATAGGTCACTTCGTAAAGTGATTTTTTAACTGTAAATACAGCGAAAAACGTTCTTATTAGAGTTTCAAATTGAAAGAGTTATAACTTCTTTGTTTCCCAACCGATATCTATCATTTTTTCTTCTGTTTGAAGGATCTGATATTACCTGTTGCAAATCGGTTTATAGTTATACTGGTTATAATATAATATATAAAGTTATACTGGTTAAAGTGTAAAGAACACATTGTTCTGCAAAAATTATATACATATATAACAAAAGAACTCTAAATTAGCTTTCGAAAATGGGTAATTGTAATTAAATCGGTTATAAATAACATTACTTATGCTATGTTTTTTGCTTTGACTTTTTGGTTTCTTATAATGATGAAATGACATGTTTTTCTCTACTTTTTATTAACTTCTTTGTGTGTCAGTTGTTGTCGGAAGGTTTCAGTGACAAAGGCATAGTCACTGGTCACTGAACAATACCGGCTTCAGCTGATAGCAATCCACAATTGCATCAGAACGCCCTCCTTCGTCGGTATTGTGTAGCACCATCGGCGAAGTAAAACAATAATAAAAATGGCTACTGAACCGAAGCTTCAGCTCTGCTACGAGTATAAACAAAGAACGTGCAAAATCAGAGCTGCAAAATAATTAATTAAGCTTCACCTCCTATCGTTTCTCCTCCTATTCCTTTCCTATAGTTCCAGCACAATGCTTCGCATGTGTAGGAGTCATCTCCTGAGTGCTAAAAAAAAAAAAAAACTTCGCTATCAGTATGGCGCTTTAAAGACCAACAGTCGTTAGAAAGCATACTGATATTACTTTTTATTATATAAAGCTGTTAATTTCTAAATATTTTCTGGTTAAATCGTTCAGCTTGGATATCACTCATCTGTCCTAAATTTGATGGAACTCGTTCTAAAGAAGCATGCAGATGGTGTAGTTTTGTTCTCATTCACATGGTAGGCAGACAGCATATTGTTTACTGCTCATAAGTTTCACTTTTTGTGTTTGCAGGAAAATTTTCACACACTGAAACAAAGCTATTTCATGCATTTCTTCTCCAAGTTTAATTTGTTGCATGAAATTATAATTTTTTAACAATTTCCGTATTTGTGCACCAAAAAAAATTCCTGTTGATTATAAATTGGTTTTTATTGTGCAGGCTTTCATGATATACTTTTCACCTTCTTTTAATTTTCCGCCCATTATTCATGGAAAAAGGTATTCAGGGTATTTGAATGTTGGTCAATTTTTATCAAGTGCTTTCAAGAATTGTTTCATCAAAGCCAACTTTATGTGCAACGGTGGTAAAATAAAACATGTTGGATTGGCTAATGAGATATTTATGCTATTCTTTTCACCAACAACAGCTGTTGTACACGGATTCTAATCTCTTTGTAATATTTTTTTTTTATCTTGGACCAGCACTCAGGAGATGACCCCGACACATGCCATGCATTGTGCTGGAACTAAAGGAAAGGGTTAGTAGGAGAAAAAAAGGAGGTGAAGCTTCACTATCGTACAACACTGCTTTTTGCATGTTATTTGTTTTTATAGCAGTGTTGTAGCGTATTAAATTCTGAAGCGTCGTTTTTAGTAGCCATTTTTTAGTAGTTATTTTAATTTGAGTTCTGATGTCCCTGTGGATTGCTTACAGCTGAAGCCGTTTCTGTTCAGTGACTAAGATTTCGCCACTGAAACCTTCCGACAACAACTGACATAAAGGCACCCAAATGAACATCAGAAAAAATGCGAGATGTTTTTATGAGTCTGAAGCAAGTGTTGAACACTAGACAAATTTTTCGTTTTGTAGTCAACTTCGACCATCGACCATTGTTTCATCATAACTCACTACTGTTTGTATCAAAATCACGCCAATGCTTACTGTTCACTTACAGAAATTAAACTGTTCTAGTCTTTTATATTGTATTTTTTTTGCTAACCTGCTAAATTGGGATACATTTTTTTAGTATGCTAAATCTAATTATGGGAATATGTTTCTACATATTGAACTTATAAATTAAATTTGTTTAAAAAATCTAGCTAAATTTGCATTTAATTAGTTGTAAAAAGTTGGTAGGTTTTAAGGGAACTTGGTGGTTTTTTTAAAAAAAAAGTAAATAAAATGTGTTTGGAAAATATTGAAGAAGTCATTAGTTTTAAACCGATTTAATTATAATTACCCTTTTCGGAAAGCTAATTTAATGTTCCTTTTTTACAATAACACATATATATATTGTTTGGTATCTCATAAGCAACTTAGTGCCTGAGGAAAAAATTTTTTTTTCTCAAAAATGTGTGTTTTTACACTTCAACTACACTATGTCTTAACTACTTATTAACCGATTTACAAAACGTATGCCTTGTTTAAAAGATAAAATCTGATCCTTCAAACAAAAGAAAAAAGTACAGAAATCGGTTGGTATGACTTTTTTAATAAGAAACTTTAAAAAACACGTTTTCCACTATATTTACCGCTATAAAATCACGAAGTGACCTAAAAAAACAAAGGTATTTTCGTTCTCTATAAGATCATGAGAACCCCTGTATACTTTTTTTCAATTTATGTATCACAAGAAAGGACGATATATGAAAGGTTCTCTGAAATACTTCATGAAATTTTTAAAAAAATAAACTCAATAAAATTAGTTATTGGGAAGGAAAGCATATCCATATAGGGCTATTTTTCTAATGGTTAGTTCTCTCATCAGTGGATTTTTCCTAATTTCTCACTACTAATGATTAATAAGGTAGATGAGAAGAAGAAGATAAAATATAAATAGAAATATATACATATGTATGTATGTGAAAAAGGTAAACTCATGAATTGCTAAGGTTTTTTTTCCTCCCCCAAAATACATTATAAGAATGTCATAAAGTATCTAGCACACATTTCATACATATATTTTCCTTTCGGGAAAAAGCACAATTTTAAAATAAGAATAACAATATTTTTCGATATTATAAATATTTTTTGAAATAATATAGAAATATAATTTTTGTTCTTGTTTTAAAAGTAATATATGTACACCGAACTTTCTTTGCACCCTGGATACGTTCTTGAAAAAGTTGTATAAAAATACATGCGACAAATGGAAAATTTAGCGTTACGTTATATACTTTAAAAAAATCACGACAAAAATTCGAAAAAACTCAAAATATTTACTGAGTTGTTTTTAAAACAGAAATTATGCATTTGCATAAGGAGCAAATAACAAAGTTTCTTCCAGGTTGGAAACATTAAATTTTACCGTTACTACGAAGAGGATTAAAAATAATACCGTCAGTAGATATGAAATGAAATGAAGAACTCAGTTCGTAATTAGCGTATTCTGTAGATTTTCAGGTTGTCCCAAATTCGATTCTTAATTGCTGTATTGTAATTTTATTTTCTACATTTGCTTATACAGGGTGGCCTAAAATATAATTTTTGTTTTTCTTTTGCTTTCAGTATTTTGTAAAGAAGACTTGGGGAATTAAAAATGGAAAAGTACACATTTGACGAACGTGCCAAAATCGTTAAACTTTATTTCTGAAGAAAATCATGATTTTATTCATAATTTAATGCCGACTAGAAATTTTCATTTGCACTTGAATGATACTCTATTGGGTTGTCCAATTGCATCCCGCACCTGAGATGTAACGTAAAAAGTAAATTGAAAACTGACGAAGCAATACCGTTATAATTCCCAACCGCGTAATCCCCTTAAGATGGCATTCAAATAGTCGTCATTGATTTTTCGCTGTAAAATCACTACAAACATGCATAAGGCCAACAATTAAAGATCATTTTTGAAAATTATTGTTTTATTTTTCACAACCGAAAAACATTTACAACTGAATTTATAATGAAAGGAACACAATAAATTATTTTTTCTTAAATAATAAATTATTTATTAAATTTTTTCTGTTTGTGTTAAAATGTCCCAAAAATTTTTTTAAAAATAATGATAGAGCAGTAACTTTTTATTTGGGGTATACCAATCAACTCCTAACGAGATCTCTAGATCTCATTTCACATTTAAAGGGTTCGTTAATATGCAGAAAGGGTTAGGGAAAATCCAAGAGTAGTTCAACAGCGAGAATTTCACCCACTTAAGTGTATCGTTTAGGATCGAAAAATTCGGATTATTCACCACACTTTCGCTAACAGAAGCGATATTTTCGACAGCGAGCGATGATGCACAGGCATGCGCACATATATAAAGCTTACAGTCTTCTAGTCTCTTGAAATTTATAATCTTGGCAATTTCTTGCACATTAAGTCGATTATTCCGACCAAAATCACTCCGTAATGCTCGAAAAGTGGCCACGTTTGAACCACCACATTTTATAGAAAGATTTAACTTTTTTTTACGAGTTCTTATGTTGTTAAGCAATCTATATTTGTAAATGGCAAATCCTTCAAACACTTCAGATGACGGATATTTACAGCTGAAAGCCTTGCTATACCGGCGGTTTTGAAACAAAAAAATAATAAAAACAGAATTTTGTAAGAATGTCTATAAAATAGCAGTTATATGAACATTCTTTAAATACAACAATTATACAGTCATTTAAGTATATGAATAACAGTGGCGTCATATTTCAGCATGAAGAACTACAGTTCAATTCAGCAAATCATAAGTGATCATGTTGGACATATTTTCACACACTTTGGATAAATAGAAATAAATCTTATTTATTTTAAGAAAATAAACTCACTCCTAAAAGCTCGCCTTCATGAGCTCGGATCAAATAAATGCATAATACACAAATCAACTTATGTATGTATACATATGTATTGGTGGTAAAAGCGTTATCAAATAATTATTTTTGGAAGAGACATGATGAAACATCTTTAATCCATACACATATCTTGCAGTATTGTTGAACAAAATATTAAGCTTCCTTTTATTAATTGAATCACAGAGTGCAAACATCTTGGCATGCAAGGATCTTCTATGAGTGACGTGCGGAAGGGTGTATATTATCAGCTTCCACTGCATCTGATTTTGTCGATAAGTAGGGTGAATTAACATCACATTGAGTAACGCAGGAAAATTTAAAATAATCGAATAAAAATTAAGATAAATTAAATTAACATCCAGATTTCTTTAACATGATGTATAGTAAATATGACTTCGGATTCGTTGAATAGCGATTAAAACAGAAAATGGAGGTCTATGTTAAAAGCATTATGACTGTAAAGTGATTCGAATATGCGTTTCGCAATCAAAGTCTTGTATTTTCCATTATTAATTTAATTTTGATGTTCTCAATACTCACTTTTTTTCAATAGGAATTTCATTCTTAATATTATATTGTATTTTTTCAACAACAATTCGTGTTTCTGAGTATCAGTTTTCATTTCTCAATAATAATAATTTTCGTTCTCAACATCAATTTGGATTTTTCATTATCTACTTGCATTTCTCAATATCTTTTGGCTTTATTTCAATATGAATTTGCATTTGTTCAATTTAAAATTATAAAGTTGTAGAAGATAAATGTGTTTCGGTTTGTAACTAAAATAAATTTTTATTGAAAATTTTTCGTGTAAAGAAATTATTGATTGCACGGTGTATTTGTATTTTTCTTTTTCAATTCTGCTGCCGGTATGCAATTGTGGCTTACAGTTGGAAATTTGTATGAAATATTAAAACCCATAAAAATATTTTCTTTCTTTTTTTTTGGCACACTGAATTTAATAGAGATTTATTGTGGTAGAGGCAGAAGGAAAAGCTACCTAAAAAAATTTGCTTTATCAATTATTTAAAAATAAGAATAAAAAAACAGATTAAAATAAATGAATTGACGCAAATCAAAAATTTCGTGCAAAAGATAAATTTATATTTCTTGTCGATTTCATTGAAGTAAAAAGTCTGCTACAAAAATTTTACATTGTAAATGATGCTCAAAAGTTTTTAAACTTTCCAGGTTTCTATTGTGCTAATATGTCAATGACACTACACATACACACGCACACACACACACACATACGAGCATTCTTGTTAATTAAATTCACAAAGTTAAATTAAAGTAGTCTACTTCAGTGCTTTTATTGCTGATGGAAAATATGCTTCGCTTTTTAACGTTTATATACATTTTGACATTCAACTTCTTCTTTCATAATTTAAGAAGTGGAAAACCTGAAGACAGCTTTTCTTTTGAAGAAATTAAATCGACATTAAAGAATAAATAATCATATAAAATTTTACCAAAAAAACCCCATTTTTGAAGGAGGAGGGGAAATAAAAGTAAAATTATTGATGAATTCAATGTTCGTAATGCCTCCTGAAAACATTTAAGGTATTTCTTTTTTAAATTTTTTCTTCGTTCATTTTTTCACTGACTAAGTGACTATACCTCGTCTTCATTAGCATATAACATTGACAGTGTAAACTGACTGATAAGTTAAAAAAGAATGTAACAGATCTCCTTCTGCTTCTACCAATAATTAAAGTTAAAATCTTTTTTCTGCTTTTAGAAAGCAATCTTTATTGATTATAAAAATTTAAAATTTAATTAATATTTCAACCGTAAAGCCGTCAAAAGAAACAAACTTTTGTTTTTGTTTGACATCTTTCTGAGTCATGAGTTAAATGAAAATTACAAAGGTGTTATTTTCTCTTACTTTTTTCATGCTAAACAGGGTGCGGGAAAAGAGATTTGCTGTAGTTACTACTTAGTGGTACGTATAGATAAATAATTAAATTTATTTAAATTCCTTTCCAAAAGAAGCAATAGTATATTCCGCTGCAACTCGAGCAATTTTTTAATCTTTATTTTTTCATTGAAAACGCAGTAAATAATTGCAGGGAGTCTCAATATGGTTCTTCGAATTCTCTTTTATAAATGAAATTCTAAATTGTTTTTAAAGAATACAGTTGGAAGATTGTTTAAATTTATTTAAAAAAGTCAATTAATAGAAGAGTATATAACGGAGAACTTAACTGAGGTTAACTGAATAAAATTGTTTTATAATTTTTAAAAAAGGAGAGATTTTTTATTATTGGCCTTAAAAATTTTTCCAACATTGTCCGATATCCAACACCAGTTATGGCAACGCCGACATCGTGTTCATTTTCCAAAAAATATGGTCCAATTATCCTTTCCGACGCAACACCGCACCAAACAGTACACTTAAGTGGGCGTAATTCTAGCTGCTGAAATACTCTAGGATTTTCCGTAGCCCTTTTTGCCTATTCAGCAACCCATTCAATTGGAAATGGGCTTCGTCGATCATAATTAAATTACAAAGTAAAATAATTATTAAAAATGGCTACTAAAAACGAAGCTTCAAAATTTAATACGTCTCCTTGACATCAGAGACGCCACAACACTGCTATAAACAAAAAAACATGCAAAAGCAGAGTTGTAAAATAGTGAAGCTTTACCTCATACCATTTCTCCTACTATCCCTTTCCTCTAGTTCCAGCACAATGCACCGCAAGTGGACCGGTCATTTTCTGAGTACTGGTCTAAGATAAAAAAAAAAAAAAAAAAGAATAAAATCATAATTTTCTTCTGAAATAAAGTGAAACGATTTTGGCACGTTCTTCAATTGTGTACTATTCCATTTTATATTCCGTCTTTACAAAATACTGAAAACAAAAAATAATTATAATAAAAAAGTTAAAGGCTCCTTTTGGTCAACCCTGTATTTATACTCATTTACAACAAATATTAAGAAATATAACAGTATTGAGAGCATTTGCTTTGACTTTTTTCTGCCGGGTCAAATCAGAAATAAGTTTTTTCTGAGTTTTCTGTGCTACAGCACCCTCCTTCGTTGGTATTTGAGCAATAAAACGTTGGCGAAGTAAAATAATAAATAAAATGGATCCATTAGCTTAAAAATAATGCGTCAAAAAACATCAGAGACGCCGCAACTTTGCTTTATAATTTACACGCAACTGCAGAGTTGTGCAAGAATTAAGCTCTATCTTCCTACCACTTTCACCACCTGTCTATTTCTTCCCTATCCTTCTCTCTAGTTCCAGTGCAATGAATTGCATATGTAGGGGATAGCCCCTGAGCACTGGTCCAAGATAACAAAAAAAAAAAAAAAATGGAAAAATATGGTCAATCGTTATATCGGATTTTCATTAAAGCGCGTGTATGTTATACCAGTTTTCGACTGTCAAATAAAATATAATTAGCCATGGACTTTTGTTTGAAAGTACAGGCAAATGACGATATAACGAAAGATATAATGTCGAGCCCATTCAGAACACCGAAAAATTCGTAATATCGCAAATTTTTTCATTTCTATTTGTATTATTGTATTTTAGATAAACTAAAAATTACTCGGTTCATACATATCATAAAAATAGTATTTTTATTTTAATATTAAAGATAAAAAAACAAAATATACCCATAAATGTTAATTTATTTATATGGTTCTATATTAAAAGATACTCCTGTTGGAAAAAATCGCTGTTTGATGTTCGTTTTTTCGTACTTTTTTGACCGGTTCTTCCTGAATTTCTCCCAAATACCAAAGATTTGAAAATAACATCGCGAGTTGAATTATGTTCCTCTATAATTTTTAGTAATTTTGCTTCAAACGGATTCACTAAAGCAGATCTGAATGATAACTTTTTTCCACATACTCGTAACTCAGAAGTCTAATGTCGTACCTTTATTTGATTTCAGATAATAAGCCATCACTTGCATGGAAATGACCATTATAAATTCTTTCGTGTACTTCTCTGGCTTCTAATTTTTAGGCAATTCCATTTATTTGTTTTTTATGTGATCGAGAAACCAGTCATATATCTCCACTTCCATACTGAGAACAACGATTTTTTTGACCACTGTTAGTTTTTCCCCATATTGGACACAATTTTTTACTCCATTTAGTTTTTTTATTGTGCGATGTTTTTTTTATCATTCTTTATATCCAGTATAAAAATAATACAGCGTTCGCTATATACGGTTGTTCTTCAAAATCTACATTGATTCTCAGCAAAAAAAAGAAGTGAATGCGTTCACTATGAATTGTTAATTCCCACCTAAATGTTGACAAGATAATCACTTTTGAACATATTCAACTCTGCCGATTAATTCATATAAACGATATATTTATTATTAACCAAATAATGGAACATTCATTGCTGAGTTTAGATGTGTAATTTTATATTTGTGCTATTTGTATTTACTCTTCAATTTTATAAGCCACACACATATGAAATGTTAATTATTAACTTTTAAGTATTATTGAATTCAAATTTAGTTATCGATAAATGAACTTATTGCTAAATTATTATACAGTTGCAATTCCCTTGAAGAAATCCTGTAAATGTCGATCTAATTTACCGCCAAAAAACGACATTTTTTGCTATTACATAGATTATCTATTACCACGTCATTGAACTTATCATGATTTATTTATTTCATTTTCAAACATTATCATATAAAAATTTTCACTTTGCTCATATCTGTACAAATCCTAATTCGAATTATTAAAAACGTGCTATCAATAAATATTCCATAATTTTAATGTAAATGCAATCCTTTAAATTTATTTTATTTTGAAGAAAATCGTACACTTTCTCAATTAGTGCACCGGACCAGAGAGAACAATATCTTCCTGCTGCAAAGGTATTTTATTCATTAGATACCAACCGGTTTATATAGTTCACTAATCCACCAGTCCACTTGTTACCAATCCCTAAAAAATAAACAGTTGTTTATTTATTTAAACGTTAATGTTAAAACGTTCATTACATCGGATATTTGCATGTATGTGAAAATTAAATAGCGGTTTAAAATTTTAGTCAAATAAGCATACGAGGCTATTAGGCAGAGATAAATAAACGACTTAAACGGTTTTGAATAAGTTTTCAAAATAATAAAATTTTATGGGATACCAAACTTCTTTCCGTATTATTGCCATTTTTAAAAACAATTGCCTTTACTCTGTCCAAGTGTCGCATACTGCTAGAGTTATTGACAAGTACCATTACTCAGTATTTTATTGTGAAACATCCTTAAGCAATTAATATTCAGAATTTCGTAGATATAAATAATTTTTTAATAGAAACAACAATAAGTCAATTATTATATTAAAATTATAAAAAATTAATATAATTTCATTTCAATACGCTGTACATAGAGCAATTTTCTTCATTATTTCAGTCTAATAAAAAATCAGTGCAACTGTAGAAATGCCCAATTTCGCCTCAAGATTCTATAACCCCAACTAACTAAGAACTATTAGTTTGTAATTAAATAAAAGCTTTCCTACAATCTGTGAAAGTTTATTACGAGAAACTTCTAAAGCTAATTGTTGTAATTTCCTTTTAGAAGCAAAATTTCTATAGCAAATTAAAGGTCAATGTAATTCGAATAATTTTTCTAAAGTAAAACCCATGTTGATGGTGTTTGTTTCGTTCTGAATTTAATGCATCATTAAACACTTTCATCCCTCAGTAATTTGAGCGGATTGTCGAAAAGCAACATTAAAAAAAATCTTCCCTACACGGAAAAAATATACCACAATTTTTTTCAAAGATTTTCATTGTTGAATATGACACAAAAAGTCAACAACACTTAGTATTTCATTCAAGACAATGTTTATCCAAATTGCAACTTAAAAAAGGCAGAACATAGAATTCATTCCTCGTTGAATCCATAAAAGTTTTGTTTGATTTCCATACAACTTTTATTTAAAAATATTTACAAAACAACAAAAATCGTTGTTGGAAATAAAATTTAAATTAACAATTTTTTTCTTTGGTTTAAAATATTTCTTTATTGAATTAAAAAGGAAATATTTTCAATAAACGCCCTACAATTTTGTTTATCATATATGCAAAAATCGTCCTCACAGAAAATTCAAGAAAATTTTTTATTGAACCAATGATTTTGGTATTTAAATATCAAAAATATTTTTTCTCTGTGTACTATTTGCTCCACTTTTAGCAGGTCTTGTGCCTCTTTAGAAATGCAATACCACGCAACCATTTTACACACATCATGATAATATTTTGGCCACAGTGTGTGAGAGAAAATTGTTAAATAAAAATTTATTTAAGAAAATAAAAGTAATAAAAATAATATTTTCAATAATAAAAGAAATAATATATATTAAAACAGAATATAAAAAATAGATTAGAATTGCACAACATCAAATAAATAAACAAAATGGATTGGAATAAAACTGATATAGAAATTCAACAATAAAAATAAATTAATAAAGAACAATAGAAGTTAAGTTTCTTTTTAAATTTTGATTTTTATAAAGAGTTTTCTGTAATTCATGTAAATATATTTCATTTTTTAATATTTATTTGAGATTTTTTATTGGAAATGTGAATATTTTTCAAGCGTAAAGTTAGAAATTGTTGCATATTCCCTCTTTTATTTATTTCAATATTTCGATACGTATTTTTTAAAATAAATATAAATTTTCGAATCTAGAAATACAATGATAATAAAAACATTAAAAAAAATCGTACGTAAGAAGCTTATTCCCATAAACGAAATTTGCTGATTTCTCAACATTCTTTTATGACATTTTAATTAACGTATGTATAATGAGATTAATATTTATACACAATAATGTAAAAATTACTGTTTATTAGAATAAAGGAAAAATAACAATTAATCTCCAACACCAGTTGAGTAGAACACGTAACAGAGACTTATTTTCTATGCCACCATTATTGTGATAAATTAGCTACCCTGCAGGAAATGACAATAGTAAAAGTGTACTGATTTGCTACTGACTTAGTACTAGTGACTTGTTATACTATAGGCAATGTAATTTACTATAGGCATTGAACATGTGCGTGTCATTGAAAATCTACTACTGACTTTGATCCTATGCTGTCAATAGGGTAGTAAGTAGTTCTTGTGGCAAACTGAGAGCATCCGTATTTGTGTTTAAAAATGAGACAATAAGAAATCATTTTGCAGCTGTAAAGAGAAAAGTACGTTCTCTTCTCATTCCATAAAAAAATAGATAGTGTAGACGATTACTTGATAATTACTTGCCATTAAAAAATCAGCAAAACCAATCGACAAAATTTTAGACTTGGAGACACTTGGTCCCAAGGTTCCTACAGGGTAGAAACTTACACATTACTAAACATTCATTCATTAATTCAAAACAAACATAAATTACTACCATCGACATCAACAAGTTTGTCAAAAAAGGGCGCGTCTCCAGATACAAACCTGGTTTCCAAGAGGTAGTAAATTTTTACTATGACTTGTAACAGCTCCAATTTCCCTTGGTTAGTTTGTTTAAAGATTTCTTTGTTTTGTTTATTACTTCATATTTTGCTTTATTTAAGTAATTATTTTTATTTAAGTATTTATTTTATATAATTTTTCCTGAAGATGTTAACCGCAGGTTAACGAAATATCGAAAATAAATATAAAAATATTAAATAAAAAGAGAAAAAACCTTAAAGCTTAAAAAAATAGATTGTTAAAATTATAAGAAAAAATTTATAAAATTGAAAAACTTGCATTTAATTAGAAATTTTAATATTTTTTGAATTTATGATGAATTAAGAGGCATATAAAAAGCAATACCTCTAAAAAAGATAAAGTAAGCATTGATTTTTTCTCGTCAGATGCACTTAATTAATTGAATGGCGAGTCGTTCATTGATGCATGAACACAACAAAAGCACTAAAGTTTAAGGTGCTCTTTCTCTAACAGAAGTAGTACTGTGCAAAATTTTTAAAGAAAAACACTAACAATTTCGAGTGGGTTTTATATAAATTTGTGTTAGAGAAACAGCACCTAAATAAATTCATAAACATTCATTTAAATGACGAGATATGTAAAATCATGTACTTTTCCCGTAAATATGAACCAGTGCCGTATCAGTACAACACATGATTTAACTACTTTTTTGACATGTGTTTTTTTCCTGGTATATTACATCCATTATTTTTATATGCGAAAAAAATAACAGTTACGTTTTCCACTGTATACAAAAGTAATGGCAAAGCAAATTATATGCGAATATGTTGCATAGTTAGTTAAAGAAAGAAGTGCATTTTTGTTTTTTCTTAGAACTGAAAGAAATAAAATCACTCACACTACTACTCCAATCCCACAATTGAAAGAAGAAACCACTAAGAGAGTATAACTTAATAGTTAGTAAGTGGTTGCTTGTACATACATAAACAGTGGCAACATAAGTGTGGTTAGGAGATATCAGGAGGGGGAAGTTACAACGCGCGTGTTTTTAAATTAAGAGGGAACATACATTTTCACGAAATACACAAAAACGTGTTAAATTGCTTTTACGAGTTTTGAACTGAAACCATACTTCACTACACACACACACACACACACACACACACATTTACAAAAGCAGACATAAACGCAACGTGCATTAGAAATAAATTTATGTAAAATTGTTGTTCTTACTCAGCAGGTTTCAGCAAATTTACTTGTGTGCTTGTTCCACTATGACTGCATTTGTATTCCCATCATTTTCTTCTCGTGTTATTATGAATTCTTTTGAAAATGTTTCTGTATGGCGCTCAAAAGATGACACTACTAGAGCAGAATAGTGCAACAAAAATATATTACTGTTCATGATGTTGTTAATAATGAATTGTAGCAGCAATGTTGTTACGTTGCAAATACGAGAGTGATACAAAAACTCTGCATTTAGAAATGACTTTTGTTGATCACAGCAGTGTGGATCTTAAAAATTAATATGTAAAAAATATTAAGAAAACTTTTTACAAATTTTCTGTTGATTATTTAATAAATAATTTCGTAGCTTAAAGTCTTATTTTTTTTTATAAAAAATCATTTATAAAATAAAATAATACATTAGAGTAGCTTCTGCAGGAAATTAAAAAAGTTTAATACATTTTTTTAAATAATAAAGAACATTTGGCAACAACAACATATATATAAATAAAATATAATTTTTTTCAACAAATATTACATTCAATAATCTAATTTGCCTTTCCGCTCATGTTTAATAAATACAGTGCAATTTCTGTATAACGACGTAGGCCTTATCTCGTAAATATCGATATTATAAAGAAAAATATATCGATATATAGAACATATAATATATGCTTATATATGTCCTTGTACATCGTATGTTATGAGTTCTTAAAAATAATTTGTTATGGAAAAAACTTTGTTATAGTGTAGTTTGTTATAGGGAAGTTCGACTGTATCTATAAATATAAGCTACATTAGCAGTGCTTATCTTCAAATTATCCTGTGATCAATTGGAACATTTATTATATAAGAGGTGTGCCACCAATTTTTGTTTTCTTTTATAACATACAGTTCTCGGCTTAATCGTAGTATAATTGGCACAAACTCTTTATCAAACATTCCTCCAATTTTACCAATTTTATCCGTCGGCACAAAGTATTTTTGGGCAAGTCGCAACATGGTAACGGGAGCCATAGCTTTTTGTTCACGTGTTTTTAAGAGTAATACTACTTTTTCTATTCTTGTATCCATAACAAGCCTGTGAAAAAAATTCTTCAAAAGAAGTTGATAAGATCCTGATCTTTTGATCCGGAAGTAGGCAAATTCGGATTAATTATACTTCTATTTACGTAGGGTTGTCGTTGCCTGAAGTTTTTTTTTTGATACCGATTCATGGAATTCCTCCTATTTGTTAAATATGAATTTAGTAGAATGGGAATGGGAAAGCAAAACATCTGCGACTGCGTGCCGGCAGAGGCTGGGCAGAGGTGTGGCAGAATTAGTGGCAGAGGCAGAGGCGGAATTACTGGCAGAGGCAGAGCCCTCCTTCGTACAAACACTCATCCACACATGTGAAAGCGCATAATTTGCTATGGTTTGTGTGTAATTTTTCGTCTTATTGTTTTGTTGCGTGGTTCTATTGGATTTAATTTTTTTTTAATGTACACAAATTTTTTGATTCATAAATGCTGTGGTTTGCATATTTTTTGTATTGTTGGATATTTTTTTGGTGACAAAGTTTTTTTTTTCTTTCTTTAAATAGTTTCTTGATGGTTGCAGTTTATTTAGATGGCTTGGGATGGAAGGGGTATATATTCGATTTTATTAATTTGTACACAAATTTTGTTTTTGAGGAATAAATGCTGTTATGGTTTGTGTGTGTGTGTGTGTGTGTGTGGCAGTGAAGATATGGACAGAGAGAATTATTAAAAGCTGCTAACCGTATTTATGTTTAAATTCGTTTTTTGTTTGTATATGCGTATGTAATATTCATTTTTACTGATTTTGTTTTGCTGCTTCAATTTTTAAATTTTTGGTTGTTTCCATGCATAATATGTTTCCTTGGTGTGTGGCGTATATGAGTGTATGTTATGTTTGGTTTTTCTACTTTATGTGGTTCGATAATAATAATCTTTATTTTGGATGTTTACATACTCACATACTTGTGTATAAATATAAACATATACTTGCTCTAAGTTTAACTCTGTTCTTTTTTTCTATAAAATATTAAGGAAGGTCAGTTTATCTTTTTTTCTGAAGAAAAAACTGTTAATATTAGGTTCGTTTTGATGTGCTGATTTTAAATGTTGATCTGCTTGTTAAATATACAATTTCACACCCTTTAATTTCCCACAATCTCTTGTTTTTTTTTTTTTTTTTTTTTTTTTTTTTTTTTTTTATTCAGTTATGCCTATTCAAAAACTTTTAAAACATGATTGTGCATGCTTTTCAGCTTTAGCTTGCTCAACAATATTTTTATAACATGATTGTGCATGCTCTTAATGTTTTGTTTGCTCATCAATATTTTTCAAAAAATTCATTCTGTTATTTTTACTGATTTTCTGTAATTATGCTTTTATAACATGATTGCGCATGCTCTTAATGTTTTGTTTGCTCATCAATATTTTTCAAAAAAATTCATTCTGTTATTTTTACTGATTTTGTTCAAAGATATCTTAGAATAGCTGTAGTAATTCTTTTTTGTTTTCCTACACTTCGGTCAGACTTATTGCAATTATCAATGATATTTTTAAAATCAGTCTGAATGCTTTTCCTTGCTAAACAAATTAATTCATTCATTTGCAATTTGAAAATTTTATTTATTTATTTCTTATTTTCCTTCCTCAATTTATTTTTGTTATACAATTTTAAATTAATTACATTTTATTAATTATTATTATAAATTGATGTGTATAATGAAATTAAATTTAAAGTGTTTGTTTTTCTTAAATAATAAACGGTACACCGACAGGTGTCCGGCCCCTCAAGGCAATCTGGGTGGTACCAGGGACAGCAAGAGAAGTGCTCCTTACCTTCTTCTTCTTCCACCCCGAAATCTTCATTTTCCTCAACCATGTGCAGGAAATAGATGATGGCGTCCTTATGCTCATTCATGAGCAAATTGTTCCATCCTTCTTTAAAGGCTTTTATTTCGGCTATTATTTGGTTCTGTTGAAACCGAAATTCCCATTCAGCCACCACTCTATTGAGCATCTCGTCTTGCCCATCATGGTACATCTCGCAAACGGCCGCTGCTTCGTCCAACATTTTGTCGTCAGAGGAGTCGTCGTAGAGAGCCATAAGGATAGGTATATCAATTTTCGGCAACTCTACTACCTCGAGGATTTCAACGGTCGATGTGGACATTCTACTCTTTTTTTTTTTTTTCTTATAGATGAAACTGCTGCTTTAAAAGTAATACACTGAATGAATAACAAAATGCTTTTCAACCCACATACCACTTATTTCATATCTGATGTCTGCCTGACACTCCTCTGTTAGCTGTATCTATCTATCCCCCTCTCGCATATGTATTTCTCAAGTGATAGCCGGCTGCTGCTCCTCAGCTCATCGTCAGCTGTATCTACCTATCTCTTTTTGACATATTTAAATATATGTATGTATACAGAATCGCAATAGCTATTCCCCATATGCTGTTAGTAGAAATTTTGATTATTTATTATTCTTAATTTTTTTTTTCTTTGTTTTCTGCTATATGACCGTTACTTGTAGTTGTATATAGTTCAAAATTAAGCTTACTTAAGCACTTTTAATTTTTGTATCTTTCATTGAAATACCACAAAGATAAATTTTGCTTTTTTGGTGTTCACTTAAAGTAAAACTATAGTCCAAGTTTTAACAGTATACCGTGACAGTTCTATCAGATACATTTCCTACATTTAAGTTCTGTAGAGTTTGTGAATAAATACAAAATTTGTTTGAAAGTTATTATACTTACATATATATTATTATAATTTTACTAAAGTGAAAATAAAAATAAATATAATAATAGAAATAATAATAATAATAAAAATATAATAAATAAAAAATGTCTTCAGTAAAGTGTTCAATTTGTGATACCACCTTCATTAATTTAAATATCTTGAGAGTGCATCAGAAACTTCATTGCTCGATATGCAAAAAATATTTTGAAACGCAATATCAGCTCAAAGGACATATGACTGAGCATGGTGTCCAAGAACAATATGACACATGCAATATATGCAATGTTTCTTTTAGCAAAAACATGCTAAATGTACATAAGAAACTGCATTGCACTATTTGTGGAAAATTATTTTTGTGTAAAACAAGTGTGAATGCGCATATGAAAACACACATGTCGAGTATGCTACACTCCAATGGTGATGCATTGGCGCATACCTCGATAGGAAATTTATTAAACCATTGTCAGGCTTGCAATGAAATGATACCATCCTCATCAAGGGATACCCATCTTAGAACACATAAACATAAAAGAAATTGTTTCCCTGAAGTCAGTATTAATGATGATCTGACTAGGAGGTATAGCCATTTTAGTGGAAGGATTGAATCGTATCGCTTTCACAACAAAAGTGAAGGCATCCTCTTTCCTGGTGAGTTTTTAAAAAATGCAATGCGATGTATAATCAACCAATTAAAAGAGTGCAGTCAGAAACATACTACACTAAAATTTAATATGGAACTAACTTGCGACTACATGAAATTGGTCAATGATGAAATGTGTGTAACTCCTATGGTACATATATCAAAAATGACCTTGCTCACCATTGCTGATGATGTTGATGAATTCTATAAGAAACATTCAGAGGAAATAAGTGTAAAAATGGATGAATTCCAGGAAAGAGACAGCGGTTGGACTCTTATTAGTATAAAGTATGTAGATTTAAATGTAAACAAAGCATCAATAATAAGAGGTTCACGATTCATTCCACTACCGAAAACCATAGCCAGAAATGGTGGATGTGTAAACATTGAGAACAATGATATATATTGTTTCAAATGGTGTTTAATTGCAGCTTTGTATGGTGATTCTACTCTAAAACCAAGACAAATGAGAAATTGTAATAACTACAATATAGAAAATATTAGAAATGATACAATTTTTGTTGGTGGTAGAGTATTAAACTTTGAAGGGCTGCAGTTTCCACTCCCTCTGAAGCAGTTAAAAGTTTTTGAAAAACAAAATAGTATGAGTGTGAATGTGTTTGGTCATAATGGAGCATCACTAATTGGACCTTACTACATCACAAAAGAAGAAAAAGCAATTCACATTAATTTGCTCTTGCTTCACTCAGAAGACAATTTTCACTATGTTCTTATCAAAAACATCTCAAAGTAAGTTATATATATATTTACATTTATTAAATATTTATATAATAATAAATAATTTAAAATTACTATCTTTTAAGGCTTATTCGATCCAGCATAACAACGCATCACGGAAAAATTTTTATTTGCAACACTTGCTTATTTTATACCCATGATGAAATCACACTTCAACAACATAAAAAGTGCTGTGGGAGAAAAGTTGCAAAAATGCCGGCTGATGAAGATGCTTTTAAAAAATTTGCAAATTATAATAAGCAAATGGACGTGCCTTTTGTTATTTATGCTGACTTCGAGTCAATTTTGGAAAAAATTGATGAAAGTGCAGGTACGAATACTGTAAATATTCAAAAGCATTCTCCATGTGCATTTAGTTATTTTGTAAAGTGTAGTTTTAAGGAAGAAAATAATTTATATAGACAATACTTTGGAGAAGATTCAGCAGAAGTATTCGTTAGAAAAATAGTTGACGACAGTCTTTATATTTATGAAAAACATCTAAGTAAAGAAAAAGTAATAAATATATATGCTGAAGAATTAAATTCCTATAATAATGAACAAAATTGTCATATTTGTAAGAAAAGTTTGAAGAATGATAAGGTTATAGATCACTGCCCTCTTACTGGTAATTATCGTGGTGCAGCTCACAGTGAGTGCAATTTAATGTACAAAATACCCAAATTCTTACCCGTCATCTTCCATAATCTATCTGCATACGATGCACATTTATTTTTTAAAGAACTTTCTGCTATTAAAAATGCTGTCATAAAAGTCATCCCACAAAATAAAGAGCGCTATATTTCTATATCAGTTTATATTCCGATGAAAAAGAATTCTGGAGTTGAAATACGTTATTTAGATTCTTTTAGATTTATGGCTTCTAGTTTAGATAGTTTGGCGAAAAATCTTGATATTTCTGATTTTCATACGGTTCGACAAATGTTTCATATTGATAGTCACTTTGATTTGATTAGAAGAAAGGGAGTATTTCCTTACTCGTACATAGATTCTATATCAAAGTTTGATGAAGTAGAACTCCCAAGAAGAGAACATTTTTTTAATATTTTAAGTGATTCGGAATGTGATATTATTGAATATGAACATGCGCAGAAAGTATGGGATGAGTTCAATTGTAGAACACTACGCGATTATACTGAACTCTATCTGAAAACAGATGTTCTGCTTCTTACAGATGTTTTTGAAAATTTTCGAAAAATATGTAAAAGTATTTATGATTTAGATCCAGCCCATTATTATACTGCACCAGGACTATCTTGGGATGCAATGTTGAAGACTACAGAAATAACTTTGGAGTTGATTACAGACTCTAACATACATTCTTTTGTCCAAAGTGGTATTAGGGGCGGACTAGTTCAGTGTTCCAAGAAATATTCAAAGGCGAACAATAAATATATGCATGACTTTGATAAAAATAAGACATCAGAGTATTTAATGTACTTAGACGCCAATAATTTATATGGTTGGGCAATGTCGGAATACTTGCCTTATGGTGGCTTTGAGTGGCTAAGTAAAGAAGAAATTGATGTTTTCAATGTTGAAGAAATCTCAAACTCTTCTGAAACTGGCTATTTTTTAGAAGTAGACATTCAATATCCAGATTCCCTTCATGATGAACATAATGATCTTCCCTTTTGTCCCCAAAATAAAAAAATTTCGCAGAATGGGTGTGGGAAGTTAATAGCAGATTTTACATTTAAACAAAATTATGTTATTCACTACAGAGTTCTAAATCAATGTATATCAAATGGACTTGTATTGAAAAAAATACATAGGGTACTGAAATTTAAGCAGTCTCCATGGTTGAAAAAATACATTGATATAAATACCTATCATCGTACAAATGCGAAAAATGCTTTTGAAAAGGACTTCTTTAAGCTTCTCAATAATGCAGTTTATGGAAAAACCATGGAAAGTGTAGACAAACGTAAGGATATACGTATTGCTACAGATTGGGAAACTACAAACAGAAATCATTTGGGTTTAAGAGCATTAATCTCTAAACCTAATTTTTTGAGTTTACAAAAATTCTGTGATAGTATGTATGCAGTTCAGCTAAAAGAAATGGAACCATATTATGATAAACCTATCTATATTGGTTTCGCAGTTTTAGAATTGTCGAAATGGAAGATGTACGATTTCCATTATAGATACATGAAACCAAAGTTTGGTGAGAAACTTTAACTTAAATATATGGATACCGATTCATTTATCTATACAATTCAAACTGATGATTTTTATGAAGATATTCGTAACGATATTTCTTTAAACTTTGATACATCAGAATATGCAACGAATAATGTATTCAAGTTGCCACTGCTAAACAAAAAAGTTTTGGGAATGATGAAGGATGAAAATAAGGGTAACATAATGGTAGAGTTTGTGGGCTTAAGATCCAAAATGTATTCTTTTTCGGCTCTCAATTCAAAAGAAGTGAAAAAATCGAAAGGCGTAAAAAGGTCTGCTCTTAACAAAATCACATTAAATGATTATAAGAGCTGTTTATTTGAGCAGAAAGTTGTATCAGATGAGATGTTTTTATTCCGATCAAAAATTCATCAACTGTATACACAAAAGCTCTATAAATTAGTCCTTCACCATACTGATGACAAAAGAAAAGGTATGGACGATCTGGTAAATACCAGAGCGTGGGGTCATTATAAAGATCGAGATGGTAACTCAATGGAAGTTGTGTAGTAGTATCTTGAAAATTATCAGTATGATTATAGTGAGCGATAACCTAAATCACAAATTTCCTTGAATTTGCAAACATTAATCATATATTTATTTATTTACTTTATTTGTGATATAGAATTTAATTAGTTATAGAAATTTGTAAAATATTTATGAAATACTCGTATGTAAGTGAAATTGTATAAATCTTTAATGATAAGTCAAAATATTTTATATGTATAATGTATTGTAAATATTTTAAATAAATAAAAAGACTATATGATTTGATTTGATTTCTTTTATTTTAAAGATTCTTTTACAAGTAAGATTACATTTCTTAAAGCGCAAGCACCATAATAGTGACAACTACAGTAAAATAGATCTGGATACTTCATGCCCATTTCTTTCAAGTTGATACAACCAACATCTTCAATATTGAAAATTCTTTTATTCATAATTTTTTCCAGCCATTGCCTTTTCTCTTCACCCTTGACATATATTGTTGCACCATTGACATTAGCTTTTAAAAATTTAATTACGCTGTCAAAAGAAATTGACCCATCATTCCAGAGTAAGTGATGATGATTTCTGGTCAACCATTTCGCTTCCTTCTGCTTTTCAGGTGATAAATATTTAAAATCAAATGGAGGTTTTATAATAAAATTAATGTATTCGTCTTTGTTGAAAGCAATCGCAACTTCCTTTGCAATAAACCCGTTGGAATTGTTTTTGAAGCCTTGCAAGTCTATGAAAATTGTCTTATCATTCATATTAATTTATTTATATAACTTTGCGAACTGTTCCTTTTATGGGTGAATATTCTATTATGCGATCATGAATAAGTATGCAGTATGCTGAAGTTTTTGATGGAATATTTATAGCTGTTTCAAATTCAATTTTTATATCAATTGATCCACTATTGAATGATTCGTTTTGATAGCTAACATCTACAACAATAATCGGAGCGTTATTCTTAAACTCTTGAGCTGTTAGAATTGGTTGAGATTCTCTCATATAGTAGCTTTGTTGAAATCGTGTGTACATATCATATAGAATTGCATATCGCTCATTTTTAAATTTAATATTAAGATCATCATATGGATATGACACTGAGTTTAAATGTACTTTTAAATTGGTGAGGTCACAGTGAACAAACTTATTTTCTTGTTGAAATGCAATCAAGATAAAACGAGGGCGTTCTCTATTTGCAGCCAGTTTAACATTCCAGATGTGACTAGTCCCCGAATTTAGTTGTGGATTAATATGACAATCCCAACTTCGAAAGGCCATCGGTATGGGAACACCATTGTTAACAGTTTTAATCATATTCAATTTGCAAAGATCAGATAATTGTACATGTGGAATTCTCCATGAGATGAGTGAAATCGTAAGTTTAGCTTTTTCAGTTAGAACGCTCGAGTGCACAAGATCTTCATCGTTTTTATTACGCAAGAGTATCAATTCATGTTTAGCATTTAATAGAATTTTATTGTAGTCTTCAGCGAATCCTAAAAGCATTTTAAGTGGCACATAGAAATTAAAACATCCATTTGCTTCAAGCTTTACATCATCAGTTTTATTCCATCCAGCATTTTGCATCACGATGCTTTCGGAAGGTGATAGAGAAACCAAATTTTTTATGGTGCTCGTGACTCCCAAATATCGTGTGTGATCGATTTCAATACCATTAAGTTCATAACGAATTTCATCGAAGAGGTATGCAACAAAGTTGTTTTTCAAATTAAAGTTTTGTGAAGCTTTTGAACTTTTCTCATCTACAACAAATCCTTCTACATATAAATAGCTTTCACTAGGTAGCACATATAAATCTTGATTTTGTATTGAAATTCGAATTTCATCATTATTGTTATAAGATTGTAGATATGGTATGTATGTGTGGTAGTCTTTTTTTATTATATTTTCATCAGATAACGGTTTATCTAGTACGTCTATTATTGAACTCATTTTGTTTTCAATTTTAAATTTAAAGACTTGAGAAAGTTTTTATTTGCTGCTGTTAGCGTTTTATGTTTCAATGATCTCTTTAATTTTCGTTTAGGTTCGAATAGAGTTTTAGAATTGTTTGCAGCGTTATTTTTCGAGATACTTGTATTATATATTATCATTATTTAGTAGGCCTCAAGTGTATTCGAATAGTTATTTCCTCTCCTCGGAAATTAATTAAAGAGTCGTGCTGATCAACCACTCTTAGAGCTAGTGTACTTATCTCTCTGGAGGTAACAGGTAAATAGATGAGGTTTCTCGGAATCTCATCTATTTTATAGCCTGGAGGTACATTAATTGGAAATTCATGTAGTGTATGTGCCTTGGAATTGTTCATATACGTATTAACAATGATACTGCTTTCAATTCGCATTAGATTTACCTTGAAAATATTAACTGGAAGATCGGAATAATGATCTTCGTTAGGAGACAATATTTTATTATTAAATCCCAATAGACTACCAATTGTATTTTCTTTATTGAAATATATTGGATCCTTTGAACTGTAAATTTTAACTTGCATTGTATTGTTATTCGCTTCTATATGAATTTTGTTTGCAGGTCTGTAGCGTTTGTATTGTTCCTCTATATAATCAACTATATCATTCAATTCATAAGAACCAATTGGTATTTCAATTACAAGTTCGCCGATATGAAACATATTGTTGTAGATGTCTACATTCGGTATACTATTGTATGAATGAAAATCTGTTAGAGCACACTCATATGACTCATTTAATTCAATGGGTGGAAAATAATTAGCCGATAACTCTGATGAGTTGGAGCTCAGAGTAAGTGTTATTGACATTTCGACTGTCCGATGTGAAATAAATAAAATATTCCATTATATATTGTTTATAATAAAAGTATTTATTTATTTATTATTATTATCTTATAATTATGCTATTATATATTGTTTACAATATTTCATCTTTGCTAATCCAACTATTGTGTTGATTAGAAAATCCCAACCATTTAACAAATGCTTTATCTCCTCTAGTTTTAATGACCCTTTCAACTAAATATGTATTAGTAAATCTGGTTTTTGAAAGTTCTTCAGCATAAAATCCACCTTTGATAACATTTTCAAGATAATCTTCCAGTATAAATGTTGCAGGATATGTATTTTGAACTGATTTCATAGTAAAAATTTCTGATGTCCAATTGGGGGTATAGCCTTTTTCAAAAGTATGTTTATATTTGCTAATTCGCACATGATCTCCAACGTTAAATTTACTCATTTTATACATTTTTAAGTGACTGTATACCGTATTTAATAGTTTTTTCTCATTCGATGAACTAACCTTAATCGGCGGCATTTTGATGGTACGATGAACTCTTCTATTGTATGTGTTAATCAATTTTTTGTAAATATCAATCCAATTATATGAACCATTAAAGCTAAATTCTTTCCACATCATTCCTTTTAAAGATCTATTGAATCGTTCGACTATTGATGCTTTCATTCTGCTATACTTGAATAGTGATTAACTTTATATTTATGCATCAATTCCGCAAAATGTTTATTGAAAAATTCTTTACCATCGTCAGTTTGCAAATTTTTCGGTACTCGTCCCAATTGAAAAATATCTGTCATTGCTTGTGTTGTTTCAGGTCCAGTTTTTGTTTTTATCGCTACAGTCCATGCAAATTTTGAGAAAGTATCAATTACGGTTAGTAAATATCTATAATTCTTGTTGTATTTAGAATAATTTCCCATTTCAACCAAATCAGCTTGCCAAAGATCATATATTCCTTTCATTACAACTCTTCTACGGGGAAAAACTTTTCGTGCTTGTTTATGAAGTTCATTTACCAAATTTCGTTTTGAGCTCATTTTACACTTTAGTTTAAGAACTATGTTGTAGTCTGTTTGACCCACTTTCAGTTATTGATGCAAACATGTAATTTTCAAATCTATAAATTTTCTCATTGAGCCTTTCAAATTCATTTTCATAAAGTAATTTTGTTTTGTTAAAGTTTTGTTGAATTTTATTATTCTCTTCTAATTGCAAAGCTAATTTATGTTCTAAGTTTTCAAATTGTGCTTGTAGATCGGCATATATTTTATTATTATCTTCCATAAAGTGTGTTAATAATTTGCTTTCCGCTTTCTCAATTTGAGTTTGCAAAAACAATTTATTGATAACATCGTTTTCCTCCAAAGGTTTCGCCACATTTTTGATTCTTTTGTTCTGAACATCAATGTTGTTGTCCGTATCCATAAAGATCCCCAACAATTTAGGAGCATTTCTTGTTGAAATTATACTACTAGTATCGTTTAGATAATGTCCGAATTTATCTACAGACATTCTTTATATATTTTTTTTATATTATTCTATTATATTAACTTCGCGTAGTTCTTCAATAATTGATACAATTTCGTTATTATGATTAGTGTGACCTGCAGCTTGTGATGCAAGTAATAGACGAAGTCGCTCTACCAACTCATTAGGATCATCCCAGTATATATAGTTTGGTTTGTGAGGATTAAATTGCATCATTCCATCACCTTTATAATTACGAGTATGTTTTGTTTTTAAGGTTGGTGAAAATAAATTGTTTAGATCGTCTTCTTTAAACAGTTTTTTAATTATATGTTTATATTTATATGCTTTAGTTCCTTTAATGTGACCATCAGGTTTATAACCTCTTCTATATGCATTAGTACGAATTAAAATTTTTTTGTAGATTTCTAGTTCAGATTTGTCATAGTTTTTAGGTGTTTTATGGAACATTAAAGAAAATAAACCAGGTGTTAGAGCCCACATTTGATCGCCAACTTGAATTTTATCATTAGACAGTTCAATATTACTATCACCAAATTTCCATTTATTACTGATATAATCTTTATGTGGTCCATAGTTTCTATCTAATTCATTTCTCCTTTGCAAGAGTGATAAATCAGTATAATTCTCTTCAATTTTGGAATTCTGTGAATAAAAAGTGTCATCATCATCATCATTATCACGTTCATCATCTTCGTTGTATGAGTTGGTGTTATCAGATATTGTTCCTTCTACAAGTTTCTTTGGTGTACTTGTTAGCAATTTAATTGACGGTTCCTTAAGATATAAATTTTTATTGTGTTTAGTTTTTGTCGTCACATCATTTTCTACTTCTCTTTTGATCAATCTATTACTATATTTTGAATTATTTATAAATTCTTTTAAAGGTTCTGTTATAGGCTTAAATGTATCTTTTAGTTGTTCATGAGTATCTATTTCACCAGTCTTTATACTGCGGAGCTTTTTCTTCAAAACATTTCTAGTCCTCACCAAATCTTTTAAAACTTTTTCATTCATTTTTATATATCAGCTATCAGATCAGGTTATGTGCTATCAGATCAGTTAACAGATTAGTTATGTGCCATCAGATCACATGTATTATGTTTAAAACTAATTTATATTGTTATGAAATAGTCAAATAGTTTTCTATAGCGACCATTGTTCAATTCATTGTCTTTGCATATCATCAAAAATCCATATTTATCCTTCCAACACTCTCGACAAATTTCATGAAACTTTTCAAAAGTCATATCGCTAGCAACATGGTCACTATAAGCGTGCTTCATATTGGTTTCATCTTGCTTGAACATTATAATTACATTAGCATTGTCTCTTATTAAATGTTTTGGAACTCTAGTATAAGTTTGGCATAAGTAGAATGAATCGATATTCTTATGTCGACCCATACAAAAATATGCACGTATATTATTTTGCTTTTCACATGCAACATCATCAAATATCATAATTGAATTAACTTTAGCTTCGTCAGGCGAAATAACAGCATCGTTATCTGTAAATGTGTAGTAGCCCATTCCTTTAACTGATGTTATAAGTTTCCTCAAGTATTCATATTTCGGTTGATATAGGGATTTTGAGTATAAATAGATATTTTCAAACTTGAGTCCGTTAGGACTTTCCAATAAGCTAATCATAACATTAGTCTTTCCACAATTTGAAGGACCAACTACTAGCGCACGAATAGAATTTGGTAAGAGGGAGCTATGCTTTATTTTAAAAGTGATGTGCGATGAAGCATCAATATTACGAACTAATATATTTTTATGTTGTTTTACTAAACGCATTTTGATAACTAAATATTATTCATAAATATAACCTTTATTATAGAATAAAATGGTTATACAGTACAACAAAAACATTAGTTGTAAAAAAGCAATCGATGGAAAAGGTTTAGTCGACAAAATAATAAACTCTCTACCTATTGAGCTTCATCTTTCTGGATATCAATACTGTGGACCTGGAACAAAGTTACAAAAACGTTTGACCAGAGGTGATAAAGGAATTAATTTACTAGACGAAGCTTGCAAAAGCCACGATATCGCTTATTGGAAAAATAAAGATTTAAATATTAGACATCAGGCTGATAAAATTCTTGAAAACAAAGCTTGCAAGCGAGTTCTTGCAAAAGATAGTAGTCTTGCGGAAAAATCATTTGCATATATGGTAACTAACGCAATGAAAGCTAAAACAAAACTAGGAATGGGTGTAGAGACGAAGAAGAATAATAATGTAAAGAAACTTTTGAGTCGAACTAGTTTGGATGGGAAAAAACTATTCTATTCAACTGTTCGAAATGCTACAAAAATTTTAAAAAGGGAAAAACCTCTAGATATTAACTCTGCTATTAGAATTGCACGAAAAACCATTAACAGTTCTTTTAAAAGAAAAAAATCACAAATTAAAGTACCACGTATAATACGAGTACCAAAAATTGGTGGTTTTCTACCATTAATTCCAATATTAACTGCTCTGGGTGCAATTGGTAGTCTCACGACTGGAGGTGCTGCTATAGCTAAGGCTGTAAATGCAACAAAAAATGCTAAAAGTCAACTTGAAGAAGCATCTAGACACAATAAGGCAATGGAATCAATAGCAGTGGGAAAGGGACTTTATCTTAAGCCATACAAAAAAGGTTATAGATTAGTTTGTAAAGAGCTCTCAAAAAACTCATAGAAATGCTACCCAAAAGACCATTAACTGATGTCGATTTGAGAAAATTTTCAGCAAAAATTCCACACTTTAGAGGAGTTTTCATGTTGAATACTCTACCAAAACGTGTAAGGAGAAGAGAATGTGGAATAATCAATTTAGATGTATCAACAGGACCGGGAACACATTGGGTAGCATATTATAAAGACAACAATCAAAATGAATATTTCGATAGTTTTGGAAATTTACAACCACCTACAGAAGTAGTCAAATATCTGGGCAAAAATATAAAATACAACTATAATCAACATCAAAATTTTAATGCATTTATCTGCGGACATTTATGTCTTAAATTTCTTTATGAATTAAATAAAAAATATTAAATAAAAACACTCACAAATATGTACATTTTAACAAATTATTTATTACTTTTTATTAATATTTTATTATACAATACAGTATAAATTAATTTTGTTACCAAACTGGATATTGAGCATTTTGACAGAAAAATTCATCCATCTCATAAGTCAGCACCAAATTGCGTTCTCCTTCTCTTTGAATGCAAAATTTTCCACTCGAAAGATTATTTACTTCATCGTCTGTAAGGGTGCTGTACCGATTGGGTAGAAACAATATATAATTTTGCAGTTCGACTTGAACTGTTTCCCCATATTTCGTTGTGACCCTTTTTGCACCATCAACAGGATATTTTTTTCCTATATCCATGTCCTTAATATGCATTATATTTTTAACTTTGCACGCATTAAATTTTTTTACCAAGTTTGTTGAGGACTCCATTTCTTTTTCTGTTTTTATCACTTTCGATCTTGGTTTCAGACTGATTTTAAAAATATCATTGATAATTGCAATAAGTCTGACCGAAGTGTAGGAAAACAAAAAAGAATTACTACAGCTATTCTAAGATATCTTTGAACAAAATCAGTAAAAATAACAGAATGAATTTTTTTGAAAAATATTGATGAGCAAACAAAACATTAAGAGCATGCGCAATCATGTTATAAAAGCATAATTACAGAAAATCAGTAAAAATAACAGAATGAATTTTTTGAAAAATATTGATGAGCAAACAAAACATTAAGAGCATGCACAATCATGTTATAAAAATATTGTTGAGCAAGCTAAAGCTGAAAAGCATGCACAATCATGTTTTAAAAGTTTTTGAATAGGCATAACTGAATAAAAAAAAAAAAAAAAAAAAAAAAAAAAAAAAACAAGAGATTGTGGGAAATTAAAGGGTGTGAAATTGTATATTTAACAAGCAGATCAACATTTAAAATCAGCACATCAAAACGAACCTAATATTAACAGTTTTTTCTTCAGAAAAAAAGATAAACTGACCTTCCTTAATATTTTATAGAAAAAAAGAACAGAGTTAAACTTAGAGCAAGTATATGTTTATATTTATACACAAGTATGTGAGTATGTAAACATCCAAAATAAAGATTATTATTATCGAACCACATAAAGTAGAAAAACCAAACATAACATACACTCATATACGCCACACACCAAGGAAACATATTATGCATGGAAACAACCAAAAATTTAAAAATTGAAGCAGCAAAACAAAATCAGTAAAAATGAATATTACATACGCATATACAAACAAAAAACGAATTTAAACATAAATACGGTTAGCAGCTTTTAATAATTCTCTCTGTCCATATCTTCACTGCCACACACACACACACACACACACAAACCATAACAGCATTTATTCCTCAAAAACAAAATTTGTGTACAAATTAATAAAATCGAATATATACCCCTTCCATCCCAAGCCATCTAAATAAACTGCAACCATCAAGAAACTATTTAAAGAAAGAAAAAAAAAACTTTGTCACCAAAAAAATATCCAACAATACAAAAAATATGCAAACCACAGCATTTATGAATCAAAAAATTTGTGTACATTAAAAAAAAATTAAATCCAATAGAACCACGCAACAAAACAATAAGACGAAAAATTACACACAAACCATAGCAAATTATGCGCTTTCACATGTGTGGATGAGTGTTTGTACGAAGGAGGGCTCTGCCTCTGCCAGTAATTCCGCCTCTGCCTCTGCCACTAATTCTGCCAGACCTCTGCCCAGCCTCTGCCGGCACGCAGTCGCAGATGTTTTGCTTTCCCATTCCCATTCTACTGAATTTGTCTAGGAAAAGCTATGAAAAATAAATTAACATCTGATAGTTTTAAAAAAATGTGGGAGGTCAAGATCAGTTTATGTCTGGTATTGGGTGATATTGATGTTGTCATTATGAGATTTCAGCAAGACGTTCTACAGTCCGCTCGGGATAACGTGAACGGCCCATTCCGTTAGCATCCGAAAACTGCAATACTTTTGTATTGACATTGTGCACTCTAAAACTTCAACAAAACCACAAAGTTCTAACACGTCAAGGTCTAAATAAATCAAATGTAATTTTTTAATTTTTATTTTTTCTTAAATCTGACAAACAGTGCCATCCCATCACGAGGGGAATACAGATATTTTGGTGGATAACGCTACTGGCTGATGTGAAAATAACGAGCTAAGTGACCATCTATAACGATATTGTGACATGTTCAAAAATGTAGAATTATAAAAGAAAAAGTCATCGAAATCTTTTAATTAAGCTGGAGAAGAGAATGTTATTCAAAATGTTATAAATATATTAAGAATTTAAGGAAGAAAGCAGTATTCCAGTTATTTGAGTTAAAAAAACAACGGAACAAATAATAGATTTCTTTTAAGACACGTAAAAGTATAGATAAGCCATGGTCTAATGAAAAATATTTGTCTTGCTTTTGTTTAGGTTAGAATCCTTTTTCTATTTTTCTTTGATTTTGCTTGGTTTTAATTTATAAACAATAAAAACCCTTCAAACTACAGTTTCAATAATATTTTGATCTTAAATTTGCACTTTCATAAACGTCAACAATATTATAAACTTCCACGCGCGCAGTTTTATGGAGTTGACGTTATCGCGAGGGCACTGTGCATGAAACATTTTCTAATCATGTAATCTTTTTATACAGATATATAGAGTATAGATTCCATAAGTTCATAATCACCCGTGCAGTAAAGGAGTTCAGATTAATGCAAAATAATCGACTAGAGAGTGGAGACTGTTTTTGCTATGTCTTATTCCATGTCCTTTACGATTCAATAGAAAGAAAAAAAAACATCTTCCATAAATTTTGCGACACCATATATAATTTTTTTGTTTCATATGCTTGAATGATATCCACCCAGCATTGCTGTTCCTTCAACAAAATCAATATCATTTTATATTTTCAATACAACATTGTCCCATTAAATAGAAGGAAATGGTTTTGCCTTTTTTTTATTCTGCTTGATTTTATTCCTTAAATAATTTCCTATTTGTAAATTGGGTTTCTCTTTTATTGTGGGCTGTTGTGGTCTTAAAGACTATAAATATTTTTCGTTCCCTTATAATGAACAAATACTTAATAACGTTCATTATAAGACAATAAAATAAAACCCAAGTTTATTGATTTACTTGAAATTATTATTGCATTTTATATATTGTCAAAAACACACAATTAAAAAAGTCAAAGTGAAGTTTTTAACAAACATATAAAATTAGGCGTTTCGCAATTTCGCTGTATTTTTGTTTCACATTTTTGTTTATGACATCTTCAGCCTTGTTAAAGATATCTGCATATGCTGATGTCCTCTAAATGTTTTTGATAGGAGTAAAAAGAAAACTTGTTATTTAAGAGAGGTTTATAATAAGACTTAGTTATTGCATAAACAGCAAATAGTTGACAATTGCTATTTATGCGGCATATGTCTTGACAAAGGAAGATTTTCTTGATGAAAAGAATTTAGCATCTCAATTGTGCATTTAAATTGTGGAATGCAGCAATAAATAAGGCAAACAAAGAATGCCTTGTGTATTAAATTATCAAAATATTTTATTTCTGTACGCCTCTACTACATCTACGTCACAGCAGCAAACGACATAAACGTCATCAAACAAATTTAGATTTTAAAGTAAAAAATTTTCATTATTTAACTATTTTTTTTATTTTATTTAACGCGAGTCAAAATGAAGTACGACAATTTATTATATATTTGACTAGCATTGCAGAATTGTGTAATTGTATTGAGAAGTTAAATTTTGGCTTTTAAATACAATTATTGTTAACCAAAGGTTGGCTAATTGTAAAAAGGTTTATAAAAATTAAATAGATACAAATCGAATCATAAAATGTTTGTAGTATTAAAAAATTTTTTGGAAGAAGCTCTTTGGTTTATTCTGTTTGCATTGCATTTACCTAATTTTCACAGATTTTTTTGTGAGTTCTTGAATAAACATATGGAATTTCTAAGCTTTTTTCAGGAATTTGGTTAAAGGTCTACTGACGATTTTGGTATTGGCATTAAATGAAATGTACGTATACACCGGCTATAGAAATTTATAACCAACTTTAAAAATATCTAAAAATTTCTGTTTTTTATTAAACAAAATTTTAATTTTTAATAAAGTAATTTCAAAGTGTCATTCCGAAGTTTTTTGTTTTTTAAATCATATTTTGTTTAATTTTTCACTGCAATTGATTTGTTCCGACGGCTGGAAAAAAATTTAAATAAAATCATTTACTACGAGTACAAGACGTTGGTTAGTTGTTGTAAAAATTACTTTGATCGACTGAGATAATACATCTTCGCTTGATATACATATGTATGGATAATATCTCACATATGTACATATGTATAACGTAACAAAGTTCGCCAAACCACAAAAATATTAATTTTAATTTTAATTTTTATTAAAATTTTTTCTCGCCTTATTATGTAGTGTCATCATGAAATAAAACAATATTTTTGCTTTACGAAATATTCTACAAACCAAAAATGTTTTTATGAAAATTAATTAAGCAATTATTACATAAATTCTTATTAAATATTTTTTTTCTAAATTTCTTTAATATATTTAAAACTGTGTTCTCTTTTGTTATTTAAAACAATAAAATTTTCCTTCAGCTGATTTCTGCAATTGTATTATTTTCAACATGTTAATTGTAAATTTCTGGGCAAATTTTAAGCTCAAGGCTTAAAAATAATTCCAGGAAAAGGTTTTATGTAATACAAAGTATATAATGAAAGTACAAATGCCAGACCATTGTTATACAACAAAATAAATTAAAAAGACTTTAAGCTACTTTGCCAGTCAAAGAGAATAAAAAACACAAAGAAATTAAAGATATTTGTGTATTATCATTTTTAGTACTCGATGCCACGATATTAATACTTTAAAATCAAATAAAATAATTAGTAATTTTCAAATTAGTCCTTACAATGATTATAGAATTTTTAATAAATAACTGTTGTAACTTCACTATGAAATTTACATGAAAAGCATCCTTTAAAAATATTAAATTTGGTCACGTGTGCGTATGATTGTTATTAAATATATTTTATTGCTCATATGCAAAGTGCTTAGTGAAGGTGAATTTGCATAGTTGTGACTGCATGGGCATGATGCGTAAAAACTGCACTGGAGTGCATAAACGTAACGTGCATATTTAGGATACCGTCCGTGATATAGTTCAATTTTAAAGAATTCTAAATGTTAATACTCATCATATTAAGCGGCGCTTTACACTATAAAACTTTGTATTAAGACATGTCAAAAGATTAAGTATTACGCAGTGTGAATGCAATAATACGATAATGCATTTCTCATCCTATAAAACTTACTCGTTTTAGACATTTTTCTAAATAACAAGAGTTTTCTATAACTAGCTAAACCCTCCTAATTCATTTTAGAAAATATTTTACTCAATAAGTAAAATATTTTAGACGCAGTAGTACATAAAAATATTATATTTTATATTAAATGAATGAAAAAGTCTGCAAATATCGTTCTATATATATGATTCTAATTTCAAAATTGTGCTTTGTAAAAAAATACTGTATGAGAATATCTTAAGGTGTTTAATAATACTGTTGTGTATTAAATACACTTATTTTATAAGATAATATTTGGCGGTTAAAATTGAATTTTTGTTCAGAGATGTTTTTGTATTTATTTTATATTTGTATTTATCCTGTGAATACTCTGTAGAAAGTATCGCTTTGCGGTAATCGCTGGTGGGCAATAGCTTTGTTTTGACAATAAAAGTAATAATTGGCAAGTAAAAAATAAAAAATAAAACATAGCCATATTTGAAATATAAAAATTTGTACGTTGTTTTGATTATTATTTAAAGGGTGCACTTTTTAAAGTTGCCGGAGCAACAAATAATATTAAAAAATCTAATATAGAAAATAACAAAATTACAAAGTCAAAGACAATCAATTTATTAATATTCATTACGTTTAGTAGTACCATTTGGTAATTATTACACATATTTGATATGACAGCTGCCACCGACTTCCATAGTTGTTAATTATTTATTTTTTTTTAATTTATTTTATATTTTTAAAAATAATTTCATCTCAAAGCCTACAAAAACAATACTCAAACCAAACAATAACAACAATACAATTTCCATTTCAGTCAATGGAATGATGTATTTTCTTTCACAATTGCAGTTGTTATTTTATACTTCAAAAGCACTATAAATAAATTAGTTGATGTCGGTGAGAATGATGACGAAGACCTTGATGATGTTCTTAACGATGTTTGAATAATGAAGTGTTTAATGAAAAGTAATAAAGTCTTTTTAATAATAACAATAGACTCGGAGAAATAAAAAGAAAAAAAAATTATAAATAAATAATTAATGAAGAAAACGAGTGAAAAAGAGTTCACAATGGGTGGTTGTTGAAACTGAAACAAAATAAATAAAATTTTATTAAAATGAGAGAGTGCTTTTTCTTCTTTTTTTGTATCCAACTCAAAAGAATGGAGGAGGAATAAATGACAATACTTCAGAGAAAGTTTCCTTTCTATTTTTAAATAATTGTTTTATAATTTACATTTATAATACGAATAAGAAGAATAAAAAATTTTAAAACTGCACATTATTAGAAGAAGAAAAACATGTAAAGAAAAAATTTCTTTCTTTAATTATGAAAATTAATAAAAGGAAATTTACTTTAAATTAGTATTTAATTGAAAACTTTTTCAAGTAGAACTACGTCTGTTCGCTAATGATAATTAAATAAAAAATACTATTAAAAAATTGTTTTCTTTTGCTCACACTTCATTAATAACGCCTGTTCAATTGACTACTAGATGCTCAATTGATTTCTTTTTCGAACTACTGCTTTGTTTGTTAATATTGTTTGTTTGGTAATTAGCGTCTATTTTAAATGTTTCATATACATAAATATATATAACTTCGCTCACGCTGTTCCCTCCATAAATATTAATAAAAAATATCTGCGAGCTGTGTAAGGTGACTTTTGTAATTTCGCGGGCAACGTACATGTATTCGATTATTGAGTTTTTGTTGTTGATGTGTTGGTACACATGTCCCGAACATATGTTCACAGTTTCAAGTACATAGCATACTTAGTTTATTTTTGACAGATAAAAAAGTTTGGCGTGTTTTCTTGTTCTCGACAATTGTGAGGGATACTTTAGCCAGAAGCAATACGATAATCATGCCTCACCTCCTGCAACCTTTTTCTGTTCACAAAGGTTAAAAGAACTATGAAAGGACGAGGATTTGCAACGATAGATGAAATAAAAACTGCATCGCTGGATGAGCTCAAAGCTATAGCAAAAAGTGCTTATGAGAAGTGCTTTGAGGATTTGAATCTTCTAAGAAAATTCTTTTATGAATAAAACGATTTATGTTTTTATCTGCAAAGTGTCCCATATCCGGAAAAATTTCATAAAATCAACTTTTTTTGAAATCATATAACGATAAGTTGCGGAAGCATAGATAACGTCTACAATTTATAAGGCTGTATTATAATATTAAATTCAATTCCTATTGTGGAGATAAGTAAGCCTAAAGAGGAGGACCGTCTGCTCTCTTTTTTACATTTACAGAACTTTATTTTTATTACTGAGGCCAGAATACACTACGACGACAGAAGACCTACTGTGCAAAAAAATTTTTTGCGACTGAGGGAGGATTTAACTGCGGTCTTCTTACTGAAAAGCGAACACTGAACCAGTCAACTTTACAGAACTTTGAATTAAAATAAAGTAAGAAAAGGAATCATTTTGAATATCAATTAAACTGGATATTGGATAAAAAATTTTATGCGATTAAATATGATTTGGCAGGTACGGCTGACGCTTCTGCGCATTGGCCGAATTAGCGACTGTCACTGGTTGCTTCTCTTCAATTCTTTCGTAAAAGATTATACGGTTCCGCTTTGATTGATAAGGGTCGTCATTATTGATTTGTTGTACACCGGCTGGACATGAATAGTATTTATAGGTATAAATACCTGCTTCCATAAATACTTATGAAAAACCATGTTTATTGAGGCGATTTTGTAGCATTTCGACAGATAAGAAACATTAAACTTCAGCACATACGTACAAACATTTATCACTTCGAAGTAAACTTGATTAAAACAGATGTTTTCAATCAGTAGTTTGCCAGCTCTAAATAAATGAAATAATAACACATACAAATTTGCACACATACATATATACATACTACATATTATAGACTTATAGCCATGATATTTTGTAATTAATGTAAATATTTAGTAATAATTCATAAATCTTCTTCCATAAATCATGTTTTTTCAAAATACTCAATACTATTTTATAATTGTTCAATGAATCGAAAAATCAGTAAATATAAAATTCATATGAAAGAAAAAAACGAAAAATCACAACCTACCACAAGGTTATTTCATATACATATTGACAAATTATTTAAAAAAAACATTGTGATGGAAAAAAATTATAAATAATTTAAAAATTTACGCTGCAATGATTACACATTAAAATTTTTTTTTTTGTAAAAATCAATATTTTTTATTTTTATATTTTGTTGAAATTATTCAACAAATGCAATGTCAGAGGTAGTTAGCACGTTGACTACAAAAGATCCTGCATTCGAGGACAATATCCGGCTAAGTCATAAAAATATTTCGCATTTTTCTGAAATGCATTAGTGCGCGTTTTGTGACAGTTGTTGTCGGAAAGTCTCAATGGCGAAGGCATAGTCACTGCTCACTGAACAGTACCGGCTTCAGCTGGTACTAATCAACAGGCACATCAGAGCGCCCCCCTTCGACTGTATTGTGTAGCATGATCGGAATAGTAAAATAATTAATAAAAATTGCTACTAAACACAGCTTCAGAATTGAATATGTTGCGTCTCCTTAACATCAGAGACGCTGCAATACTGTCGTAATTATAAAACGTTCAAAAGCTGAAGGTAACACATTCACGGTGGTCTAAAAGTAATTACACGGGGCATAAGTAATCACCCGATGTCTTTTTGCTGTAATTTTATTTAATAAAAGTATTGGGATCTGCATGTATGGTCATCAACTCTAGCGGCGGTCACTTATCCCATATCATAAGTAGTGACAAAATTTGTATTAAAAAAAAATTACAACAAAAGAACATCAGGTGATTACTTATGGCCCGGGTGATAATTTTGGCCCACCCTGTAGTAGTAGGCAGTCCTTGGGTGAGTGTTACTTCTCTTTATAAAAAAAAATCGTCGAGATGTCGTGTGAGACTCCATTTTATGCCTTCTCTCTTTCAACTGACTTCGCTCATTATGCATCTAACACAATGGTGAAAAGGCGTGAGTTCATACTCTCTAAATTTTGTTTTAAAGCCTTTCATGTATTATAACCGCTAGTATCTTCTGTTGAGTAGAGTAATTCCTCTCCACATGTTACAATCGTTCAATCTTTTTAATAACTTTACAGTGACGCATGTCTTAAAATTTAGAAGCAGTGATCTGAAGCCTTAGAAGTGCAGGCAAGCTTTCGATGTCAACCGGTAGAATTTCCGCGGGTAATATATCTTGACCCGCTTTTTTATTATTCTTCATTCAGAAGGCGAGTGTTCCATGACATTCTCAAGTTATATTTTGCCGCGTTACTAATTTCATTAAAATGTTCTCCTCTTCTTTGCGTACGTTCATCATCGTTCATTACTACACTACCACTACGATCGTTGACTGCTTGGTTTTTGTTACACTTTTGATTTATCGACTGGTGCAATTTTCTCATGTTACTTTGGTCATCTCTTCTTCTGCTATTGTTGCTTGCCTTTCCAGGAACTTTCTTTTGTCTCCCCTTGCAGCTTTCTTTACGTGTTATGGCAGCCTTGTAATACAGTTTTTATTGTTTAGCAGCGGTTTAAATTCCTTTTTTTTGAGAAATCAGGTTCCATCTGATATTAATGGAACATTCATTGGTTCTAACAACATGCAGTATTGAAAATATGTTCTCTGATTACAACATTCCTAACTGTAGTCTTGATCTTAAATTTGAAATCGATGAAAATATACGTGGGAATAGAAAAAGAATCTATTATGTAAATTTTTAGTTTATTATGGACAACACGTAGGGCTCTGTATATAATGGACATTCTTCTTCCAACATGTGCGAAGACTTTATAAAAAGTTTTCACTCTTGCTGTTTCGCAAAGCACAGAAATCAAATCAAGTTCGGATAACATCCACTTTAAAATGGCTTCTTGGATGACTAAAAGTCTGTACTGTTTAATATGCTATAAAAAGACAGTTTTGAAGGATAGCGATGGTCGAAGTAGTCTGCACGTTGTCTACAAAACCAAAAATTTTCTGGGTTCAATCCCAGTTTCAAACTCATAAAAACATCTCGCATTTTTTCCGATGTGCCGTTGTGTCAGTTATTATCGGAAAGTCTCAGTGGCGAAGGCACTGGTCCTTGAACACTAACGGCTTTAGTTGTATCCAATCCACAGCACATCAGAACGCCCTCCTTCGTCGGTATTGTGTAGCATCGCCGATGTGAAATAATTGCTAAAAATGGCTACTAAAAACGAAGCTTAAAATTTAAACGTCTCCGTGACATCAGAGACTCTACAACACTGCTATAAAACAAATAACATGCATTATTATCCCTTTCCTCTAGTTCCAGCACAATGCACCGCATGTGTAGGGGTCATCTCCTAAGTGCTGGTCCAAGTTAAAAAAAGAATAAGCGAAAAAATAAAAATAGCTTAATAAAATAGTTATAAAAAACTGTAATAAAAAACTAAGAGATGATTATTATTCACACAAGTTGAAATCGTTTGGAACCGGTATTTGGAAAAGAAAACAGTTTTCGAATAAGGAGCTTGGTCAATGTAATAAACCACTGTAAGAAGAATATGGTGCCAGTATTTCTGAAAATTACGTAAAAGCTAATGCACTAAATACATATTTTCTAGAGAACTAGTAACCAACATAAAACATTATTCAGATGACGATATTAATATGTTTGATATTTTAATGTCAGAACAACGTACTTGGAACTTCACTCCAACTTGTCATGCAGATATTCTGACGACAATTGAAACTCTGCTACACACAAAAAGCCGTGGTTATGATGCGATAAGTACAAAAATGTTGGCGGTTAGAAAGGCGTTAATTTCTGATATACTCGTAAAAATTTTTGATATGCTTAAAACTCAAAAATATTCAGATGTACTAAAGGTTCATAAGTCCATCCTTTTTTTTTAAAAACTAGCTTCAGAGAACATTGCAGATTTTCGACCAAGTCAAGGACTAATAGTCCTTGAGGAATTATCGAAATATCTTCACACAAAAGATATATTGTATAAGTATCAAATCGGTTTTACTAGGAACTCATATTTCCTCTTCGTGGTAATACGCCATACTCTACACATGAATCGAGCCATTATCACACGGTATGATATTCCTTTCAATGTCTTAAACCATGTCTTCCCATTTTTTTTTAAACCAAAACTTTTTATTACTTTATAATTTAAATTAAATATCCTTAACTACTTTTTACTCTTTTAGTTTTAAAAATCTTGTACCCTTGTACCCTTTTTTTATATTCAAGATTTTACGTGAACTTTACGATAAGAATTTTTCTCTGGAGGGGATTCATAGGGGCCAAAGTATTTATTTCTATTTATTTTCTGTGGTTTTTTATTTTTGTTATTTTTATAGGCAAGTACGCAGGATTACATTTCGCAGAGTATTTTAACATTTAATTTTGCAACACATAAAACCTCAGTTATTCTGCCCACAGCTTTCTTTTAAGTAAAAAAAAATTGTTAAATGTTATTTTACGTTTTATCTCTATGTATCATATATTAATATTAATTTGAGCAATTGTTATTTCCATTTACAAAAACTTGGTATTTTAAGTCACTGCTGAGTACGATAATGATACAAATACAGAATAATAATACAAAATGCTCATTAAATAATATTTCGTTTCTTATAATCGCAAGAGCATGTAACGAGGAATTCAATGATGTTCATCTCAACAATTAAATGAAATGGAAACATTTTTACATGATTTTATTTTTATGATATTAATTTATTCGTTCTCAATGTACGAGACGAAGAGACACATTCGCCACGCCTAATTTAAGACAAAAATAAACTGAATGCGGATGCTGGCAGAAGTGGTATTAATACGTAGTTAAAACCATAAAAAGAGAGGTATGTACTTATGTAGATACTTATATATCGTCAAATAAACAAGTGCTAAAATGTTCTACAGTTTTAAAAAAATTTTTAGTTTTTGTAAGATTGGTTGGTTTCTATTAATATAAATAAAAGAAATTGTTTACATTTCAAATATCAGAATATATTTAAAAAATTTTATCATTTGGGGAATTTAAAGCAGTTTCCGATCATATTTGACTGACATATGTACAATATGTACGTGCATATATAAACAAAAATTACTTTTGTTTAAATAAAGTTATTAAGAGTATTCAATATTGCAATCACGTTATTCTAATCTTCCCCTTACACCTATCCATTTTAGTACTTTTCAGATGCACCGATTTCTCTAACAAAATCGTCTGATATGTTTATAGAGTGGCAAACGTTGTCTAATTTTACACTCTCTCTTATACGTATAACTGGGCACAACAGTTATTTTTTCATTATAGTTCTGAGTTCACTTTTAATTAAACCCAATTAACTGAATAAACGCTCTACTTCTGCGTTCGAAAACGGCAAACTAAGAGAGACAATACAAAGCTTGACAACTTACTTAAAACAGTTTTCAGTAATGGAATTTTTAAAATTGCCCAGAATTCGGTTGTATTCGTTTTCGTATCCCATATCTGCTCAGTTAGCTCCACTGACCTTGAATTTTTCCATTTCACTAGCGCAACTATAAACTACTTTTTTTTGTACTTTTCGTCAAAATAGTAATATTTTTGGGAAAAACGAGATTTGAATTCACTGATCACCAACAAAATTGGCATCTATAAATTTTTCTTTAAACATTGAGACAAAACTTAATATTAATTATATCAGTTTCTAAAATAATTTAATGATATAAATAAGAAATGCTGCAAGTGCTAAATAATTATAAAAAAAGTCCTGAATGCTTTTTTAGAAATATTTAATGCAAAATCAGAAAAAAGTGCTAAATCCTGCACTAAAACTTCAGTAGTAATTTATATTAATTATTTTACTTCGTCGATGATGGAGGGCGCTCTGATATTACTGATGACTGAGTCCGAAACTGTTATCGAACCCTAAACCTTTGGTTATGTAGTCAACGTGCTTACTACTGCAGCCGTGACCACCTTCGTTATTTATTAAATATTAATAATTACATAAACAAAAGTAAACCAAATTAAACGAATTCAATAAAAAGGGCCAGTTTCCTTTCATCCTTTAATCCTTAGGGTGCCTCCGTAGTCTAGTGCATGAGTCTTACCAATATAGACCCTGGGTGTTTCTACAGACAAGCGTAAGAGCTTCGTAGAGTTTGTATTGTCTTTTAAAAAAAAAAAAAAATCTCGAATCCATTTTTAATGACTTCAGTTATATCCTCATCAAATATTGCAAATCATACGAAAAGGCTTTGAAGGAGATGCGTTCTTCTGACCGAAGTTTTATTACATAAACTATAAAAAGATTTAAGAACTAATACGCTTTACTGTAAAGCTACTCTGGACTTCTCATCGCATACATACTTCTACCTTTTTTTGTGATACTGGCATTGTTCGTACAGCAGCCCCTAAGATGCATCTCGAAATCTATAGGATCATTTTTTCCAGTTGGAATGGTGGTTGAATTATTGCATCTACTCCACACTAAGGATACAGTAACTCGAAATTTGGAAGCACTAAAAGCTGTCGAAAGTAATACATTGCATTTTTAGGTAGAAATGCTCATCGCGAACAAAAATCATGCAATTGCAAGTGATTCCTTTATGTAGTCTCCCTTAAAAAAATGCCCAAAGGCAATCACAAATTTTTGTTAAAGAAAAGTAAATGAAAAGCAAATGTATACATCTAACATGCTCATTACGCAGAGAAACGCTCAGAAATAACGCGTAGAAATAACCAAGTGATGCACTTAAAAAAATTAGACATACACGATGGAAATTCTACATAGACGCAAAATTAGCACAAATGCAACTTATTCATATTCCTTGTTCTTTCGTTACTATAAAGAGATGTGTAATAATGCAATCATGGAACTTGTTCCCAAAACCCGCTTTCTTAAAGATCTTCAGTTTTTACGTGGGAAAATTGAAATCGAATGTGCTAAACACTACTTACTTTCTTTACCCCCCAAACTTTATTTAATAGTTCCAGCACAATACATTGCATATATAGAGGTCACCGCCTGCGTGCCGCTCCCAGACGAATAAAATATGTTGGCTAATTGGTAGAAACTGGTCGCTGATCATGGATTGGATGCATAACTCATTTTTAAAATAAAATAGGGTGTTAAGCAATCCATTTATAAGATCAATTTTGCAAATACAAAAAATTTTAATATTTAATATTAATATACATACGTGAACAAAATGTATCAACAAAGAAATAGATGGTTGTTATTCCCAAAGCAGTCAGGTGAACCCTAAAGTTATGCCTGCATTTTTTTTTTGGTTTTCGTCAGAAGTTTGGGAAAGTTGGTTTGTGTGACCACAACAAAATTTCTTAAAAAATTCTAAAGATTAAATTTCAGTTTTCCACAGAGTTACAACAAAAAATGTTACAGATATTTGTGCATTTCTTAATAATTCTGATTCCAAATGTGCCTAAAGTAGAATTTTTTATATGAAAGATACAAGAGAGGTAGGCTGTCTGACGACAAAGCACTGTGCCTTCTTACGAGCAAAAAATAAATAATAAAAAGTTATAAAATTTTACCAGAGGCAATAGACTATAAAATTTTATGACAAATTGAAAAGAAAAATCGAAATGATACCATATTTGATACATTTAAGAGCTAAGCAGCTTTTAAAAAGTTTTACATTTCCCTCGTACATATTCATACACAACACAATATGTTTAGTTGGGGTAATGCCATTTCCGTTGTCATAACATGCATTAGAAAATTTCGTTATTATTAGGTTATTGTTGTTGATCGAAAACTTGTAATACGATTAATTTTAAATTTCTTACAAATTATATATTTACTTTTCAATTAAATTTTATACAAAAGTTTTAAGAGATGAATTAAGGACTTTGTAACCAATAGATATGTCAACCAAATTGATTCTTCTTAATATTTTTGCTTTAAGATTCACAGGGAAGAATAATATGATAAGAAATCTTAATCCTGAAAATAAATGAAAGAAAAATAGAAATTAAATCACACATTTTTTTTGACAACAACAAGCAATTTAGCTGACAATATCATTAAAAACTTAATTAAAAAAGTTTGCAAGGAATTTTAGTTAATGAATTCGTTATTAAACTTACTGATTCAAGACTAAATCTAAAAACAAATTATGTAGAATTTTTATGTTATATTGAAATATTAAAACTCTTTTTTCTATTATAATTAAGTGCAAAATATTTTTGGGAAGTTCAAAAATGAATGCTTAAAATTATTTTAAAATCAAAATTAACTCTCATATAATGGTTGTTCTACATCATTCATGTGTATAAGAAGTAAGTTGGAGTATAAGACTCGAATAATTGCATCTCTGAGTAAAAGGCTATCGAATGGAATTAAATTTATAAGAACTGTGTCAATGCATAACAAAAAGAGTAGATCAATCCACGACGATGAAGTTACTACGGGCAGTGATTCTACTTAAGCCCGTATGCCAGTACATTTATTTTTCATTAATTAATATAAAATTGATAGAAAGGGACAGCAAAGCCAGAAATAAACAAATCCAATATAATATTTACATTTTTAAGTGTTGCATACTTATTTTCATTAAAAAAAAGCTAAGGAAACATATACGGTCAAATACTAAGTCCAAAATCGCAGACTTGTCAACATATGAAAGATTTTAAGTTCGAAACGTCAATTTTAATTTGAAACTTTTTACATTTTTTACTTTTACTCATTTACTAATTTTTTTTAACGATAACACTAGTGGACGATTTGACGTTTTTACATTTAACTTATAGGGTTGTACTTTTTACAGGTGATTAAGTTTACAATTAATTAATTACAATATATTTGCGCTCTACTGCAAAATTTTGAACAATGCAGAAAAAATGTAGTGTCTTTAGTACGCTTCTACCTTTTTTAACTTTATGCATTTATCCAAATGTCACTTTTCCAATTTTAACTTTAGTGGTTTTAGTGCGTTTTGCAACTCTACTGAATATTAATTTGTGGTAGTGTGCCAGCTTCATAAAAATGGCAAATACGATGCAAATACAATCTATATCTCATGTCACAAACTTCCGAAACTACTGACTGATTGATTTTAACGAAATTTCGCTCAGATATGTAACTGTGTCGATCTCTATATTTTATTTCGATTAATGACCGCGTCATTTGGGAAGGGGACGTATCTATATATGTAGAGTACCATCTATCATTCGACTTGACCGACTAGATTACTTGAACTGACGGACATTGACATTCCGTACGCATACCACCGCAATATCTGAAACGGAGTAAAACACTCAGAGTAATGAACAAGCAAACCGTTTAGTTTGCTTGTACATGAGTATTTTGCCAACAGAGAGAGAAGTTGGCGTAAAACCGTTGAAGAAGTAAGAAGCGAAAGTGTGCGTAGTAGAGTTGTGTCGAACAAAACCATTAATTTAAACAGCTACAAGCAAAGACTTAAATCTAAAGTAATATTAACTTAAGTGTGATGCTTACCTGAATATAAGGCTAAAGAAGAAAATATTTAACTACAGAATAAAACTTAACCTAAGTGAAATATAATTGGATTATACTTAATTTAAAGAAAAGACTTAAAACTAACGGTCTTAACTAAAGTGAATAAATCCATAACCTATAACTAAATAAAATATAGATACTAACCTTATTAAAATAAACTTAATCTTATTTGGAATATTATAATCAAATAAACAGTGTTTTATTTGGCCTCAGGCTTTTACAAACACACATTGCATTACATATATAAAACGAAACCAACTAAAGAATTTTAATGAAAATTAAAATATAGATAATCTAGCGTCTAGAAGCCTATATATTTTTGCAAAAATAGGAACACGAGCCGAGTTAGGGGCAATTTCCGCGTCTCCGAAACTAACATACCGATGTTAATGAAATTTTAAATATAGATAAGTCCGATTCTAGAAACACACATAGCCTTCATATTTTTTAACAAGTAGGACCACGATGAGATCTAGGGGGTAGTATATACCTCTTCAAAACTATTCAACCGATTTTTATAGAATTTAAAAGAAGGATACGTATATCAGAATCTAAAAATACACAAAGATTATACTTGAAACAAATAGGACAAGTACGCTACGTATATGCCTCTCTCAAATCATCTAACCGATGAACATACTGAAAAAGATCGATGTCACGGGTAAAAATCATTACAATAAATATATAATTTGAATTCAAATCGTTTTGTGTTGTTTTCTTTTTATTTTGCACAATGAAAAAGTCAGGGGTCCGCTATATAAAATGTAAAATAAAAAATCTATTTATTTCTTTTTTTTAAATTCATTCATTATACAGTTCTCTAAAATTCAAATTTGAACGTAATATTTTTGAAAAGTATTTTAGTGGCCACACCAAGGCGTGGCCAGGTCAGCTAGTATGCATGTAAATATATACATAGATAAATAGTGTTTGTTCAATTCAGTTTAATTTTCATACATACAGTTGATCCTCGGTTAAAATGAAGCAGATTTATCCGGTTAAAATAGAGCCGTTAACCGGCTAAATCTGCTTCATTTTATAATCTCTAATATCCCTGCTTCGTTTTTATGCATCTATCAATCATGATTGCCTTTTTTTGTTATATTCTCATGTCCTCTTATTTTTTTTCCATTATACAAATAACATTTGGTCTAGTAAATCTTGATCAAATCACTCGTTCAAATAGTAAATCATCAAAGAGAGCAATAAAAGTTGTCTCTCTTAAAGACAAAATTGTTTTAGTTTATGACTATCGAAGAAACATACTGATTTAATTGTAGTCTGAAAAATATGGTTTTTTTTTATATAACCTGCCTCTATTAGCCATGTTTTTCAATTATTCGTGCAACCCGTATAAAATAAGTTTAACAATTTGTTAAGGGATACTCTCAGGCAATGATTGCCTACTACGAGGTGTTATCTTCTATAGGAAAGGTATAGTAAATTAGATGACAGGAGATGAAGGGATAAATAGAGGAAAGCTTCACTATCCTTCCTGGCATTTACACATGCAAGTGCAAGTCCGAAAAACTCAAACACTCACACTTTTTCACCAATATAGTCACATTTTTCGAACTTGTGAGTCCACTTACAAGAAAATTGTCTTGGAAGTAATTTTTTGGCACTTGTGTTAAGTAAAATGCAAAATAAGGAAACAGTGTTAGCAAGTACGATTTTTCTATTAATTTACTAGTACGTATAAAAAATTAAGACTAAAAAAGAATCTTTAAATTTTCTGACCCGAACTTATAAATAAAATGCAGTCGAACTTCCCTAGAATATACTTCACTATAGAGAATTTTTCTTCATATCGAATTATTTTTGAAAGCGCTGTATTTTGTTAAGCTTTTCCTGATGCTTTCATCTCTCTATAAAGAACCTTTTCCTGAGACACAACTTTCTGTCGATCTCCCTATACCGAATTCCTAAATACCTGTGAAGACTATGCAGACAAACTTAAATTTAAAACTTTAAAACTAAGGACATTTTTCAAAACGTGTCTTAAAGGCATATTTTATGTGGTCATATAAATTTGTTTGGTTGTAAGCAACCATTAATTGAAATAAAGAGCAAATGTACATATTTAAAGACGACAGCTTCTCTATCACAAATTTTCTCTACAACGTTAAAGTTCGTCGCTCCCCACCTACACCTATAAAGAAGTTTGACTATACTATATATTTAATTAAATAATCTTTTGATAATATTAATATTCTAAATTTTAAAAAATTTCAAAACCGAAATTACCGAAAAATAATTGAAACTCTTAATTTTATATTTAAAAAACGATAACACTTTTAAAGTGAGAAAGAAATACTAACATTTTATATCCTTTTGCTGTTAGTGTCATTAGAAGATATTTACCCCTTTCATTTAATGAGTAAAAAAATATTTATTAAGCAGGAAGTTCTTGCCTTTTGTGGAAGTGTTAGAAGTTTCTGTTTCCCCAAAGTGACATTATATGGAATACAATGTGTTGTTTGTCCTCGCGTCAATTATTTAAAAGTCCTCTTTTGAACTAAAAGCTTTTAAGCCGGAGGCAGTCACACAGCAACACCCGGTATCATTAGAAAAAAGTGTGGCATTATAGAAACATACCTTGAATTGTGTCAAATGACAATATTTACAACAAAAATTATAAACTTAATTGATTAAATTAACCCTTTAATGCAGGCAGCGAAATTCGTCTAGTGAATTTTGTTTGCTCTAATATTTTATTATTTAATGAACATTTAATACCACACCCGAATAACAGTGTTAAAAGGAGAAGAGAGAAATTAAAAACTTCTTTTAAAGTTTCATCATACTTTTTTAAAGTACAAAATGAGAAATTAAGTTGTTTAAACTATTCAGCCACATAATTCTGTACAACAAACCACTTGCAGTACTTTAAAAAAGTTTTGCTCTAAAATGAAGATTATAAAGGTATTAACAGTCAACAGTGGCAACAGAAACAGTTCGGTGTGAAAATTTAAAAAAAATTAATCGATTAATTCGGTTCGCTTCGCTGCTCTCACAACAACTTTTCTAATGTCGGCCACTTTCTTATAAAAAGTTTATTTCCAAAAAGTACCTTTTCCAAAATGTGCTTTTTCCATAAGTAAATTTTCCGAATAGTACCATTTCAACAAACTACAAATTGGTATTAAAAAAAATACTTTTTTTCAAAATGCTGTTATTTTGAAAGGTACTCATTCAAGTTTATTGTTAGTTTTCTTCTCAAAAATACCATTCTATTCACTACTTAAGAAGATAAATGGGTTACAAGAAAGTAGGAAAACATAATTTTCTTTCCGTTTTTACCGCCTAAAAATTGTCAAACTCGTTTCTGATAATTTTTTACTGGATTTATATGCTTTTTGCATTTCGGTTCTATTTCTTTAATTTCGAAGATATTAGGTTACAGATTTCACCAACTTTTGCGCTTTATGTCGCCTCTTCGTTCGAATTTCTAAAAATCTTAAAGAGGTATACGCGTATCGAATTTCAAATCTTCGGTTCTTGACTTTTGCGCTGTGCGTTGATGAGTCACCCCAAGTATGAGTCAGGACTTTTATTTTTAAATTTGGAAAATTTTTGTAAAAAGACAACAAATACTTAAAATATTTATGTATAAGTAAAAGATTAAAGCGTTTTATGTCTTATCATACAACTTAATTTTTTTCTCAGATTTTTAAAATTGCTTCAGCAGTTATATGTACTTCTACGCGCACTGCTCACGAAGGCTGTATCAATGGGCAAATTGAAATGAAGTGGAGCGTTTCGACTGCATTCTACCTGCATAGCTTTTTAATGTCGGAAATGCAGAACATGGGATCACATTTGGTCTGCAAAACACGGTCGACTGAGCCGACGAAATTTGCTGTTATCTTGTAGCTTCTCGCAGCTTTAGAAGTCGCTGCATAATATCGCCTGCTCGTACACGGGTCCTTCAAGAAACATCGACAAAACTTAATCGATGTATGTATATGAAGAACGCCTGCATAACTAATTTTTAATTGAATGACTCAAGTAAAAGAAGTGCAAAATAGGCGTTATGTACCCTCAACAAAACTTAAAGATCGGCCAAATGTTTTACTTCGAACCAACACACGACTGTTAACTCCAACGTAAAATGAACTCTGCTGTATGGAATCTCTTCACCTACGACTCAATCCTCAAGTCTTTCTAAACCTCTATCACCGGCGCATTCTTTGCGTCTTTTAGCCATTAACAATAGCAAATAGCGAATAGCGAATAGCGAATAGCGTCACAGTTTCTTGTTGCCGCAAACAACATAATCCAAAATATACATATATAGATGGATTTTATTGCAATTTACTAAAGTACATACGAGTATTTGAAATATCAACAGTCATATACTAAAATATTCTTCTTATTGTAGTGACATTTTTTCGAAACATTTTCATTATAAATTCTTTAAAAAGTTAATAAAAATTAATCGTCAGTACGAGTTCATATTTATTCTGCACTTATTTCGTTTTCGTTTTACATCGCGTATGGCAGTGAAAAATGTTTATTAAATTAAAATTTAAAGCGATAAAAACGTTTTTCCGAATTTAAAGATGAATATGTGAATGCTGTTGGCGTGCGACCATCATTCAAAACCAATATGGCCATTTTAAAGAGCTGCGTTTTTTAAGGTGAAAATACAAAAACTGCAAATTAATTTTTTAAATATTTAAATGGTTGTGAATGGAAGACATTCGAGCAAATGTACATGATATCCAATACAAACCACAGTTGAGGGTGGCGATGGCTGAAGTAGTCTGCACATTGGCTACAAAACCAAAAATTTCCTCGGTTCCATCCCAGACTAATTCATAAAAATATCTCTCATTTTTTCAGTGCAGAAGGCATAGACACTGGTCATTGAACAGTAACAGCTTGAGCATTGTGCTGGAACAGATGCGTTCAAGATTTACGTGGACACCTACGCATAGCGTCTTATTACACGGTGCTCTCAACGCCCCCATGGCACTCGGAGATACAAAATCCTGTATCACTACCAGTGCACACGGGTGGCAAATCAAATTATAGTTATCCCTGGTCTATAAATTGCACCTTGCTAAGGTGTTTCGAGCTGTCCAAACTCTGTGTCACATCAGAATGTATTTAAGTCAATAACTCTGAATCCAGTAATACTCTTTGTTCGAGACACACTCCGGTGAGTACTGTTGAATGGCAACAGCACCTAGTTAAGTAAAAGTCATATCAGAATATATGTGTCAAACTCACATATATCTCGAACAGTCCAAAAACTTAACTTCCAGTGTGACTTTTGGTAGTAACCACAGCCACTACGAATCCGTTCCCAAACCAGCACAACCCCAACTTTTCGGGGTAGACATGAAGTACTCCCTTAAGAGTGCATCAGTCATTAAACCCTTACTGAGCGTTAGAGCTGTGGGTTTTCGCTTGCACCGTAGCACTAGATTATAATTGAAATGTATTTCTACAGTCACACGGAAATGCAAGCATAACATCCTCAATCTCTAGTTAGATTTCGAAGAGTCGCCTCTTCTGTCATTTTCAAACTCCAGGTGAGTTTAAGGTAATGCTAGAACTTTAGCTAGGTACCGTGGGATTGCTAAAGTAACGTAGGTTTGAAACTCTGTCTGTTGGAACAAGAGGAAAGCGATAGTGGTACAAATGACGGAAGGCGAAGTATCACTATTTTACAATTCTGCTGTTTTTTTGCTTATAGCAGTGTTGCATCGCCTCTGATGTCAAGGAGTAGTATTCAAATTAGAATCTGTGTTTTAGTAGCCTTTCTTTAGTAATTATTTTACTTCGTCGATGCTACACAATACCGACGAATGAGGGCGCTTTGATGTGTCTGTGCAATGGTATCAGCTGAAGCCGGTACTGTTCAGTGCCTTCGTCACTGAAACATTCAGACAACAACTGACACAGAGACACACTGATGCACATAAAAAAAGATGCTAAATATTTTTATGACTTAGTCTGACTTTTTTGTTTTGTAGTACTTTGGCATCTAAAATTCAAAACAGCACCTTCTAAGTTGCCTAAAAACCATTTACATTTACGTTAGTTAAACAACGGATCAAGAACACTCCTCGTGCCCATGTTTCAAAAAGCCAACATTTTTGAGTTTTCTATATTGTTGATCATTATAAACTTACTAGATCACCGTCCCGGCTTCGCACGGAATCTCTTTACGTATGAGAAAAGAAATAAGTTTTTAGCTGGCCCGGCAAACGATGTTTTGCCATGCATATTATTTTTTAATTCAATAAAAATAACTATCTACTATAAGTGTACGGGGATTTACTTATAATCGAAAGCGTTGTAGACTATGAAAGTATGCTTTATTTAGGTTAATAAATTAATCTTTATCAAAGTAACAAATATATCTTAAATTACAATTCTCGATAGCTATCTAAACATTAAAAATAATTATTAATATTTTTACTATCAACTGTATGGTGAGTAAGACAGGAGACCGGCTTCGTTCTCATCCCTTTAAGGTCAGTCTTTCATTTGAAACCCATATTGCAAAAAAGGAAAAAGTAGGTAAAAAAAGTGGGAGTAAAGTGGGCGTGGTTAATTTTAGGGGGATGAGAAATAGATGTTGTCCGATTCTCAGACCTACCCAATATGCACACAAAATTTCATGAGAATCGGTCAAGCCGTTTCGGAGGAGTTTAACTACAAACATCGCGACACGAGAATTTTTTATAGTAGATTTTTGTTATACCCATTAGGTTCAGATTTTGTGAATAAGTTCTTACGGTAATTGTGAGAAGTAGTTTTGGTTCTGCCAAGTGTCCTTTGAAAAAAATATGCAATAAACTTTACAAAAATTAACTGAATTCCATGAAAGTTGGCATATTTGTAAAAACCTAACAGACCGAAAAAACGATGCAAAGCGTTGTCTGGCTGTCAAAATTTCTCATGCCCATACAAAATTTATGAAACCAACCGAAATAACGCGGCGTCAACGCTTTACAATTAAAAAATCTATTCTCAAATTTTTTCGATTCACTTTTAAAGCTTTTGCCGACATCCGGCCTATAATGCTTTTTTTTATTGAATTATAATTTGAATTACAGAATGGTGTTCTAAAACAAATTTATATTCCTATATGCAAGTTAAATAATTGATATACCCGTACCGTACCGCATCCATTATTTATAAAATACATATTTCTTGTCAGTGTTCAGTGGTATTTGAAAGTTTTTATGTTTATTGGCAAGCCACAAAACATTTTATCCAGTAGTGAAGTGTTGAAACACCATTTCAATAACTATTCGGAGCTTTGAAGAAATTAATATTATTCATTTGCGTTGGAACTGCTTTGCAAATAAAATACGGACTTGCAGAATTGTTATCGCTTAAGATATTAACAACCGCACCATCTACCATGTACAAAGCAAGTCGTATGAAACTACAAGAACAACCACATATAGTCTAGTTCATAATCTTCAATTGCAGGCAAAAAAAAAAGACGGTTATCATACGGCTCATAGCGCTCTAAATTGAACTTGCACTAACAGAGGTGACATTTTCGGCAGTCCGCACATGGCGATGATGCACAGGCCTGACCATATCTGTAACGATTCCAGTCTCTTTAAATTTCTTTATAATCTTGCCAATTCCTTGCCCAGTAAGTTATTTATGCCGACCATAATCACCACGTAATGCTCGTAAAGTGGGCACGATTGAACCAACACATTTGTACAGTATGTTTTAAATATTTTTACGCGTTCTTCGGTTGTTAAACGATCCTTATTCGTAAATGGCAAACGTTTCAGTAAATAAATGAGACTTCAGATGATAGATATTTAATAACTGACAGTCTTATCAGACCGCCGGTTTTGAAACGACGAAATGGATTACCCTATTTAAGAGGAGATGATTTCCGAAACTCGTTAATAATATTTTTTTTGCCAGATAACACCGAGTTGCTTTAGTATCTGAAGTGAAAAACAAACAAAAATTATTTTGCAAATTGGAGTGAGTTCCAAAACTTTTTCTTTGCATTCTGAAATGAGAAACAAAACTGTTTCCTTGCATGGAACAGAACAAAACTCGTCCCTTGCAGGCATATTCTGCCTATATTGTATTTTTTTAATTTGTTTGTGTCAACCTAATCAAAAGATACATTTTTGTTCGGGTGGAGGAGCAGTATTGGTCAACAGTAACTAGTGCAGCTCCCAAAAGCATTTTTAAAAAAGGGAAGACACTAGCAATGACTAAACCACGACGATTGCATTGTACTTTTAACTCAAAACCCGAAACGTTGACATTGACGTGGACAAACTGCTTCAAAAGCATGTTGGGGTAGACTGACGAGGAATAGAAATTTTGGATGCTTCGGAAGAAGAAAACGTGAACGATGAAGGAAATTACAATTTTGAAGAAAGAGAAGATTCAAGAATTTAAATTTTTCCTTTCAATGTTAAATCCAATTTTTAATATTAAGTTTTGTAACATAATATTTATTAAAAGGATTTTTTCATTTAACATTGATCAATCATCCTATTTTATACCCATCGACCGGAAAGTTAATTTCAAAACTGCTTTCTTACGGAGCACAATTCCCAAATTCGCTCTTGCAATATAAAATAAGATGCTGTCGCTATATATTTCAAGGAAAATAGTTTTTCTTGGGTGACGATGACTGAAGTAGTCTGACATTGACTACAAAACCAACATGTCAGCTTAATTTACAATTTTGTCTTTGGTTTAGTTTGTTTTTTTAGTAACTATAACTATTTAAAATTTAAAAATTTTAATTAATGCATAAAAAGTCTTGGGTTGGAGCACAGTTTCGAACTAAGTCATAAAACTGAAAAAAATGACTAAAAACAAATGTACAGAATTGAATCGTTGACGCCTCTGACTGACTCTGGCTGCAGCACTGCTATAAGCAAAAAAAAGTGCAAAAGTAAAGTTGTTGCAGCTTCATCAGCTCTCATCTCTCTCACTATCCCTTTCTCTTAGTTCCAACACAATGCATCGCATATGTAGGGATCATCCCCTGAGTGCTGGTCGAAGATAAAAATAATTCACTATATCCCAGTCCAAAAAAAAAACAAAAAAGATCACCTGAAAGTCACATTTTAATAAGCTAAACGTTTTTTAGATTTATGAAAAAATACTTCTGGTGCAAGTAGCGAGTGTTGGTACTCACCTCCTCATATGTATATAAATCAAAGTTGTCCTATGTTCGTCACTTTATACTCCAGAACCACTAAAGTGATTTACAAACCAATTAATGCATTCGAAAAGTCTAGGACCATGGCAGGAAATATATGCCTCTCCGAAACTATCCAAACGATTTTGATGAAATTTACATTGATATTTACATTGATAATTTACATTGATATAGATATGTGAAACTAAAAAGTCTTATAAGCTAGTTTACTATAAATAGTTTTTTATGATCTCTAAAGATATACGAAAACTTTATGAACGAGTATGTAATTATTTTTTCCATTATTCAACGTTAGTGAAAATTCATTACGATTAATTTATCTAGCTTTTATCTTAGGTTTTTTCAAGAATTTGGTTAAGGTCTACTGAAGATTTTGATATTAAAACCAAATGAAATGCTGCATATAGACCAGCATATATAGACCATATAACAAACATAGATAAATAATTGTTTATGAACGAGTCTGATATAAAAATAAATAATAAAATTTTTTAATAACTTCTCGATTTATATTGCATGTCAACACATTATTACAGCCAAAAATATTCTTTAAGAAAACAAGATTGTGAAAAACAAGTAAGTTAAGGTCGAGGTTGAGATTCCTTGAGGGGCCTTTCTTTGACAACTTGGGCTGCGCTCTCGGTTGGATCTAACGTATTTAGTGAGGTAAGCGAACGCCACAGTGTGGCTATGACGGTTTCTAAGGGGCTAAAGTAACAAAATGGCACCTACGGTCCTACTTGATTCACCCTATCTTGGTCGACTACCCACTAGCATATCAAAGAATGTTATTATAAAATATTGTAATTTTGTTTATTATTTCATAGTATGTTGATTATTGAAATTCCCTTGGCTTCTTATATGTGGCAAAGTTACATTTTTCTCATCTTTTCTTATTCGTATCTGCATTAAAACAAGCACTTCTTCCCATCAAAAAGATTCAGTGCAAATTATTCAGTTAGTTTGACTGCTTTACAATTATCATTGAAAATGCAATATGTTTGCGTTCTCATACGAGTAATTATCGATTAAGAATTCCCATTATGCACATGCTCCTGAATACAATACCATTTTTTGTGGTTTGAACTGAAGCAACGAGTAGTAAAGAGAACCACTACAGTAAAGTACCCCCAATCACTGGCGGTTTTCACTCTTGATTGCAGATTTACAATTGTTGTTTTTCTACAAAAATTTTGGGTTACGTGGCTATTTTATCTAAATTGAAAGCAAATGCATTGAAAAGAAAGAAGTGACGTAGTGGCCACTTAATTTTATTCAGCAAACTTTTGGATATACGCAAAAAAATGCCTCTAACTACAAAACTAAAAGTTGTCATTCAATTCATATTAATACATTTTTTATTGTATTTGATATTTATACAAGATAAACAAGGTTTACAAAGAAATTTTATAACGAAACGACGAAAACCGCTACATTGTCACATTTTAAAGGAATTCCACTACGAAGCTTTACAATGCTTGAAAAGCATAGGGAAGTTAAATTATAGAAGGGATAACAAATGCAGCCGAACAAAGAAAAATATGTAGGATACACTGTAATGGCGTTTTCATTTCAACCAAAAAAATGTGTAATTTTTTTAAAACGTGCAGTTTGGCGTTTATTTCTTAAAAATGTTTTGCTCTTAGAAAGAGCTTTATGTTTTATTAAACAAAATCACAAGTGGTAATAAGCGTGTGGCCTGAAAAAATTCGAAAATAAATTGTTTCTTCGAAATAAATTTTAAACTAATCAGCTCACCTCAATAATAAATATCAATTGATGTTAATTTTACTAAAATCGGGTAATTCTTTCGAGAGATATCGTTGACAAAACATTTGAATAAATTTTTTTCTTTCTAAAAAGACCAAAAGTCTTCGTCAAATCGATTTTTATAGACTTAAGAAATGCATCGGATGTCGCAAATTTGACAAAAACCTAGAGATACAGATGTCGAACATTTTTTTCAAATGGATTTTCGATACGCATTAATTTTCCTGGACTTAAAAACCCTATCAAGTGCTGCAAACTTACTTTAAATGAGTTAAACTTAGCGGAAACTTACAGAGGATGGCCTGCAAGGACAATCGATTCCCATATTTTTTTTATAAAATGTGAGTTTTTCTTTATTTGAAAACAAGTCAATAAAAAACAGATTTAAAAACTGCAAATATTACGTCATTTGATATCGGCAAAATTTTTCATATTATTTACATACATATGTTGTAAGTGTTGACTTTTCTAAGCATTCCAAACTTTTTCTGACGTTTCTTGGTGTCTACGCGAATGTGTAATACACTACCCTTCTTCATCTATATATCAGCACCGAAGCAAAACCACAAACAAATTGGCACCCTTTAGCTTAAAAAGTAACCATCACAATTGGTTTGCAAAAAGAAAATAACACACACTGATACCATAGTTGGTAGGCATCTTAATTGCCTAATGTTAATGTTAATGTGAACTACTGCCATTTGTACACCGTTTTGTTAATTCACGACACACGAAACAAACAAAAAGTAACAACCAATAACAACAAACTGAAACAATCAGAATGTAGTACCAATACTCCAGTTGGTTTTAGTCTAATGAAATTTTAATTCAATTTCATTTCATTTCAGTTGTTCAACGCTGAAGCATTTGTCTTGAAAAATGACAGAAGTCGACATGGAATGACTGAAAAGGTCACGATATCTTTTAAGTAATCGTATGCTTACTCAGCTCTTTATTGTATGTATTATATATGCCTAAACTTCTAATACATATACAAAAACTCGTGTCAGGATGTTTGTTGCCGCGCTCTTCCGATTTTAATTACCTTTTTTGTGTATTTAGAAAATATGAGAATAAAAGGTAAACTATTTTTCACCCTCGTACTCCCAAACTAAGATCTGGTAATGAAGACAGAAGATATATACAGGGTGTCCGCCGGGGAGGTATACTACTTTTTTTTGCCGCCATTTTGGTAAACATTAGTCAACAGTTCATATTTGGCAGTCGTGAAGTAGACACGTGGCAAATTTTTTATGGAAAAATATTCGATAAACCAACGTGTTTTAATCGTTAAAAAATTTTATCAAAATCAAACATCGATTACTGTGACGATGAGAAAGTTACGTGAAATTTTTGGGAGAAACAACGTGCCAACAAAACGCACTATTTATCGTGTAGTGAGTGATTTCAAAGAAAGAGGGTCTGTAGGTGATAGGCCCACGCATGGACCACAAAGAACTGCAAGATCGGCTGAAAACCTTACTGCTGCTCAAGAAATTGTTCAAAACAATCCATCAACCTAAATTCGACGCCGTGCTCAGGAGCTTGGTCTTCAAAGAACAACTTCGGCCACAATTTTGCTCAAGTATTTGCATTTGTTTCTATTTAAGATTCAGTTGACAGCTTCTTCCACAAGACCATTTACTCCGCCGTACATATGCCAATAGAATGTTACGGCTCGCCCATGACAACCCCGATTTTGATGAAAAAACCATAATGAATGACGAGGCACATTTTCATTTGAATGGATATATGAATAAGCAGAATAGTCGGTCTTTGAAAATGAAAACGTCGTAAAGGTAACTGTGAATGGGGAGCGATATCGTGATATGATTGGAAACTTTTTAACGCCACAACTGCATGCTTTGGGCTTGATTAACATGTGGTATCAACAAGACGGTGCCACATCGCATACAGCCAGGATTACAATGGAATTACTGCGAGACCTCTTTCCACAAACAAGTTATTTCAAGAAATAGTGATGTTCAGTGGCCTAATACATTTCTAATACATTGGCATAAATTTTATATTTGCCCGAACATATGATTGTCATTGCTGATGGATAAACTTAAGTTTTATGTGAATCCCTGAATAGTTTGTTTTAATATTTGTATATTTTAAATAATTGTGTTTCGTGCATTATTAATGTGTCCAATTATGTTACGAAAACATTGGATATTTAAGTGAAATTGAAAGATAAATATATTGCGCTAATTAATTATATAAATTTCTTTAATCATATTGCATTGGCATCTTTTTTCGTTTTATGTATTCTGGAACTTCTGCAGCAGGTTCTCGTCCAAGAGGAAGTAACTATCGGCGTCGAAAAAATCGAGCTTTACCAGTCGACGTTGAGCCAACTTTGGCCAAGAGCAGGCGCAACTTACCAGCATGGACTGTATCTGACTGTTTCAGTTTACAGAAGACGGCCCACTCCAAGGTTCTGAAGGATATTTCTATTTTATACATTTCTTTTTTATATACATATGTACATATACATTAGAATAGTGAAATAATATCAATATAAAGAATTGAAATAAATACTATTTCATTTCAATTGGGATATTTGTCAACAGTTACCGATATATCCATCAACGCTGACCGGGATAACAGGTTGTAGAAACAGAGATTTTATTATTATTAAATCATCTCTAACTACTAAATCATGGCAACATTTCTGCAACCTTTTTAAAGAGCTTCGAATTAAGCATATTAATTCTAGTACGATTTCTTTGTTTTGTTTTAATTATTGTCAGATTATTTTTTAATGTTTCAAAATGATTTCATGGATTCCAAAGGCTAAATTTAAAAAAAAATTTAAAAAAATGTAACATTTTTCAAGCCAAATTTAAAATCCACAAAGACTAAAAATGCTACGAAGCTAAAACGTAAATTTCAAAAAAAAAAAATGGTAAATCTAGCCTCGAAAAGGCAAACTGGCATCACTGGTCTTTATGGGCTACTTTAAAGTATGTCATAAATCATTAGAAAAGTTTTGTTGGGTTATTTTCCCCAATGACATGTTAAGATTGTTTCACACATACAACGAAAACAAATAATTCACACCATATAGGTATATGACATACGTGTACCTAGTGTGTATTAAAATAATTTTACAGCACATTAACAAGGATATTCTATTTTTATTAACAAGCTTGAACAATATTTGCATTTTAGTACAACAAATCACTTGGGTTAAAAAGAACACAAACAAGAATGAACGGAAATAATTTTCATTTATTCTATTTTTTTAAGCATTATTTAGCTTTAATTTTTTTTTTAAAACCACAAAACCATTCATAAAATTAAAATTTTTTTCTAAACATATACTTTTCTTCACGTTACGTTAGTCAGAAAACATAAGTCCGGTCCAACTGCGTTCTCAAAATTCTATTTGTGTTACCTGTTGGAGATAGATAACAGTTAAGAGAACAATTGAAAGATGAACAAGAGAAACTAAGAGAGTTCTCTGCTATCTGAAAGCATATTTGCTGCGCCACTGCTGTCTTATGTTGACATATTAATGTTTAAGTTAAAGAAAATCCATTTTGTTAACTGTTTTTTTATACACTAATAGTTGGCCCGCCCACGCGTTTCTTATATGTCGTTCATTAAAATCGGTTAGTTAGTTTCAGAGATGCGGAAGTAGCCCCCTACCAATCGTCGTGGTCTTATCTTTGAAAAAATATATAGTCTATGTGTACATCTATACCCAGACCTATCTACCGAGTTCTTAACGCTATAGATACAATTTCAGCCCTGTGGATCTATGAATGGGAGTGCCACTGGCAAAAAAAAGGTCATCTTAATGCCCCTGTTATTTAATTAATCTCACGTATACCGAATATCAGCGCTTTAGCTATAATAAAAATGTCCGAAGCAAAAAAAATTTACTATCAAGCCATTCAGACTAAAATGAGAAGCCAAGCCTCCGAATGGAGATGTGCAACGGGAAGTCCGTAAAGGAGAGTGCTATTGTGGCCAGGGCTCTCTGAAGACCAGGCCTCCCATAGGCTTCAAGGCGGTTCAGGGGTACGTTCTGCATTTCCCGGTACTTCCAACACACGCAGATCGATGAATCTTACAACGACCCTACCGAACAGAGGACAGTTCGTAATCTTTGAATTTCTCCGAGGAATCTCAATGTTAAATCAAAAACCTCTGCCCACCCATTCGACCCACCCGACCCTGGGACGACTAATGTTGGTGTGGTACCCTGTTATGGAAGTTAGAGTCAAGATTAAATTCAATTAGAGACTCAAAACCTTCGTTGATCTGACTGCATCCGAAAATGGTGGTTGGCACGCAGCCCTTCAGAACGACATATCTCCTGGAGACCTTCACAGGAGGCGAGGACTGATCGTGTGCTTTGTAGTAGCATCAGCTTCCCAGCGGTTCAATTCGAAACGCCACGAGATCATCTGGACACCTCACTGTGTGCCCCGTCGATTGCGCAGGTGGATGGAGCCTGAGTTCCTTCTCGAACCATTTTTTTGGCCGCATGCTCGATTACGTTCTGCGGTCGATTGCGCTTGGAAGAAGCAGCGTTTTGCATCTGATGCTGTCGCTTTGGAGCCTGTTATTGCTGGTGCTGCGACCTGGGCCGTTCGGATACGTACTTCTCTTAGTCTTAAACTACGCCTTCGTACCTTGTCCTGTCCCCGGCATCGCGTTCATTAACCGTACCATCGCGCTCATTCGCGGCAATCTTTACCACCATGCACAGCGCTCTTTCGTACTGCGGCTTCAACAGCGATCCCAAGGACTTCCTTTACTTCGTCGTGGTCGCTACAGCCTCCTTGTCCGATTCGAGATTTTGGGTGGGAGTGACGGACGGTTGGATCTGACGGGCGGGATGCTGTTCCTAGTCTTTGTGAAATACTTTATATTTGCGATGAAAGTCGGCAGGGGTTCGCGTGGTTCTAAGTGCGTCTAACTTATTTTACAATGGTTTTGACATCATTCGGAAAAAATTAGAGGGTATGCACTAAATAATTAAAGGGTGTCTGGTGGCAAATTTATATTTTTAAATACGATTGTTTCAAAAAGTAATAAACGGTGCGGACGGAGGGTGGCGCCGTTAAAATTATCGATTGTGCGGATTTGTCAGTCACGATGTCGCAGTGGTCGAGTGAACATCGCGCGTTCGCTGTGGAGTCATTTTTTAAGAGTAATGATTCTTACGTAATTGCTTGACGACAATTTTGTTCAAAGTTCGGTATTCGGCGAACAAGTGACGGACCGAATACATTGAACTGGTTGAAAGCAGTGTACGTGAAAATCCGCGACTTTCAATACGGAAAAGAGCAGCCTCACTGGGACTTTCAAGAGCGATTATTCATGAAATTTTAAAAAATAAAATCCGCATTTCCATTCTATCGTTCAATGCTCTAAATAAAAATTTGTGTCAATTATTACGTTTTTTATTTAAGTTTGAAAATATAAATTTGCTACCAGACATCCTTTACTAGGAGTACATACATATGTATGTCTCAAATGTTCGCCAATGCCAATTGATTACTCTCATGCAACCCAGTGGCCTTTGCATAATTATTCCATTTTCCTCTATATTAACGTTTTGCGCGTTAGTAGTATTTTGTTTTTGCTGCATTTTAAAATTCTGTACGTCTTTAGGATTTATTATCATTTATTTTGCATCATTTACATCAGTCCCTATATTTTTAGTTTTATTTCTTGTGAATACATTTCATTCATTTAGGGTTGAATGACATTTCAGCACGCGTGCCTTACTGCGTTGCGGTTTCCTTATTTTTTAATTTACTTTACCCAATATTTAATGAAGTATAAATGTAACGAATGTAAATTTCTTTAAGATTTCTTTACTTCAAAAATAATTTAAAACATAGAATATTTTAGTTAGTCGATGGGTAATTTGGCAATTCTCTGGTGTTTTTCAAGGAAAAATATCTTTTCGTCATGAAAACGTTTAAGTTCTCAAATTGTGAACTTTCAGCAGTTTTTTTTTATTTATCAATTTGATATTCTTTCAAAGGACTTAGTTCTTTCGAGGTCCTGTTTTAGTGGCCACAACCATTCCATCAAAAATTCTCTTAATGTTCGTTATCCATTGAAGTTGAAATGATGGTGTGGTATTACGCAGCCCCATTTATAAATTATAATATAACGTTACTACTATTCATTGCCATGACAGAAGGCCACTTTGCCTTTGAAATATCCAAATTTGTACAAGTTTGAAACTTTTCTTGTATTTCTATTCAATTTGAAAAACATGCTTGAACAAGATTTTCGCACACAAACAACAGGTAAAGTAGCAAACAAATTGTATTTTTTACGAGCGATATAAAAACGAATTTAATTAGTTTGACGTGAACCAAAATCACTGAAAAAGCTGTAAATTTCGAAATAAAAAATACTCATAAATATTAATTTTTCGTACAAAACTTTTTGAAAACGTAACGCATTAAAGCCAATAAAATGCTCATTAAAACTTGATATTCCACTTACGTTAATGTGTTGCGTCCTCTTGTTTCTGTTTCTGTTTTTTTATTATTCTGATTGGAGTAGGACATCTACACGGACTACTATTCTAGTATAGGAGGTTTATATGAAATCTAAATGTATAATAAGTTTAGTTTCCACGTATTAAGTTTTTTTTTTTGTACCTGCGTAGCCTAGTGCATGAGCAATTAGACTTATCAATCTGGAGGTGCGGGTTCGATTTCCCCCTAAACTTTGGATGTATCTTGTGGTTGCACAATGGGCCTAAGCTCTGACCTAAGTGGGGCGTTCTTCTTCGGGGAGGGTCCGCTACCTAACATAACCTAAAAATGGAAAAAGATAGTATATAGCGCGAAGCTGCATATAAGGAGAGTTTTTCCTCTACAAAACATTGGTAAAAAATTTTGGAAAAATATCTCCCTATCTGCAAAAATATCGGCTATAAGTACAAGAAACCAAATCAAAATGAAGTGTTTCGCTGTTTTATCGATATTGCATTGGAATATGCGATAATGATATCAGTGAACTTGTTCCCGTAACTCGAACATTTCTGCGTACGACATAAGTCTTCCCTGTCAATTGAATTGTTGGAAAATGTAAAGGCCGGGTCACATAGAATCCGTCATCCGTCATACTTTGCCTTTTTCAACTGACAAGTAATTTGAAATACAAGTTTTCCTAATGAGAATAAAAAACTAAAAATAGAAATGTGAGTATGTTATAAAAGTAAACTCATGGATTGTTATGTTTTTGTTTATAGATTTTTTGGTTTGTATGTTTAATATTCAACAATTCTCGTTTGATTAATTGAATTTTAAACATATAGATCTTGGGTTTATATTCAGAAGTTGGGAAAAATCCACTGATGAGCTAAGTAAGCGTTAGCGAAATAGTACTATATGGATATGCTTTCCTCCTCAATTTTTGAGTTACTTTTGTAATAAAATGCTTTATGATATTTTTCATACTGTATGAGAATATCATAAAGTATATAATAATAAATTTCACATATAGTTTATAAGGGAAAAAGCACGATTGGAATCATATGTAAGAACTGAATAAATTTATATTAAAAATCTTAAGTCCAAATTTTGTCCTTTCAACAAACGACAAGACGTTATCAGGACGTATAGTTTTTCACCATATTTCTATTCATAGAGTAAAATATAGCCTGGTCATATTTTCTTTTCTTGGACGTTATGATAGCGCCACGATAGCAGCACCGTGGCACTACGTTAGCATTTCTGCAGGCGATAAGTTCTGTCTCCACCATTTTTCCTGCTTCCTACTTACTTCTGCTGCTCAGAATCTTTCTCAACTATTGAGCATCTTTCTTTCGTTGTTTCATTTATGAAATCCTTACACATCTTTCAAGTATGCGAATACAGTAGTCGCACTAGTATATGTATATTTTACGATACTCTGATATAAAGCGAAAAGCAATAATTCTCTCTGTCTTAATGTAATGTTTTACATCAGTTTTAGTATTTTGAAAAATGTTGGAGCAGCGTAGAGAATTTGCGAGAGCAATTATATTATTGTTCGTATCGCTTTATCACGAATTTTAAGCACGTGATGTCCAAAACTCAATTGAAGGCACTTATGCACCAAAATAGCACACACTACATTTAAATGGTATAGTCTAGTCAAAGACTACCCATAATCAAGTCATAGACCTTGCATAGTCTTGTCGTATTCTAGTTTTCTTTTATACAAGAACGCACCATCAGGTACTGGCAACAGAAATTCCTCCTAATTCCAAACCGATACCACTTTTGTATATCATCACGCACATATGTCCTTGGCTCGTTAGTTTTACTGCTCGAAGCTCTCCTGCAGTCATCAAAAATTTTTCTGCTCTGCATCGTCGTTTTTTTTAAGCGAAGCAAAAGTCAGGCAATGATTGCCTACTACTTATTGTTAACTCCTATGAACGTGATAAAGATTACAGGTGATGAAGGGACAGATAGAAGAAAGCTTAATTATTTTTACAATACTGCTTTTGCTCGCTTTAGATTTCATAGCAGTGTTGCAGAGCCTCTAATATCAAGTAAATCCATTAAATTTTTGCCGGTACTCTTCAGTGGCCAGTGACTATGCCTTCGCCACTAAAACCTTCCGACAACAACTGACACAAAGACACACTAAAGCACATTATAAATAAAAAAAAGTCGGCGAAGTAAAGCAAAAAAAAAAATATCTCTCCTTAAGCTTAAGAAATTAGAGCGTCTCTCCATTCCCGCTTTTTCAACTTCTTCCCAGCATTCTGGCCATCTCCAGTTTCATTCTTTGTTGAATTATATTGAATGATATTGCACGTGCAAAAGTAGTTTTAAAAATATATTTTCTTATTTATTATCCCATAGCACATTTTTAGTGAGCTCATATTACACTTGGGGTTTGTAATTGAAAGCAAAATAGAAATTATGAAAGCAGAAGAAATATGAATAAGGAAATGGCACAGGAACTAACCGGAAGCATTCAATCAAATGGAACAGTTTTTACACTTTTGCTGGCAACTTGAGGTTTCCTATACTAAAGTATTGCAATCAATTTCTACAAGCTTATTCCCCAACATATTAGCAAAAAGTTTCTTCAAATATAATGACAAACACTTACAGAAAACGGTTGGCATTAATACTTATATGGCATATAATTACAATAATTGAGTTAATAAATATACTCGTATGTATATTTAAAATACTACATTAAGGTATGTACACACGATTGTCATTTACTACAATATTGACAGAAAAATTGTTACAAAATGTGCAACAACCGTGTGAACTCACAATTTTTGTGTGGCAACATCGTAACAAAATGTATTGTCGGTGCATTGTATGCCAATAATATTGTCCCAATTCTGACAATCGTGAGAACACCCTTCATTTCCATTGACACACAATTTACAGTCATTTGTCATTGTCGCATGTGCTTCATTTAGTGCACCGTACAACAACACCATTGGCAGATAAATAATTCTGTTGGCAATGCTGCTCATAAATATTTAGATACAATGTTAAAAGTCGGACCTGGCAACGTTTGCCATACAATAATCTGACAACCGTGTGAACAGACAATTATTATTGGCAAAAATTTGTGTCGCAGAAGTGTGTGCCAATGAAATTGTATGGGTTTCTTTCAATAGTGTGAACAGACAAATTACCAGATGGTAAAAATATTTAATTGTGAGTGCATTGCCACCATATTGCCGTATCCTACAATATTGTACAATCTGACAATCGTGTGAACATAGATTCATATGAAATTGGTTAAATAGAGCCCGTATGTACATAAATATTTCGATAAAGTAGAGAAGAAATCGTTTCATTTGGATTCTGTTATAATGCTGCAAACTCATATTTTCATTTAGAGTACACATGGCGCGTAGTCAGCCCACCAGAAACGAATAGTGTTGTTGCACGCATGCCATACAGTTAACTGTTTAAATAATACTTTCTCGCATACTTGTAAATTGCTATTTAACATTTTTCAATTCTTTGATTTTCTTTCCTTTGAAGTTCATACGATTTTATCTTTTGCTCAGTTACTTTTTTGCAGTCAAGGTGGTAAAAAGCAATTCGAAAGGTTTCTTGACATCAATAACTCCTCTAGTAGCAACTACTTTACGTATAAGTGCTTTTCACATTTCTTCATCTTTAAAGGATTATTATTCGTATTGATTTTTTATTAGGTGCAACCGTGTGAAATCGAAAGTTGAATGAAATATCAAGTGGTCTAAGCTTTGTGCTTTATGTTCTCATGCAAAATTTTCCACATGTAAAATAAGGGAGTACTCTCCAGGCAAGAATGGGATATTCTATTCGCAATTAGGATTAGAATAATTACATTCTTTTTACATTTTATGTACATATATGGAGTTTCTTTTTGTCTTCTTCCAGCATATATTTATTAAAGATTTTTAGTTTCAGGCAAATGGTGAACAGAAGAGTGCGAAGATTATTACTGGTAACACTATTGACTCACTTCAATATAGCCGTTATTTAGGGAGTGTCTTGTTCTTTTATCACTACTTGAATGAAATGCGCTTTAATTATATCAGTGAACTCATTGCTTTAGTGGTTGATTGTATCCAACCACGTATTTCTGAAGAAGAATTCGTTAAAGGAATACTCAACCTGTTCCATTCATATGTTTAATTAACTGTTACCAGAATTCTTACAGTCAACTGCACTGTTGGAAAGTTCAAGTCCACAAACACTTCTACTCCCTTATTCTTGTTCTACTTTCTAAAACTAATTTTTCTTTTTCATACCCTCTAATTAAAAGTGTTTTGAATATATAAATTATACTGCTCTTGATATTTCATGAGAAGAAGATTCGTAAACTGTTGTATTTGTTTATTTTTTTTAATAATTAAAATACTTATTCTTTACTATTCTTTATTCTTTATCCTTATTTATTTTTTAAATACTCTTGCCTTCACCTCGAAATCAGAAAAGTAATAAAACTTTACAAATGATTGCAAAAGAAAATAGAACAAACCATTGAAAACAGATATCGTATTCTCTTTCTACCCCGCTCTCTTCTCTACACGGTTCTCTTCACTATACCGCTCACCAAGAAAAAGAATATCAAGTAGTATAATCACGAATTTAATTCTTTACCTAACATTGCCTGCGAAGTGCTCTATTAGTTTTAGATTTGAAAAAAAATATTAAACCTATATGTTCTCCTAGATCCTGATTAACATATTTCATCAAAACCGGTTGGAGAATTTTTGCGAGTTAGACAGAGCCACCAACCCTCCTAGTGGTCCAAGCTTTAAAATAAAATTTTGTTCTTTTAAGATGCAGATCTATTTATGTTTAAAATTTCACCGAAATGAGTTAAGGCGTTTATCCGTTAAAGCGTGACAAACAAAGCTCCTTTCCTAGAAAACGATATTACGGATAAACGGTATGGGTACGGATAAACCATCCTATTCTAAGTACTTTAAATGAACATTATATAGATTCGCTGGGTCCGGAAATAGCCTCTTGCAAACATATAAACATTACCTAATTATAATCTATTTTCCGTATTCTTAAAAATTGTTTTTGATTTATAGAAGTTCTATTGATTGAATTTTGTATGGAAATTTGTCTATTAAACCTTTTGTCAACTCAATTATTTTGTATTTTGAATACGGCTGTGAATATGTAAAACAAAGTCGTGTTTGTTTGAACACTTATAACTCTAGAACGGCTGAACCAATTTTCACAGATATTAGCACAGATATGAAATGAAAGCTATAATGATTTCAAAAACTCCCATTGGGAGATGCCACGCCATACAAAATAAATATTTATTAGATTATATCTCAAAAACGGTAACAGTAAGACCCTCCGCATTTGGAACAGATTGCTAGATTGCTAGCCAATGTAAATCATCGGTCATAAAGTAGAGCTAAAGTAAACATTTATTTTTATAAATTTTGAGAACGGTTAACTCTAGAGTTGTTAAATTATATCTGAATGACTTGGTAGTCGATAAAAATCATCAGTCTAATAGCAGACAGTATTTTACAAGTAGGCGTGGTACCTCCCATACAAAGTTAATATATTTTTTCGAAGAGTCCGCCAATGCTTAAGGAAATAAAAATTTAAAAAATTGCGCAGAAAATTTAAAAATTTCAGAAAACTTAAGGACTATTATCCAGTTTTCAGTTCGGATTTAAGAAGTGTGGTCCTTGGAAACCTTACTTTATATACTAAATTGTTAACCCAATTTTGAGTTGGGCATAAGGAAGATTGGCGAGTCCTCTGGTCTTCATATGGATTAAATGATCGTATAAATTGGACCTTAGTTGAAATCGCATTCCCGATTTCAGGTTTTAGAGGTTGCTCTACGTTTTTTAATTGCACCGGTTTACCAATTTTTTTTGATTTTCTTTTTTTGTGATTTTCATTGAAAGAAATTTTTCGTGTGTTGAAATTGTATTTAAATTGTATGCTATATGGTTTCGATCTTTCTAATTTAATCCATTTTATCTTCAACCAGTTAATTGCTACTCCTGAATTGGTTTTCTTTCTTACATATTAAAAACAAATCTCGACGGTGACGTCCAGTAAAAATAATTTGAACTGTCAAGCAGACCTTATATATTTAGATCATGGCTTTGCAATTGTAAAATCCTATTTGACAGCGCGTAAAGAAGGGAAGTTGGCTGCAAAAAAAAATTAAATTGTTGAAAAGTAATGACAATTTAGTTGTTTTCAGGTCAATTTCGTGATTTATCTCTATTTCTTATTTCTATTTAGAGTTTTTTATTAATCAAAGTGGATAAACAGTACTGCTACTGGCGCAACGTTAACACTATAAATTAGGTTACTCATTTCAGCGTAAAGCTAAGCGCTGTATTACGTTGCGCTTTGCGTCCTAATTTATGTTGGAGTGTACATACATATACATATGTGTTTGTTACCGGGTAACAAGTGTAAAGTAAATAAAAGCAACCAACAACAAGTTGACACAAAATTTAAGTTCACTTTGTAGTACAATTACAATGAAATTAGAAATCATAATTTGAGAAAAAAATCATCATTCTGGCAACGCTGCAAACGAGTATAATGTAAACAAAGTGAGGGTGGCGATGGCACGATGGATGGTAGTCTGCACGTTGACTACACAACCAAAAAACAGACCTGTTTCCACCAGTTTCAGACAAAAATTTAAAAAAAATAAAATTAAACATCTCGCATTTTTCTGATGTGCAATTAGTGTGTATTTGTGTGTCAGTTGTTGTCGGAAGGTTTCAGTGGCGAAGGCATAGTCACTGGTCACTGAACAATACCGGCTTCAGCTGATAGCAATCCACAATCACATCAGAACGTCCTCCTTCGTCGGTATTGTGTAGCACCGGCGAAGTAAAATAATAATAAAAATGGCTACTAAACAGAAGCTTCAGCACTGCTACGAGTATAAAAACAAAAGAACGTGCGAAAGCAGAGCTGCAAAATAATTAATTAAGCTTCACCTCCTGTCGTTTCTTCTACTATCCCTTTCCTATAGTTCCCAGCACAATGCTTCGCATGTGTAGGAGTCATCTACTGAGTGCTGGTCCTAAATAAAACAAAAAAAAAAGTATAAAATACGGTGAAATAAGTATCCTAAATTAGAGCGTTAACCTTGCGCCAGAAACAGTAATGTGTACTCACTTTGATTAATAAAAAACTCCAAATAGAGATAAAGACACTAAATTGACATGAAAGTAGCTAAAGTTACATTACTTAACACCATTTGTTAAAGCGCCTGACACACGCATCAGTATTCAGCTTCAATATTTGTCTTTGGGTTAGTACATATATTGAAGCCTCTGACCAAGTTTTGTCGAACGATTGTAATGTTTTTGTTATTGTTATTGTTACCTAGTATTTCTAAGAAAAAATTTTTAGGGAGATGATTCCAGTGACACAGGTGTATTGTTTAGTTTTAAAAAATTTAAACAAACATGTGAAGTTACGCTAGAGTAAACCAATGCGTTTAATTAAAGTGGAGTTAATTGGAATAGCTTTTGTAAAAATTCAAATAATATTCAAAACCTATACCAATTTTTTATATTTTTTAATGGAAAATATTTAAATAGTGGAAAAACAAAAAAATGTTTAAAGAATTCACTGCTAATAACAATATTGAGAAATTTTTGAAAAGTGGAGTTAGACCTTTTAGCTAATGACATATCCATATATTAATAGAATTTTATTTATTTCACTTAGTGCTCAATCCAAGAACTCCTAAGTATTTAAAGTACAAAATAAAAGTGTTGTTACATTCTAAAATTATTCTACCCAGTGAAATTTTTACTACATACATCTTCGATTTGAGACCAATGACAATGTAAGCAAGACTCATCCAATGTCTGTATACAATTTCTATTTACATTTACACAGCGATGGCCTAGGCTGTAAGATTTATCCAACACCATATACATTGTAAGCGAAAGTTGGATGGGTCCAACACAATATACATTGTAAGCGAAGGTTGGATGGGTACAACACAACACACATTGTAAGCGAAGGTTGGATGGGTCCAACACAATATACATTGTAAGCGAAGGTGGGATGGGTCCAACTATTATGGTGAATTCGGAGTGCAATAAGATGTATCTGAATGCCATTGATTTTGGAATGAATTTTAACTATTGCATAATTAAATTAGGAACTTCATTTTTTTCAATATTTTAATTTTTTATTGTTATATTTATATTAAATTAATTGTTATAATATGAGAAATAAAAAATAATTAATTAATTATAAAAGTTAAAGAAAATAATTGATAAAGTAATACATATGTATAAGTAAGTGTGAAATTTTGACAAAACACTTTAATTAAAATTTCCAAACTTTTCAAGAGAGCAAACATAGAACAAAATGTTGAAAATTCAAATTATACTAAACGAAGCGTCTTTAAAATTTGTATTTATGACATGTAGATTATTTAGTTTTTCCCCATTTTTCTATTGTACGAAAGTTTGCGGAAGTGCCTGGCTTTATGCACTTTGAAACAGTGTCTAATGTTTGTTTGGTAATCTTTTTCATTTGATCCTTCGCCCTTGGCAGCTTCTGAATTAAAGGATAGAGAATAAATAAATAACATTGTTTAGTATGACAATTTATTGTAAATATAATATTGTGAATTTACCGAAAATGGCCATATTTAAAAGTTTAAAATCTTTAAATGCTTTCTTATTTTGCGTCCCGTCATAATTATACGCTAATATAATAGGCATGTCAACACTTCACTTTTAAAAACACTTATGAACTTGATACAAATTTTACTTTGGAATAATCATAAAAATGAAAAAGAAAGAATAACGGAAAAATTACTTCAGAAAAAAGAACAAAATTCATAATTAAAACGAAATGACGTCATTTTGTACAATATGATACATTACAAAGCAGATGGTAATGCGATGCAAAATTTTTATTTGTGTTTGTTTTGGTCTTCATTTCTAATAAACATTTAACTTTACAATTGGATGGGAAAAAGACAAATCCGAATCAGATGCGAGTTGTAAGGGCTTAACTATTTTCGTTTTATATTCCCTATTGACATAATATTATACAATCGGATGCTTTCAGTTTGTAATGAGTAACCGGACTGCTGGGTACTTTTATTTAAAGAATCAGAAGTTCTAGACGACTCAAATGAGAGAGAGAGAGACACGCATTATCAAGTGGTTCATGAATTGAAATAATTCCATGGGAAAATAAATATCATACTAGTCAATTATTCAAGGTCAAGTACTATTGGCAAATATTTTCCCACACAAAAAATCGAGGGGGAACACACACACGTACATACATTTGGTTCACTTCTATTAATAATTTATAGTTTTAAGTATTGTTAAAAGTCGACTGTTATATGACCTGCTGTCTTAAACGAAAAATATTTCCCACGACAAAAGTGAAGTGGGCCAAGTATATATGTATGTGGTGCCTTTCCACAACAAAAGTGTTGTGTTCACTGTCACACTCATGTGTGGCAACGTAAACCAAAAATAAACAAATACACATTGGGTTTTAGTGACACTTGATACCCCTTTATTAATGTACATGCCTTTAAAGTAATGAATACATGAACAATGTGTTGTGTAAAAGAGTTAAATCGTAGTGTGCTACACCTCCATTCTTCGTAAGAATATTCATATAACTTTTGTTTTATGGACATTCTTTTATGATATTGCAATAACGATATTATGTTATATAATTTTTAAAGATAACATTCTCAAATTATTATTATTAAATTATGTGATTTTTTTTTTGAGTTATCTTAAAATTATTACTTTTTATTAAATTATTTTTTTTAAATGTAAAAGTTCTTATATTTTATTGTTATTTTAATGATACTGTAGCTACAATATTTATTTTATTTATTAGTATGTAACTTAAGTCTATTTTTATGTACTATTTGCTGTTTATTAGTTTATGTTACGTTATTTCTTATGTCTACTTTCCTAACTCGACAAGGTCCCTTATACTGGGTTTCTAGTTTATGTCCTGTTTCATTTTTGATTAAGACTAAATCTCCTTTTTTAAAATTATATTCTAATCTATTCTTATCATAATTTAACTTTTGTTTTAACTTATTCCAATCTAATAATTTTCTTGCTCTACTGAATGCTATTTCAAATCTAAATTTCGCCTCTTTGTCGTAATCATCCATATTATATAACGGCGTAATTCTATCTAGCTCATTAAATTGTTCAAATGTACTTCGAATTTTCGAAAAAAAATTAATTCATAAGGACCGTAGTTATGTATGGTTCCCATATCCGAAATGAACGTTTTCATTGGACTATAAGTAAGTATGAAATTTTCAACTATCGCCTTAGCGATTTTCCTGCGTTTTTGTCTAGTATTGGTATTGTTACCAAATATTTATTTAAATCACATAATAAAGTTATTGCTTATTCATTTCCGTATAACGATTTCCGGAATGATCCTACAGTATCCACGCACACCTTATCAAATGCCCTATTAGGAGTCCCCGTAATAGTCATAGGACTCCTCAAATGTTTCGTGGTTTTAGCCAATTGGCATTGGTGACATGTTTTTACGTATTTGAATATATCCCTTGCCATATTTTTCCAAAAATAATATCTCTTTATCTTTTCCTTGTTCTATATATTCCACAATGTTTTCCTTCAATGGTATCATCGTGATATTTAAGCATAATGTCAAGACTTGCCTTGGCATTCTTACTATTAATTTGGGTCACCTCATTTAGTAGCGCTACTTTGATTTTCTTCAATATGTTATTGCCCATATTTTTAGATTCATTAATAGAGATAAATTCGTAAATTTTCTCAATAGGTGCCACTTGTAATTTATATATGTATGTCATGTTCACCGGCCACATACTCGAGCCTAGGGAAAAATTTTGCTAAGTCTAAGTTCCCTTTAGTAAACAATTTATTAATTTGTATATATGCCACTATAGATTTTCCTCGTTTGATGTAACATCTTTCGGGGGAAATCTGTATTTTATAATATTGCAAAAAATTGTGTAAAAGAACTAAATCATAGTGAGCTACAGATTTCTAACAGCTTCAAAATAAAATTTTTTGATACCCGCGTAGACGTACACGTAGTAGTTAGTAATGACACAAGAAAAAATGAAGCTTACAGGGATGAAAAACACAACTCCAAACTCATATTTTAAAAGCATTTTATTTGAATGAAATAAACGAAATATTTCTTAAACGTAATATTTTTGTATCAAAATTTAGTACGTACTATGTTTGCATATTCTTATCACAAATCTTTCACATATAATTCTTAGACACACTTAAACGCTTAAATACACATGCACATATGTGTTTCGCAAATAACAGGATATCAGCAGCACAAAATAAAACTGCAGTCACGAGGATGTTAACAAAACATTCAAGTCATCATTCACTACCTAATGCCCATTAGGGTGGACCATATTCCATTATTTACAGTCTATAGGTGGAAGGTAGTGCTTGGATAATCGAAATAACTTGCAATTTTCTTTACAAAAAAATAAAGTTTATACCTTTGAGGTCTATTAGCAATATCCACACAGCCAAGCTACACAGAGCCAAAATCGGTAAGCTTTTAAAATAATTAAGAGAAATTAATGTATCACCGCACAATAATATACATACAGTGACTCAATGTTATAATGGGACAAGCTGTTTATCCAATAACTTTCGAATTATTTTTTTGAACTTATTGGTTTAAGAAGAAAATAAAATTATATTTATACTTTTATTTTTATTATTTATTAAGAAGATAAATAAAAAATACATTGACTACCGTCACTGGGATATAAAAACAAAAAAACTAAAACAACCCAGAAAATGCTGTCAAAGTAATAATGGGACAATGTAATAAAGTAACAAGTTAAGTATTAAATATATAATGTTTAATATTTAGTTGGAAGGCCTTTTTTCTCTATTACAGCCTTCAATCGATACGGCATAGATTTCACAAGTTTTTGACAGAATTATGGGGTTATTCTACCCCATTCCTCTTTCAGAGCACTAATTAGGTCCGATTTGCAACTTATTTGGTAATTTCTTAATTTTTCTTCTAAATAGGCCCATACGTGCTCTATCGGATTGAGATCGGATGATTGCGGAGGCGTTTCGAGCACATGTGGGCAATTGTAAAGCAACCAACACCTTACATTGTGAGCCTTATGCTTGGCGTCATTGTCTTGGTAGAAGTAATAATCATTCGCCAGTCCCAATTTCTCTGCTGTTTCTGCAAGATTAGCACGCAGGATGTTGATATAATATTTATGATCCATAATTCCTTCAATAATGTGAAGGTTACCGGGACCAGCTGCTGATATTGCACCCCACACCATAACTGACCCCAAGCCATGTTTAACAGTAGGTCTCAAATTTTTTTCTGACAGTTCTTCATTTGGTCTTCTCCACACGAATGACCTTCCATCCGATCTGAATATGTTATATTTGCTTTCGTCAGTGAATATTACCTTATTCCAGAATGATAAATCCTTGTTTCTGTGGTCTTTAGCAAAGCGCACTCGTTTAAGCTTATTAACCTTATTAATAAAAGGTTTTCTCCTAGCTACCCGGCCATTATAATTGTGTTTCCTTAACACATTTCTTACCTTTTCGGGATTAGCTTTCTTTGCTAGATGTATTTCCGCTTCAGCAGCAAGTCTGGGAGCGCTTAAGTAGGGTTTTTGTTTGATTTGTCGCATAAGCCATCGTTCATCCGCGTCGGAAAATATTTTTCTTTTGCTTGGTTTTGCTACATTTTGAAAAGTTTCTGTACCTCCATATCGCTTTATGATGTTAAACACTGTAGATTTTGGTTTATTTACTATTTCCGCAATATTTCTCACGGTTTTTCCTGATTTCGAATGTTCTAATATTAGTTTTCTGATTTGAAGCGATGTTTGTGAACCCCGTGGCGCCATATTTTAATTTTCTTTAAAAACTTATCAAAAATTAATCTGTAATACACTCTAGCAACTTTTAAACAAAAAATTTTTGCAAAATGTTCCGTTATAAAGCCTAGATTATATAGTGATGACACCTGTCCCATTATTACTTTGTACTGCATTTTTAACTTATTGTGAATAATTATTTATAAATTAATTTTGACAAACTTAAGAATCATAATCTTTTGAGATGGCAATTAGCACAGTGTTAGCTACACAAAAGCATGAAAATTTTGCATTAAAATCAGTTAACATAGTGCTTAATTATCTCCACATAAATCATTTTAGCTTTGTCCCAATATTACTTTGATTCACTTATGTATTTCTGAAGTAACGTAATAAACATAATTTCCATTTCTTATCACGTACATTCTTTATATGGTTTAATTTAACACATAATAAATAAACAGATTATTCGTTGTAGGAAACGTTTTCTATTTTCGTGGTACGGTTGGTTTTCACATACTTTTGAAAAAGTAGTACGAAATTTAACTGATCGAATGGACCAGATACTCAAAGCCACGGCTGACATATGCCGGAAATCATATTACAAAAATATATAACAGATTATAATAAAACAAAATTATTTCTGTATTGTATTATCGTTTTAAGTTCTCATGCATGATACAAAGTCAACTTATTATACGTCGCTTATTAACTCTTTTAACAATATTTAAAATCTAATCACAAAATGTATATACCAAAGTTTCTAATAATATTTTATATAAAGGAAGTCAGCATAAAGCGAATTATTACTGAGATACCAACAATGTTTCAATAGAAATTTACGAAATTCAATATTTTGTAATTCAATTAAAGACTTTGATTCGAATTTGCAATACTACTAAAGGCCCGTTCAGACTATTATACAAGTATTAAGACTTTCATCACATTTTACGATACAGAAATCTAAATACATTTATTGCGACTGTCAAAAAATCTAACGTAAACTCACATTTTGTATTCACACAATCACACTTGAAATAGAGATTAAAATTTTAAAAATATTGGGCCTTTATATGAAGAAAAAAATAACAAAAAATGGACGGCACGCCACCGGTGGCGGAGCAGTTGGCTTGTGAATTTTAATCAGATAAAAAGTATTATCGTTTAGAAAATTTTCAAAAAATGAGAATGTATTATAGGATGTCAATTTTTTATCGTACAAAGTATAATAGTCTGAACGGGCCTTAAGTTGGGTCACTAAACACACAAAATAAAACTTTCTATGTTTTATATACATTTTTTAACTAAAATTAGTGTCTCTTTAAATAAAATATATGTAAATTCTAATTGTTCTTATTTTTGGAATAAAATTGGAAGGGAACCAAAATTAATAAGCCAACAACGAACCGTGTCAATTTGATATGGGTTTGGTTTCAATTGGAAACAGGTACGGTATGGTGTCAATTCAACACCGATATGATGCCGTCGGTACTGTGTTGCACCAGCGAAGTAAAAGAAATACTAAATTTAGCTACTAAAACAATGCTTAAAAATTTAATATATCTCTTTGACATCAGAGGTGTTGCAACACTGCCATAAACAAGAAACGTACGAAAGCAGAGTTGTAAGATATTGAAACTTTTCTGTGTCTATACCTTCATCACCTGTCATCTCTCTCACTAATTTTTGCTCGGTTTGACAACACCAATATCTCGTTGTCGAATTGTACACGGATGGTATTATTTTTTATCAGGTTGTATACAGTTAAAAAGATGGTGCTATCGCGACAAAAATTAATTTTATTTAAGCTGTGTAAAAGCTTGTTTCTTCTAAACAAATATCAATGTGGAAATATGTACTACATAAATTTTGAATTATTTTATAACGATAAAAGTACAGAGTGTCTGGTAGCAGATTTATATTTTCAAATTTAAATAAAAAACGTAATAATTGACACAAAGTTTTATTAAGAGCATTGAACTATAGAATGGAAATGCGGATTTTATTTTTTAATGAGTATGGCATCCAGATCCTTTTTTAAAATTTCATGAATAATCGCTCTTGAAAGTCCCAGTGAGGCTGCTCTTTTCCGTATTGAAAGTCGCGGATTTTCACGTAAACTGCTTTCGGGAGTCCTTGAAGATAGACTGAGCCTTGGCCGTGTGGCATTCATAGCCGAAGCAGTTGCGCGGAATCCCTGCGCCCACGCCGAATGCCGAACTTTGAACAAAATTGTCGACGAGCAATTACGTAAGAATCATTACTCTTAAACCTCCCTCCGCACCGTTTATTATTTTTTGAAATAATCGTATTTCGAATTCGTGACTGCCATAATCAGCCTCCTTTTACTCTGTGTCGGCCCGCCGACATTCGCAATGAGTCTGCTCAACATGCCAGTCATCCTTATCACATTCTAGCTAACCAGAGACACATCCCCTATCTGGTATAACGGGGAAAGAGTCAGCGTTTTATGGATCAGAACCCAGAACTATGTTGAGAGATGAGACGATGCGGTCCACCGGCGGAAGATAATCTTATCGAACAGCAGTCTAAAATTTATACAAATTGAATAAGTTTTCCATTCATTTCCAATTATAGAGTAACCTCGCAGAAAGAACATCCGGACGTGTGTATGGCATATTCAAGCAGTTCAGTTAATCTGAAAATTAAAATTTCCCAGTTACAGTCCAAGAAGTAAATTGAAATACGCTTCTTACAATTGAATTGCATGCAATTTCTGAATTTTATATGGGAGCTTTTCAACTACAGTTCAGCAATGACAACGAATTGTTCTGTTGTTTCTCTCCGTTCATAGTAAATACCTTAATAATGAGTTGCAACCCAACATTGAATTTCCCCTACCGATTTCCATACAGCTGTTTCATGAAATTGCAAATCGATTAAATGTATGAAATTTTGTAAAGATATTTTTTTATTATGCATAAATGAAAGAATTGCACAAAGCCCTGAACCACTGTAAATATTATTATGGAATGCAAAATTTCAAATGACAATCTACTCTCTGATTCTACTGAGGGCAGTTCTTAAATATGCAGTATGCAATATTTCTACGTATGCATCGTAATTTATTTGACTGGCTGCATACTTTGGCGCTAGCCTATTCATGAATCAAGTCAAGCATATCACGTGTTGTATTGGCCATTTGTAACAAAGGATTTAAACGAATTTTTTTACTTACAATTTCATACATATTTTGAAGGAATACACATTTATGCTACTGGGCAAAAAGAACCTATAAAACAAGCCAACTTTACACTGCACAGCAATAAAAACAAATGAATGTAACAACAAGCAACTTGCAATTTATTAGCAAATAGAGTAGGCGCTATGGTCGTAATATTTACTGAGCTAAGGTTTGCATTTTTAATCATTGGTGGTCATACAAATACAAAATATACTTTTACAATTGCCATGTGATGTGGTCAGTTTACAATCATTTCTGCTCAGTTTGGTTTGCCTTTGCATGACAACACTAGACCAACTACCTGTTACAAGAATATGAAAGCAAAAATTCGTTCTTGTATTTAAATTGAAAACAAAAACAATTTCCAGAATGTTATTGTTGTTTATTTTGTTTTCTAAAAACAAGCAGTAAAGTGAAATTTAAGAAATTTAAAATTGTGTAAATTAATGGAAAAAGGTTTTCAGAAACACACCCATATTCATATACTCATGAGAAAATACTACCGATGCTCGGAAGTACAATATGAATGAACAATAATGCTACGAGTAGTTTCACTACACTGTGTGTACTCGTTAATTGGGAATTGCTTGTTCTACTTTTTTTTTTTTTTTTTTTTTTGACTTGGACCGGAAGGAGGATAGAGGGAGTAGTGTTTATTGACATTTGATTTAAATCTTCCCATACTAAAAGTGACAGGAAACACCTCTGCGGGTAGTCTATTCCACATACGTGCCGTTCGGCCAAAAAACGAATTTTCCCTGTAATGCGTAGTGCGAGTCGCCGTCAAATCGACCACAAATGGATGCGCTCTTAATGATGATCGCGTCGTGCGCGCGAATAACCGGGTTTCGGGAACAAGTTCCCTGATTTCATTAGAACACATCCCATTATAGTAACGATAGAACAACGAAACGCACCCCACGTTGCGACGATGCTCAAGAGAGTCAATAGAGTTGGCTACCCTACTGTCTCCTATGAGTTTCTTCGCCCTTTTTTGTACACGGTCGAGTAACTTCAAAATAGTCTTTGAAGCACCGGCCCACACATGAGAGTTGTATTCCATTTTCGGTCGGATGTAGGCGGTATAAATAGTGAGGAGATCAGATGGAGTGAAGTATGTCTTACACCGCCTTAAAAAGCCTAGGCACTTGAATGCTTCCTTTGAGACCTGAAAAATGTGCTCAGTCCATCGGACATCACACTGAATTTTCATGCCAAGAACATCAAGAGCTTCTGATTCCTCAATGTTTATGCCACCCATTTTTACAGATGAGGCAGCGTGATCGTGCATACGGCGGTGTGTTAGCATGCAGCATTGGGTCTTTTGGGAATTGAAATCGACCCTGTTCGCGTGACCCCATTCCAATATTCTCGTGAGGTCACCTGTTAGCGAATCATTCATATTCTGCCGCGTCGCCGCGATCATAGTTGATGTCGGCCTACGATCAAATGAATATGAATGGTAGATACTGCTGTCATCTGCGAAAGAGTGGATAGGGTTTGAGGTATGACATAGGAGGTCATTAAGAAAAATAAGAAATAGGGTAGGAGAAGGAATAGAGCCTTGTGGTACCCCTGAATTGATCTTGAACTCGTTAGATGAGATCCCGTCTATAACAACTCTTATAGCGCGATCCCTGAGAAAGCTCGATATAAATCGAGAGAAGATATCGCCGACACCAAAAGCAATAAATTTGGACAAGAGTGCTCCATGCCACACTCTGTCAAATGCTTTTGAAATATCTAGAGCCACTACCTTACTTTCGCCAAAATGATGGATGTATCGACATAATTTTTCCGAGAGGAAGGCTAATAAATCACCAGTGGAACGTCCTCCATGGAAGCCATATTGCCGGTCGTTAAGTAAGCTATTGGACTCCAGATATTTCATAAGATGGAAATTTAGTATACTCTCCATTACTTTAGAAATAGTAGAGCATATTGCGATTGGGCGATAATTTTCAGGGTTGCTTGCCTCTCCCTTCTTGTGATAAGAATATGGTCTTGTAAGTATTGCTGTGACGGCCTTTTGGGAGATATTCTTTTCCATTATTATTGGCATTATAATTAATTAAATAACCGATGAATTCGACTTAAAATACTAATTTTTTTACATTTCAAAATGAAAGTTCTTCTCGAAAGACCCTTTACTACACAGATAATAGTTAAATTTTTCCCAATTAAGCCTTTGATCAGTATGTTCCTTGTTAATTGACAATTTAATTAAATCCGCATTTATTTTAATTAATTTTGTTTTTCTGTTAAAACAGTTGTAACGTAACTTTTTACTAATAGGAGATGGAACTTGACAATTGTTCGGCAATTGAGATTATTAGATGGTAACCTTCATTACCAAAGAAAACGAAAACAACCTATTTGTCACTCTAGAAAAACCTCGCACACGTGCTTGATAGACTAGCTAGTTCGGGCTGGGTCAGGGTTCTTGTTTTACTAGTGGACTATGTATTACAAAAAAAAAATCACGTGTGCTTAAGTTGCCCTTAAAATATATAAAAGATAACAAATCCTTCACTTGTACCGACCTTGCAGAACGAGATGATAACGTTCTTAACTTCTAATCCCCCCCATCCTTTTGGTTCTCTCGATGGTCAAACCGATGTTTATAAGAAAACCCCTACTTACACCCCCCATTTCTTCCAACCATGAAGTCTTACTTTGAATTATCTAATCACTCCATATATAAATTCATTTTTCTATTTATTTATAAGAATATATAAAAAAATCACTTATCAGTAAAATTTAAATCTAAACACTTTTCTTTTCACTTGCGCATCATTGGAGCATCATTATTCATAAGATAAAACAAAACAAAAATACTATCTCATAAAAAAAAATTTAATCACTATGTATGTGTGTATATACATATATACTATATATCTATTTGTAAAGGTAGGTATTATATATATATATATATATTATGTACATTCATAGAAATACAATTGAATGAAAAGAAGAGAAAAAAAAAATTTTGATATAAAAAAAAACTTATGAAGATATAGAATTACAAAGAGAGCTCATACCTTTGCTCTTACTGATGCATTAATTCAATAACCGAATATGTATTAATATCTATATATGTATGTATATATATTATACTTCACATACGTATATATATAACATTAATAATTTAAGTGCATAAGAGATGTCTTTGCATTCAAAAAAAAAAAAATAGATTAACAGAGGGCAAACTCAAGAAAATATAACAGTATTAATATAAAAAATGTAAAGAACAAAAGTTATTTAAACTTACGGTTTATCTCCCTTTTTTTTTTGTTGTTCTCCATCGCTGGAGAAGGCCTCCAACAGTTCGAAGAGCAATAATCAAATTATAATTCAATAAAAAAAATACTGATATTAAGAGTTATACTTAGATTACGGGATTTAATGGGGGATTTTTATGTAAAAAAAAATGGGAATGTTAATTATGAAAAAAACAAGGTTTTTTTTTCTCTTTTCCCTTCTTTTTCTTTACTTTAGGTGTAGGTATTTTTGGTAAATTATTTAGTGGTTTTAGGAAATGGAATATTTAGGAAATGGTATATTTAGGAATTGGTATATTTAGGAATTGGTATATTTAGGAATTGGTAGGTATTAGTACGTGTAGATATGTATGTAGATGTTAGGAAATATTTCAGAGTTTTTGGTTCTTAGCATATGGCTGTTGTTGTTTGTTTCCCCGCATAATTATAGGGTTTCTAAACTATTTATCGTTGGTTTTACTAGTTCCAACTTTCATCTGTAGCTTGGACTGATAGGTGGTCATAGGCAAATACGTTCATTGTGTCGATGCTATATGACGGTACAGCTACCCACATATCCTACAAGATATAATGTTGAGAAGTATGTGGTTGCGGATATCTACCGTCCACTCGTGGTACTTATCGGTTAATGGCGGGCAGATAGTTCCAACAAAAAAAACCAAACGCTACTGCAGCTGAGGTACCTATTGAAGATAACACAATTCACAAGGCACCGGAAATAATTTCCGACGACGATAAAAGAAAAATTGAAGACCTTGCCAAATGTCCCTTCAAAGAAAAATTGTACAGCCCATATAAGTACAAGTAACTATTAAAAAAAACACAGTCTTACCTTCGAATGGAGGAAACAATGCACTGCCGTTAAAAGAAAGAAATATGTATGTTCGTCACAGCCAATATTTATAATTATTCCTGCCAATATCCCAATACTATGTACATAAATACAGTCCTCAGGCTACTTTAATACCTTTATGGACCTAATACCTGACCACGTTTTCCTTTTTTGAATAAAATCCAAATTACCCGCTTCTGATGTTCATTCGATGTCTTAAAATTCAGAAAAGAACGCTTATTCAATTCCTCTCCCATACATCGACTCAGCTTATTGTTCATTCTACTTTCCACTTTGAATGCTCTCTCGATTTTACCAAAAAAAAATGTATAATATAAAAGCACAATATGCAAGTTATATGCATCTCACTCACCATGTGGATATATTACATACATGAGATGTATATGCTTGGAAGAATAATGCAAAAAATTTGAATATGATTGCCATTATGCCAAATATAAGATTATACAAGAAATATCAGGGGTAGTTTACACATAAGAAAAATCAAGAGAACATAACAAAATAGTACCCTTCCCGGCACGTATATGAATTTAAATTAAAATTAGCACACTTTATAAGATCTCACATTACACAGTCCAGTCAAAATACTACAAAATGGTCACATAAAAAAGAAATGTGGAGTTTGTTCACATGAAACTGTTAATTATCCTACAATAGTTTGAAATATAATAATTTTTTTAATTTTATCTTCGTATATTTAGTGAAAATTTTACTTCACTCTTTGTAGTGACATAATTGTATATACACAGCTCTATATATTGGATTTCGTTTAACTTTATTCTGCCAAGTTTTCTATTTTAAATTGTTTTTAAAAAAGCATTAAATAAAATTAGTTAAAATTGATTAAATAATTAATTCCAGTGTGTAATTTTATAATTATTACTAACACATTTGATTTGCTCGCCGTAGATCCTGTGAAAATGTGCCATTATGATTGACTACTCAGGATATTATTTCCATTATCACGTACTTGAAACCAATTAGTGGATTTCCCTTTGTTTAGATTTGTTTGTGCTCTTAGGCAACACAAGTACGGTACGGCCAGACAACAAAGAAAGATAAAGTTTCCCTCACAGAGCACAATAAATAAAGCCGTTTCTTTGATTTTCTTTTAATGGGGCCATAGTTAAGTCCACCAAGTAGAAGTAATTAACAAAAGGAATAGTTTTTGCTTAAAGAAAAATCTGATTTTTTAAAGGTATAAGAAAATTTTTTTTCATTTCAGTACACTCCAAGATTTCCTTTATTTTCCACTAGTAATTAAAGTGTTAAGCCCTCCTACTATTGTCGTTATAGAATTAAATAAATACTTAAACACATAAATTTTATACATATGAAAATATTTAATTATTTTTTTATTTAATTGAACAATAACCACAAACAATATTTAAAAAATAATTCCTATGCCAATAATAAAAAACTTAAAGTCAAAAGTTTGTCACCAAATTTGCTTATGAAATATTGTATATAAAAACAAGATTTTAAAATGTATAGATATTTTTGTTTTATTGCAGTTGTTGTTTTTGCAGTGTGAAAAAGTGGAAAATTAAGTGCAACTTTAAATTAATTAAAACAAAAAGAAAATTTATGTTCAAATAAATCAAAAAGAATATTGAATTAAAAGGTATTAACTTAATTTTAAAATAATTAGAATGTGTTTAGCTTGTCGTAAAGGAAACGTTTCAAAAGTTGCTTTCGTTTTCTTCTTTTGTCGTTTTATTAAAGAAGGAAATTCATTATTAAATTGCATTTAAATAACACTTATTCGCCTTAAGTAAAAAACATCGAAAATATAATAATATTTTTAAATCAATATGCAAATATTTTTTCGATATTGTAAGATTTTTTTTCAAATTTGCACAAAATCTCCTAAATAATCTTATATCAGATTTATACCCACTATCGGCTTTCATCTGCCGCCTTCTAGATAATCTTTAAATAAATTTATTTTCTTGTTACATTTTCCCCAAACATGTTGAATAAATTTCCTGTCTTTTTTATTTCAATTTATTTACAATTTGAAAGCATATATTTTTCACAGTCAAGGGATCTTGGCTGGATTTAAATAATAGATTCTTGAAATGAGAAAAGCAAAAAGAAAACAACAGCAAAATATATAACAGGCGTGTGGCTACTATGATTAAAGGGATACGAGCATAAATAGTGGGATGATGTTGAAGGTATTTAACATTAAAAGCACAGTGACGATAATAGAATAACAAATCTATTATTAAAAGGTGCAATGAAAAACAGACCGATAAATTTTCAAGTAGATTTTTATTTCAACATTTTAAGATTCCCATATAATAAATATAAAGATTTAAGTATTTGTTGACAACGAATAGGAACAATATACAAACAAATAAAAGAGCAAAAGTAAAGGATAGAAGTATAAATATTTTTGTTGACATGTTGAAATATAACAGCATAGAAAACATGCTAATGTACATTCGCATGAGTACATTGTTTACGAGTAAATTTGCACGACTAATGGTATTTTCTTTTCTACCAAATAATACATAATTTTCTTTAAGGTGCAGTTTGTTGTTTTTCTCTTAGAAAGGGTAGTATGTTTTATTTCGAAACATCCACTCGTAATAATGGCAAAACTCAATGCACTTTATACCTCATATAAATCTAGAGTGTATGTAATAGCTTAGGCTACATAATTTGCAATTTTCATTTTTTTAAATAAATGAATTCATTGACAACACTTGCATAATTTCTAAAAATTTCATGTTTACAAACCAAAAGTAAAATATATAGTATAATATATAATAAATAAAATGGCTCCCTTTAGCTTAAAAATAATGCGTCAAAATGATAATTAGAGACGGCGCAACTTTGCTCTATAATTTGTTTTATCTTGGACTAGCAGTCAGGGGATGACCCCTACACATGCGATGTATTCTGATGGAACTAGAGGAAAGGGATAGTGAGAGGGATGACAGGTGATGAAGCTTCACTATCATACAACTCTGCTTATACAGGTTTTTTGTTTATAGCAGTGTTGCAGCGCCTCTGCTGTTAAGGAAGCCATTTCATTTTTAGTAATTATTTTACTTAGCCTGTGCTACAGAATACCGACGAAACTCTCTTTTCCTACCACTTTCACCTCCTGTCTATACTCTACACTATCCTACTCTCTCTATCTATTTCCAGTGCAGATCAATGGATACGTTGGGGATATCCCCTGAGCACTGGTTCAAGAAAAAAAAAATAAAAATTTGTTTATTCATAGCGCTACCAAAAAAAACTTTTAAATAAATCCATCGATATCGATAGAGAAAAGGATAATTTTCGCTTTTTTTAAGGGAATAAATATTAATATATTATATATAGTAATTTTTTTTTTATCTTGGACCAGCACTCAGGAGATGATTCTACACATGCGGTGCATTGTGCTGGAACTAGTAAATAGAAGAAATGATAGGAGGTGAAGCTTCATTATCTTACAACACTACTTTTTGGACGTTCTTTATTTTTACAGCAGTGGTGAAGCGTCTCTGATGTCAAGGACACGTATTAAATTTTCAATCTTCGTTTTTAGTAGCCATTTTTAGTAATTATTTGAATTCGCCGGTCCTACACAATACCGACGAAGGAGGACGTTCTGATGTAACTGTGGATTGAATACAGCTGCAGCTGGTACTGTTCAGTGACCAGTGACTATTCCGTCGCCACTGAAACCTTCCGACGACAACTGATACGAAGACACACAAATGCACAATAGAAAAATGCGATTTATTTTTATGAGTCCGAAACTGGGGTTGAACCCAGGAAAAATTTTCGTTTTGTAGTCAACGTGCAGGCTACTTCGACCATCGGCAGTAATATAAGAAGTGGATTCGGTGCACGATTTTTTTCAAGAAGAGTTCATTTGAAAAACATCGAGTTTATAATTAACCCATTAGCTACTTTGTTTTCAGGTTTCTTGACAAGGAAACTAAAGAAATTTTTATGGAAAACCCCAAAAATATGGACACTGTATCTTGGCAAAAACAGCAATAAATCAATTATTGTATTCGTCATCATTCACGATCAGAAAGACGTACCACTTTTTCAGAAATAGCGTCTTGTTCTCGCCAAATAACAATGAATTATTACAAGGTTGGTAAGACATTTTCTATATCGTTTGTATCTTGTTGAAAGGCCCTCACTCGTAGGTTTTCGAAATTGACTTTTTTATTGATTTTCATTTATTTCATAACTTTTCACGAAAATCAATAATAATAAGCTGATTTTGTAATAAGTATTTACTGCCGCATTCATAAAAATATTTTGGATTTATAGAAGGTATATTGATTAAATATTGTACGGAAATTTGTCTAATAAATTTTTTTTTAAATAAATTATTTTTTAACAATACGCAGTAATTTAGCAAAGATGTAGAATTCTACTCACGTATTACATAAAAATATTCGGAATAACAGGGAGACAGGACTGTTTCAGAATTTCCTCCACAAGACTTTGGTCTCTTTACTTTTCCCCTAACCTAATATTTATTTTTACTACACGACTGGATACTGACACAAAATAAAAATTATATATATCAACCAACGATGGGTGAAAAAATAAAATGTTTTGAAATCATCTTCATCATCATAAAACTGGAAAAGAAACCAAGAATAACTTATCGACGATCGAATGCAAAATATGATTATATAAACTCTCAAATGCCGCATTTAACCATTAATAACAATAAAGAACGAAACGTAACACTTTAAAGACTTGGAATAAAAATGTTTAAGTCTTATAAAATTTACATAAAGTTTTTATTTCGGAGAAGGATGTCGTCAAGCGAAATTTATTGCTTTTTTATAGAGAGATTCTTTGTTACGATTACTATTGAAGCAAGTGGACACAAAGTTCCTAATGAAAGTATTTTTTTTTATTTATAAATGAATTCATTTTTTTTTTAAGAAAATAACAGATTATTCTATCAAATAAGAAAAAAAAATATTTTGAGAATTTAGTCATATTCAATTCTTCAATTATCTTATTTTTTAATTCAATTGTAATATTACAGCTGGATTCACCCATTCGTTCCGAACAAAAAGTGTCTGAAAAAAAAAAACGTGTCTGAACAAAACGCTTTTTATATGTTATTTGATGTCTGTGTTGCTAAAAGAGAGAAAACGAACAACTCTCAACTTGAATTGGTTTAACAGACATACATAAATCAGAGCGCTAAGCGTATTTATGTTCTCTAACAAAAACATTTTGCACGCGAATGAGAATTTAACAAAAAAAATTTATATGGGCATGAGAACTTTTGACAGATAGACAGATAGATTTAAGATTAAATTAGACGTGACATAACCATAACCAGAGTTAACAACTAATGTACTCGCTTATAGCTGACTAATAATTTTGCCACAGCCTTAACCATAACCATAGAAACCAATTGAATTTAGCTTTTCTGTCATAAACATAAACTACTGAGCGAAATGAGTGGTACATTGAATTGCTGCTCATATATTTTCTCACTTTTGAAATAATAAAAGGGAGACAAAAACTGTTGTAATCTTATTTCGAATATTTATGTTATTTGATATACAGGGTCACTGGTTAATGAACAGTGACGGCTTCAGCTGTATTCAATCCACAGGCACATCAGAACTCCCTCCTTCGTCGGTATTGTGTAGCACCGCCGAAGTAAAATAATTACTAAAAATGGCTACTAAAAACGAAGCTTCTAAATTTAATACGTCTTCTTGACATCAGAGACGCTACAACACTGCTGTAAAAACAAAAAACGTGCAAAAAATCAGTGTTGTAAGATAGTGAAACTTCACCTCCTATCATTTCTCCTACTATCTCTTTCCTATAATTCCAGCACAATGCATGGCATGTATAGGAGTCATCTCCTGAGTGCTGGTCCAAGATAAAAAAGGGTGTGTAATAGCAGATTTATATTTTCAAACTTAAATAAAAAACGTAATAGTTGACACAAAGTTTTATTAACGATACCATAACGATAGAATGGAAATGCGGATTTTGTTTTTTAAGGAGTATGTCATCCAGATGTCTTCCGTCGAGTTGAACACACTATTCAAAATGGAGCCTTGTGTTCTGCGCCACACGCTGCAGTACACTTGGTTCAATTGAGTTGATTTCTCGACGAATATTTTCCTTTAAAGCCACTAGAGATTGGGGATTTTCATTATAAACACTCTCTTTGAGGTAGCCCCATAAAACAAATACATGGGAGTTACATCGAGCGACCTCGGTGGCCATGGGATGTCCCCAAAGCGACTGATCAGTGTTTGGAGGAAATTTTCCCGAAGCAAATTCATCGAAGCTCTGGATGTGTGTGCAGTCGCCCAATCTTGTTGAAACTACGTATGTGAAGAGTATTATGGTGAGCTCGCAAGTTTGGCAAAAAGAATACCTTTATCACGCGTCGACAATTTTCACCGTTAACTTTCGTCGCCTGGCCGCGAAAATTTTCGAAAAAAATGGGCACACCAAACAGTTATCCTGGGGCAATGCAATGGTTTTTGATGTTTAAAACGAGGGTTGTGTGTTCTTGGAGACCAGTAACGGCAGTTTTGCTTATTGACGTGCCCGTTTAAGTGAAAATGAGCCTCGTCGCTCCAAAAAATGGGATTTACAGTGCGAAAACGCTCCAACATCGTTTCACAAAAATGTTTGCGTAAATCAAAGTCACTTTCTTTCAGTTCTTGAACCATTTGAATTTTAAAAGGAAGGAACTTCAGATCGTTTTTTAAAATTTCATGGAGCCGAAATTTACACTCTGTGCATCACTTATTCGCCGAATACCGAACTTTGAACAAAATTGTCGACGAGCAATTACGTAAGAATCATTACTCTTAAAAGATGTCTCCATAGCGAACGTGGAATGCTCACTCGACCACTGCGACATCGTGACTGACAAATCCGCACAATCGATAATTCCAACGGCGCCAACCTCCCTCCGCTTTTTGAAAAAATCGTTTTTAAAAATAGAAATTTGACACCAGACAACCTGTATAATAAAATTTTTGTAGATATTTACAATAATAATAAACCCGACTAGCATTTCAATATGTTGTCAATATTTAAAAAGCATTAAAAATACGACGAACAGGAAGGCTAGACAGAGTTTTGAAAATTCACAAACACCTGTGAAACCTGTTATAACAGCAGAGTTGGATGCCTATTTGGGAAAACTTTAGCTTTTTTTGTGTGACTCCTACATATTCCAATTTCGTCCATACATCTGACTTATGGGAAAACAATAACCATCCCTTATATCGTGCATTGATACGTCTTCAACGTTTTAGGTCTATTAGCTGTTACATAAGGTATGATCATGGTAAAACACAACAACATGGTAAGCAAACAGATAATGCAGCTGTAATATCTGATGTATTGGGATATATATTGGTGGCTTGTGACGCAGTAGTTGAGTGAGTCATCAATTTTTGGATTTAGATAATATTAGTACGAGCTCCTATATTCAACAAAAAAAAAAAACAGATCGCTTGAGCTTATCTCAACATCTCACTACAGCAGCAATATTGAACGTAAAAAAGTAAGCCAGTAATGATATTGGATTATAATAAAAAGATAGGTGGAGTTGATAATATGGACAATTCTCTAGGAGAATAGACAACAAAGAGCAGAACTAGTAGATGGCCTTCAGTTTTTCTTATAATCTTGTTGATGTGGCAGCATTTACACCTTATATTATATATGTATATTGAAAATAACCCGCTTCTAAAGATATCAACAAACTGTAGAAAAATATTTCTCCAACAGCTTTGAAATTGGCTTTGAAACAAATGGAGCACAACTCACAAAATCCTCACGTAATGAGGCATTTTTCGGCGACCAGTGGAATTGTATTTTAGGCAAACTAGTAATATCAGAAAACCATGTAGTTCATGCTTCAAAAGAACGGGATAATTCCGAAAGCCTTAAGCAGAAAGGAAATTGTTATGTACGTGAAAAATGGAGATCAACTAGAAAAGCTTGCAAAAAATGTCAAAAGCTGGTATTATAAAAAAAAAAAACATCTCGCATTTTTCTGATGTGCATTAGTGTGTCAGCTGTTTTCGGAAGGTTTCAGTGGCGAAGGCATAGTCACTGGTCACTGAACAATACCGGCTTCAGCTGATAGCAATCCACAATCACATCAGAATGTCTTTCTTCGTCGGTATTGTGTACCACCGGCGAAGTAAAATAATAATAAAAATGGCTACTAAACCAAAGCTTTAGCACTGCTACGAGTATAAAAACTAAAGAACGTGCGAAAGCAGAGCTGCAAAATAATTAATCAAGCTTCACCTCCTGTCGTTTCTCCTACTATCCCTTTCCTATAGTTCCCAGCGCAATGCTTCGCATGTGTAGGAGTCATCTCCTGAGTGCTGGTCCTAGATAAAAAAAAAAAAAAAAAAAAAAAAAATTTAAAAACCTAAAAAAATTTAAGTACATATTACTAATAATAAAAACATTTATTAACCTTTGTTAACAAAAAATTAATTGTTGAAAGATCTAAATCTATTCTGAGTAGTTCGTAATTCGGCTCTAGGTAATGAAAACAAAATAATATTATATATTTAAAAATGTTCTCGTATGTAAATAAAAATAATAAGCTAAAAACACACTAATGCACATCAGAAAAATGCGAGATTTTTATTTTTAAAATTTTTTTGTCTCAAACTGGGGTTGAACCCAGGTCTGTTTGTTTTTTGATTGTGTAGTCAACGTGCAGACTACCATCCATCGTGCCATCGCCACCCCTTGAATGTGTTACATTAATTTCTCTTTATTTATGCGGTGCGAGTTGAAATGAATTACGATTATAAATTTGTGTTTTTGTTGGCTTCAGCTAGCATTAGGTGCAGCATTTCGTTGGTGCAAGTGCCAACTCATCAATAAACCCCAACTCAAGTTTTGCAAGATTTAAAAACTATACAAAAACTCGCAAATAATAAAAAAAAAGAAAACACTTAGTAGCATTAGCAAAAACACATATACGACACAGAAAATTTTGGGATATTCAGATTCTGGGTATACGATGTGTTCAGAATATATATTTAATTACAATGAACATTTGGTTATTACATTCTTTTTTGAAAAATGCCAAAAATCACCGTTAAAACAGACATGTAATTAGTTGAAATATACCACAAAAACATTTGCCATATAATTTAACTATAAAATCGTTCACCATGTTCATTGGATTCCATGGCCAAATGACGCTCAAAGTTGTACATATTACAGCCACTTATGTTAAAATAAATAATTTTGAGATGTAATATTTAGGAATTTTAGAAAATTGTAAATGAAATTCAGAAAATGGAAATTATAACAAAAGTCTCCCTCGAGGAAAGTCAATAGCATCGCTATGACTTACGGGTATTGCGTTTGGCAAAAACTTTGATGGGGAAATATGCGGAACACACCTTATATTTTATGGTCGTAAAACCCATATGAACCTCTTTATCTCTGGTATCAGTGGATCAGGAACAAGTATGTTTTATTAAGGAAGTATTTTTTATTGAATACGTTGTTGAAATATTACGTAATTTTTATGTCAATGACGCTAAATAAAAGAACTATTAAAAGTAATTATCATAATAATTAGCATTATTCAATAACAAAATATGTTTTATTATCCAACGAATGACAATATTAAACGGGTGCAGGAGAGTATACGGGAAGATGAAGAAACATCAACAAGGGTCGCTGCAGAGAATTTTGCATACAATAAAAATGCTTCCATACAAAATTCACACTGCGAGGGACACAATGGATCTTTTACGTGACATCTTTGGTGAATGATATATTTCCCGTACAAGCGATTTTAATTGGCCTCCGCGTTCACAGGATTTAACAGATCCAAACTGTTTCCTTTGGAAAAGGAAAAGTCTATATTAATAAGGCTAGAACCATATATCCATATACTTTATCAATACTTTATCCTATATACTTTATCACTTAAGCTTTTGCTCCAATGATAAAGTAATGAGACAGGTATATTTTTCATTAGCTGAATTTTATATACGTCACGGTGTAACAGCATGGGGATCTTCAACTGGCTGCAAAAAGCTTCAGCAAACACAAAATAAGCTACTAAAAATACTGAAAACACACAGAACAGCTAATCAACGTCACGAAAACGCAACGCATGAAATTTCAGATAACATACACAATCGCAATCTTAACAACCGTATTAATAACAACATTGCAAACGATCTCAACATCTTAAACGTCAACAGCATTTATAAAATATCTGTCGCAATTGATTTTTTCAACGATCCCAGATTTTCACAATCAATCAGCCATAATTACGAGACCAGAATGAATGTAGAAAGAAGATTCCAGGTTCAAAGACATAGAAACGAGTACGGACGAGTAGTGTTCTCAGTGGTTATTCCAACTATTTTCAACAACATGCCTCTAGATGTCATACGAAGAGGCAACAACAGTATCCACAGGAGGAAAATATTTAAAAACTACTTCATCAATACACAATGACAATACACTCGGCGATGACGGAGGTTCAACCGAATACTCGGAATATTTGGTGGGATTAATTCGTAGAATTTGGATTATTTCATGGAATTTATATTAATATTTATGATTCATAAATCTATTGATTCTCCTGCAACCAAGCCTTATAGGCTTTGCAAGGTAACAATGGAGGATGAAATGTAAATTTTTATAGAAATCGAGAATGAATAAAGGAATTTAAAAAAAAAAAAAAAAAAAATAAAGCAATTACAAAATTATATACGCGACGAATTCAACAACATAACACCTGAAGTTTTGCGAAAAGTTATGGAAAGTATTTCGTAAAGAGCACGAATAAGCAAAGCAGAAAAAAACCACCGCTTGCGAGATATGATTTTTCATAATTAAACTAAAAATATCCTCCATTAATTAAAAAAAAAAAAATTTATTAATAATGTCTTAAATAAGAAGTTATAATAAACTCAAAGCCTTTCGGTCATTTTGCTCCACCCTGTACAAATAATGTATTGACCGAAAATAAAGTAAATTGAAAATAATAGAATTATCAATATCAGGGATATAAGAACCCCTCTTCAAGGGGTGTTCATAATGCCAAGAAATTATGAATGAATTGCAACTCACGACACAGGGCTCTGTGCATTATTCTTAGGTCATGAAGGCGTTGGTGTGATGTTTGATTTGCACACCCGTGTTTTGGAATACCAGGTGCTGATGTAAAACCGAAAACACAATATGCAAGGAAAGTCGCCTGCATTTCTGAACTACTAGTGAACTATTTCTTTTTGAGTTATATTTCATATTATACTTTATATTTTTATTTTTTATTTAATTTTTCGTTAACTGAAACATTGTTTTGTGATGCAAAATTTCACTTTAATTCGTGCCTTTTCAGTGCACTAAGTCTTTCATTATTTTGATATTGAATATCGTATGCATGTGGAAATGTAAACGTTTTTCCTTTAATTTTTACAAATTAAACTTCTCATTAATTTTAAGGTTCGTAATGATTTTTGCGGTTGTTAAGGTTGCTCCGTCTTAAATACCTTTATGTGATAAACAATGTCAAATTCTTTGTCGTGTTTATACCATTAATTATGCTTGGTACGCACTATGGCATTTTGTGACATTGTAAGCAAACATTAGGTCTGTTCCAGATGCATAACAAAACAGCCCGAACTCGCACAAATAACCCCAAAAGAGTTCCACATAACAATTTTTGTGCAATTTTGATAGAAAGCTAAAATTTTTCATTTCCTGTACAAAGTTGCACGTTCTATTTCTTTCGGTAAGGTCGGATTAGAATTAAATTATCAGCTGTTTTTTATTTACATATATGACAAAGAAAATTTACACAGAAACGAAAAAAGTTGTTAGTCAAAAATTTATGAAAAAAGCAAAATGGAAGATTTTTTAGATAAAATTTAAGTTTTAGGTACATATATTTGTGCATATTTATCACTTTATGTAATAAAAAATTGCTTTTACTTTTTTCATTTTATTTACATTCACATTTCATACCTGTTGCCAATGATACAAAGGTTTTCCTTTTAAAATATTACGCATTTTAAGCATCTAAAATCACTAAAATAAAGTTTATTTGAGTAAGTTAGCAGCACTGGTATTTCAAGATGGTCAATTGAGGGTTTTTTCGTTCCAGCAATTTTGGGCAACTTTGTCACATTCAGAGAGTAATTTTTTTTTACTCTCATAAGTGTATACTAGTGGCCACGTTTGTCATTTCCGATAGGCATAGCACTCATTTCAATAATGGCGTCACAAAATGACAACATAATAAATGTGAAGTGTGTGCAGGCATTGCTTGAATTCTGTTTTTATTTACACACAACCAAGCATACACGTAGCAATATACATATCTACGTGTATACATATATTTACATTTGCAATTTTGATCGTTGTGTCAGCCAGTATGTTGTCGTATGTTTTAAGCAGCTTAATTCATGCGAAAATTAGAAGTCCTCATTCCATATCGTGATTGAAGATTGAAAGAAAATCTCAATGTGCAAAACATTTTTGTTAGACCAATCCGAAATGTAATATGAAACTTAAACTTAAATTTTTATATACGTTTTTCGATTATTCTTCATCAAGAGTTTGTAATTTCTTTAATTATGTATCTTTTTTTAATAGAGACCATTTTGATCCTTGACTTATCTTTTCAAAATTTATGCTAGGAGAGAGGTTGGAATTTTGTGTAACAAAATAAAGTACTTTTCGGAGCATTCCCTGGTTCATTTCAGAGTTTCTGATGAAGTATTTGCCCAATTTTAATGTTTCCGTATTACATTTCTAATAATTTATAGATTTTTGTATCTTAATCATTAATTTTTGGGGTTTAAAATTTTGACAATTTTCCAAATAAAATTTTCTTAGCTTTCCGGATAATACTCAGATTTCTTTGTAAAACTTGTGTATTTTTTTTTCTATATTGCTACTGTACTCTTGCATTTTGTTCTGAATTCTTTTAATGTTTTCATTGGATGCAAGTTGTTGAGAATTTTATCATCGTATTGAAATAAATAAAAAAAATTATTCTTAATTTTTTCAAAAATTCAGTTTCTTCTCAAACTTTACTTGGTCCTCTCATTTATTTCTATGATTCAGAGACATCCTCAGAAAATATGTAATACTTTCCGACTTAAATTTTTTTAAGTTACTTGAGAATTTCTAACGATGCATACACTTTTCTCTAATTATTCAAAATTTTAAGATTTTCAGAATTTATTCGAAATTTTAGCATCAAGGAATTTTAGCAATTTTCTTCATTTTGAGTAATGCTGTTTTCTTTTCAACCAAAAGTGTTTAAACTTTAACAGTTTAAAACCTGATTAAATTTTAATATCAATGTCGTTGTCGAAAATTTCCGAAAAAATCGTTTTTTAGTAACTCCAAAAGTCTTCTTCAAAGCAATTTTAGATACCCACTGATTTTTACAGACTTAAGAAATTTACCGGATGCCACCAAAATCGGTAAAATAGTTAGAAAGATATTGATGTCCAAATTTTGTGGAAAATTATGTACATTTGTCGATTCGTCAAGATATTACGGAGTAATTAAAAACAAATACTTTTTACCCAAAAGTACCGACGAAAACATCACCAAATTTTAATTCGTTTTACAAGGAGGAATTTACTCATATTCGGTTTCCCGAACATGGGCGAACACTTTTTTTACGAATTTCATTCGCTTTAAATATAGAATAATCGAAAGCTTGGTTCTTTACTTTTATTTAACTATTTAAAATCTGTTATGGTTGGGACGCTTTGTCGGTATTTTTATCTTTCTCCGAATTTTTACACCACAAAGCCATATATAAATTAGACTGGGTAGTGTGCTTCACTGTTTATGAATTTAATTTGTTTTTAAGTCTAATCTTCAGGGTAATGAGGGCATTTTAGGGTACATATTTGTCTTGCGTTGATATATAAATCTCTTAAATTTATGCAAATATGTCAGTCATTTAACTGTTTGTGGCTTCAACGTTGTATATCTTCACACTTTGCCCGTATCACTGCCTCAGTCGTGATAAGTGTTTTTTATTTATTAAATTTTGTATGTTTTTATCTCCATCTCAATATACACATAAATAAGAACGTTCGTAAAACGAAAACTTTAATACACTTAATGCTGTTGCAAATTTTGTAGCGAGAGTGGATGATGAAGGAGTAGGTGTATTACGAGGAAACTTGCAAAACCAATTTATAAGAATAACAATATTTTGTAAAAATAAATTAAATATAATATATTGGATTGGATTGAAAAACAAACAATAAATTTTAAATTTATAGATAAATTTTAGAAAATACATTTATTTTATTTAATAAGTAATATGGGAATTAATTGGTCAGCAACGAGAGCAACTGAAATTGTACTAAACGCAAATTGATGCTTCTTCGAGCTTTATAAGTATTTATAACTCTGCTAATTCTGTTATGTGTGTTATAATTACAGTTCGAAGTCCTGGTAACATAAAATTTTAAATATAAGAAAAACGTATTTCATTCTGCTGACTAATAACACAGAAAAACAAAATAAAACTTTTTTTTTGGTTGCATAAAGTTTTTCTACTGTTGTTTACTAATTTGTGTGCGCTGATTTCAAATCTACCCTCAGATTTTTTGTAGCAGCTCTAGTTAGTGAGATACATGTACCGTCTTAAATTTACATAAGTAGTCGATAGTTTCTATCAATAGCGGTGTAACTTAACTAGTTCCTTTATAAATTTCAGTATGTCTTCCTCAAGAAGGACGTGTTTAAATAATCCTGATTTTTTTTTTGTGTTATTTGTGGAGAATATATGTTCCAAAAAATCTCGGACTTTGTGAAGAAGGCATACTTGGACTACTTTGGGTTTTCCGTTGCCGTCAAACGCTAAACCTTGGATACCAAGTTTGGTATGTAAAACATGTGTTGAATCTTTGCGACTGTGGGCAAACAAAAAAACACCCACTTTTAAGTACAAAGCTCCTATGATTTGGCGTGAACCATCCAACCATTATGACGACTGTTATTTCTGTATAACGAAAATCATAGGAATAAACCATAAAAATTGCTCTAAGTGGATATATCCAAACTTAAAATCTGCCATAAGACCAGTCTTGAGTATTAGTGACACATCAACACCACAGCACCCATGTACATCTTCGCAAAATGCAGACCAGTGCAGCGGACAAACCGAAAATGACGACAGTGGTAGCGACAGTGATTTTGATTGCTACGGTTTTCCCCGACCAAAAATCAAGTACAAGGATCATAACTGGGTTGTATGTGTTGATTTGAAAACGGTAAATTTTCTCCTGGGCCAACAAAGTGGCTACACAGCCAAGCTCAAGATGAGCACTGGACATAAAGAGACTGGCCTTCTAGGGAGTCTTTGATTCCCGGTAAGCAAAATGTAATTAATGTTCCACTAGTATCCAGAGACCGAATTATATTGCCTCCTTTGCATATAAAACTGGGGTTGGTAAAACAGTTCGCAAAAGCTCTTAACAAAGATGGAGAATGTTTCAAATACATTGTAAAAGTGTTTCCAAAATTGAGCAGTGAGAAAATCAAAGGTGGTATTTTCGATGGCCCAAAAATCAAGAAGTTGTTAGATGATAAAATTTTCATCAACCATATGACAGCTGTCGAGAAATGTGCATGGGAAGAGTTTGTTTGGGTAGTGAGGAATTTTTTGGGCAATAGGAAATGTGACGGTTACATTCAGCACGTTGAACAGTTGCTGATACACACACTTCCAGCGGCTTGGATGCAACATAAATATTAAGCTTCACTACCTTCACAGCCATCTAGACTATTTTTCTGAAAATCTCGGTGACCATAGCGACGAACAAGGAGAGCGCTTTCACCAGGATATTCGCACTATGGAGGAGAGGTATCAGGAGCACTGGAATGAACATATGATGGCTGATTATTGTTGGAGCATTCAAAATAGTACTCATATAACATCTCACTCTAGAAAATCCAAAAAAAGGAAAATTTATTCAGAATAAATATATTTAATAAATTTTTTAAACTTAAACTATGTGCATTTTCAATGAAAAATCCTGTCACTTCATAACTCCAAAACTATAGCTGCTACATGAAAACGGTATATATTTTTGAAATCAGCGTGGAAAAACTATTCAGATTCATGTAAAAAATCTCATGCAACAGACATGCTGTTTTCCAGTGTAATAAATTATTAATTACATGCAGTTATTTATTCAAATTACCATTTTTTTAAGAATCTTAGCACAATTTTTTATTACTTTTTTTATCGTTGAGAGCATAATTCAGCATATTTCTACTTATAAGAGCATACGAGTATTTCTTGTTATGTGTGTTTTTGGCTATATTTTTTTATTTCTTCTAAATAGAGAATATATTGCAAAATCTGATGATATTAGGAAGGAATAGTTTAATCATTTCACTGATAAGTAAATACCTTATGTGTGCTACAAAAAAAATTAATTGTCACACTAAATATCTAGTTAAAGGGTTGCAAAATATATATGGGATTGACAAAGGGTTTACCCCCTTATGCAAAAACGATTGTTGAAGTTAATGTTTGCTTGAAGTAGTAGGCATTTTGTAAAAGAAAACAGGTTTTAACATGGAATTTGATCTCCAAGAACCGTTTTTGTAAAAGGGGATTATTATGTAATTTTTCTTAATATGTTTAGGAATGTAACACACATTATATGCGTAAGAGCATTTTAGATCTGATTTTTCTATAAAAACTCAAGAAGGATCGTTACTTCTACAGACAATTTTTTTGAGTATTTCTATCAGACAAAGACCACAAAGTTAGAGCGAAATGTCAAAAACTAATTAAATAATTTTGCATTTTTTTTATAAAATAAATAAAATAAATAAAATAAAAAATTAAACTTAAACTCAATTAAATATGTACATAAAAATAAATACGTATACTTATATGTATAAAAAATTAATTTTCTCTTTTTTTTTGATTTGATAAATCTGAAACTAGTCGTAAAATACTTTTTGAGTTCACATTACTTTTACCACAAAAGGAAGCTCCAGCAGGATTGTTCTTTGTGAACTTATACAAATTGAAATTTTTTATTTTCGATGTTATGCTTGATTTATTTGATTGCCCGATAGCCTTGCTCACTCTGTCAGTGACATCCCCATTGTGTTTTAAAATATTCCAAAATTTTTTTTTTATTTCATTTGTTTCTTAGCTGCCGGCAAATTTCACCGAAATAATAAATCCTTTACAGTACACAATGAGAATTAAGAAAAGAAAAGGGAAAAACTGCAGACTAATATTTTTATTGTCAAGGCTTCAGTTACTTCCTTTTTCCTGTTTTCATTTCATATTTAAAAGATTTTCTTTTGTTCTTTAGTTTCTTAATGAAAATTAATTTCCTTTTAAATGAATGTATTTCAGTTAAAAAGCACATAAATAAGCTTTTGAACAAGTTTTTATTGCTTGTGGTCAAAATCATTTTATTTTGGCTTTAAGTTGTTACATTTTTTACGTTTGCAATTTTATTTAATTTCGTTTAATTAAATTTAATTTCATTTGGGAATTTTAGTTTTTCCTCTAATAATTTTTAAAAACAAATAATTTAAAACCATAAAAAAAAATTAAATAAATAAAGAACATGTTGAAATTTATATTTACAAATAGAAGAATCCACAGAATGGAAAGTTAGCAAAATGGTAAAATGGATATTATTTAAACAAATGACTTTCGGTGCACAAACTCAATCCATTTTGGGTTCACAGTCAACAAAGCTGCACTGTATCTATGCAACATCAGAGCATTTCTTTTTTCTAGGTAGCGAGCAAAGGAATTCAATTTAATTCATTTAATATTAATTGGAAAACTAAAATCATAAAAAATGATAAATGGCATTTATGGCAATGAAACAATTGGCGAATTGACTTTCTATGAAAAAAGATTCAATAGAAAACTAAAAAAAAGTGCAGTAGTCATAAGCGAAAAATTTATTGATATCGAATGACGACGGAGTAAGAAATGTTTGTAGTATTTGAAATATTATACAGTTGCCACTCGCTAATTTTGACATTTGAACGTTAATTAAAAATAAAATACATGTGGTATGTTTTATCGCAAAATAGCAAAAGACTGGCGTTAAATCGCCGTGTAGGTTTTGTTTGCTTTAAATTGAAATGTAATAAATAATTTTTTTATCTAGTACAGAATAAATTGAAGACTTATTTTTATAAAGTGCAACATATGCAATTTTTTTTTTATTTTGTAAATGTTTAAACAAATTTTCTTGCAGAAATTGTTTGGTCGTGGCAACGCTTGGTTTCTCGCATTGTTTTGATTTAGATTTTTGTTTTAGCTGTTGGATTTCAGCGAAAAGAAAAATAAAATAAATAAATAGATAAACTTAAATAAATAAAATAGAGGGCACACGTATTGAAGCTGTTTAAATGTTTCCATGCCACAAAAAAACAACTATTTTAATATCCGTCAACAAAGTATTCATTGTGCCATCCTCATCCGTCTCTACATTAATGTTGGTTGAAAAAGTTGACGTATAACGTATGACGGATTCTATGTGTCTCGGCCTTAAAACTGTGGTCGTCGAAGACAACAAACATTTTCTACATTTGAGATGTCATCCAGTTAAAGTCGGTTTGGAATACAATATACTTATTTCATTAACAATGGTATTCAAATAATTAATAAGAGAAGTTTTAATTTAAACTCATTTACAAAAGACACTCTACAACATCACAATTAATGGCAAAGACTCTATTACACAAACGACTAAAAGAACTAATCACATTTCCTCTGTAATGGGTACTGCTATTTTGGAAAATCGGGCACAAAAGGGATGAGCTCTCGAGTACAATCCTGTCGCATGTAAAACTGTCACAGTTTTGTTACCGAATGTGTTTTAGAGATCAATCAGGAGTCAAATCGCCTCAACATAATTGTCGCAAAAGTTAGAGACTGGTGATCAGTATAGATCGTTAAATCAGCTACTCCATAGATATAATTTCTGAGTTTTTGTAACGACCATATGAATGCTAAGAGTTTATTTTCATTGGTACTGAAGTTTTCCTCTGTTTTGCTTAAAGTACGTGATAAAGAGAATATTGGTTTTTTCTCCTGACTAAGAACTGCTCCAAGTGCTATGTTCAATGCATCAGTTGTTAACTCAAAAATTTTGAATAATCCGGTTGAAAAAGTTCTAACTGTTCTTTCAAGTTTGTCTTTAAGATATTGATAGTTTTTAGTGCTTGTTCGTCAAGTTTTCCCGTGTTATTTTTGCTTTTGTTTTTCCCTACTTGTCCGTTGTCTCCCCTTAAATGTACTGTCAAAGGCTTGGCTACGCTAGTGCCAATTTCCTATAATATCCTGTCATTCCTAAGAATCCTCTCAATTCTTTTAGTGTCGTAGGAATGGGGTAATTATTAATAGCTTGTACTTTCTCAAGGTTCGTCTAAATCTTATTCTGTTTTATGACATGTCCTAAGTATTCTACTTGTGTTTGAAAATTTTGAACTTTTCGGCAGCGTTGCGCGATTCAGTGCTTCAAATACTATTTCGATGTATTTCGTGTGTTCTTCGACTGAAGGAGATTATATGATTACATCGTCTATATATACATATGCAAATTTGCCTATGTATTCTCTAAGTATGACATCCACGCATCTCTGGAATATTGAAGGTGCGTTCTTTAGGCCGAAGGGCATCCGAATAAATTCGTATTTGCTGCCGTTTACGCAAAAGGCTTTTTTCCCCTATTCTTTTAAGAGATTCTTATCTGCTGGAAGCCGGAATACTGTGTCCCTAGTTGCAAAGAGCACTGATGACATGTATAGTGGCATAGAAAATGCGTATTATACTCAACTGGTGTTGGAGATTAACTGTTCTATTTCCCTTATTCAAATCAGGAATGTAATTTCTTCACAATATTGTGATAAATGAACTGTGAACTTGTACACGACAAAAATTTTATTAATTTGTAATAAAAACAGTTCGATTAAATTCTATTCTGAATATATATATATAATACTTAAAAAATACTTTAAAATATTATTATTACATTAACACAATATAAATTTTAACATACAATTATTTGTCAAACAACTAACAAAAACAAATTAAACATCATATGAATATAAGCCTAAAAATATACCTCAAGTTAATAGTTATTATTTATCACATACATTTAAAATATTGTTTTTTCATATTTATAATTTATACATACAATACTTTAAAATATTTTAAATTATTATTATTACATTAACGAATTATTAATTGTAAAAATTTTTTACACATAAACAAATTAAACCTCATATGTATTATTATTATAATATTATTGTATATGTTCTAGTGAACAATGAGCGTCGAAGGACGCTTCTTTTTTTTGTTTTTTAGATGAATCCATTTGAATATTTTTTTGGGACAAAAATATTTTACAAGTTGTAGTTTCCACTTAACTCATGGATATTGACTTTTTATTAAATCGAAATGTTTGCAATGATAATGTTTAATCCAATAACAATTTGTAGGCAATTGATTCTGAATATGTACGGTAATTTTTTTATAAATTCTTTATGTTTCACTATAATTTATAATAATTTTGTAACAAATATTTTCTTCACAAAATCTCATTTATTTAATATTATATTTAAATTTTCAATATATTTAGATTAGACTATGTAACACATTTCACAAATTTTGCTAAAAACTCATTTAAGCACCAAAACCATATATATAATCTTTTTACCTTCTCAACGGGGTTAATAAAAAGTTATGATCTTTTTCAACTCAACTGGGTTAAAAAAAAATGGCAATTCAGTGTTGGAAAATGTTTTTAGGTAAGTATAATATATATATAATTCACAATAATTCTTTATATTAATTTTGGCCAAACCATGTTTGGACACCATTGATTTCACTGTTATCGGGAAGAATTTATTTTCTGGTGGAGCAAAAGATTTTTATTGTGTTTTCTTATGAAGATTTTATTTTAACGTCCTTCTACTTAATTTTTACTTAATTACTTAATTTTTCTTTTTACAAAGAATTTTTTCGAGTCTTTGCTGCGACAAGGATTCCGTTGGTCTGCCTCACTAGAGTATAAATTTAATTACACTCCTGGCAGGATCGCCAATTAAAGTTTTCACTTGTTTGAATTTAAAAAAAAAACAATTTTTAGACGACTATGCGTCCTTTCATTTTTATTATAATTCTAAAACTTAGTTGAGTATAGTTCAGTACTAATGCTAAATCATAACTCGTTGAGTACAAGAAAATGACGACTATGCGCCGTACAATTTTTTGCTAACTTAGTAGAATTTACTATATTATCCTTAAGTACTAAACATGAGAATCTTAACACTAATCTAGAGTTCATCTATCTTCTTTGTTACATTAACCTGAACTCTTTGTTTCTTAAAACAATTATCTTAATTGCTAATTATGTTGTCGCCATTATTACTGGCTCCTTCCTTGTTCTTAAATTAGAGTTAAACATATTGTGGTTTGTTCTTATATTTTATTTCTGTGTTTTTTCATATTTGTGTACTTAAAATTAATTATATAAAATAAAGGATACGTAAATACTTATTTACATACTGGCGTCATTGAGACTGTCATGTTTATGTTTATGGTTTTATCGCTAATTATGTACATAAAACAAAGGATACATAATTTCTTATCTCAATACTGGCGTCATTGAAATCGACCTTAACTCGGACATAAAGGTTAAAGAATAGGAATTCCTGAAAATTAACTGAAAAATCCCAGAAATGCCACGACTTTGGAATTTTATTGTATCCACGTCGAGTAAAACCCGAGAAAAAAACTTCATTAAATATGATCTTGTCGTCAACAAGCTTTCTAATAAACAAGCCAAAAGTTTAAATTTCAAAATTTTTTCCACCAAAAATGTTGTACTTCCCATCATTTTATCCCACTGTATTATACATACATATGTTCCATGTGAGTTCGCATGAAATTATTATGATTTTGACACACCATTTAAATTATGTTTACAGCCATGATGATCCTTTAACAAGAATATAAATTCATTCAAAGTTGCCAAAAGTATTTAAAATAGTTTTTGCGCTTTTTAAACGTGATAAAACTATTTCAAAATTGTAAACTTTAATTTTTCGCAACTCAATAAAACGAACTTTTTTTTAAATATGTGAACGCTTTTTATGATGGAGGAATAAAAGTGCCTTTATAGAATACAATTATTCTTAAAACAAAGATAAAAAATTCAAGCAGCACTAATTTGTAACATAAAAAACTATTTCAGAGGAAATGGGAGATGAAATTTTTAAAAAAAAATGAAAAGCGCCCATAAAATTAGAATTAATTATTATTTTCACGTTTCGTTAAAATGGGAAAACTTATCAGTGAAAAAATATTCACCTTATGAAAAACTAATTGTGCGGTTAGTTAAAGTACATTTTTAGGTACCAGAGAAGACCAACTACTTTGGAAATTGTAGGAAAATAATACTTTGAAAATAAAAATAAATTAATTCGCAGTTTTCACCATTAACTGCATTTAAGTGATGTTGATGATGATTTAATTTTTTTAATTAAAAAAGTACCTACATACACATCCCACTTAATCAACAAGAATTATTAACTCGAAATTTTAAAATATTTAGTAGAGGCCAAAAAATGTTGGTCGTTACATTTTAAGTAGCTTTGAATATCCAAATACATCACAGTTAAAACTTTTATATAAAAATACAAGGTGGCTCAAAGTGACCGAAGGGGTTGCATTTATTATAACTTCTTATTTAAGACATTATTATTAAAAAAATTTTATTTTAAACACAGTATATCAATAGAGAATATTTTTGATTTAATTATGAAAAATTATATCTCGCAAGTGGTAGCCATTTCCTGCTTCGCATATTCGTGCTGCTTCCAAAAGATTTTCCATAACTTTTCGCAAAACTTCATGTGTTATGTTGTTGACTTCGTAGCATATATTATTTTTTTTAATTTCTGTATGGTTCTAGACTTATTAATATAGAGTTTTCCTTTCCGGTTAAATCCGCTGAACGCGGAGGCCAATTAAAATCGCTTGTACGGGAAATAATTCGTTCACCAAAGATGTCGCGTACAAAAGCCATTGCATCGCTCGCATTGTGCGCTGTGGCTCCTTCCCGTTGGAACCATACTTGCGGATAGTTTTCCACGGCTGGCCTTAAAAATTTTTCCAACACTGTCCGATATCTAACACCAGTGATCGAAACGGAAACATTTCTTTTGTATGCAAAATTTTGTGCAGCGAGCCCTGTAAGAGGCGCAGTTGTGTCGAATGTCTTCTGGTTGATGTTTCTCCATCTCTCCTGTACGCGTTCAATATTGTCATCCGTGTGCACCGTTTGTCGTCTTCCGGCATCAGTTTTTTCTTAAAAAAATTTACAACCAGGCGGTTTATTGTCGACTCTGAGGGTCCAACGCGCACATTAAAATAACGACAATATGCACGCTGAATCAAAACAAGGCATCGTTGATTTGAAAAATAAAGTTAATAGATTTTAGCACGTTCTTCAATTGTGTACTGTTCCATTTCAAATTCCCCAATTCTTCTTTACCAAATACTGAAAAAAAAGTTACAATAAAAAAAAGCTATTCAAACACCTTTGCTTATTTTGGGCCACCCCAAATTTTAATTTTTAATTCATTTTAACTCATAATAAGCATTTTCTGTTGATATAAATATAGTCACTAAAATATCACGAAAATGGTATCAATGTAATTTTTGAGATGAAAGTGAATAAAGTGAAATTTTCAGAATTGATAGATATTAGTGCTGTTAATTGATTTCTTGCAAAAAGTGAAATTTTTTAAATTTCGGTTCATTACTTTATATTTTATATTTACATATGTACAGTTTTTTTTTGTTTCTTATTACTTTTATTTACTACAAAAATCTTCCCGATGTGCTGCAAAAAATTAAATTGAGGTGTTATATTAGAAAGTAAATATAACTTCATGTTCTCTTGTTACGTGATATTGGCATACGTTATTCTATTAAAGTGATGTTGTTGGTACCTTAAACATTTAAAATTTTATTATGGCATATAAATTATTAAATTAATTTAGCATATCAAAGATTTGGTAACATCGAAAAAGGCTTTTCCAAAATAAAGGGTGGTTAAATTTCAAGGGCCGATGTTGATTTTGAATAAAACACAAACTATTTAGGAAATTATTGTAATTTTATTTTATTATGATATATTGGTATTACTCAACTATGTATGGAACAAAATATCGGCCAAATGGGCGCCGCGACCACGGCGGCACACCTCCATCCGATGGTCCAAATTTTCGATGACGCTGAGGCATAATTGAGTTTCTATGCCATTAATGTGCCGAATTATCTCATCCTTTAGGTCTTGAATTGTTGCTGGCTTATCGACGTACACCTTTTCTTTCAAATAACCCCAAAGAAAAAAGTCCAACGGTGTCAAATCACATGATCTTGGCGGCCAATTGACATCGCCATTACGTGAGATAACACGGCCATTGAATTTGTTGCGCAAAAGAGCCATTGTTTCGTTAGCTGTGTGGCAAGTGGCACCGTCCTGCTGAAACCACATATCGTCCACATCCATATCTTCCAATTCGGGCCATAAAAAGTTCGTTATCATCTCACGATAGGGAACACCATTCACAGTAACTGCCTGACCGGCCTCATTTTGGAAAAAATACGGCCCGATGATGCCGCCAGCCCATAAACCGCACCAAACAGTCACTCTTTGTGGGTGCATTGGTTTTTCGACAATCACTCTTGGATTCTCATTCGCCCAAATGAGGCAATTCTGTTTATTGACGAATCCACTGAGGTGAAAATGTGCCTCATCACTGAAGATGATTTTATTCGAAAATTGATCATCCACTGTTGCCATTTCTTGCCACCATTCTGGATTGTGTATTTCTCCATGGTTCAAATTGAGTAAGTCTGAAATAGAGAAATGTCAAATAAAATTCGGAAAAAAGCTTGGCGTTTAGGTGTGGTTCACATTCAACATCGGCCCTTACAATTTAACCACCCGATATAACATTTTCTAAAAATTATAATTTGAAGAAAATAAAGGTCTATAAATTTTTCAAATGATGTTTACTCAAATTTTTCCTACGTTTATGACTTCAATAAAATTACAAATTGGAACAAATTGACATCTTGCAGACTGCTCTGTACGTTCAAATGTTATTGACAAAACTCTCTTCTGCGTTTTCTCTTTAAGTTTTCAATGTTTCTCAATGCATCAAATGCATCAATTTATACTGAGTTTAGTATTATTGAATATCCAAAGCGGAATGGTAACAGATTAAAATCTAACATAGTTTTAACTGACATTTACTTTCCTTCTGATCTATTTTCCATCTATATATGTGACGCGCAAAATAGAAAGGGACCTAAGGATAAACCCCGGTTTTGTTCAGGAGAGCCATTTTAAAGATTTAAATACGTGTATCTTTGGTGTACCATCACTTTCATAATACGCGCATATCTCTGGGAGGGAACACTTTTGAGGCATGGGATCGGTCTCATTAATTGCTCAGATGTTGTCCACATCAAAAAAAAAAAGTGAAAATTGCTTTTTTTACCCTTAGGTCCCTTTCTCTATGCGCTGTCAGAACACTATGAAACTGAATGTGTGTTTGTTGTTTGTTTTTTTGTGTGTTTTTTGTACCTTATAAGAGCCCAATCTGCTGGACCGATCTTCCTGAAATGGGGACATGGGAGACATGAATATTGTCCAAATATAACCATCTCTTATTGTTTTCACTAATTGTTCCTCGGAATGGTGACTTGGAGCATTGTCATGTATTAATAAGGCTTTCATTGAATTGATTGATTGATTGATTTGCTTCTAAAAATGATTCTACCTATTGAAAACATTTAAACAACTCAGTGAAAACAAATTAATGACACCAATCAATCATATTTACTTACCTCAGGGACAAACATTTCAAAAACCTGATTTTAATGATGCCAGCATTCATCCATGCCTTAGTTGACTGGGTATAGTTTATAGGCAGCACTTTATTGTGGAACGAGCGTGGTTTCTTCGCTTTTCCAAGAAGAATGGGTTTAATCTTTCTTGTGCCCGATGCATAGGCGTAAAGTAGTATGGTGACTTTCCTTAGTATCTTTCTTCCAGGAGCAGTAGTAGTAGCATCACCCAATAGAGACCAGTTTCGTCCGCATTGAAAATAACATAACGTGTTAAATCCTCGTACTAAAATAAAAATGCTAATCCATTCGTTCAGTTCGTTCAATTCATTAATTTCGTTCTTTTGACACTCAGACAAAATCACAATAAGAAGAAATATTTATTTATTCATTACTTTACTAAACACTAGCTGTACCCGCCACGCGTTGCTGTAGGTGTTACAATAGTTTTATTTAAAAAATATTTATATACCTCATGTGTCCTTAATTGAAATCCGTTACTTAGTTTCGGAGTTTCATTAATAACGATCGTTGCAGCGTGGTGCAGGCTGAGATATCGGCCATAAGGAAAGCGCCGAACTGGATAAGGTATCACGGGATATACGCGGACTACATTCGTGTGTGTACCGACAGCAGTGCTGCGATAAGATTGCTGTCGGGTGTTTATACGACGTCGATTTTGGTTTGTGAATACCGGGCGTCTCTGAACGATATGGCGGGACACTCGAACCTTGAGCTGGTCTGGGTGCCTGGGAATAACGTAACGGATGGGCTGACCAAGGAGGGCCTCGTCTGGCTGATGGGCACATCGATGGTTATGTCGGGATTCCGTCGCGATACTGCAGGGCGCAGTTGAAGTGAACGAGACCACCTGTCCGATTTCCAGGATTAATTGGCGTCGTTACGACTCCGGTCGGCAACGATTTGGATACGAGCGGGTCGAAAAAATACCTGAATTGGTGGCGGTCTGATTCAATGTCCCCCCCACTGGAAAAAAATAGCAGCAGTAATAGATGAAGCAAATATAGTTATGGTTACCATGACCGAAATCATTTAAAACAGCTGTTCGAATTTAAGGTAAACAGTGTTCGATTATAAGTGATATGCCATAATGCCTCAATCCGAAACATCAACTGTACGATCGCTAACTTAACGTATTTATTCTTCTTTTTCATGAGTTTTGCTGTCAATTAGCAGTGTTAATGTGCCGAATTATCTCATCCTTTAGTTCTTGAATTGTTGCTGGCAATTCTGCTTATTGACGAATCCACTGAGGTGAAAATGTGCCTCATCACTGAAGATGATTTTCTTCGAAAATTGATCATCCACTGTTGCCATTTCTTGCCACCATTCTGACCATTGACGACGTTTGGAATGGTCAAGAGGCTTTCGTTCTTGAGTCAATTGCACCTTGTAAGCGTGTAAATGCAAGTCTTTATGCATAATGTTTATCAACGACGAGCGTGAGAGGTGCAATTGTTGGGCACGACGACGAGTTGAGGTGGACGGCTCTTCAGTCACACTACGAGCTGTACTGGTGTTTTCACATTTCATACAGACCCGGTTTGCTCAAATTTTTGCACGATTTTTCCGATTGTACGCACATTTGGACGATTAAATTGACCGAAAAAATCGCGAAGTGCACGATAAGCATTTTGATTTGAACGCCCATTTTCATTATAAACCTGAATAACTTTAACGCGTTGCTCGATTGTGTATCTTTCCATGGTTCAAATTGAGTTAGTCTGAAATTGAGAAACGTCAAATGAAATGCAGAAAAAACTTGAAGTTTAGGTGTGGTACACATTCAACAGCGGCCCTTAAAATTTACCATCCTTTATAAAATAATAAAAGTGAAAAAAAATGTTGAAAGTATTCTCGTAGAAATTTTTTCTATATGGTGCCTATACATACTATATACATATATATCCTTACCATAATAGGTAGAACTTCAAAATTTTTTTATTTAAGCATGTGTAAACTTAATTAAAAAATATTTCCCCTTCCCCAAAAAATTCGGGGCTGAAAGGGTTAATATATACTAACAAAATGTTCCCTGTAATGTTTTTAATAAATTTTCTGAACAATCGTACACCAAAAACGTAAGTGTCATATGATTTTCTATAGGTTTACTATACAAGGATAAAACTTTAAAACAGCCGTAAAATACATTCCAGATATAAACTTTTAAAACGTGGATACACGTACATATATCTCTTTTTAGTACTTTCTACTAGAATTAGCTGGCAGAACCTTGTTACATTTTGTGTTATTAGCAATCCAACGTTTTCAAATCGTGTGATTCCCAGAACAATGCTTTATAGATTTTATTTATTTTTACGAAAATGATTTTCTACTGCTAAATGTTAACTTCTAGGAAAGGAATAGAGATTACAGGTGATTTAAGGATAGATTGAAGAAAGCTTAATTATTTTTATAATACTGCTTTTGCACGCTTGTGTTTTTATAACTGCCTTGCAACGCCTCTGATATCAAGAAAACGCATTAAATTTTTGAAGCTACGTTTTAGTAGCTATTTTTAGTAATTTTTTTTACTTCGCCGATGCTACACAATACGGAGGGCGCTCTTATGTGATTGTGGATTGCTATCAGCTAAAGCCGGTATTGTTCGGTGACCAGTGACTATGCCTTGGCCACAGAAACATTCCGACAACAACTGACAAAAAGTCACACTTATGCACATCAGAAAAATGCGAAGATTTTTTATAACTTAGTCTGATAATGGGCTCCAACCCACCCTTTCGATTTTGTAATCAACGTGCTAACTACATCAGACATCGCTACCCTCAATACTTGTAATTTTGTTAATTTCCTTTCTATTTGTTTCCTTAAATACTTTTGTAGACAATAAAGGTAAAATAGATGTTTAGGTAGGATGTATGCGAAACTATACGTGGTTTTATAGTAATATCCATGGAGATTCATGTACATTGATGAAAGCCGCCAACAATTTTGAAAGTAATACAGTAGTAATGCGTGTTAGTTGGTGGTTTTTTTTTAATTGGAGTGACACTCAGCCAATGATTACTTAGTAGTACGTGTTACCTTCTAGAAAGCGATGGTGCAAGAGATGACAGGTATTGAAGGGCTATATAGAGGAAAGCTTTATTATCTTTAAACTCTGCTTTTGCACGTTTTTTTTTATGACAGTGTTGCAACACGTGTAATGTCAAGGAAAGGTATGAAGCTAAATAACCATTTTTATTAATTATTATACTTTGCTGATACTATAGTCTACGTACATTTTCAAAACTAGGGCCAGGAGGGCGATAGGAGGAATTTCTGCCCCTACGAAACGTTAAAACCGATTTTAATGAAATTTAGAACATGGATGTATCTGCATCTAAAAATGCTCATAGGTAATGTACATTTTCAAAACTAGGACCAGGAGGGCGATGGGGGAAAATTTCGGCCTCTCCAAAACTACATAGCCGATTTTGATGAACTTTAAAACTTGGATGTATTTGAGTATAAAAGACACATTGGCAATTGTGCAACTCCGGGAAGGTTATAGGTTATTACGAGTGAAGGTAGGGGCAATTTCCACGCCAGCGAGACCATCTAACCGATTTTAATGAAATTTAAATGTATTTACTTTTTTGCGTCTAGAAGAGCACATATGCTACATATATATTTATTAAATAGAAGCAGGAGGCGACGTAGGGGTAAGATATGCCTTTCCGAAACTGTATAACCGATGGAGAAGCCGCGGGTAAGAGCTAAAAGTAATAAAGTCAAACGTCAAGCATAAACGGATTGTTCTTAATAACTTCCTGAGAAGTGGAAAATATAAGGTTATTGCAATACTTCGGAAGTAGTTCAAAATAGTTCCTAAAGTTTGACTTCTAACACTTTTCAATTTTCGTATCATTTCACGTGATATTGATGTGCTGAAGACATTCTTCGGTGTTTGCTACCGATATCATTGTAACACGTAATATTTCGATACACGCCTAAATTTTTTGGATCATTAACAAAGGCTGGTAGCATTTATCCAGCAAATTACAAAGAAATAATAATGCAGATTTCAAAGCCTCTTCCGATTTTGTATTTATTAATTCCTAAAAATTCTGGCTTAACAGTATGCTGGATTTTACGTCGGGCATCACTAGCACGTACTTTCATTAAATAAGTCAGTATATAGCGCATGATGTAACTGTAAAAATAGAAGCCCTTGACATTATTGCGCTGTTGTAATCATTAATTTAATTTTAATATGTTCTCATAGCGAAATCACATAAAAAAAGAGAAAAGCAGCACACACTACCCATTCACGAGCAGGAAAAATTCGGTAGAAATTCAAAAACAAAAACAAAAATTAAGTGTTTATCATAATATTTATCTAATGCTTTTTTAACTTGTTGTTAGGTAATTAGGGTTAAAGTGCCACTGGCACACTGAAATATCCACAAAAGAAAAAAAGATTTTTGTGGAAGCAATCACGAAATTTAAACTGAATGGAACTTAGCAGTAGAAAGCAGTTGTAGCATATTAATTACGCCATTATGTAGAAAAGTGTGTGCGTGCGATGTGTATTATCTCGAAGATAACAGTGTTAAAAAAGTGGTGGAAAATATTTCAATTACCGCCGGCTATAGTCAACGCTAAAAATTCAGCTTTGAAATTAATTCTATTTAAAATTTAAATCAATATTTTAGTAAATTTCTCTTCACATAATTTAATTAATGAATAATTATATGCTCGTCTCAACAAATACAATTAAAATGTATAATTACATTTTACGAGTAGTACTTATTAAAGAAAATCTTCTCTACACTATAGCTCTCCAGAAAGAAAGCAGACAGCAATGTCTGTAGGCATCTTAACTGTCAAAAGTCAATACTGACAATTAACCTCTAAAATCAAATTAACATAAGAAATGCACGGTTTTTGTGGACTATTAGCCCATTGGTCTATAGTTAGATTTTTATTGAAGCCGCTTTTGCTCTTATATGTAAGTTAATTTGCATATAATAATTTTTCTTTTTTTTTTATCTTGGACCAGCACTCAGGACATGACCCCTACACATGCGATGCATTGTGCTGGAACTATAGGAAAGGGGTAGTAGGAGAAATGATAGGAGTTGAAGCTTCACAATCTTACAACACTGCTTTTTGCACGTTACTTATTTTTACAGCTGTGTTGTAGCCATTTTTAGTAATTATTTTACTTCGCCGGTGCTACACACTACCGACGAAGGAGGGCGTTCCGATGTGCCTGTGGATTGGATACAGCTGAAGCCGTCACTGTTTAGTGACCATTGACTATGCCTTCGCCACTGTAACTTTCCGACAACAAGTGACACAAAGACACAGAAATGCACATCAGAAAAAATGCGATATGTTTTTCTGAGTCTGAAATTTTTCGTTTTGTAGTCAACGTGCACACTACTTCGACCATCGCCACCCTTAAATCTGAAAATAAGCCATACGTTTAAGTGACTTAATTTTTTTTAAATAACATTGCAATTAAGTTTGCTAAAACATAAACAATTTGTAATTCAATATACATATTAGGTGGTAATCTTTTTGTAAAATAAATTAACCTTCATACGTTCCTCAAACAAAATTCGGGTGAAAAATCACGCCAGTATAGCCTTTACTGATTTTCTAATAATATTAATATTTTTTTTATTTTAGGTATTTTCATTCAGCAGAGTTCAATAAACTTAAACTTAACTCATCTACTAAATTCAATCGGATACTATTAGCATAACTTACTTTAAGCTTTTATATAATAGTAAAAATAACAAAAACTAATTCTTTTTATTGCAATTTTCGCATACAAAATAAGCAATTTTATGCTGCCCGCAAATGAATTTTTGGCAAGATGTGTGTGTCGAATATACTTTTCTAGCGTTTTTCACATCGAGAACCTGAAGTCAATTTTCTTCTTTGCCACTTGATGACGTAGAAGGTTGTTCGCTTGACTGACGTATGGGGTTCAACAAAGTTATTGCAGAATCTCGACCTTGGTGAACAAGATCGGCGTTGAATTTCTGGTTTTACTTATGCCGTTCCCAGTACGTGGAGAAATAACTTTCTTTTGTATAGTTTTCCTTTATTCTAATTGTTGTTCATTTCTTCCCATAAGACGTAAGCATTAACTGGTGATATGACAATAATATTGCAAAGCAATGCATGTGGCCAACGATTAGTTTTTCTTTTTACCACCTGATATAAAGTGTCTACACCTGCTTTACTTTTATTATAAAATGATATAATCTCTGAGAACTAATTTATTCCATGCAATACTGTTTTCTCAGGTCATAGACAATTTTCCGCTTTTTTGGAACGTTAAATTTTATGGTTGAAAAGAACTTGCTGGAAAAAGCTCTTGTTTGGTTGATTCCGGCAAAAAAAAGTTTTATTCGACAGTTACGTTTTCATGTGGGATATAAATTCGTTGTTAGTTCTCAACCCATTTGTCCCATAATATTCTGATGGGGCCTAACTTATCACGAGCTCGGCGTTTGGTGAAACACAAAACAACGACTAGTTTGATCGTATGAGGGTTAATTAATTATATTGTCCTCAATTTGTTCAAATATGAAATTAGAAATAATAGATTTTCTAATCACACATAAAGAAAAAAGAAAACAGAAAACATAAAGTGAAGTTTTTACTAAACACAAATAAATATTAAAATATAAAAACATAACAAATATAAAATAGAACTATCACAAACAATACATATAAAAATAAATTTAAACAAACCAACAAATACTACTCAAACATAAACAACAACAACAACAGTACGTGGCATTACTGTACAGTGCATTGTTTTCTATATGAGTGCAAGCGATTGCTCGAACAAAGCAAATGTGAAAAAACAAAACGGCAGACATGCATACATAATTGTCAACTCTGAAAGCAAGAGTAGTGAGAATATTTACGATCCTAAATGCAATAGAGATTATTTAACCCTGAAACCGACCACTGGTCCAATTTTTGCTGAAAAAAGTGCAAGTGATCCAAATTTGAATAAGTGTACAGAAGATAAAATAATTGTATCGCGCCCATTTTCTCCCATAAATAAAAGTACGGATCTTCCGTCGTGTTCAAATTTTTCAAGCCATAAAATACCTACTGGAATGGACCGCTACATCACGATCACTAAGCGTAAATCCAGTCCTAGGGCCGCCAATACTGAACCCGACCCTAAAATGCCACGAACCAATGAGGGTCAAAATAGGTTTGCCATTCTTGGCAAAATGGCCAATAACAATACGGAAAAGCCAGAGCAAAGAGCAATAAAACCGCCACCAATATATTTGCGAGAAGTGTGTACTAATTCTTTGGTGAGTAAATTGTCAAAGTTGATAGGTAAAGATCACTTTTACGTGGTCTCTATTCGCAAAGGTGACGTGCTGGAGACAAAGATTCAGGCCGACAGCGAGAAAGGCTATAGGGCCATAGTGAACAATTTTGCTGCGGAAAAAAAAGGTTACTACACTTACCAATTGAAGAGTGCAAAGGGCTTAGTGGTGGTCATTAAAGGTATTGACAATTCTGTGCCGACTGAGGATATTAAAGATGCCCTGAAGAATGCGGGGTTCGATGCTAAATCAATTTTCAATATAATTAACCGAGAGAAAATTCCTCAGCCAATGTTTAAAGTTGAAGTTGCTTTCGACTCAACTAAATTGAAAAAAAATGAAACTCACCCCATTTACAATTTAAAATTCTTATTGAACCGAAGGATTGTCGTAGAGGAACCAATTAAGCGTAAGGGTCCGCCTCAGTGCCAAAATTGTCAGGAGTTTGGACATACAAAATCTTTTTGTAAATTACCATCCGTATGTGTGAGATGTGGAGACATTCACAAATCTTTGGAATGCCCACACCCGAAATCTGACACGAATGTGAGAAAGTGCGGTAATTGTGGTGAAAAACACACCGCCAATTATCGTGGTTGCAAAGTGTTTTTGCAACTAAAAAATTCAAACAAGGCAAGAAGATCAGTGCCAGTACCACTCGAGTATAAGGAAACTAATTTTCCTAATTTGCCAACAACTTCTGCCCGTGCAACTCAAAGAGCTCAGGGTACAAATGTGCAACACGTTAGTTTCGCTGAAACGTTGAAGAAAGGTAATACATCGCAAGAAAGTCATCGAGTTAACTCGTATGCAAACGTTTTGAAGGAAGGTGAGCACAAACCACTGCCCGACACTCAAAGTGCCATCGAGAAATTGATAGACACTATGAACAGTTTTATGTCCAACATGCAGGGTATGTTCCAGCAAATGCTGCAAAACCAGAGCATGCTGATGCAAATTTTGTTGAACAAAAAATAATGGATACGCTAAAAATTTGTTTTTGGAATGCTAATGGCCTGAGCCAGCTCAAGTATGAAGTGCAACAGTTCCTACAATCACAACAAGTTGATGTACTTCTCGTATCCGAAACACATTTTACTCAAAAGAACTGTTTCAAAATAAAAAATTATTATAATTATGACACAAAGCATCCAAGTGGCAGAGCTTGTGGAGGGACAGCAATACTGGTTCACAGAGATGTTGCCCATTTTCCCCTACCAGAATTTTCGACGGATCACATACAAGCCACCACCATAAGGTTACCACGTTGTGGTACATCGATTTCTGCCGTTTATTGTCCACCCAGACACTCCATTACTACGGATCAATTTTGGAACTTTTTTCAAACGTTAGGAACAAAGTTTATTGCAGCGGGTGATTTTAATGCAAAACACACCTTTTGGGGTTCTAGACTTATTTCACCAAGAGGAAGGCAACTTTTCGATGCGATATCCCTTCACAATTTGGACGCAATATCTGCAGGTCAACCCACATACTGGCCTACAGACATTAATAAAATTCCAGATGTGATCGACTTTGCGGTCACTCGCAGCATAAGAAGAGAACTATTTCATTTGGTTCCGTCTTTGGATCTTTCGTCGGATCATTCACCTACTTTTTTGAATTTTTTTCGCGCTTCTGAAAATGCAGAGCAGAATAAGTGTTATCATAAAAAACATATAAATTGGCTAAAGTACAAAATGTACATTAGTACCCACTTGCCACAACACTTGTCTTTGAAATCGGAGTCTGAAGTAGAGGATGCTGTAATCCTCACAACAAACATCCTGAAAGAAGCGACAGCAGTTTCCGCATCAAACGTTTTGATAAGAAGCAGGCGTCATTACAACAGTAATGCTACCGTTGAGTCCCTGATAAGGCATAAAAGACAGTTGAGGCGTCAGTGGCAGGAGCTCCGTTCACCTGGCTTAAAGGCACAACTAAATAAATGCCAACGGAAACTGCGTGTTTTGCTGAAAGAGGACAAAGAATTTCAACTGAATGAATATCTGCAAAGGTTGGACACAACAGAGCAAAGAGATTATAGTTTGTGGAGAGCTACAAAAAAAATGAAACAACCTACTTCCTACGAGGCCCCAATAAGGTTACATAATGGTGAATTTGCACAGAGTACAGAGGAGAAAATTGAGGAATTCGCCAACCACCTGGAAAACGTATTTACACCAAATGTAACCGCTTCCCGTATTGCGCCGATTGTCATAAACGAAAGAGTACAACGTCCACTGAAATTCCGATTTGCTGAAGTCGAATCTGCTATAAAAACGTTAAAAGCCAGAAAAGCTCCAGGCAGTGACAAAATCACAGGAGCAATGATAACTAATCTGCCACAATCAGCATTGAGGCTGATTCTCTTTATTTTCAATTCTATGTTGAGGTTGGGTACGTTTCCGAAAGCATGGAAACACTCAGAAATCGTAATGATTCCTAAGCCAGGTAAAGATGTTACGCAAGTATCTTCTTATCGTCCAATAAGCTTATTGCCGATACTGTCCAAACTTTTTGAAAAATTGATTCTCGAGAAACTACGGCACCACGTTGACACTAATTCTGTTATCCCACATCACCAATTTGGATTCCGGAAAATGCACAGCACTGTGGCACAAGTACACAGAATAACAAACCTTGTCCGATCGGCTTTCGAGAATAAAGAATACTGTTCGGCACTTTTTATTGATATATCTCAAGCGTTCGACAAAGTCTGGCACGACGGTCTGATGCACAAAATTGTAAACTTGCTACCGGAAAACGTTCACAAATTGTTCAAAAATTACATAACTAATAGATCTTTTCATATAAGGTCGAAATCGGTGATATCTTCCATTAAAAATATCCATGCTGGTGTACCACAGGGAAGTATCCTTGGTCCTTTTCTGTACATTTTATTTACTGCGGATATGCCTACAAGTCAATTGACGCATACATCAACTTTCGCGGATGATACTGCTTTTCTAAGCATACACAAGAATGCAGCAGTAGCAAGCCAACATCTTCAAGCGCATTTGAACCGATTGGAAAAATGGTTATCAAAGTGGAAGATAAAAGTAAATGCTTCAAAGTGCGTCCACATTACGTTTACTCTGAGAAGGGACAATTGTCCTCCCATCACGATAAACGGTGTTACAATACCTGAGGGCAACCACGTAAAATATCTTGGTATTCATCTCGATAGACGTCTTACGTGGACTAGTCACATAGCGGCCAAAATCACTCAACTGAAGTTGAAAACTGCGCAGCTTTACTGGCTTATAGGACGACACTCTGCACTAGGCCTAGATATGAAGGTGCTGTTGTATAAGGCGATTTTAAAGCCCATATGGCTATATGGCGTTCAGCTGTGGGGAACTGCTTCCGCATCAAATGTTGCAAAATTACAAAGAAGACAGTCAAAAATTTTACGAATAATCACAGGTGCTCCATGGTACATGAAAAATGTAAATATCCACAGGGATCTAAAAATTCCATCAATTAATGATGAAATTAAAAAAGTCTGTACGAAGTATAGGACGAAGATCACGGTGCATCCCAATCCACTTGCTAGAGAATTGCTGGTCTTTGAGGGTCACAGAAGACTCAAAAGGACCCAAACGTTTGATCTGATTGGATGAAAATTCTGTGTAACCATTGGGTTGAAATTGCAGTGGCAATGGAAACTATTTTTTTTTTTTTATAGTATATTTTTAGATTAAGATTTGAACACATTTTGTTAATTCATATTGAAAGATCCAAAATTCAAAAATAACATGGGAAAAAAAAAAAAAAAAAATTTTGTGAGCAAAGAGCTGGTACTATATTTGCCGATTTAAATACTATTGCATTTCATGGTAACATAATGATGTCATCCCATACTGCCGAATTCGCCGAATTTAAAAATCGAACGTCTAAGTTTTCATTGCAAACAGCATTTATAATATCTTCTTCGGTAAGAGTCCCAAAATAAATAACACCATCATCACACTGGATATATTTAGAGGATAGTGTAAGCATTTCGGGAAAAAATCTTTATTGTCTTTACATTCGTGTTCGTTAATTATCAGTTTATGAAAAATTTCAATTTTCATTGGGCAATTTTTAGTGCCTAGAAATAATTATCCAGCAGTATTCTGCAAGCGAACTAAATCCTGTAAAAGTTTTTAAGAATTTTTACAAATTATTACAAGTTATTAAATGTACGCATATTTTAAAACTTATATTGAAAACGAACACTAATTTCAATGTTTTATTATTCTTTTTGATATAAATTAGCGAATGAAAATGTATATTGTTTTCGAAAACTTCCAGTCGGATTATTTCTGCAAATTAAATCCCATTTGTGACAACCAGAGTGGCTGTTCCAACAGTGTAATTAATGAAAAGAGGATACCCCACTTAGGCCAGAGGTTAGGCCCATTGTGAAACACGCAGGTTCTAGGCGGGAATCGAACCCGCACCCCTAGATTGATAAGACTCATACTCTTACACTAGGCTATGGAAGCACCCCCAACGTATTCCCATTACTCTCTCATCTCGAAAACCACATTTGGGACCATTTTCGTGATAGTGTAGTGACTACCTTTATATCAACAAAAAGGTATTATTTTCGGTTAATAAAAAAGTTAAAATTAAAATGCATCCTATATTTTCATAAAAATGGCATTATTTTGAGTTCAGTCTTTATTCAAGTTAAAAATAATCAAATTGTTTTATGTAAATTTGGTTGTATTTCGAGTTGATACTGTTTTATAGATAAAATTTATATTATTTTATGATTTTAATTCGAAATGTGACTCTTTTCATGATAAAAGTGTTCACATTTTCTTTAGTTGTGACCTCTTTCTTGAAATAATTCAATCTTTCCTATAATCATTTTCTTGCTAACGTGTTTACAATAAATTTACTTTAAGAAAAATACTTACTGATAACGAAATCGATTGGGCATTGCATTATTAATGAACATTTTACTTGGTGCTAATGCCAAAATCTTTAGTAGGCTAAATTCTGGGAAACAGTTAAGAAATTTCACATGTTTATACAAGAACAACCAAAAAATAAACCAAATATCGTCTTTAAAAATGTTCTTTATACAACAAACATTTTATTATTCGATAAATTTTGATTAACGTTGAATAAATGAAAGAATATTTACATACTTAATAATGAAAATATTTATATATAAAAAATTATTGTATTTTAATTGTACGAATAAACAATAGTTAATTAAAATACAATATGACGTGTCCAAACCTAGAACAACGCCCACTTATCCAATCCCTCCCAGTTTTTGACTGATGATTTGTTTTAACTAACTACATAGCCATTTCTACCATATTCAGAAACATTCACTACAACCGTTCTCAAGATATACAAAAATAAATATTTACTTTGTATGGGCGAAGCAACACCCAGTTGAAATTTTTTAAATTTATATAGTTTCTTCTGAAGAAAATAGGTTCCGACGTTTTTTTTTTTTAAAGACAATACAAACTCTACGAAGCTCTTACAGCTTGTCTGTAGAAACACCCAGAGTCTAAGCGGGAATCGAACCCGCACCTCTATATTGATAAGGCTAATGCTTATGCACTAGACTAAGGAGGCACCAGCTGTCTATAAGGAACAAACATACATACATACAAATATGTCATTCATATACCCTTCACTTTAAGTGTAACGGGTATATATAAGTTTGTCATCCCGTGTGTAATTTCTTTAATTTTCATTTCTGAAAGAAATGTATATATTTTCTGAAATGTGATGAATAGAGCTGTCTATTAAGGCAAGACCGTTTGTCCGTCTGTCTCACTATCCATCTGTCTGTGTGCCCGTTGTAATCAATTTTGCGGCCAAACTAATCGTCACACAAAATTTGATTTGATGTTAATCGATCAGTAGTAGACTTTAATCTTTTGCTATTGAAATTCAGGTAAATTGGTGGAATAGTTTCCGAGCTACAGCTGAAGAACCACAACCACCTGGTTTTTTTATTTGAAATTTTAGTATAAAAACTTTCATAACTTCGAAACGGCTGGAACGCTTTTAATGATATTTAGTCCTACACAACACCGACGAAGGAGAGCCTGTTGATGTGTCTGTGGATTGGATACAGCTGAAGCTGTTACTGTTCAGTGACCTGTGACTATGCCTTTGCCACTTAAACCTTGCGACAACAACTGACACAAGGACACACAAATACACATCAGAAAAAATGCGAAATGTTTTTTATGTGTCTGAAACTCGGGTTGAACCCAGAAAAATTTTTCGTTTTGTAGTCAACGTGTAGACTACTTCGACCATCGTCACCCTCAATAAAAATTTTAATACTTATTTACATATTATTTATAAATATTTCCATATAATATATATATATATATATATATATATATACATATATATGTACATATATAGGCAAATTATTTCACAAAAATTATATGGAAATATATATATATATATATATATATATATATATATATATATATATATAGTAGTAGTAGTAGTAAAGGTTAGATGAAACACTTATAGTTTTCATATTCTAAAAGTATTCACTTCTAAAAACTCAAATTTATAGTTAAGTAAACTACATATGTATATATACACATGTACATATTTCGATATAGGAAAAAGTAAATGCTGTAATCCTGAAAACGTGAAGTATTCACCACAATCAAAAAACCTGTCTGAAATTAGAAAAAATTCATTACTCAAAAACTATACATCTTTTTAAAATATATTTTTATGTTTTGTCGTGTATATTACCTATAAATAATGAATAAATAAATATATCCTTCTAAGTCCATAATGAGCAGTGTTCTGCGGTTTATACTGACCAATAAGAAATTGTCTAAGGCAACTAAATGTTTCTTTTATTCGTCAGACGGATTTGCTTTATTTAGTAAAAGTAAATTATTTGCAGAATCTTCTACTTCCATAAAATCTAAGTAATATGTTGTTACGCGTCGTATATATCGAGAGGAATAAGTAATTGTTGATTCATATTCATGGTAGAAAACTTACACAAAATTTGGAAATACTTCTGGTTAGGAGGCAAATCAGGATTTTCGGCTAGCTCAGTGACAAGGTATATGTGGTCCTCAACCCAATTTCCTATCGCATAACATATAATAAAAAAACTTTTTGCCTTTAAAACCTAGAGTATCTCTTATAATTATTTTATATAAAGGGTGGTTAAATTTCAAGGGCCGATGTTGATTTTGAATAAAACACAAACTATTTAGGAAATTATTGTAATTTTATTTTATTATGATATATTGGTATTACTCAATTATGTATGGAACAAAATATCGGCCAAATGGGCGCCGCGACCACGGCGGCACACCTCCATCCGATGGTCCAAATTTTCGATGACCCTGAGGCATAATGGAGGTTCTATGCCGTTAATGTGCCGAATTATCTCATCCTTTAGCTCTTGAATTGTTGCTGGCTTACCGATGTACACCTTTTCTTTCAAATAACCCCAAAGAAAAAAGTCCAACGGTGTCAAATCACATGATCTTGGCGGCCAATTGACATCGCCATTACGTGAGATAACACGGCCATTGAATTTGTTGCGCAATAGAGCCATTGTTTCGTTAGCTGTGTGGCAAGTGGCACCGTCCTGCTGAAACCACATATCGTCCACATCCATATCTTCCAATTCGGGCCATAAAAAGTTCGTTATCATCTCACGATAGCGAACACCATTCACAGTAACTGCCTGACCGGCCTCATTTTGGAAAAAATACGGCCCGATGATGCCGCCAGCCCATAAACCGCACCAAACAGTCACTCTTTGTGGGTGCATTGGTTTTTCGACAATCACTCTTGGATTCTCATTCGCCCAAATGCGGCAATTCTGTTTATTGACGAATCCACTGAGGTGAAAATGTGCCTCATCACTGAAGATGATTTTCTTCGAAAATTTATCATCCACTGTTGCCGTGGTCGCGGCGCCCATTTGGCCGATATTTTGTTCCATACATAATTGAGTAATACCAATATATCATAATAAAATAAAATTACAATAATTTCCTAAATAGTTTGTGTTTTATTCAAAATCAACATCGGCCCTTGAAATTTAACCACCCTTTACATACTATGTAAATGTATAACATATAAAGATAATAATGAACGGCTAATATTGGCAAGGTTGTCGTGCCATTATTGTACATTCCCCACACTCTACGGACATTTATTCCATCAGACACTTGGACATAATGCGTACTCGATTAAATTCTGTCCAAGTCGTTGATGTATGAGCTTTCTTCATTCTGTACTTTTGTTGGAGCTACCCTTCCACCTTATAAATCTAAACTTAAGGCTGCATTGTTAGTTACAAATTACAAGAAATCATTTTTTTTTGTTGTTCTTTTGCGTTTATTATAACAAAAAAAATTATAGTTATATATATTTATATGTATATAAGGAATTCAAAATTAAATGATCATAATAACAAAAATAATAAATAAAGAAGTAATTTTAATGAATGAATTGAAGTAAAGCATATAAGAAAACTTTAAATCAATATATGTACATAGGTATGTAAATATGTAAAACTAGGTATATGATTAAATAGAGGTGAAGAATTAAGAGTAGCTGATTTTAAGAAGATATGAACTTTGTATTTTACTAACATTAATTGTATGTGAGGACATTTTTTTTCTCTTTATTTATGGTATCAGTCATGATGCAGATTGTAAGGCCCAGCAATTGCTATATGATGATGATGATGTTGTGGTATTTTTCTCTTTTACCTACTTCTGTATATACACTCAATGTAATTTGTGTAAGATACAAAGTTACAATAAAAAATTTTAGTTAATTACTTAAAAAAAAAAAACTATAAATTTATACAATAATGGATTTAAAGTGTAATGAGCCGAAATTCAAAAGTATTATGCCATAGATCCTACATATATATTATATATTTAAACAATTCACAATTTTTTTTTTCTATGGAAGTACTTTTAAACTTTTGAACATCACTTTTGATATAGATTAATGCATGTAGACTAACAAATTATTTAGGTTAAGTATAAACTTTCTACATATGTACATAATTATAACGTACATTTTATTAATTTATGTAATAACTAATTTATTAATTCTGTATATAATGATTAAATTTCATTTAATTATTTTTCGCTTAAACTACTTTAAAGATAAAGAACGGAGTTAAGTCATAAGATTTATTAACAAATTTCCCTTAGTTAATTTAGTAAATTTAATACTTGCGAGAAATCCAGTTCATTTAATAAAAAGAAAACCTTGAGTAATCCTTTGCTCCAATTGATGGAATTATGTATATTGTATGATTTGTGGATCGTTCTAATGATTTTTTATTTTAATAATAGTTTGTTTCGATAAACTATTATATTTAATTCGACAAGATAGAAGCGCAATGCTTTAAAACGTTAATTACAAATTATGTAGATTTCGAAAACTAGCTAAAACAACGACGAAGTAACAAAATACCACTTGTTTCAGCGAAACGTTATAAAACTTAACCGTTTGGTTTTTATTTAAGATCTTACTTTATATACAGAAAAAGAGTTCTAAAACTGTATTTATGTAAACAATGCAAAAAATATTGGAAATAAAGAACGAAACAATGTACAGTGTGGATGAAAAATGTTCATAACAATTAAATTAAGTTAATATATTCAGATTAGTTAAAGGCAATGAAAGGAAATTAAAATTTAAAGAAATTTAAATAAATAAAATTAGAAAAGGCTCCAATATATATTTTTGTTCGAAAATATGGTGATCACGTGAACCGTTATAGTGTAGGAGAAATGTTGACCTACCCTCAAGGTGTTTCGTGCAGAACTTCCTGCCACGTGAAATATCAACGTGTTCGTAATTTTCGTGGTACTTTTCCCAATAGGTGGATGAGTTTTTAAAAGTGCCACCACTAATTACAAAAAAAAATCGATTTACATAAACCACACAAAGGAAACAATCCCTAAATCTGCTAGGTTATATAATAATTACCTTATGGAAATAAAATTTTGCAGATTAATGATGAATATATGTATGGCTCCCTCACAGATTTACCCTCATAGGATCGGGGCAATTAACTAATCTATCTATTACTTTTCCGTGTAGATATCACTTCACTCCACACAAAATTTTATCACCGAGATAATTTTGTATAATGTCACGAATTCAAATATTGTAATTACAATTTCTTCCGTTTGCCACTACAATCCCTTTGCTATTAAAACAAGTTGATTCATTAATGACATCACTAAGTTAAGGTCAAAATCTAATCTGCATAGCAACGCTTTAAATCCAGGCAGAGTAAAAGAAACAATTTACATATTCATTCGGTACATCAAGAGTGAAAATAAGACAGAATTGTCACCTTGGCAAATTCCAGAGTAATCAACGCAATTAGTAACCAAAACTGCCTATCGAGTGCAATTAGTGAGAATGCAATCGAATGTTAAATTACTCTTCTCCGTTTTGAGTGATCATTGAAAAAAAAATGCTTATGATGAGAACAACAACAAAAGCAATGTAAGGTGGGAAGTAGTCCCCTTTAACAAAAAAATTTTGTGTGGAAATATAAATCGTAACAATGTGAATCTTACAGTAATACTTACAACAAAAAATTGTGTAAGCCTCTATTGGAAAGAACCGATCACGCAAGAAAGGCGTTGGTTTTTGGTAGCTTTGCGGTGAAATTTGGTATGCGCGTTGAGTTGGGTATTTGAAGTTAAATAGTAATGTGAAAGAGCTGGTCCAAAGGACCAGGTCCAAAAAATATGTCATAATTCGGCACTATTAAATTTCTATCCGGCAATTCAAACGAATATGGGAAATATAGTGAGCCAGTAAAGGGTATTTTAGATTCGGTACAGCCGAATACAGCACTTTTACTTGTTTTTATGAGGGTATTCTTTTCGAAAGTAAAAAGTTTGTAGTGTCACTTAAAGTATTTCTGAATTCCTTTACATTAACAGCAATTCTTTAGTTATAAAATTTATTAATTCCATTTTATTGCAAATAAAAACCTATTTACACTTTGCTATAAACGGTGCAACTTGTACATGCAACTTTTGTTTTCATACTCACGAAGGTATGTTTTCGGATTATGAAAGGTTTCTTGAAAAAACCTTGTATCAATATTTACTTCTATAAACTTTTCATGCAACAAAATTTTCATTTTATGAATAAAAGAAAAAATAATAAAATCCTGTTGAAAGTAAAAAAATCAGTGAATATCCCCACAAAAAATGTATGCCAGCATTCAGAAAAAAACAGCAGATAAAAACAGTGTGAAGAAATTGCAAGTTCATCTAAAAAGGTCTTAATTAAAGTTATGCTGCACACAAATATATATACAAATACGGATATTCATACGTGTACAGGGTGCGTTGTCAAACAGCCACATTTGATAAAATTTAAATAAAAAAAAATTATTTCGAATGAGGCTTTGTTTTAAAAGCATAACGCTTGCGCTTAGTTAAAGAACACTATTTTATTCAAATAACTTCCAATACTGTCTTTGCAGTAACTGATAACATGTCATATGGTCAAGATATTTTAATTTAAAAACTATCACTGCTGATATTTTTGGCCCCAGGTTTAGATGCTTGTTTCGAGTAAATTTCTATTTCTTTAAGTGCTTGCAGTAAATCGTTTTTACTTTTTATTCACAGAAAATAATAAAATCAAGATTCAATTAAGAAAAACGAAGATTCATTTAAAATAATAAATGAAAATCGTATATTCAATTATGAATTTTAATGGAAAAAATTGTACGATTTTTTTAAAAATTCATTAAAAAAATTCAAGTAAAACATTAATTGAAAGTTTTTTCGAGATTCAATTAATAAATTAATCAAAAAAAAAATGATGCTTTTCACATATAAAAACTAAGCTCTCACGTACTATTTTTGCACAATTATTATATTTATATTATATAAATATATATTATATGGGTGTTTCCATGGTTATGCACGCGCCATTTGTACACGTTTAATTCTCTTTGAATATTGTGAAAATAGAAATGGATTGGAATTTTAGAATGGAATTTTAGAATCGTTACATTGTATGTGAAAAAAGTATATATATTGGAAAATTGAGCACTGCGTACCCAAGTTCCATGCAATCAAAGTAGACTTACGCACGTGACAAAAAATGGAAGTGCCTTTAGAGCCGTAAGAAAAAACGCGAAAGTAAGCGATTTGTTGGAGATTTTTATTTCGGAAAAAATGTTTTTATAAAGGTTAATAATGGACCTTTATAATCATGTTTTGTTCAAAAACAACTATGCATGGGTTGGCTAAGAAAAAAATAAATTGTTGATTACGCACGTTACATTATGCACGTGAAACTTTTTACCTTCATACATATTTTAGTAATTTTACATATATTTTCAGTAGTTTTTAACAAAAAAATTAAACTTTTATTTAAAAATGAAAAATAAAAATATACTACAAAATTAATCCAAGTTAATTTTTTCCTTAAGTGAGTATCCTGTTCGAGCAACATTTTTGATTTTTTAAGTCACGGTGGACCATTTCATGGAAATACCCATATGTATTAGTTTTTTACGCTTTTGTGGTATTTTGAATCAAATCTGTTGATAGCACTGCTTTGAGAGACTAACAATTAAAATAAACTGAATTGAATTAAAATTTTAATTGAAAAAATGGGATTTACTGAGCAAAGACTTAATTGGAAAAAATTTAACAAAAATTTTTTTTCTGTGTTGTTCTTTAGTTTTTATATACAAAAAAAAATTACGCTATGCAAAAAGCAAAAAAAAACTTCGGATAACTACCAGCGTTGCCGTTTAGGTTACAAAATAATCAAAAATGGTTAGATGTGTACTTTTCTTCCATTTGGTTTATTTTTATAAAACAGAGGTAGCACAATGACTATATTCTTTTCATGAAATTTTCTATCATCAATTAGCACATTTGCGGCTATATGTATGCCCTCGATAATTACGAATAGCATTTTTTTTGTCACGAACCTATTGTGTGCTATTAGTATGGGCCATACTTTTCACGTAGCTGCAAAGAAAAAACTTCTAAACATGTTAAATCACAAAATCTCGTCAATTATGATCGCTCCAGCTTAATTTTCGAGAAAAAGGTGCAATGACCCCACCAACCCAAAATGTACTAAACGATCAAAAATTAGGTATGGAGAGGCTTTTGGATAATAATTTCTTTTAAACACGACGTTGATGGTCTGTCTGTACGCGTGAGTTCATCTGTTAATTGAACTAAAACGCTTTAAGACCTAAAACCTAAAAAGTGTAAAAGACGGTGTAATGCTGTTTGTGGAATGCCCAATTCCAAAGAGAAATTGACAAACCTGGAATTTGTTCAATATTATGTGCTAATACTTACACCAACAGCTCCGCAAGTTTCACAACTGATGATTCAAAAATGCTATAGTTTTGCGAACTGTGAACCCGAAATTTTCACCATTGTAGTGAATTTCATTAATTTCTATTTTTATTAATGGCGGGCTATTCAAAATTAACCATTTTATTTTTACACCCGTCACATAAAACTTTTGGTTACTCTTTTTTACATTTGGGTTACAAAAATGTTTAAGTCATGCTGAGAACTACTGAAGGGTGGATCAAAATGACTTAAGGGGTTTGAGTTCATTATAAGTTCTTATTTCAGACAGTATTATTAAATTTTTTTTATTTTAAATACAGTATATTAATGGAGAATATTTTTAGTTTAATTATAAAAAATTGTATCTCCATAACCTTTCGCAAAACTTCAGGTGTTATGTTGTTGAATTCGTCGCATATACTATTTTTTAATTCCTGTATGGTTCTAGACTTATTAATATAGCCTTTTTTTCAAATAACCCCAAAGATAATAGTCTGGAGCGCTTAAATCCAGTGAACGGGGAGGCCAATTGAAATCGCTTGTACGGAAAATAATTCACTCACCAAATATGTCGCGTAAAAGAGCCATTTTATCCATCGCAGTGTGCGCTGTGGCTCCATTGTTGGAACCATACTTGCAGATGGTTTTCCACGGCTGGCCTTAAAAAATTTTCAAACATTGTCCGATATCTTATACCAGTGTTCTTTTTCTAAAAAATATGTGCCAATTATCCCTTCCGACGAAACATCACACCAAACGGTACACTTAAGTGGATGAAATTCTCACTGTTGAACTACACTTGGATTTTCCGTTGCCCATATCCTGCAGTTTTACCATTAACGAACCCATTGAATTGGAAATGGGCTTCGGTGCTCATAATTAAATTATTTTGTTCATTGTGATTTTGTTCAATTGTGTACTGTTTTTTTTTAAATTCCCCAAGTCTTCTTTACAAAATACTGAAAACAAAAAAATTATAATAAAAAAGTTATAAGAAATTTAAACACCTTCGCTCATTTTGAGCGTAAAACGATTTTCTTATCAACTGAAAGCAAATTCATTAAAACTCAACTACTTCTGTTTTGTGTTAAATTGATTTAAAATTAAAACCACAAAATTTTTCTCTAAAATAGGTGTTACCAGTTAATTGTGAATAAAATCAGAATTTAGTAATGGATTTTAATAAAGCATATTTCATTTTATTTTTAACATATGCCAGTACCAAAATTAATAACAACATTTCAGATGTTGTTTATTTTACATTTTTAATCAACTTTATCAAAAAAAATAAATTTTTTAATTTTCTTGTAAAAATAGATTTTTCTCAAAACATTCTGAATGTGTCCTAAACTATAAGGATTTGCCGAGAATGTATAAAATAATTTAATTCCATGTTTTTCTTAGTTCTAATGAATAGCTAGTTGTCGAGTTATTGCAAATTACGTACTGGAACCTCCGCTTTTTTCTATATAACGGTAAATCTCGAGAACCAGAGTCAAGCAAAAAAAAGTAATTTATAGGCATTGAATCGAAGTACCATATGTATTCAAATTGACTATGAAACAACCAAAAAAAAATTTTATTTTGTTGACCTGGGTAATTCATGAAAATCGATGGATAAATACTTATTTTATTCCCAATAAAGTTTTGACCAAAGAAATGTGTTTTTCTGTCATTGCCGAAAATTAAAAGAAAAGTTCTTCTGATTAGCGTGTAATAGACATATTTTAATAAATAAAGTTAACAAAGTTTGATCGAAAAATGATTTCGACTTTTGCTTTGTTTCCTATGATTTTTAGGGTTTGATTCTCTTCTCCAAATAAAAGTTGCCATTATATTTTCATTCCATGTCCCTGTCTTAAGTTGCTCCCGGTCTTAAGTTCTTGTTGGAATCATTCACCATGCTTGTTGCTTACAGTTCGAAGGTTGTCCGAAAAAAGTCCATATGCGAATGAAAGAAATGAATTTTCTTTAAAACATTTTTACACCTAAAATTAGCATTGAGTAAACAAAAAAAAAAAATACTCCATTTTAATTAATACTTACCGATTAATAGTTTTCAAGCAAATCGCGAATGATTTCTTCATAATTTTGACTTCTATTGTTTTCTAACAAATTGGAATCAATTAGAAGTGCTAATGAGCAGGTTTGGGGTTTGAGGACCATAAAAAACGCCGACGGCAATTTTTCCAACTGTAAGATTTGTATATATTTTTTTTTAAATAAGCAAAGGCTCTATTTACTACATGTGTTTGGCTTGTGTTAACAAAATATATGACTAAGCGCAGCTTTATATGTATTGGTGTTATATTATTGCTTCTCAATACCGCCAAAAATAAGGGTTATTCTTAAAAAGTGAATTAGAATAACTTAAAGCTGGCATAATTTAGAATTTGTTGAGATATTATTTGACAAAATTGAATATGTCGTTTCAAAGTTATGATAAGATGCGTCAAGCAGCCTCTTCAAAAATCTCATATTTTAGAAAAAATTAATAACAAATTATCCATAGAATTTGAGATACTAATGATTTTTAGAGTGAGGTGACTTTTACGCATCAAAAAATATATTGTTTATCGAAGGTGAGAATTATTCCTTCCTTTTGTTGCATAGTGTTATTTTAACCACATTCTTGCATTGATTCCAACATAAAAGAAGTGTGTTATTATCTATTGGCGATCTCTTTCCCTACAGCGATATTTGGGTTAATATACATGGAAGTATATACCAAGTGGACAAAAGTTGAAGATGCCCCCGCCGGCAACAATTATGTCTCTACTACGACATCTGTAGCTTATACGATGAATCCAATTTTCAAGCACATTTTCAACTGAAAGAAATCGTATTTGATTGATGACTGTATCCGTTTCGTTCTTGAGACAGTTTTTTACTGATTGAGAACGCCGTACATTTTTCTGCAAATGTTGTGCAAGTCAGAGCGATGTTCTTGATGATTTTTTTGAGGGTTGTGTTTTTGTAGTCAGAAATTCTTCATTTGTCAAAAGTTGTTTACATTATTTGATTTTAAATTTATATTTTTGTTTACATTTTTATTATTCTTCATTATTTTTGTCCATTTCTGGATTTGTTTATGAGGTATTTGACTAGTCGACAAACGCCATGATTCGCTTACCACTTCATCCAAAAAATGTGAATAGTCACAAGCCTCTTGCAATAGCTGAAAACGTTCCTCATTCTAAAACAGAAAAAAAATTTAATTTAATCTTATCTTTACAACCCGTATACTATTTTATATAACATTGAAGTTTTATTTTCCATTGGCTAAATACAGGCAGTATATTCAATAAAAAAAATGTCTAACAGTTTCTATACGACATTTTCGGAATATAAGTATTACTTTAGCAAATGCATAAGAAAAACGTTTTCGTTTTTCCTTAAGAAGAAATTTAATTTTTCAAATATTTGAATTTTGTAGATAAATGCTTTTGACAATACCACAATTAGCTTGCGACTGTTGTGAGTGTTTTATTATTGTAGAGCAGCACTGGACCAATAATTGGATCATGAGTTCGCTCATATTCACCATTACGAATCCCCCATCATAGTTATTAAAGAAAAACAGTTCCAGGGTCTTTTCAACAGTCTTCTATAGGTTTTTGATTGCTTAACATTTATCAATTCTGATAAGTGTCCGAGGTGGGAATGACTTTCTTATGAAAAAATGCGGTTTTCCGTTAGAATTCTCATTTTAATCCAAGTTAAGTTTACGAAGGGATATCAAATAAATACCACAGTTGATACATGAAAACCAGTCATTAGCTCAAGTTTCACACGTTAGATTAGCCACCCTGTACTTCTACGAATGTAAACATGAGAATTTTGTAGAAAATAAGTTCGCTATCAACGGAAGTATAAACAAGCAGACGCCAGCATATTTCAATCTAATTTCACATTCAATACAATTAATTTCCGTTTCTTAAATTGGATCTCTTTTTTATTTATTTTGCGAAAAAATTAAATACAAAAATATGTTAATTAAAACTATATTTTAGAAGCAGATAAAATTGAGAAATATAGCAGGAAAATGCATAATTATTTTGAAGATGATATCCTATTTGTTTATGATTTTATCTTCACTTTCCCCAAAATATCTTTCTTCAAAATATCTTCATCTTCATACCAAAATATTATAAATTTTATAAATGTGAATGTCACAGAATCATATCTATCGTTTAAAACATGTAGAGTGCTACTGGGAATTTTATAAAATAATAGTATACATTAAAAAGAGAAAGAAAAATTGTGATGCTTAAAGTAATTAAAAATTACTTCTGTGTTTTGTTGCAGAGCATCCTGTTTGGTTTGGCGAAAAGTTTTCAGAATACAATTTTATATAAAATTAGAAAGGAAGGAAGAAATATTAAATAACTTACCTTAATTTAAAAAAAAATTTAATGTTGACTTAAAAATAACTGTGGGGCAATTGAAGCTCATTCTAATCGTGAAAGAATCATTAATCGACTATAAATTAGTGGTCGCAGACAGTGTAAGACCACACACAGTCTTTAAAATATCCGTACTTTTAATAGTCGAAAATATTTGAATGGGAACTTGGCCGTTTTTCACATTTATGTTTTTGCGAGCATTATATTTAGCAGTAGCCAGATGGGAATTATAGTACATGCAACACAATATTTGCGGGATAAATAAGTCATTGTGATAATTTGTGTCTAAGATTGAGGTGAGCACCAGCTTGAAAGCTTAATTTTATAATGTTATTAACATCGAGCACAATCATACTTGTTGCTAAGTAGCTTACCAGGACCCCACTGTAGAAGTCCATGCTATTTCCGTGTCTGAAAATTACGTACCCTCTTTCTAATGACTTGATCTCTTATAAAATTCTTTGCCACAAAAAAGAGTTTGATAATGCTTTATCTGTTGTATGGAAATAGCATAGCTTTCAATTCAAGACAATATAATTCAACAATATTGTACATGGTAAAAATATGCTATAAGGCTTGAAATAATCTCGTGTTTGATCTCCCATAGACTTATGGAATTAAACAAATAACGACTACAAGTCCAACTCAAAATAGTGCCGTACTAATGGATCCATAATTATATTACTCGTAGGGCGGTGCCAAACGCCGTACTGCCAAATTTATAGTCCCTGCTTAGACTTCATCAGCAATCAAGCAAAGCAGTTCAACGCCAGCTTCAATCAATATGCAATTCCAAGAAGCCCCTAGCAATGCTCGATTTTAGCTGGGAGCCTGCGGAATTTCCTTACCCGATATCGCATATCGATATCCACATAGGCTTTAAAAAATTTTATCCTATTAAAGCTGGAAGTCGTCGATGCAAGCGCTATGCCAGTCACCAAATATTCTTTCGTCTATAAGAGCGTGCCATTTGACAGACAAAAAAAAGTGCGCCTTACACCCCATAATACGAGTATTAAAATATTTTTGGACAGCAATTTCAAAAAAAAAAATAGTTTTTTTTCCGAATTTAGGGGTCGTCTTTTTAAACTTTTTTTTATATCTTCGGAATTTGCAGTCGGACCTTAAAGAATAATATATCAATGTTTTTGTCTCGAGAAGATCAATGTTTTGCTCCAACGATCATTGCCTTCAAGTATCAAGATCTCTGTTTCTCACCAAATAATTACAAAAAATTAAAGCTCCCCAAAAAATAAATAAAGTTTTGATAGGGAATTAATTCGATAATTCCTGCAGAAAGATTTTAAAATTTAATTATACAAAAAAATTCAAAAAATTAAACTACAATTTAATTTTGCAAATTTTAATCAATCTTATTTCGAGCTTATTGAAGTCGGCGATCGCCTTGGAATAACAATAATTAAGTTAAGGATAGAGAAGTACCAAATGAATTAGGTTTTCCTTGTGGTAACCTAACATGGTAATCCGATTATTTCATGTAAGCACTGAAACGCTTCCAGCTGGTCTGTTGTATAGAACTGCTATCATGGAACCTCTGTCAATTCTTATTAATCATATCAATGAGTCACTCTCGAACTTGAGTGCCGAAGAAATTATGAATGTTTGGCGTGATTTTATATGACATTTGCATTTCTTTGGAAGCGAACGGGTTAGAAAAACCAAAGGCGTCTACAAATATGTTGCCTTCCAAAACTAAGTAAACAAAGTTTGTATACATTACTGCAGCACTATTTAGACAACGTAGATATGCAAAGTTGCGAAACATTGCAGTAAAGTGTTTTCTTTATAACAATATCCTATTTTTATATAATTGCAATAAATAATAAAAATAATGCGCTGAATACTTTTTTGCTGCGTTTCTAATATTTGTCTGTGAGGCTTTGAAACTGTATGCATTGTAAATTTTTTGTACTACGGCATTATGAAACACTATACTTTGTTCGAATACAAAGCAATTGACGTTTTGGAAGTCAGCCATAGACACATTTTCATTAGATCATACTTAGATGTAGATCCGACAACAAATGTCGACTGTTTATCAAATTACTCCTTTAGCAAAAGTATATTGGTTTTTTGCGGGCTTAATTTTCTGACATTAAGGCAGTACATTAGAGTTTTTCAAATAGAGATCTGGTGCATAAGCATGGTACACTTGAAATCGAAGGACATTGGTCGTTGGTCTTCTCGACAGAAAAACTTTAAGATGCGACTGCAAACGCCAAAGATATATATTTTTTTTTCGAAATAGCCGTCCAAAATCTAGTGTCTATGCCTTATACCATTTCCAGACTTGTGCGCAGACTTTTTTATTTTCAGAGTATGTTGTTCAGACGGTGTCAATAATATTTGAAAGCGGTATTACACATATACATACATACATATGAAGTGGTAAGTATGAGTATATTTATATTTCATCTTAATAGGGGTATCAGTCAATTTGTTATTGTCTGCCACAAATATTATTAAATATGTTTGCTTGTTTTTGACTATTGAGAAATCAATTGATTTACCAAAAAAAAAGTAAATATCATGTGAAGGTGCTCAGAGCAAACAAGACAAAAGCACAACAATCATACCTACATACGCACATGCTCGTACGTAATACGAGTACGCACGTAATACGAGTAATAACCACATAACGTTTCAGGATATCAAGTCTATTATCTGCTGGCGTTGTTTAACTTAATGTGGGTTAATTCTTATGTGTGCATATTTATGAAATTATGCCAGTAGAGATGCATGGCTGACATGGCTGACAAAGTGAAATGAAGTGGGTTAGATAATGACAATAATATGGTCGATTGTCAAAAATAATAAGCAATAAATCTGTTAAATGTTAATTGATATAGATGAAATTAGGCAGAGGTAAGTGCTTTGTTCATTGTTTAGGAATAACCTGTGTTACTTTTAATTTAAATCAAATATTCATTACGCAATAATATCATTATGCTTTGCAAAATTTTCAGTTTCGTTTGGAAAGGCATCTTTTACGCAACCCATTAAAACTGTGCATTAAGACAATTAAACTGTCCAGCGGAGTATCACAGGAACAGTTAACCCATTATCGCCGGATGTTAAGAATATGTTGTTAGAGTTTAATGTAATTTCATATGTATGTATAGTGACTGACAAAAGCGTACGTACGACTAAAATATTTGGTAATTAATGATATTCGAAATATGAAATGTTTGGAACCGAAATAAATAAAACAATTTTTAATAATTTAACTGATGAGAATAACGGGTCGCCCAAAGAAACGGAACAGTATAGCTATAATCCGAAACTAAATATCACCCAATTGACTGAAGATACGGCAGACAGGTCATGAAATATATTAAAGTAAAGCGGGAATTATAAGCGAAAAAAATCTTGCAAAAACAAATGTTCCCAAGAAGTAACATAAGATAATGAAAAAATATAACACCGCAATGGGTTCAAAGAGTTTATTTACCATTGTGAACTATGATAAAGGCTGCGTTATGATTAGAGGTGTCGAAGCTGAAGTCCATTTTAGAACTACATTATAAGCAATAGGTCAATGTTAACAAATAGATATTTTTTTTTAATAAGACAATGATCTGAAGCATATGGACGAAAGTGTCAATGATACACATAGAAAACAATTCCAATGTAAAATTAAAATGACTAAATATTGATTAAAATCATCTTAAATTTCTGCAAAATTAATGACCAAATTTAACATTGATTCTCTTCGATTTGAAACGAAAAAAATTCTAAATTACCTTAAAACAAAATGATTCCATATTTTTTGCAGGAAAAGTAACGTTGCACAATATTAAATACATAAAATCACATTTTATATCAAAATTAACGTTTTATCACGTTAAAGCAACGTTGCAATCTAATAAATGAATACAACGAAATTCAAGATTTTTGTACAAAGATAGACTAATGTAAAATTAACATTGAATAATGTAAAATTAACATTGGGTAATGTTTTTTTTTTTTTTTTTTTTTTTTATCTAGGACTAGCACTCAGGAGGTGACTCCTGCGAAGCATTGTGCTGGAACTATAGGAAAGGGATAGTAGGAGAAACGACAAGAGGTGAAGCTTAATTAATTATTTTTGCAGCTCTGCTTTCGCACGTTCTTTGTTTATACTCGTAGCAGTGCTGAAGCTTCGGTTTAGTAGCCATTTTTATTATTATTTTACTTCGCCGGTGGTACACAATACCGACGAAGGAGGGCGTTCTGATGTGATTGTGGTTTGCTATCAGCTGAAGCCGGTATTGTTCAGTGACCAGTGACTTATGCCTTCGCCACTGAAACCTTCCGACAACAACTGACACACAAAGACACACTAATGCACATCAGAGAAATGCGAGATGTTTATTTTTATTTAAAATTTTTTTTTTTAGTCTGAAACTGGGGTTGAACCCAGTTCTGTTTTTGGATTCGTAGTCAACGTGCAGACTACTATCCATCGTGCCATCGCCACCCTCATGTTAAATAAATACATGGCAAATTTGAAATCAAACTTCAATCAGCTTTTCGATTTGTATACATGCTAATTCCCAAAAACTTTTTAGAAGTTATTATGTACACATGTGAGATTTATTAAGTTTTTCAAGAATTTGGTTGAATGTCTTCTGATGTATTGACATTTGCGCCAACGAAATATTCATACATATATATATTCTATCTTAGCCATACAGCAAACGTAAAGAAATAATCGTAATTCACTCTGACTCGCGTTAAATTTAATACTAATATTAAATTAGTGTTTATTAGAAATAAAATCATATTGATTCATTATGAAATCATTCTGTTCTATTTTTATTCATGTTTGATGCAACAGGGTGTGTCACGTTATTTCAAACTTACGGCCAGGTTATGTTACTTTATTTTATTGAGCCTTTATACAAAAAATTAATTATAAACGTATGTTAAAAAAAAACTAACTAAAATGTAATATGTAACTTTTTTTTTCATTTATTCAACGCGAGTTAAAATTCAGTATGATTGTTTATCTATGTTTGTTATATGGTCTTTTAATAAAATTAATTAGATTTAAATCGAATAATGAAATGTTTGTATATTTCGGAATTAGGAAAGATTTTTTCATAGTTCTTGAATTTGGTGAAAGGTATACTGACGATTTTTGACCAAATGAAATGTATATACTCGTATATACCAGCTAAACAGAGACAAATAATTAAAATAATGTAAATACATATATGTAAAAATTTAAAATAATGTAAACAGTGTCAAACTTATAATATAGATTTACAATTGAATACATTGAGTTTAATGAAAATAACACCTTTGCTCCCGAAACTTAATTTAATATTAAATCGACTGGGCTCATATATTAAATCAACATGACTTAAATATGTTCTAAATCTGTTGTTTGTATGATATTAGAACACCTTGGGGATTTAATATAATGAATGAAGCAAAATCGATACCGGAAAATGTTAAATTTGCATGATTTGTTGTGGTTTTTACAATGAAATTATTCGGTATGTAGGATGCTACCCCTCTGAAATCTCAAAATGCGTAGATTGTGCACCGATAATACCTCATTAACCCACCAGTGTGCCACTGCTCAAAGAGAATCTGCAAGAAAAGCATCACGTACGGCGAATTATAAAATGTATTTGCTTACATTTTATTAAATGGTAATTTGTAGTACTTAAATGAGGATGTTCTACTTTAATACGCAGATCATATGCACACTTGTATCTGCCCTATTCGAAATTTACAGCCAAACTTTGCCATAAATTGGTTAAGGAACATATGTTACCTGTACGTATGTTCTGTAACTTATGTGAGTCGGATAAATTATGGTCGTTCTGTGAAACACAGAATGAGTAGTCAAAATACGTGATAATTTTATGTTTTCTGTTAGTTTATTTTAACTTTTACAAGTATTCCCAACGGGATAATCAATATAATTGCTTGATTTCTCTCGATGCGAGAATTTCTCACAAGTTACAGAACAAACGTACTGTTTTCATTTCAGTAACAGGAAAAATAAAAACAAATTTTATATTTCTGGTCAACATAAGCACCGTAACGTAAAATAAAGCAAACCCTTTTCTTCATTATGCGAATATATTTTTAATTCAATTTATTTGTCATAAATACTTTTTAGTATACGAGCTTTATAATTAACACGCAACTGCAGAGTTGTGCAAGAACTAGGCTCTATTTTCCTACCACTTTTACTACCTTGGTATTCTCAACGTGATACGTCAATCGTTTGATTTAATTGGTATTATGATATACGACTGCAAACGAATTGCAATTTGCTTTCATATTCACTAGAGTTTTTAACTTATACTAACTTTGAATAATATATTAAATTCACACATTTACAGCTCTGTCAAAATACATTTAAAAATATTATTGAAATTTACAAACAAATTTGCTACCGAGATTAGTATTTAAGTTCAGGTCATCCCGAATGCGGCTGAGAGATCTGAGCAATTAATTAGCAATGTCGGACACAGCGCTAGATTTTAGAAATTAAATTTAAAATTTATCGATAATTTCTTCACTCGTCCATATCTTCTCATCTTTAACTGCTCGCTCCACTAAGAAGATAACACCTACACATGCGATGCATTTTGCTGGAACTAGTATAAAGGGATAGTGAGAGAGATGACAGGAGGGGTGAAGCTTCACTATCTCACAACTCTGCCTTTGGCATGTACTTTGTTTTTATTTTTATTTATTATTTTACTTCGCTGCTGCTACACAATACCGACGACAGAGGGCGCTCTGATATGTTCAGTGACCAGTGACTATGCCATCGCCATTAAAACCTTCCGACAACAATTCAATTTATTGCGATTCGCCTCAGAAATATAATACCGTTAAAAAAATATAATTTATTTATAAAAATTTTGTTTTATATAATCCGAAGAACTTATTTTTACGTGAGGAATTTTACCTTTACGGAAGTAACGATTTGAATTATTAAATTTAGAATTGGATTTATTAGCCCTTAACAATAGATTTTATATTTTTATACCCCAAATTTAACTATATAAACTTGAAAATAAAAGTTATTTTAATCCTGCTAATGCTCATTACATGTAGGAATACTTGAACATGAGAAAATTTTCAAAGGAGGAAAGGAAAAAGTTCACATATTCTTTCTATGTTTTACATATTTATAAGTGCATATTGAACTCGCATACCGCAGGGAGACATAAAAATTGGTAAGATCCCATGAAATACACATGAACGCTGATGATCAGTTTTTGCTGTCTTCCAAAACACCAATGTTACGTTCCGGTCTATAATTCCATACACTCTGAGAAGCTTTACCACTCGAAATAATATTTCTAAGCGAGACACTCATTGTTTCCACACATTATTTTAAAACAACTTGAATATCATTCGTAACAGTTTGATTACTATTTGGTAACCGAGAACTATTTCGCATATTTCTTAAACGATCTCTTTAAAGAACACAAATTAAGATGTCGTAAATTTCAACTTGCAAAATTCCGTTTGAAAATTAAGATTCGAGACATCCATATAGTTTTGAATACAGTATCGACTGCTGTCTTAATGTAGTGCTTTATGTGATATTGTTCTTGGTTTCATTCATTGGTTTAGTTTTTATGACCTTTTGTCAATTGCTTTCGTCGCATAGCTCACTATTCATAGAACTTTTTCTAATTAGAAAATGTTAAAAATAAATTTTTCTTGTTCATTCTATTCAACATAGCAGTACAAATAAATAAATATAAAAATGTTGCTTGATCCTTCCAACACAAATCAAACATTCCCTACTCTGCAGATAATAATTGACTACGTAGTCCATTGCAGCTGAAATGGACTGGTCTTATGTAATGCAGCTATGAACCATATCAACGAAAACTACTACTCTCTCAGGAGCTCCATCGAAGAGTTTTGGGGTTAGTTCGATAAAATGCAAAGTGGATTATATGATCCACCCAGTGGACGTTATAATATTCCAGAGACCATACATACATTTGTGTTAGTCGTCGACTAGTACTAGTCCTTTATGGACTATACTTTACATACATGTATAGACTAGTGACGTTGTGTGCATGGTAACTACACGTTCATACATATAGATATTTTACGTAACTGTGTACACAATACATATGTACATATATGGATATGTAGGAAAGAACTTTTTATTTGCTGAACAAATGCATATTTAAATAAATTTGCAGTTACATGAAATGGTCACGGATTTAAAGTTCAAACAAATATTCTTTTTTCCAGTTTATATTTCAGCAAACCACAAAAGAATTTAACAAATATTGACAATTTAATATCAAACACTTAGTTTAAATATTTCAAACCCGATGTAATGGAATTTCCATTAAACATAACAATTTGGAAGACTATTTTTAACTGAAATTTAGATGTTTTTTAACAGACTTCACAAAAAGAGAATGTTCTCTATTCGACTGTATTTTCTTTTTTGTCTGTTACCTCAGACACCTGGGTGGGCCGATTATAATGATTCTTTTTTCATTGAAAGGGTCGTTCTTACAGTGTAATTCTATTTTAATAGAGACGGATCGGGGAAAGGCATCTTCCCCGGGACAAACATTAAATTTTTTTAATATGTTACATTAAAGGCGAGTCAAGAATAAAATAAATATTTTAAGGAGATTAACAGAAGAAGGTACTAAAGAGTGTGAAATAAAAAACTATAAATAAAAATTTTAACCGAATTAAAGAAGGAACAAGAAAAGTAAAAAATTATAAAATTTTCGGCTTGGATGCCTTGCTATTGAATAGTTTGAAGTCGGTGTCATGTTCGAAATACAATATTAGGAAAGCATAAATATATATTTATGTATGTTATATATAAGGACATCCATAAAAATTATTACATATAATAAAAGGAAATATCAATCCAGTAGATTAACTGCCGTATTCACAAAAAATTTTTAGTTATAAAAGGTTTAACAGACAAGTTTCCATACAAAATTCAATCAATATACCTTTTATATTACAATAAAATTTTTATGAATACGACAGTAAGAGTTTAGTAAATAAATAAAGACTGTAAACTTTATTTCTACTACTTACCACAATTGAATAGCATGCTTGCAAACTAAAAATTTTACTATTTTTACTTTTTAGTTCTTTCTTTGAAAATATTTTTATATTTTATAAATTTAATAAAATTCAGTTTTACTACATACATTTTTATTTACATTCGATGAAAAAGTTTATAAACAAATTCCCTCACAAAACTTTTTTTTAAGTTGATATTATCATTATTGTGGAGCCCGAAGCACCTCGACCAAAAAGATCTATTGTGCAAAGCCCCACATATTATACCCTCCATTCTAAGGCTTTTAAGGAATAAAAGCACTTTTTGGAGTCTGGTGTTCCACAGTTTGGTGGGGACACCAGAATTTCACCCAGATGGTGAAACCTCTGTCTGCCGAGCGCAGGACAGGCCCGGAGAACGTGCTCATATCTCTCAGTGTCACTCTAAGAAAATCGCCAGACATCGGTCTCAGAGATGATATGTGATACCTCAGGCCCAGTGGCCCGTGAAGTACCCCGTTCATACACTTAAGTCCGGTCTATTCAGCAAAAGCAGCCTATTTGAGATCATCTTACTCGTGATTAGGAAGCATTTGGCTTGACGCGAGCAGCGAATTCCCCTTCTTCCCAGTTCCTAAAAATCTAATTTCTGAGGCTTTATCTAAGTCCACAGAATGGCCAGATAGTACACCACTTCATTACCCTCATGACCAGGGACCCAGCCCAATGCAAAGTTACCCAACTCATTGAGAAGGTGCAGCTACTCATATACCGTTTTTGAGGTCGACTGAAGGGCCCTAAGCGCCGCTTGACTATCCGATAGTATATATATGTGGGGCCCACATGTTCCTATAGAGGCACTCGGCCACACACGTTCCGATGGCATGAAAATGGGTCGATATACCATACCTGAGAGCCCGCTTCAAAGTTGATAGAGTTGGTCCTCAAGTACTCACGGTCGTTGATATCAACCCTGAAGTTTCTTGGTGATGACATGTCATCACTGTGGAGAATTGGGGTATGTAGGTAGTCCCTCAAGACCCTCATATGTCCCCTGATGTCCCAACTCTTGAGCTCCGAAAAGCCTTCCAATCTCAGGACACCGACACATTCCTCCTTTTCGATTATAATCGAAAGTGGCAGGATGCCCAAAAGCACACCCATTGCACCAGTAAGACAAGGCGTCATTGCCTCCGTGATTCCAACACAGATGGTTGGATGTTCCCCTTCTTTGCCCGACCTTCGACCACCACAGCAAAGATGCATATGTGACTATGGGTTTCATGTCCTCATGCCTGCCATTATGCATACCACAAGATCATCAGCATAGCCCTGAGTCCGAAAACCCAGGCAGTTCTGCTTGTTGAGAAATTCATTGATTATGACAGTCCATAGAAGAGGTGATCCAACTCAAAGCTGATCGTCCTAGTCTTCGCATACTCAGAATCCATGTGATGATCGTGCCAGCTACTTCCTTCAGTAAAGGGGACCTTCTATTGCCCCATTGAAAGTATTGTCAAAAGTTGCCGAATTGTTGAAGCAGGCACACAGAGCTATCACAGATAGCTATCTGTTTGGACCCGATAGCATATAGGCTATGTATCAAAGTGGATTTACCCTGTTGATAAGCAAATTGAAGCCTATGCAGTGAAAAGTTCACCAAGCTGTTCTCCTTTATATATCGATTCAGTATGTTCACCAAAGAATTCAAGAAAAATGAACTGAGACTTATCGCTCTGTATGGTTTGGGCAATTGTTCGGGTTTTACACATACCTTTGGAATAAATACAATCCTCGCCGCAGCCCATTTTTCAGGTACATGTCCCAGCAACACACTAGCTTTGAAGATTCTGGACAGAGTAGGGACAATGTAATCCATACCTTCTTACAGAAGGCATGGAAATATGCAATCAGATCCAGGAGATTTGTATGGGCCAAATGTCGATATGGCCCACCGTATCTGTTTTTCATTGAAAAGCTCGTTTGCCAGTCTGAGGACCATCCTGTCAACAGAGAAAGACGATTCCATCTATGTTGGCACCATGCAATCCGGCGTTATCAGGGTACATATGCCGTACGAGTGGTTTCTTAAAGAGCTTTGAAGTCTAACTGCAGCCGGAAGATCAGAAATCCTGCTGCAGTGTTACCTCCAAGTAGCTCTTTTAGACCACCTTAATTCCTTATCATACTCAGTTAAGGCTATACTATAGGGAGACCACACCCCCGTCACTTTGGCCCTATTTAACAAAGCCGTAGCCTTAAGGTGTAGAAACATTCCTCCGTGGCGCCTTCGCCGTTTGAGGGCAATTCTCATTGTAGGCAGAAGCAATGCTCGCAAGAGGCCCGTCTGCCTCACACTTAAGCTCTGCCCTTAGCAAAATGTGCTCACTGTAGCAGTTAATGCTCTGCTCCAACTCAAAATATGACAGCTTGTTAAGGTGCCATATATATTAAAAGAAAAGCAATGTTGCAACAATTTCCCTGATATCATTGTAGCACATTCCTTTGTAATAGCGCTAAAGAGCGAGATGCATTCCATATTGCGACGATGCACGACTGTCATCCCTACGCAGCATCGCCCTCCCCTGTACATGGTCGTGAAGCTACAAAATAGGCTTTGAAGTGCTGACCCACCCATACATGAGAGTTGTACATCAGTTTGGGGCGGGTGTAGATGACATGCAGTACTAATCCGGACACCTTAAATCCTGAGCATATCCATATTATAAGAGTGTCCGGCTTACAGATGTTAATTTTTATTTTCTCTTTCCTATAAAGCTCGATTATGTTTTATACGATTTAAATAGAAAGATTTAAATACAACTTGCATTAAAAGTGTTAGACATACATTTTCTTAAAACAGTATTATTTTTTACGTCGATTTATTACGTAAAATTTGTGTTAAACATTTCTCATTGATTTGCCTGTGTCAAGTTCATCTTATTGTTCACACTTTTTTTAATTGTTAATGTTTCATGAGATCCCTTGTTTGTATTTTCCATTATCCTACAATGTCCAATAATATCAAGCATATTTAAAGTTTGAACTTTAACAAGTACCTAATATTTTGCGAACTTACTATGTCACGAAATATGTATGTGTACTCGAAATAAATAAAAAGTTCTGTTATTATACAAGTAGCATTAATCACCTGAATGAACAAAAATAAAAATATTGTCCGGATTGTAGAGTAAAAAAGTAATACTGTCCGGTTTGTAGCAGCGCCCTGATTATAGATGTGGACGAATAATTGCGTGTCAAGATTATCGAGATAGTACTGTATGTAGAAGGCGATCAGATCAGATCAGATCAGATAGAGTGAAGTTATAAAAGGCCACTGCACTTGAATGCTTCTTTAGAGAAAAATATGATCAGTTCAACGAACGTACACTGGATCTTCATGTCAAGAATACCACGATCTTCTGAGTCCCTAATCTATACTAAAGATAACTACAGATAACGCAGAACCTTCAATCATTACTATCACTGCACTGCAAAACTCATTAAAACATCCGAAAAATTTACAAGGTTTTTACCCAATTTTTACAAAATGTCGTTATTGGATTCGAACTCACAGACAATGTCTGTGGGTATGGGCATACAAACAAAAAATGGGTTAAAAAGCTGGTACTGTCAACTTAAATTGTAGACGTACTGTTATTTAAAATTAGCACACGCGATTGTTTTAATGGATTAGAACTACTCTCTAGCATTCCATCGGACTGGGATTTGTGAATACAATTCAAATAAAAATTTTATTCCAAATTAAGGTCACTTTGTGGGAAACCCTAAACAAATATGTAGAATCAATAAAAAATATTCTTCAGTTCACTTAACGTCGCTTTTTATCAGTGAGAGTGAGAAGTGAAGTGCTAAGAATTTTTTTTAGTTCAAAAATAATAATAGTAATTTGAACACGACAAAATTTCTTTAATATTTACAAAAAACAAGTAAAAACATAAAATTAACTAACATTAAACTGAATATAAAATAATAAACAATTCACGAAATAAATTAAAAACAGATTAATAGAAAGCAATCAATATAAATTAAACAACAACATATAGCATACCAAATACCGCTAGTTTTTATTTTATGTTGTTTTTGCTCTGCTTTACTTGCTGTATATTTTTCTTTTTTTTACCCAGCAAACAAAAATTAACAATAAATAAATAAATAAATAAATAATAAATGAGCCATGATGGCTTAAATATAAGCCCTAGTCGTTCAAGTGTTCCCGAAAGGAATATATACGTAAAAACGAAATCGGATGAAGGTAAAACTCGTTCAAGCAACAACTTAATGAAGAGTGTGGACAACGGTAACTACGTTTTCATTAAAACACCTAAGCGAACACAATCAGAGTCAGATTGCTCGCGATCTAAAGAGGGTCCAAGAACATCATTCGCAGCCTTAAAAACGCCCTTAGACGGTACATTGCCTCCGAATTCGGATAAGGAAAAGGCACAAACCGGTATGGACAGGTACGTAATAGTGACGAAAAGGAAACGTAGCCCGAAATCGGCCAACATCGCATCTCAACATAAGGTAGCTAGAGATTCGGAAACCGCTAGCGTTGCTTCTCAAAACCGATTTGCAATTCTGGGTAATGACGATAACGTCCCTACGACCTCGGGTAAATCCCCAAAACCACCTCCAATATATCTAAGACAGGCAAGCTCGAACATTATAATAAAAAATTTAATAGAAACTATCGGTGAGAACTCTTTTTACACCGTGCCGGTAAGACGCGGTAAAATCAGTGAAACGAAAATTCAGGTCCTAACAGAAGACAATTATCGAAAAGTTGTAAAGACGTTTGAGGAAACAAAAAAAAGCTTTTACACTTATCAGCTTAAAAGTGAAAAAGGCCTTCTAGTGATCATAAAAGGTGTGACCCCAGTGTTGCTACAAAGGAAATAAAGGACAGCCTGGAGAGTCTAGGCTTTAAGGTAAAAAATGTAATAAACTTAATAAATAAAGAAAAGGTACCACAGCCCATCTTTCGTGTCGAACTTGAGCCAGGTAAAAAAAAATTAAAGAAGGGTGAAGTTCACTCAATATACAACGTGAGATATCTGTTGCATCGTAGGGTGACAATAGAGGAACCTTACAAGAGATCAGGACCTGTGCAATGCCAAAACTGCCAAGAATTTGGCCATAGTAAGACATACTGCAAGCTACATGCTGTCTGTGTAATGTGTGGCGACCTACATAGTACAGCAAACTGCAAAAAGCCAAAAGGTGACCCGAAGGCCAAAAAATGCAGCAACTGTGGCGAAAACCATACCGCAAATTATAGAGGGTGCAGAGTCTACTCTCTCGTTAGAAGCTCGTCAAAACAGATACGAAATGTTGCTTCCCGAACACAAGAAAAGCTCGTTACCAATGATTACCCTCAGCTGCCGACATCAAATAATCAACAAATTTCATATGCGAGCATTCTAAAAGCAAATTCAGCCACGCCTCTAACGCGCAGTGCCCTGAAGACAAACAATAACACCACAACCATGAGCTCCAAGCCTACAGTGCAGCCACAACCCATAAATTCCAGCCAAATGGAAGCCAAAATAGAAATGTTGGTGCAAACAGTTCAAAATTTCGTTAATACCATGTTGCCAATGATGCAAACACTGATAAATATGCAAACTGCGCTTTTGCAGGCTGTAACAAAAAGTCCATGAACTGCCTAAGGTTATGTTTCTGGAACGCTAACGGCATACCCCAACAAAAAAACGAACTTGAGCACTTCCTAGCGGATCAACAAATCGATGTTATGCCGAAACTCATTTAACACCTAGAAGTGTTTTTAAGATATTAGGCTATACATTTTATGACGCCAAAGATCACCGTGGTAGAGCATGTGGGGGCTCAGCTATATTAATAAAGAACAGAATAAAGCACTACTTAGTGGGTGCAGTCAGCAAAGACTATCTTCAAGCAACTTCGATCTGTCTTGAAGAATTTTTCAAAGGCTTAGTTATATCGTCAATTTCAATTGCTGAGGATCAGTACTCTGAATTCTTTAAATCGTTGGGCAATAGTTTCCTAGCTGCTGGCGACTTTAATGCAAAGCACACGTATTGGGGATCACGCCTGATTACCCCAAAAGGTCGCGTTTTATACAACGTAGTTTCCAAAATGGGTTTGACGGTGGCCTCAAGCGGACAACCAACATATTGGCCAACTGATCGTAACAAAATACCTGATGTCATAGATTTCGCAATCATAAAGGGCATTGCAGCTAAATCCATTCTTGTTGAATCTTCTGTTGACTTATCATCAGATCATTCACCAACTATAATTACAATATCACTCTCACAAAACTCACACGCGACTGAGATAGCTGAAAAAATAAAAACATACACAAATTGGTTGAAATTTCGCAAATACCTTGCTACTCACTGCTGTCAAAACGTATTACTTCGTACACCAGACGATGTAGATGCATCTCTTACACAACTGGACGAAAGTCTCAAGCTGGCGGCACAGCACGCTATTATTAATTCACGCAAAATTAGGCAAGACACAATTTGCTCCACAGACATCGAATTATTATTAACTGAAAAAAGAAGAGCTCGAAGAGAGTGGCAGCTTCATAGATCCCCTCAACTCAAAAGAAAACTAATAGAGTGTACCAAAAAGCTAAGAGAGATGTTACAATCCAAAAAAACTGATTATTTAAATGAGTATCTTAAAGGTCTTGATGCAACACCGCAATCCGATCATTCACTATGGCGTGCTACCAGATATCTCAAAAGACCGGTTATTCGTAAACCTCCATTTCGAACCCCAACTGGGGATTGGGCAAGAAACGACACAGAAAAAGGCAAGTTGTTCGTTGAGCACTTAAAAAATGTTTTCACCCCCAATGCACCAAGCGACCCTGAAGAACTTCCATCGGTAGTTACGGATGCAGCAGTTTCGATAAAGTTTAAATTGAAAGACGTCGAAGAAGCTATCGCCAACTTGAACCCTAAAAAATCTCCTGGCATCGATAAAATTAGCAACAAGATGCTCCAAGAGCTCCCAACTACAGTAGTTAAAAGAATTCTCCACATCTTCAACGCGATATTGTGCATTGAATACTTTCCATCTAAATGGAAGATATTACTAATAACTATGATACCTAAGCCAGGTAAAGACCACACCAGAGTTGAGTCCTACAGGCCAATTAGCCTTTTGCCAAATTTATCTAAGCTTTTTGAAAAATTATTAGCTATCAAGTTAAATAAAATCATTAGCGAAAAGCGCTGCATTCCAGACCATCAGTTTGGCTTTCGAAGTAAACACAGCACAACTGAGCAAACACATAGACTTGTGAATGTTATAAAGCATACCCTAGAAGAAAAAAAGTACTGCTCAGCCCTCTTTATCGATGTTTCCCAAGCTTTTGATAAAGTGTGGCGTAAGGGATTAATATATAAAGTGACCCAGTACCTTCCTGAAAATATTTGTAAGCTACTGGAAAGTTACCTGCTTTGTCGCAAATTTATTTTAAAACAAGGTGATTGGCTGTCATCACCGCAGCCCATTGAAGCTGGAGTTCCCCAAGGCAGCATATTAGGTCCATTGCTGTACTTGATATACACCGCAGATTTGCCAACAGTCGCGAACATCCACACCTCAACTTTTGCCGATGATACAGCTTTCTTAAGCATTCACGAAAGTGCTGACGAAGCATCTCGTCGTCAACATTTGGAGGTCAAGTATCTAGGGATGCACATTGATAGACGGCTAACATGGAAACAGCACATCGATGCAAAATTAACTCAAATGAAATTAAAAGCAACTCAACTAAATTGGCTTATTGGTCGAAATTCTGTGCTAAAACTGGACTGTAAGCTTTTGCTTTACAAAGCAATTTTAAAACCAATATGGAGCTATGGTATCCAGCTATGGGGCACTGCCTCAGCTTCCAATATAGAAAAAATTCAAAGGTGTCAAAACAAAATACTGAGAATGATAACAGATGCGCCGTGGTATATAAAAAATTCTAACATACACAAGGATTTAAATATTCCGACAGTCAAACAAGAGATAACAACATACGCAACGTCATACCTAACCAAACTCCAAGATCATCCAAATATACTAGCCCGAAATATTTTAAGCGAAAGAGGGTTCATTCGACTGAAAAGAAGGGATACTCTTTCCCTAGCCCGAACGTAGTAGACGCGGAAATAAAACTATACGAGCAATAAATAATTTTGTACAGCGAGGCTGTACTTAATAATAATTAGTAATTAGTTCTTAAGATTTGAATACTTATTGTTAGTTCAATTGATTTTGAAGATTCAATAAATAATATATATTGAGTAAAAAAAAAAAAAAAAAGTTCACTTAACATCAAAAACCTTTTAACTATTGTCCATTGGCCATCATTGTGGAAATGTACTGGGTGAGAGAACCAAACGCAGGGTACTCGAGGCGGTACAGCGGACGGCGGCCCTTAGGGTTGCTTCGGCTTACCGCACGGTCTCGGGCGCTGCGGTCCTGGTGATATGTGGGGAAATACCCATAGACCTCTTGGCGCGCGAGCGGTGGGTGGCTTGGAACTCGAGGGGGGAGGACCCTGGTGTTGGTGCTATTGGTCTGAGACCCCAAACTGTCCGGCGATGGCAGGACAGGTGGACCGCGGACACGGTCGGCAGGTGGACGGCAAGGCTCATTCCCTGCGTGGAAGTATGGATTCGGAGGAAATTTGGGGAAGTTAACTACTTCCTGACACAATTCCTCTCGGGCCACGGATACTTCCGAAAGTACCTGTACCGGATGGGCAGGGCAGATGGTCCCGACTGCATTTACTGTAGTATTACGGATGATGATGCAGAACACACTTCCTTCGCCTGCACCAGATGGCATGCTGAGAGAGGTGCAATGGCGCAGCGGGTTGGCGGGTTCGCTCCTGCCACCGTGATAAGGAGGATGCTCGATTGTGAAGACAATTGGGACGCTGTGGCACAGTACGTGGGATACGTTCTGCGGAGGAAGAAGAGGGACCTCGATGCGCTGCTGCATAGCGGGGCCCCCTCTGACGGGGACCAGGCGATACGGGCCGGGGCCATGGCGCCGGCTGCAAACTTGGCGGACCCAGACGTGGGTGATTGAGAGTGGTCCTGATTGGGACGTGGCTCTGGGCCTTCCCGAAGTAATGCGGAAAGCGGTTCCGGGGAGGAATCTACCCAGAGGAGGAGGAGGGAATTTTTTAGTGGCAACACCACTCGACGCAGAAGACGACGGTCTCTGTAAGTGCGAAGGCAATTTCAACCCTACCTCACACGCCAAAAAAAAAAAAAAAAAAATCATTGTGCTCATCATTACAACAACACCCAGCTAAAAGTTTAACGCATAAAAAAGTACGGTTACGGTTAATTATAATTAAAGTCAATAATTATTGACACGTATAATTAACACACACTTTCATCCAAATTTGAAGAAAATAATAAATAAAAAATAAAATAAACAGACTACAAAAACAAATGTTCTAATTAAACTGATACACAGCGTCTATTGAGGTGTTTTAAAGCTTTAAAAATTGCTACACAAAGTTCAGTTTCATTTAGAATGTTAAAGATTTAACAACATTCGTTTACAAGATACATATTTGAATTTTAAATTTATTAGGCGAAAAATAAGTAACTGAAGTAAATAACAAATGATATTTCTGAAGATATTAGCAACATTAGTGGCTCTGTGCTCTAGGTTCAAATATACCCAAACCGCTTTATTTTACCCTTCAAACGCGGGCTATGGTGTAAGATCCTTCAAAGTTCTTAATAATTTAAAGAAAATAAATAATTTTATTTTACATTTAAAGATATTTGCTGCCATTGCAGTACCTCTGGATTTACCTCATCGCAATGTTTTCGTTTCGTATAATTTCGGAGCAAATTATAATTTACCACAGACCTGGGGTATACCACCGTATGCGGTAAGTAGTTCTTTTTTCATTTTAAATAATTCGTATGAGTCCTAAGTGCGTATGAGTCATAAAGCATAATTTCTTTTTTTTTAAAGCAGATTAGTGAAAGAAATCTCAGAATATAAAAAAATACTTTTTGTGAAGGATGTTTGCAACACCCGTAATGCAAGATTTCATTGTGAAACTTTTGATACTGTAGAACATAAATTTTTAAATGTTGCTTAAAAGTATTTAAGTACATACATAGTATATGTTGCTATGATAGACTATCACTTTCAAATGATAGAATTGTTATAAAAAATTATGTTCGTTAGTACAAATATGTTGAAAACCTTATATACAGGTGTGGTAGACCTTGACCATTGGCTCTCCATTGCAAAGACCTGCTAGCAATGGGCACAATCTTTTTAACAGCACCAAGTTGAATCGCGGGATGCCAAAACGTAAATTCCTAATGTATCCAGATTTTGTAATAATAACTGTAATAATCAAAAAGTTTTAATTTATGTCCGGACAGCGTCAAGTATAATTTTAGATATCGTGTTTAGATAGTGAAAACTTTCTTTCATAACAAAATTGTCGAAACAATAGTTGAGCTGGTCTCGTTAACAATTTTAAGAGTAGAAAAAATATGTGAGGGCGATAAGGGTGCCAATGCAGAAAAATATGCTAAGATTTATTTATTTATTTATCCTTTCTTGGTAAGTTAAAAGCATTTTTAAAAAACTAAAAAGTCAAAGCGCCAGGAATTGATGGCATCTCAAATTTTAGTTTGAAGAAAATTCCAGCGAAAGCTTTAAAAGTTCTGTGTCGTATTTACAACTTATGCTTACAGTTTTGTTACTTCCCATTAATTTGGAAAGAATCAAAAACCATCGCATTACCCAAACCTGGAAAAGACAGCAGCAATCCTAACTGTTATCGTCCAATAAGCTTACTAAACACAATGTCTAAAATACTAGAAAAAATTATTAAAGAAAAACTAGTTTGTTTCACGGAAGAAACCAACATTTTACCGCCACAACAGTTTGGATTCCGTTCGGAACACAACACAATTCAGCCTCTTGTTAGAATAAGAAATATTGTCAAGAACTCCTTCAATGAAGGTAAGTCGACAGGAATGGTCCTAATGGATATAAAAGCGGCCTTTGATTCTGTTTGGCATGATGCCCTAATTCATAAACTATATACAATTGGACTGGATCCTGCGCTTGTCAAAATAATAAAAAGTTTTTTATCAAACAGAACATTTAAAGTTCATACTGGAAATATTTGTTCACAGAACTATGATATTCCTGCTGGATGTCCACAAGGATAATGTCTATCTCCAATTTTATACAATCTTTTTACGCATGATTTTCCAGCTTTACATGGATGTAATTCATCTATTTTTGCAGATGACACAGCTATACTTAGTTCAGAAATATTACCGGAAGATATCGTACACACTTTGGAGGAATCAACTAAAATAGTTACCGACTATTTTAAGAAATGGAAAATAAAGATAAACCCCTCAAAAACTCAGTCCATCTTCTTTACAAGAAGAAGAAAAAGTTTATTTCTACCACAAACCAACATTATTGTTGGTACCGACTCTGTTCCATGGGATGACAAGGTTAAATATCTTGGTATAATGCTGGATAAAAAACTTTTATTTAATGAACATATTAAATATATTGTACACAAAATTAATACAACAATTAAAATAATGTACCCGTTAATAAACAGAAAGTCTGAACTAAATACACACAACAAACTTCTTATCTTAAAATCTATATTCCATTCTATAATGTTTTACGCGGCGCCTGCTTGGTATGTCACCTCTGAGTGTCATCTTAAAAAACTACAAATATGTCAAAATAAACTACTCAAAATGATATATAATTTGCCAATACATTTTTCCACACAAAGTTTGCACTCTATGTCTAACATAAAATTAGTTAAAGGTAAACTTAATATATTGTCTCAAAACTTTAAAAATCGTTGTAGATACTCTAGCTATCTACACATCAATGCATTAGTTTGATAACGTTTATCCTTTCTTTTTACCCTCTGACATTACTGCTCTACTTATAGGGTTTTTGATATCCCTTTTTCCCTAAATAAATGTATAAATGATAAAATAAAAACATACTTATTAAAAACATTGCTGTAAATGATTAAGTAGAAAAATTTGATTAAGAATTGATCTCTTAAAATTAAAATTAAATTATTGTAAAAATGTAAATGTTACTGTAACAATAAAAATTAAGAAAAAAAAAAAAAAAAAAAAAGTCAACTTTTATCCATAACATGTTTATTAAAAAAAATTATAATACGTCTCCAAATCTTCACTCAAAAAATTCTTACCGCGCCAGGCTTAAATAGTTTTTTCAGTCTTTAGTTTTCATAAACATTCTCTTAAGTGGTAACGAGAGCTGAACTGTCCTCACAATATTTTACGCAATTATACATAAAATACTAATCATAAACATTACAAAATTTTCAATTTATTTTATTTGCAGTGAAGTTCGGTTATAACGAATTTTCTTTTACAATAAACAAATTATCCGGTCATACAAATTAGCGAACTCCAGTTATAACGAATTTTCGTTTATAACGAACGGTTTCTTAAGTTAAATGAACAAAAATGTATGGAAATTTATACGATTATAACAAACAAAAAAATTGCAAATTTGAAACTGTAAATTATTTATCACAATTTGGTAACACTATCAGTTATTCGCTTAGTTAAAAAATAAATAATAAATTTAATATCACAGCAACTAAAAATATCAAAGACACAAAAATTGAAATAAATTCTCTAAATATAGCTTTGAAAAAAAAAAAACATGAAACAAAGTGAAATATATGAAATTCCAAAGTCTACATCATGATGTAATTAAGCCAGGTGGCATCACTACGCCAGGTAATTATTTTTTTCTCTACTTAAGTGTGTGATATAAAATGTTAAAATTCAATACAAACAGTTTTATTATTAACAAAAATTAATGAGCAATTTAATTGTATTTTATTTTAAAAAAAATTGTGCTTAAATATTGTGAGTAAAAATTGTTTTTGAAACTTTATGGCACAACGCACAAACATACGAACACCTGTTAAAGCTTTAGTGCTGCCACCTTAGTACGTACATCATGGTCTTGATAATTTTTTTTATTCCTGTGTATGTAGACATAATGAAATCATGCCAAAAATTGTAAAAAGTAAAAACGATAGTGAAGTGTATTAACAAAAAGTGCTAAGCAATTAAATTGCGTAATTTTATTGCAATCTGTATTTTATTTTAAAAACTATTTATTTGTGCTTAAATATTTTTAGTGAAAATATTAATCGGAAATTTTATGTCACAAAGCACATACACAAAAAGGCTTGTTAAAGCTTTAGTGCTGCCAGCTTAGTAATGGCATCATTGTCAATAATTTTAAAAAACTAAGAAACTATTGTGAAGAATACCGATAAAAAATTATTTACTCCGAATATAACGAACTACGCCTATAACGAACGAAATTGCCCGGTCCACCGGAATTCGTTATAACCGAAGTCCTGTGTATAATCAAATTATAATAATGAAATGGTCAAAAATTATTTTCTGCTTATACATATTTCAAAACCATAAAAATATTCAATTTTTGGAATTCTGTTGAACAACACAACATTTTTCAACAGTGTGGTTTTTCGCGTTTTATAAATGTTTTTCTATATAAATTGCACAATTTTACATCACTTGTTTTTTAAGCCTATAATAAATAGACTTTTACATTGTTGATGTCTTTTCGCTCGTAAATGCAAATATACATAAGAGGGTGTTTTTTTGTAATTTAAACCGGGGGCCCGCGGGATGCTAATTTTAGCAGAAAGTGTTCCCGTGTACAAAAATTCGGCAAATGAGAAACGTTTTTAGAGAATGTTTCTTGTAAGAAATAGCCCCTAAACTTTCAACCAATTGTTTCATAAATAAACAATAACAAAGTAACCAAATTACAGTGCAGTCGCGATAACGTGAACTAATTTACACGCATTTAATTCTCTTTAAAAAATTTACAAATATGTTAATTAAATTTTAACTCCTAAACATAAGCTAAATTAATTAACTTCTAAATTATGGGCCACAAACATTAAAGATTAAATTATAAATTCCATTTTGTATTGCAGACAGGCGTAGAAGATGAAGAGCTCTTTGAAGATGCGGCAAGATTTAATGCTGGTAATAATTGTAATAATTGTACAACAACATCATCATCTGAAGAAGAAAAATTGGAAGCTACTAATCAAAGCGAAGTTGATTACGAAGATAGTACAACATTAAGCCCACCAACAAATGAAACGAATACGAGTATGAAAAGCAAGAGACGACGTCGAGAAATACCCTCGTTACTGACAAGAACACACTTCTATCACATATTAATAGATAAATTTAAAAGGTGAATAGACTTGTAACCTAATAATAATCAAGCATATTTCATATATTTAATTTATTTTATATATAATTTAAAAATATAATTTAAAAAAATAATCTAGAAGTGGTTTTGAAGGTGAACCTTGTCTGTTACGTTTTATCTGTGAAACGAATGCTTCTGAACTGGGTGAAATCAACGGAGTTTTAGGCAATTTAATACATATAATGTTCTCGTAAGTATAAATGAATATCGATTTAAAACCTATGCAGTTTGTTAAACCTTAGTTTAGCTTCAGAAAGCATTTTTTACAGCCTGCCACCATCATTTCAAAATTTTATTTAAGAAAAGTTCTGTAGTTTTTTTTAGTACCGCAAATCATCGGCATTCATATGTATAGGTTTATCCATTAAGTTAGCTTTCAAACCGCCGGTCTCGCAAGGCTGTCAGCTGTTAAATATTTGTCGTCTGAAGTGTCATTTATTTTGTGAAAGGTTTATCCATGATGCAATTATTAGATCAGTGCGGTTCTACAACAATCCAACAATACGAAAAACAACAGGAGTTAGCAAATTGTCCAGTTGTCAAAAACATTTGTCTACAAAATAAAGAGAAATGTGGTTTGTTGCAGTTGTTAGTAGAAAAAATAAAAATAATTTGTAAAACGAAATTCTTCAATATCCGTTAAGTATTTAGTATATATGTATATATAGTATATAGTATGCACATATTTTGGAAAATTTAGTGCAATTGTGAATGAGGTGCAAAAAGTTTGTTTATAAATTGGAATCACTTTATAGAAATTTCTTTAAATATGGTTTTTAGCCATAGCCAAATCAATATAATGGGAAACGACTTTGGGAGCTGTGGGTAATTGCTTAACGACTAAAAATTATATTGAGGAAGTTGGACTTCATGATAAATTTATCAGATCACAATTGAAATTGGACTAAAATAGTCTATATTTATTATAATTAAGATTGAATTCTAAGTATTATTTATCTTTAGTCCCAGTGAATTTCTTTGTTATAGTATTCAAGAAGATTCATCTATAGCGTTTTCTTTAAAAGAGTTGAACAATTTTGCCATTTGCTGAAACCATAAACGAAAATATCGCATTAAATTTTAGTTAAGAACTAATTGTATTGTGTGTACACTTATAATGACTACAGCTATGCTCGAAGATGTTAGTTTCTATGAAGAATGTCTTGAGAGCGAAGTTAATGAACCCGCCAATATTAATAATATCCAAGGTACCTCACCGCAAAGAAAAAAGCGTAAACACAGCATTTCCATCAGTAAGAAAACATAAGCACATAAGAAAGAACTATCAGAAGACATCACTCTTAGTAATGATACCACTTTATTCCATTTTAACTTGAATCGTAATAATACATCTTCGCACCCTATACAACCTGTTAATGTGATCGAGATATGGTTGAAGACAATGATAACATTTTAGCAGCAGGAATTTTAGAAACTCCAGACTTAATATTGCCCTGTAGCAAAAGTAACGAAGAGAAAAACGAAAGTATTCCCCAATCACTGCAATATTCGCCAGTTATTTTGAGCCACCTACATTTGCAAAGAACCTTCGCCATATAATGCATAATTTGTGCTTTTTCGGACACAGAAGAGAAGTTTGTAATAAAAAATGATATGTATTTAAAATACATATAAAAGCCAATTTAAATGTCTTAAATGTGTTCTCCCGTTCAACATGTCTTATTAACTTGTAAACTTATAGTTGAACTAAAAGTTTTGTGTGAAAACTGCTGTTCCCTTTTATAATATAATTGCTTTATATTTAGCTCCGCTTGGTTAAGAGTTCATTGCATTTATGCTTGTGAATTTAAGAGCAGCTGATCAGTGGAAGTAATTTCTTTGAGCATTCAATAACAGTGTTTATAACAAATAAGCCCAAACTATGACCTACCGATACATTGTTTTCGACTGTAAGTAAATTACAATATTGTTTTCCTTTCATGTGCATTCAAAATTATATTTTATTATCAGGAGAAATTTTATGCAATGTGTTCAAAAAAAATTAAATAAACTATGAGATTATTTAATAGATCGGAATACGTAATATTTAAGGCGATCCTTTCTATTGTACCTTGGCAAATTCAATAGGATTAAAAAAGGAATGTGCAACTGTCAGAGATTTGGCTTCATTTGTGAGTTGTATTAGAGTTTAGGAAGTAAAATAAATTTTTTATGTTGTCTGCTGAAAAATGTATTTATTTATTTAGCGCGAGTCACATTTTTTCTCTTCACCAAATAAACTTTTTATTTATTTAATGCGAGTCACAAACAATCCCACCAAAAAAACCTAAGAGCAAAATGAAAACGGAAACAAAAATCTACATATATAAAGCAGAATGTGTGTATGTTTGTACCTTACAGCAGCCCAAATTGCGCGACCGAAAATTCTGAAATTTTCACACCATATAACTGAGACTTTTGAATGAATTATAGGCTAACTTTTTTTAAACCCCGCCCACTTTTACGTCAACCGGGGGGGAAGACAAATTAATTATCAAATAACTGCGCTGTTTGGGGGCCAATTTTCAAAATTATTTTTGCATATGGAAAAGGTCTCCTAATTTTTTTTAACTTTGAGGGGAAGGCAAAGTAGCCGCCCCAAAAATTTGTATCAAATAACTTCGCCATTTATGTACCAATTTTCAAAGTTATTTTTGGATATGGAATAGGTCCATAGTGGACCTATAGTAGTCGAAATTTGGGAGGTGTGGGGGCTAAGTGCCCGACTTTAAAAAGTGAATATCAAAGGCAAAGTGTCCGCCCATTTATCATCGTCGGTTGAAATTTCCATGTTTAGATTCACTAAGAAGGGATTTTTGGATATTCGAATGTTAAGGGCGTAAAAAAGGGTAAAAATGGTTGAAATCGATAATACAATATCAGAATACAGAAACAAAAACAAATAGAATAAAAATTTAAAAAGCATATATACGCTGCTAAAAAATAAGCGGACATTGTTTTCGTACTCCTTCCATATATGTGGGTAAAACTAAAAAAAAACTATTTTGGTATTTCTTTTTGCAACTATATATCTCCCAAAGCATCGGGCATAGAAAAAAGGTTTTTTCCATAATCTTTACTTCGAGAAAAAATTTCGAGTTTGCAAAGTTTTTTTTCGAAATTCGAAAGTATATTGGAGTAAAATAGTTATTTTGTACTTTTATCCTATTTAAATAATACTTATGATGCACACTTTTGACTAAGCACACCGGGTGTAGCTACTATAGATATTAAAGCAAAGTAAACAATTTTTTACAAGTGCACAATTTTAGACATTAAACACAACCCTAAAAAAAATTTTCAGGAGAATTGCTCTGACATTTTTATTGGACCATTTACACATGTGGATCGATTAACAACCAAAGAATGCGTAAAAATAGTTAAAATTTACTACATATGTGGTGCCTCAAATATTTCTTGCCTATCAAATTTATGAAATTTTAGATAAAGCATACGGAAATAAAAGTTGATTTTTTGTCATAAATTCGCTTTGGATTTAACTTTTAAAAAGACTTGAGTTGCGACTGACTTCTTTCCAACTCTGAAAATACATCAAAAAATTTTGTGTCTATTATATACAAACATTGTTTATACGTGTATAATTATGAAAATATAGAAACTTACGTATATTAAAGCAACGTACATATATATACACGGTGGCAAATATGCGGTTAGGAATTGAGCTGTCATCCTATGGCATTTTTTTGGTAAAAAGTTGGAAAATTTTAACTATGGAGCGCTATACTCTAGAACAAAGAATTTTAATTGTGAAAATTTACTTTCAAAATGGTGAAAATTTCACTGTATCACTTCGTTAAATTCGAGCACCTTTTCCTCGTAATCAGGCTCCTTCTGCGACCGCTGTCCGTAATTTAATCGCTAAATTCGAGGCTCACGGTACTGTTGCTGCCAATAGACCATAACAATACGGTTGTAGTGGCCGTAGTGATGCAAACATAGCCACTGTACAGCAAAGTGTTGAGAATGAGCCTGGAACATCAACTCGTCTACGTTCGCAATAATTGGGCATCACCGTAGGCACTTTGCGCAACATTTTGATCTTCATTTTCACGCTTATAAAGAATTAAAGCCAGCCAAAAATCGTTTGCGTCAAACGTTTGTGAATTGGCTGTCTGAATTTTTCAACAAAATCTTCTTTAGTGATGAGGCCCAAATGGGGATCACAAAACCCACATATAGTCTTCGAAATACCATTACATCCAAAGAAAGTGATCGTATGGTGCAGTTTGGGTCAGGCGGCATTATCGGGCCGTATTTTTGCTAAAATGAAACAAAAACGACGTCACCGTGAATTCTATGCGCTACCTTTGCGGCAGTGACCTTTGGTTCCAGCAAATCGGCGCCACAAACCACACAGCCGACCAAACAATTCAGTTATTGCATGAGAAAGTTCCCGGTCACGTAATTTCTTCATTTGGCGATGTCAATGGGTCGCCTCGTTCTTGTGACTTAACGCCGCTGGATTATTTTCTCTGGCGCCATTTAGGAGACAGGATTTACTTGCACAAACCACAAACAACTGACGCTCTGAAAGATCAAATTCGGCGCTGTTGCAAAATGTGGTTCTAAATTTTGTAAAAAGAGCTGACAGCTGCCGTGCCGTGCCGTGCTAGAGGTGGATATTTGCCCGACATCGTATTCCATTATGAATTCCCATATTTCTCTTTTACATTCGTATCAATAAAACTGAATTTCTCAAAAAAAAGTGTGTTTTAAGCCAATTTACTTCCTAACCGCAAATTCGCCCACGCTTTACATATGTACATATGAAAGTGGCATGGAGTCCGTCAAAATCAGATTTATTTATTGGTTAGGAAAAAAACAATATTAAATGATTCAATACAGAAACGCCAAAAAAAATTATTGATAAACTTTCAAGCAATTTTCTGTATGAACGGATATATTAAAAAGCAAAAAAAAATTCGTTGCAACGTTTAAACTGTCAGAAATATTAAAAAAATACTTTATTTATTCTGGTTTGTTAGGATTTTGTTACTAATAAATAAAAGAATATGTACAAAGTAAAAAGATTTAACTGGATATAGCCGGAGGAAATGAAGATTTTTTCTGTCTGGATATGACGGGAAAATTTGAGCTGAAATTTGAACTGAAAACTATAATTCTAATATAGAGTGATTCGACAGAAACAATGAGTCACTCTCTACTTTTCGCAAAGAAAGCATACTAGGAAAAGCAACCCAGAATAAAAAGTCGGTGAAGTAAAATAATATATAAAACAGATCTTGTTTACTTTAAAAATACGTGCGTCAATAATACAAGTGAGACGCAGCAACTCTGCTTCAGAAATGCTCAAAAATACGTGTAAGAATGATGACTAATTATTTTACTTTTAACAAAAAATTAACTAACTGGCAGTTTGCTTAACAGGCACTATTTAATCGACGGTTAATGATTTCAGTTTCACCATCCTTCAGTTACTTAACAAAAGAATTCGCTAAAAAGTATGGCAATATTGTTTGTGTTTGTTTAAGAAAAATACTATAATGACAGAAAATAGAAACAAATCTTAATGTTTGTGAAAAAAAACATTGAAGTATATTGAAAGGAAATGGTGAAATATTCATAAGCAACAAATTGTTCCAGCTCGGAACATTAAAAAAAAACAAGTGAGACAGGTTAAATATTGGTCTATAACATATTAATAATTATGTATATCACACATATTAAAAAGTTTTTTGTAGAGCCTCTAATATCACAGCAAGATTTCTTTTTTTTATATCAAAGTTTTAAAATTATAAACATAAGAAAAAGAAAAAATATAAGTGTTGGTTTCCCATTTTTTACATGTGTACATTTTTTCTATTTATCAATTAAAATTAGCGATGCATAGGTGTCGATTATATTGTTAACCGCCTCATTTTGTTCGGTTAAATTTAACAGGCACTTTTTCGTTAAATGGTGTCAGTTAAAAGTTAATCATACCTTGTGAAATATATTTTTAGTTAACCGACTGTTAAAGTTCCAATCAAGTTTTAATCAGACATTGTGAAAATGGCCGTTAGGAATTAATAATTTTGTTAAAAAAGTTTCTTATTTAACAAGCGTGGCGATGCCTGAAGTAGTCTACACGTTGACCACAAAACCAAAAACAGACCTGGGTTCAACACCAGTTTCAGACCAAAATTACATAAAAGAAATAACATCTCGCATTTTTCTGATGTGCAGTAGTGTGTCAATTGTTTTCGGAAGGTTTCAGTGCGAAGGCATATTCACTGGTCACTGAACAATACCGGCTTCAGCTGATAGCAATCCACAATCACATCAAATGAGTAAAAATTTGTTTAATTTGAGAGAGCGTGCCATTAATAGTTTTACTCATGTCTTTATTTTGGAGAAGGGTGCAAAAAGGGGTGCTGATGGCGAGTAGTCAGCGTGTTGGCTCTGCAACCAGAAAGACCCAGGTTCGATTCCCAGCCGGGTCAAATCAGAAAAAATTTTTTTCGGAGTTTTCTGTGCTACAGCACCCTCCTTCGTCGGTATTTGAGCAATAAAACGTCGGCGAAGTAAAATAATAAATAAAATGGCTCCATTAGCTTAAAAATAATGCGTCAAAAAACATCAGAGACGCCGCAACTTTGCTTTATAATTTACACGCAACTGCAGAGTTGTGCAAGAATTAAGCTCTATCTTCCTACCACTTTCACCACCTGTCTATTTCTTCCCTATCCTTCTCTCTAGTTCCAGTGCAATGAATTGCATATGTAGGGGATAGCCCCTGAGCACTGGTCCAAGATAAAAAAAAAAAAAAAAAAAAAGCAATTAACAGCCATACCTAAACAAGAGCGGAAAGCGGAACGTTTTTTCCGTCTAGCTTTTACGCTGAAATGCCATATCTAAATAAAAGCGGCAACGCTAGTTCAAAACGATAAAAAAAAGGGTTATCAAAAAAATAAATATAACAACCCTGATTATTTTAACAATAAAGTTTATTGGTGTTTGCGATTTTTAAATAAGCGTATTATAAAAAAAAGTTTGAACAATGAGTTATATGGACGATTTGGAGGATTTACTTACCTCCATTTTCTAATAACAATTATTTTTTTATATTTATTTCTTTCACCTTCTTTATTTGCAACTTACTTCACTATTAAACACACTGTCAAAATCGGATTTTTTAATTGCAAAGCGTTGCCGTTCCATTGATGCCGCGTTATTTCGGTATGCTACATACAAATTGTATGGGCATGAGAATTTTTGACAGCTGGAAAACGCTCTCCACTCTTGTTTAGGTATGGCTGTTAGGCATACATAAATGAAATTAATGTTTTTATTATTATTGCAGTCTGTGTGTGTTTATTTTTGAGAGAGCAGTAAAAAGAAGTTTGACATAGTTGAATAGTTTTACACAAACAAAATGCCTGTTGTTTTTGGTATTGTTGTTTTGTTGTAGAGATGCGGCTACTTGATAAATAGACTTTGCATATACACAATTGGGGTATTCACAAAGTCTCGTATTTAGTCGTATTGTCGTAATATATAAATAGTTTATAAACATTGTTGTTGATCCTCGCCCAAAAAAATCGTTAAATAATAACACTTTTTAAAGTATGATACTGATGTGTTGTAAGTAGTAGTGGAAAGCGGCGCCGAAATATTAAGTCGCTTTAGTCAAGCGGCTGATAATAATTGTAAGACGCCGTCATTAACGTCAGTAAAAATGATCTTAAATAGCAATGAAACTAAAAAACGCTTATTTAAATTGAATATATATTTAAGTATTAAACATATATTCTAATGCATATATATCGTCAAATGCAATTCAAAAATGCTTTAGTTACAGAAAATTCAAAATTTTTGCTTCTCCTTGTAAATTTGTTGAATGTAACTTAAGGGCTACAGACAATAATACAAGTTTTACGATTTTTAGAATACTTTGACAGAAAGAAATCTACTGAGATTTAGTACGACTGTCAAAAAACGTTTTACCTCCCTTCCCTACCTTTCGAGTCCCTACCCGTATACCAAATTTCAGGTCGATGGATATATGAAGAGTCCGCACCCATACATCAAATGGGAGTGCCACATGCCAGAAAGGATCAGCCTATCTCCCTGATAAAAATTTACAGGTTTTCATATTTTTCCCATTATTTACTCTCCTGTAAGCCAAATTTCAGCTCTGTAGCTATAAGGAAAGTGCCCGAAGAAAAAAATTTACTATCAAGTCGTTCAGACCAAATTCAGAAACTTTCACTTCAACCTCTCTCATGATATACAAGAATAAATATATACTTTGTATGGGTGTGGCAACGCCTAGTTGAAATTTTTTAAATTTATATAGCCTATAGTTCCTTCCAGATATACAGAGAGATACTGTGAAAATTTCAAGAAAATCGGTTCAGCCGTTAAGCTGTCTATAACTCACAAACATACATACATGCATGCATACATACATATATCCAAACATGTCAATTTTATATATAACATTATTCGTCATTGCATTCATACTACCTCACTTGTACGGAATACGTTCATGTTTGACATCCCTTAATACAAAGTATTATAGGGTTTTTTTTCTTTTTAGGAGTTTTTGATTTCATATGACGATATGTACATTCTTAGGAATTTCAAATTCTGAAATTTGTATTGCTTAAATTAAAAAAAGATAACATTATTTTTGTTACTTTTTCCCGACTTGCCGTACTCAAGCCGTTGCGAAATTTTTGTAACTAGCCGCCATTCACAAAATAAGGTGACAGAGATCTATAACAGCAGCTCTTTATGTTTTTAAAATAACATATTATGGGTTGCTCACAACACACAGTGGTCTCAAACTCAAATTTAGCGCGAAAAAAAAATCATAACTTCTTTTTAAAAGAAGCTAAAAGCATAAAAATTTTTACAAATTAACTAATTGACAGGACACGATCTTTCACCAAAAATGGACGAATTCGAACGAATGAGTGTGGCAATTTCTATGTAAGATAATATTTATAATGATTGATTTTATTATTATTTCATAGGTGAGGATTCTTATTTTTATTTACATACTCATTCAAAATTCTACATACATATATATTCGTACACAAATACTGTGATATTTTATTGATAAATATTTATTCATCTTGGCTTGTTTCTGCATCCGTTTCGTCCTCTGAATCATTTTGCGAGTCTGTGGTACAATTATCAGAAATCAAAGCCATGGATTCTTGACAGAAGGGTTCTGAATTTCGATTCGACGGTTTTGTTGAAAGAGAGGAAATATAAGGATCTGAAGGACAAAGCAAGTGGTTAAAAAGATCTTGTATGTTACTTTCCCGTAACATTTTTCGAGCATGATGGTCTCTAACATATCTTATGTCTTTGTTCCGAGATTCGAGCGCTTCCTCGGATAACACTCCTATAGGCAGGGCAGCATTTAAAATAATGTCTGCACCGTGGATCAATATCTTGTGGATACTAGATGGCATGCATACCATGGATATAGTTCCGCTGTTTCGAGGGCATACGATCGAAATAATTCTACATTAATTGCATAGCCGGATGCCATTGTTCGTAAAATTACCCCTAGTCTTCTAATTAAGTTTTCGTTTACGCCAGTTATTTGTGAAGCTAAACGTGGTTGCTGGAAGAATCTTCTGGCGAAATTGCCATCATTTGTTGTTCCATGACCTGGCTTCGGTATATTATCATTTTTTTCCTTGACTCAATCAAAGCTTTTTCCAAATCTCCCCGAGCTTGCCATTTTTGCAACTCAAGTTTATACACAATGTGCAAAATGCACTCTAAAGTTCTTATCCAAGCATGCAAAGTCGAGGAGAGTCCATGCTCATAGACTTTCATTTACTTTTAACTCTTTTATTTTTTTATGTCATTCATTCTACATCTTTGCGGCGACAAATTTGCAATAGTTAAACAACTTTACTATCGATCATAGTCTAAAAGAGACGGTGGTTAACATGTATAATATCATCATTAACCTGTATTTCAGTTGGAAAACTTGTTGCTATTTGAGTTTGTATTAGTTCAATTTCTTGGGTAATTAATATCTTATTTTCTCGTTCAAATGTAAGTTTAAGCGGTAGAAGAAGGCCGTGAGGTTTGCCATATAACTTTGTCTCTATTTTTCAACTCCAAAGGAAGCAAACCTACTACAAATAAATGCTGATCTGTTTCTAATGCAAGCTCGCGGAAAGAACTCATCCAACCAAGTCTTATATCTAGACTCGAAAAAACTTTTTGTTCGATTTGCGTTCGCCCACTTTTGCGATAGTATGGTAACGAAATTCCGAGCTGCTTGTTTTAATTTATTTTCATATTCACTATTTTCGTCATTCTGTATATCAATTTTTATAAAAATGTAAGATATAAGATATAATATATATTCGATTTAGACTACATTCCCTGAGTATAAATAATAATTTTAATGTATTTATTGATGGTAAAGTTGTGTATGGAGCCCACTCAATGAGGTATTTATTTAGGAATTATTCTTCAAAGCAACCTCTCATGGGATATGCAAATGAAAGAAAGATAGCTCCAGCAATTGGAAATTTATATAAATTGAAGAACAAATTGGAAAAAAGGTCAAAACTGATGATATATCATTCCTTAATTCAATCTCATTTGAATTACTTGGCTATTGTATATGCTTACTAGAAAAACAATTATTTATTTAAATCTCTTCAATGTATGCAAAAAAAAAGCTTTAAAAATTGTATACAATTTGTTGTATCCAACTATTTCATTATATGTGACGCGCAAAATAGAAATGGCCCAAGGGTAAAAACTGGTTTTGTTCAGGAGAGCCATTTTAAAGATTTAAATACGTGTATCTTTGGTGTACCATCACTTTCATAAAACACGCATATCTCTGGGAGGGAACACTTTTGGGGCATGGGATCGGTCTCATTCGATGCTCAGATGTTGTCCACATCAAAAAAAAAAAAAGTGAAAATTGCTTTTTTTACCCTTATGTCCCTTTCTCTATGCGCTGTCGCATATAAAGAAATATGCAAAACAATATTGCCAATTTATGGGCTGCATGAATATCAAGTTTTAATGTTTGTGTTTAAATGTATTAATAATAGGTGTGTTCGTTTACTCTAAATTGGGCGCCCGCGAGCGAATATTTATCACTTTATTTAATAAAAAAAATGCTTTTACTTTCTTTCAATTTATTTATTTTTTTTTCTTGGACCGGCACTCAGGGGATGACGCCTACACATACGATGCATTGTGCTGGAACTAGGAAATTAGGTTACGGGAAGGAGGATAGAGGGAGTAGTGTTTATTCAAATTTGATTAAAATTTTCCCACGTTAAAAGTGACAGGAAACACCTCTGCGGGTAGTCCATTCCACATACGTGCCGTTCGGCCAAAAAACTAATTTTCTCAGTAATGCGTAGTGCGAGTCGCCGCCAAATCGACCACAAATGGATGCGCTCTTAATGACGAACGCGTTGTGCGTGTGAATCCCCGGATTTCGGGAACAAGTTCCCTGATTTCAACAGAACACATCGCATTGTAGTAACGATAGAATAACGAAACGCATCCCACGTTGCGACGATGCTCCAGAGAGTCAATAGAGTTGGCTACCCTACTGTCTCCTATGAGTTTCTTCGCCCTTTCTTGTACACGGTCGAGTAACTTCAAAATAGTCTTTGTTTTCCACGTGGAACAAACCTATTTTGTGGCAAATTTTATGGTTTCTTGCGTTTTATTACTTTTGTACATTTTTGTCCCTTATTGAGATAAATTATAGTTTACTCTCGTTTTACCGAATTTTAATAGAAAAGTAAAAAAACACACCTATTCCGTTGTTATGATAGTAACTGTGCTTTTTTAAAAACTAAAAACTAGAGTGGTGCTCCAGCACTATATTGTCGTTACGGATAGTTCTTAGTATAGCAGATACGATAAAGTTTTTCATAAAATTTTCGACTGTCTAGCACTATATTTTAATATACCAGTGTACTCTAATTTCGAATCATGTGAATAAAAATTATTATTTCTTATAAACATCTTCATTGAATATGTCTAATACCTTCTTTTCGTTTTAGTCCAACTACCTCCAGAAACGAAAATTTACCATTGGCATATTATCAAGCCGAAATAGATGGATTTGATGATCAGTGTCACCATTATGAAGAACAATGTCCCGAAAGTATATTGGATTTGATATCAACACCAATACATAAAATCATTGAACAAATGCAAATGAATGTTAAAAACTTTGGGAAATAAAATTTGAAATGTGTGCATTTTAAAAGCTTGTTTTTCATATTTACTGAAAGCAAGGAAAAATTGCATTTTAATTTTTATAAAGATAAAACTTAGTACAACTAACAATATTTTAAATACAATTTAAACATCTGTAGAGAATTACAAAAAGTTCAATACTTTATTAAGTATCCATATGTATATTAAAAAAGTAACTTACTTGTTGATAATTGGCTATGATTATGATTTATTAACATTAAGTTTTGAAATCTGCAAAATAAAAAATATAAATATGTATGTAATATAAACCATAATGTTACGTAGTTGCAGAAAAATATTTATGATTACATTTTTAGACTTTTAAAAGTATAATTTATTGCATTTCAATGTAATGGAAACTTTAAACTATGTTAAAATAGTTTCATGTATTTGCTGTCTCATTTTAAAAGGAATGGACTGATGTTGAAGTATGTTAGGTTACCATCAAAAGGAGAGAGGTTTTGTCAGCAGTTAGCCTTTAGGAAAAATAAATATGAAAATGTCCAAACTGTACTCCCATTTCGAAACGTTGAATAATTTCTCGTAGTATATTAATAAAAAATAATAAATAAATAAAGATAATCATTTACATCTACTGATAACCACACATAGTGGAATTAACACGAAGAACGCTGAAGATGAAGATGAAGGTGTACCCAGCTTCGAAAATAGCATGTTGTTCTCTTCCGTAGTATTTGTCAGTGTGATTTACAATTTTATCTTTGATTTAGTTTGTTTCTTAGTAATTATCACATGTAATTTTGATTGCCTGTGTGTTATCGATCATACCCTATGTAAAAAATTGTAAAATTTTAACTAAAGGTACATATGTACACACGATTGTCATTTACTAAAATATTGACAGAAAACTTGTTACAAAATGTGCAACAATCGTGTGAACACACAATTTTTGTGTGGCAACATCGTCACAAAATATATTGTCGGTGCATTGTATGCCAATATTATTGTCACAATTCTGACAATCGTGAGAACACCCTTCATTTCCATTGACACACAATTTACAGTCATTTGTTATTGTCGCATGTGCTTCATTTAGTACACCGTACAATAACAACATTGGCAGATAAATATTTCTGTTGGTAATGCTGCCCATAAATATTTAGATACCATGTTAAAAGTCGGATCTGGCAACGTTTGCCATACAATAATCTGACAACCCTGTGAACAGACAATTATTATTGGCAGAAAAATTTATTGTCGCAGAAGTGTGTACCAATGAAATTATATGGTTTTCTTTCAATAGTGTGAACAGACAAATAATGTAGAATCTGACAATCGTGTGAACATAGCTTAATTGTACAAAGTGAGTTTCGAAATAAGGCACTACATACAAGAAAGCATTTTCTTATACAAAAATTGTGTAAATGAGACATTTTGAGAGAGTAACTATAAGTAAACAGTAATGAAGTAAAATTGAGAGTTTCCCAACAATGCAATGAACAAATAATAGTTAATTTTATTTCATGATTTAGTTAAAAATTATTTGGCGTTTCTTTAATTAACATGATAAGCGAAATTATTGCGTCTTTGTGGATGTATGCATGTGTGTAGATTTATAATTGTACATGGTCATATACATTAGGTCTGTTCCAGGTACATAATAAAATTGCCCGAACTCGCACAAATTTATTTTATTTATATATGATTCTAATTTTAAAATTGTGCTTTATCCCGAAAAAATATGTGAATATACAATTACATAATTTATGGTATTCTCATAAAGTATTTTTTTATATAAAAGCAAAAACAAAAATTGCGGATATGGCGCCGAACGATGCGGGCCCCAGCACGCGTAGACGCAGGTCGCGCTGGGGTGCAATTGGACGGCGCGCGGATCGATGCGATTGTGGGGGGCCTGTTCCCTACACACCCTCCGCTGGGCTGCGAACGTGGGTCCTACGATGATGAGGTGTCACCGCCCTTTACCGGGGAAGAGCGGAGGATCGCCGCCGGGGCTCTTAGGACGGGGAAAGCCCCTGGCCCGGATGGGGTACCGTCGGAGGTGCTGAAGATCCTGGCTGAGAGCAGGCCGGAAGCATTGCTTCCGGTATATGATGCTTGTTTAGTCCAGGGCGTCTTCCCAAGACGCTGGAAAACACAGCGGCTCGTGCTTGTTAGCAAGGGCAGGGGCGATCCGACCCAGCCATCGGCTTATCGGCCACTTTGCATGTTGGATGGTGCCGGCAAGCTGCTGGAGAAGCTACTGCAAAGAAGGCTGGCGGAGGCCGTGAGGATGGCTGGGGGGCTGTCGGATAGACAGCATGGCTTCAGACCTGTCAGGTCAACGCTCGGGGCGATTGCTGATGTGGTTGAGTGCTTCGAGCGCGCTCAGAGCGTGAGGCGCTATTATCCGAAGCGCATAGTTGTCCTGGCAACACTCGACGTTCGGAATGCCTTCAACAGCCTACGATGGGCTGATGTTCCAGAGGCGCTACGGGGGAGGTTTCGTATTCCCGGATACTTGTATAGAATTCTCCGTAGTTATCTGGACGATCGGGTACTGTTGTACGATACGCCGACGGGGCGGAGGAGCAGGACGATCACGTCCGGAGCGGCCCAGGGATCAGCGCTGGGCCCGGACCTATGGAATCTGACCTACGATGGGATCTTTGGGGTGGAAATGCCCGAGGATTCTCAGCTCGTGGGATACGCGGATGATATAGCGGCGGTGATCATGGCGCGGGATATGGATGTCGCCAGGGGGAAGCTGAACCGGGTCATGATTAGGACCCGGATGTGGCTTGGAGACCACGACTTGGAGTTGGCCGGGGAGAAGACCGAGGTGATGTTGATGACGCGGGCACACATACCACTCGGCGTCGGCATGCGGATAGGGGATGTGTCTCTGGCTACCCAGAGTGCCATAAGGTATTTGGGCGTCAGACTCGACTGTAGGCTGACTTACTGGGCCCAAATACAGCATGTGGCGACTAGGGCGGCGAAGGTGACTGGCATGTTGAGCAGACTCAAGGCGAATGTCGGAGGCCCGACACAGAGCAAGAGGAGGCTGATTATGGCGGTCATGAAGTCGATCTTGCTGCATGGGTGCGAGATTTGGGGAAATGTACTGGGTGAGAGAACCAAACGCAGAGTACTCGAGGCGTTACAGCGGACGGCGGCCCTTAGGGTTGCTTCCGCTTACCGCACGGTCTCGGGCGCTGCGGTCCTGGTGATATGTGGGGAAATACCCATAGACCTCTTGGCGCGCGAGCGGTGGGAGGCTTGGACCTCGAGGGGGGAGGGCCTTGGTGTTGGTGCTATTGGTCTGAGACCCCAAACTGTCCGGCGATGGCAGGACAGGTGGACCGCGGACATGGTCGGCAGGTGGACGGCGAGGCTCATTCCCTGCGTGGAAGTATGGATTCGGAGGAAATTTGGGGAAGTTAACTACTTCCTGACACAATTCCTCTCTGGCCACGGATACTTCCGAAAGTACCTGTACCGGATGGGCAGGGCAAATGGTCCCGACTGCATTTACTGTGGTATTACGGATGATGATGCAGAACACACTTTCTTCGACTGCACCAGGTGGCATGCTGAGAGAGGTGCAATGGCGCAGCGGGTTGGCGGGTTCGCTCCTGCCACCGTGATAGGGAGGATGCTCGATTGTGAGGACAATTGGGACGCTGTGGCACAGTACGTGGGATACGTTCTGCGGAGGAAGAAGAGGGACCTCGATGGGCTGCTGCATAGCGGGCCCCCTCTGACGGGGACGAGGCGATACGGGCCGGGGCTATGGCGCCGGCTGCGGACTTGGCGGACCCAGACGTGGGTGAGTGAGTGTGGTCCAGATTGGGACGTGGCTCTGGGCCTTCCCGAAGTAATGCGGAAAGCGGTCCCGGGGAGGAATCTACCCAGAGGAGGAGGAGGGAATTTTTTAGTGGCAACACCACTCGACGCAGAAGACGACGGTCTCTGTAAGTGCGAAGGCATTTTCAACCCTACCTCACACGCCAAAAAAAAAACGTAAAGAAATAATCGTAATTCACTCTGACTCGCGTTAAATTTAATACTAATATTAAATTAGTGTTTATTAATAATAAAATCATATTGATTCATTATGAAATCATTCTGTTCTATTTTTATTCATGTTTGATGCAACAGGGTGTGTCACGTTATTTCAAACTTACGGCCAGTTTATGTTACGTTATTTTATTGAGCCTTTATACAAAAAATTAATTATAAACGTATGTTAAAAAAAAACTAACTAAAATGTAATATGTAACTATTTTTTTCATTTATTCAACGCGAGTTAAAATTCAGTATGATTGTTTATCTATGTTTGTTATATGGTCTTTTAATAAAATTAATTAGATTTAAATCGAATAATGAAATGTTTGTATATTTCGGAATTAGGAAAGATTTTTTCATAGTTCTTGAATTTGGTGAAAGGTATACTGACGATTTTTGACCAAATGAAATGTATATACTCGTATATACCAGCTAAACAGAGACAAATAATTAAAATAATGTAAATACATATATGTAAAAATTTAAAATAATGTAAACAGTGTCAAACTTATAATATAGATTTACAATTGAATACATTGAGTTTAATGAAAATAACACCTTTGCTCCCGAAACTTAATTTAATATTAAATCGACTGGGCTCATATATTAAATCAACATGACTTAAATATGTTCTAAATCTCTTGTTTGTATGATATTAGAACACCTTGGGGATTTAATATAATGAATGAAGCAAAATCGATACCGGAAAATGTTAAATTTGCATGATTTGTTGTGGTTTTTACAATGAAATTATTCGGTATGTAGGATGCTACCCCTCTGAAATCTCAAAATGCGTAGATTGTGCACCGATAATACCTCATTAACCCACCAGTGTGCCACTGCTCAAAGAGAATCTGCAAGAAAAGCATCACGTACGGCGAATTATAAAATGTATTTGCTTACATTTTATTAAATGGTAATTTGTAGTACTTAAATGAGGATGTTCTACTTTAATACGCAGATCATATGCACACTTGTATCTGCCCTATTCGAAATTTACAGCCAAACTTTGCCATAAATTGGTTAAGGAACATATGTTACCTGTACGTATGTTCTGTAACTTATGTGAGTCGGATAAATTATGGTCGTTCTGTGAAACACAGAATGAGTAGTCAAAATACGTGATAATTTTATGTTTTCTGTTAGTTTATTTTAACTTTTACAAGTATTCCCAACGGGATAATCAATATAATTGCTTGATTTCTCTCGATGCGAGAATTTCTCACAAGTTACAGAACAAACGTACTGTTTTCATTTCAGTAACAGGAAAAATAAAAACAAATTTTATATTTCTGGTCAACATAAGCACCGTAACGTAAAATAAAGCAAACCCTTTTCTTCATTATGCGAATATATTTTTAATTCAATTTATTTGTCATAAATACTTTTTAGTATACGAGCTTTATAATTAACACGCAACTGCAGAGTTGTGCAAGAACTAGGCTCTATTTTCCTACCACTTTTACTACCTTGGTATTCTCAACGTGATACGTCAATCGTTTGATTTAATTGGTATTATGATATACGACTGCAAACGAATTGCAATTTGCTTTCATATTCACTAGAGTTTTTAACTTATACTAACTTTGAATAATATATTAAATTCACACATTTACAGCTCTGTCAAAATACATTTAAAAATATTATTGAAATTTACAAACAAATTTGCTACCGAGATTAGTATTTAAGTTCAGGTCATCCCGAATGCGGCTGAGAGATCTGAGCAATTAATTAGCAATGTCGGACACAGCGCTAGATTTTATAAATTAAATTTAAAATTTATCGATAATTTCTTCATTGCAACTCGTCCATATCTTCTCATCTTTAACTGCTCGCTCCACTAAGAAGATAACACCTACACATGCGATGCATTTTGCTGGAACTAGTATAAAGGGATAGTGAGAGAGATGACAGGAGGGGTGAAGCTTCACTATCTCACAACTCTGCCTTTGGCATGTACTTTGTTTTTATTTTTATTTATTATTTTACTTCGCTGCTGCTACACAATACCGACGACAGAGGGCGCTCTGATATGTTCAGTGACCAGTGACTATGCCATCGCCATTAAAACCTTCCGACAACAATTCAATTTATTGCGATTCGCCTCAGAAATATAATACCGTTAAAAAAATATAATTTATTTATAAAAATTTTGTTTTATATAATCCGAAGAACTTATTTTTACGTGAGGAATTTTACCTTTACGGAAGTAACGATTTGAATTATTAAATTTAGAATTGGATTTATTAGCCCTTAACAATAGATTTTATATTTTTATACCCCAAATTTAACTATATAAACTTGAAAATAAAAGTTATTTTAATCCTGCTAATGCTCATTACATGTAGGAATACTTGAACATGAGAAAATTTTCAAAGGAGGAAAGGAAAAAGTTCACATATTCTTTCTATGTTTTACATATTTATAAGTGCATATTGAACTCGCATACCGCAGGGAGACATAAAAATTGGTAAGATCCCATGAAATACACATGAACGCTGATGATCAGTTTTTGCTGTCTTCCAAAACACCAATGTTACGTTCCGGTCTATAATTCCATACACTCTGAGAAGCTTTACCACTCGAAATAATATTTCTAAGCGAGACACTCATTGTTTCCACACATTATTTTAAAACAACTTGAATATCATTCGTAACAGTTTGATTACTATTTGGTAACCGAGAACTATTTCGCATATTTCTTAAACGATCTCTTTAAAGAACACAAATTAAGATGTCGTAAATTTCAACTTGCAAAATTCCGTTTGAAAATTAAGATTCGAGACATCCATATAGTTTTGAATACAGTATCGACTGCTGTCTTAATGTAGTGCTTTATGTGATATTGTTCTTGGTTTCATTCATTGGTTTAGTTTTTATGACCTTTTGTCAATTGCTTTCGTCGCATAGCTCACTATTCATAGAACTTTTTCTAATTAGAAAATGTTAAAAATAAATTTTTCTTGTTCATTCTATTCAACATAGCAGTACAAATAAATAAATATAAAAATGTTGCTTGATCCTTCCAACACAAATCAAACATTCCCTACTCTGCAGATAATAATTGACTACGTAGTCCATTGCAGCTGAAATGGACTGGTCTTATGTAATGCAGCTATGAACCATATCAACGAAAACTACTACTCTCTCAGGAGCTCCATCGAAGAGTTTTGGGGTTAGTTCGATAAAATGCAAAGTGGATTATATGATCCACACAGTGGACGTTATAATATTCCAGAGACCATACATACATTTGTGTTAGTCGTCGACTAGTACTAGTCCTTTATGGACTATACTTTACATACATGTATAGACTAGTGACGTTGTGTGCATGGTAACTACACGTTCATACATATAGATATTTTACGTAACTGTGTACACAATACATATGTACATATATGGATATGTAGGAAAGAACTTTTTATTTGCTGAACAAATGCATATTTAAATAAATTTGCAGTTACATGAAATGGTCACGGATTTAAAGTTCAAACAAATATTCTTTTTTCCAGTTTATATTTCAGCAAACCACAAAAGAATTTAACAAATATTGACAATTTAATATCAAACACTTAGTTTAAATATTTCAAACCCGATGTAATGGAATTTCCATTAAACATAACAATTTGGAAGACTATTTTTAACTGAAATTTAGATGTTTTTTAACAGACTTCACAAAAAGAGAATGTTCTCTATTCGACTGTATTTTCTTTTTTGTCTGTTACCTCAGACACCTGGGTGGGCCGATTATAATGATTCTTTTTTCATTGAAAGGGTCGTTCTTACAGTGTAATTCTATTTTAATAGAGACGGATCGGGGAAAGGCATCTTCCCCGGGACAAACATAAAATTTTTTTAATATGTTACATTAAAGGCGAGTCAAGAATAAAATAAATATTTTAAGGAGATTAACAGAAGAAGGTACTAAAGAGTGTGAAATAAAAAACTATAAATAAAAATTTTAACCGAATTAAAGAAGGAACAAGAAAAGTAAAAAATTATAAAATTTTCGGCTTGGATGCCTTGCTATTGAATAGTTTGAAGTCGGTGTCATGTTCGAAATACAATATTAGGAAAGCATAAATATATATTTATGTATGTTATATATAAGGACATCCATAAAAATTATTACATATAATAAAAGGAAATATCAATCCAGTAGATTAACTGCCGTATTCACAAAAAATTTTTAGTTATAAAAGGTTTAACAGACAAGTTTCCATACAAAATTCAATCAATATACCTTTTATATTACAATAAAATTTTTATGAATACGACAGTAAGAGTTTAGTAAATAAATAAAGACTGTAAACTTTATTTCTACTACTTACCACAATTGAATAGCATGCTTGCAAACTAAAAATTTTACTATTTTTACTTTTTAGTTCTTTCTTTGAAAATATTTTTATATTTTATAAATTTAATAAAATTCAGTTTTACTACATACATTTTTATTTACATTCGATGAAAAAGTTTATAAACAAATTCCCTCACAAAACTTTTTTTTAAGTTGATATTATCATTATTGTGGAGCCCGAAGCACCTCGACCAAAAAGATCTATTGTGCAAAGCCCCACATATTATACCCTCCATTCTAAGGCTTTTAAGGAATAAAAGCACTTTTTGGAGTCTGGTGTTCCACAGTTTGGTGGGGACACCAGAATTTCACCCAGATGGTGAAACCTCTGTCTGCCGAGCGCAGGACAGGCCCGGAGAACGTGCTCATATCTCTCAGTGTCACTCTAAGAAAATCGCCAGACATCGGTCTCAGAGATGATATGTGATACCTCAGGCCCAGTGGCCCGTGAAGTACCCCGTTCATACACTTAAGTCCGGTCTATTCAGCAAAAGCAGCCTATTTGAGATCATCTTACTCGTGATTAGGAAGCATTTGGCTTGACGCGAGCAGCGAATTCCCCTTCTTCCCAGTTCCTAAAAATCTAATTTCTGAGGCTTTATCTAAGTCCACAGAATGGCCAGATAGTACACCACTTCATTACCCTCATGACCAGGGACCCAGCCCAATGCAAAGTTACCCAACTCATTGAGAAGGTGCAGCTACTCATATACCGTTTTTGAGGTCGACTGAAGGGCCCTAAGCGCCGCTTGACTATCCGATAGTATATATATGTGGGGCCCACATGTTCCTATAGAGGCACTCGGCCACACACGTTCCGATGGCATGAAAATGGGTCGATATACCATACCTGAGAGCCCGCTTCAAAGTTGATAGAGTTGGTCCTCAAGTACTCACGGTCGTTGATATCAACCCTGAAGTTTCTTGGTGATGACATGTCATCACTGTGGAGAATTGGGGTATGTAGGTAGTCCCTCAAGACCCTCATATGTCCCCTGATGTCCCAACTCTTGAGCTCCGAAAAGCCTTCCAATCTCAGGACACCGACACATTCCTCCTTTTCGATTATAATCGAAAGTGGCAGGATGCCCAAAAGCACACCCATTGCACCAGTAAGACAAGGCGTCATTGCCTCCGTGATTCCAACACAGATGGTTGGATGTTCCCCTTCTTTGCCCGACCTTCGACCACCACAGCAAAGATGCATATGTGACTATGGGTTTCATGTCCTCATGCCTGCCATTATGCATACCACAAGATCATCAGCATAGCCCTGAGTCCGAAAACCCAGGCCGTTCTGCTTGTGGAGAAATTCATTGATTATGACAGTCCATAGAAGAGGTGATCCAACTCAAAGCTGATCGTCCTAGTCTTCGCATACTCAGAATCCATGTGATGATCGTGCCAGCTACTTTCTTCAGTAAAGGGGACCTTCTATTGCCCCATTGAAAGTATTGTCAAAAGTTCCCGAATTGTTGAAGCAGGCACACAGAGCTATCACAGATAGCTATCTGTTTGGACCCGATAGCATATAGGCTATGTATCAAAGTGGATTTACCCTGTTGATAAGCAAATTGAAGCCTATGCAGTGAAAAGTTCACCAAGCTGTTCTCCTTTATATATCGATTCAGTATGTTCACCAAAGAATTCAAGAAAAATGAACTGAGACTTATCGCTCTGTATGGTTTGGGCAATTGTTCGGGTTTTACACAATACAATATAAATACAATCCTCGCCGCAGCCCATTTTTCAGGTACATGTCCCAGCAACACACTACCTTTGAAGATTCTGGACAGAGTAGGGACAATGTAATCCATACCTTCTTACAGAAGGCATGGAAATATGCAATCAGATCCAGGAGATTTGTATGGGCCAAATGTCGATATGGCCCACCGTATCTGTTTTTCATTGAAAAGCTCGTTTGCCAGTCTGAGGACCATCCTGTCAACAGAGAAAGACGATTCCATCTATGTTGGCACCATGCAATCCGGCGTTATCAGGGTACATATGCCGTACGAGTGGTTTCTTAAAGAGCTTTGAAGTCTAACTGCAGCCGGAAGATCAGAAATCCTGCTGCAGTGTTACCTCCAAGTAGCTCTTTTAGACCACCTTAATTCCTTATTATACTCAGTTAAGGCTATACTATAGGGAGACCACACCCCCGTCACTTTGGCCCTATTTAACAAAGCCGTAGCCTTAAGGTGTAGGAACATTCCTCCGTAGCGCCTTTGCCGTTTGAGGGCAATTCTCATTGTAGGCAGAAGCAATGCTCGCAAGAGGCCCGTCTGCCTCACACTTAAGCTCTGCCCTTAGCAAAATGTGCTCACTGTAGCAGTTAATGCTCTGCTCCAACTCAAAGCGATAGAGATCCCAATTGGTCCACCTGGGATCCCGATAAATTCTTAACTGTGGTGAGGAAAGACCCATATTGAACACTATGTGCATATGGTCTGACATAGATACTTCCCCTGATACATGTCCGTTCGAGATCTCCGACGAAATGTTCCGACTTGAAAGAGTGAGGTCCAGGACCTATCCCCTAAACGCATTAACAAAATTCGGCTCATTACCCCGGTTTAGGACAGAAAGCCACATAGAAGACTTCGGTGCAGCACATCCGAGGCTGCCCTGGAGAGATGAAGATTTATTTGAAGACATCCAATTTGTCTTCTCTGTTTGCCGGTGGTGCTTATTGTCCGTCCTCCCGTAAGCCTGCTGCTCGGCGAGTATTGCCTAAAGGTCACTAGTGATCTGGTTTATCTGAGGCACTAATGCCTTTTCTCTCCGTCCCTATTAATCCCACGAGTAAAGGGGAATGATCGGTCGAGCCGCGATAGTGCATCAGTGTCACGGTAGGGCTAATTAGAAACAGAGAGTGCCCAGTATCTAGAGGTAACCGTTAGAAGACGCACTAACGTAGTGCCATTCATCCCATATGCACGAGACGATTGATACCTGCGATTCGGATTTTATCGAGTTTTCTTCAATAGACTCGCCATTTTCAGTGGAATTGGCGATTACTGCCGCTTGCCTCTGCCCCTATGTTGATATATGGAAATCAAAAATAATTCTAAGAATGAGACATTTTAAAAGGAACTTTTTTACAGATTAGGTTAGGTTAGGTGCTAATACCAAATCATAAGTAGACCTTCAACCAAATTCCTAGAAAAGCTAAGAAATCTCACATGTTTATATAAAAACCTCCAAAAAAATCTTTGAGGATTACCTAGTATACAAACCATTGATGGGTTGCTACGATCGTACTTTTTTTATAATATTTGACTTTAAAAAAATACCGTAGTACGCCAATAACAACATAGATACTCTCACACATAAGGGGTTATCCATTTAACGATTTCAAGAGCAAAGTTAAATAAAACACATATATACCCCGTTTATACGATAGCTAATTGCAATTCAAATTAACTTCCAATTAATAACCTCTTTGTTTTTACGTAGATAAGAATACATAAACTTACACACATTTTAGTGATGCCGGTAGAGAAAGAAAAAATTAATTGGCAACATTGATATAAAAACACATGTACTATCGCCGTCGATAAACAAGAATAACTGGTGAAGAAAAAAAGTGGCAGCAGTTTACATTTTAATTGCAAGTAGAAAAATTAATCGTGATTAGTTATCGTGAGTTAGTTACTTGCAATTAAGAAATTAACTTACCGTTTATACGTCCAAAAATTTCTATTCAAAGCATTTTTAATTGCAATTAAGACGTGTTATAAACGGGGTAATAAAGCTATGATTTCGATGAAACTTTGATTTCATCTGGATAAGCAGTAAATTTTTTTGAGGTGATAGGGGATTAGCCGCGTAAGCAAGATCTTTGATGTTGTCTTCAACGTGAAATTACGCATTCAGGAAACTTCAACAATAAAGCGAAAATCGCTCGTGGGGCGGCTCGTGACAAGAAGATAATATTTTCTTTCGAGGCTTATGAAAGTAGAACAAAGCCCTGTCATCACTTCGCAAAAATGGTCTACCGTTTTTAAAAAAAAACAAACCAAAGATTCCCATATCCCCTAATGTTTGTTAGTGTGACTTACAATTTTTGTTTTTGATTTAGTTTGTTTCTTAGCAATTATCACATGTAATTTTGACTGTTGTTCAAATTAAGGTACTATTTAACAACAAATTGATTCCACTATCCCATAAAGCATACCAAACAGTGACTTTAGCAGCCGGTATGAATATTAGGGAAATTTTGTTTATTGCGGTATCCATACAATCAGAAATTAATTACTCTGATGTATAATTCTTCCGATAGCAAGTTAGACAGATTAAATGTCAAACCAAGCAAAACACAAAACAAGTAACAGCTGTCAAAATGACATACACATCAACTAGTTTTTCCAACTTTTTTTTGTTTTTTGAGATGCATTGTGCTTGAACTATTGGAAAGGTTCTACACAATACCGATGAAGGTGGGCGTTCTGATGTGCCTCTGCATTGCTATCAACTGAAGCCGGTACAGTTCAGTGACCAGTGAACTGAAACCTTTCGACAACAACTGCCACAAAGTCACACTAATGCACATCAAAAAATATGCGAGATGTTTTTATGATTTAGTCTAAAACTGGGGTCGAACCTAGGAAATTTCGGGTTTTGTAGTCAACGTGCAGACTACTTCAGCAACTGTAAACAACGCTTTAGATTAATTTTTTTTATAAATATATTAGCTTTTACCCGCGGTTTCGCTCCCGTTATTATCTATATGTAGCAGATGTGTCCTTCTAGACGCAAAAACATAAATACATTTCAATTTCATTAAAATCGTGTAGAAGGTCTCGCTGGCGAGGAAATTGCCCCTACTTTCCCTCGTAGTCCTAGTTTTAAAGAAAGTAATAGCCTGTAATTTTCCCGGTGTTATACAATTGTCAATGTATCTTTTAAACTCTAATACATCCAAGTTTTAAAGTTCATCAAAATCGGGTATGTAGTTTTAGAGAGGCCGAAATTTTGCCCCTATCGCCCTCCTGATCCTAGTTTCGAAAATGCACATAGCCTATGTGAAGTTCTAGATGCAGATCTATCCATGTTCTAAATTTCATTAAAATCTGTTTGAACGTTTCGGAGTAGCCGAAGTTCCCCCTATCGCACTCTTGCAGATCCATAAATTTTCTAAATTTCATTAAAATCCATTTGAACGTTTCGGAGGGCAGAAATTCCCCCTCCCCTCGCCCTCTTGGTTCTAGGTTAAAAAAAAAATAATACCCTATAACCTTCCCGGAGTTGCACAGACTAATTGCACCAAATTTCATCGCGATTGGTCCACAAGTGGCGAAGTTATGCTCGTTTATAAAGGGTGGTTAAATTTCAAGGCCCGATGTTGATTTTGAATAAAACACAAACTATTTAGGAAATTATTGTAATTTTATTTTATTATGATATATTGGTATTACTCAATTATGTATGGAACAAAATATCGGCCAAATGGGCGCCGCGACCACGGCAACAGTGGATGATCAATTTTCGAAGAAAATCATCTTCAGTGATGAGGCACATTTTCACCTCAGTGGATTCGTCAATAAACAGAATTGCCGCATTTGGGCGAATGAGAATCCAAGAGTGATTGTCGAAAAACCAATCCACCCACAAAGAGTGACTGTTTGGTGTGGTTTATGGGCTGGCGGCATCATCGGGCCGTATTTTTTCCAAAATGAGGCCGGTCAGGCAGTTACTGTGAATGGTGTTCGCTATCGTGAGATGATAACGAACTTTTTATGGCCCGAATTGGAAGATATGGATGTGGACGATATGTGGTTTCAGCAGGACGGTGCCACTTGCCACACAGTTAACGAAACAATGGCTCTTTTGCGCAACAAATTCAATGGCCGTGTTATCTCACGTAATGGCGATGTCAATTGGCCGCCAAGATCATGTGATTTGACACCGTTGGACTTTTTTCTTTGGGGTTATTTGAAAGAAAAGGTGTACGTCGATAAGCCAGCAACAATTCAAGAGCTAAAGGATGAGATAATTCGGCACATTAACGGCATAGAACCTCCATTATGCCTCAGGGTCATCGAAAATTTGGACCATCGGATGGAGGTGTGCCGCCGTGGTCGCGCCGCCCATTTGGCCGATATTTTGTTCCATACATAATTGAGTAATACCAATATATCATAATAAAATAAAATTACAATAATTTCCTAAATAGTTTGTGTTTTATTCAAAATCAACATCGGCCCTTGAAATTTAACCACCCTTTATTATAAAATCTGTTAAAAACCATGTGGAAGGAGTAGCATAATTATAAAAGTAAGCGTAAAAGTGGGCGTGATTGAAAAAAAGTAGCCTATAATTCATTCAGGAGTCCAGCGGTTTGGGCTCCTATAAGGTACAAAAAACAAACAAACACACATGCATGTATATATATATAGATTTGGGGTATTCACAACGTGTACTATTAACGCATATTGTCATAATGTTCTAACATTTTAAAATAGTATTAAAAAATTATTGTTGTGCTTCGAAGAAAAAAGCGGTAAAATAATACGACTTTTTGAGCTATGTTTATTGGTTTGTCATAAAATAGTAGAAGAAATCTGAGTCATTCGCTGAAACTTTTTATAATTGATATAATATAAAAAAATTGTTTAATAATTATTTACACTTTTATACCTTCATATTGAAATAAATTTCTATAACATAAAGAAAAATTAGAGCATTTAACAATATACAAGAGAGCAATCTTGCTTGTGTAACTTATCTATTCATCTATCACTGCACTGCTATCACTAGCAACAGCTGTTCCAAATATAGTTATTACAACAATTTTGTGTGCAGAAATAACAATTTTATAATTTTAATTGAAAATGGACTAAGTACAAGATTTACAGATAAATTCTTAGAGACTATATTAAAAGGTCCAATTATTTTAGTTTTTTCACTTGTTTTCAGCATTTCCATATCAGTTTTTCTTATTATCTGAAGGAATTTTTTGAAATATGACGAGTTATTCACAGCAGTCATATTTTTTCGTATTATTGTTTTAAAAAATATGACTTTATGACTACCATTTGGTTTCCCAAATGTATAGTTTTCTGAAATCTATTGCATATTTTAACAGATTAATTTATAAAAGCTACTTTCTAAACGTAATTTCTTCAGACCCTGTTGCATTGAATTAAAATTACTAATTTACATGTTGCAGCATGAAAAGTACAAAAGATAAACCAGCAATCTACCAAATGTCAAAAGCCAAGTTAACAGATCGTTTCAAATTAAATGAGCCATTAAATTATTTGTGTACATGAATAAAGCAGCTACAACCTTGAGCAATATTTGGTTGTATTAATATGACTGACAATGGCGACGTATAAAATGTTGGTAATGATTTTGAATCTTTTATAGATATAATCAATGACCTCATTTAATACTATAGTTTTGTCGTGTCTGTCATTTGAACGTTGTATTCCAACATAAGGTGGTACAAACAACATGATGTATTTGTGATATTTATGGAAAATATTTTCCCAGCAAAAAAAAAACGGAAGTTTTTCTTAGAGAATGACATAGCTCCTAAAGGATTGTTTAATATCCATATTACTAAATGCTGAGACTCAACGAAAAAGGATTAACAATCCGTGTTTATATTTTAAAGAATACTTAAAGCTTTAGTTTAAATCGAAATTTTAAAGAGAACCCTAGAGAACTGCCTTATATTCCGAGTTATGGGCTCTGAAATAAATTAATTAAAATTTGATAAAACTTAATTTGCTATTTTTATACCTCTTCAGAAGCAACGAAGTTTACTATATCTTATTTCTGAGATATTGAACAGTGCTTCTATTTCACTGAATAGTTAGGGTCGTCTTTGGACGTTAATTTTTGCTGTGCTTAAATTGTGTGTGGTGTGTGTGTGTAGAGAAGAGGCTGGTGGTGAAGTGATAGCAAGGAGTAGGTTTAATCCTTACACAACTCTGCAGCTTGTGAATTTGCAAAAAATTTAATTTTTAAGCTAAACCAGAAAATTTTTACTTCGCAAACATTTCATTCCCCAAATACCGATGAAGGTGCAAAGACAAATCAGAAACATTTTATGCCTTACGGGGAATTGAACCTACGATATTCCGGTTCTGGAGTCAACACGCAAAGTACTCTCTTTCCCTCTCTTTTTCTTATATATAGAAATGAAAGGCAATTATTCTGTCCTTTCTTACAAGTCCGTTATTTAGATAATCATGTTATACACCTCTTCACGAAATACTCTATAAAATTAATGCAGTGCAAATGTAAATTTAAAATATTTATACTTTAAATTTTTATTTATAGTACTAACATACCGATAATGTTAAATAAAAAACTGATGCAGACCCATTTTCATTTAATTTTTCTAATACATATGAAATATAAATTGATTTTGTTGTCACCGTTTATAATGGGGAAAATAAAAATTTCCACTTCATATGGCAGTGAGTAAATGAAATTCAATATAAAAGCCTTAAACGTTTTCCACTTTCATTTTAAGTTTAGTGAAAATCAGAAGCTTTTGTCTACTGCTCGTTGCTCAAAGTTGCTGCTAATTATTCAGCTCATTTACACACTGTAGAGAATTTATGCGAAACTTTTAGAAAAAAAAGTTTTTTTCCACCAAAAAAATGTGGAAATTGGCATTTTTGTTTGATTTAATCGCTATTATGCATTTTGTAAGTTATCGTTAGACTAAAAGATTTTTAAATAATTTTGTGTGGAATTCTTAGGGCTTGTCAGAAACTGATGACACCGTCAAGACAATGGATAAATTTAATTGTTATCAACCACCAACAATTGATAATTTTGTGAGTATAGCTTTTTTTCTTTGTTATACATAATTTATTTACGCTTCAATATATGTATGTTGTAAAATTATAAACAGTGAAACCTCTACTCGCGGGCAGCGGTCAAAATTTTTCACATTTTTTTTTAATTTACACAAAAAATAATTTTATTTTATTATTTCTGCCGGAAATCACCATTTAACGGACAAACCAGTTTTGTCCTTTTGGAAAATTTAGTTTTATTGATGTCAATCCAAAGCATATATATGAAAACTGACAGGTTATCTCTCAGCAAAAAATTATCGAAATTTAGAACCACTAAGAGCTGTCGGAAGAATTGCTTTGTATATTTAGGAACAAATGCTTGCAAAAATGCTGACGATAGACTGTTTATGTCAGTTTAAATGCATCACAAAAATGCACAAGAATAACTTCTGTCTGTTTGGATACATATAGTAATGTTTCTAAGGGGATCATTGCAAACAAAAATAAACTTTAGAAAATTGCAAAGTGATTCCGTTTTGTTCTGAGTAAAATTCTCTTTTACAATAGTACTTCCAGGCAAGCACTTGTTTTTGGGCAGTAGTAAATTTAAGGAGAAAACTAATATACGTAGGTTTTGAAGAGTCAGGTAATGATAATAGTAAAATTTTTCATCTGATATTGGATCTGATTTTAAGTATTGATTTTAAACATGCTCCGATTCGATTTGTAACTGTTATCTTAAGCTGTTATCTTAACTGTTATCTTAATGTTTCGCAACATTAAAATTGACAGGGAGGACTTCTGCAGACAGTTTATTTCACATAAGAAACTGTGAATACAATGGCCTCATGCATAATAATATGACACATATGATCACCAGTTTAAGACACACCATTTGGACATGAAATCTCCTAAATTGTGATCGTATCTAACATTCACGCCGCTCTGCCTGTTTTCTTTGCTTTCGCTCTAAAATTTTAAAAATTCTGTTGAAATTACCAGCCAGACCTCGCAGTGAAACCCAAGCCAGCAGCAGTAGAATTACCAGCAGCCGTCAGTATTTCTATTATATACACAACATCCAGCCGCCAAAATATGAAAAACCTTTATAAGAGTCTTCGAGAGAGTTCGAAAAGTGACCCAGATTCGTGGTGTAATCGTATTCTTAATTTTTCCACAACATATTGAAAAGTGTCTTAGATATCAACGAAATATTTTATTCGTTTGGAAAGTACGACGAAAAACTAAGGTGACGTTTTTATGAAAAAATATTTATTTATTCATCAATATTTATATTGTCCCCTTCAAAGTAAACACCCAACTTTCCCCAATGGACAGTGGTTTCCCTTATATGGGCAATCGGTCAAAAATCGATATCACCAAAACTAAAAAAGCAAGGGTTTTCATAATTTGTCAGCTCATACCATGCTCGAAGGACTTAAAGTTTGCATGTGTTTTTATGAAAAAATATTAACAACTGTAGCCACAGTAGCCATTTCATCTTTGAAGGATTAATTGGCTTATAGATTTATTTTAAGAATTTTTTAAATAAAGTATTTCAATATGAAAATTTGTTTGTTTCAAAAAATGTTTGAAAATGTTTATTCCATTTTAAATTCATTCGAAATATACAAAGGAAAAAACTAAATTAAAAAGTTAAAAAGAACAAAGTTATATAATGCAATATGAGGTATTATTAAGTAATATAAGGTAATAAGGTAAAATAACGTATTAACATATATCAAATATTAAGCAAATTTAAAAGTTCTTGACTTAAACTACTTGTTTTCTTTCTTGTTAAGTTTCGGAGCTATTTAAAAGATCTGTGTTTGAAGCAATGCGCGATATTTTTCGTATATGTTGCAATCTAAACTGTTTTATATTCTTAGTTTTCGCTTCAGCTGCTTCCTCCGATAATTCACTAATTGACACTAATCCATGCTTGATCCACTCAATTCCATGGATCAGAATTTTGTGTACCCTTCCATCGGGAAGGAGGTAGTACCTCAACAAGTTTTCTGGCTGTGTCTACAGCATATTCTTTAAAATTTTCGGAATTGTTCGAATTTCCGTAAGCACCAGCTTTTGGCCTATCTACCAAAAGTCCCATTTCGGACCGAAATCATTGTTCAATAAATTGTTTTTTCTTCAAAACAATTGAGTTTTCGTTCTTACTGTGTCAGGAGATGACACCTACACATGCGGTGAATTGTGCTGGAACTAGCGCAAAGGGATAGTAGGAGAAATGGTGAAACTTCACAATCTTACAACACTGCTTTTGCACGTTTCTTGTTTTATAGCAGAGTTGTAGCGTCTCTGATGTCAAAGAGACATATTAAATTTTGAAGCTTCGTTTTTAGTAGCCATTTTTAGTAATTATTTTACTTCGCCGGTGCTACACAATACAGACGAAGAATGGCGTTCTGATGTGCCTGTGGATTGGATACAGCTGAAGCCGTTACTGTTCAGTGACCAGTGACTATGCCTTCGCTACTGAAACCTTCCTGACACAAAGCCACACAAATGCACATCAGAATGAATCTGAAACTGGAGTTGAACCCAGGAAATTTTTAGTTTTGTAGTCAACGTGCTGATTACTTCGACCATCGCCACCCACAAGTATTCTTCGGGGATTTTGTAATGCAGCTTTAATTATTTCATTTAGTAGAAAATACGTTAAAATTTAATGTTTTTAGGGTTTTTGGAGACTTCTGCCACAATATCGCGAATAACTTTTTAGATAAACTTGAGTTTTCTTTTATGACTATGCAACCACAATATATGAAATATAAACATACTTCCACTTTCAACGGACACAAACATTAAATCTTGCAAAACAAAAAAACAAAATTTGTTAGATTCATTTTTAGTATTGTACGTTTAAGTCTGCAAACAGAGTAGAAATTCGATTGCTTTTAAGCGTAACGAATTGGCTAAAAAATCTCTCACAATCTGATCAAAATTCAGAAGTTCGCCGTCGGCGTCTTGGAAGAGTTTGTACCACTTGTACAAATTTTTTTTACATAGAGCAGACTCACGGCGCGTCACTGTCACCATTTCAAGTGTTTTAGAACACTTGATTGAATTTTTCACACAACATTTTATGCAAATACTTTGCTCCATTTTTTATAATAATAGAGAATGGTCGAGAAGAACAATCTGTCAAAAACAAACTAAGTATGATATGTACTTGAAACAGTGAACATATGTTCGAGACATGTGTATCAACACAACAACAACAATCGATAATCGATAGTATCTTACTTTTTGTACCCACCTCGTATGCGTTAAAGCATCGTGGTAAATGTACGCCACGGCCATCATCTGAAATGTCTCATTTTCCATGACTCTGGAGTATAAATCTGGCTGAATTTTACCGATAGGTTACGTTGGCTTTGAGGGCCGCTGTGGTTTCTAGTATAGTCGCATAGACTTACGATTTAAGAAAACCTCACAATAAAGTGTAAGAATATCACGACATAACCAGGATATCAAAATCCTCAGTGAAATAAACAGTGACTTTTTTGGAATTTAAGGTCGTGGCTCTGAATATTTCTAAAGCATTTGATAGAGTGTGGCATGGGGCACTTCTGTCCAAACTTATTGCTTTTGGTGTCGGTGATATCTTCTCTCGATTTATATCGAGTTTTCTCAGGGATCGCGCTATAAGAGTTGTTATAGACGGGATCTCATCTAACGAGTATAAGATAAATTCAGGGGTACCGCAAGGCTCCACTCTTTCTCCTACCCTATTTCTAGTCTTTCTTAATGACCTCCTATGTCAAACTTCCAACCCTATCCACTCTTTCGCAGATGACAGCAGACTTTCTCACTCATATTCATTTAGTCGTAGGCCAACATCGACTATGAGCACTTCGCTGAGGCAGAATATGAGTGACTCATTGAATTGTGACCTCATGAAAATATCGCAATGGGGTCAGGCAAACAGGGTCGATTTCAATGCTCAAAAGACCCAATGCAGCATGCTTACACATCGACGCATGCCCGCTGACGCTGCGTCATCTGTAATTATGGGCGGTATAAACATCGAGGAATCAGAAGCTCTTGATGTTTTTGGCATGAAAATTCAGTGCGATGTTCGATGGACTGAGCACATTTTTCAGGTATCAAAAGAAGCATTCAAGTGCCTCGGTTTTTTAAGACGGTGCAAGACATACTTCACCCCATCTGATCTCCTCACTATTTATACCGCCTACATCCGACCGAAAATGGAATACAACTCTCATGTTTGGGCCGGTGCTTCAAAGACTATTTTGAAGTTACTCGACCGGATCCAGGAGAGAGCGAAGAAACTCATAGGAGACAGTAGGGACGCGTTCATCATTAAGAGCACATCCATTTGTAGTCAACTTGGCAGCGAACCGCACTACGCATTACAGGGAGAACTCATTTTTCGGCCGAACATCGCGTATGTGGAACAAACTCCCTGCCGAGGTCTTTCCTGTCACTTATGACGTGGGAAAATTCAAATCAAATGTCCATTCACACTACTCCCTCTATCCTCCTTCCCATAACCTGTTTTCCTAGTTCCAGCACAATGCATCGCATGTGTAGGGGTCATCCCCTGAGTGCTGGTCCAAGATAAAAAAAAAAAAAAAAAAAAAAAAAAAAAACTTCGAGAATTTTTTTTGTTGACGTACCTTTTCATTTAGAAATGGGCCTCGTCGGTAAAGACAAACAGGGCCGATTCGGTGATGGCACATTGTTGAATGACTCAGCTAAATTATATACGGGTGAACGTCAAAGTCATGAAGCAAAACTCATCAAATTGGGATCTTGAGTTTCGTTGAAGAATGTTGCCCGAACAAAACATTTATTTTAATAAAACGTTACTTTATTTACGCCGCTACTTTAAATAACAGCCACTTTAAAAGATGTACACAGAAAGAAAAAGCTCATACTAAATTTAGGTTCTTTCTACTTTCTTTCTACGAATGGTGTACTTAAACAAGACAGAAATTAGATTACTTGAGAGACCCACTCCTGGAAATTCCTAAAATCAGTACAAAATTCTTAAACCAAAAAAAATAAAAAATGGAATTAAGTACGGAATGCTATTTTGTATTTTTGTTTATTCTCAAAGGTTTCTTTAACAGTTTTTTGTATGAACATGAATAACCAATAATTTGCTTGATGAGTACATATAGACTGTAGCTTCAACAATATGATAAGTTGTACTAAGTTATTTCTAATACCATTCTCTACTTGAAAAATATTATCAGTACAGCAAACATTATGGTGGATTTGCATGCCCTGACCACAAATATTTGCTACGTACATAACAATACAACGTGCGGTTAACAAGCATTAAAATCATATTTTGGGGCATGAGTAATGAGAGAAATATGTCACATGCTTGGCATATGACTGAATAAATATGAAAGAAAAATATTGTTTTCATGAAGTTTTATTTAATTTTTTTTTTTTGCTATACAAATTCTCCATAGTAATTCTCTGTAAAGGAACTCAGATAAACCCAGCCATGTGACTGATGTTTGAATGGCAGGAATTGTCGGATGGTAACACTGTAAATGAAAACAAAGGAAACTTCTTGTATGATTGGCAGGTGCAACTTATAGAAATGCATTCATTTAATATGGATTTAAAAGCAAACTTGTTTTGCAATTGTTGACCATTAGCATTAAAATTGGGCATAAATAAAAAGAACTCTCCTGTTGCGAAAGCAACGAATATAAAAAGTTATAATTTAATGCAATTAAATGGTGTATGTACATGCATACTTGCACATATATGTATGTATGAAATACATTTCGCCCAAATGTGAGACTGTTATTATACTAGAAGGGCTTATAAATGCTTTTAGTTATAAATAGCTTTCAAATTTTATTTCTATTTATTATGAATAACAGGATTAATTGACATTTGCAACCACTTAATTTTTTTATCAATTTGCAAACACCGGCAAAATCAAACAATATATTTAAATTTTTTGCAAACAATGTAACAATGGATATTAAATCCCTGGATATTCGTCATGCGAATTCTCTGACAGTTTCGTGATTGCTTATCTGAGTATTGTTTGGGCGCATGAACCAAATGGATTCCAGCAGAAAGAAGATTGGGTTAGACAAAACCAGTAACACATCCAACGATGTGGCTCGCTTAGGTCTTTAGGATCGATCACTCAAATTATGACAAGCAGCCAAAGTCGGTGATGTTCCTATCAATTAGACACAAATTTAGATTTCACCGATTCCGTTTCGTTAAGCACTGCGTTTGGGAATGCTAATGTTGGAAAATGACGGTAACATAATAGAAATTATTACCTTCAAACGTTACGCAAGCACTGTTGGAAAATTCTTTCTCCATCCAGTACTATAAAGCAATAGGCCAGTTTTGACTCAACAGCAACCATGTTATATGTATGTATGTCGATGATGGATTGCCAGAAGTTCCACGAACCTACTTGGAAAGTTGATATGTTTTAAATTCCGTGAATAGACCAGTGCTTACCAACTGTTTCTCTATATGCAAATAATTCCGTTAGTGAAAAATTCCTCGCACTGTAAATGGTAATAATAATAGAATGTTTTGTTCACACAAAACTTAAACTTTAAACTCTAGTTTAGTTAAACGAAACTAAAATTTATGTGTGTTTTAAAGTCAACGGCAGTAAATCATTGCCCCGTATATTCTATACAGCTTAAAAACTAATAGTGTGGCACCACTACGACAACGGAAATCTCCTACTAGATAGAGAGAAGCATAGGGTAGAGAATAGTCAGGTGTTGAAAGTGATAGGAAGAGTTTATATCACAACTCTGCAGTTGTGTGTTATTTTACTTCGCCATCGTTTTATTGCTCAAATACCGTGCTGTAGCATAGAAAAGTCAGCAAAAAATGTTGACGCGACCGAGCAAGAATCAAACTCAGCCATCAGCATCCCCTTTTAAACAAAACACAGAATAAAGAACCCAGTTGTGATTTGTGTGTGCTGATTTACTGTTTTATTAGTTTAAACATACTTTAACAAAACAACGGTATGAACTCGCGCTGATCTATTAGCCATTAATCGTCCATTAGTTTGATAGTTCCCATTAGGTGCTGAGTGTCATTAATTAAGTTAAATATTACTCAGTCAAATGTGGGGTCTGTTAAGATTCGAACTCAACACCATACGAAGCTTTTATTAAATTTAATTAATGCATTAATTTTTACTTACAACCTATTTCAGTTTTGTATGAAATGTAAAATGTTTCACTTTACAAGGACAACAATAACATGTTTTCCTGCAGGTATTAAAAATATTAAATTAAATTTAAATACACTCAACGACATATTGTGTGTAATAAAAGTACACTCTTACAAACCATAATATTAAAGGAGAAACTGCATACTTGACAAGCAAAAGAATTAAAAAAAATAATTAACATAAATTTCATTTGTGTTTCCTTTTTTATTTTGAACAGGACATCGGCAAATGTTGCCGTTTACCTGTGATCAATATGGTTGATGCAATTGAAAAAAGGCACAAACAAATAAAATTATTTAAAACATACAACGACAAGTATCCAGCGTATTCACATGTGGCAAGTAGTATATCCAAAAAAAAGTTATAAATAAATAAAGTGATTTTCTTACTCAAATGAATTTTCAAATTGTCATAGAGGGCATCAGTATCAAGTCAATTTACACTATTTTCCTTTTCTTCTTTCTTTCTTTATTTTATTTCTTAAGTGTTATCCGGAATGTATTTATCGTGAAACAAATACCCTTAAAGCAGCTGATGGCGAAATAAATATAAAAAATGTTCAAAAGATTTTGACAATGAATGTTGAATATCGTGACAAGACTATTGTGCCAACGATTGTGGAATCCTTTCGTACATGTTTGGCCAGCAGTGCGTAAAAATGAAGTTATTACAAAAACCCATTTATTCCATTCCATTATCATAATTATTTCCATATGAATTATTATCGTATTTTCTTACATTTCATTAACTTGTTGTGTTTAATATTTTAGTCAAAGAAAATATGCTGGCCAAAAGCATAAAGACGTTCCCCCACCTAAATGAATTGGGCTGCTCCCCTTTCTCCAGTTTGGTTTATGGTTGTGTTAATGCTCGGACTTTCCTACACTGTCCCAAAGAGATGTGGAAACAAAATGAAAATGATTGTAATTTGGCAAAAAGTTTTGCTCTCCAGTGCAATCCTTTGCCGCACGTAACAATGCCCACGTTTTAAATATTCCAAATATTAATGAAATTATGTATTACGAATGTATTAAATAAAAACAAATATTTATTATTTTGACTCGATCATTAAAAATGTTCAATGTAGTGTTGATTGAAAATAAAAAGGATGTACTATTTTGTCGAAAAATTACATTTTTAATAAAGAAACGTTAAAAAAAAAAAAAAATCTCGCATTTTTCTGATGTGCGCATTAGGTGGCTTTGTGTGTCAGTTGTTGTCGGTGATAGCAATCCACAATCAATAAATAATAATAAAAATGGCTACTAATCCGAAGCTTTAGCACTGCTATAAACAAAGAACGTGCAAAAGCAGAGCTGTAAAATAAGTAATTAAGCTTCACCTCATGTCTTTTCTCCTACTATCCCTTTCCTACAGTTCCAGCACAATGCATCGCATGTGTAGGGGTCATCTCCTGAGTGCTGGTCCCAGATAAAAAAAAAATTAATTCTAAACTGTAGTAAAAGTAGTAACATTTTCGCTCGGTAATCACAGGTCAGATTTTAACTTGACCTATGGAGTGTGGCGAAAAGATTAGTGCAAGATTTTACGATTTGATTTGAGAACCGATTGCGAACTGAACGCGGTTGGCGTAATCACGGCAGAATTACGGAGCAAATTTTTTAAGAAAATTTTTTTTGCATTATTTTTCTAAAATGCCAAAAAAAGTTTTCAAGTTTTTGTTAAAAACACCAACGAAACTATAATATAAATAACTTTTAAACAATTTATTAAATAAAAAATTTTTAAAAGAGAAAAGTTATATTCAAGAGTTTAAAAAATTTTATTTAAAAAATAAATTTTCTATAACGAAAATTTTGGTACAAAGACATTGTTCCTAAAGATTAGTTTTAAAAAAAATTTTTTTTTTTATTCAGATTTTTTTTTCTTAAGCACAATTTTAAAATATTCTCTTTGAAGACAAAGATTCCACACAATCAATTATCCTTATAAAAAGTTATTCCATAATAAAAATTGTCCAGTGTAAGCAAAAGTTTCCACGTTAGAAGATTTTCGTTTTTAAAAATAATCAAATCTTCGAATTCTTAGCTTCTCCATGAAAAGAAACTGTGTCGTGATGGCGACTCTTCCATGTAAATCGTCTACGCTACTTGGAAAAGAATCGTGTAGGCTTCTAAAATTCCTACTGCAGACCCAACCTTAAACAAGCTGAGTTGAAAAGAGGTAAAAATAATTACTTCCGTAATGTTATGTCGACGCATTCATTTTTGAATCTCTAGGAGAACCGTTTTACTTATTGTTTTATTGCTCAAATATCATATACCCTTAAGAAAACATTTTGATGGTATTCACTTCTGAACCGAGTAGTTTCTGGTTACAGAACCAACTCGCTCTGGTTACTCATCCAACAGCAGCCACAATGCATAAATGCGATTTTGGAGTAACATAAACCACACTGATTTGTTTCATTCGTTCAACAGCGTCGAAGACGGCTTAAGTGGTGAAGTATCGATCATTCAATGGTTGGTACTAAATAAAAATAACAGTTTGGAGGGTGGCGATGGCTGAAGTGTGTCCTTGAGTCAGTTGTTGTCGGAAGGTTTCAGTGGCGAAGGCATAGTCACTGGACACTGAACAGTACCGGCTTCAACTGATAGCAAGTCACAATCACATCAGAGCACCCTCCTTCGTCGGTATTGTGTAGCACAGGCGAAGAAAACTAATTACTAAAAATGGCCACTAAAATGAAGCTTGTAAGATAGTAAAGCTTCACCTCCTGTAATTTCTCTAACCATCCATTTCCTTTAGTTCCACCGCAATGTATTGCATATGTAGGGGTCATGTATTGAGTGCTGGTCCACGATAAAAAAAAACGCACATAGCAGATCTCACGGGTGCCTCCGTAGGCTACTACGTGAGCAATTAGTCTCATCAATCTGGTAGTGCGGCTTCGATTCGCGCCTAGATTCTGGCTGTTTCTTCTGGCCTAAGTGGGGCGTTCTGCTTCGGGGAGGATCCCCTACTGTGAATAGAAGTATTTTCTTATAAAATTTTTCGCAGCAAAGACTCGACGATAAAAAACACCTCCACTACAAAAAACACCAAAATTTAACGAAAATTATGAAAAAGCATTAATTCTTTCAAATATCTTTCCTTCAAGCAAATCGCATTTAGCAATTTCAAATATTTAATTATGCATGAAAACCCGATGTTTATCTCAAAAATATCAACAGAAATAAAAATTTACCCAAACAACTTTAAAACGAAATACAATTTGGAAACTTACGAATTAAAGTTGATCATTTCACAGTCGTTCGTCATGAGGTCCCAAAATTATATATTCATATTGCCGCTACTCCTTTGCATAATGACACACATATGGGCAGCTTTTGAGGATTTTGTTATAAAAAATGAGGTAAGAACGTGATGGCTTAAAAGAAAATTGCAAAAGTTTTAAATAAAAATAAAATTTAAATATTCCTCCAAGAAAAATTTACAACGTTTTCAAGTTTCAAATAACAAAATGATGAGTAATGAGTTTCCAGATGAAGAACTTTATGAAGATGAATCGGGTAACGCAGCCGCTAGTAAATGTGGCTCTCAAGAAAAGTTTAGTCTTTCCCCAGAAAACTTTATTCAAAATCACATCGATTTCAAGGAGTTTCCAGTTTATGGAGGCCACCTTGATGAGGATCACCTAAAGGAAATCATGAGGCAATTAGCCGACGATGCAAGTTTCCAACAATTGCTCAAATATTTAGGCGAAGGTAAGTTAGTTTCTTATAATTCAAGTTCTTATTGAATATATGTATGCATATATGTATATTTCTCTTATTAAATTTCAGCCAGTTATTCGTATAATGAAGATTTTTCATCACAAAATTATTTGGACTACTTTGGAAATGATGAAGGCTGTATGTAAATTTGAAAAGGAAAGAAAATTCAAAATGAATTCCATTGATAACTAAGAGGTCTTTAACAACAAAAACCTATATTTTCTTTCAGCTTAAAATCAAACTTTTTCGAAATAAAGATCTTCTTACAACTGATTATCGTAGATGGGACAATTTGGTCTCTCGTCTTTATTTTAGAAGTAATAAAAGTTCATTCCCAGTGTCATGTCGATATAGAAACCTCGCAATTAATTTTTCATTTATTTTAAATATTTAACGCTTCCCGCTATATAGAGAAAGTAAACCATTTCACACTGGTTTTCGAAAATAAAGTTCGAATCAGATGTCCACGCCATGTAAACCTTTCTTAAGTTACGAATGGCTCAACCAAACGTAACTATTCCAACTTAGATCTCGTGCGATAATGAACGGATTCGATTTCCAAAAATAAAACTTTCGAACAAATGTACTTGGACATATGGAAATATTGAACTATTGAAGCGTTCGAATCCAGAATCTAATCAACACTTTGCTGCCCCACCAACTTATACAATCTCGCCTACTTTTATATAGATATTGTTACGGTAACCAAGCCATCTGCAATAAATTTGGGTACTTTTATTGTTATATCACCAGTCCTTTTTCCAAAATATAAAAAAGCTAAATTTTTCAAAACGCAGTTTTTCCGAAAAGTACCTATTTCACTTTATAAAGAGCATAAAAACACATTCGAGATTTTTTGAAGAAAAGATTGCTGAAAAAATCTTTGTTCTATGTGCAATATTTTTATATACAATATGGTTGCAGAAGGGTACCAAAATTCAGTTTTTGCCCGTTTTATCCACTAAAAGTACTTATGTAGATACATATTTTTCACCAGAATTAATATACTTTTGCATTATTATATTATTATTTTATCTCCCTCACTTCCTGAGATATTAGGTTATAGATGTTACCGTTTTTTACCCCCTTAACATTAGAATATCCAAAAATCCCTTCATATGAGATCGAAATAACGAAAGAAGAGTCTACATTCTGAGTGCTGGTCCAAAATAAAAAAATTAAAAACATACCGAATTTCAACCCTATAGCTTTAGATTTTAGAGGCAATCTTTATACAGGGTTTTACAACAGGGACTGCTGAACTTTGACAGGTCATGGTGGCCATCTTGTTGGAGCTACATCAGTCAAATTAATAGTCATTTATTCGGTCTGTTTTGCTTATCATTCAACAAGACGTGCATATAATTAAATTGTTTTATCAAAATGGGTGTTCTGTTCGTTCAACGTACCGCCCGCTTCGCCCATTTTACGGTCACCATAATCGGACTACCGAGAGGACTATTCCCAATCTAGTATGTAGATAAATTTTAGTCCACTGGTTTAGTAAACAATAGACGAACACCTGCACGTCGAAGAATCGCAAGATGTGCCGAAAAAATCGCCGATGTACGTCAGAGTATGCAACCGAATCGCGTCTCCCACTAAAACTCGGCCATTCGCAGGTTAAAATTTTTTTTATCATGACTTGGGCCTGCACCCGTACAAAATTCAACTGCCCCAGGAACTGAAGGTAAACGACTATAGACAACAAAGTGTGTTAGCTGAATGGGCTCTGAATCAGTTGGCAACTGACCCTAATTTTCATCGAAGAATCATCTTCATCGATGAGGTCCATTTCTGAATGAATGGGTACATGAACAAACACAATTGTCGGATTTGGGAGGATACCAATCTACATGAAATCCAAGAAAGTCACTATTTTTTGTGGATTTCGTGCTGGCGGCGTCATCGGTCCATATTTCTTTGAGAACGACGTTGGCCAGGCCATCACTATCAACGGAGAGCGCTATAGGTTGATGATTACCATCTTATTTTGCTCTGAATTTGATGATCGGAATACCAACCACATGTGCTTTCAACACGACGGATATTCTGCACGAGCGATTTGAGGGCATGGCCATCTCACGTGGAGATCATGTTAACTGTCCACGGAGATGGTGCGATTTGACCCCGTTAGACATCTTCTTGTGGGGTTTTCTTAAGTCAAAAGTGTATGCGAATTGGCCACAAACCACAGCGCTCGTCAAAGCCGGAAGAGTTTCTCAATACGATTGTAAATTTTTTTTTTTAAATGAAAAAAGAATCATTAAAATCGGCACACCTTGTAACATGGGACCACACGAGAAGCACAAGCCTTCCAATCAAAGAAGAATCATCAATATCGGTCCACCTAGTAAAAAGTTCGGAGGTAACAGACATAAAAAAATACAGTATAATTTCTCAATTCGACTCAATTTTCTGAAGTCGACTAAAAACACCGCACTTTTTGCTCTAGTAACGAGGCACGAGTAGATGCTAGCGACTACTAGCGTCTCAGTGATGAAGTTGAAGGTCCAGAATTACCACTCTACTACCGGAAGTCAATTGAGTGCAGAGCAAATGCTAGGTTTGTCGCGGATCTTATGGGTTAGTGGGGGTGTCACATGATGAATGGACCGGCAATCATTGGTTTACATATTATGTTGACACATACACTGAAGTTAATTCGTAATAAATAAGGAATTGTTGCAAAGAGAAATTTGTTTTAAAGACAGTTTCGTGTTTATTTCCTAATAAGGGGTTAAAAAGCCTGCAAAAGGGCTACTAAATCTAAAAGAGAATTTTAAATATTTAGGAAAACAGAATTCGTGACTAATTTTCTTTTTCTGTTAGTCCTACTCAGCTATATTTGCAGGTGGAGGAAGCCACACACAATGCTGAATAGCACCAAAAGGATGTTAACCGAAATGGCTAAACGTTAATAATCTCATACGAACCGAAAGAAGTATGAAACATGTCTAAAATGCTGCAAAAGTTGTTAAACAATTTTTTTTCTTTTTTTTACACACGATTTTTATTTGTTTTAGTGCAGCACGTTGTTTCGTCCATGAAATTTGTGTCTAGTGAATATGATGTGTATGTTTGTCTACCGTCATACGCATGCAACACACAATCTCTTAATGATTAGCAACAAACATATCTTTCAGAAAAAATAAAGTTCATAGGACATCTTTTAGACGCAGAAAGAAAGAAAGAATAAGTTGAAGTAGAGAATTTTATGTATCCGTTTTGTCGTCCCGTTCGTAGTTTAAAAAATTAAAAAAAAATAATGTTAAAAAATTTTTCTTAATACTTTTTTTTTTTTTTTTTTTTTTTTTTTTTTAACCTTTTTTATTATTTTAACAATCTATTTTTTCAAGCTTTAAGGTTTTTTATATTTTTATTTATTCTCGATATATTGTTGTTATAATGTTAAAAAATCTAGATTTTCCATACGAAAACTTTTGACGGAGAAAACTTTTTCAGGGAGTTTTTTCCACGTGCGAGTTGAAAAACGCTGGAAAACAGATTTCCTCTGTAATGCTGTTAAATCTCGAGATCAATCTTGTCACACGTAAAAGTGTTCGAGTTTCGCGAACGTAATTAATAAAACATAATGCTATTCAGTTTTACAAGAAGTTAATAGTTTATTTTTGCAAGTAATGCACAAGAATGAATAATAGATGATCTGAATAAAACGTGTCCCAAAATGTAATGCACGCTCAAAATATGACAGCTTGTTAAGGTGCCATATATATTAAAAGAAAAGCAATGTTGCAACAATTTCCCTGATATCATTGTAGCACATTCCTTTGTAATAGCGCTAAAGAGCGAGATGCATTCCATATTGCGACGATGCACGACTGTCATCCCTACGCAGCATCGCCCTCCCCTGTACATGGCCGTGAAGCTACAAAATAGGCTTTGAAGTGCTGACCCACCCATACATGAGAGTTGTACATCAGTTTGGGGCGGGTGTAGATGACATGCAGTACTAATCCGGACACCTTAAATCCTGAGCATATCCATATTATAAGAGTGTCCGGCTTACAGATGTTAATTTTTATTTTCTCTTTCCTATAAAGCTCGATTATGTTTTATACGATTTAAATAGAAAGATTTAAATACAACTTGCATTAAAAGTGTTAGACATACATTTTCTTAAAACAGTATTATTTTTTACGTCGATTTATTACGTCAAATTTGTGTTAAACATTTCTCATTGATTTGCCTGTGTCAAGTTCATCTTATTGTTCACACTTTTTTTAATTGTTAATGTTTCATGAGATCCCTTGTTTGTATTTTCCATTATCCTACAATGTCCAATAATATCAAGCATATTTAAAGTTTGAACTTTAACAAGTACCAAATATTTTGCGAACTTACTATGTCACGAAATATGTATGTGTACTCGAAATAAATAAAAAGTTCTGTTATTATACAAGTAGCATTAATCACCTGAATTAACAAAAATAAAAATATTGTCCGGATTGTAGAGTAAAAAAGTAATACTGTCCGGTTTGTAGCAGCGCCCTGATTATAGATGTGGACGAATAATTGCGTGTCAAGATTATCGAGATAGTACTGTATGTAGAAGGCGATCAGATCAGATCAGATCAGATCAGATAGAGTGAAGTATTTCTTACACCGTTATAAAAGGCCACTGCACTTGAATGCTTCTTTAGAGAAAAATATGATCAGTTCAACGAACGTACACTGGATCTTCATGTCAAGAATACCACGATCTTCTGAGTCCCTAATCTATACTAAAGATAACTACAGATAACGCAGAACCTTCAATCATTACTATCATGCGTTAATAAGGCCACGTTGGGACTTCTAAGTAGTTTAAGTTACGTTGAATAAAACTAGGAGTAGACCTTTGATACAAACCCGGATAGACAGTAGGAAAAATAAACTGCACTGCAAAACTCATTAAAACATCCGAAAAGTTTACAAGGTTTTTACCCAATTTTTACAAAATGTCGTTATTGGATTCGAACTCACAGACAATGTCTGTGGGTATGGGCATACAAACAAAAAATGGGTTAAAAAGCTGGTACTGTCAACTTAAATTGTAGACGTACTGTTATTTAAAATTAGCACACGCGATTGTTTTAATGGATTATGAACTACTCTCTAGCATTCCATCGGACTGGGATTTGTGAATGCAATTCCAATAAAAATTTTATTCCAAATTAAGGTCACTTTGTGGGAAACCCTAAACAAATATGTAGAATCAATAAAAAATATTCTTCAGTTCACTTAACATCAAAAACCTTTTAACTATTGTCCATTGGCCATCATTGTGCTCATCATTACAACAACACCCAGCTAAAAGTTTAACGCATAAAAAAGTACGGTTACTCACTTTAATTATTGACACGTATAATTAACACACACTTTCATTCAAATTTGAAGAAAATAATAAATAAAAAATAAAATAAACAGACTACAAAAACAAATGTTCTAATTAAACTGATACACAGCGTCTATTGAGGTGTTTTAAAGCTTTAAAAATTGCTACACAAAGCCATGCGTTCAGTTTCATTTAGAATGTTAAAGATTTAACAACATTCGTTTACAAGATACATATTTGAATTTTAAATTTATTAGGCGAAAAATAAGTAACTGAAGTAAATAACAAATGATATTTCTGAAGATATTAGCAACATTAGTGGCTCTGTGCTCTAGGTTCAAATATACCCAAACCGCTTTATTTTACCCTTCAAACGCGGGCTATGGTGTAAGATCCTTCAAAGTTCTGAATAATTTAAAGAAAATAAACAATTTTATTTTTTATTTAAAGATATTTGCTGCCATTGCAGTACCTCTGGATTTACCTCATCGCAATGTTTTCGTTTCGTATAATTTCGAAGCAAATTATAATTTACCACAGACCTGGGGTATACCACCGTATGCGGTAAGTAGTTCTTTTTTCATTTTAAATAATTCGTATGAGTCCTAAGTGCGTATGAGTCATAAAGCATAATTTCTTTTTTTTTAAAGCAGATTAGTGAAAGAAATCTCAGAATATAAAAAAATACTTTTTGTAAAGGATGTTTGCAACACCCGTAATGCAAGATTTCATTGTGAAACTTTTGATACTGTAGAACATAAATTTTTAAATGTTGCTTAAAAGTATTTAAGTACATACATAGTATATGTTGCTATGATAGACTATCACTTTCAAATGATAGAATTGTTATAAAAAATTATGTTCGTTAGTACAAATATGTTGAAAACCTTATATACAGGTGTGGTAGACCTTGACCATTGGCTCTCCATTGCAAAGACCTGCTAGCAATGGGCACAATCTTTTTAACAGCACCAAGTTGAATCGCGGGATGCCAAAACGTAAATTCCTAATGTATCCAGATTTTGTAATAATAACTGTAATAATCAAAAAGTTTTAATTTATGTCCGGACAGCGTCAAGTATAATTTTAGATATCGTGTTTAGATAGTCAAAACTTTCTTTCATAACAAAATTGTCGAAACAATAGTTGAGCTGGTCTCGTTAACAAGATTAAGAGTAGAAAAAATATGTGAGGGCGATAAGGGTGCCAATGCAGAAAAATATGCTAAGATTTATTTATTTATTTATCCTTTCTTGGTAAGTTAAAAGCATTTTTAAAAAACTAAAAAGTCAACTTTTATCCATAACATGTTTATTAAAAAAAATTATAATACGTCTCCAAATCTTCACTCAAAAAATTATTACCGCGACAGGCTTAAATAGTTTTTTCAGTCTTTAGTTTTTATAAACATTCTCTTAAGTGGTAACGAGAGCTGAACTGTCCGCACAATATTTTACGCAATTATACATAAAATACTAATCATAAACATTACAAAATTTTCAATTTATTTTATTTGCAGTGAAGTTCGGTTATAACGAATTTTCTTTTACAATAAACAAATTATCCGGTCCTAACAGTTATCCATTAATATTTCATACAAATTAGCGAACTCCAGTTATAACGAATTTTCGTTTATAACGAACGGTTTCTTAAGTTAAATGAACAAAAATGTATGGAAATTTATACGATTATAACAAACAAAAAAATTGCAAATTTGAAACTGTAAATTATTTATCACAATTTGGTAACACTATCAGTTATTCGCTTAGTTAAAAAATAAATAATAAATTTAATATCACAGCAACTAAAAATATCAAAGACACAAAAATTGAAATAAATTCTCTAAATATAGCTTTGAAAAAAAAAAAACATGAAACAAAGTGAAATATATGAAATTCCAAAGTCTACATCATGATGTAATTAAGCCAGGTGGCATCACTACGCCAGGTAATTATTTTTTTCTCTACTTAAGTGTGTGATATAAAATGTTAAAATTCAATACAAACAGTTTTATTATTAACAAAAATTAATGAGCAATTTAATTGTATTTTATTTTAAAAAAAATTGTGCTTAAATATTGTGAGTAAAAATTGTTTTTGAAACTTTATGGCACAACGCACAAACATACGAACACCTGTTAAAGCTTTAGTGCTGCCACCTTAGTACGTACATCATGGTCTTGATAATTTTTTTTATTCCTGTGTATGTAGACATAATGAAATCATGCCAAAAATTGTAAAAAGTAAAAACGATAGTGAAGTGTATTAACAAAAAGTGCTAAGCAATTAAATTGCGTAATTTTATTGCAATCTGTATTTTATTTTAAAAAGTATTTATTTGTGCTTAAATATTTTTAGTGAAAATATTAATCGGAAATTTTATGTCACAAAGCACATACACAAAAAGGCTTGTTAAAGCTTTAGTGCTGCCAGCTTAGTAATGGCATCATTGTCAATAATTTTAAAAAACTAAGAAACTATTGTGAAGAATACCGATAAAAAATTATTTACTCCGAATATAACGAACTACGCCTATAACGAACGAAATTGCCCGGTCCACCGGAATTCGTTATAACCGAAGTCCTCTGTATAATCAAATTATAATAATGAAATGGTCAAAAATTATTTTCTGCTTATACATATTTCAAAACCATAAAAATATTCCATTTTTGGAATTCTGTTGAACAACACAACATTTTTCAACAGTGTGGTTTTTCGCGATTTATAAATGTTTTTCTATATAAATTGCACAATTTTACATCACTTGTTTTTTAAGTCTATAATAAATAGACTTTTACATTGTTGATGTCTTTTCGTTCGTAAATGCAAATATACATAACGCGGGATGCTAATTTTAGCAGAAATTGTTCCCGTGTTCAAAAATTCGCCAAATGAGAAACGTTTTTAGAGAATGTTTCTTGTAAGAAATAGCCCCTAAACTTTCAACCAATTGTTTCATAAATAAACAATAACAAAGTAACCAAATTACTGTGCAGTCGCGATAACGTGAACTAATTTACACGCATTTAATTCTCTTTAAAAAATTTACAAATATGTTAATTAAATTTTAACTCCTAAACATAAGCTAAATTAATTAACTTCTAAATTATGGGCCACAAACATTAAAGATTAAATTATAAATTCCATTTTGTATTGCCAGACAGGCGTAGAAGATGAAGAGCTCCTTGAAGATGCGGCAAGATTTAATGCTGGTAATAATTGTAATAATTGTACAACAACATCATCATCTGAAGAAGAAAAATTGGAAGCTACTAATCAAAGCGAAGTTGATTACGAAGATAGTACAACATTAAGCCCACCAACAAACGAAACGAATACGAGTATGAAAAGCAAAAGACGACGTCGAGAAATACCCTCGTTACTGACAAGAACACACTTCTATCACATATTAATAGATAAATTTAAAAGGTGAATAGACTTGTAACCTAATAATAATCGAGCATATTTCATATATTTAATTTATTTTATATATAATTTAAAAAAATAATCTAGAAGTGGTTTTGAAGGTGAACCTTGTCTGTTACGTTTTATCTGTGAAACGAATGCTTCTGAACTGGGTGAAATCAACGGAGTTTTAGGCAATTTAATACATATAATGTTCTCGTAAGTATAAATGAATATCGATTTAAAACCTATGCAGTTTGTTAAACCTTAGTTTAGCTTCAGAAAGCATTTTTTACAGCCTGCCACCATCATTTCAAAATTTTATTTAAGAAAAGTTCTGTAGTTTTTTTTTAGTACCGCAAATCATCGGCATTCATATGTATAGGTTTATCCATTAAGTTAGCTTTCAAACCGCCGGTCTCGCAAGGCTGTCAGCTGTTAAATATTTGACGTCTGAAGTGTCATTTATTTTGTGAAAGGGTTATCCGTGATGGAGCTGTGGGTAATTGCTTAACGACTAAAAATTATATTGAGGAAGTTGGACTTCATGATAAATTTATCAGATCACAATTGAAATTGGACTAAAATAGTCTATATTTATTATAATTAAGATTGAATTCTAAGTATTATTTGTCTTTAGTCCCAGTGAATTTCTTTGTTATAGTATGCAAGAAGATTCTTTAAAAGAGTTGAACAATTTTGCCATTTGCTGAAACCATAAACGAAAATATCGCATTAAATTTTAGTTAAGAACTAATTGTATTGTGTGTACACTTATAATGACTACAGCTATGCTCGAAGATGTTAGTTTCTATGAAGAATGTCTTGAGAGTGAAGTTAATGAACCCGCCAATATTAATAATATCCAAGGTACCTCACCGCAAAGAAAAAAGCGTAAACACAGCATTTCCATCAGTAAGAAAACATAAGCACATAAGAAAGAACATTTTAGCAGCAGAATTTTAGAAACTCCAGACTTAATATTGCCCTGTAGCAAAAGTAACGAAGAGAAAAACGAAAGTATTCCCGAATCACTGCAATATTCGCCAGTTATTTTGAGCCACCTACATTTGCAAAGAACCTTCGCCATATAATGCATAATTTGTGCTTTTTCGGACACAGAAGAGAAGTTTGTAATAAAAAATGATATGTATTTAAAATACATATAAAAGCCAATTTAAATGTCTTAAATGTGTTCTCCCGTTCAACATGTCTTATTAACTTGTAAACTTATAGTTGAACTAAAAGTTCTGTGTGAAAACTGCTGTTCCCTTTTATCATACAATTGCTTTATATTTAGCTCCGCTTGGTTAAGAGTTCATTGCATTTATGCTTGTGAATTTAAGAGCAGCTGATCAGTGGAAGTAATTTCTTTGAGCATTCAATAACAGTGTTTATAACAAATAAGCCCAAACTATGACCTACCGATACATTGTTTTCGACTGTAAGTAAATTACAATATTGTTTTCCTTTCATGTGCATTCGAAATTATATTTTATTATCAGGAGAAATTTTATGCAATGTGTTCAAAAAAAATTAAATAAACTATGAGATTATTTAATAGATCGGAATACGTAATATTTAAGGCGATCCTTTCTATTGTACCTTGGCAAATTCAATAGGATTAAAAAAGGAATGTGCAACTGTCAGAGATTTGGCTTCCTTTGTGAGTTGTATTAGAGTTTAGGAAGTAAAATTAATTTTTTATGTTGTCTGCTGAAAAATGTATTTATTTATTTAGCGCGAGTCACATTTTTTCTCTTCACCAAATAAACTTTTTATTTATTTAATGCGAGTCACAAACAATCCCACCAAAAAAACCTAAGAGCAAAATGAAAACGGAAACAAAAATCTACATATATAAAGCAGAATGTGTGTATGTTTGTACCTTACAGCAGCCCAAATTGCGCGACCGAAAATTCTGAAATTTTCACACCATATAACTGAGACTTTTGAATGAATTATAGGCTAACTTTTTTTAAACCCCGCCCACTTTTACGTCAACCGGGGGGGAAGACAAATTAATTATCAAATAACTGCGCTGTTTGGGGGCCAATTTTCAAAATTATTTTTGCATATGGAAAAGGTCTCCTAATTTTTTTTAACTTTGAGGGGAAGGCAAAGTAGCCGCCCCAAAAATTTGTATCAAATAACTTCGCCATTTATGTACCAATTTTCAAAGTTATTTTTGGATATGGAATAGGTCCATAGTGGACCTATAGTAGTCGAAATTTGGGAGGTGTGGGGGCTAAGTGCCCGACTTTAAAAAGTGAATATCAAAGGCAAAGTGTCCGCCCATTTATCATCGTCGGTTGAAATTTCCATGTTTAGATTCACTAAGAAGGGATTTTTGGATATTCGAATGTTAAGGGCGTAAAAAAGGGTAAAAATGGTTGAAATCGATAATACAATATCAGAATACAGAAACAAAAACAAATAGAATAAAAATTATAAAAGCATATATACGCTGCTAAAAAATAAGCGGACATTGTTTTCGTACTCCTTCCATATATGTGGGTAAAACTAAAAAAAAACTATTTTGGTATTTCTTTTTGCAACTATATATCTCCCAAAGCATCGGGCATAGAAAAAAGGTTTTTTCCATAATCTTTACTTCGGGAAAAAATTTCGAGTTTGCAAACTTTATTTTCGAAATTCGAAAGTATATTGGAGTAAAATAGTTATTTTGTACTTTTATCCTATTTAAATAATACTTATGATGCACACTTTTGACTAAGCACACCGGGTGTAGCTACTATAGATATTAAAGCAAAGTAAACAATTTTTTACAAGTGCACAATTTTAGACATTAAACACAACCCTAAAAAAAATTTTCAGGAGAATTGCTCTGACATTTTTATTGGACCATTTACACATGTGGATCGATTAACAACCAAAGAATGCGTAAAAATAGTTAAAATTTACTACATATGTGGTGCCTCAAATATTTCTTGCCTATCAAATTTATGAAATTTTAGATAAAGCATACGGAAATAAAAGTTGATTTTTTGTCATAAATTCGCTTTGGATTTAACTTTTAAAAAGACTTGAGTTGCGACTGACTTCTTTCCAACTCTGAAAATACATCAAAAAATTTTGTGTCTATTATATACAAACATTGTTTATACGTGTATAATTATGAAAATATAGAAACTTACGTATATTAAAGCAACGTACATATATATACACGGTGGCAAATATGCGGTTAGGAATTGAGCTGTCATCCTATGGCATTTTTTTGGTAAAAAGTTGGAAAATTTTAACTATGGAGCGCTATACTCTAGAACAAAGAATTTTAATTGTGAAAATTTACTTTCAAAATGGTGAAAATTTCACTGTATCACTTCGTTAAATTCGAGCACCTTTTCCTCGTAATCAGGCTCCTTCTGCGACCGCTGTCCGTAATTTAATCGCTAAATTCGAGGCTCACGGTACTGTTGCTGCCAATAGACCATAACAATACGGTTGTAGTGGCCGTAGTGATGCAAACATAGCCACTGTACAGCAAAGTGTTGAGAATGAGCCTGGAACATCAACTCGTCTACGTTCGCAATAATTGGGCATCACCGTAGGCACTTTGCGCAACATTTTGATCTTCATTTTCACGCTTATAAAGAATTAAAGCCAGCCAAAAATCGTTTGCGTCAAACGTTTGTGAATTGGCTGTCTGAATTTTTCAACAAAATCTTCTTTAGTGATGAGGCCCAAATGGGGATCACAAAACCCACATATAGTCTTCGAAATACCATTACATCCAAAGAAAGTGATCGTATGGTGCAGTTTGGGTCAGGCGGCATTATCGGGCCGTATTTTTGCTAAAATGAAACAAAAACGACGTCACCGTGAATTCTATGCGCTACCTTTGCGGCAGTGACCTTTGGTTCCAGCAAATCGGCGCCACAAACCACACAGCCGACCAAACAATTCAGTTATTGCATGAGAAAGTTCCCGGTCACGTAATTTCTTCATTTGGCGATGTCAATGGGTCGCCTCGTTCTTGTGACTTAACGCCGCTGGATTATTTTCTCTGGCGCCATTTAGGAGACAGGATTTACTTGCACAAACCACAAACAACTGACGCTCTGAAAGATCAAATTCGGCGATGTTGCAAAATGTGGTTCTAAATTTTGTAAAAAGAGCTGACAGCCGCCGTGCCGTGCCGTGCTAGAGGTGGATATTTGCCCGACATCGTATTCCATTATGAATTCCCATATTTCTCTTTTACATTAGTATCAATAAAACTGAATTTCTCAAAAAAAAGTGTGTTTTAAGCCAATTTACTTCCTAACCGCAAATTCGCCCACGCTTTACATATGTACATATGAAAGTGGCATGGAGTCCGTCAAAATCAGATTTATTTATTGGTTAGGAAAAAAACAATATTAAATGATTCAATACAGAAACGCCAAAAAAAATTATTGATAAACTTTCAAGCAATTTTCTGTATGAACGGATATATTAAAAAGCAAAAAAAAATTCGTTACAACGTTTAAACTGTCAGAAATATTAAAAAAATACTTTATTTATTCTAGTTTGTTAGGATTTTGTTACTAATAAATAAAAGAATATGTACAAAGATAAAAAGATTTAACTGGATATAACGGAGGAAATGAAGATTTATTGTGTCTGGATATGACGGGAAAATTTGAGCTGAAATTTGAACTGAAAACTATAATTCTAATATAGAGTGATTCGACAGAAACAATGAGTCACTCTCTACTTTTCGCAAAGAAAGCATACTAGGAAAAGCAACCCAGAATAAAAAGTCGGTGAAGTAAAATAATATATAAAACAGATCTTGTTTACTTTAAAAATACGTGCGTCAATAACACAAGTGAGACGCAGCAATTCTGCTTCAGAAATGCTCAAAAATACGTGTAAGAATGATGTCTAATTATTTTACTTTTAACAAAAAATTAACTAACTGGCTTGTTTGCTCAACAGGCACTATTTAATCGACGGTTAATGATTTCAGTTTCACCATCCTTCAGTTACTTAACAAAAGAATTCGCTAAAAAGTATGGCAATATTGTTTGTGTTTGTTTAAGAAAAATACTATAATGACAGAAAATAGAAAAAAATCTTAATGTTTGTGAAAAAAAACATTGAAGTATATTGAAAGGAAATGGCGAAATATTCATAAGCAACAAATTGTTCCAGCTCGGAACATTAAAAAAAAACAAGTGAGACAGGTTAAATATTGGTCTATAACATATTAATAATTATGTATATCACACATATTAAAAAGTTTTTTGTAGAGCCTCTAATATCACAGCAAGATTTCTTTTTTTTATATCAAAGTTTTAAAATTATAAACATAAGAAAAAGAAAAAATATAAGTGTTGGTTTCCCATTTTTTACATGTGTACATTTTTTCTATTTATCAATTAAAATTAGCGATGCATAGGTGTCGATTATATTGTTAACCGCCACATTTTGTTCGGTTAAATTTAACAGGCACTTTTTCGTTAAATGGTGTCAGTTAAAAGTTAATCATACCTTGTGAAATATATTTTTAGTTAACCGACTGTTAAAGTTCCAATCAAGTTTTAATCAGACATTGTGAAAATGGCCGTTAGGAATTAATAATTTTTGTTAAAAAAGTTTCTTATTTAACAAGCCTGAAGTAGTCTACACGTTGACCACAAAACCAAAAACAGACCTGGGTTCAACACCAGTTTCAGACCAAAATTACATAAAAGAAATAACATCTCGCATTTTTCTGATGTGCAGTAGTGTGTCTTTGTGTGTCAATTGTTGTCGGAAGGTTTCAGTGCGAAGGCATATTCACTGGTCACTGAACAATACCGGCTTCAGCTGATAGCAATCCACAATCACATCAAATGAGTAAAAATTTGTTTAATTTGAGAGAGCGTGCCATTAATAGTTTTACTCATGTCTTTATTTTGGAGAAGGGTGCAAAAAGGGGTGCTGATGGCGAGTAGTCAGCGTGTTGGCTCTGCAACCAGAAAGACCCAGGTTCGATTCCCAGCCGGGTCAAATCAGAAAAAATTTTTTTCGGAGTTTTCTGTGCTACAGCACCCTCCTTCGTCGGTATTTGAGCAATAAAACGTCGGCGAAGTAAAATAATAAATAAAATGGCTCCATTAGCTTAAAAATAATGCGTCAAAAAACATCAGAGACGCCGCAACTTTGCTTTATAATTTACACGCAACTGCAGAGTTGTGCAAGAATTAAGCTCTATCTTCCTACCACTTTCACCACCTGTCTATTTCTTCCCTATCCTTCTCTCTAGTTCCAGTGCAATGAATTGCATATGTAGGGGATAGCCCCTGAGCACTGGTCCAAGATAAAAAAAAAAAAAAAAAAAAGCAATTAACAGCCATACCTAAACAAGAGCGGAAAGCGGAACGTTTTTTCCGTCTAGCTTTTACGCTGAAATGCCATATCTAAATAAAAGCGGCAACGCTAGTTCAAAACGATAAAAAAAGGGTTATCAAAAAAATAAATATAACAACCCTGATTATTTTAACAATAAAGTTTATTGGTGTTTGCGATTTTTAAATAAGCATATTATAAAAAAAAGTTTGAACAATGAGTTATATGGACGATTTGGAGGATTTACTTACCTCCATTTTCTAATAACAATTATTTTTTTATATTTATTTCTTTCACCTTCTTTATTTGCAACTTACTTCACTATTAAACACACTGTCAAAATCGGATTTTTTAATTGCAAAGCGTTGCCGTTCCATTGATGCCGCGTTATTTCGGTATGCTACATACAAATTGTATGGGCATGAGAATTTTTGACAGCTGGAAAACGCTCTCCACTCTTGTTTAGGTATGGCTGTTAGGCATACATAAATGAAATTAATGTTTTTATTATTATTGCAGTCTGTGTGTGTTTATTTTTGAGAGAGCAGTAAAAAGAAGTTTGACATAGTTGAATAGTTTTACACAAACAAAATGCCTGTTGTTTTTGGTATTGTTGTTTTGTTGTAGAGATGCGGCTACTTGATAAATAGACTTTGCATATACACAATTGGGGTATTCACAAAGTCTCGTATTTAGTCGTATTGTCGTAATATATAAATAGTTTATAAACATTGTTGTTGATCCTCGCCCAAAAAAATCGTTAAATAATAACACTTTTTAAAGTATGATACTGATGTGTTGTAAGTAGTAGTGGAAAGCGGCGCCGAAATATTAAGTCGCTTTAGTCAAGCGGCTGATAATAATTGTAAGACGCCGTCATTAACGTCAGTAAAAATGATCTTAAATAGCAATGAAACTAAAAAACGCTTATTTAAATTGAATATATATTTAAGTATTAAACATATATTCTAATGCATATATATCGTCAAATGCAATTCAAAAATGCTTTAGTTACAGAAAATTCAAAATTTTTGCTTCTCCTTGTAAATTTGTTGAATGTAACTTAAGGGCTACAGACAATAATACAAGTTTTACGATTTTTAGAATACTTTGACAGAAAGAAATCTACTGAGATTTAGTACGACTGTCAAAAAACGTTTTACCTCCCTTCCCTACCTTTCGAGTCCCTACCCGTATACCAAATTTCAGGTCGATGGATATATGAAGAGTCCGCACCCATACATCAAATGGGAGTGCCACATGCCAGAAAGGATCAGCCTATCTCCCTGATAAAAATTTACAGGTTTTCATATTTTTCCCATTATTTACTCTCCTGTAAGCCAAATTTCAGCTCTGTAGCTATAAGGAAAGTGCCCGAAGAAAAAAATTTACTATCAAGTCGTTCAGACCAAATTCAGAAACTTTCACTTCAACCTCTCTCATGATATACAAGAATAAATATATACTTTGTATGGGTGTGGCAACGCCTAGTTGAAATTTTTTAAATTTATATAGCCTATAGTTCCTTCCAGATATACAGAGAGATACTGTGAAAATTTCAAGAAAATCGGTTCAGCCGTTAAGCTGTCTATAACTCACAAACATACATACATGCATGCATACATACATATATCCAAACATGTCAATTTTATATATAACATTATTCGTCATTGCATTCATACTACCTCACTTGTACGGAATACGTTCATGTTTGACATCCCTTAATACAAAGTATTATAGGGTTTTTTTTCTTTTTAGGAGTTTTTGATTTCATATGACGATATGTACATTCTTAGGAATTTCAAATTCTGAAATTTGTATTGCTTAAATTAAAAAAAGATAACATTATTTTTGTTACTTTTTCCCGACTTGCCGTACTCAAGCCGTTGCGAAATTTTTGTAACTAGCCGCCATTCACAAAATAAGGTGACAGAGATCTATAACAGCAGCTCTTTATGTTTTTAAAATAACATATTATGGGTTGCTCACAACACACAGTGGTCTCAAACTCAAATTTAGCGCGAAAAAAAAATCATAACTTCTTTTTAAAAGAAGCTAAAAGCATAAAAATTTTTACAAATTAACTAATTGACAGGACACGATCTTTCACCAAAAATGGACGAATTCGAACGAATGAGTGTGGCAATTTCTATGTAAGATAATATTTATAATGATTGATTTTATTATTATTTCATAGGTGAGGATTCTTATTTTTATTTACATACTCATTCAAAATTCTACATACATATATATTCGTACACAAATACTGTGATATTTTATTGATAAATATTTATTCATCTTGGCTTGTTTCTGCATCCGTTTCGTCCTCTGAATCATTTTGCGAGTCTGTGGTACAATTATCAGAAATCAAAGCCATGGATTCTTGACAGAAGGGTTCTGAATTTCGATTCGACGGTTTTGTTGAAAGAGAGGAAATATAAGGATCTGAAGGACAAAGCAAGTGGTTAAAAAGATCTTGTATGTTACTTTCCCGTAACATTTTTCGAGCATGATGGTCTCTAACATATCTTATGTCTTTGTTCCGAGATTCGAGCGCTTCCTCGGATAACACTCCTATAGGCAGGGCAGCATTTAAAATAATGTCTGCACCGTGGATCAATATCTTGTGGATACTAGATGGCATGCATACCATGGATATAGTTCCGCTGTTTCGAGGGCATACGATCGAAATAATTCTACATTAATTGCATAGCCGGATGCCATTGTTCGTAAAATTACCCCTAGTCTTCTAATTAAGTTTTCGTTTACGCCAGTTATTTGTGAAGCTAAACGTGGTTGCTGGAAGAATCTTCTGGCGAAATTGCCATCATTTGTTGTTCCATGACCTGGCTTCGGTATATTATCATTTTTTTCCTTGACTCAATCAAAGCTTTTTCCAAATCTCCCCGAGCTTGCCATTTTTGCAACTCAAGTTTATACACAATGTGCAAAATGCACTCTAAAGTTCTTATCCAAGCATGCAAAGTCGAGGAGAGTCCATACTCATAGACTTTCATTTACTTTTAACTCTTTTATTTTTTTATGTCATTCATTCTACATCTTTGCGGCGACAAATTTGCAATAGTTAAACAACTTTACTATCGATCATAGTCTAAAAGAGACGGTGGTTAACATGTATAATATCATCATTAACCTGTATTTCAGTTGGAAAACTTGTTGCTATTTGAGTTTGTATTAGTTCAATTTCTTGGGTAATTAATATCTTATTTTCTCGTTCAAATGTAAGTTTAAGCGGTAGAAGAAGGCCGTGAGGTTTGCCATATAACTTTGTCTCTATTTTTCAACTCCAAAGGAAGCAAACATACTACAAATAAATGCTGATCTGTTTCTAATGCAAGCTCGCGGAAAGAACTCATCCAACCAAGTCTTATATCTAGACTCGAAAAAACTTTTTGTTCGATTTGCGTTCGCCCACTTTTGCGATAGTATGGTAACGAAATTCCGAGCTGCTTGTTTTAATTTATTTTCATATTCACTATTTTCGTCATTCTGTATATCAATTTTTATAAAAATGTAAGATATAAGATATAATATATATTCGATTTAGACTACATTCCCTGAGTATAAATAATAATTTTAATGTATTTATTGATGGTAAAGTTGTGTATGGAGCCCACTCAATGAGGTATTTATTTAGGAATTATTCTTCAAAGCAACCTCTCATGGGATATGCAAATGAAAGAAAGATAGCTCCAGCAATTGGAAATTTATATAAATTGAAGAACAAATTGGAAAAAAGGTCAAAACTGATGATATATCATTCCTTAATTCAATCTCATTTGAATTACTTGGCTATTGTATATGCTTACTAGAAAAGCAATTATTTATTTAAATCTCTTCAATGTATGCAAAAAAAAAGCTTTAAAAATTGTATACAATTTGTTGTATCCAACTATTTCATTATATGTGACGCGCAAAATAGAAATGGCCCAAGGGTAAAAACTGGTTTTGTTCAGGAGAGCCATTTTAAAGATTTAAATACGTGTATCTTTGGTGTACCATCACTTTCATAAAACACGCATATCTCTGGGAGGGAACACTTTTGGGGAATGGGATCGGTCTCATTCGATGCTCAGATGTTGTCCACATCAAAAAAAAAAAAAGTGAAAATTGCTTTTTTTACCCTTATGTCCCTTTCTCTATGCGCTGTCGCATATAAAGAAATATGCAAAACAATATTGCCAATTTATGGGCTGCATGAATATCAAGTTTTAATGTTTGTGTTTAAATGTATTAATAATAGGTGTGTTCGTTTAGTCTAAATTGGGCGCCCGCGAGCGAATATTTATCACTTTATTTAATAAAAAAAATGCTTTTACTTTCTTTCAATTTATTTTTTTTTTTTTCTTGGACCGGCACTCAGGGGATGACGCCTACACATACGATGCATTGTGCTGGAACTAGGAAATTAGGTTACGGGAAGGAGGATAGAGGGAGTAGTGTTTATTCAAATTTGATTTAAATTTTCCCACGTTAAAAGTGACAGGAAACACCTCTGCGGGTAGTCCATTCCACATACGTGCCGTTCGGCCAAAAAACTAATTTTCTCAGTAATGCGTAGTGCGAGTCGCCGCCAAATCGACCACAAATGGATGCGCTCTTAATGACGAACGCGTTGTGCGTGTGAATCCCCGGATTTCGGGAACAAGTTCCCTGATTTCAACAGAACACTTCGCATTTTAGTAACGATAGAATAACGAAACGCATCCCACGTTGCGACGATGCTCCAGAGAGTCAATAGAGTTGGCTACCCTACTGTCTCCTATGAGTTTCTTCGCCCTTTCTTGTACACGGTCGAGTAACTTCAAAATAGTCTTTGTTTTCCACGTGGAACAAACCTATTTTGTGGCAAATTTTATGGTTTCTTGCGTTTTATTACTTTTGTACATTTTTGTCTCTTATTGAGATAAATTATAGTTTACTCTCGTTTTACCGAATTTTAACAGAAAAGTAAAAAAACACACCTATTCCGTTGTTATGATAGTAACTGTGCTTTTTAAAAACTAAAAACTAGAGTGGTGCTCCAGCACTATATTGTCGTTACGGATAGTTCTTAGTATAGCAGATACGATAAAGTTTTTCATAAAATTTTCGACTGTCTAGCACTATATTTTAATATACCAGTGTACTCTAATTTCGAATCATGTGAATAAAAATTATTATTTCTTATAAACATCTTCATTGAATATGTCTAATACCTTCTTTTCGTTTTAGTCCAACTACCTCCAGAAACGAAAATTTACCATTGGCATATTATCAAGCCGAAATAGATGGATTTGATGATCAGTGTCACCATTATGAAGAACAATGTCCCGAGAGTATATTGGATTTGATATCAACACCAATACATAAAATCATTGAACAAATGCAAATGAATGTTAAAAACTTTGGGAAATAAAATTTGAAATGTGTGCACTTTAAAAGCTTGTTTTTCATATTTACTGAAAGCAAGGAAAAATTGTTGTCACAATTCTGACAATCGTGAGAACACCCTTCATTTCCATTGACACACAATTTACAGTCATTTGTTATTGTCGCATGTGCTTCATTTAGTACACCGTACAATAACAACATTGGCAGATAAATATTTCTGTTGGTAATGCTGCCCATAAATATTTAGATACCATGTTAAAAGTCGGATCTGGCAACGTTTGCCATACAATAATCTGACAACCCTGTGAACAGACAATTATTATTGGCAGAAAAATTTATTGTCGCAGAAGTGTGTACCAATGAAATTGTATGGTTTTCTTTCAATAGTGTGAACAGACAAATTACCAGATGGTAACAATTTTTCATTGTGAGTGCATTGCCACCATATTGCTGTATCCTACAATAATGTAGAATCTGACAATCGTGTGAACATAGCTTAATTGTACAAACTGAGTTTCGAAATAAGGCACTACATACAAGAAAGCGTTTTCTTATACAAAAATTGTGTAAATGAGACATTTTGAGAGAGTAACTAAAGGGTGGTTAAATTTCAAGGGCCGATGTTGATTTTGAATAAAACACAAACTATTTAGGAAATTATTGTAATTTTATTTTATTATGATATATTGGTATTACTCAATTATGTATGGAACAAAATATCGGCCAAATGGGCGCCGCGACCACGGCAACAGTGGATGATAAATTTTCGAAGAAAATCATCTTCAGTGATGAGGCACATTTTCACCTCAGTGGATTCGTCAATAAACAGAATTGCCGCATTTGGGCGAATGAGAATCCAAGAGTGATTGTCGAAAAACCAATGCACCCACAAAGAGTGACTGTTTGGTGCGGTTTATGGGCTGGCGGCATCATCGGGCCGTATTTTTTCCAAAATGAGGCCGGTCAGGCAGTTACTGTGAATGGTGTTCGCTATCGTGAGATGATAACGAACTTTTTATGGCCCGAATTGGAAGATATGGATGTGGACGATATGTGGTTTCAGCAGGACGGTGCCACTTGCCACACAGCTAACGAAACAATGGCTCTTTTGCGCAACAAATTCAATGGCCGTGTTATCTCACGTAATGGCGATGTCAATTGGCCGCCAAGATCATGTGATTTGACACCGTTGGACTTTTTTCTTTGGGGTTATTTGAAAGAAAAGGTGTACGTCGATAAGCCAGCAACAATTCAAGAGCTAAAGGATGAGATAATTCGGCACATTAACGGCATAGAACCTCCATTATGCCTCAGGGTCATCGAAAATTTGGACCATCGGATGGAGGTGTGCCGCCGTGGTCGCGGCGCCCATTTGGCCGATATTTTGTTCCATACATAATTGAGTAATACCAATATATCATAATAAAATAAAATTACAATAATTTCCTAAATAGTTTGTATTTTATTCAAAATCAACATCGGCCCTTGAAATTTAACCACCCTTTATAAGTAAACAGTAATGAAGTAAAATTGAGAGTTTCCCAACAATGCAATGAACAAATAATAGTTAATTTTATTTCATGATTTAGTTAAAAATTATTTGGCGTTTCTTTAATTAACATGATAAGCGAATTTATTGTGTCTTTATGGATGTATGCATGTGTGTAGATTTATAATTGTACATGGTCATATACATTAGGTCTGTTCCAGGTACATAACAAAATTGCCCGAACTCGCACAAATTTAAAATTGTGCTTTATCCCGAAAAAATATGTGAATATATAATTACATAATTTATGGTATTCTCATAAAGTATTTTTTTATATAAAAGCAAAAACAAAAATTGCGGATATGGCGCCGAACGATGCGGGCCCCAGCACGCGTAGACGCAGGTCCCCGCGTTCCGCATTCGCGGAGGAAGTGAGCCACACTCTCCTCCCCCTCCTCATCGTTGCACCCAGAACAGAAGTCGTTGTACGGCAGATCCATGCGTCTTGCATGAAGCCCGATAGGCCAATGTCCAGACATCGTAGTAAGACTCCGCCGGCGGCGCCTCGGAAACTCCAGCAGCCGTCCAGATCTCCTGACATCAAACCGAGGCCAAACTGTCCGCGAGAAGGGGCAGGCCGACTCATTGAGCCACCTGCCCCGAGCCTCCCCCAGCAAGTGCTCTTCCAATCGCCCCCAGCACAAATCGAAGGGAGCCCGCAGAACCCATCCACGTCCCGATCCCAAAGACACACGGAATCCCAATTCGAAGGAGGGTCTCGGTATGCAGTAGTGCACCAGACCCGTGACGCCACGAAACGTCCTGAGTATACCCGCATGTCCCCACCAGCGGTGGTTCCATGCTTCGGTCATGTCCAGCCTTATGGCGGGATCACTATATATCTCTTCAATTAGTCAACGTTAGTTAAAATTCTTTACGATTATTTATCTACGTTTGTTATATGTTTTAGCTGGTCCATATGCAGCATTTCATTTGCCGCTCATATCAAAATCTCCAGAAGACCCTTATTTTAGATTTAATTTCACATTTTACCTTTTAAATACAATCATTGTCAACTAAAGTGTTGACTAATTGTAGGAATTGTAGGCTTAGAAAAATTAAATAGATTTAGAATCAAATAATAAAATGTTTGTTGTATAAGGAAAATTTTTAAAGAAGCTATTTGGTTTCTTTCGTTTGTATATTCTGTAATTCTCAAATATTTTTTGGGAGTTCTTAAACTGTTTCGCGCAAGAAAAACAACACTCTCAAAATCTTTCTCATTTACCCAATTTTTGTGTAAGAAAACGCTTTCTGGGAAAATTGGGATCCCGCGGGTGCCCAATTTAGAGTAAAAAACACAACTAATATAAAGTGGTCACACACGGGGTTTAAAGTTAAGAACATACATATATATATTTAGTATATTAATCATTGGAACTTGTTCGAGCGAATCCGTGTTGTAGAAAAATTCTGTTAGATTATAGAATTTTAAAAAGTTATTTGTTCTGGGACAAATTTATTTATTCAAATACACGATTGGGATTTTCCATACTACTCGTATTATCGCAAGTTGCCGACTTCAGACTTTCCATGAAAAATAGACAATCCTCTCTCTTCCTATTCATATTATCAAATATTTTGCTATGTTTTTTCATACCTACATATGTACATACATACATATCTCATAAATTGAAATTAAAATGCATTAAATTTTAGTTTTTTAAAGTACTGTTGTTTTAATTTATTGAATAGTATGTTTTCAAATGCTTTCGAGTTATTTTCATTCAAGTCTTAAAAAAATAATTACAAAATGCTTAGTTTGATATTTAGAAAATATAGTACATACATATATTATTTTAACAATACATAGAACTAAATAAAAAAATTTTTTGTATTAACTAAAGTTTAAAAAAAATAAACAAATAAACAAGACAAATTCATGATTTAAAAAACGCTTGAGTGTTGAGATTCGGCCCACCTCCAGAGAGCGCCAGCAATCAAATGTTCCTATATTTTATGCGCACATTGTTGTGTCTTGGATTTACGTATCGCTGTCGTTATTTATTTGTTTACAAAAACCAACTTTAATTAATACTTTTAATTAAAGAAAAAATTAAGAAAGCCGTTAAGAGGTTTGGAGGATTTCTGAAGACTCCTTAGCGAATCTTAATTCATAAATGGCTGGCGTGCCATTGGATGTGATTTTAAAATGTACATTTTAAAAAGAAATCCATGGCGTACCAATTGTATGAATAGCGTTAGCATAGCCATCGTAATACAATGTTACATTAAAGCTTTAAAAAAACTTTATTTTAGAGTGAGTGAGTTTTGCAATAATAAAAAATTTTTAAAGCATTTTTAAAAATAAGCCGATGCATACCTCCGAAGTTGAGAAAACTCATTCTTAACTAAAGAAACTACCTTAAGTTTTTGAAGACGATCAGAGAAAGCTCTCAAAGACGTAAAGTATGTTTGAAATTTTAATAAGTTTAAACAATTTTAAAAGCAATACCTCAGCTTAAGCGTATATTAATGTTTTCAAAATTCTTCAAAATTGCGGAGTTTTTGCAACAATAAAATACTAAGAAAACAAACGACTTTAAACAGAAACGCAAGTATTTTTGAAACATAGAAGAAGCTCATTAACTGAACAATATATCTTAAGCTTTTTAAGAATTTAAAGAAATCCTTAAAAAATTAAAATAATTCTTAAGCTTTAATAAGTTTCGGTCAATACCTGGTCCATGTTCACATCGTAATATTATCAAAATATTTTACAATTGCGGGGTTCTCCCCCTAAAAAGGGGAAGTTTTGTTATATTAAACGTTTGCAAGCGTCTTAAACAAAAACTTGTATTTCAGTCAGTGAAATTTTAAAATATTTCAAAAATAATACTTAATTCAAATATTTCAAAAGTTTTTTTTCAATATCAAAGTTTCATTCAAGACTCGAAGAAAACGTTTAATATAACGGTTTTGGCTACCCTCTAAAAATGTTTAAATTCAAAAACACTTTAAAATTGAAATCGTATTCATCAGCTCTTAAACAATTCGAGAAACAAATCGCGAATTGAATAAGGGCAATGAACATGATAAAAATTTCAGATTCTACAAATTCAAACACTCATGAAGTTGGTTGCCGATTATTTAGCAATATTTTTGTGATATTTTTTAATAATTATTAAAAAATTTTATAATTCATTAAAATCAACACGACTTACAGAATTTATACATACATATGTATGTATGTAAAAGATTATAGGCGTTCATAGCCTGTAAAGCCGGTTATGATACCAGCGTGGAATATTGATTAATAAGGAGGCGTAAAACTTGATTAAATGGTAAAATTAATCTACACAAATTGTAATGCCCATAAAAATTAAAAAAAAATTTAATTTTTTCTTCAAAATTTGTGTACATCTATTCCAAACATTTAACTAAGAGAAGCCTGTATAAATTAATATTAATTATTAAACTAAAGGAGAGTAACTTATCTTTTCAAATGATTCATTCACCAAATGCTCTTGAGAACTAATTTATAGTAGATATTAAATGACGTCATTTTTTTCAACTTGTTTTACTCTGTGGTTTGTTCATTTTTGCGTTTGCGACATTCTTCAGAAACATGTCCTCGGTAATTGCAGTAAGTACACCTTTTAGTGCCCTTCGCACCTCTTACAATACCTTGGTGATTACTTTGATCCTCCATCATGTTGTGTTCGATAACACGACACTTTTCCAACAGTTCACGGAAAGTTTTAATGTCGTGTCGAGCAATATGTTTGCGATACTTGATGCTAAGTAGACCATAAATAAAATCAATTTCAGTTTCTTCATCATGTCTGTTGTCGGGCAACTGGGCTAAAAGTGCTCTTTTGTGACATACGAAAGTATCGATAGCGATGTGGTCATCCTGCTTCTTCTCGAAGATTTCCAAATAGATTTGGTAGGCCGGTTTGGTGGGCGAGAAATGGTCACGTATCAAAGCCAATACATCGTTCCAAGTTTTAGCTTCCTTTCGCACTCCTTGCCACCACGTTGAGGCCATACCATAGAACAGCAAGGATACACCTTTGAAGGCATCTGCATCACTAATCGATTCGACTTCTTTGTATGTAACAACAGAGGTTATAAATTCTTCGACAGCTTCATGGTCACGTTGGCCACCAAAACGAGAACTACAATTACTAAAACTTCCTTTCGACTTGATGTCAGCCACAGTTGTTCCTGCTGCATTTGCAGCTGAAACTCGTACAGCCTCGATGAGTTGTTGTAATTGTTCGGTAGTCATTTGCACCATTTGAGCCATTTTGTAGGAATGTGTTATTGCTGCTGCTGCTGTTGTTGTTGTTGTTGCTGTTGTTGTTGCTGTTGTTGTTGCTGTTGTTGTTGTTGTTGTTGTTGTTGTTGTTGCTGTTGCTGTTGCTGTTGTTTTTGTTGTTGTTGCTGCTGATGATGGTGTTGTTGTTGCAAGATTTTTAAAATGTTAACACCTTATACTAGAAAATAACAAAGCCACTTTTATTCTTGGCGAATGTTATTTCAAATGCTGTAAACTGGTCGTTGCGTTAGTAGAATTCGCAGTAGACTAAATAATTGCCAGTACTAGCACACATTTTTATACCAAAGAGCCGGTTATTAGTAAATGAGAATTTAGAAAACATAGTATACATAAATTGTTATTGACAATTGCCATCGATGATAAAAAAAACAGTCTCATTTGTTTTTTTTGCACGGAAAATACAGTGATAACAATACACCAGACGTGAAGTATTTATTATAACCTAATGTATTGAAAGTGCTATAGTTAACTAACAGCGTATTTTTGTTTTTTTATCTGGGACCAGCACTCAAGAGATGACTCCTACATATGCGAAGCATTGTGCCGGAGCTATAGGAAAGGGATAGTAGGAGAAACGACAGGAGGTGAAGCTTAATTAATTATTTTACAGTGCTGCTTTCGCACGTTCTTTGTTTATACTCGTAGCAGTGCTGAAGCTTATGTTTAGTACTCATTTCTTTTATTATTATTTTACTTCGCCGGTGCTACACAATACCGACGAGGGAGGGAACTATGATCTTCAATTGTCATTGGATATTGAGAATATTCTATTTCGCATTTTTATAAATATCCGTTTATATCTTTGATTTTAATCCATCATATTAATTCAGTTTTAGTTTCATTCCAGTTTTTTTCATTTTGGAAGATTAAGTATTAAATATCGCCGTGGTAGTGGTCCACCATCGTTATTACTTGATATTAAACATGCCTCAAACAACGACCAAACTTGACGTTATTGTGGGTCGATTTATCTAAAGCGTTTAATTCTGTTGATTGATATATTTAAATCATTAGAAAAGTATATGTGACACGCAAAATAGAAAGGGACCTAAGGGTAAAAACCGGTTTTGTTCAGGAGAGCCATTTTAAAGATTTAAATACGTGTATCTTTATTGTACCATCACTTTCATTAAACGCGCATATCTCTGGGAGGGAACACTTTTGGGGCATGGGATCGGTCTCATTCGATGCTCAGATGTTGTCCACATCAAAAAAAAAAAAAAAGTGAAAATTGCTTTTTTACCCTTAGGTCCCTTTCTCTATGCGCTGTCACATATACGTTGATTTTCTCATGTTTGTGTACTTGTTTTTAGTTTGTTGACTTTCTCAACATCTGGTGTTCCCCAAGAGGCGTTTCGAATGATATATGTCTCGTATGTACATACATACATATGTATATATGTAATTAGATATAAGTATTTGCAGTCAGTTTCTAAACTGAGATACTGATACTGATACTGAGATAGATCTTAGCTTTAGTATTTCTGACCAGCTTTTCTATTGGTTTAATATTGCTCTTGGTGGATCTAATGTGCATTCCTAAAATTTAGATTTAACCATTGATTGACTACAATTTCTAAAACCTCTTAAAAGAATTAAAGAAGACTTTTTAAGTAACACCTATCTTAAAATTTAATTCACCAATTATTAAAAATACATTTAAATATAACTAAAAGAAAGCATGTTTTAAAATAAAAATTACTTCAAAAAAGTAATATACCTTACAAGAAATAAATTGTATTTCAGAAAAAAATTTTACATTTTAAAAAATTATTTCTCCTTAATAAAACTTCTTAAAAATTTTATTATTACAGCAAGTAAAATATGAAAATAATTTCGTAAAAATGTCTATTAAAAAATCAAGTCCTAAAAAGTTAAGTATTAAGATATTTAGTCTTCTTGATATTAAGTTTTAATAAAAATTAGAGAAAAAAATTTTAAAAATTCTATTGAAGTAGGGATAAGCAACCCCCAGAAAAGTTTAACTCCGGTTCTCTTTCCGAAATATCAGATTTCTAATTCAAAATAATTATAAGGGAATTGTATGAGAGCACCAGGCATCCAATAAAAAAGTTCTCAAAATCAGTTCACCTTAGAAAAAGTGTTGAAGTAACAGACAGGCGAATTGAGAACCTCCTATTTCTTTTGAAGTTGGGTAAAAAGTAATTAATTTTAAAAAGTATAAATTTTAATATATGTATGTATGTATGTATGTACTTCAATACATTTCGGAACGTTTTTTTATTATGAATATAAAACCGTAATTTATATTAATATTTGCTCAAAGAAATCGCAAAACTGTTATCATTGTTTTTATAAGTGCATAATATAATACAGTACGTCCTTGCGATGTAGAACTCTAAATTAACGCAGTTCTTCGCCTATTGCAAAAACCAAATTTTTTACATTGGAGACTCTAATAGTGCAATACTTCAAAATTTTGTGACTCGGTTATCGCAAATTTATATTTTTCGTTTTCAGTTTTTTGTTTTTTCGTATACCAAGTGAAGTTCTCAATTTATTAGCTGTGTGTCTATTAACGAACCCATTCAATTGGAAATAGGTGATGTGATTATAATTAAATTATGAATAAAATCATGATTTTGTTCGAAAATAAAGTTCAACGATTTTGGCACGTTGTTCAATTGTGTACTGTTCCATTTTAATTTCCCCAAGTCTTCTTTACAAAATACTGAAAACAAAAATTATAATAAAAAAGTTATGAGGAATTTAAACACCTTCGCTCCTTTCGGGCCACCCTGTAATTATTTATTATTATGGAATTATTATTATGTACATATGTATATTGTATTGAAAAATGCGATTTAACTCGAACAGAATTATCGATATTTTCGATTTAAACGGGGTACAACTTATCAGAATTCTACTGTATTACGAATTTCATAATAGGTATTAATAATAGAGTAGTTTTTGCTCTCTTCAAGTTAAATTTCTCTTTCATTTAATGGAGGAAATTTCTTGGAATTCCTAACTATGCATTTAATTCTGAGAAATGTTTAAAAATATACAATATTTTTATTTACTTATGTCTGTATGTAGGGTATGCCACCTAACCTATGTATGTACGTACAGACATAGTATGTATATGTGTAATTAAAGTATTAAATTAGTAATTTTGTAGAGAAAATCATGCTTTAATGAATGCATTAACTGTCATTTATTCATGCACCAACAATTTGAATAAATTTTATTTTTTTTTATCTAGGACCAGCACTCAGGAGATGACTCCTACACATGCGAAGCATTGTGCTGGGAACTATAGGAAAAAGGTAGTAGGAGAAACGACAGGAGGTGAAGCTTAATTAATTATTTTGCAGCTCTGCTTTCGCACGTTCTTTTGTTTTTATACTCGTAGCAGTGCTGAAGCTTCGGTTTAGTAGCTATTTTTATTATTATTTTACTTCGCCGGTGCTACACAATACCGACGAAGGAGGGCGTTCTGATGTGATTGTGGATTGCTATCAGCTGAAGCCGGTATTGTTCAGTGACCAGTGACTATGCCTTCGCCACTGAAACCTTCCGACAACAACTCACACACAAAGACACACTAATGCACATCAGAAAAATGCGAGATGTTTATTTTTATTTAAAAATTTTTTTTTGTCTGAAACTGGGGTTGAACCCAGGTCTGTTTTTTGGTTGTGTAGTCAACGTGCAGACTACCATCCATCGTGCCATCGCCACCAATAACAACGAGAAGAGTCCGTGCCGCAGTACCAAAATCGATTTCTATGATAAAGATTCTCGCATACATAGTACATCAAGTATGACTTCTGGACAACGTAGCCATATAAAGTTCAAAATCAATTATATTATGGCTGAATTAACAGCACTGTCCTTTCTTAGAATTATGAATGTTTTGCTGGTGTTTTGTGGTTTTGCTGAACTTATGACTAATCACACGCTATTGTGAAATTGTTTAAGTTTTCTTTTAATTTTGTGCATACATACATAGTACATATATGAGAAAAAAAGAAAAGAAACAAGTACCCACTCCGACATAGCACGTCCAAAATTCAAACGAAGTAGTTTTTAAATCTGAGATGACAAATTTTTGGTCCTTTGTGTATGGTGGTTGCTTTCTTCTTTATTAAAAATAAGAGGGGTTTTATATAATTATTTTATTTCAGAACTCTTGTTTTACCTTACTTTTAATATGTATGTCAAAATGTACCACATTTTTTGTGGCGGCATGAAAAAACTCTCCAAAACAGAAATTAAAAAAGTCTCCAAATAATGTAAAAAACTAAGATTTTTGTGGTGTTATTTAAATTTTTGGTGTTGAATTTTATTTAATATAAAAATATAAATTTGCCCCAAAACAAAAATTAAGGAAGTTCCCGAAAATTGGGGACTTATGAAATAAAAGTTCAAATAGACCTGACTTACAATGTTGCCATAGCCATAACCATAACTATTGCTGGTTTCGTTAACCACTAAATTTGTACTGGATTTTACTGGAATGCATTCGTGTTAAAAAAATTTACAGAAATTAACAACAATAGAGTAAAATCACAGTTATATTCTGAGTGTGCAAATTTTGGCCAATAAAATCCAGTAGAAGAGAAAAAAATACGATTCAAAAATAAACAAACAAAAATAAGCGAACAAAAGGTATACAATTTTTAATGGCAATATTAAAAAAAAAGAAAAGCTGAATTCAATGTGTAACAAAATTAAAAATGATAATATGCAACGTGAAACAAATTAAAGAGAAGAATAATAATTTTAAAATTGATCAGATTTTTATTACCTGTGGTTTTGAAAAGTAAACATAAAAACTTTTTGGATTCATAGAAGGTATATTGATTAAATTCTGTCTAATAAACCTTTTATAAATAGAATAAAAAAATTTTATGAATGCGGCAGTAATTTTTAGATGTAAAACTGATACATAACACATATGGCATTAACATATTTTCAAATGAAAAGAAACAAATTACAAATTCATATAGCAAATAAAAAAGTTGAAAGCACTTTATTTAAATACATTTCTCTAAGAATTAATGATTACAAAAGTGGATTGTATCAAATACAAAAAAATTTTTATACATATATTGGGTCGTCAACAAATCTCATATTCTTTCAACACTCTACTTTTTAGTGATCATATTTTGGTAAATTTTCCATTCGCGTACGTTTTGTATACAAATGGGCCTAATAGGTGTGTCTTTTTACTCTAAATTGGGCGCCCGAGGGATCCCAATCTTACCAGGAAGCGTTTACTTTCACAAAAATTGGTTAAATAAGAGACGTTTTGAGCAAGGCGAATTCATACCAGGTGATCTCGTCCCTACAACAACAGCATTTTTTGTTTACAAATACAACAATTTCATTCAAGTTGTCCAAACAGTTTACTTCAAGGCAAATTCATTACCAGTAAACTCACTAGCAAATTCGCCCGTCAGCTGATACAAGAATTTGTACCGTATTTTTGAGCCGAACGTCAAAGTTTGTTTACTTTTGTGAGAAAGTTAAGAAAAATGATTTAATAATTTTAATAATATAATACTATTATAAGAAGAATGCAAAATATAGTACTTTTTGCAATAATTTAATTAATTTTAACTCATATTACACAAATTTAACACGTTCTAAAAATAACCTAAAAAGGTTATGTTGAATTTAACAAAACACATGTATACAAAAAATTTGACGTTTGAACGAAAAGCGAATTGACGAATTTGCCTTGCGACAACCTTGTATTCAAGGTTTATTAATAAAGGACAAAAGTTTTTGTTTAAAAATTTAAAAAAGATTTTTCAAATAAACTTTAAGTTGTAAGTACATATATTTGTTCATATTTATCATTTTATTTAATAAAAAATGGTTTTACTTTTCATTCGCTTTTTACAGCTGATGCAAGTGTCTTGGTTTTAAAATATTATGCATTTTCAGCATCTAAAATCACTAAAATAAGATGTTCAATTGTGGTTTTCTGTATTAGCCTATGGTTTTCTGCGTTCCAGCAATTTTGGATAACTTTGTCACATTCAGAGAGCAATTTTCTTTTTATTCAGACACTTTTGTTATGGAACAGACCTATTTTGTGGTAAATTTTTGGTTTTATGCGTTTTCTTACTTTTTACATTTTTGTCTCTTATTTGAGATAAATTATAGTTTACTCTCATTTTACCGAACTTTACCAGAAAAGTAAAAAAACACACCTTATATTTGCTTCATCTATTAGTCTGAGTTCACACGATTCGTGTTTTAATAACATGATTCTTACTTTTTCTTCTTTGAACTCTATTTAGTGTTCACACAATTCATGTCTTGTTGGCGACATGTACATATACTAGTTTGTGTGTATATTCAAATAAAGAATGAGAAAGCAAAACGGACTGACAGTACACGTTACCCTTCCCTCATTACTCACGCCAATAAAGTACCAGTCATGTTAGTAAAACATGAGTCGTGTGAACTCTTACTTAGTGCTGCCATAACCACATACAGCTGTTTATGTTTTCATTTGTTATTCGAAGAATTAGCATTATATGCTAAAGGTAGGAAATTAAAAACTTGGAGTCCTCTTCCTCGTCAATTTGTGCCTGCATGACGATTTCCGTGCAACGACGCATCACTTCAGCACGGGTTTTCTTATTCATTTTTGAAATTACTGAGGAAATCATTGTCGCAAAGCCGCTAATCTCCGCTCTTACTTCCTCTAGACTTGCTTTGCATGCACATACGTTCTGAAAAGGTCTAACTGTTTCCACTATGGTGGTGTCTAACTCATTAAGTTCTGCCTTTCGCTTTTTTACACTGGGTGTTGATTCGGTGCATTCCGGTGCACTTTGTCTCATTCTATAAAAGTATACATAAGTATGTACACATTCATTACTATTATTTCTTAGAAGAATACTTAATTCTACTTACGGGCGAGGAACAATATGTTCTTTCAAAAATTGCAGACTGTCTAAAAGCGCCCAATGCCTTCCCACGCAGTCATTTCGGGGACTCCTTATTTCTTTCGTGAAACGCTCTCTCAAGTTTCCCCATCGCTTCATAGCTATGGTTTCTATTTAGAAACACGATATTTTATTATAATATGTATATAATAGCAAATTCACTTCTGGCTTACCATCAACTTCCAAGATATTGGCTACAGCAACCCAAGCCCGTCTCTTTTTTTGTCGGTCCTTAAAGTCGGCATGGCTTTTATCATATAAACACGGGCAGTTTCTCACGGCTTCCACAAGCTTTCTGTCATTCATATTTTAACTACAAAATTTTGAATAAATAATTTTAATCAAAACAATAAACCGAAAATAAAAGTAAAACATAAAAATTTAGTTAAAACTTACCAAACAACGTAGCAAATGAAAGAAACAAAAGCACAAAAACAACAAATGTATTTAATCAGCTAGCAGCTATTTAAGGTCATGACAAAAAACAAAAATTCTATTGGTACCTATGGAGTTATGGTTATATGGCAATGTCATTATGGCAAGTTAGCTATAATCAAATACAGTGTTGCTCATAAGGTTGTTTCAAACAGCTGTTTTGTATGGTTATGGTTATGTCACCTGTAATTTCCTCTTAAGTCACCAATTTTGTAAATAAAATAAACCTCTAAAGAATCAAATAACTCACCAAAACGAAAAGGAAATATTGCAGAAAAATTTGGGACACAAATTTTGTTTGAAATTATATAAATTCCCTATATATGTATTGTATGTACATATATCACGAATTCCATGAACGTACCGTTGCAGCGGGCGAATAATTGTAGTTGTGATATATTGATAAAATTTTGTTATTGACACAGATTTGTCATTTTTTTTCAATTTAATACTCTTTTCAAAATGTGTTTGTCCGAGCTAATTTCAGAAACTACTGAATTGTTTTTAATGAAATTTAGCACAGATATGTAACTTTGTCCAACTTCAAATATGAGCTATATTAATTTTAAAAATTCCCATTGTGCTATGCACGCCCATGCAAAAAAATATATGTATTTATTAGCTTAGTAGTATATCTCAAAAACGGTAACAGTGAGATTCTCTGAATTTGATGCAATATACATAAAATTTTTTTGAATTTAAAAAAGGCATATTGCTAGAATTTTGTATAAAAATCAGTTTATTAAATCAAAAATATTTTTTATGAATGTGGAAGAAAGTTTTAAAATTTGGTATGAATGACTTAGTAGTCGGTACAAATCATCAGTTGAATAGTATTGGACAAGTGGGCATGGTTCCTCCCATAAAAACTCATGATTCACACACATCAAGTTTGACTCGTCAAGTTTTAAGTATTTGGTCGAAAGGGGAAAAGAAAATGCAAAGGGTTACAGACTTGACAGTACTCGTCAAGTTTGTTTCTTTCTCTCTTCTTTTTTGTTGCTTTCGCTCTCCTTTTCATAACCGTAGTATTGTAAAACAAGCAAAACTTGACGGCATAATGTTTTCGTGTATGAACGTAAATGAAGGTTCAAAAGAAAATTTAACAAAAACTGATCAGGTAAACTTGATGTGTGTGAATTAAAAGTAAATAATAATTTTTGTATATTTTGAGAACGGTTAAAGCTAAAACTTAAGAAACGTGGTTCTGAATAATGTAATAATTAGAAAAATATATTATAATGATAAAAATGCAAAATAAATTGCATTTTGCAATAATTGATTTAAATTCAACTTATATTAAACTAGTTTAATACGTATTTTTAGGTTATGTTATATTTCACAAAACATGGTTACAGAAAATTTGACTTTCGACGAACAGATAACAACATGTACATAAGTACATATATCTTGATTAAACCTGAAGTCAAAAAATTTGTTTATTTCAAAGCAAATCGCAAGGCATATTCACTATCAGGCAAATTAGATCATTTGAAATGTAAAAAAGTCGTCATTAGGCAAATTCAACAATGCGTTTAAATGTTCAATTCGGTTAAATAAAATATTGTGTCTGTGATTAAAATTATACAAAATTGTGAATAATGGAAGCTCATCGCATCCAGGATTGAAAATTTTGATTCTGCAATCTTCAGAAAGATTTGTTTGCCTCACAATCAGCGTCGAATGTGTGAAATGATAAATAAATCTTATGGGTCGAGGCCTCAAGCACCGTGACCAGCTGATCTACGGTGCAGGTGACCAAAATTAAAGAACATCTGCTGTCATTGTATCCGTACACAAATGAAAGATGAATAGGCGCCAAAAGAGAGTATGAATGTTTTTAAATAGTTGTTTGTTTTCTTAATTTTTGAATTGTAAAAATCTATAGAATGCTACCCGTAGAGACGAATATACTCCAAATCCTGTATTAACGTTTTCTTTTCTGACAAAAATGTTACATACATATATGCTACATTTCGTTACTATTTCTGTTCCATTTTAAAAAAATGTAACATTAAAAAAAGCTATTTCTAAATATGTTGCACAAATAACTGGCAAAATATGCAACATATTTGACCCTCTACTCTCATGTCAGGCTAATATACTAACCTCTTTTACCAAAGCCTTATTTTACCAGAAGATAGCGTCGATTTTTTGGCCAATTTCGAGAACTCCAATTTTCTCGGAAACGGCTCTAACGTTTTTGAGTACGGTACCTTCATTTTGAACATATGAAAATCCCCACAATGTTCCCGTAAAAATTTTCCCGGTTTTTAAATTCCTATTTTCGACGTTATCTTGGCTTGTTTTGCCTTTTCTCTTCTTTCGTGTTTTTTGTATATTTGTCCTCTCCAACAGTAGCTAATTTAAAAACCTGATTTTTTCAGACCTCTAACTGACACTTCTGTGTGTTCTGTGGCACGTTTGAAGAAATAATAAAAGATTACAAGAAATTAAATAAGTAACACAGTAGAATGACTCAGATGTCCGATGAACAATTTCGAATATTAATCGAAACTATACGTTCATTAGCACCGCAAGATCATGTCGATTCAGAGTACAAAAAATCAAAAGGAAGTTTTGCCAACTGTCCAACCCGATTTTGGGGTCAGACCTCTAACTGACACTTCTGTGTGTTCTGTGGCACGTTTGAAGAAATAATAAAAGATTACAAGAAATTAAATAAGTAACACAGTAGAATGACTCAGATGTCCGATGAACAATTTCGAATATTAATCGAAACTATACGTTCATTAGCACCGCAAGATCATGTCGATTCAGAGTACAAAAAATCAAAAGGAAGTTTTGCCAACTGTCCAACCCGATTTTGGGGTCAGAGAGATCATGATGCAGTAGAAGTTTTTCTGGACGCCGTAGAAACATACAAAGAAGTAGAACAAATTTCCGACAAAGATGCTTTAAGGGGAATGTCATTGTTGTTCAGCGGTTTAGCTAGCACCTGGTGGAAGGGTGTTCGACGAGAAGCAAACACTTGGGAAGATGCTGTGCGATTATTGCGAGAACATTTTTCGCCCACTAAACCATCATATCAAATATATTTGGAAATATTTGAAACGAAACAAGGTCAAATGGAACCCATAGATCAATTTATCTGCAACAAACGTGCACTGTTGGCCAAACTACCAGAAGGACGACACGACGAACAATGTGAATTAGATTTTATTTATGGTTTGTTAAATGTACCGTACAGGCAGCACGTACCAAGACATGAAATCAAATCAATTCGGGATTTACTGGAAAAAGGGCGAAATTTGCAGAAACACTAGCCTCTAAAAATTGGTTAATTTTAATACCTATGTATATAGATTTAATTCATAAATGTAAATATTTGTATAGAGTTAAGAATTAGCGTCATTCACGTGCATATACGAGTATTTAAATTATTATTTAAATTACTAATCAACAAAAGTATCTGTGAATATAATAATATAAGCCTTCGATATGCAGCATGCTATTAGTACCATAATTGATGTTGTTTTCTCTTATGTGTACGCAACCACATTTCATTATGAAAGACTCGCTGTTCATCATTGATTTAACTTCGGAAAAGCTATTTCCCACCCGTATTCCCTGAATGCCTTAACAAAATTTGAACATTTGCCCGTGCTCTCCGAAAATTGTTCTATGTGGTAAAATGTGGTACAAAAATATTTGGAAGAGAAAATGTTTTCTTTTATATTTTTCCTCCAATTTTTTAGCCGCTTTTATATAAAAAAAATACTTTATGAGAATACCATAAAGTATGTACTAATACATTCATTCGGGAAAAAGCACAATTTCAAAATTAGGATCATATATGTACATATGTATAAATAAAATAAATTTGCCCGAGTTCGGGCAATTGCACCTAGAACAGACTTAATGTACAATTACAAATCTACACACATGCATACATCCATAAAAATACAATAATTTGGCTTCTACATGTTAATTAAAGAAACCCCAAATAATCTCTAACTAAATCATGAAATAAAATTAACTATTATTTGTTCATTGCATTTTTGGGAAACTTAATTATACTTTATTATTTACTTATAAACCAGCTGATTGCTTGTTCTTCTCGCCCGAAGAAAAAGTACGGGCGGTTTCGTGCGTGAAGAACAAGAATATTACTCTCTCAAAACGTCTCATTACCCAATTTTTGTGTAAGAAAACGCTTTCTGGTAAGATTGGGCGCCCAATTTAGAGTACAAAAACAACTGATGCAACTATTGCAAAGAAATTTTTTTACTTATGAACAAAATGTGTGTGTAAGATTTTTAATTTTCAAAATCATTTGATTTTAAATACAAAGTTTGTTCTCACCAAAAACAGAATTTTTAAACAAGTTTTTGACGTTTGAAGCACAAACGTAAACACACAAAAAATTCCCACTTATTTTAAGAACCCCACCTAGTTTGATACACCCTGCCATACACATTATTACAATATATATATTAACAAAAAAAATTTTATTTTTCTGAGATGCAGAAGGCGCAAAATCATATCCACCATGCAGTACCAGCTGATGAACGTAACGTAGAAATAAAGGCACGTATTGGTTCCAATGAGGAGTTCCGAAAACGTGTGGCAATTGCTAAATCACTAACCAATTCGGATGGGGAATTAATAAAACAACATGACGTTTTCTTTAATTCATCAAGTGGTCGCTTTAAATTGCGTTACTTACAGCCGCCAACACGCTCTCAGCTGGTATACTACGAACGTCCTAATGTAGCTGGTCCAAAACTATCAAAATTCAATATAATTGAAATATATGAACCCGAGGTAATGGAAAAAATTTTAACGCAAACAAATGGAGTTCGAGGAGTTCTGACTAAGGAACGTTATTTATTTATGTATGAACGAACACGCATACACTTGGATAAAGTAAAGGATTTGGGTAACTTTATTGAGTTTGAAGTGTGTATATTGCCAGAACAAAGTATTGAAGATGGTCAATCGATTGCTGATAAATTAATGAAAACTTTTGGTATTAAAGCTGAAGATTTAATGACGGGAGCCTATTTTGACGAATTGCAAAAGTGACATTTTATTTACCTTTTCCATAAATTAGAAAATAATTTCGTCAATAAATGTTTCTGTTAAACTGTTGTAATTTAAAATTGTTTTGGTTTTCTGTTTTTAGCACCAAAAGTCACTAGTTTTGTGAAGCCTGGACGTAAATTTTGGTTTATTTCCAATCTTCCACTACGTAAATTTCATGAACAAAATTACACATATATGGGTATTTTCACAGTTACGTTTCAAGTAGATAAAACAAGAGGCACTTTAGTAAAAGAAAAGAATATAATCGAACTTCCAGGTTTTATGATATAAACCAAAGATTATAACATATAAAGCATGATGCCGTTACTAAGGTGGCAGCACTAGAGCTTTTACAGGCGTTCTTGTGTTTGTGATTTGCAACATAAAATGCCAGAAAAAATTTTCACTCGCAATATTTAAACACAAATAATATATGAATGTATATTTTTTAAACAAATGTATTTGTATAGAATTTTGACATTTTATGTCGCAAATTTAAGCAGAGAAAACAATACGTGACGTAATGATGCCACCTGGTTTAATTAATTCTTGATATAAACAATTAAATAGGGTGATGTAACGTGACAAAAATAGAAGTGTTCAGGTATGTGATGGAAATCGACAGTAGTGTGATGAATTTCGATCGATTTCATACTCCATATTTGTTTCGTTTCCACATATCTTCTCTAAATGCAACTGTATAAAATCTAATAATACAACTGTAAAATATGTAAACATATGTGTATGTGAGTGATGTTTGTAAAATATTTAAACAAAATAACAAAATAAAATTTGTATGAACATATTTTATCATTTTTATTTATAAAATGCCTTTTTTTGCTGCGGTTTCGCTAATTCTCTTGGAAGAAAATAATAGGATGAGTAGCGAAAATATTCTAAGAAAACGTTTAAGAGATAAATCGGATCCCTTAAATTTGGCAAATGAAATGTGGGTATTTAAATTTCACTTCTATATTAACTAGCATTTATTTAAATAGATTTGTTGAATATTTTCGTTTAAATAAGGACGGATTTGTAATCATTTTTTATTTACTTTTTTACTTTTTTTTTGTATATTTCCTTACATTTTGTTCAAGTAGAATTAAATGATTTGAAAACAAATTTAAACTGGCATTATCGAAATGCGTCACATGTTAAAAACGTCTTTTTTTTAAATGAAACAAGATGGAAAATGAATTCGTCAGAACAAATCGTCACATACAAATTCATCACACTATTTGTCGATTTCAAAACGTTTTAACGCCGAAAACGATTTTCATCACATACCTGGTTATTTCGTTATTCAACGAAACACAAAATTGTGAATTTCGCCACTTTCTTCAGAAATGATTTTATACAGTAAACCCCGGTTAATTACTCCATTCAAATTGTTACGATTTGTTAGTAATTTTCCTGGAAAGTTATTAAAGCGGGTTTGTTTAATTATGTCATATAGGTAATAAAGAGAATACGCTTAAATACTCTTAAGAGAGCTTTTATCCGAATACATTGCAGTATGTATGTATGTACATACATATATAATAAAACGTAAGTATTTTTTAACTAAAATATTTTATTGAATAAGAAAAAGAATTCATATCAAAAACTAAATAGGCACAAAAGGGAAACAAAACAGGAATATATGTGTGTATGTACATATATATTATACATACAAATAAATTTGCTAACAGAGTTTCGCAAATAAACGAGGAGATTTTAGAGGAAATTTAATTTTGGGGTATAATGTTTTTGGGTAATTACCCTGAATAGGTAATTAAAAGAAACTCAATTAAGCGTTGACTTCTGTATGAAAATGAGTGTATAAAACCGGGTATTTTATAATTAGGGGCTATTAAGCGATGGGTAATTACCCGGGGTATACTGTAAAAAAAAATTTTACCAAAGTTTCGGTTTCAACAATTTTTTCTTCTTTTATTAAATAATGGTGAGATACATTTCCAATTTTTTTTTTCTCTTTAAAGTTACTCCATGTATATTTCGATAACATTTCTAATTTTATAAAAAACAATATTTTTCTGAAGCGGGACAAAGAAACAAATATGTATAGGTAATTAATAATGATTCTTTACCAGAACTAAGATGCAAGTGACAAATAAAAAAGGTAGTGTTGCCAAGATAATATTAAAAAAATCGAAATCCTTCCAAATGTCATTGATCCGAATAATATTCAACAAATTTATGACGAATGGAGAGAATTGGGTGAAAAAACATTGAAAAATTTTAAGATATCGTTTTGTATGCAAATCGCTTTAATTGCTTCTGAAGCTTTTATTAGTTTATGCAATTGCCATATTTTTTCTTTACTGTTTCTTTTAAGCACATGTCAAAATTTGTTACGTTATCGTTCATGTTCACATCATCTTGATATTTTAAACATCTGCATAATTCTTGGTTAAAGTTTCCATAGTCATATTTCAGAAATTCAGCACGTTCAAATTTATCTGCCTTAACATATTATATAAATATTTATCATTTTGTTATCGGATATTTTGTTACTCTTACAATTCTCAGTTATTATTATATTATTATTATTTGTTATTACATAATCAATTATTGTGCTAGAAAATTTTGTTACTCTTGTATAATCTTTAAATATTTTTTTAAGGTTATTATCACATATTATTGTTTTAATTTTATTTTTATAGGTTGATTCTTTACACCAGTCTATGTTGAAATCTCCAGTTATTATAATATCACAGTTATTACTATCACAGATGTCTTCCACCATTTCTTCAAAAGCGTTAGAGAAATCAACTTCGTTACAACAAGGAGATCTGTATATTTAACAATTATTATTCTTAATTTATCACAGCTTGCTCTGCATACTAAAAACCAATATTTCATATCCTCTACCTTGTCGATTAATTTAATTACTTTCATTTATTTTTTATAGTATATTTTAACTCCAGTTCTGGTTGATGAAGAATGAGACATTATGCTGACATAATTCTGCAAAAATAATTTATTTTCATCTATATCCTTTGTTGTATGCGTTTCCGATAATATGAAAAGATCCGGATTTTCATTTCCAGCTACAACTTCAATTTGGGTGAAATTATTAACAAGTCCCTGAACATTTGTATATAACGCATGAAACTTTTATGATTGTTATGATGAAGTGAGAAAACATAGGCTAATATAAACCCGACACATAAATAATATAACAGAGGATTTGACTATAACAGAGTCGCCACTCGGACAAAATTGAGGAAGTGATAACAAATTAACTTTTTCATAGTGCTATTTCTTTTTTTTTTGTCAAATTGCCAAATTCGGTGTGAAAATTTATAATAATAATTTAATTGAAAAGTTAATTTAATTGAAATATAATTTTCTATATATAATTATATAAAAAATATAACAATTAATAATAATCGTGTTGGACTGTGTGCGTGTGTTTTTATAAGCATAAGTGGAAAAAAAAAGGATTTAGTTTTTTTTTAGATTTTAGTTTAGAAATGCTTAACATTTTATATTTATAATATATATTGTTCTAATTGACAGGATTGGAAGCTGCGTAATGGGATGCACTTTTGAGTACTCTGTTTAGACCTCTGTGTGAGAAAATACGTCTTTTCACAGCAATTGCCTATGCTAAACTGTTAAAGAACTATGAGCACTATTAAGAAAGACTGGCTTTTTGTTGAAAATTGGTTACGATTTTTTATTCATTACAAAAATTAAAGTTTTAATTCTGCAAAAAATAAAAATAAAAAAATTTATATAAACTTCACTCTTGGTGAAGACAAAGAATTTGACATTAAATTTTTGAGATATGGAAAATTAACAAACAATGCCAAGAGAATTTCAATTATTTATGTTGCCGCATTTTACGTTCTTGCCAAGTGACAAACTTAGTATTTGCTGATTGTAATAAACGGTTCAGGTGTTGTGTCAACGTGCCACCCAAAGGTGAAAGTTTTTGTAAACAGCGGTCCTTTAAGTAATATAAATTAAAAAAAGTTTTAAAAGCTAAGGAAAAAGTACCAACTTCAAAGGGTTGTAGTTTGGCCATTTTGAAGCGTTGCAAAGCTTCGTGCATTTTAAAAGCTTTAGTTTCCAATTCCTGCGTAGTGGGTGGAAAGCAGTGCCAGAAATGTTTCAGTAATTCGGACAAAGCCAAGTATAAATTGCGCAAGTCTTTTTCAAAATCGGGAGGAACGAGTTCTGTGCCGTTGAAAATAAAAACTAAATTTTCATTCAAAACACATCAAAAATTTTTAAAGACTTACGTCCCACAGATTGTTCCTGGAAACCCCTCATAAGAGCTCCACCTGGACTTAGCTCACCCAATGCATTTACAGCCGCCGTTGAGCTTACCAACACTTTATGAGGTACACGTTGATTCCAACTTTCTGTTGACCTCAGTAACTGATACTGTACTTCTTCCATTCGTCTGGGATCCTCATGCATTTCATAACAACTGGTTGGCATGGGTCCATGCAAGTAACGTTCAACTTTTGACAAATTAATTTGTTGCGGTTTTCTTTTTTCCTCCTGGCTTAACTTATCGCAAGGATCGCCTTGAGTTTCTCCTAAGTCTTCATAATGTATCTTCTCTATTATTCTTAAACGTTTGGTAGGATTTTCAGTGTTAATCGTTGCAGAAGTGCCCCCATTATGTGTAACTTCTTTATGTTTAGTTTTATCCACAGAACCATTTTCAGTTTTAGAATATTTTGAGTGATTATTCAAAGGCCCTGTGGCAGCACTTGAGGAATTTACATCAGCACAGGTTTTTAAAACCATTATCGAGTGCTGATTAAAACGTTTTATCATATTTTGATGAACAATATTACCACTATTAACACTATTACGGTCACCGGATACACTGCAAAAGCCCTCTTCTAACGGAACATCCTCGAATTGTTTCAAATCAAGAAAAGGATCACCAGAGCCCTGTTGTACAGCAACTTTCAATATCTGGTCATCTATTTTACCGCATTCAGCGAATATATCTTTTGTACCCGCCGTTATACGATCACGATGAAAATAGTGAGACTGGAAGAATTTCGTCCAAAATTCGGCTTCAGTCATTTTAGCTGGAACATTTTCTTGATGTTTACGCTTAACGGCGGGATATGTTTTAAAAATACAATGTATAATATCATCAGTGAGATTATACTTTAAGCCATTACAGCCATCAGTCTGAGGTTTTATATCGGCTAAGAAGGCACCAGAAACACCTGACAAAACAAAATTAAATTAAAATATATTGTTAGTAATTTTTATTTATTTATTTATATTTGCAGCTACATTCAAATAACAGCTGAGCACTGCAAAATAATACATAAAATACATACGTTATAAAGAGTTGTGAATATAAACATTAGAATTTAATTAGATATAATCATCTCTTAGATATATTAACGTTATCCGATAAATCAAGGAGGTGATAACATTTTTTAATGTCCGAACACAATCTACGAAATGGCTCAAAATTCAGGAAATTTGTTCTATGTAACCACCGACACAGACACACTAATGCACTTGAAAAAAATGCGAAATGTTTTTTTTGCTTAGTCTGAAACTGGGCTCGATTCCCGACCTTTTTGGTTCTGTAGTCAACGTACAGACTGCTTCAGCCATCGCCACTCTCAATAGAAATAAGAGAAGAATACGATGTTGGATACAATATTTAAGCTTTTCAATGTACAAATGTCAAAAGTTGGCAAAATTTCTTTGCAACAGAATAGTAGACGATTTTAGAAGTATCCTTGTTATAGTTACACATTTGCTCTCGTACTATTTAAATAGAACGTACACAAACATGGACAGACTATTAATAATCAATCATCATTTGCTCTGATAAAGCTATCGTGTTATTTTATTTATTTTTTTTATATTGGACCAGCACTCAGGAGATGAGTCTTACATATGCGATGCATTGTGTTAAAATAGGGGAAATAGACAGTTGTAGAGATTACAGATGGTGAAGAGATATACAAGAGGAAACCTTCATTATTTTTACAAATCCGCTTTTTGCACGTTTCTTGTTTTATAGCAGTGTTGCAGCGCCTCTGGTGTCAAGGAGACGCTTTAAATTTTTGAAACCGTGTTTTTTTCATAATTTGAATGCGCAAGGTTATGCCTGCAAATAGATTAAAAATTAGATTGATTTTAAGAGCAACGAAAGAATGGCAGCCATTCTTATTACTTATTAAACTTCGCCGATGCTACTAGACAATACCGACGAAGTATGGTGATGTAAGGTTACCTTTTTTTTTCTTAGACCGGCACTAAGGCACTAGGTGTCATACACATGCGATGCATTGTGCTGGAACTGTGGATTAGTAACAGCTGAAGCCTGCATTGTTCAGTGACTTGTGACTATGCCTTAGCCACTGCAACATTCCGACAACAACTGACACAAAGGCGCACAAATAAACATCAGAAGAAAAGCCAAATGTTTTTTTATGACTCAGTCCGATACTGGGGTCGAACCCAGAACTTTTGGTTTAGTAGTTAATAAAGCTGATAGTCGTACAGTTTAATTTCTCAAGCAATACAGTTATAAATTTACTTTCTGTACTGTTGATTACGGTTAATTACCTCGGAAAAATTTGATTCGTGGGAGTTATGCAAGAAAAGAATTTAAGCGTGTTTATTTATTTCAAGTATTTTTTGCAAATAAATTTGCAAAATATATCTGCCCAGATATGACGGAGCGACTAGACCATATGCCCTATATGTTATTAACAATATTATAAAAATTACTTATGTGACTAACTGCAAACGACATATGCCTTCACATAGGAAGTAGCAACATGGTTAGATGATGCATTTAATTGTGTCAGATCATTCAACCAGTGCGAGTGAGACGCAAAACAGGCCTGACCGCACTTAAGGAATAATTACAATGACGCGTTGCTGTCATTGGCTTTACGACTGCGTGTTTATTTATTTCAACGAAAGTTTAATACCATCCTCAAAGTCCAATATTCATCGTAATTATCATTATAAAATTTTGCCGTTGATTCAAAAATCAAATTACACATATTCGCTGTTGGTTTTCATTCATTCGGTTGTTGTTATGTTGTTATGTCTTATTATTGCAATCATTTCGGGTGTTTGCTCGTTTGGCTCTCTGATTATTTAAATAAAGAATAAAAAAGAAAAGCAAAAGCTTTCGTTCGCATCAACGACAAATATTTCGATGTTGAACATAATCCGATAAGCAAAAAATGATCACCTATGAACGCGCGTGCATGTAGTGATGATGATAAAGAAGTAACATATGAACAGTGTGACCAGATTCTAAAATAACATAAATCTAAATCACGTTTGCAAATGGGCTACAAAGAACTAAAAAATTTATTAGAAGATAGAAAAAAAGAGCCAAATTCAGCCCTCACGTGAAACTAAATAACAAAGCAAATTAAAAGAAATTTATGGATGATCCCATTCAGCAATCCAATATGAAAAAACGTAAATTATTAAAATTAAAAATAGAGAAGCATTTGAGTGGTATATAAGCATGCCAAATTGAAAGAGCAGAAAGATTTTGTAAAAGTTTTAGCCAGAAAACGTTATTTGGTTGAGATAACATTCTTAACGAAAAATGCAATAGGTTCAACCAACGTGCAATCCTTACCGCAAAGGATTTCTCAAAAAAACAAAGAAAAAATTGTTGCGGATTTATAGTCAATCGTGAATGAATCGAATAGAAGTAAATACTTGACACTTTTAATAACCTTTAAAAATAAAACCAGATTAAGATATTCAATAAAATTGTCGAAAGTGCAACCAAGAAAATCATGAACAAAACTTGATATACATATCCTCACGACGACGAACGTTATAAATAAATCTAACAACAGTATTTATAAATCGGCGAAGAATACCTAAACACATAAAATACTACGCAAGACTGCGAAAACTTTACAGTTCACCAAATTAATATTATGTGTAAGACAATTTGTGGTCCAATATAATACCCAAGCACTTTAGTTCATCATCAAAGTCTATACGTGTCCACCTTATAAAAACTGCTGGATTCACGAAAAATCCAAACAGCCTCTGTTTTCGAGCGGGTAATAGACAGAAACATCAGTGAACTCCACTCATAAACATGATCGAAGCATTCGTTAATATTATTGGCCAATATGTCTAAAGAATTACAAGAGTATTTGAATAATAAGAAAACATCATGCGCAAATAAGAAAGTTTCGTAAATTGCAACACTAACACAACTTGATAGACTATTAACATACTACAATAAAAGCGGGATCAATACTAAACCCTGAGGGTCACCAGATGTCAGAAGACATGTGTTCGAAGTGATCCCATTCGACCAAATAAATATGTCATTATAAGTTATTAATATTATTATTATGATAAATTATTGTCACTTAAATTTGTATGACCTTTTTTCCTTTCCCTTTATAGAAGGAATAACACTTTTCGCTGCCTTTAATTGAAATTCAATATATATCGCGTGAAGCAATGGCTTTATTAAGATATTTGCTTAGTGAGCAGGTAATTTGCCTTTCCGAACTAACCGCTAATATCGTAAAAGGTTACATTTCCGGTATATTTTTCATTAGGATCAGAGACTTATCTAAGCCTTCTTCAATATTTCAGCACTTCAAAACTTACATTCCGTATAATTAACGTCCAAAATTTGAAACGATAAAAACTAAGGTAGATTGTTTTTCATTGCGTTCATCGATATCCAATTCTATTTTTGTAAAAAGGCCTACCTGGACCACCCTAATCTTCCCATACAAATAGATGCAAAGATTGAAATCTATAAGACGCATTTTTATAATTTACATAATCAAGAAAATTCTATTCCTACCTATATTTTGTTTTTTTTGAACTTTCTTCAGCGCATGTTCCTTGGCATGTCTATTCCAAAATTCATCACTGGTTAGAACTTGAGATGTTACCAAATCCTTATACAATTGAAACAGATGAGGATTTTCGGATAATATACGATTTTTTTCTTCCAGTTCTTTGTCAACTTTTCGTTTAAAATTTGGCAGCAGTTGTTGTAACAATTCCTTGACCTTATCACGATCGGTCAACATAGCCTGTTGACCATTACGATTGACGAAATGGAATGTAGATGTGTTACTATCATGTAAAACAACTTGTAATTGAACTTTAGGTTTACCTTCAGGTGAAATTTTTTGTGCTAAAACAACAAAACAATTAAATAGGAATTGTTATTAAAATTGCAATATTTACTCTTTATGTCGGCAAATCTATGAGATACCGCAACAGTATCACGATTTTCCGCCATCCAGGCTAAACGTTCGTTCATTACGTATAAAGTACCATCTCCTTTTTTATAACGCACTTCACTCATTTGCAGCAGGACATCCTCGCTACTAGTAGTCATTATGGATTCCTTGGTCTGGATTACCGGCTGTCTCCAAAACTGCAAGTACTCACTCACTTTCTCGTTCCAATTAGAAGAGGCGATAGTTACAGTCTAACAAAACGTGCTAACAGTTCACTATACGTTGAAATAATGTTTTAATATGCAGATTAAGATTTTGATTACAATTTGGTGACAATATTTTATAATTATTAAAAAACAATAATCATTGCTTCATTTTTTGTCCCAGACTATTTTTTTTTGCAATTTCTGATAGTTCCCTAAATAAAAGGTGCTAATGTCAAAATTTTGTTTTGTTTACCTGATACTACACTCATTCGGAATTGATGACACTAGATATAATTAAATTTCATAATGTCATCAGCGTTACCATTTTTCAAGTTTTTCCTTATTTTTCAAGATTTTTTATTTGCCGAAATGTTTTCAAGTTTTTAGCTTCAAAAATAAATTTTTTTGAAATTCATGCAAATTTTCAAGTTTTGTTTATTAATTTTGAATTTACAGTATATATGACATTGCCATGTAATGTAAACGATCTTATAATTTTTCACTCCTTATTACTCTTACAGTATTAAATGCGTCTATTCCCTATTTAATACAACTGTGCCGTATTAATATATTATATTTTTTATGCCCGTGTTTTATTTTTCTAAAAAGTTTTCTATTTCAAAAAAGCATGGATAAATATATAAAGAGAACTGGTAAGGATAATGGAATATTTTTAGTTTTTGAGGTTGTTAGTTTTAAGCAGCAATGCAAGTGGAGAAAATAGCTAGAAAGTGCTACAAAGAAATCGGAGGCTTCAACGGAAGCTAAAAAAAATGGGGATCTGCGCAAAATCGTGGGAAGAATTGTTGTTGTTCATCTTTTTTTCTTTGTTTTCTTTATCGTATTTTGAATAAAAATGAATTCAAAATATATATTTTTGTGATTTTTTCATTATTTGGTCACTTTTGTGAAAAAATGTTTTTGTTGAAAAATTAAGTTTATTTTTTTTTATTTAAAAAGTTTTTCTTAAAAACTATATGGTAACGCTGAATGCCATGCTTAAGGGTGCTTTAGACCATAAGATCTGTCGTACGACATGTCAAATTTTTGTGTAGAAGAGCACAAGTCGGATCGCCTAAACGTAATATGTAATGAAACCATAAGATTTTGAGAGAAAATACGGATGAAAATTTGACAGTCGTATGGCTCTCTTCATTTTTTAAAATTTTTCATTAACCAACACACACCATTAGATCAGGGATTCATTTTTATGTAAACAAATGTGAGAAAACTAGGGAGGGAAAACTGGTTTCATAAATTTATACCAATTATAAAATCAAAATGTACATTTTAGACCACGACAGCACAATTTTATAAAAATATACGTATATTTTCTAAAAGTACACTAAAAATTTTGACCACGAAATAACATATTCGAGAGTTATAAAAATATTTTTCAAAGTTATTAAAAAAAAAATTCAATTGCACAAGAACTCCATCCCTGGGGAAACAAGCAAACAGCTGTAGTTAAATTAAATGAGAATGTTTTCATCTTACTTGATTTTATCCATACCAATGGTGTAAAATCCAGAAAACAACCATTCGATTTTTACTCTTTTTTTTTTAAATACGGATGCAATTTCATTTTATTTTCTCGCTCATTTTACGTACGACAAATCTTATGGTCTAAAGCACCCTTTAATGACAATGTGCGACAAATTTTAATTTTTTTTTTGGAAGCAAAGCAACTATACAATTTTTAATGTAGCATTAAACAATCTTACCGCATATTTGGCATTTTAATTCATCATCTTTTGTACTTTTTGAAGGACTTAACGTTTCTTAAGGAAGCTTATTTTAAATAATTTTTAAAAATTTATACTTTATGTCCCCTGAACAAAAATATGAAGAAGAACTCCTTTGAAAAAGTTATCATTCAAAGTTTGCACAAAAAAAAATTTTTAAATTATATGTATGTATGTATGTTGTAGGCTTAAGACAACTATATAAGAAAAAACATGAAATTTATTCTTCATGTAAATTGAGTCTATAATTTGATCTCGTAATACTACAACCTTCACAAAATTTCACATTTTTGGAAAAGTACTTTGTAAAGGTACTATTTGAAAAATGTCCTTTTTATAAAAATAAAGTATCTGCAGTTAACTCTTTCTCTTTTATTAAATTTATAACAATTTTCTCTCTAAATTTATTTTCTTTCACCAAGGAACAAAACTTAAAGACGCCAGTCTAATATTTGTTAATTTCAATCTTCTTCTCATGCAGCAATAGTCCTTAAAAAACGTTCAGAATCTCCATTTATAGTTTTTAAAGAAAATAGACTATGTCATGTAGTCATGATGTATGAGGATGTTGCCAGTATTTCTGTATAATGTTTGGTCATTGCGACTTTCGTTCAAGGCAAAAAAACAATTATTCCGGTTACACATATCGAGATCGTCGTGTAAAACAAATTTTGATTCATAAATCCTGTTTCTTTAAATGTTGATTGATTTTAATTATTAAATTAATATTTCTCTTTTTTATTTAAAAATTTTGAACGTTAACTGCATATTTGTGGTGAATAATTTGACAATATTTGTCAAAGCGACCTCTAACAGTAAAAAGTATTAGCTTTAAATGGTTGTATTATAATATACTTTTGTCGAAGTAAATCCAATATCCTCGATAGTATAGTGGTTAGTATCCCCGCCTGTCACGCGGGAGACCGGGGTTCAATTCCCCGTCGGGGAGAGAATTAATTTTTTTTTATTTTTATGAATTTATGTGTTTTGTTTTACTTAAATTTCGAAAACGTAAATTTAAAATAAAAAATGAATACCGTGAAAAATATAATCAGAGACACAAAACTCCGTACAGTTTACTTGTTTGGAGTGTATATAATTGTACAGAAGTTATTCCAATAACATGTACTAAATTTTTTTCTGCCTTAAAAATTTAACGCAATTAATAGCCAAACTCTAATAGACTTTTTACTCCGACACGTATTTCAGTGAAAAGTTTATAGCCTTTTTTTAGAGGAACAGATGAAAGATGTTCATAATTATTTTTTTTGTACATATAAATAAAAATAAAAACATAAAATTTAATCGAATTACAGTTATTACATATTAATCAAAATTTCCTGTCGTGTTCAAGTTCACAGCTAATTTATCACAATATTGTGAAGAAATTACTTTTTTGATTAGAATAAAGGAAAAAAAACAGTTAATCTCTAACATTAGTTGAGTATAATACGTATTTTCTATGCCACTATGCATGTCATCAGTACTCTTTGTGTCAATATTCTAATCAAAAGAGTAATTTCTTCACAATATTGTGATAAATTAGCTGTGAACTTGAACACGACAGGAAATTTTCATTAATATGTAAAAACATATCATTAATAAAATGAATTTAAATAAATCAACATTAATTGGGGCAACTGACAATCTTGTGTATTTCATATAGCAAATTTTTGCAATTGTAAAAATATTCTATCAATTGTGAGCAGCTTTTTTTAGTTTCGTTTGCAACACTTGCGTAAAACATTGGAATTTGCAAAGAACTTCTTACGATTTGTTTTACCTTTATTTCCGGAGCTTTCTGTAGAGTTTAAAATTTCCGTTATATTCCCTTCGATTAATTTTTTGTTGAGCTTTTCTCTTTTTATACATTTTATTTTTCATACCTTAATTATTTTTTGTGTTTTTATTGTTAGCAAATAAATATTACAAACATTGTGAACATTGTGAGTTGGGCTATAGTTTATATTTCCTATACGTTAGCAACACGTATATCTTGTTCACACGTCAATATGAACGAACCAGTTGTTTCGCTCTGTTAACCACGATTGCCAACCATGGTGTTCACACGGCTGTGCTTGAAAATATGTCTAATAAAAAACTAAGAAAAGTCAGATATTTTAGAGCTTTTACGGAAACCTCAAAGAAAAGGCTGCATTACAAATGCTCAAGCAAAAACAACGTCACCAAGAAATCACCGACATTTTTGTTTAGCTCGCCCAATGAATATCCACCCATTAAAATCATTTTTAATATGTTATATAAAACCTTTGAATGAAATAATTTTGACACACCCTTTTGTTGTCTTAAAAAATTATTTATTTGCCTTTGTATCAAAGAATGTTTTTTTGTTCTTTCTCTTTCTCAATAAAAACTAATTAAACAAATTTATAATTATCGTAATTTAAATTCAGCGAACCTATATTTTTGATGAATTTAATAACATAATTTATAAATTAGTATCTTAGAAACTCTTTTGCAAACCATTAGCTATATATGTAGTATATTAAAATATGGCAGGAACTTACAAAAAGTAGAATCAAAACATATGTATTTCATAGGTGAAAAATAACGTACATACTTTATTTTAAGTTAAATAAAAGAGAATAAAATATGTTATAGAAAAAATGCAATCTAGAACGGGAACACCATCGGTAAAAATTAGTTCACGTTTCTGCGAGTGCACTGTATATATATTTGTTATTTTTGTAAATAATTTATTTATTTTATGGTACACACTTATTTTTTGTTTATTTAATTTCCATTTTGTTTTTTTTTAGTTAGTTCAGATAAGCCAGCGATAATTTGTTAAGAAAATTAGATATAATACTAATTTCTTAGTAGTTCGTACTTGGTCATTTAATATCAAAACAAGACCAATTTCAGTTTTTTTATTGTTGTTTTCAATATAAATGGCCGAACACGAGTATTTTCACTCGTCCACTAGGAACAGGCAGTTAAATTACAATTAAACTGAGCAGTTGTTTAAATGAATTAATCGGCAGAGTTGAATTTTTTTTTTGACAATACAAACTCTACGAAGCTCTTATGGTGATTTACTTTCTGAGCAAAAATTTTGTCCTTTCGATGGATAACATTTTCTACAGTTTGCCCATACCTTTAAAAAGTGATACATTTTTTACTGCCACAATGGTACAAAATATTTGGACAAACTGCAAAAACTTTAAATCAAAAGTTTTTCAAAAAAGTTTACATTAAAATAAATAATAAATTAAACAGAATCTTCCTCTAACAATATTCTGATGGACTCTAGTCAAAGTGAAGAGTATATTGATTTTCATAATTCTTATTTGTATAAAAAAGTACTTAACAAATATGTAAAAAAGGTTACTGTATCACCCCGACTTGAGAGTAGAGGGTCAAATATGTTGCATATTTTGCCAGTTATTGTGCAACATATTTAGAAAGGAACGAAATAGCTTTTTTTAATGTTACATATTTTTTAGAATGGGACAGAAAATAATAGTAACGAAATGTAGCATAATGTAACATTATTGTCAGAAAAGAAAACACCATTAGGCTTGTCTGTAGAAACATTGGGAATCGAACGCGCACCTCCATATTGAAAACACTAATGCTCATGCACTAGACTACGCAGGAATTTGTTTTCCAAGAGTTCAATAGTGATACCCTTGTTAACATTTAAAATGAAATAAATTCAGATAAACAAGTGTGGAGAAGGCATGAAAATATCAATCTGTAGTTTTAAATTTACTTAAGATTTGTTCCGCTTGACAAAAAATTTTCGAACTTATTTCTGAATTCTCTAGTGATGATACTAAAATTATCGAAAGATGTAAGACGAAAAGTTTTTCTAGTTGTTTGGAAAATCTTTTTTTAGAATCAGCTTTTAATGCTGTTTTTTTATTTCACTTAGTTGCTCTTAAAAAGTTCAATATTCAATGTAAAAAGCATTCATCAATGGATTTGTACTTGAATTATGCTGGAATAGGTTTTTAATTATAATAAGAACTAATTAATGAAAATACTCAAGAATTGAAGGATCACTTGGTTTGGTTAAAATAAACTTTTTTAGCCAAATCTGAAAGGTTCTTGAATATAAAACAACGTCTATTAAATTTTCTTTTCAACCAACATTGCATCGCATTTCATACCAAATTTTTACCCTATTCATTTCAGCAATTTATTGGTCCGCTGTAAAGCCATTTCTCTCCAGAAAGCAATGTAATGCACTTTTCGAGAAACGAAATCAATACTACTTTTGTCATTCAAAATTATTTTTTTGCAAAATTTTATCATTAAGATTCTTCCAAAAATTGAGTGACTTGGAAACGCCACGTTTTTTTCATTTAAATACAATCATTGTCAACCAAAGTGTTGACTAATTATAAGAAAGGTTTAGAAATAGATTTAAAATCAAATAAAAAAATGTTTGTTGTATAAGGAAATTTTTTAAAGAAAATATTTGGTTTGGTTTGTTTGTATATTTCTGTATTCTCAAATATTTTTTTTCTATAACCATGTGAAATTTCTTAGCTTTTTACAAGAATTTATTTAAAGCTTTACTGAAGGTTTTCGTGTTATTACCAAATTAAATGCTGCATATAGACCAGCTAAACCATATATCAAATATAGAACGTTATGACTAACGTTGAATAATTGAAAGAATAGTTGTAGAAAGAACATTGTTCTATTTTAATTGACATTTTTTATACAGTTTATTTTGTTACACACTGCACTTGTGCCCAATTAAAATTTTTGCGGCAAAAATTCAAATTTTCAACTTTCGCTTTTTGAAAAAAAATCAACGATTGAATTCCTAACACTTCGACGACATAAATTCCAAAAATTTGTAATAGTTGCCAACGCAGTTTAAATATAAACAGCTGTGACTGTTTACATTTTTTAATTAAGTTGTCTTAAAAAAGATTAAAAACTTTTAATCATTCATTTTATTTAATTATTTAGTTTTTCTTGAATTCAATATATAAACCAAATTACGTATGTATGCATGTGTGTAGATAAACCCCTTAAGGAACCCTGGTGTGAAGTATCTCCTAGTCACCACATTTTTTACTTTGCCGTTTGCGGGTAGACAAACTTTTGACTGCTATAAAACTATGCCTTTTCCTTATTGGTTTTTTTAATTGTTTCGTTTTATTGAAAATAAGTTTGGTACGCGGAGAACTAAAGTTTCTTTTTTTAAAAAAGTCACGAAAGAATAAAATTAAAAGGTAATTATATTACAGAAATGTTTTAGCAATTATATAAATACACATTGAATATACCATGAGCAAAAGATTTGTGAAAAAACCAATAAATTTTGTATAAAAATAGAAATAGTGAGAATGATGAGACAAATTTTAATGAAACTTAAAACTTTAGAGATTTTTTGGAACCCAATGAAGATTTTGTGCAGTCTTTCTAAGATTTGTCTTCTACAAGAAAATAAATCTAAAATATCTTCTAAGCTCGCGAAACTTTGAAAATGTTTAAAAAACGAGTTCTTTATATTAAAAACTAGTGAACCTCTGGTTACAGTCTCTACATACATATGTCTCCAAGTCGAATACGTAGTCAGTAGTACTTATAGTACTACTGCTTTCTCAATGACGTGTTAAATATTTATAGCATAGAATATTGTAAAAGGTATAGTAAGTCAGTAGTACTGCTACACGGTTTGTATTTGTGTATGTGTGCAGATTTGTAGTACGTATATTGGCGTTTTTGTCTATATAGTTTACTCTCTTTTTTTCGAACTTTACTCAAAAAGTAAAAAAAAACCCGGACAAGACCGGCGTGTAAGGGGTAATCCATATGCGAAATTATTCAACCGATTGTGATTGAAATTAAAATATACATATATATGTATGTGATATATCTGAGCACAGAAGTTACATATACTACATACATTTTTTTTGAATAGGAAAATAGTATGGCTATATAACTGACGCTGATGCCAGAAGCTATAATATGAGATGGCGCTAATGTGAAAGATTTTTTTCACCTGAGTTTTTAAACTTTAATATATACATATACTAGCTTTTACCCGCGGCTTCGCTCCTGTTGTTATCTCCATCGGTTATACAGTTTCTGAAAGGCATATCTTACACCTACGTCGCCTCCTGCTTCTATTTAAAAAATAGATACATATGTACCATATGTTCCCTTCTAGACGCAAAAACATAAATACATTTAAATTTTATTAAAATCACTTATATGGTCTCGCTGACGTGGAAATTGCTCCTCCCTTCCCTCGTGGTCCTCGTTTTAAAAAAAGTAATGACCTATAACCTTCTCGGAGTTGCACAATTGCCAATGTGTCTTTTAGTCTTAGTTTTATAAAAAGTAATACCCTTCCTTCCCGGAGTTGCACAGAATAAGTGCACCAAATTTCATCGCGATTGGTCCACAAATGGCGAAGTAAAGCTCGCATAAAGTAGCATAAGTAGCTCGAAGTAAAGTAGCATAATGAAAAAAGTATGGTGTGAAAATTTGAGGAAGATCGGTCCAGTGGTTTTGGCACCTATAAGGTACAAACACACAAACAAACAGACACACATTCAGCTTTATATATGTACATATACAATAAATAAAATGCGAACCAAATTGACAAATTGAGTGTGTTTTGTTAGAGTATACAAATCTATCTCTCATGGCCCAATATTAAAGTTCTCTTACGGATTATTTTAATTGTTGCAGTACTCAATTTTTATTTATATTCAAAATATAATTTAAACGAACTGTAGTTATTACATATTAAAGAAATTTTGTCGTGTTCAAGTTCACAGCTAATTTATCACAATATTGGGAAGAAATTACATTCCTGATTTGAATAATGGGCATTTTCTATGCCACTACGCATGCCATCAGTACTGTTTGTGTCAACAGCGAAGTAGTTGTAAAGTCATTAATATAATAATATTGTGATAAAATAGCTGTGAACTTGAAGACGACAAAATTTCTTTAATATATTTTTATTTATTTTATTTTTAAACTCTTTAATTTTCACACTTTTGTAATTCTTGCATTCAGGTACTTTATTGTTCAAATGCAATACTTTTTACGAGGGTGACGAATTAACTGGCCACAGAATATTAAAAAAACAATTTAATACTTAAGATATGTAAATTCATGAATTTTTATTTCTCTATTAAAAGTTAATTTGGTTTGCGTTTTAATTAATTTTTATTTATTATTTTTATATATGTATGTTTCTAATTGTGCTTTTGCCCTTATAAACTATATGTGAAATTTATTATTACATACCTTATGATATTCTCATACAGTATGAAAAATATCATAAAGCATTTTATTACAAAAGCAACTCAAAAACTGAGGAGGAAAGCATATCCATATAGTACTATTTCGCTAATGCTTACTTAGCTCATCAGTGGATTTTTCCTAATTTTTGAATACAAACCCAAGCGAGAATTGAATTTAATATCAAACATACAAACCAAAAAATCTATAAACAAAAACATAACAATCCATGAGTTTACTTTTATAACACACACATATTTCTATTTTTAGTTTTTTATTCTCATCTATATATAAATATATAATCATATATATAAATGAATATTCCCAAAATAAATTCAGTTAATATGATTTATTATTTTTATTATTAATTTTTTTTTAAACTTCTTCTCTTTTCTACATTCACAGAGAATGATAACATGAAAAATATTCCAAATGAATTCATGACACCAATTTTCACCTCAAGGGGAAAGAAAAGTTTACGTGAAGAAAAATTTCACTTCTTATTCGTGATAGGGATGACTGAATTTTAATCCGAATTTCACGTGTTCAAAGTCACGGGTAAGGTTAGGTTAGGTCGTCAGGTTGCTGAATGTAAAGTTAAAGAAGGTCGCAACCCACTTGAGTCCAATTTATTATGATCCCATTGTGATACCTGTTGTGAAACAAGTATCACCTAGAACTCCCAACTGATGAACTAGCACAATACTTACTAGAGTACCGGGGCACGGGTAAAATGTAGTCTAATAATAAATTAGCTGCAACATAGAAAAGTTCCATCGTAAATAAAGTGTTGATATAAAAATTATTGCTTCTGTTGTGCACAGTACTTTTAGTTTAAAACAATTGCTATTTAAATTTATATGTTGCTACTGTCAACATGTTTAATTCAAATTATTAATAAATATTGGTAGTTCTTATTTGTGCAAAAGCGACAAGAAGGAACCAGATGAAAAATAACAAAAATGATTTAAATCTTTAATGTGTCATTAACATTTAGTTTTTATTGTTGCTGCTGTTGTTGTTTTTCTTGGTGGCATGTGTGTCATTCTGTTGGTAAGGGTGACTGTATTAATGGTTGCCTTTTCATAATTTTATGTTGCTGCTGTTGTTCTTGTTGTTGTTATTTGTTAAATTTTTTTTAATGATTTTTAAGGTGTGTTCTCTTATGTACGTTGTACAAAAAAGCCGTTAAATTTCTTTGTTTCACTTTGGAAATTTACTAAATGTATTTTATGGGAAAAATTATTACACTGAGACGATAAGGAAGAAACGGGCGTCCGATTTTTTGGAGATACAAATATTTTAGTTGATTATTCCTAATGATATGACAACATTGCTTCGATTGGCAACTCTAGGGCATACAAATTGCAATAATTTAAGTTCGGCAAGTAATTTTTTTTATTTTAGGAAATATTCAATACAGTCAATAAACTTATGTTATTCGTTTTTGTAACGAAATTTTCAAATATATTATTTCTTTAAGTGTAAAAATGTACCCAGCATTTGAAATTTTTAAGAATTTATTCATTCGATGTAATTTTTTACAGTTTGCTGTGTTAAATGAACTTAAAAATGTCATTTGGGGATTTGAGCAGAGAACTTCTCATGAATCATTTGCAGCATTTCAGATTTATGACGGCTTTGACCTGTGATTTTTATGTTTTAGAGGGCATTCTCAAAATGAAAAAAAATTTTTAAAATATGTACATATGTTTGTACATACATATGTACATTGTATGTAACAAAAATTACAAGTATTGTAAAAATTCTAGATTTGCTTGTTTATGATTGATCTGGGCACGTCAATTTTGAAATCAAAGATGTGTGCAAAAAACAATTGATAAATATTTATTGAATTACAATTTCTTATAGAATTTTGTTAAGGAAACAGAAAACAGAAAGTGGAGCTGATAGTGATGGTGATTTCCTTTCTGAATAAAAAAGTTGCTCTTTCGAAGGATAACATTTTCCACAGTTTGCCAATACCTTTTGAAAGTCATACATTTTTTATTAACACAATTGTACTAAATATTTGGCACTTAAATAATTTCATCAATAACACCAGTTTACAGTAAGTTTCGTTCGGGAAAAATTTTAAGCGTGAGTGACTGCATCTGGTAATTAAAATTTTTGTATCACCTCTAGTTTTCGCGATATCGCGGTTTGTAAAAAATTAAGACACTTTCACAACATATGGTAGCATAACTTGGAAAGGGGTTTCCCAATTAAAAAAAAAAAAAATCGAAATTCGATAATCAAATAATCTTTAGGTCGTGCGAACATTGTTTCTAAGTTTGATCAGAAGCAAATCAATCCAAAACCATTATAATATATTTGTACTGCCCAATCTGCGTTTATTTTAATATCTTACTCTCACCTTAGATCTCGAGTTAATACAAAAGAACATAGTAAGCAGTAATTAAACAGCCACTAACTCAAGCTCTTGGCTTTGTTGGGAGAGCTTTTAATAAAGTTTACTCCAGCACTCAATTAAAGTTAAAACATTAAAACATTATGTCATTAAAGTCATATTACTTTATTTTAATATTTTGTTACAGTCATGAAGTAGCTCTCGCGTCATTGTAAATATTTTTTAATTAGGGTCAGACCTGTGTTGGTTGTTTGGCCTACGAGAGTTTGTCGGCCCCCTCGCACTGGTTGATGGAATTGCCACGGGAAACTGTATCAATTATGGTTCTTGTGACTTTTCCTTATTAACAACGTTTCTTCTAAAGGTGGATACCATAATATTCCTATATATCATGGTGAAAACCATACTGGTAGAGACCATCAATCATAGTCTAAAGGTTGATCTTTTGGGCTTTAGTTTCTATATGCACCGTGTATGTCCTTTCTGGGACCAGCACTCAGGAGATGACTCCTATACATGCATTGCATTGTGCTGGAACTATAGGAAAGGGATAGTAGGAGAAATGATAGGAGGTGAAGCTTCACTATCTTACAACACTGATTTTTTGCACGTTATTTGTTTTTACAACAGTGTTGCAGCGTCTCTGATGTCAAGGAGACGTATTAAATTTTGATACTTCGTTTTTAGTAGCCATTTTTAGTAATTATTTTACTTCGCCGGTGCTACACACTATCCACGAAGGACGGCGTTCTGATGTGCCTGTGGATTGGGTACAGCTGAAGCCGTCAGTGTTCAGTGACCAGTGATTATGCGTTCGCCACTGTAACCTTCCGACAACAACTGACACAACGGACAGACGAAAAATTTTCCTGAGTTCAACGCCAGTTTCAGACTAAAATTTTAAAATGAAAATAAACATTTCGCATTTGTCTGTGTGTCTTTGTGTGTCAGTTGTTTTCGGAAGGTTTCAGTGGCGAAGGCATAGTCAGCGGGCACTGAACAATACCGGCTTCAGCTGATAGCAATCCAGAATCGCATCAGAACGCCCTCCTTCGTCGGTATTGTGTAGCACCGGCGAAGTAAAATAATAATAAAAATGGCTATTAAACCGAAGCTTCAGCACTGCTACGAGTATAAACAAAGAACGTGCAAAAGCAGAGCTGCAAAAATAATTAAAATTAAGATCACCTCCTGTCGTTTCTCCTACTATCCCTTTCCTATGGTTCCAGCACAATACTTCACATGTGTAGGAGTCATCTCCTGAGTGTAGGTCCCAGATAAAAAAGAATACTAGAAACTTAATTACATGTTGCAATTTGTTCGAACAATACTACTGTGTAACTGTAAATGACTTTGAATATTATAATAATTAAAATAAAATAAATAAAAAATAAGAACCATCTATGAAATAAATATAATAATAAATATGTTTACTTTATTTTTAAACTTTAAGGTTTTTCTTTTTTAATTATTTTTAAAACAGACGTACATATAAAAAAGGTTAAAAATGAGGATTAAAAATTTATAAAAATAGTAGTGTAAACATTTGAAGAGTAATAATTTTTCCCGTGAACTCGTAAAAACCAAAATTTTTACAATCGAAGTTTTCTAAATGATTTTTTAATGAATGTTGCTTAAATTCAACACCAAACAATAATACCGAAGTGCAATAAATGCTTTATTAACTATTTAAGTTTACAACATTGCAGACCGTCATCATTCCTAAAATGTACAAACTAAATAAACACTGCGAGGACAAGAAAATCTTTTTTATGCCTTGATTAAGTTGCATATAAGTTGGCTTCATATTTGTTTAAATTTAAACCAACACATACTTTGGTAAATATTTTGACAGTTGTAAATTTTTTTTTCTCGTAGCTTTTGGATTTTTTTTTTGTTTTCTGAACTGGTGATTTCTATTAATGGCTTTTTTATACTGCAAAATAAAATAAAAATAAAAATTATATAAAGCTTTCTGTTACAGCACATTCCACATAGAGTGGTAGTGGATTGAAGAACTTGGTGGCCAAAACCTGTCAAATAATTTTTTTTATTATGACAATTAGCGATATGGAGAATGTTAATCTGTATGGGAATCTGACTGCGAATGGCCAAATAATTCGTAGTCAGATTCCCTTAAATATGCTGGAAATAACTTATATATTTTATTGAAAATTGATTCTGATTAAGGATGCCAATCCCGATACCTAAAATTCCGGAATTTTTCGGTAGTAACAGATTCCGAGACGTTAACTTTGTGTTTTTAATAAATATTTCTTTATCTATTATGTATATTAATAGGCAAACACGTTTTTTATAATCCCTTTTACATCCGTACTACTGCGGCAATTTGGAAAAGATATACGAGAGTACTTTAGTAGTAATATGACTTTTAAGTTATTACTCACACCATTAATCAAAACATTTCTCTTCTTATTACTCTGCAGTCGGCGTAGCTGGCAATGCACACGACCGACGATTTTAACATGAGGATGACATTGACGGTAGTCAATTGCCTCCATATGCAGAACTTTTTACATGTGATTTCACTAATCACATGTGATGTGCGATTTCACAAATTTTTTTTTTTTTTTTTATCTAGGACCAGCACTCAGGAGATGACTCCTACACATGCGAAGCATTGTGCTGGGAACTATAGGAAAGGGATAGTAGGAGAAACGACAGGAGGTGAAGTTTAATTAATTATTTTGCAGCTCTGCTTTCGCACGTTCTTTTGTTTTTATTACTCGTAGCAGTGCAGAAGCTTCGGTTTAGTAGCTATTTTTATTATTATTTTACTTCGCCGGTGCTACACAATACCGACGAAGGAGGGCGTTCTGATTTGATTGTGGATTGCTATCAGCTGAAGCCGGTATTGTTCAGTGACCAGTGACTATGCCTTCGCCACTGAAACCTTCCGACAACAACTCACACAAAGACACACTAATGCACACCAGAAAAATGCGAGATGTTTATTTTTATTTAAAAATTTTTTTTTTTTTTGTCTGAAACTGGGGTTGAACCCAGGTCTGTTTTTTGGTTGTGTAGTCAACGTGCAGACTACCATCCATCGTGCCATCGCCACCCTCAATCAATTCAATAGTAATAAATTTTTCTATTAATTGTTCTTTTTCTTTTTTTATTCGAAGTTTTAATTGAATTCTGCTGCTCATTTAACCTTTATTTCAGAGATTGGACAATAAACTAACTACACATATAGAGTTTTATTATTTAAATCAGCGATCAAATAATTATTTGAAAATCTGATTATGAGTGAATGGCTTTGTTAATAAGCAGAACAGTATGCTCTGGGGCTAAGAAAATACAAGAGCCATTCATCAATGCCAATTGTACCCCCGACTCTTTTTTTAGAGTTATTTAAAGGGGCGAATATATTTATGTGAACAAGCTCAATACCATCCTCGAAATCAACGACAACATTGTTGCAGAAATTCGAGCACTACAACAACAAAATTTAAAAATGTTATAGAAAATGTTCTGAAACTAGCCCATAACTGCGAACCTAAAAACGGGAGTCATAACACCCGTAATCCCAGGTGTTATACGTATCTATGGGATGAATGGCACTATGTTAGTGTGTCTTTTAACGGTGTCTTCCAAATACCGGGCGTCCTCTGGTTGTATTTAGCCTTACCGTGAACCCGGGGCAATGTTGCGGCTCGAACGGAACCTTCCCCTTACTCGTGGGATCTATGGAACAATAATGACTTTTCGAAAACTTGTGCTGAAAAAACAACACCCTCGCATGTGGCCCGGAAAAAGCTACTTTCGAACCAATTGAAATGGAGGTTGATGTAGACCGAAGAAACCTTCAGAATCACCGCATTTTATACAGAATTATATTAAGGATACGATCAGAATGAAGCAGACTGATGGTGTAAAGCCGCAATTTAACAGATGCAACTTCCGCGCAGGATATATTGAAATCTCCTGTGGTCCTGATGAAACGGTAGAATGTATGGTGAAATCAATCGCCAAACTCAGGCCATAGAAGGAAGCGCTGTAGAAGATTGTGCAAGAGACGGATATACCGCGCTCTCAAATCTTCATCGGTCGCTTCCCAGAGCTGATCAGGACCACTACTGAGGACTTGCTGAAACTCGTCGCTGGTCAGAATATGGGCCTCGGGGTGGAGAACTGGCGTGTTCTCAATAGGGTTCAAAGAGGGTCGGTGGCTGAGATCACAATGGCAATAGACCCAGCTCAACGATACTGGCTGATCTACGGTTTTGGCAGAATTCAGATGAGGCCTAAAGTGGTAGTCTCCTCGGATGCCGTGGAAAAGGTGACGGTGTCAAGGGATACTAAGGCCTTAGGGCCCTCAGGCACGCCTGAGTCACTGCGGAAGAGGAGGCCATGCTGAAGAGTACCCCCGGAAGAAAAACGGGAGCCATTGCCAAGAAGACGGCGCACTGATGGATCAGTCACCAATAGCCTCCAGAGAACAGAGAAGACAAATTAGGTGTCTTCAGGTAAAGCTTCATCACGCCAAGGCTGCGTCGGTTGTGCTAGTGAGGAGATTTAACACAAAAATCTTGGGTGTGGCTTTCATCCAAGATCCTTGGCTGCGAAGCGGAGTCATAAGAGGGCTCCAGGTAAACAGTAAGTTGATATATGAAAGAGGTAATGATTGCCTGGATGGATGGATGGATGGATGGACTGAAGTTTATTTCTATTCCACGGACGAGGGAGGTTTTAGCCCTGGTGGACTACTGCCGACAGAAACATCTCCGATGTATTATATTTAAATAGTGCTTATGATGTACATTTTTTACTATTTTTAAACACGGCCATGATATAGGTATAAAATTAAAGGGATTTTTGATGTATAATATATATAATATATAATGATATCTCTGACAACACGAGATGGCGGACGACTATTTTTTACCCACTTGAATGATATGGGTACCCAATGAAGAAAATTGTTGAGAAGAAAACCTATAATAAAATGAAATTGATACTTTTAAGCAAAACCGCGTTTTGTACTTTTTTATTTTTTTGGATAAGAACTGTTGATATAACAATAAAAGTATCCAAATTTGATGCAGATTGCCAACCGTAACAATATCTATACAAAAGTGGGCGAGATTAGATAAGTTGGTGTGGGGTAGCGAAGCACACCGGGTGTAGGTATATATATTAAATATAATTGTATATATATTAACTGAATTTATTTTGGGAATATTTATTTATATATATGATTCTAATTGTGCTTTTTCGCTTATAAACTATATGTTAAATTTATTATTACATACCCTATGATATTCTCATACAGTATGAAAAATATCATAAAGCATTTTATTACAAAAGCAACTCAATAATTAAGGAGGAAAGTATATCCATATATTACTATTTCGCTAACGCTTACTTAGCTCATCAGTGCATTTGTCCTAATTTCTGAATACAAACCCAAGATCTATATGTTTAAAATTCAATTAATCAAACGAGAATTTTTTGAATATCAAACATACAAACCAAAAAATCTATAAACAAAAACATAACAATCCATGAGTTTACTTTTATAACATACACATATTTCTATTTTTAGTTTTTTATTCTCATCTACACTAGGCTTGCCATTGGCCAGCATAACTAATGTATTTTGAATCAAATGAAAAAATTAAAAAATGAAACAAAACATAAGAAACAAAAGAATATCAAAATTTCATACCGTGCACATGTAGTATTCTATATTAACTGAATTTATTTTGGGAATATTTATTTATATATATGATTCTAATTGTGCTTTTTCCCTTATAAACTATATGTATATATATACTATATGTTAGCCTATGATTATAATTTTTTTTAGATACAGTATATTATTGGGAAATTTTTGGAATTAGCTTTAAAAAATTATATTCTGTAAGTGATGTCCATTTCCTGCTTCGCACATACGTGCTCTTTTTAGCATATTTTCCATAACTTTTCACAAAATTTCGGGTGTAATGGCCATGATTTCATTTCGAATGTTGGTTTTTAGGGAATATGGTCCTTGGTTTGTTAACGTACACTGTTTCTTTCAAATATCCCCAAAGAAAACTGTCAGGAGCTGTAAAATCTGGTGAACGTGGAGGCCACTTAAAATCGCTTGTGCGCGAAATAATGCGTTCGCCGAATATGTCCCTTAACAAAGCCATTGAGGCACCTGCAGTATGTGTTGTGTTCGATCGTGTAATGATTCATAATTAATTCCCCAAGTGTTCTGAACAAAATTCTTAAAAAAAACAAAGAAAAAATTATAATTAAAAAAGTTATGAAGAATTCAAAGAATTCAAGGTCGCCTTATACCATATCAAGCTTGGTAGAACTGTTCTTCTTTCCACTTGAAAATAGTTTTACAATTGTATTTACATGTATTATTGACAGCGGATAAAAAAATATGTCTTCCGACATTACTTTTACGATAAGAATATAGAAAATCTGAGTTTAATGAACTTGTCATTATGGACATCAACCGAGTTTCTGAGACACATATTGCATTTACTCAAGAATCTTAAAAAATATAACAAATTTCAAAAATTTGTGCAAAACATTTAAATAGGATAGTTATTTACTTAATAAAGAAATTTATTATGTCTATTCAATAAAATATTTATTTGTATAGTAGAATAAAAAAAGTAACTAAACCTCCCCGACGGGGAATTGAACCCCGGTCTCCCGCGTGACAGGCGGGGATACTAACCACTATACTATCGAGGATATGTACAAACGCTTGGTAATACTGATATGAAAAGATTTTGTATATGACGAAAAGTGTAACCAGATTCTAAAATAATATGGAGGTAAATCACTTTTGAAAGAATGATAAATAGAGAAAAAGAACTTTTAATTTAAAACCAGAAAAAGCAACAACATTTTTAACTACTTTTCTTTGATATTTGCGATAATTTTAAATCTACAAAAATTCCACTTTAAAATATATTTCTCTTTATTAATTCAAATAAAAAATATTGAATCATAAAATGATTTAAGCTAAAGAAAAATCAAAAATGTAATTCATGTGAATTAAATTGGATTTATAAGTTATACAACTTATAAAATAAAAAAAAGCTTTATGCTATATTTTACATATAACGAAAAAGCAAGAAGAAAAAAAACAGAAAAACTTGTTCTTCTAGACTCATCAATTCAAAAATTGTAACACATTATCAAAAAATATAACATAATATATTAATTATAATAATACATTATGTTATATTTAATATATATATATATTAAATAACACACAATCCAAATTTTATAAATCACTAACATAATATATACCTGGAATATCAGAGAGATTAGAAAAATCTGATATATATGATAGAACAAATTATAGAATAGCACATAAGACATACAATACTTTAGGCAAGTTATATAGTAAAACTAAAGATAAAATAGAAAAACTAGATTGCTCTAATTTAGTATATAAGATACCTTGTGGTGGGCATAGTGGAGAATAATGCGATAAAGTTTATGTGGGAACAACAAAGAACAAACTTAGAACAAGAATAGCAGGCCATAAATCGGATCAAAAATACAGACACATTAATACACAAAAAACTGCATTAACATCACATTGTGCGAACTTGAATCACTTTCCGATATTTGATGAAGTAGAATTATTGAATAGAGATAATTACAAACGTCGTTATATGTTAGAAATGTTAGAGATAATAAAAGTACCAATAGATAGAAGAATTAATTTTAAGGCATATATCGATAATATAGCTCAAAATTATAGATAGGGACAATTTATATAATATAATAGTAATTTTAAGTTTGAGTTATTTTGAATTTTTATAAAAAAAGAAAGAAAACATTTTACATAACTGACAAAAAAATTTTTCTTTTTAAATAATATAAAATATTTTGATTTTATGTTTGTTAAATAATTTTATTCTAAAAAAATTAAATTTTTCTTGAAGATGCTAACCAAGGGTTAGAGAAATATCGAAAAAATAAATAAATTAAAAAACCTTTTTTATAAAAAAGACCTACATTGCTAATTAATATTATTACATACAATAATATATTAAGATTATTTATTTATGTTTCTTGTTTGGTTTATCTAGCCTATGTTTCGTTGGTGCTAATGCTAGATTTAAATGAATTTAATTTTAATATACATAAGTAGTTATGATACATAAAAGTTTTTATTGTGAAGTTTTTGCGCATGCTGTTATTATTATAGAAGGGGCTAAAGAAGCTGAATGAATTTTTATATAAAGCTAAAAAAGAAGTTAGCAACTAAAGGTGATATTTGGACCTAAACCAAAAAAAAGCCAAATTTAGATTTAAAAGATTTGATATGGTCACACTGCTGAAGAAGAGTGTAAACAACGGATTATCAAAATATTTTCAAATGTGCATTAACTAAATACACTGTTCTACCAATTGTAATTATATAGCGGAGCTGCCCTTATGCACGCGATTGTGTGTTCGGGAGCACATAATGTATTTTGAAGTGCATAATGTTTTTCCTTCGTACAATAATATTTCACAAGCAGTAGAATTAAAATAGCTCAAACTAGAATTGAAGTTAAAAAAAAAATTATGAGACTGCTTAGGTATTATAACAAATAAATGTTTTGCATTGCACATTTAATAAATTGAAATTAATCATAAAAATCAAAGGATGTAGTTCCATGTTTATTTACATCTTGGACTCAAACTTATTTATTGTGTGTGCAAGAGCAGTGTTGCCACTTTTAGCGTAATTGCAGATATTGTGTATAATTTCTACTCTAATAAGTATCCCGTGTGTAATAGGCTTCATGTCTAATGTGTGTGTGATTTTATTTTGAGTCCTATTTTTCTTATTAATTTTCGACAACGCACTGTTTTTAAGCTATTTGAGTCTACACAGGATGTATAAAAAACCAAATTGGAATAATTGATGTCAATAAAAAATAATTGTAAAACGACGCAGACGCATTGATTTACAATTATTCCGATATTTAAATAAGCTTTTTAAAACTTCAGTTACAATTTTTAATACTTTTCAATTGTAAGAAGGCTGAATATTTTAGTAAAAATTCCTGTAACTTTGTTTTTTTAAATTGTTTTCGCTTTCTTTGTTTTTTTTTATTACTTTATTTGGGAATTTGTTTTTCAATTTAAAAAAGACATGTTTGACTTATTAGCACGTGCATTTCCAAAAAATGTGCTGTCTGGCCCACTATGTCAAACGTTATGGAATTGTTGTTTAATTACATTTAAAACAAAAGCCCAAGCAGGACCGCCCGTAACACCTCACCTAGTTAAAACTGATGTATATTTTATGTTCTAAGTTATTTTTAGTTAAATTACTCCCAGTTTACACTATGAAATTATAATTTCAAAAATTCTGAGAGGGAAGAAAGCATGTAATCTTCTCAAATGCTGCTATCTCTCACCTATAAACTCAATATTTGTGAAATGAAATTTTCATACTATACCTATTATGTGTAACATTTCTTCAAATGTGTAATTTGCAAATTCTTCAGTGGCAACACTGTAAGAGTCTGTTTTAATTGGTGGTTGCCAGACGCAATTATTTCAAATGGCTAAAGAGATTAGGCGATTTTCTTTCTAAATTTAGTTACACTAATGGTGATTTCCTTTCTGAACAAAAATGCTGCCCTTTCGATGGAGAACACTTTCAACAGTCTACCAAGAACTTTAAAAAGTGATAAGTTTTTTATCACCACAATGGTACAAAGTATTTGAGGGTTAACTTAGCGTTTCACTCATTCTAGGGTGTATAGCATAATTTTATCAATAATAATGCATTTTTTTATAATTCTGCCGCTTTATCTAATAAAACCAAAAGAATAAAAGTTTTTATTGCTATAAAAAGTATTTATGATAGATTTAAACCTGTATAGTATCTCACCCCTAACTGAGAGTAGATGGTCATATATGTTGCACAATTCGCCAGTTATTGGAGCAATATATTTAGAAAAGAACGTTATCGCTTTATTACATACTTTTTAGAATGGAACATGAATAACAACGAAATGTAGCATATATGTTATACTTTTGTCAGAAAAGGAAACGCCATAAAATAATAATATATTTCAAAAACTATATTCCTTATCATATAATATTTTAACTAATTTCAAGAATACTGAACAAATGTTGAGAAATATATTTATATATGCAACACTTTACAATAAAGCAGAATAAAGTATATTTATTTATTTATTATTCCTTTGTTTAATCGAGCCTAAAAGCTATATGTGATTAAAAGTAAAAATAATGAACTTAAATATGGTTTGTGAAAAGAGTAAAACTTAAATATAAATTATAGAACTTGAATACATATAAATTCAGTATTGCATAGTATGTGTTCGTAAAGCAGTTCTTAACTAAAGACCATATAAAGTTTACTTTTGAAACTCGTAGTAGAACGTTCAAAATTTCTCATGTCAATTGGAAGAATATTGTAATGTCTACTAACTCTTATCTGAAACGATATTTCAAATGTGGAGTTATTTATTTTAGGTATCGTTAAATGAGGATTGCGAACTGATTTTCAAAATTTCAACAAATCGGTTATATAATAATAAATATAAATAATAATATAATAATAATAATTCAATTTAATGATATTATAAAAAAATACAATGTTTTGAACTTGACAAAATCTAGGAAGGAACATTTTAGAAATAATCTGACCTTGTCAGATATGTGTTGAAAAACCTTTAGCTTGAATATATATCTCATGATGCTGTTAAAAATCAATCTCAGGCGATTCAAATTGGATGCTGAGCAACCACTATATATTTCAAGGCAATAAACAATATATATATTTTGCATATTTTGGATGTTGAATTTAACCATGTATTTACGGTTCTTTTCACAATGAACGATTAAAACTTAACGCGAGCTATAACAGCAAGTTTTGTATGCCAAAGTTGGCGTTAAAGTCCACGTTAACTTTTAATCGGACATTGTGAAAAGGGCCGTTAATGTATTAATATTTACTGCTGAATGGACAAAATAGGTAATAGTTTCGTGTATTTTTTGTAACTGAATATTTCAAATATATTTACATCAGATTTTCTGATCATAGTGTGCAAACCTTATACAAATATTAGAATAATTATTTGTAAACGATATAGATTTTGGGAATGCTTTTCATTTCAATATACTAGATTTATTGCGATTACATATATGTAAACGCTCTTATAACATATAAAATTATTTGATATTGTACTTCCTTATAATTTGTATTGCTTCTGAAATAAATTAATTTTCTGCTCTAATTTAAAATGTTGCACAATTCCTTCACAACATTAAACTTTTGTTTGTAAAAAATTCTCCGTTTTCTTTGTAAAATTCTGTTTGTCAATTAACTTTGTTGTTAAGCGATCAAGTTTTGTCTTTACCACTTCTAGTCATACTTTTTCACTTATACATACTTTTAAAAATTGATTTGAATTATTTTAAAATTCTTTTAAATAAATCAGAGTGAATTAATGTTATTCAGGTTTGTATCAGAAAATGTATAACAATAATGATACTTTACATACAATCAATTAAGCATAAAAAGCAAAGAAAATAATTTTAATTTGTTTCAAATCGCTTTTCCAAATGGAACTTAAAGTTAAAAGAAAAAAAAAAGGAATAGTTCCGCACTACCGTTACCAATAATTTTTAAGAAGGACCAGTGCGCAAAAACCTAATTGCTACAAGCATAAATAAAAAATATATTGCGTCAATGACACCATTTCATTTCATTTTTTAATTCTTTTCAAAAAGACCTAGCCTAATAGGCCATAATCGGTCCCACTATTCTACTCATGACACTTAATATAAAATAATTATTTATTTAAAACCATTATTTTTATTCAAGTACGTACTTTGAAAACAGTTTGTACTTAAATTAATTTGCATTATATGTTGGGCCCGTTTGGTTCACCGTTTTTCCGCAAAATTGTATAATTTTGAATTTCAATTTCATCTGGTAACTATACCCGCAGGTTGCGTTGTTGTTGCAGCTACAGATAAAAAGAGCCAGATAAACTTCAGTCTGCAAGCAAAGAACGTGAAGTATGGTTGATGACGGCTATGAGGCGGATTATTTTTGCGGTCGTTGTTTATAGAATCTTTCAATTTAATAAAAAGTACTTTATCTAAAGTTTTATAACAATTAAACATAATATTATTATCATTATAAAGAAGTGAATAACAAATTAAATAGTTCTGAATATTCTAATTGTAAAACTTACTTAAAAATTAAGTAATTAAATAGTCTGGTTGGAAAAAGTGAAGTGAAAAATTTGTTTAAACAGGAGAGCAAAAAGGGTCTATAAGAAAATGTGTGATAGAGAAAGAATAATGAAAAGGAAAAACAATAACAACAGAGAATATTAGTAAGAAAGTGTGTAGACGAGTAAAGTTGTAAAGGAAACAAAAAAGCAAAATATATAAATAAACAAAGAATTTGTTTCTAAATAAATTCACAAAGCACAACAATAATGAGATTTGTTTACTTATAACAGCAGAAGATGTCAGTGATAAAAGTAAATTAAAAAATAATAATAAATAAAGTAATTAAATATAAGAAATTGGCAAAAATCGTTAATATTAAAAATAGTTTATTTGATAATATTAAATTAAAAATGTTTATTCAAGTGTTTTTGTTGTTACGAGGGGGAATGTATAAGAGAAAAGAATAGGGAGTGTATGTGTGTAAAAGAGAGTTTATTTTGCACTTCCTGCTTACAAGTTCATTTCTTTTAAATTTTCTGTGTACTACCCCCTAAGTAACGGGAATTAATCCAACTGCCAAATATTACAACAAAAATCAGGCGTAAAAATAAAAATATAAGTTGAGTAAATGGAATCAAATGCAATATTTGATTTTTCTACTTGACAGCCCCTTTAGTGTGAGTGTGTGTCTCTCTTTTTGTTTTCTAATGTGGAAAAGGTGAAAAATGGTACCAATTTATGAAAAATATTATTAAATGCATTAAACGCCTTTTCTAATTTTCTGTATGACCTTTTCCATCAACTGTAAGAACACGCTATTATTCTTTCCTTAACACTTGCGATGAAATATAATACTAAGACAACTGCCCCTACGCTCCAGCGAATGGCACGGCATTCCATCACTATCACTAACCAAACAACAATGCAGAATTTTACAACGTCTTTGAATACAATGTTCTGCAGCAAAATTTGGATTTTTTTATTATTGATCTGTTTTGCTACTGTTGATTTGGTGCAAGCAAGTCAAGGTAAGTTGCATGTCTAATCACAAGTCTTTTCCATTTTAAGTTTCATATTTAATCGTACTGCTGCGAAATATTAAATACAATAAATATATTTTTGAAAAACTTGAGCAACAGTCATCTTTATAATTGTTGTTTTTCACATCAATCGCGTATATTTCGCAGTTTCCTTCTGAGGGAATGTTTCAGATTGTCAATCGGTTCAGAGCTTCTTAATTACGAGGACTGTTTTTGAATTTCCCTCGCAGTAACTTTAAGTGCAACATTGCTGCTGTCAACCTCCATCTATTAATAGACTACCGTGAGCAAGATTTGTCATTTAGTTTGTTTTTCACAGCCATTCAAACAAGAAAACCTCAAAATTACATTTCGTGTGTTGATTAAGCATTATTTTTTCCGTAAAAAACCATCACTGAAACTAAGGAAAGACTTGATAAATACTTTGGGAACTATCCACATCAATTTCAATGGGTAAGAAGTGGTTTACAGAGTTCCAGCACATGTGACGCCGTACGTTCAGGTCACGCAAAAGAGTTCATCATGACAGAAATCGTCGATAAAATTCATGGAGAAGGGTAAAACGATCACCGGCCAATATTATTCAGAGCTTTTAGAGATATTCGATATTAATTTAAAGCAAAAACCAACATATTTAGAAAAAAAGTGATCAGGACAATGTAGTCGTGTGTAGTCAGTATGGCAAAACTCCATAAAATAAATTGCTACCCCATCGCATATTCTCCAGATTTAGCCCACTACAATAGTCACGAAATAGTGACGGAGTTATCAAATAGCGCTCGTGGATGTTGCGTGGATTGACCATTAACATTCAAAACAAGAATTAGCGATTAGTAAATAAATACTTTACGCTTAGATACCCAATTTACGGGTTAAAGAAAATTTAACACGTTTGTACTACCTGCACACTAGTGATGGTGTGACCACTAATTTTTAATAAATGCGAATACTTATAACTGCGCCAATATTCGCTGAATACATTTACAAATATAAAATCTGAAATTGAACTCCACTCAGCATTTCAAATTTAAGTGAAAGAATCTCCTCTTTGCGTCAAAAAAAAATTACGTACCGATGCTTATCAGCTTCTGACCTGAATGGCATTGTTGAGCATTTTGCATGTTAAGCCCAGTTGTAATTTTGTAACACTTTTATTGAAATGCGTGCATGACAAATGACAAACGTTGCCACTAGTTCACACTATAATGTATATTCAGTATTAATTTCCAAGCTCCGACTAATCTTTTTAGTCGAACAATTATCCCAGAATATGTAGCGGAAAACAGTGTCAGTGGAAAGTAAGTAATGAAAAATACATGCTTCTTCTCCCTACATTTGTATAGAAATGCAATGTTTAGTGACGCTTTGAACGAGTGTTTCAAATGACCGTATTTTATTGGTTGTTTTTACAACTTTGGGTGTATTATGTATTTCAAATGCAAAACACGAATTTTCAGGCCGCTAGATGATTTTTGGAAGCACTAGGTTAAATGCGTCAAATGAACTTAAAAGTAAAATAATATTGTGCAAAATAAAACAACGAATTGTTACGTTTTATCTTTTAAAACGTGTATTCTTTTAGTTTTTAATAAAATTTAATTTATTTGTGCAATCAATCATTTGTTCACAATGTTACTTTAATTTTATAATGTTCACAATCTGTATTAAACTGATAAACTGTTTATAGATATATAGGGTGGACCAGAAGTCAACCCTGCGTGTTAACATTTGAATAACTTTTTTGTTTATTATTATTTTTTTTTGATTTTATTCATCATATTTTCTTATCATATTTTTACACGCAGGTGTGACTTTTGTGCCAACCTGTATTTTATTAATAAAATGTATACCAATCCATCCTGCTCCATACGCTCGAACTTTTTCGCATGAAGCATTTGCTCATAATCCACAGGCAGGGCTGTCAGATAAAATTCTCCAAAAGTCGTCAAAATCTTGATGAATTATAAAAAAATAATCATTTCGGCTTTGCAAATTCGTCAAAAAAATATGACATTGCAAAATCTACATTTTAAAGACATTTTCTTATATTTATTAAGAAGCAATTAAAAATTAACAAAACAATTCATCTCCATACACACATACATATATAGTGTATTAATTTACGCGGAGAGAAATATCTATATACACACAATTTATGATCACATATGTTCACATATCGCGCTTTTGCAACAATAGAACATATTTTATTTTTTATCTTGGGCCATCGCTCAGGAGATTACCCCTACGTATGCGGTGCATTGTGTTTGAACTAGAGGAAAGGGATAGTAGGAGATGTGACAGAAAGTGAAGCTTCACTATCTTACAACTATGCATTTTTGCACCTTCATTGTTTCTATTGCAGTGTTGTAGCGTCTCTGATGTCAATGAGATATATTAAATTTTGAAGCTTCGTTTTTAGTAGCCATTTTTTAGTAACTATTTTACTTCGCCGGGGCTACATACTACCGACGAAGGAGGTCGTTCTGATGTGCCTGTGGATTGGATACAGCTGAAGCCGTCACTTTTTAGTGACCTCTGACTATGCGTTCGCCACTGAAAGCTTCCGACAACAACTAACACAAAGAGACAGAAATGCACATCAGAAAAAATGGGAGATGTTTTTATGAGTCTGAAAATGGGGTTGAACCCAGGAAAATTTTTCGTTTTGTAGTCAACGTGGAGACTACTTCGACCATCGACTTGGCAGAACTATCCCCAATTTTTTAAATGTTTAGATATAAATACGTTTATGGATTGCAACCTAATTTCAGTTGCGTTGCCAGGCGGCAACTAAAAATTTGCAATTGGCAAAAAAAACACTAAACAGCACTAGAATTGAGACAACTGGAGTTAATGCAGTTTCAATCTGTCATACCTGCTTACCATTAGCAATTGGCAACTGAAAAAAAGTTCGGTTGCAATACATTATCGGACCATAAATGTCGATTTTTCTATAAATGAAAACAAACGATTCAATATATGTATTATTGTTTCACGAATGCAATATATGAGAAAATATTTATGTACCTGTGTAGTATATATGTATATACTGTAAAATTCTCAAAAAAGTTTAAAGTCTTACAGGGAATATAATTACTTTATACCATCACATTACCATACCATCCGATACGAATTGCTTCTGCACTTAATTGATTTTCTTCGATGTCATTACATAACATGCAGAAATTTGGTATATTGAAAAGCAAATTTGAATTTTTAAGGAAAAAATCGTAATTTTGTTATTTTTGGGACCATAAATCGCCAAAATAACTATAAATCGTACAATTTGGGAGGTATGTCCATAGGTAATTACACATGAAAGTAATACCAACAGATAAAAAACCGCTAAAAAATTTTTCTAAAAATTCTACAAAACTGAAAATAAGAAAAGGCAAAAGAAAAAAAAACCTCTAAATTGGAAACTTTGATCCAACTGGAAAATTGTTGCTGTGTAGTGTCAATAAACAGTGCGTCCAGTATTTGCAAATACAGTCGAACTTCCCTATAACAAAGTTCACTATAACGAATTTTTCTCCATAACGAAATATTTTTTAGAACAATGTATTTTGTTAAGATTTTCCTCACATTTATATCTCCCTATAAAGAATTTCTCTATAGCGTATTTTTCGCTGTAAGGAACCTTTTCTTGAGACACATCTTCCTTTTGATATGCTTAATAATCTCCATATAACGAATTCCTCAATATATGTGAAGACTCTGTCGTTGAAGTTAAATTTAAAGGTCTAAAAAAATAACCAATTTTTTCAAAATGTCGGTATTGTGTAGCACCGGCAAAGTAAAATAATAATAAAAAAAAATGGCTACTGAACCGAAGCTCCAGCACTGCTGCGAGTATAAACAAAGAACGTGCAAAAGCAGAGCTGCAAAATAATTAATTAACCTTCACCTCCTGTCGTTTCTCCTACTATACCTTTCCTATAGTTCCAGCACAATGCTTCGCATGTGTACGAGTCATCTCCTGAATGCTGGTCCCAGATAAAAAAAAAATGCATAATTTTATTCATATAAATTGAAATGAAAAGCAAATGTTTACATGGGATACAATGTACATATTTAAAAATGTCAACTTCACTATAACGTAGACAGAATTTCGACTAAACGCAGTCGTTGTTAGTTTAAGGGGTTACAGACCGCATCCTAGTAGGATTGAAGGAGAAAAGGCTTCGAAATGTCTATTTATGCAGTTCAACATTTCTTTGGCTTTGATTTACTTTGTTTCTTAGTAACTATCCCATCTAATTTTGACTGCCTGTATGTGATCGATCATCAGCCTATTTAAAATTGAAAACGATTTATGTTTTTCTTTATCTTGGACCAGCACTCCGGTACTAGAGGAAAGGGAGAGACAAATTAGAAAATATCCTCAAAGATTCCCAAATACCAAAAAGGCGTTTCTACTAAAAATAAACAAAATTGAATTCTATTATATTGAGTTCTATTTATATTTGTATCGACATATTTTGTACTAAGTATCAAATTTTTCAAAACTAACCGCCAGGCCCAGCATTGCAATTCTCATCGTTCGCATGCGTTTAGCAAATACGCTTCTCTTTTTCTTGATTGAGTAAAAAAATCGGAAACAATAGCAAGTTTTTAAATTAATTAGCCAACAATTCATAAACTTCACTGTCATTACTATAGCAATTATCAAACATAAAATACATGGTGATGCCTCGGTAGTCTAGTCAGTAGTGCGCTGGTTTGTTAGTGTGGGGTTCTAGGTTCAATTCCTAGAGGAAACTCTGATCTGTTTTGTTATTCGGCTCATTGGAAATTATATTAGTAACTCTTGCTAAATAAATATCATACATGGTTTTGTGTATTAAATTTGTTTATCATTTCATCGGAGAGCTCAAATAAATGGACAGCAAATGTTATTTATGCTATGATGTGTACTTTTTTATCTGCGAACAGCACTCAGGAGATGACCTCTACACATCCGATGCATTGTTCTGGAACTAGTGGAAAGGGGTAGTAAGAGAAATGACAGTAGGTGAAGCTTCACTATCTTACAACTCTGCTTTTGAACGTTATTTGTTTTTGTAGCAGTGTGGAGCGCCTCTGATGTCAAGGAGACGTATTAAATTTTAAAGCTTCGTTTTTGGTAGCCATTTTTAGTAATTATTTTACTTTACCGGTGCCACACAGACCGACGGAGTAGGGCGTTGTGATGTGCCTATGGATTGGATACAGCTGAAGCCGTTACTGTGCAGTGTGCAGTGCCTTCGCCACTGAAACCTTCCGACAAAACCACACAAATGCAAATAAAAAAAATTAAGCTTCGTCTACCTTAAAGCTATGTTCACACGATTGTCAGATTGTACAATATTGTAGGATACGGCAATATGGTGGCAATGAACTCACAATGAAAAATTGTTACTATCTGGTAATTTGTCTGTTCACACTATTGAAAGAAAACCATACAATTCCATTGGCACACAGTTCTGCGACAGAAAAGTTTTCCGCCAATAATATTTGGCTGTTCACACGCTTGTCAGATTATTGTATGGCAAACGTTGCCATGTATGGCATCATTGCCAACAGAATTACTTATCTACCGATGGTGTTATTGTACGGTGCACTAAATGAAGCACATGCGACAATAACAAATGACTGTAAATTTTGTGTCAATGGAAATGAAGGGTGTTCTCACGATATTATTGGCATACAATGCACCGACAATACATTTTGTGACGATGTTGCCACACAAAAATTGTGTGTTCACACGATTGTTGCACATTTTGTAACAATTTTTCTGTCAATATTGTAGTAAATGACAATCGTGTGTACATACCTTAAGGCGTTTTTAAAAGCAAATTTCAATTTGTAGACACAAATTAAAATTTTTCGTATTTTATTTCATTTATTTTTGTATTGACTTTTAATAATAATTTGAAACTAAACAAGTGTTATTTCTTTTTTAAATAAAGTAATGAATTGAAAAATCTTTTTTTTTTGTTTCAATTTTAACTGATTACCTACAAAAACACATCCTTTATAAAACAATTTGCGCAAATAAACTTTATTACATAAAAAGGGTTATAACTCTTTTAATATTTCTTATTCGTAACTATTAAAAATAACTAGTAAATAGATCTAACGATCTGTATTAGTCGTAGTTGTGGCTGAGAAATACTCTTATTTTGAAACTCATAATGCATAATTATAATAAATTAAAAAAAATAAAATTTGGTTATAATAGTGCGCTTAAGAAATAAAAAAAAATTTATTTATAATGATTATGCGCAATTTTTATCGAATATAAGTTATAAATATTAACCACATATATACTCATCTGGGGCATTACCACAAATTGTCTAATCTATTAGTAAACCGTATTTAAGAGTTTCTTTTATAAAAAAAATTATACCATTCCTTGTATGTATTTGTATTTGGTACCTGCTACAAAATGTTTACTTTTTGCTTCTCATGTCCTCAAGTGCAGGTGTTATCTATAATTGAAATCTATTGTTTCTAAAACATTAAGAAACCAATAAATTTGAGTATTTATTTTTACAAGTATGTATTTTGCCTGTTACCTGTTAACCAACATACACCAAATATTCTCAAAGTACATTTGGTACTTGCAGTTGCACACTATTTCGAAACATCTTATAGAAACCTCCATTTATTACACATTTTAAAGGATTAAGAATAAGAAAATTAGGAACAGGTAATATGTTTATGACTACTATATAGTAGTTTAAAATCAACAAGCTTTAATAATATTTAATGACTATTGAATAGAAATTATGAAAATGAAAATTAAAATTTTAAATTTAATAAAATTTGAGACGAACGAAATATGTAGTACATATGTATGTATGTACGTAGATTGTATATGCCTACTACATCCTTGCCTTATCAATCGAATGTTGGGTCTTAGATAAGATAACTTTCCATGAATTGTTAAATAATCTCTTTTTGAAAACAAACAACGCTTTCATTTAATTATTGATAATTATTTCCTTAATTTAGAATTGATTATACGAAGGCGGTGTCATAATTATTATTTTTATTATTATTATTATTATCAGTATTATTATTATTATTTTTTTTTCTTCCTCGAGACCAATGAGTATTGGCTAAAGTAAGCAACGATATAGAGGGCTGGATCATGGTTTAATGCGACCCGTGCCTGGGATCAGCTTGTCTAGAGGCCCCCTTCGGAAAATAGTCTGGTCGCAAACGGATCTTCACCGATACCTGGTCACCTTGGTGAATAATGTTTTGGCTTTGCTGGGTTATCGGGGGCTATGACCCGGTCGACCTACTTTCCCCCACAAGCGAACGAACGATATAGTTTGACTGTCGTTCGACATCGATGAACAGGCCGTATATGTCCTTATGTTCTTGTGAATGGGCATAATTTTCTAATCGTATTTTTTATTTGTTTTTATTTCTATATTTTGTTTAAATTCGATATTCATTTCATTTTATTCAATGAAGTTAAACCAGGTATGGAAATCTCAATTTTATACGAATTAGTTTTTAAGTTGTTCACGATAAGCAATTTTGATTCAAATAGTTTGAAAATTGCATTGAAATGAAATTAAATATATATTTATCATCAATAATAATTTTATTTCTGGAATTAGTTACTCACATACATATTTTAAAGATTTTTACAAAATTAGTAAAAAAAAAAATTTAATATAAAGCTTTTTCAAAAACATATAAAATTCAATCCTATAATGAGAACACACTTTCATAAGCGATGGCACGATGGATAGTAGTCTGCACGTTGACTACAAAACCAAAAACAGACCTGGGTTCAAATCCAGTTTCAGACTGAAATTTTAAAATAGAAATAAACATCTCGCATTTTTCTGATGTGCATTAGTGTGTCTTTTTGTGTCAGTTGTTGTCGGAAGGTTTCAGTGGCGAAGTCATAGTCACTGGTCACTGAACAATACCGGCTTCAGCTGATAGCAATCCACAATCACATCAGAACGACCGCCTTCGTCTGTATTGTGTAGCACCGGCGAAGTAAATTAATAATAAAAATAGCTACTAAAGCGAAGCTTCAGCACTGCTACGAGTATAAACAAAAAACGTGCAAAAGCAGAGCTGCAAAATAATTAATTAAGCTTCACCTCCGGTCGTTTCACCTACTATCCCTTTCCTATAGTTCCATCACTATGCTTCGCATGTATAGGAGGCATCTCCTGAGTGCCAGATAAAAAAAAAATAAAAAATAGGCAAATTACCAACAACTAATATATAATGCGAATATAAAACGAATTCACTATACGTTAAGCTATCTATATGTACATTTCTTTGGAGCTTATACCAACTCATCAGTAGACTTTCCACCTACAAATTTTGAAACAGCTAAATAAATCTCACATGTGTACTCGTATATAAAAATTCCCAAAAATTTTTCCGAATTCCAAAAATACAAACAGAAAAAACCAAGTTAAAAAAATTAAATATATTTAAATCAAATAATAAAATAATACTTGTTGTAGAAAATAATTTTTGCGAAGGCTACTTGGTTTTTTTTAATCATTAGCATTATAAAAATAATTAGTATTATATATACAATAGCTCCAAGTAGTTAGCGTGCTATTAGACAGTAGAGTTGGGTGTATGAGCTCTTTGAAGTGGGCGCTCTTTTCAGTTCAGCTCTTTTTGATGAGCTGGTTCGTTTAGTTTGTTCAGTAGCTCAGTAGTATCAGTTGACTTTTAGCTCATTTGATTTTGATGCTCAGTTGAATTTGCCGCTCAGTTGATTTTGTTTCTGAACTGATTTTTTAGCTCATTTGATTCAATCAAATACAGCACCAAGGCAGCTTTAATCAGTACTAGAAAGAGAAAATATGTTTTTGGTGCTGAAATTTGTTATTTTAGGGAAATTTGTGAATGTTTTACATTGGCTAATATAAATATATAAAAAATTTTAATAAAATTTAGATTATTATTATTCAAGTATCGAAACTTAAATCAAATAAATACAAACTACAAGACAGAAATTTATTTAAGAAAAAATAGTGTTTGCACTAAATCACCAATGACGTGAAATATTCGCATCTGGCATCATACAAATTTTATTTAAGAACATTTTTTGGTTCTGGTAGCACTGATGAACCAATAAAATGAAGGAAAAAAAAAACATGGCAAACGCTCTTCACTGAACTAGAATCATCAAAAAAAGTGAGCGCTCACTTCGCTCAGTTTACTGAATCGTTCAATTGAGCTAGCTCACAGCTGAACGACACAACTCTATTAGACAGATACATGTTTGTCGATTATTATTAGCTGCCATATTTTCTGCAGAAAGTTTGACAACTTTTTCTGTTTTTAGATCTCTCTGTAATGCGATTCGCTGCAAAATCGACCACAAATGGATGCACCCTTAATGATGAACGTGTTGTGGGCTGGAATGAACGGGTTTTGGGAACAAGTTCCCTGATTTCATCAGATCATATCCCATTATATAGGGTGGCTGATGAAAGCCGATACCAAAAGAAAACTTGGTAACTTTTTTCTATCTAAGTAATCTGGAGTTTTTTGTTTTGGTTTTTGTAGATTGATCCTTAGCTTTAATGAAAATGAAAAGTGGGACACAGGAAAAAGAATGCCACTATCACGCATTGGAGTCTGTAGTTTTGGTTCAACTAACTAACAGGCTCATTTCAAGAAAATTAACCTTCCGTTGTGCCCCTAGATCGCCTGACCTAACTCCACCGGACTTTTTCTTGTATGGTTATTGTAAACAGGAAGTGTACAAATCGCAACAGATAAATTTGGAGGAACTAAGACAATCAATTCGAGCGACAATAGCTACAGTTCCAGCGTTAACTTTGCGGGCAGTAATGAACAATTTTTTGCCAAGATGCCGCACCTGCATCCATGAGCAGGGCTGGCATCTAAATTCGATTGTCTTTAAGACTAATTCGATGTGCTTTCAAATGAAAAGAGATGGAAAATATTCCATGCATTACAAAAGAAGTCGTTCCAGTTTTTTAATGTAGCAAAATTCATCAGCCACCCTGTATTAGCGATAGAACTACGAAAGGCACCCCACATAGCGACGATGCTCAAGGGAATCAATACATTTAGCTACCCTACCTTCCCCAATGAGTTTCTTTGCGTTCTTCTATATACTGCAAAATAGTCTTTGAAGCACCGGCCAATACATGAGAGTTGTATTCCATCTACGGTCGGTTGTAAGCAGTATAAAGAGTAAGGAGATCAGTTGGGCTGCAGTAGGTTCTGCATTGTCTTAAAAAACCGAAGCGCTTAAATGTTTCTTTTGAAACCTAAAAGAGGTGCTCAGTCCATCGAACATCACACTGAATCTGCATGCCAAGAACGTCAAGAGCTTCGCATTCTTCAATATTTAAACCACCCAGAATTAAAGGTGAAACAGCATGATCGGGCATGCGTCGGTGTGTAAGCATGCAACATCTATATGTATATATGGGCATATGTATCAAATTTTGTAAAAATCGGTCGAGCCGTTTAGAAAATTAACTTACACACTAAGAGCCTATTTGACCAATTCCATTTAAATATCAATTCATATTTAAATGTCCATTTTCATTTTCATCTAGATATACTCATTGAATATTTAAATACTGTTTAAGTAGCCAGCACTCTGCATTTAAATATTGATTTTGCAACAGTATGAAACAGCTTTAAAACAGCTTTTAAACAGCTTTTTAAAAAGCTGTAAGTTGGCGCTATCATATTAAATATCAGAGCGTTACCATACTTTCTTGTGTTTCATTATTTCAGTTGGTGAAAATAAAATTTTTTTAAACATACTTTAAAAAAAGATCATTAATTAAATTAAATTGTGTTTAAATATGTTTGGTGAAAGAGACCCTAAGAGACAAACCAAATCAAAGAAGAGTCAAGAATTGTGAATTGGTAGAAGGACAGAAAACCAAATCTTGCACAGCTCTGCAGTTGAGCATTTTTCAGAACATTTTTAAGGCAGAACGTCTCATTGATTTTTATTTATTATTTTATTTCGCCGAAGAAGGAAGACACAATAAACAATTTCTGTTCGTCAGGTATTGAACCGAGGATCTTTCCAGTGCAGAGTCATCGCGCTAAATACTCTGCCAACAGCAGCTTCATAACCAAAAATCAAAATCTTTTTGATTTTTATTGCACAACAAAAAGAAGTTTTAATTTTGCACCATGTTTTATTTGGGGTGCCTTAAGCAAGACATTAACAAATTCGTGTTTTTTGTAAATTTTCTTATTTCAAATCACACCTAATCAGGCACGAATTTTTTAGTAACTATTTCGCCATTCAAATAACTTTGAAACCCAGTTTCGTATTTACAAATTTTAAAAAGTAAGTAAATTTCAACAAATTCTGCCCCCTTTTTACCATCACCCACAATCTTAATAAGTTTTCAGCTTTAACCCATTTTCTAAACTATTTTTTACCAACTTTTTTTTTTTACCATCTGTTGCTTTTAATTCAAAAGCAATTGCAATTACTTCTTATTGTATTATTATTTATTGACAAATTGTTACGAAAAAACGTGACATTTAAACTTTAAAAACGTATTGTTTCTTTTTTCTGTTTGTACTTATGCCAAGCCTTTTTAATTAAATAAAATTTCAAGTTGCTTTTCGTAATTTTTGTTTTTTGTTTGCATAGTGAAAAAAATAGCTCCAATAAATCTTGCATAATTCGATAAGTTCACTTTATAAAGAAATTTGTGTTCTTATTGGAAACAATTTCCAAATATTATGATAAGAATTCTAGTTTGGTAATTGCGTTGGACAGTAGTTTTCTCTCTGACCAGATGAGCAATTTCTTGTGTCTTTTTAATACCGTCGGCTGAATAACGATGTCAAATTCCTGATGTTCAACAATGTATTTAGAGGCGGCGAACACGTACATATCTTAAAACATACGAAAAATACTAATAAACTTCAAGAATTTAACAGTATTCTTATTAATAAATTGAAGTTTATTTAACATTTTTCTTTTAAGTCAACTTTGTAAACAATGTTTAGGTTTTTGTGGAGAAAAATATAATTTCATTTAATTTAAGACAATGTATTAGAGATTATTGCTGAGCAATATCTTCTAGCAATTATTGCAGAATATATATTCTAATACATATTTGTGAGGTCCACATGTTAATATTTTGTGTTGGCAATCAAATTTGACGATTGCCACGGCAATAATTGCCAAAGTTTTGTTCGTGTGGTCGGGGGGTTATTAAAAATGTGTACGATATTTTGCACGCAGTGTCGCATTAATAGTTTTTTTTTATTCCACGGAATGTTTCTGAATTGACAATTCAATTAATTATAAGTCTTATATAATGGTATTTTGATTGATTAAGCATATCAGCCAGGGCTGCCAAATTATTTTGAAGAAGAATCTACCCTTTTAAAAAAAAACGGCATTTTCGGGACAGTAATTTCGAAAGTCGGCATAAATAAAATTACGCAACTTCTAAGTTTTTATTTTTATAAATTTTATTAATAAGAAAACAAAAAATAACATTCCTCAATTATTTCATATATCTATAACATACGAAAATATCACATAAATAAAATATCTATTCACAGTATTTTTACATGTATTATAAATATAAACACAACATTTTTAACATTTTTAATAAAGGTAGATAAGAATGGATTTTACGAGCTTATATACATCAGTTATGAATACATTTCAGAACTAATTTTCTTTTGCTAAATCGTGTGTAATGTGAGTGTTTATAAAAATGAAATAGATTTATATCGCATAATAAGAAGTATATTGTCGTAATTCTCAAACATATTTTAGTAATTCTTGCATAAACATACAGAATTTCTAAGCATTTTTCAAGAATTTGGTTAATGGACTACTGACGATTTGTGTATTAGCACGAACTAAAATATACATATAAACCAGCTTAACCATAGAAGAAGAAACATATATGAAAACTAATAAGCAATTAATTAAAAATCAGTGCCCGTGTGGAAATGAAAAAAGTATGTTCTGTGCGCTTGTCTAGTCTACTCACCTCTTTAGTTGTTATATCGGTCAAAAATAGCAGGTTTATTAAAATAGTATGACAGTGTGGATTAAAATAGTATGTGTGTTTACATATCTATCCGATTTGATAATCTTTTGAACATTTTCATAAAATAATGGGGATTCGCACGATGGGTAGTGCAAACTTATCAACACGTATTTGCAATTTGCTTCAATTTACTTCCTTTGCACTAAAAAAAAGCTCAAGCAAAAGCAGTTGTGTATATATGCTCCGTTGAAATATATAAAGAGCTGTAACATGCAATATGTTCAACAAGGTATGCTCACGAACTACCGCAATATGCACAGCAAATTTTGAAAAATGTAAATTTCCACAACCACCATCGCGAAAAGCCCTAATACTTTTATGCGATCAGAGTTGCTTTTTGTGGAGCCGCTGAACAGAAAATTTGTTAGTCATTTAACATGCTTGTGTTTTTGCACTTTTTTCGTTTCTTAAATTAGATACAATTTAATACAACCGTACTGCTTTGGAGGAGAGTCACAGACGGCTTTCCACTGTGGTCCCAAATCCACTTTTTTGTTGCATAATTTCGAAAACTATTGTTAGAGCATTAAATTTTTTGCACAATTATAAATCATGGCATATAAAGATAATAAAAAAAAAAATTACCAGTTAGACCACGCCACTCCCACAAAATAATAACTATATCCCCTAATCGTCGAACAAGTGAACCAAAAAATTATTTTTTTATTGTTTTTTTTTTTTTATTAATTCTGAGTTCACACGATTCATGTTTTAATAACATGATTCTTAGTTTTTCTTCTTTGAACTCTCTTTGGTGTTCACACAATTCATGTCATGTTGGCGACATGTACATAGAGTTTGTGTGTATATTCAAATTAAGAATGAGAAAGCAAAGCGGACTGTCAGTACATGCACATGAGTACTCGTTACCCTTCCCCTCGTTACTCTCGCCTATAAAGTAGCAATCATTTGTTGCAGTCATGAGTTGTGTGAACTCAGACTAATTATTAGGTTTTTTTATTATTAAGAACTTAAAAATAATAATAGAAAATACATGTATATATATCTAAAAATCTTCGAAATCCAGCTCAAGAAAATTTTCATAACACTCATTATCATTTTTTTTAGTTTTGTTTTATTTGATTTATTTTGTTGATATTCAGATTCTTCGAAGTATCCAATCTGTTAGTACATCATCTTTGCGCCCGTTTGTTTGCCAAAACGAAAGCATTTCGCCACGACTAATCGAAAATTGAACTAAAATAAAATTACAATTGTAGGAGCTTGCTGAAGAATGCTGGCGAGATTTAAATTTCCACATATAGTACACACTTTAACAAACACATTCACATTTGAACATTTATGCAAGTTCCTGCCCAAATACAACTTTAAGTCTACAAAACATATAGACTCTATTGAATAAAAACCACATAATCACAAGAGTCCGGAATAACGACAGGGTCACAATAAATAAAAAATTGGAATAATGCCTTTGAACTACTTACATTGGGCTTCAATTTCCATTATATGTCTATTTCTTATTTTCTTTTCTACACTTTGTTTTAAATATAATTGTAACACTATTTTGAAGCCCATTCAATTACACTGGCAGAGTTGCCACCTACTATTTTTTTATATTCTCTTGACTGCTTGGAGTCCTGCCATTAAGAAAATATACACTTTTTTACTGCATTTCTTAACTGCATTTTTTTCAAATATCTTTGGGACACTGTGGGGATGTGCAATATAAATAAGGGTATTCTGAACTATTCAAATAAAAATAATTTAGTTCCAATGGACATTTAAAAACTGGCTATAAATGCATTTTAGATTTTATTCCAGATGAAATTGAAATTCTTTTAAATACAAGCGGAACACATATAATATAAAATGAATTTTTTTCCTCACATGCCGATTCATTTACATATATTTAAACTGCAGTATTTATAAAAAATATTTTGGATTTATAAAAGGTATAATAATTGAATTTGGTATATCAATTTGTTCATTCAACCTTTTATAAATCCAAAACGAAAGACTAACTAGATGCGGATTCTTAACACTTCGCTCAAGTGCCCAATTTCTCTTATTTTTGTTTGTGTGGTTGTTGTACGTGTTGAAAAAAAAAGAAAAGAAATTAAATAAAGAAAACAATGTAAAGCAAGAGCATCAGTTCTTCCTCGATGCAAACTTCTCAACCAAAACATGAAAGGGGAAAGTGCATTTATTTGTAACTGGCGCAGCGCAGTTGCTTTGATTTTTCCCTATTTTCTTTTTTTAAAACGGGGGTTGAAAGCAAAGTTGCCAGATGAAATAGAAGTGAATTCATCAAATTTCGAGCGAAAAAGCGTCAAAAACGAAGAAAAACTTTTCAAAATAAATATTTATTATATGTAAATAAAACTTATACAAATTCAAAGTTTTTACGTAAACTAAACAAAATGCTTACCAGTAAAGAGATCATCTGTTTTAAAATATTTGTGTTATTTAATAAAGAACATAACAGAAACACATTTTTTATAATAACATAAACTGGCTTCTTTAATACAGACATCTTTGTAATAAATTTTCATTATCGGTATTTTTCACAATTTTTGGCTTGCTTTCAACACACAAGAATTAAAAGGAAAAGCTCACAAGATTCTGATCAAGTTCAAAGTCGGCTTAAAAATACTAAAAAAATGTTGTCAAATTGTAATTGTTTATAAATAGTGATATTTATGACGAAAATCGTACAGTCGTCAAGATGATATTATTGGTCCTCAAAATAGTAAAATCTGCCAACCGTGGTAGAAAGGAAAATATTCACAGTGAGTCAGAGGGAAAGTGTACCCGAACCTATACTTGTTGTAATTTTTTTTTTATCTTGGACCTGTGCTCAGGGGCTATCCCCTACATATGCAATGCATTGCACTGGAACTAGAGAGAAGGATAGGGAAGAAACAGACAGGTGGTGAAAGTGGTAGAAAGATAGAGCTTAATTCTTGCACAACTCTGCAGTTGCGTGTAAATTATAAAGCAAAGTTGCGGCGTCTCTGATGTTTTTTGACGCATTATTTTTAAGCTAATGGAACCATTTTACTTATTATTATACTTCGCCGACGTTTTATTCCTCAAATACCGACGAAGGAGGGTGCTGTAGCACAGAAAACTCAGAAAAAACTTTTTTCTGATTTGACCCGGCTGGGAATCGAACATGGGTCTTTCTGGTTGCAGACCCAACACGTTGACTAGTCGCCATCAGCACCCCCATGTTTCAAAATAAATTTATCTCATGAGACGATAATATTTGCTTTCCTGTACCCTTTCGACGACAATAAAACTAATTTATTATTTAAAGACACTACGCGAGCCTTTGGTGCAATACCGTACTAACTCACAATTTGAATTTTTTGATCTGGGTATGCAGAAATGATCTTTGGGGAAATATATATCTAAAGGAAAAAAGATTATGGTTCTATCTCTAACTGTTCAGGTTCTAGAGCTACAAATGTCTTTATTGCCTCCAGCTATTTCCAACAATATTTATTTGCAATAATGAAATATTTCCTTTATGAAAAGAAATTTACAAACAGAAAACATTACAAAACATGCTTCTTTATTTAAAAACTTGTAAAAAAATAACTTTAGTAAACGAAAATACTATCAAAAAGATGCCTTAAAACTTCAAATGCATTTTTTTTAAGTTCACGATTTTTTGAATTACTACGGTATTGCACCAAAGGCTCGCTACGCTTCTGCTCACATTGTAAACTAAAGCGATAAATAATCAAACGTTGACGTATGTGTCAATGGAAAAGTTTAAGCGGGAATTAGGTGAATGTTGCTGTACAATATTGCAAAACAATAGAAAAGCTTACCGAAATAAAACGCATCGTAGTTAGAACTTCCCAATCTGTATAAAATAGAAATTTTTAAAGTTCTTACGTGACACATTTGTGACGCAAAGATTTGCTATTTTAATTTCAATGGTATGTGGGTATTTTTGCTTTTTCTTTTGTTCTTTTCTGCATAACTAAGGATTTCGTTTTAGCATGGGTCAATGAATTGCTGTAACATATTTAAAAATTCATTTGAATTATAATTTCAACTGCCCAGTTGTTCATATAAATTAATCGGCAGAGTTGAATGCGTTTTCATTAGTTCAAAAGTGATAATGTTGTTAACATTTGATGTGTCATTAAAAATGAATTTAGATAAAGAAGTGCTTAAGAAGTCATGAAAATACCAATTCATAGTAAACGCTGTGTGTATATGTAGTTATAAAAAATATATAAAAAGTGAGTTAAAAATACAGTCGACTCTCGATAATTTTAAATTTAAGGGACCAGAGAAAAATTTCAAATAATCGAGAGTTCAAATAAACAGGAGTTTGATTGAAAGCAAACCAAACGATTTCGTTCAAACTTAAAATTTTAGAACGTCGGCCGCTGAGCACGATACATTTCATGTGTATAGAACAAGGAATATAACGTAAAATAAATGACTATTTTATTTATCCATAAAACATATGTTTTCTCAAAAGCATTTTTGGAAAGGAGACAACATAATGGAACCACTTGCAATTGCACTTTTATAATACATGATTGTTGTTCGCGATGAGTCGCTTTACTTTATGTATCCAAAAATACAAACGCACAAGAATGTATTTTTAAGCATTTATACTGATATAAACAGTGTATTCACTTACTTTAGTGAATTTCGGCAGAGTTTTTGTAAGCATTTGTTCTCTAATATGCAATGTATTGCTTCCGACAGCTTTAAGTGCTTCTCAATTTCGATAAGTTTTGTGATGGGATAGCACAATAAAATAAATAAAATTATAGAGCGTAGAGTTGAAAATTCAAATTATAGCGTGTCGGCAAGTAAAATGCCATTGAAATAATTTCAAATTACCTGTGTTTTTTCAATGAACCTGTAAAACAGTTGAAATTTTTGGCGAGATTAAAATTAACGACATTCAAATTATCAAGACTCGACTGTGTCTACATAGAGTTTTGATACCACTTCAATATATTTTGTACTTTTTGCTCACATCATCAATCACCGTCTCAACAATGTTGATTATCATCACTGGACTGTAAATTTTATGTACGTCTTATGTCATATTCAAGTCTTGTATAAGTGCATAAGCTAGCTAACAGTACGAGACATTATAGTACAGCAACGTTTGCCTAAGGAGGCCTTAAAACGACTAAAACGTTGTTAGAAACTCTTAGCTAGAGTTATTGTTAAGTTTTGTACTCATCTAGCGGGTCACTTTCAGCGTGACTCATTGTGTTTCATTAGAGCTAAATAAATTTCATAATATTTCATAAACAACTGTTTCTATATCAATTGGTAAATAGTGCCTTATTCCGCATGTCATTTTATGCAATTAATTAAAATTTTTCAATTTTATATAGACACTTATGGTGGATAACAGACAGGCCCTCAAAATTACATGTGATTATTACTAAGAAACAATGTAAATCACACTGACAAACACCAAGGACAATTGTAAGTCCGTTTCGTTGCTCCATCGTTACTACAATGCGATGTGTTTTAATGAAATCAGGAAACTTGTTCCGGAAATCCGATCATGCATACGCACAACGTGTTCATCATTAAGAGCGCTCTATTTGTGCTTCGTTTTGACAGCGAACCGCTTTACAGAAAAAAGGCATTTTCGTGGAAGAAACTACTCGCAGAGGTATTACCTGTCACTTTTGACGTGGATAGATTCAAATCGAATGTCCATGAACATTACTCTCTCAACCCTTAAAAACTTATTTCCTAGTTCCAGAGCAATGTGAGGTGCAATATGAGTGCCAGTACAAAAAAAAGTTTTACATGGCAAATTTAGAGCTTCATTATGAGAGAAAAAATTACGAAGAATATAATTATCGTATTCTATTAATAAAAATAATACATGTAAAAAGATAATAATAATTTACATCTACTGATATCCACACACAGTGCTCAAAAACACGAAGAACGCTGAAGATGAAGGTGCAGAGCAGCCTTCGAAAACAGCATATTGTTCTGTTCTGTTAGTATTTGTCAGTTTGATTTACAATTTTTGTCTCTAATTAATTTTGTTTTTAGTAACTATCACAGGTAATTTTGACTGTTTGTATCAATAAAATTGAAAAATTTTAATTCATTGCAAAAACTGGGTCTATTGTACAAAATTTATATTAAATCTGTATGAAACCTTTATTACTAAATGTAGACAATATCGGAAACATGGAAAAGCAGAAAATATATTTGTGTATAAAAAGAAAAATTAGCTCTAATTGAGTTATGATATCAGTAAATAAATTTTTATATCTAACTATACTATGCTTGACTTAATGTATATTGATAATGAGATAATTCGGACAATATTTATATATTTCTACTGTTACCGTTGTACAGATATACAGATATGATGTTTGCGATATGACACCCCTACTTCTCCAACACAGATCAATTTTTCAGAGGTGTAATGTATTGATTAGAATGCAATTTGCACCAAATTTGGAAACATACTGTTGCCGTTTTCAGGTATACAGAAATTTATATTGCCTTTATGTGAAAGATACCATGCGCTGTTCTCCAATCCCGCCCACTTTTTGCCAGCTGGTCTGTATTCATAAACAAGCCAAATATACAAAATTTAAAATCTTTTATTATTTTCCACATATTCAGAAATCTATTTTGTCTATGTATGGAAAGCACCATTCCCAATTTGAAATGGGCAATGTTAATATGTTAAAGTTCAGGAAAATCGAGTCAGTAGCTTGGCAGTTCATAGGGAAGAACCAGCTCCACAAAAATAAACAAAAACAAACAAAGAAACGCAATTAAGTTTTATTTACATACATATTAATGATATATGTACATATCTTTTGAGTAGGACCGTGTACTTAACTAAAACAAATTGAAATTGTTGTTTTCAAGCACGTGCTTGTTTATAATTAAAAAATGTGAAAACTAAAAATAGCAGGCAAGGATATTGAAATGCACATTAGGGTTGGTCAATTTGCTTGGGAGGGGAAAAATGTGACACGTGACGTATAGCAAAATCGAAATCTGCACGCAATTCTAAGAAAATTATCAGAAGAAAGTATGGGTCTAAAATCAAAACCTAGCTCCCGCCGAGAGACATCAAAAGTCACATTTGGGCAATTCCAAGCCATATCAATCACGCATTTTCTAGTTTTCTTCCGATGTCAATAAAATTTGGTATACTTGTTATTCTCGCTAAGAAACTAAAAAGTGGAAATTTTTAACCCGCTACGTCTACTGGGGCCGACAATACTGTGGCCAAAAATTTCCCCTGCAATTGTCATCTCATTGCACTTTTCAACTTCTAAAGTCAATATCTTCGGTTCTATTGAAGCTACAGTTTAGTTTTGTTTTAAAGCTCTTAATGTAAATTACATTACTTTTTGAAAAATTTTAGATCTTCGAATTATCCAACTGTGACTTTTTATACCTCTCGGCGGGAGCCGATAATGGTTATTTTTTTTAGAATTTTGTGCAGATTTTGATTTTGCTATACGCCTGTTGACCAAAATATTTTACCGACCCTAATGTACATATTATCCTTTTAATAAAATTCGTTGCGTGACGTACCATTTCAACATTTTCAATGCGCGCTTTTGTATGTGCATAAGTAGATATATACATACATACATATGGTTTTACATAAGAACATAAGTATGTTGCGCAGATAATTAGTAAGTACAGAGTGGGCCAATTTCGACCGACCGACTTGAAATGCTCACAACTCCTTTATTTTATTTCTTTTAAAATGAAAGTATAATTAAGTAACTTTTTTAGCGAAGTATGAAAAATAGAATCCATTAAATGGCATAAATTTTCCAGTTGTCAGTTAATTCCTCTTTTGAAGACTTTTGCATTACGTTGCACAACGTTTGTGGATACAATTCTAAAATTTCTGTGCAAATATTCTGCTTAAGTTGATGAATGTTTTATGGTTTGTTGACGGAAACTTCACAAAAAAAAAATAAAAATTTCTGGCAGAATTGCTATTGTGTCTTTTGCGGTATGAGCTGTAGCTCCAACTTGCTAGAAACATATGCATATGCATAGAACTAACAGACGATATACTGCACCGAAGGCGGTTTCTGGCTTCCCAGCTTCGTTTTGGAAAAAATATGAAAAAGTGCAATTGTCACTGGTGCACTGCTCTTTGATTTTGCTTATCGCAAATTCGGCAGTTCTCCATTTTAATGCTAATGTGCTTCATCGCTCATATAAAAAGTTCACATATTCTCTCATCTATTGGCATATCGTAGCCATATGATGTTCTTTAGGCAATAATTCTTGAATTTATTCCCAATTGATTAGCAGGTCGACGAGTAGAGCAAGATTAATCCATGCAGACACGTACATGCAGACGTACATTATCCACAGCTTCTCCTGTGCGAACAGCTTGAGTTTAAAGTGGGAGCTGTTGAAGTAATAAAATTTTGAACGTATGTTCTTTGTGTGTGCCCAAAAACAATAAAATTTAACAATTTTAATACGTTGTTGCATTGGGTACGATGACATTATAAATTTTTATTAAATTTCTCGGAAAAAAGTGAACGCGTTCACTATGAATTGATATTTTCATTTGCAATTGAAGCCATACATTAACTATTTATTTTGCATGTCTTTCTTTGCTGGAAGATGGCACACCCTGTACAGAATGCAATTAATTTATAACAACCATAACTTTGCACCAAAGTATTTGGAATGTAGAATTTTTTTAGAAATTAAAGGTATGTACACACGATTGTCATTTACTACAATATTGATAGTAAAATTGTTACAAAATGTGCAACAATCGTGTGAACACACAATTTTTGTGTGGCAACATCGTCACAAAATGTATTGTCGGTGTATTGTAAGCCAATATTATTCTCACAATTCTGACAATCGTGAGAACACCCTTCATTTCCATTGACACACAATTTACAGTCATTTGTTAATGTCGCATGTGCTTCATTTAGTGCACCGTACAATAACACCATTGGCAGATAAGTAATTCTGTTGGCAACGCTGTCCATATATATTTCGATATAATGTTAAACATCGGATCTGGCAACTTTTGCAATACAACCGTGTGAACGGTCAATTATTATTGGCAGAACTGTGTGCCAATGGAATTGTATGGTTTTCTTTCAATAGTGTGAACAGACAAATTACCAGATGGTATCAATTTTTCATTGTGAGTGCATTGCCAACATATTGCCGTATTCTACAATATTGTACAATCTGACAATCGTGTGAACATAGCTTAAGGGTTAAATTGACTATAAGTTTGAAAAGCCAGCGTTTTTTTCGAAAGTAAAATCTCCTTAAACAATTTTTAGAAGATAATTCTGCAAATAGAATTTATATAAAAAGTACCTTTGTAAAATGTATTAAAAAGAAATTTTAAAATGTTCTCCTTTCAAGGTACTTTTTTACAAAGCACTTTTTTAAGAAGTACTTTTTTTAAAAGTTACTTTAAAAAAATGGTATTTTTGAGGCGAATTGCTGCAATCAATTGACATAAAATCCATGGGATGCTTCAGCTTCAGGAAAACCGTACTTTATCCACAGTATCAAATAATAAACTTTTACTCATTTTGTATTTGATGTTGAGGAATGGTGATGTTTTGCATTGTTTTTGTTCATCTTACTTACAGAATATTTTAAACACAATTTTCGAGATGAGTTGTTGAAACGAACCGCAGATTGCGATTTTTTATTCATTTTATATATTTTTTTTCAGCCACTTAATCATCAAGTTTTGTTGCATTTAGTTCTGGTTGTCATTTATTGCAGATTAAGTTTTAGTAGTCGAAAAAAAGACTGAGTTGGAGTAGTATTTTGTAAGTTATTTTTTCATTTTGTCTTAAATTAAAGAGTTGTGGGCGTAGTATGAAAAAATTACAACATTCGTGTTAAACATGATTTATTCCCACTAACTAATTTAAACTAAACTTAGCACTTAAAGAACAGCGAAAAAACCTTTAAAAGATTTCCTAAGTTAAAACCAATTATGCAATACTCTTGCAGTTCCATAAAAAAGTTTTTCTTATCCTCAAAGAAGAACAAAAAAAAACCAAACTAGATAAATAACAATTTTAAAAAGAAAAATGTTACCACTTGATTAAATTTATATCATACAAGTACTTTCAAACGATGTGACCCAGTTCGAAATAACTTATGCAATGTTTCTGCAAAATTAGAACATTTTTTATTATAAAAAACAACCACCATATTTTATTTTGACTATTTAAATTACCCCTGGAGGCATCAAAAGGAAAAAATCATCAGATTCGTGTCATACCTTACAATGGAAAACATTGCGACCGAAACTGTTAAATTTACAAGCTTGAGCCCCAAAGACGCACCCTTCTACTCAATATAAGTGTGAATGAAAAAATTTAAAGTAACATGTCGCAAATTGTAGCATTTTATCACGTAACTTTTAATAAGTACGAATAAGTAAAAAAAATTCCTTCACGGATACAGAAAAATTTTTTTTAATAAAATTTTATAAAAGTTACATAATTATTTTTTCTTTCTGCCAGGAGCAAACCCAAGAACAGCAGGAATAGAAATGTACATGTTGAAATCATTTGGGGTGGTAAAGTGTCTGGAGAGAGTGTTCAAAAGCATTCGTGATACATTTTTTATGTGTTAAATGTGACACAGATAGTGGAAGGACAACACAATTTCTTTAAAGTCACAAAATATAAAAAATTCCCATAGTTTAAACCACAATAAAAAGTGTCAAACACATTGTAAATGAAAACTTGTATAAATTATAGAGGTGGAATTACAAAAAACTTATTTGTCATTTCCCTGGCGACTTGCTTAAATATATTAAAAATATCTTAGAAGCAACATAGTCAGCTATTTTAGAATTTATATTATATTCACAATACATAACACTGGTCAACAAGAATTTATTAGCTTGTGTTTTCTTAGTCAATATACTATATGTATAAATAACTTTTTTTGGATTGAAACTGGTTCTCGGGATTTACCGTTATATAGAAAAAATCGGCGGTTGCACCACTTAATTTGCAATAACTTGAGAACTAAGACGACACGGACTGATCTAGAATAAAATAAATTGACTATGAAACCTTAGACCACACAAAAAATTTTGAATTTGTTGACCTGTGTAATCATTGAAAGAATTTTTTTAAAGAAATGTAATTTTAAGAAAAGTTCTCTTAAAAAGGTACCTAAAAGCATACCTTTTCAAAAAAAATATGCGTTTTAAAAATTACATTTTGAAATAAGTTCGCTGTGAAAAAAGTACCATTGAAAGAAGTTTCTTTTAAAAAAGTAAGTTTGTACCGTTGAAAAAAAATTTTCTTTGCAAAAAAGTATATTTTAAAAGAAATACCATTTAAAAAACCACCTTTTAAAAGACACTTTTAAAAATTACCATTTAAAAAAATTACTGTTCAGCAACGTGTCTTAAAAAAATATTTTTAAAAAAGCTTCTTTCAAACAAATTATTTTTAAAACAATTACTTTTTAAAAAAAGTGCCTTTTATTAAAAGTACATTTGTTAAAAAAGTTACGTAAACAAAATTTACATTTATAAAAATTACTTTTTTAAAAAGTACTCTCAAAAAAATACCCTTTTGAAAAATTACCTTTTGTAAAAGTACTTTTTCGAAGTAGCCTGCCATTTACTTTTTAAATATTATTTCATGTAAATATTGCCCGCGGTTACGTCGTAGGTGATCTATCCGTGAGCTTCATTTTTGGGATACTTTTTTGCAGCACTTCGGCCGCTACCTCACCAATGGCAGTTGTAATGTTGTCTTTAACAGTTGTATTTGTGGCTGGCTTGTCCCTGTCTACGAGACACGTCCAGTATCCCCACAAGTCTAGTCTAGTGGAGCCAACTCGCACGATATTAGAGGTCAAAGGACTGCTCCAAAACGTCAGATTAATTGTTCACTAAACTCGCCTCTCAATAGGTTAATAGTATCGCGAGTCGTGTGGCATGTGCAGTTTCTTGTTGAAACCACATGTCAACAAAGTCAATTCTCCCATTTTGGTGCGAAATTTGGTCAGCTTGTTCGGTGGGTCGATGATGAGGATCATAAGCGTTGTTCGTTGTACTAGGGAGTAGTGCACTAGATACAAGTTTGGAGGGTCTATGTTCGATTCCTACAAGATGGTATCACAATGGTCCCAAAATAGAATTTTACCCAACTGTGCTTTAACTTTACATACAGCAATCTGTTTATGGTGAAATGGCAAACCTTACTGAGCATCTTTGGCATTGCCACATGTCACAAACCTTTCTTTACACTGAAAAACCAAATAGCAATAATATCATCCGATACATAACAATTTAAAATTCTTATGGTATCTTTTAGTTACATCGTACCTGACCAACAAAACTTTTCCATGTCAATCATGCGGAGTTTTTTCTATAAAACATGAGAATGAAAACCGCAATAAATTAGGTCAATCAACTCTTTATAATCAAATAATATTTTTGTAATCAGTAAAAGCTTTTCGTTATTGTTTTAATAATTTATTAACTAAACTAAGTTGTTACGTATTTCTATAAATGAGACACAAAGTTTTTCCAAAATGTAGATTTTTTTCCCCAATTTCATCAATAATAATGATAATACTTTGAAACAAAGAGTTAAGACCTTTAAGAGTATCAGTATCTTCAAGAGTTTCCAAGAATCATAAAGCAACAGATAATAATTGAAAATTTTGTATTTGATCTGAAAGCACTAAATATTTATACGTTCTTACGATACTCGTATAGGAGTACTCTTGCCAGACAGCAGGTGTGTTGTGGCCACTTTTTTTTATTAATACTTTACTTTGTTGTTGCGTACCTTGAGTTACTCTGATGCTGGGTATCTTAAGGCTTCTGGTCTTACGCACGTCTGTCAATTTATTTTGAAATCTTCTTCACCTACTCGTATCACACAACAATTTTTTGCGGTTTTTCAATTATTTTTAAGTTTGGCATTATTTCATTCAAGTTTTTAATTTTCCAAATTGTCAGTTTGAGACAAATTTTACAGCTGCTTTGTGCTTAATTACAAAATTGTTTTTTTCATTTGGGAATTATAAAGTAATGTAAAAAAGCAATGAAATGGTGTTAACGTGATTTAAAAAAAATACGACAAACGACAAACGACAAACGAACAAACGAACAAAAATTAAAAAAAATTTTTTTATTGGATATTTTAATGTTTTTTATTTTAGTCTGATCGAATTCTCTGACATTGATATTGTTGAAATGAATAAATTTTTCGAAGTTCGCGAAATGTAAATGCTAAAGCGTGACTGCGTGAAATAAGAAATAACTGATTTTTATACATTCGAGTACATTTATTTTTCCTAATTTTAATTTTATTTTTTTTACTTGTTTTACTTGTTTTACTCTTATGTAAAATTTCCCACTGCAAAATTCATGCATGCCGGCCGAAAATTTTCTACTGTAAAATTCAGTTACATATGACAAAGCTTCTTTCTCATAAAATCGAAAATATTTTTAAATTTTTGTTAAGATATACTAAATATCTTCTGCTACTCTTAGGATAAATTTTTGACTTCGTAAAAAAATCGTATTTATACTTACTAAGTGCTATTTAAATACGAACTTCAGTTTTGCAGTGCTACTTTTTATGCCAATTAAATAGTACTTAAGTAGGCAATGTCGCCATGTTACCATATGTTTTCGACTATTTACTTTTGTTTTGCACCAACATCATGTGGTCAAGCAAAAAGTTTTGTGTGTTTAATTTTATACAGGGTGTCCGCCGGGAAGGTATACTACTTTGTTTTGCCGCCATTTTGGTAAACATTAGTCTTGACAGTTCATATTTGGCAGTAGTGAAGTAGACACGTGGCAAATTTATTATGGAAAAATATGCGATAAACCAACGTGTTTTAATTGTTAAAACATTTTATCAAAATCAATCATCGATTACTGTGACGATGAGAAAGTTACGTGAAATTTTTGGGAGAAACAACGTGCCAAAAAAACGCACTATTTACCGTGTAGTGAATAATTTCGACGAAAGAGGGTCTGTAGGTGATAGGCCCACGCTTGGACCACAATGCACTGGAAGATCGGCTGAAAACCTTACTGCTGCTCAAGAAAGTGTTCAAAACAATCCATCAACCTCAATTCGACGCCGTGCTCAGGAGCTTGGTCTTCAAAGAACAACTTTGGCCACAATTTTAATGCCACAACTGCATGCTTTGGGGGTGATTAACATGTGGTATCAACAAGACGGTGCCACATCGCATACAGCCAGGATTACAATTGAATTACTGCGAGACCTCTTTCCACAACAAGTTATTTCAAGAAATGGTGATGTTCAGTGGCCTCCACGGTCGCCTGATTTGACTGCTCCGGACTTCTTTTTGTAGGGATATCTGAAAAGCAAGGTTTATGCATACAAACCAGAAACGCTTGAGCAACTCAAACAAAATATTCGTGATGAAATTATGAAATACCGCGTGAAATGTGTGAGAATGTAATGAAAAATGTGCTCAAAAGGGCTCGCATTTGTGAGGCTAACAGAGGCACACATTTATCTGATATTGTATTCTATACATAATTGCCGACATTAAATAAAACATTTATCAATATAACATCCATTCTCTTTCATTTAATCAAAAATTATAAGCAAACAAAGTAGTATACCTTCCCGACGGACACCCTGTATATACGCTCATAAAAGTGTACATAGATATATTGCAATATTAAAAAGGATATAAACAATGAAAAGATTTTTGTTTTTTTTTAACTTAAAAAGGGCTTTTTTTTACTTTCAGTACCAGATGATGCCATAGATAAACATTGTTGTGGTGAAAAAGTACCCATAATTTCATAGTACTCCGTACTTAATCGTATTTAAATACGAACATTTAATTAAGACTGTATAACTGAAGCTGTATTTAAATACAACTTAAATTTAAATGAAAATTAACTAAACACGTATTTAAATACTAAGTCACACACTGGTCATTAAACTGGCCATTTCATCACGGACTGTTATCTTCCTTTAAGAAGACGATGGTTCCATGTATTAAAGCTTTTGATTTGGTGCGATATTGTAGTTCGTGTAGGTAGTCCCTTGACGACCTTTCCCAGGGGCATTAGTGAGCAGATCGCTTACTAGGTCTAAATGTACTGATTTTGTTGAAAAACAACAAAATACCGCAATGTATGTCTTTTGTGACCACTTTCCCCTCAACTTGAAATGGAGTGTTATTGGACCGCAGTAGTCCACTTCAGAACTAATGATGGCCCCTGCCGGTGTTACTCGTGGGAGGGCAGATTTCCCATGATTTCGTGACAAGCTTTAATGCAGATTGTGCATCAATGGATTGTCGCTCTTGCCATGATTTTGCCTTTTATCAGCGAAACTTGTTGTCTCATCATTTCCAGGAGGGTTTGTGCACCACAATGTTTTTGGTTTTTTAAAAGTGAAAAGGCGTCTACCGAAATTCATTTTATCATGTTATCGGCTTGGAAAAACTTTTGCCTTGGTTAATCAAAACAAATTATCCATATTCAGTTCTTATAGTTGAATTAAAGAGCCGATTTTCCAATAGAATCTTCGCCGTGACGCAGATTGGTTCAATTGCACTACCTAGTCTGAGCAGGCCGCAAACGGTAGTCGACAGAAATTGTCAATATAATATACCCTTCCTGTAGCACAATCCCCCCGTCTTGCACAGTTCATCTGCGACCATCACCAACAATTCCATATCGAAGATGAATTATTTTACTAGGAGATAAAATATTCTTATACGCTGCTTGTAAAACTTTGTTATCTCCTTATTTCAATTGTCCTTGAACTTGAACTGAACCATCATCCGCTAACATTGTTTGCTTGTCCGATTTCGCTCATAATAAAATCCATTAGCTGGCTTTTGTTCCATACGACAACAGTAAATGACATCAATCATTTTGTAAATATTATTTCAAGTAAAAACAAAAATTGTCCACAATTGTTCTTTGGCCACAACAATGTCAATACAATACGAGTAAATACAATTTTCAAAGTTTAACAAATAAATATAAACGATATAAAGAATCTAAATTGGCAAATAACTAGACAAGCAAACGAGCATAAAGTTTCATACAACGGCACGTGCAACTTATAAGTACGCAAAAATTTGCAAATACGACGAATAGACTGCTAAAAAGACAAACGCGGCAGTAAAAGTCATGAAAGGAAGAACACACCTTGGGATTAGGGCAGTAACGAATAATAAGGGGATACACGAAATTTTGCAGAGTAACAAATTATAAGTTTTAAATATTGTGACTGATACTGTTTCATGGTTTTTTAATGTACAATATGGTGCATTATTTGTGAAGAGGACAAAGTGTTGTCGCTTTCGAAATTTTGTCTTTTTGATTCAAATATTGTTTTGAACTAAAAAAAATAGAAAAACAAAAATTTCAGAAGTGATTCGTTACAACATCGTCTGTCTTTGAAAAAAAAATTTTAATTTGAAAAAGATTTGTTTTTTATATACAAAACCAACAACCAATTGATATTAAAATTTGTTAAACTTCGACATGTTTTTTTTATTTATTTTCTTTTTTTACAAAATTAGCCTAGGATATTTTCATTATACTGTAAAAGTTTTATAGTGGGAACTCCATTAGTTTTGAAGTTATGCAAATTTCTTTTGGTCATTTCCGGTTTTGTACATGAAAAACAATGTTTTTTTTAAAAGATCAGACAATTTCTTATAAGAATTCCTTATGAAATTTTTGGTTCTTTTTATAGTTTTTCTAGTTCAAAACATTATTAAAAAGAAACAAATTTTCGTAAACAAGCAACAATTTACCAGAACAAATAAACATCACAAAAAAAATATTGGGTCTTCCAACAGGGACATCCGAACTTTGACAGTTGATAATGGCCATCTTGTTGAAGGTACATCTGTTCAATTTGGTGTCATTTATTCAGTTATTATTCAGACGAATAAAGCATCCAACAATAAAACACGCGCAAATAATAAAATTATTTTACAAAAATGGGTGTTCTGTTCGTTCAACGTACCGCGTGAAGAATCATCTTCAGCGATTAGACCCATTTATGGATGAATGGGTACATGAACAAACAAAGTTTTCGAATTTGTGACTTTAATAATCCACATGAGATCCCAGAGAGTTCAATGTATCCCGAAAAGTCACTGTTTGGTGTGGATTATGAGCTGGCGGGGTTATCGGTTCATATTTCTTTGAAAACGAGATTTGCCAAGGAAACCATTATTATTGTTGTTTCAACAGGACAGCGCTAAGTGCCATACAGCTCATGTCAGATTAAATATTCTGCACGAACGATGTGAGGGCATGGTTGAGGTAATGTGAACTGGCCACAGATATCGTGCGATTTGACACCGTTAGATTTTTTCTTGTGGGGTTTTCTTAAGTCGCAGGGGTATGCGAATAAGCCACAACCCACAGCGGTCTGCAAAGGCAACATAACCCATGCCATCGGTCAAATTCTGCCTGATTTATGCGTCAGTCATGGAAAATTTGATATTTTGGTTGCGTTCCAACCAGAGAAGCCGACACATAATGACATGAATAGGTCTTTCAAACGAATAAAATAAATGAAAACTTTCGATGATATCTCACACACACTTTGTTTTATTAAAATTTTAAAGATAGAACATATTTACTACAAGTGTAGTTATGCGAAATATCATGAAATTTTTTTAGGTTGTCCGCTTCACAAATAATGCACCATATTTGACATTAAAAAATAAATTAGGTTTTTTTAAAACCATTCTATTTTTGTCAAATTCGAAAAAGTTTTTTTTCACAGGTAAGGTACTTAAGGTAGTTTTCTTTAAAGTACTTATTTTTATTAATATTTTAAGAGATAATTTTTTAAAAAGTACTTTTTCAGAAGGTATCTTTTTCAGAGTTATTTTTCTTTTAATTTTTTTTAATTTTCTTACAAGATACTTTTTAAAAGAAACTTGTTTTGGAAGTTATTTTTTTAACTTGTTATAAAAAGTACTTTTTATAATAGGTACTTTTCTTAAAGGATGCAGACGTTTTTTTAAATATACGCACTTTTTTTTAGAAGATACATACTTTTTTTAAAACTTGCATACTTTTTTCAATGATATTTTTTTAAAGGTACTTTTCTAATATGTACTTTTTTTATCAGGTACTGCTCTTAAATTGTACTTCTTGTAAAATACACTAATTTAAAAATTTACCTTTTTAAGAGATTGTTTTTGGTTAATCAAACTCTCATATGCGTTTCAATTCTATGGGTTCTTATGAGTTTATAACGTCAGCACATATTCAATTTACATTAAAATACTATTTTTAATTTTTACATTCCAAATTCACGTAACCAGTATGGGAAATGTCACACCTTATTCTGACTTAAAAAATCATTTATCGAAAAAATTGTTTGATTGCTCCAATGCGTGATTTATTAGATTCAAGTCGCTAATATACCATGTACGAGTTGTTATGAAAAATAAAATTGATAAATGTGTATTTACCAAAAATTACTACTACAAAACAATAAATGTCAAGACAATTTTGCATTTCCGGCACAGACAAACAAAAAAGTGTTTATTTTTATTACTTTTACAAAAATTCAAATTAAAAAAGTACGTAATATGTGTGTATGTCTGCAGTATGTATATTGAACTCCTTTTCCTATCTTAATGTTTTCTTTTAGTTCTTTTACGCGATCTTCTTCCACAACAAGACATTGAATTTACATTTCCAATGAAGCGTAAAAATATATTAACGCAAGTAGGAGAATATTCATGCAGCCATTTACGAACGTGTATTAGCAACCAATAAATGTATAAAGAATAAAATAAACACTTTATACCCTGCCCAAATTACTACTGCAAGATGAAAGAGGAAAAATATATATTTTACGGTAACAGGAAGAAGTCTACACAGTTTACTGTCAGTCAGTTAACAACAGCTACACTTGGAAAAGTTGTGTTGAAGTCAATTTATGCATAAACGATACATAAACTCTTGTAAACAGTTAATTTTAAAATTTTTTATTTTCTGAAAACTATTTTGTACAGTGTACCAACTTTTAACGCGATGAGGAAAGGCATGTTGCAAAGCAGTTAAAAGACAACACAATTATCCAAACGTTTTACACAAACTACTTTCTATTTGCCACCTGAAAATGTATTATAGATATTTTATCAATAAATTTAATTGAGTTTGATTATTTCGCTTCGAGGGAAATGATTGTGACAAAAGCTTAGCATGTATTAACGCTGCACAAAGCAGACATTCCAAGTAACACTTATTTGACTTTACAAATTAGAAAACTTTTAAGGCTCAATTATTGAAGTATTGACTTTATGACACTCTTTATTTATTTATTTATTTCTTTATTGGGTCTTAAAATAGCGTGACAATCAAAAACGGAAATTGCAAATGTTGTCTTTTTAGAATTTTTCCCAATACATATTTTATTTACATATTGACTGCCTTTGCAAATCTTAATAAATTTTAATTTAAATTTTCCTTTAAAGAGAAGTAAAACTCAGGGAATGGATCGCTTTTCTGGAAAGAGATGATGATGATGCACGTTTAGTACATTTTTGGTTCCTTTGGTTCTCTGTAGCCTGGTCAAATACCGACTATGCATGTAGTACCTGCATGCATACCGGTGCATGTCCCCCAGTGCTGTAAAAAACTGCAATCCATTAATTTAATGCAATTAATGCAATTCGATTGCAATAAAATTTTTGTTGAAATCATGCGATTTCAATCAATTCCAACGAAATCAAAACTATAGTACCACTAGTCCAACGAATAACATATTATATATTTATATAATATATATTGGATATAATAAACTTTGTATCCCAAAATTTAAGTCAGCTTCATTTCTAGAAGAAGAAGTTTCCTTTGAAGAGAACGAAGATTTTGATTCTGATTTAATTTTGATTCCAACTTAGAAATGAGTACATTTTAACGACAGTATTTTGTCCGAAATTTCTTGTGAAAATATAGATAACATTTTGCAAAGAACTTCTTAAAAGTTTAAAAAGAATTTTTTTTTAACTGCTACTTGAAAACGAACCTTCCAAAAAGTACTCATTACTTTGAAAATGGAGAAAATCTAGCATTTGGTTTTCACAAAACAACCAACTATTAGAAAATGCATCTGTAAGGCAATGAAATGAATGTTGTCATATTTATTTCTTGTATTCTTCCCCAATTATCTTAACACTTTTAATCGCATCAATTTATCTTAATTTATACCACAAACAATTTACACAAGCACAATTATTTTTTGATGTTGATGTTGTCAAAATCCTTACGCATTTATCAAAACAGCAGCAACCAAGAACTACCACACATTTCGTTAATTTTGTTTTTCATCCAAATATAGCACAGCATGCAACATGCAACACTAAGCTACTACTGTGCCATAAGCCTAGCGAAAAAAAGTAGACAACTTATTTTTTGCATAATTCGAAAAACGTGCATAACAACAGCAACTAAACTCCTCATACTCGCACTAAATATGCATAATCTTTACAAATGTCAAATGTAAAATTTATTTCCTCAACAGGTTCGCCTACAAAATGCTGGCTGCGATTGCACATAGTCATTCTACTTATAGGCTTGTTGGCTGGTTGTTGGGATGTGTTGTCTGGAAAACTACTGCTGAAATGAATAGATGACAAATAAAAAAAAATCATAAAAGTACATTTTTGTAGTTAGACACCCACAACAAAAAATGCAAAAGCTTGTTAAATTGAACACAGGTTTGCGCACATAAGACCCTCATCATTGTTTGCACAGTTATTAATATTGAAATTTTAATTTTAAATTTCGTTTTTCTTTTAAATGTTGTTATGCCAACGAACGAATTCGAGTGACATCGTTAGCCAGGCAGTTAGTTTTCATGCATGCAGTATAGCTAAGAAGTGTCTATTAAAAACAAAAAACAAGTAAAGAGTACCGCATGAAAAAGTACCTTTTAAAAATGTAACTTTCAAAAAACTGCTTCTTTGGAAATTGTTTTCTTAAAAGAGATCATTTGAAAAATACATTTTAAAAAGTAGTTTATAAAATACAGGTTTTTACCTTTTTTTTAAAATTAGTTTTTAAAAAGTAACTGTTGAAAACTATTTAAAAAAAAAATACATGTTAAAAAGTAATATTAAAAAAGTACTTTTAAAAAATATATCTCTTAATAAAAAGCCTTTTAAAAATGTGCCTTTTCAGAAAGTTTCTTTTAAAAAAGTCCTTCACTCAAATAATATCTTTTGAAAAAGTTGTTTTTAAAAAGTATTTTTTTTTTTTTTTTTTTTTTTTTTATCTTGGACCAGTGCTCAGGGGCTGTCCCCTACATATGCAATGCATTGCACTGGAACTAGAGAGAAGGATATGGAGGAAATAGACAGGTGGTGAAAGTGGTAGGAAGATAGAGCTTAAATTCTTGCACAACTCTGCAGTTGCGTGTAAATTATAAAGCAAAGTTGCGGCGTCTCTGATGTTTTTTGACGCATTATATTTAAGCTACTGGAGCCATTTTATTTATTATTTTACTTCGCCGACGTTTTATTTCTCAAATACCGACGAAGGAGGGTGCTGTAGCACAGAAAACTCCGGAAAATTTTTTTTCTGATTTGACCCGGCTGGGAATCGAACCTGGGTCTTTCTGGTTGCAGAGCCAGCACGCTGACTACTCGCCATCAGCACCCCAAAAAAAAAAAACTAAAAAACTGCTATTAAAAAAGTACTGTCTTAAATAATACCTTTTATGAAATAACTTTTTAAAATGTGTTTTAAAAGTTCAAAGTTTAAAAGGTGTTTTAAAAAACAGTGTACTTTCTTAAAAAAGTTTATCTTTTTAAAAACCGATAACTTAAAATGTGTTTCTCAAAAACTGAGATTTAAGAAGTACCATTTTTTAAAAGTAACTTTTAAAAATAAATTTCCATCTGCAAGTCGGTTTTACAAAAGCACATTTTATAAAGAATACCACCTATCTGGCTGTTTTATTCGGTCTGTTCTGCTAAAAAAATCTCATAATAATTATTTAGACTGAAGAAAAATCGAGTTCCTTTAAATTGTTTCTAAATCTGTACATGCATTTATATGTACATGCGTATTCCTTTATGTGGCTGCCTTTGCACTATAAATATGTTTTTCTTTCTTTTCACTGAAACGTGGTTGGTGCCTTCTCCATATGTGTATTTTTAATTTATAGTTTCTTTTAAAGAGCCTTTAATAGCATAAATAATACACCATAATCATCATAATTTACTTCTTTTATATATTGCATTTATTATAGTTTTTGTTGTTTTTTTTATTATGTTTCGCAGGCCTCTTAATAATAATGCCATTTGGTTCAGTTTTTTCTTAATTCTCATATAAAATAAGACGCCAGCATAATTTTCTGTTTTATGTTTTATTTTTGATGCTAAACGAACTAAAATGAGACAATAATTTCTTTATGAAAAAACAAGAAACACGCATAAAATATGTTGTGGCATACACAATTTTCGTAGTATTTTTTCGCAACAGCTTATGGTGGAGTTGTTAAAGTTGAGCTTCAAAATGGGAAAAATGTTTAGGGCTTGCAATCGTAAAAATCGCAAGAGTGTGAGAATTTCGCGATATAAAAAATTATTTAAATTTCTTTCTCACCTCGCCGTTACATTTTGATCAAAATTTTAGTAATTCGGTAGCTCAAGTAGCTCAAGCCAAACAATATCTGCGTATTTCGTTGTATTCTAGAGCCACGGTTTATTGTCTTTAGTTTCTGAACAATCATAAGCCAAGTCTTGGTATACTTTTACAAATTTTTGGTTGTGTTTCACATTAGAATTTTGTTTTCTGAAAAATTTCTTTAATAAAGTGGTAACATTTTTAAAAATATTAAACATCTACGGCACATTCAGCAGATAAATAAGTTGCACATTCACGCACACACACACACACATGCATATAAATACACTTTAAAACCTGAAGCATCTTCTACAAACGATATTTCATTCTGCGCCATGGCAAACACAAGAGGTCAGAAGGTCATCTCACTTCCAAATATTCATTGTTTCGTGTGCTGGTGACTTCAATGAACGTCCATAATTTTCAAACTATTTGTTATTTTTATATGATTTATAAGAGATTTGAAGTCAATAATTTTCGGTTTTTTCGGTATTTTAAACTGTACATACAATGTTCGACGTGATCTTTCGACTCTGCTTTTCACTTAAGATGCCATCATGTTGCCACAGTCATATTCATACAAACACATACTGTGCTTGCGGTGCCAGCTTCATCTTCTTTTAACAACAATTTAGTGCTTTTGATAAACTATCTTTTGTAAAAGAAAATGTAAACAGTATTGTTTAACACAAGTACGGTTATGTGGATGTTGGGGTAAAAATTCAAATCGTAAATATAGAAAAGTTATAATTTTTAAAAATCTTTTGTCATCACATTTGCATCCAGTTTCCGTTTAAAAATGTGAAAAAGCACAAAGTGACATATTGAGTAAGTAAATTTACAAATTTCAACAATAGTCCAATAAGCACTTTCACGTAAAAATAAGGTATTTTTCCAAAAAAAAAATACCCGTAAAAAGGAAACATTTTCATTAAAACTTGCACTTGTTGCCAGAAAAAATGGATTATTATTATTCCGTTTTATATATGTACTAGATCAACCCGGTGCACTTTGCTATCCCACACCAACTGATCTAATCTCGCCCACATTGTTACGGTAAACCTCCTGCGTCAAATTTTGATACTTTGATTAACAACAGTTCCTTTTCCAAAAATTAAAAAAGGTAACCTTTCACACCGCAGTTTTATTTTTGGTTTTCTTCTCACGATATCACACGATCTTGGTGTCCAATCGTCCGGTCCAAAACGTGAAATTATGTGCTCACAGTAATGTTCTGTCAATAAATCCATTGATTGATGCGATGTGTGGGAAGTGGCTCCGTTTTGCTGAAACCAAATGTCGCCGAGATCACGAGCTTCAATTTCAGGCACCAAATAGTCGGTTATCATGGCCCGATAACGGTCGCCATTGACGGTTACGTTCGCACCGGCATAATTTTTAAAGAAATATGAACCGATGATTTTACCGGCCCACAAACCATACCAAACCGGTGGAACAGTATCCAATAATGAAAGCTGGGTCTCAAAATGCGTGATGGTGTTGCGAATAGTACGCTCAGTAGGCCGATTATGTTAACCATAAGTTGAGCGAAGTGCACGGAACACATTCCTCACAGAACGTGAATTTTCGTAATAAAGTTGAACGATTTGTAAACGTTGTTCAGGCGTAAGTCTTTCCATTATAAAATGCCAAACAATAGTAAACAAAAATAACATGACACCATGACACGACTCACACGTAATCTGTCATAAAAGGCTATTGAAAAAAGTATCTCTACTTGAATCACCCATTATATATGGAGATATTCCCAAAATAAATTCAGTTAATATATAATATTACATGTGCACGGTGTTAGATTTTAATATTCTTTAGTTTAATTTTTTTATTTTGCATTTGATTCATAATACATTAGCATGCTGGCCGACGCCAAGCCTAGTGTAGATGAGAAGAAAAATCTAAAAATAGAAATATGTATGTGTAATAATAAAAAAATAAACTCATGGATTGTTATGTTTTTGTTTATGGATTTTTGGTTTTGTGTTCGGTATTCAAATTCAATTCTCGATTGATTAATTCAATTTTGAGCATAAGAATCTTAGATTTGTATACAGAAATTAGGAAAATCCACTGATGAGCTAAGTAAGCATTAGCGAAATAGTACTATATGGATATGCTTTCCTCCTCAGTTATTGAGGATTGATGTTTTTATAAAAAATACTTTATGAGAATATCATAAAGTATGTAATAATACATTTCACAAAATTTTCCGGAAAAAAGCACAATTTTAAAATTAGAATCATATAAATACGAGTAATAAATAATAAAATTGTGCATAAAATGCAGATTTTATATTCAAATACATTTATTCGAGTATCGGGTGCTCTTATTACTTTTGAGGGAAAATTTTATGATTTGCGTGAAGAACAGCGTACCGTTCATACTATGAATATAGATGGCGATACAAAGCAGATCCCAATGATGCCAATGTGGCTTCTGGCAAATATCAGGTGACATCTTGGACCAGCACTCAGGAGATGACCCCTACATATGCGATGCATTTATTCGAGTATCGGATGCACTTATTACTTTTGAGGGAAAAGTTTATGATTTGCGTGAAGAACAGCGTACCGTTCATACTATGGATATAGATGGCGATACAAAGCAGATCCCAATGATGACAATATGGCTTCTGCCAAATATCAGGTGACATCTTGGACCAGCACTCAGGAGATCACCCCTACACATGCGATGGATTGTGCTGGAACTAGAGGAAAGGGAAGTAGGTTTGAAAAGCTACATAATTGCAAGGCGGTACCTAAATTTAATGAGTCATCTATGGAAATGGGTAAAAAAATAGTCGTCCGCCATGTGTTTGTAGAGATGTCATTATATTGTATGCTTCCTTCTGAAAAATATATTTAATTTTATGGTGGTGTTTAAAAATAGTGAAACATGTACATCATGTACACAAAGGTACAATTTTACTCCATATATTTTCGAATTTCTAAGTAGCAAGAAAACATACTCGAGATTTTTTCTAGAAGAAAAGATTACTGAAAACAGCTTTGTTCCATGTGCAATACTTTTGCCAAGAGCGATAACAAAATTAATTTTTTTGTACTTTTATCCACATGTCAGTTTATTTTTCAGCAGCATTTATATGCTTTTGTAATTTTTATTCTATCTGTCTTAGTTTCTGAGATATTATGCTGTCCGTTTTTACGCTCTTAACATTAGAATATCGAAAAATGTTTTCTTAGTGGATCTAAACGTGGAAAGAGGAGTGTACATACCGAATTTCAACCGATGGCGATGGGAGGGCCGGCACTTTGCCTTCCCCCAATTAAAAAAATTTTAACGTAATTTTTCGATATGAAAAAAGAATTTTGGAAATTGGTCCAAAAACGATAAATTTATTTGATATTCACTTTTTAAAGACCGCCACTAAACCTCCACCGCCCAAATTTAAAAAAAAAATTGTAGTGGACTTTTTCCATATACAAAATGAATTTTGAAAACTGGTCCACAAATGGCAAAAATATTTGATCATCAATTTCAAATTAAATTTTAAATTTAAAAAAAAAATAAATTAATGGGCCTTTCAAATATGCAAAAAGAATTTTGTAAATTGATCGACAAACAATAATTTTATTTGATACTCCATTTTTTTGCAGGCATATTTCTGCTCCCCCATTTAAAAAATATTTTTTTAGTGGACCTCTTTCATATTCATAAAGCATTTTGAAAATTACTCCACAAATGACAAAGATTTATTTGATAATCAATTATTGGGGCGAGCAATTTGTGCCAACCCCGTCCACTTATTTTCCAAAAAAAACAATTTACAGACCTTAATTAAAAATTTTGAAAATTGGTTCACAAATTGCAAAAACATTTAATAATCAATTTTTGGGGCGGACACTTTGGTACATATATGCACCACTTAAAGTTTAAAAAAGTCCATAATAATAATTATAATGTCCATATTAGACAGTCTATAATGAGGAGAAATGAAGTGTCCGAATTTGCAAGTGTCCGCAATATCGAGATTAAACTGTACCATAATAAATTTATTAGCTATGGGGAACTCACATTGTGTGACGGTCAGAGTTCCTATATGCGCAGAACAACTTTATTATATATATTTGCCAGATGGCGCAATCTCTATTTCTTCTAACAAAAATAGCTGTCCACTACTGCCACCTGCAGAAGTATAACTTGCGTTTCAATTTGAAATTTTTCAAGACAGCAAAAATACTTTTACAGAAAAACATAAACTATTGACGTTGCTTTTCCAAACGCTTGAGATAAATTGATATAGTATTTCTGAACTATATTTCGCTAAACACATACCGATTAGACCAAAAAACGCTCCTTGAATATTTCCTTTATGATAAAAAAATCTGGAAAAATTCATAAGTCGCCCGAAATCATTTTGTTAAAGGTCCACAGATATACAGGGTGGCTGATGAAAGCCGATACCAAAAGAAAACTTGGTAACTTTTTTCTATCTAAGTAATCTGGAGTTTTTTGTTTTGGTTTTTGTAGATTGATCCTTAGATTTAATGAAAATGAAAAGTGGGACACTGGAAAAAGAATGCCACTATCACGCATTGGAGTCTGTAGTTTTGGTTCAACTAACTAACAGGCTCATTTCATAAAAATCAACCTTACGTTGTGCCCCTAGATCGCCTGACCTAACTAACACCGGCTGGCATTTAAATTCGATTATCTTTAAGACTAATTCGATGTGCTTTCAAATGAAAAGAGATTGAAAATATTCCATGCATTACAAAAGAAGTCGTTCCAGTTTCTTAATGTAGCAAAATTCATCAGCCACCCTGTATATTTTGTATTTTGGATGCTGAATTATATTTTTGTGTTATCGGCTAACAATTCAAATCTTTTGCGTTATAAAATTTTTGATGTTAATGAGCATACATAGAATACATACTTTAATTATACTATTTCATTCGATTTAGAGTGAGTAGAAGCGTATCTTTAATTAGGAATGAAAATTTTCTTAAACTGAAGTTTAATTGCAGTATACTGAAAGAGGTGTGGTTAGGAAAATCAATTAATTTAGCTTTGTTTTGTATCCCCAAACCAGCAATAGATACTAATATGTTACAGTTGAACAACTTTTAAAAAAATTCTCTGAAATGCATGCGAGTAAAAAAAACATTTTATTTCACTTCACCTAAATAACTGTTACGAGTATGAAATGCTTTCTGTATCAAATCGAATTTAAACTGTCGCTTGAAGAAATGTATAAAAAAACATTTGCTCTATTAGTTTTAATGGTTGAACTGGAAAAAAAGAAACTAAACCTTAACAATCTTTTGAAATGAGACTCTAAGAAAATCACTTGACAGTGTAAATTACGTGACTTATTATTGAACAGAGTCTAAAAATTGTGGCTGGAAAAATGTTGTCTGAAGTGCAACAAAAGCAATAATGTGATACCCAAAGGGTCCCTTGTTCGTCACTGAAATAGTGTAGTAAACCATTAAAAAACTACAAAACAATACACTGAGAAAAAAACTCGTCATTCATACAATGAATTTTGACATTATTACAAAGAAATTTATCATTAAAAGTCACCCAAAGATGCCCTTCAGTGGATGAATGGAAAATGTATCATTACATTTATGAACATCATTTAGCTACGTGTTTCATAAATGTCATAAAACTATTTCTTTAGTTTAAAGAAGCATTTTCATACATAAAATGTAAATGTTTCATTGATATAATATGTTATTACATAACAAAAACGAAATTAATTCATAAACTTGATAAAAATTTTCATATATGAAATAATATTTTTCTCATTAATGCAATGATAGCATTTTATCAATACAAAAAAATATTCTCCATATAAAATAATTAATTTACTTACATTGTGTGTATGAATGTTTGTTGTATCGTTATGATAGTCTACGAGTATATGTACATTTCGTTGGTGCTAAATGCCAACTCATCAGTAGACTTCCAACAAAAAAAAAAAATTCACATGTTTATATAAAAATTCCCAAAAAGCCTTTGAGAATTGCCGCATATAAAAATAGAAAAAAGTTAGTAAATTAACATATAACAATAAAGCACACCCACTTACGTAAGTAAATAATTTTTTTTTTATATGCAGAATATTTCATTGTATTGATGAAATACTTTCATTGCATTTGTGACACTTTAATTTGTGTTTTTAAAAGATCCTAAAATTTCAAATATAAAATATGGTCTGCACGTTGAGTACAAAACCAAAAATTACCTGGGTTCAACCCCAGTTTCAGACTCATCAAATCATCCTGAATGTTTTCTGATGTGCTTTTGTGTCGTTTTATGTCAGTTATTATCGGAAGGTTTCAGTGGCGAAGGCATACTAACTGGTCACTGAACAGTACCGGATTCAGCCGATAGCAATCCACAATCACATCAAAGCACCCTCCTTCGTCGGTATTGTGCAGCAGCGGGAAGTAAAATAATTACTAAAAGTGGCTACTAAAAACGAAGCTTCAAAATTTATTACGCCTCCTTGACATCAGAGAGGCTACAACACTGCAATAAAAACAAATAATGTGCAAAAAGCGGTGTTGTAAGATAGTGAAGCTTCACCTTCTGTCAGTTCTCCTGCTATCCCTTTCCTCTAGTTCCAGCACAATGCACCGCACGTGTAGGGGTCATCTCCTGAGTGCTGGTCCAAATAAAAAAAAAGCTAAATAACTGCTAATTTAATTAGCTTTAACAAGTCGTATACATTAAATAGAAAAATTAATCATACAGCTTACTTATATCTTATCATAAAGGCTAAGAAAATATATTCTTTGATATAATGAACTATGAAGAACTTATGAAGAGCAGAGATTGCAAAACTTCAAGTATCTAATGTCATTGTTCATTGTATTAATGAAAACTTTTATTATTATAATGAAGAACATTTAATAAAACCGTTTCATTATGTTAATGATGATTTTTTTCAGTGTACCAATTCGAATGAAAACGGAAGACAACAGACTTTGCATTCAGTACGAGTCTAAATTTACAGTTTGGCAGGATAAAAGCAGGGCAATTTTAAATTTGAATTGATGGAATTGAAAAGTACTTGTTTTCAAGTGTTGGAAGAAAATTTATTATACTGGTTTCACAGAAATGTAGAAAGTGTGCTGTGGAGTTAAAAGCTCAATTATGAATAACGAGCAGTTTCTCTAGTTTCTGTGAAAACCGCTACAAATCAAATAAGAGAACACGCATGTGGGTGAACGGAATTTTTAGAAGATTAGGGCGACACTTTTCAGTGTTTTAAATGACTATTGGATTATAATTACCATTTGCCTTATAAAATTAGATGAATTATGGGCAACAGAAAAAAAGTTATCTTTGAGTTTCTAGCGTAACAGATTTTTAGTTTACAAAAAAAATAATACAAAATTAGTTTTATTAGCACTAGTAATGTTACGAATATTCGTATTCGTGTTCGTGAAGACAGCTTCAAATTCCTATTGCCGCGCAAGCGAATATTTTGCATTTTTTTTTTAGTTTTTTGTTTCTCTTCACCACTTCCTTAAATGGTTCCAAAAAGCATTTTCTCGGCTAAATTTGTGTTTTGAAACCTAAACTAAAGATATTATATAAAAATAATTCATACTTGATTCATTACTTGGTGGCCGGGCTCGCTTTTTTTTTTTTTTGGACCGGCACACATGCGATGCATTGTGCTGGAACTAGGAAATTAGGTGATGGGAACGAGGATGGAGGGAGTAGTGTTTACTGACATTTGATTTAAATTTTCTCACGTTAAAAGTGACAGGAAACACCTCTGCGTGTAGTCCATTCCAAAAAACGAATTTTCTCTGTAATGCGTAATGCGAGTCGACGCCAAATCGACCACAAAATGATGCGCTCTTAATGATGATCGCGTCGTGCGCGCGAACGACCGGGTTTCGGGAACAAATTCCCTGATTTTATTAGAACACATCCCATTATAGTATCGATAGAACAACGAAACGCAACCCACGTTGCGACGATCCTCGAGGGAGTCAATAGAGTTGGCCACCCTACTATCTCCAATGAGTTTCTTCGCCCTTTCTTGTACACGGTCGACTAATTTCAAAATAGTCTTTGAAGCACCGGCCCATACATGAGAGTTGTATTCCATTTTCGGTCGGATGTAGGTGGTATAAATAGTAACGATGCTTCCTTTGAGAACTGAAAAATGTGCTCAATCCATCGGACATCACACTGGATTTTCATGCCAAGAACATCAAGAGTTTCTGATTTCTCAATGTTTGGACACGAGTGCTCCATGCCACAGTCTGTCAAATGCTTTTGAAATATCTAGAGCCACTACCTCACTTTTGCTGAAATGGTGGATGAACCGATACCATTTTTCCGAGATGAAGGCTAATAAGTCTCCCGTGGAACGTCCTCAACGGAAGCCGTATTGCCGGTCGTTAAGTAAGCTATTGGACTGCAGATACTTCATGAGATAGAAATTTAGCATACTCTCCATTACTTTAGAAATGGTAGAGCATATTGCGATTGGGCGATAATTTTCAGGGTTGCTTGCCTCTCCCTTCTTGGGGATCAGCGTAACATTCGGAACTTGACCTTATATGACCAAATATTGCCTTGCTATAAATAAAAGAAGCTCGTTTTTATTTACTTTGTGCCAGTGTCAGTGGGTCGACATCACTTACCATAAAAAATATCGCATCCACATGAACACTAGAAACGCTATTAAAGATACCACTTAGTAGTAGGTACTCATTGCCTCAGTGTTACTTCTGTTTAAAAAAGCAGCATCCAGTGCTTTTATCGTTACAATTATTTAAATTGTAAACGTTTCGTAGATACTTTCTCACCCATAGACATTTTTTTATTAAAAGTTGCGCAATTGGTTTTCCAACTATTTTCTATGTAATTTTCCATAATATAGCAGTTGTACATACATATTTCTCTTCCGATAGAGATACCTGTGCAACTTCCGTTTTAAAACCGTAAACGCTTCTTCAACTGTATTTAAACTTTGAACACTAAATTAATTTTGTTGATATGTGGGAACGTTGTATGTTACCAAATGTAACGCTGCAGGGATGCCTGTTCTTCGATTATCGTTGGGAAATATCTCACCAGAATTCATCAGCCTTCTTCGCTGGCAAAAAATTTGACTATGTTGCTTTCAATTATTTCAGTTGACAAATCGATTAATACCACTTGGAAATCTTTTTGTAATTATTGATGTGTCAAGACCACTTCAATACCATTATTATTTACAATAAAATTCTCTGCCAATGAATAAGAAAAAGAAAGACATTTCCAGGCATTTGATTTTGTAACACAGTAAATTAAATTTTTATTTTTCTAAATTTATTGCTGCATGGAGTCATGTCAGTAGAAGCATCCATATACGAGTATATTAAAAATTAAATTAATAAAAAGTTAAAACTTTCAATTGAAACTGAACTACGCAAAATTAATGCAGTGAATGAATTTATTATTCCGTGCACATGTTAAATGAGCACCGGATGTAGTTGCTCCATAGCACATTCTATCATTCGACCACTTTTTCAAGAACTTTTGGTCTCATTTCATTAATGTATTATCAGTTATGTCAAATTCGAATTATTCAACAGTTGTTGATTTGTGAGCATAAAAACTGGTCTTGCCATACCCCAAAAACAAATAATCTAGAGACATTAAATCACATAATCTTGGCGGACAAATACGACAATTAATATATGGTTTCGTGAGATGTATGGGATGTAGGTCTTGGTTTGATAAAATAAAAAAAAAATAGTCCGTTGGCTTACCCAACCAGTAAATTTTTGTTGATGCGGTGGCACCTCAATTAATTGCCTTGGCATATTTAAACTCCATATTCGCCAATTGTGCTTGTTGACGTAATTATTTAAACAAAAATGAACCTGAACAAGATTATTTTCGGCATTTGTTTGTCGAGCAGTGCACAGATTTTCAAAATAAATTTCCGCACTTTGGACGCCTTGCTGAAGCGCCACATGAGTGATTTGTCAAAACTTCCATTACGTCCCTTCGCAAAAACAATGTTATATGAAAATTGGACTGGACATATGAACCTAAAATAACATGTAAGTAGGATATTTATTAATTGTACAAAAAGAAGTAAAATCAAGATGCAACTAAAATAATTCAGTGAAACCGCGATAATTCGTATTTGATGAATTCAAAAACCGCAACAATTCGAAATAAACGCGTTAGTTCCTTGAGAAAAACGCTTTAATTCGCAGAAATCTCATACATTTTGGTCCTCTTGTTAATTCGCATTTTTAATTTTTATTAAAAGTCTGAAGAGACCCCTATATAATTACTTAATCGTAATAAAAACCAATATGTTTTGAAAAAAATATAAATCCACTGGTTTTTTTTACAAGTTTGTTTACAAATGACGTTAGTTTTGTTTCTGAAATTTTTTGTGCTGCTTAATGTTAGGAACATAACTGGTGCGAACGACGAATTATTCGTTGCGAACTTTTGCCCTCAGAAATAAAACACATTTGTGCATATGAAAATAAACATATTACCGCCGTCGACGCAATTTGTCGAGTGTGAAGAACCCTAAGATGGACTTAATTCCATTTCATACGCCGACGAACGACGAACAAATTAGTACAGTTACTGTTTTTAATTTTTGTTTTCAAATATACAAGGTGGCGCAAAATGAATCATCCATTTTTGTTTTTGAATAACTATTTTACTAAATAAAAAAAATTATTTTGAGTGGTGGAAATCTGTATTTGGACCTTTACAATTTTTTCTGTTAATTGGAAAATATGACATCAGCAAAGTGGCTGCCGCCACAGTTGATACACATTTGTGCAGGTTTTATCGTAGTTCCATTACTTTCTTAAATATTTTTGGTGAGTTGCTGTTCGCATTCCTGTCGAATATTTTCCTTAAGGGCTAGGAAATCTACGACGAAATTCTCGCTGAGTTACCACACCCAATCGATTATTGGTTAAAAAATCGGCACGATTATTTACCGCTCTTGCAGAGTATAGTGCTCCATTGCTTGTATTCTGCAGCTGTCTAGTTCACAAATGTCAAATATGATTGACGTAAAACGCCATTTGCAAAAGCTATTACATCTTACGATATAGTGATTAATTGTACGCCGCCCAGTATTTGCTAATTCTTCTTTTAGTAATTGTTTAATATTCCACATATATCATTTAAGTTAAATATCCACAATTATTTACCATAAAATTGCTTTTCAATTGCTTTTTGTTAATGTTTAATTGATTCAAGTAATTTTTATACGTAACTTATACGTAATAACTTTGCTGATTATGACAGCTGTAATTTTTTCGTCGTAATTGTGCGCAACACTCAGCGTTACTATTTTTCAAGTTTTTTGAAATGCCGAAAAGTTTTTAAGTTTTTAGCTTCAAAAATAAGGTTTTTTTTTGAAATTCATTAAAATTTTCTTTATTAATTTTTAATTGACGGTATATAAGACGAAAATATTATTTGATGTTGCCATGTAATGTGAACGATCTTATAAATGTTCACTCCTTATTACTGCAACAGTATTAAATGTGTTTATTTTTTTTAATACATCTGTGCCGTGTTAATAATATTATAGTTTTTTATGCCTGTGTTTTTTCTTTTAAAAAATGTTCTACATCGAAAAAGCATGGATAAATATTTAAAGAGAAACGGTAAGGACTAATGGAAAATTTTTATTTTTTTTCTAAAAAGTTTTTTATTATTATTAGTTTTAAGCAGCAATGCAAGTGGATAAAATAGCTTAAAATACGCTACAAAGTAACGGAGGCTCCAACAAAAGCTAAAAAAAATGGGGATCTGCTTAAAATCGTTGGAAGAAGTTCCTCGTTCGTCCCAATTGTGTTCCCAGCATAAGGCATTTATCTTTTTCTTGCTATTGTGGCCTGTGTGTTTCCTTTTGAGAGAGCAGTGCAAATATTATGCGCAAACAAAATTTTTGTTGGTTTTTCGCTATTGTAGTCATCTGTTATTGATATTTTCATTGTGTTTACACAAACAAAATGATTGTTATTTTTGGTGTTGTTGTTTTGTTGTAGACTTGTGACTACTTGATAAATATACTTTCTTCAAAAACCTATAAATCATTTTTCTTAATTTTAACCTCGTGAACTCCTCTATTTGGTAAAAATCAGTCGCTCCCTTATTATACGAATTATCGCTATTCTACTGTAATTAGATTTCAACCTATCACGAAAATTGAACATTTTCACAATTTTATTTCTTTTGACCTTTTTAAGGTATTTTGATTTCATTCTTATAAGGGAAAAACAAAACCAATTACAATAAATTTATTAATTAAGAGAAACAAATTTTTACTGCGAAAAGACATAATTGGGAAAAATTTAACTTTGCTTTGCTAAAAAAATAAAAAAAATTAACTGGTCCCACGAACTAAGCAACTACCTAGAAAAAATTAGTGCCTGCCTGGAAGCATTATTGTAATGGAATAACTTTCAATTGCGATTTTGTAGTGCATGATTTTTGTTCGCGATGAGGCGCTTAGAAGCATTACTTTATGTATACAAAAAGACAAATGCACCAGAATGCATTTTTTAAGCATTTATACTGCTATGAAGAGTGCATTCACTAACTTTAGTGCATTTCGGCAGCTTTTAGTGCTTCTAAATTTCGATAATTTTTTGTTGCTTACATATTTTCCTTTCTATTAATTTTTCTTTTAATATTTGAATCGAAAACATGTTGTACTTGACAATTAAATTTCAAAAAGTTACCACTCTAATATTTTTTTTTTTATAAAAATCAAATGTTATCTTTAAAAGTGTGATAGTTTAATGATGACGACACCGATGGCTTTGGTATGTGGCATACAACAACCAGAGACAACAAGTTCAGCTTAACCAAAAAAGAAAATAAAAAAATTGCAACAAGGGATTCTGTACACTTCATCAGATAGATTTAAAAAAAGCAGCAGAACAAGCTTCATAACACTATTCAAACGGAAGTGCAATTGTTTTGAGTGATAGATGAGTGAAGAGCTGGATGAATGTTTGCATGCCTGGTTGAATGAGTAACTGGCTGGCAGGCTGGTGGATTTGTATACGTTTTGGCTTAAATCGTTGCAGTCTATTGTATGATTGAAATTGAATAGATAGATGTAGTTAGATTGATTTTAACATTCAACTGATACTTTATAACATGATGGACAGCTTTAATGTTGCTTTAACCCTTTTTCAGCCTTCATGTGTACCGGGTGTATATCTGCGTATGACTGGTGTTTTGCATACAGAAAATATAAAAAAAAATATCTTCAGTTTCTTCTCTCTCCTCTAACTCGGACATTCATTTGTAAATATATTACCTGATAAATAATGGTTCTGCAGTTTTAAAAAAATAAATTACCATAGTTTATTTTAATTATTTTTATTGCAAACGTTTTGCTCACTATTTTTATTTCTGCTGTTTGCTTTCATAGTTAATCCGCATACGAGTAAAATGCACTCTTTTGTAGGAGCCCATAATGCGGAAGTCACGTTTTAAATGATTTTCATTGGAAACAGTCATACTAGTGAGCATGTGTCTAGATGAATTGTGTAATAACATGTGTCCATCGCATTACAATCGCTATCATATGATGCAGGTACTCCTTTGTGGTCATAACTCCTACAGTCATCATCATTTGATTGGTTGTAGAAATAAATTTTCTAAAAACGATGATTGATGGTCATCGTTCGAGGTGATAACAAATATAATCATGTGCTCAGCTGGTCGTTAAACCTACAATTATTATGAAATTATGCGAAAATAATTTTACAAGGAGAGAGTTGTTTACGAGTCTCAAATGTATTGAGTGCAAATCAAGTGATTAAACCATTAGAGAAAATCATTTTCGTAAGTTCATAAATTGTCTGCTTTGCAGACATAATTGAATACAGATCGGATTAATAATTGATTACGTTTTTGATTTTAAAACAGATTACGTTGAAATCTCTTTCGAAAGCGAAAATAGAACATGTATGTACGTAGCTCTCTACTTTGCCTGTTTAAGGCGGATAAATTTCACTCATTTGATATAATAAAGTTCTGAAGAATAATAAAGCTAGTTGCTTTTCTGATAATTTATTTTAATACATCCAAAAAAAAACTTCAAAAAGAAGTAAATGAAAGAATGATTAGCTTCTAGAAAGAAATATTCGTTTGTAATATTAAAAAAAAATATGGAAATTACTACTCCAGAACACTTGAAAATTTTTATGCGTAGAAGCCAGTAGTAGCCATTTGAATTCAAAAATTTTTATAAAATATTTTATATTTTATATGATTCTAATTTCAAAATTGTCCTTTTTCCCGAAAAAAAAATATATGAATAAAATTGATAATTGAAGAGGAACGCATATCCATATACAGTATAGCATAGTGTAGTTACCTTTTCCGCTTATTAGCCCCTAATAAGAAATACCCTTTTTTTTACACTCATTCTCCTACAGAAGTCCACACTTAATTGAGTTTCTTTTAATTACCTATTCAGGATAATTACCCAAAAATATTATATCCCAAAATTAATTTACGCAACTCTGTAAGCAAATTTATTTGTGTTTATATATTATATATACAGTGAAACCTCTCATAACCGCACACTCAACGTCGCAGTACTTTTGTCCGGTTATGAGAGATCTCCGCTTATAAGAGATACACATCTTTTATTTGAAATATTTTCTTTATTTTACTAGTGATTTGTGGTTGAAAAAATTTATTAGGAAAATATTCGGTTCAATTTGAGCCTTTGAGTTTCAAAATGATTTTAAATGTTTTTAAAAGTAAAATACTTCTAACCGGCAATCTCAAGTATTTAAGGAATCAAGAACATGTAATTTCCATTTTTTCTTTAATTGATAAAATATTTATTTTCTGTGCCATTTTGTGACTCTCAAGGCGACAACACGAGCTAAGTAACCAATTTCTTCAAATAAACAACAATTTCTATGCAATCCCCAACAAATGAGTATTCACATTTGTGTTAACACGGGAATCACAAATTTCAATGGCTTTAATACAAATACGAACCAGAGTTGAAAAATTAAGAAATACTACTGAGTTTCAATCAAGGCGTATTAATTAAAATCAACGCTTCTTTGGACAACTCGAAACACCTTAGCTAGGTGCAATCTGTAGTCCAGGGAATACTATAATTGGATTTGCCACCCGTGTGCACTGGTAGTGATGCAGGATTTTATATCTCCGAGTGCCATGGGGCCGGTAGTGATCGGCTTGATTTCAGTCGGTGTTGAGAGCACCGTGGAATTAGACGCTATGCGTAGGTGTCCACGTAAATCTTGAACACATCTGTCCATTTATGAGAGGCTTTTAGCGCACATTTTTTTAAAATTTAGTGTCCGCGTCCGGTTAATAGAGTGTCCGAAAAACTGAAGAAAAATTCGGTTCTACAAAGTTTATCCGGTTATGGGACGTGGCTGGCTATAGGAAGAGTCCGTTGGGAGAGGTTTCACTGTATATCATATATATATTTATATATATATATATATATATATTTATATGTTTCTCTTTTGTGCATAATTAATTTTTTGTGATAAGAATTCTTTTTGTTATTCAATAAAATATTTTAGTTTAAAAAAACATAAAAGTCATCTACATTAGGTTGTCCATTGGCCAGCAAACATAATGCATTTACAATCAAATGAAAAAAAAAAAAAAAATAATGTTAAAATATTTCTGTATAGTATATATGTATATGAGTCTAATTTAAAAATTGAGCTTTTAAACAAAAATACTTTATGAGGATATCATATTTTTTTCGGGAAAATTCACAATTTTGAAATTAATATCATATAAATATATACAAGTATAAATATTCCACAGGTAAATTTTATTTAATATATAATTTTTTATTTTGTTAAAAGCTTTTTCCATGCTTTTTTTCTTTACCAAACGTCATTTTCTTTTCTGAAAATTTCAATAATTCAATTAAAATTTGTAGTCCTGGTCCAAGTTAAAAAAAGAAAAGAAATAGAAAATTTTAAATTTCTTGTGATTTGTGAGCGCACAGCCCCTTAACGAGTAACAAGATGTCGAACACGAACAAAATCACAAGCGCAAATCAGTAGTGCATGAGCAGCTTGAACTATCGGCAGTAAAGTGCTAATATCTCCAATGCTTCTTACTTAGTTGGATTCCTGAACTAATCAAAAAATGTTGCAGAAACTAAAAATTAATTATTTTGGGAAGTATTTTTTTTTTAAATTAAAAAAAAGAAAAGTCAGCTGTACTATAATTAAATTCTGGGCTAGTAGAACAATTTTATTATCAAATCTTGCAAATTTTTCTGTCGGATTATATCAAAGCTTAATATTTTAAACATTTTTGTGGCAACGATTAATTTTTTTAACTGAGTTCTTACGAAAAAGGTAAATAAATCCAATTACTTAATAGTCATGTAGTTCTTCCAACCAAATTTTATAGAAAGTGTGATTTTTTAACGTTTGCGTTTTGAAAATAAAAAAAATACATAAACTTTGCGAAAGTGAATGAAATATTTATTTGGGACGATAAATGAATGCCTACCACTTACTTTTTAAAGATTATTTCATTTAAATGTTGACCGCGTTTTCCAGCATTTCGGGTTGTATCTCATCAATGGCAGCTGTAGTGTTGTCTTCAACAGCTGTAATTGTGACCGACTCGTCCCTGTCCAGTATCCCCACAAAAGCTAATCTAGTGGAGCCAAATTGCATGATTTTGGCCGTCTAGTGACTGCTCCAAATCGTGAGATTAATTGCTCACCAAACTCGCCGTGTGGCATATAGCACCGTCTTGTTGAAAACACATGTAAATTAAGTTCAAATCTGCAGTTTTCGGCATAAAAAAAGTCCGTACCTCTATTGCGATTGAAATATCGCGATCTTCATTGACTCTGCCCGTTACAATAGCAATATTTTCCTCGGTACATACTCTTCGCATACGGGTTGGTAGATGGAAGTCCAATAAAATGAAATTGGTATTAAATTTGGTAACAACAGTTTGAATAGTCTGTCCGTTGTGCCGATTATGACAACCATAAAGTGAACGTAATTTACGAGACACATGTAGTCCATTCATGGTTAAATGGCAAGACTTACTGACCATTTTTGGGTATTGACACTTGCCTCGAATCTTTTTTTACACTGAAATACCAAATAGCTAAAAAAATCACCCGATATAAGAAGCCCTGATGTATGAAAGTTTAACCGTATTCAATTAATATTTTTTAATTATTCGAAGTCGTACCAAACTAAAAAAAATATACCTAATTTGTAGCAAAAAATTAAAATTTATTTATTTTGATTGTTTTCGCTCTTAAACTTATGAACTTTAATAGCACGAAAGGCTTAACGGGAGCCAGCTTTAGATGTAAATAATGAAAATGAGAAAAGCAAACATATCTTTTTTGTTGAAAATACTCAAGGATATACTTTATATAATACAAAACCTTTTATTCTTGTAAAAAAAGGAAGAGAAAACAAAAGCAAAGAGAAGCAAGGGAAAACGAAAACAGAAAATTATATCCTTGGAAAATAAAATAAAATAAAATAAAACAATACAATACATTTCTTTCTCTCTATTCTGACTACTGCAGTGCAACTGCTGCAGCAATACTAACAACTGCAACTGCACGTACTTATACTTTATAAAGGATCTCATAAATAAAACAGACCAACAACAACTGTTTGTGCTGCAAGTACGAGTAGTACCTGATTAAACAATTGTTCAAATAAAGATTATGAAATGTATAGTATGAAAAGCAAATAAAATTAAAAATTTCTAGCAACAGCAACACTCGAAATGCCAAAAACTTTTAAGCAAATTTTTTTCATTTTATTTTCTTATTTTTTCTATTTTCTCACTCCCATGGTGTTTGCCTTGTGTAACAGGAGTCACCACATTTATAGTTGTGGGAGTTGGAAAAAGTAGAAAAATTTTCAAAATCTTAAACTAAAAATAACTCAACCGTTTAATAGTGTCATTAAAATCTTACAATTTGTTTGTTATTGTTGCCAGTTAAGGCTGTTTGTTAACTGTTACCATAAGTTATTCTTAGATACCAAATATCTAGTGGCTGCTACAACATGAAGTATTTTTCTTTCTTTTTTGAATTTGTTTTTACTACTTTTAAGTGGCTTGATGACAAGAAGCACTCAGGCCTCAAGAATATTTATACGAAATACGAGTATAAGCAGAAAAAATAATATACGTTTTTCGTATTTACAAATGTAAAGATACAGAGCCAAACACAAATAGTTGAATACAAGGGCCTGTTGAGTTAAAAGCAGGGGTCGCTCGTGTGAGAAGTTTAAATGTAATAAAATTCTTTCATCAGCAGCTGTTAATTGTTTGCCAAAACAAAGAAAAAAATAAGAAAATAAAAACGAATTAAAGAAGAAAAATATTTTCTGTTTTTAAATGGCAAACATAAAGACTTTTGTATAAATAAACATATTTTTATGTAGTCCAAATGTAAATGGAAAAACTTAATTGGCTATTAAAGTTGATCTTGCACTTTTATGGCGAGCCACGTTTAAAGTCCACTATTTTATTTCCATTTATTTTTATCATAAGAATAGTTGCACTCAAGAGAAATGTTTTGTTATTTTTTCATTGTTATCCAACCCAACAACATTGTCAACAGCAGGAATTATTTTGGTCTCCCGGCCATTGGGGAGCAACCATGTAGTCCATACCCTGTACAATGACGTTTTATGATTTCCTATGCTATGAGGACAAAATCAGTTACCCCGGATAAGCAGAAAATCTTTCATCCGTAAAGCCGCTATTTTACATACGAGAGACATACGGACAAGTCAATCTTTACAGGCCGACAGGCCCAAGAAATTTCTGCATTTGTTTTCTGTCTAGAAAATTACACCAAACTAACATCTTAAAACATGACCAAATTGTGTTTTGTGAACTAAAAATGAAAAGAAGTTCCTCAATTTTTTATTTTTGTTTTCAAAAGAAACTCTGCGAATTCCATATACACATCTACTTGTTGTACTTGAGGAACTCTTTGTGTAAGATTATCGCTTCACAGAGTGGAAATCTCTTCTCTGCACTTCTATAAAAAACACCCTAAAACATATATCAAAATTAAATGCCGAGAAGGCACTCTAAAAACAATTCATATCCACAGACATAAAGAAAGAAGATTTTCTGTACAGCCTTCCATAGGCGAAGCTCACACTTCTATCAGCGAAGAAATTTTCAAGACCGCCATAATTACGATTATGCAAAAAACGCTTCTTCTTTTATCTTGAACCCGTACTCAGGAGATGACCCCTACATATGTGGTGCATTGTGCTAGAACTAAAGGAAAGGTATAGTAGGAGAAATGATAGCAGGTGAAGCTTCACTATCTTACAATACTACTTATGGCACGTTATTTGTTTATTTCATAGCTGTGTTGTAACGTCTCTGATGTCAAGGGGACGTATTAAATTTTTGAAGCTTCGTTTTTAGTAGCTATTTTTAGTAATTATTTTACTTCGTCTGTGCTACACAATACCGACGAGGGAGGGCGTTTTGATGTGCCTGTGGATTGAATACAGCTGAAGCCGTTACTGTTCAGTGACCAGTGACTATGCCTCCGCAACTGCAAACTTCCCTGTTCGATACAGCGCCGGACTCTACTTCAAGTGGTTCCAAACTAAAAATTCAACATTTTTAACTTCATGGAATTCGTTGATTTTTATAGACTTGAAATATTTATGGGATGCAGCAAAATTGATAAAAATCGGTAAAATGGTTAGAGAGATACCGATGCCGAAAATTTGTTTTTAAATACTCCGTAATTTCTTGTCAAATTGATTTTCGATACGTATTAAATCTTTTTGGATTTGAAACTTGCATGGAATGCCGGAAATTGGTTAAACTGGGCTGGGGTTGCTAATAGTTGAGTAGTTAGCGTGTTGACTCTGCAACTAGAAGGAGCCGTGCTCGATTCACGGCCCGCTCAAGACAAAAATGCTTTTTGATTTTTCTATGCCACATCACCCTCATTCATCGGTATTTGATCTATAAAACATGGGCGAAATAAAATAATAAATAAAATGGCTTCCTTTAGCTTAAAAATGATACGTCAAAATTGAACATCAGAGACGACGCAACTTTGCTTTATCATCAACACTCAACTGCAGAGTTGTGAAGTTAATTCTATCTTCCTGCCACTTTCATTCCCTGTCTATTCTCTACAATATCGCTCTTTCTATCTAGTTGCAGTGCAAAGCATTCCATATATAGGTGATATCCCCTGAGCACTGGTCCAAGATTTAAAGAAAGGAGAAAGAAATTAAAGTAGGCTAAAAATTTATATTCACAGATTCTCCCATTGATTCCACTCCAGAGTGGTTGCCATCTAAGACGTATTTGGTTTTCATATTGACAATTATTTTTCATTAAGTATTTTAAAGTTAAAGACCAAATCGTTCTATTTTTTTTTATCTGTTTTTAGTATTAATTTTCAATAATATTTAGAGCTCAAGGTCTTTTCGTTTTTGTGTTTTTTAATAAAAATTAACAATGGGACAACTCCCAATTTTATGCAAATGGTCTTGGATCATTGCACTTGTAAATTGTGTAGCAAATTTTTACTCTGCACTGACAAAATAAACACATATACATTTGCTACACTGCAGTGTACTGGTGCAAATAACTTACAACGAAAATCATAGTTTTGATTGACTATGCCTTTGTAACATTAATTTGCAAAGTGACGGAATATGAAAAAAATTTTAAAAACGTATAGAAAGAGAACAATTGAACAAAAATGGGACGAGGAAGATATTACGAAAATTTTAAAATTCCAGGAAGCTCATTGGGTAGAGGTAAGACAATTCATACGAAGTTTCTTAGCAAAAAGTCTGTGCTCCTGCTGCAAACTAAATCAAAACAGCCGTTCACAATTCGTGGGAAATTTTTACAATTCAAAAAATTTAATACCCAAGATTGTGATTTGGGCTAATAATTGTTTTTCAAGATTTCGCTACTGTTTTCTATAGCTTTTGCATATGTATAATGTTTATAAATAATAAATATTGTTAATTTTTATACGAAGAGACCATGAGCTCGAAAAATTATTGAAAAATGTTAAATAGCAATCCATTTGAATGAATTTCACTATTGTCAGTGCTAAAGATCGAAGTTGAGATGTCAAATTGTGTGTTTAATAAGTTTCTTCTAGATCGAGACATCATTTCTATGGAGGTATTTTAAAAGGAAACATTATCAAACAACAGTACAGTAGAAGCTCGAAAAAGTTAAGAGTAACCACACGGTACTCTAGAAAGTTAAGTGCTTCTTAACTTTTTTCAGTCATTTTTATTATTTTATTTTATTTTATTTTTCAATTCTCACTCCAGAGGTCACTCTTATCTGTCGATTCCCAGCTGAAATTTCGAAGATTGTTTGATGAGTGCGAACATTTCACTACTCTTTTTTGAATCGTCCAGACGATTGTTGAACGAGTGAGTCTTATTATTAGTAGTCAACAACACCACAATCCTTCTTTAAGCGTTCGGACGACAATTGAAATATTGTTATTTCACCACAATCGTATTTTACTCTGAAGCTTTTGCCAATTTTTGGAGATTGTTGGTCTATTGAAATAAATCAGTGTGGTTCAACACTCAATACCGTCTCATCAAAAGTTTTTCTGAAGTGTTTATGTTTTTGCACCATGAAATAAAATGGCTCTTGTAGTGGCTTAAAATATTTATGCATAACATGAAAGAACAAATCAAATCAATTTTTTCAAGGGTCGTCTGCAGTAGGAATTTTAGAATATTGCACGATTCTTTTTTGGGGAAAATCGTAGCTGATTTATAAGGAAGAGTTGCCGTTATGACATAGTTTCTACCGTTGCACAGAACATGGTCCAGCCTGCCCCGATCGTGGAAGAGTCTTCGAAATAAAGATGCATTTTTCAGTCTACGGAAAAGTCAAGAATTTTAAAAATTTAAACACTGTCAAAAGACATTATTTATTTATTATTTCTTCGAGCTGTATGTGCTATTGCATGTTCGAAAATAATTTCCTATAAATGACAAAGTACGAGTAGATTTTTGCGCCATTTGAAGTTTCAACAGCAATGGAGCTTTGATTAAGTAGCGACAGAAGCAAGAAAAAGGAAATAAAAAAGCAGACTTCTTTAGATATTTATTCTGAAAAAGAGAAAGATTTATGTGCCATTATACCAATTATATTCATTACCAATAGTGGGTGTATACGAGAATAAATGTTTCGTCAAGACTTGGTAGGCACTACACAAAAAGAGAAGGTTTTGTACAGCAGCTAATTATTCCCGCCAAATCCTGGGAATTTTTTTTTGAATTTCTGCTTTCCAAGTTGTATAGAATTCCCACCCGAATTCAATTCTTTTACAAATGACGGCAGCATTTCTGGCATTTGTCTTTTATTATTTAAGAAAGGAAAAAAAATTTCTTGCTGGGTAGATCACTCAGACAACACTACAATCTTAGAATATTTTCTTTTTAATATTTACTTAGTACATGGTAAACAACATATGGGTTCAAAGAAAAAGTTACGGTTACGTAGCGGTTTGCAGCATATAGCAACTTGTGTTGCACGTCCGTATATATTTACAATTTGAAATGTTATCAAAGTTTGCAAGTAAAACGTTTTCGCTTTTAATTTTTCTTTTAGCCTTTTTTATTAAAGTCTGTTATTTATACTTGTAATTTGCAATTTATTTGCGGTGCTGGTCAGATCTCTAGCTGATCTTGACTTTTGTTTTAAGAAATAATATGCAATGCGTTGATGACCCTGCAGATTTTCCTTGGAGTTTTCGGAAGAGAGCGCGATAGTGAGGGATTTGAGGAGGGAAATGCATCTAATAATAATTTGCATGTCTTTTACAAAACTTTTTGAGATTTTAAACAATTTTCTAGTTTAGATAATTTAACTAGTCATTTGTTTGTGCAGACAAATTTCAGTTGTTTTTACTGCTTGCACCTTTTGGCTGAAGTGTGTCTGGTTGTGTTTAAGGTAGAGAAAATGATTTAAACATGCAACTTAACAAATTGCTGTGTTAATGCTTGTCTTCTCTACTCTGCTGCATATTGTTGCGATTGCATATTGTTGGCTGATGATGTTGAAATGTATCAGGACTGCTGCGGTTTAAACAACTGTCTATTTTGCGCTGTTTTGGCAAACCTGGTTAGCTTTGAAACATGATGAAGATGATGAGAAAATATCATCACTTTAATCGGTTCCTTTTTTTTGGTTTGTGCTTTTTTTCTTTTTCTTTTTTTCTTTAGATTCTTCAACGTCCTATTGAAGTGACTAGCGTGTTAATATTACATTTATTTATTTTTTTCGTTCATTTATAAACTTTAAATGGAACCAGTATTGGTAGCAACATTGGGCTTTCGTAACCTAAAGTATTGTCAAAATAAATTGTTGGCAAATCAATATGAGAAATCAATGTGTTAAATATCTTACATTTTGATAAATTTCAAGATTTGATGTTAATAGCTGGAATGTTTTGAAGAAAATTTTGCAAATGATGTATGCAAAGTTATTTTTAATGTTTTGCTTGGTAAGTTCTTTGTTTTTCTCTACAACGAATCATCACTATTCCCAAAATCCAAGGAAAATGCATAGCTCTCCGATGAGTGGTAGGTAGCAACGAGTGATGCCAAATTTTTAGGAACAGCAATCACATTAAAATTAAAGAAAAAATACTATGGTTATTTTTTTTTTTAATTTCAACGAAAAAAAGGGAAGAAGAAATAAATATCATTTTATTTGAAAACTAAAAATTTACATTTGAATATACAGTCGAGTCTTGATAATTTGAAAATCGTTGATTTGAATCTCGCCATAATTTGAATTATTTTCCTGGTCTCTTGGGGCTTTGCTACACCCTATAATTTCTACTCGTAATCACCGTTTTAGGGGTGAAATCGTTAAAAACTACAGATTTCTGTGTAAAAAAATCGTCGTCATTTTAGAAAATCGTCAAAAAAAAAATCAAATCAAAAATATAAAATTTTTTTTGTATTTTAACTGTATTATTAAAAAAACTATAACAATTGTTCTATGTTTTGAACATATCTATATATTGCAATGGTACAAAATATTTGAGACATAATTTAGCGTTTGACGGTTTTTGAATAATTTCGCCAATAATAACAATATATAAACAATAATAATACATTTGTTTTATAAATCAACGCTTTAGCAACTAAAATCATACGAATAATAGTTCTTATTTGTAAAAAAAAGGTGTTCATCACAGATGTAGAAAAGGTCAAATATGTTGCAATTTTGCCAGTTATAACTTTTTAGAATGTTACACATTTTTTACAATATAACACAAATAGTAGCGAAATGTAGCATATACATATATTACATTTTTGTTAGAAAGGAAAGCACCTTAAAAGTAAAATTCACACAATGTGTGAATTTAAAAGCGATGCCGCAGGACGAAGTGAATTTTATTTTGCTGAATGTGCTGAATTGTCAAGAATAATTGTGCGCGATTGAAGTTTTAATAATAAAAATTATTGTTTACATTATGTAATAATAAGAGAAAGTGTTCATATTATGAATTACATACATACTTACCACAGAATTGGTAAAATTAAATACTAAAATTCGTAAATGTTCAATTGGAGAAAAAAATTATTTTTAGTAAAATAATGTACTATTGATGAATTAAAATAATAGATTTCAAACAATTAATTAGTTAAAAACAGCTAAAAATAGTTGAGAAATTGTAATAAATGTGTGTTTCTGAACAAATTAACAAAAAAAAAGAACACTCAAGTTACAGTATTTGTTTTTTCTAAATTATAAACTCACTTTTATTTCGATTGTTACTCTTTCTAAATTCTTGTTGATTTTTCTAATCTATAATAAAAATCATCATGTTCAATGCAACAAGGTACGTACGTCTTTTGGTGCCACCGTTTTTTTTTTTTTTTGGTCGGATTAATGGTCTCCCCTTTTTACTTTCATTCAAAGATTGAAAAGCTTTTAACCGTTTAGTATAGGTATGTGTGTGTGTGTGTGATTGTTCAGTAAACGGCGTTATTTTTTATACCATCGCTATCAGCAAGCAACACTACCGCCAGCCATAACCACTTCTAGCAACAAGAACAACAACGTAAGCAACTCTAGCTATTCAATAGATCCGCTCAAATCCATGTAGTATTTTGTAGAGTCTATCGCTATTTTGTTTCAATATCTAAATGTGTTTCATTTTTGTTTCTCTTTTATTTTATTTTTACTTTTTTTCCCTCTGTTGGTCGTTTGATTTGTCTGTCCGACCATCATTTCGTGTCTATAGCCCAACTGCTGACCATCTATCTATCTATTTATTCCCGGCTGCAGTTGTGTTTGCTTTGCTTACTGCTGACGATGTTGTTGTCCGTCTGTCGGTCTGTTCGTCTGTCTGGTTTGCTAACTTGAGCCGGCTGCTATCTTTAGCCTATCAGCGTTAATGGTCTAAAACTGTTTGTTTTCCAAAACGTTACACTAATGATAGTGATGGATTTTAACTTAATTTTTATAATTCTATTGAATTCTTTCAGTGGGTTCTTTATTGCTGGAAAATTTTTTGTCATGTCGTCATGTTGTTGTTGACTGCATATGAATGCGCACAGTAATAGCGCTTTGATAATAATCATATTTATTTATGTTTATCCACAATTGTGGACACCGTTTTTCCCTTTTTGAAAATTAATTGTCTTAATGTACTTTAAAAGATTTTACATTGCAAAAAAAAACTAATAAAATGAATTGCAATTAACTGCTAATTTTGTAATTGAAGGGAATGAAAATTTTTTGTCATTCATAGAATCATATACAGGGTGGGCCAAAAGTCACGGCTGTATGTAAAAATTTAATAACTTTTTTGTTTATTATTATTTTTTAGTTTTATTTTTTTTTAAATATAATATTAGTTTTGTACGATCTAAATTTTAATTATGAAAAATAACATCAGAGAGATGACCACCATTTTTAACGATGCACAACTGGGCTCTTAAACGGGCGTTTTGCATAACTGCACGCAAAGTTACAGGCTCTATTGCCCTGATCTCAGCTTCAATGTTGTGCTTTAGTTGCTCTATAGTTTGGGGCGTGTTAACATACACTCATTCTTTGAGATAACCCGATTGAAAATAATCAGGCCCAGTTAAGTCTGGTGAATTTCTATCTGAATTTCTTGAGATAACTCGGTCTTCCAAAATTTTAAAAGTAAAATTCTGCCACTTTGGTACATTGCTCGGTCGTTAAATTTTGCATGGTGGTGTAACACGGTTCGATGAATAAAATCTAAAAAAAACAATAAAAAATCATAATAAACAAAAAATTATTCAATTTTTACACGCAGGCGTGACTTTTGGCCCACCCTGTATATATTAATAGAACAAATCATAGAATGACAAAAAATTTTCATATCCTTTCAAAAATATTTTCTTCTTCTTTTAAAAAAATATTTTTAATAATACAAATTATTATTTCCTGACGATGCTAATTATTTGGTAGCGAAATATTGAAAATAAATAATTGTTAAAAATTTTCATAATAAAGACCATCGCTCAAAAATAAATGTAAAAAATTTAATAAAGGTCAAAATAAAAATAGAAGTGGACCAAAAAAATAAAAGAAATATTGAATTCTTCACAGCGTTATTTTAATTTAAAAAAATAAAAGAATTAAAGTATAATTAGTAAAAACGTATCGTCCAACGTTAGACTTGTCAGTACCGTTCAACTTTAGGTGTTGGTTATTAAAAACGTAAAATTTCAAGCAATTCAAGCTTTTGTGTTATATGTAAGTGATGCCAAGTTGACGTGATGCCAAGTTTACCCACTCCCTTCTCGTTTATTTTCATTGTAGAAAACTTCTAAAAAATAAAAAACTTTTTTCACTTTCTTTGTAAAAAACAAATAAAATGGCTTAAGCTCTCAACTAAATAAGAAACGTCTTTCTGTCTGAATTTCAATTCTTTTGCTCCACGACTGGGTGCAATGCAGTACAATAAGCACAAATAACGACTATAATAAAGAACAATAAAAACAAATGCAAGAGGAGTTATTTCAAGAAGAAATTATTGACCATATCGGTTTCTGTGTATGTTTTGTTGTTCTAGTTGTTGTTGTATTGAACTAAATAATTTTGCTGCTGTTGGTTGGTTGCAACTGTCGTTGCTTTTACTTTCTGTCGTTGCGGTGAACTTTCTGCTTCTCTAGCAGTGTTGCCGAACTTACATTTTCATTTTGCACAAATCATCATCAAAGTTCAATTTCTTTTATTTTGATTAACCACTTCTTATTCATAAATATTTAAAAAATGGGCAAACATTTGAAATTGATCATCATGAGAACAAAATAAAATCAATGCTTGAGAACATAAGCCAACATTTTATTGTACAAAATGTGATAAAACGAAAAATATAAAAATAATATACAAATTTTTGGTTGTAAAATTTATTGTGCAATTTTCTTTTAATGAAAACTTTTAATTAAACTTTTCTTATGGTGAAATGACACAAATCTTTTATGATCCTAAAAATTGTTTTTCCCATTTTTGAAAAATTACACAGACATCGGCAACATTGTTTTCTGCTAGACTTCGCCTCGTATTTTCTTAAGATTATTGTACACTTTAAATAAGAAAAATAATAATAATGTGTGAAATTGAAAAAAATATAACAGAAGTATATTTATTTTATTATAAATATTTATAAAATCCAAAACTTACAACAATAAATACAATCATTTGCTTGAATGAAAATGCGGTTTGAAACTTGTCGACCACAAAGTCATTATCGATCAACCAGGGGTCTAATCAAAGCATGCATATGATATCGAAGAAAATACATCGAAATTTGTTAGTTTGGCATCATGGCATTCGATATGGATAAAATGTATCGTAATTTAAGATGATAGAATTCGATATCGAGTAACATCATATGATCCGCTATACGATACGTCAATATCTGTCGTATGGAAGAAAAGTAATTTATTTAAGCTCCTGAAATGTTTTATATTTTACAAAACTTAAATAACAACTAAAAAAACAACAAGTTTTTAGAAAAAAAAGTTAAAAATTGAAGGTTCTTTCAAATATGTAGGTATGCTGACCAGTAACATTTTGCCAAATTGCTGCTGCCGGCAAAGAAAAACCATATTTTATATCTTATTTGTTTTCTAATGGATTGTTCTGGTGTTTGTTTGAATTTTTCGTTTTGTGTTCGGATTCAACTAATAAATTCACAATTGATGGGTTAAATTTTGACCATAAGAATCTTAAGTTTGTAGTCAGAAATTAGGAAAAACATCAGTACTATATGGAAATGGTTTCGTCCTCAATAAGCAATTTTATTAAGTTTATTTAAAAAAATAAAATAAAAAATTTTTTATTTTAAAAGACGTGTCATGAATATTTTAAAGGTATTATTAAAATTATAAGCTGAGCTTCATTTCGCATCTACTATATTTTATCAGTTAATATTTTTACTTTTTCTTTTACGGGTATAACTTAATTTCTTTGGACTATTTTTTTTTTAATTACAAAATTTTCTGACTCTACCCTCCTTAATGATTTTCTTCCTAAAATGTCTTCTTTAATATGTCTACACCGTAGTGAATCATGTGGCTTTTCTTGTTTTCAGGTCTTCAAGATGATTCAAAATTTAGTTTATGGTTACAGTTTTGCTGCATGTCGCCGCCACTTTGAGTAAATGGACATAAATGAAGAAGCACGAGGTTTAAAAAAATTGTAACTTTACAAACAAACACCAAAGACACATTCAACATGCTAAATTGACAGCTTCCGTTGTGAAGAAATCAAGAGAATACAAAAGAAAAAAGAAAAATATTGATTGTACGTAAATCCTTTCAGGCTAAAATTACCTGTTTCCACATGTACAACTAATGATGGTCATTAATGCGATTAGCAAACACATCAATAAACAAAAAATCAAAAAGACTGCAATACAAAGTCTAAAATAAAAATTGCCATGAAACTTTTTTCACTTGTTATTTAAAGTCACTCGAATAGAATTACTAACTAAAACAAAAGAAATTTAGAGACTTATTTACGCAATTCACATCGTGTACCAGGATTGTAGTTTTAACTCCAACGAATTTTATTTTTCATATACTGTAGCGAGTTTGATTATTTTGACATTTCAACATGTTTTTCTTAACGATTAACATTTAATTTTTTTTTTCTAAGATAATGAATCCTGAAAATTTTTCGAATCTGTGCTTTCGAAGACTTTTGAAAAACATTCAATAAATGGAAAAAATGCCTGCAGAAATGCTCTCAGAATTTTGAAATCATTGTACTGACATCCTACTCGCATTTCTGGCACTTTTGAATGTGTGATGGCCATATGGTACTCTCTAAACTATATTCGCCCTTTCTGATTTTTTTTCTACTAAAAATTGCTCTGTTGGAACATGTCATAAAAGGTCTTAAGAACTATAATTACACTACTACTCGCCCATCTTCCTCCGATTCCTTGTAATTCAATTTCTAGAGAGAGTCCAAATTTGCCTATACATATATTGGAATAGCCGGTTCTACTGCTGTGAACAGAGGAAACACAACAACAACAACATAGGCACCTCAATTTATTAACTCATATAGGCTCAGTCAAGGCGAGTTCATACCAGCAAACTTACAAGTGCAACAACCACAAAAATCATTGTACGTTGTCCAAATAATTCAAAAAGGTTTTACATCAGCCTCAGTAAAAATGGAGAGCAAAAAAGAAACACATTGGATGACTTAAAGGGTGTTCAAAATTGCTCAATTATTTAGAACAAAGAAAAATATTAACCCATGCATTCCTAATACGAGTATATTAAATTCACTTTTATTGAGTCGTTATTCAAACTAGAGAATGAATAGGCATTTTTTTTATTAAATTGCAACTGAAAGTAATGATATGAAATTACATTCGTCTGTATTAACAGTTTTCGTATCCCAATAAATCTTGATTTATTTCATACTGTATATTTTACTCTACTCTTAAAGCAAATAATTTATGTCAATATTAACTTATTCAATAGCGCTTATGTGTAATCAAATATCATTTACTTTGCAGGTAAGCCACATGTGAAAAGTAGAAGATATTTAAGGTAAATATTGATAAAAATCATACGCACTTCTCAGATCAATCATTATGAAAATATTCAAACTAAATAAAGAAATAATTTCCTTGTTAATCAGGCCAGTAAAAAGATTCCAACCGTGCAAACAAAACCCAAACATTTTATTGATAGTATAACTTTATACACAAATGCATACACATGGCTAGTACAGTGCGGTGAAGAATAATAGCGGCGTTACCAGCTGCACGATATCTTTTTATACTCCACTACACTGCTACTCAATATCCTTGGCTTTTTCTACTCCAGTACACTGTGATGTAATGCAATCCATCTTCTCTCAGAATAAATGATTTTAACCTTCATACTGCAAACATGGTCTCAAATTATGGCATTCGTTATCGATAGTAATCGCCATTTCAATTCTACTGAAACTTTCATCGATATCGAGTGTCATTTCAATTCTATTGAGATTTCGATTGATACCGAATGTCGTAATTCGACCTCAGTTCTTTTTGTTTGGAACAATTGTGATACAAAAAAAAAAACAAAAAATTATTTATTTTACTTCTCCGACGATTCTGCTGTACAACACAACTTATGTTTTTGTTTCACATCACCATTTTCCCGTGACGCTTAATCTGATGGTATTCCAATAACACGGACGTACAAAAGCATCGTCACAACATCGCACTGATGACCCATGAATGAAAACAAACTGACCTGTGTCATGAGTTGCAATTCAATTCATAACTACTTGGCATCATGATCCCCTCCATGTTGAGGGAGTAGGGCCTGTCTTATATCGCTGATTGACCTTCTATACTTTCACTCAAATGTATTTACTTTTATTTCTGCTCAATTTTGTTCACTTCTTATCAATTCACAGCTTATACATTGTTTGTATAAGCATTTTCAATAAACTTCCCATCCAAATCATACTATGATTCAAATTCGATCTCCCAGCGACTTTATTAAGCTACAGCCCTTACGAGACCAACTCGATACGGTCCGGTATCAGCAGATCCATAAGAATACAAAATACAATACAAATAAAGTTAAAAGCAAAAGCCGAAAACCAGAAGGCTTCCTACAATGTGAAATTTCAAGAAATTCCATGCAATTTAGCTGGGAGACTGCAGGATTGCAACACCCATATCCTCCGAAGTGGAACCCATTCAGGGCTAAGAAACTTTGTAGACATTTATATCTTATATATTAGATAGACAACCCAATAAAGGGAAGCGAAATATTTAATTTAGTAAGTAAGAATTTGATCAAATATACTATACTTTCAAATTGAACAACGCCATCACATTATACACACATGATCAACGTATTCAATAGAAAAGACTTCCTTAATAAAACATACTGGCCGCCGTTACACTGATACCAGGGATAAGGAGGTTCATATGAATTTTACGGGTATAGAATATGAGGTTTGATTATCAAACTATTCGTATACCCGAACTGGGGTCCGCGGTATAGCATTTTACCGAAAGTCAAATACACGGGAATGACTCCCCCTGCGGTAATAACGTCTTTACCAAAACCATTATCAGACCAGCGTATTTAATAAATAAATAAATAAAGGATGCTTCTTTAATAAACACACTCCCTTCAGTTCCTCTGATACCAGAGATAAGGACGTTCCATATGAGTTCTACGGATGATAGAATCAAAGGTTTGATCATCAAAAGGTTCGTATACCCGAGGATTCTTACACCCGTAATCATAAATAATTTCTTATGCGGTAAATTTTGATAGGAAGAGTACAATTACCCTCCGGATCAAAGAGTATCGTATTCTATGAATGCTACCATGTGTAATTCACATAATTCACTAATTCCCTTAGAATTACAAAGACAACTCATATGACTTTTATGGGTAAAACATATAAGGTTAACCCATAAAATTCTGTCAAACCCAGACTAGTGTTAGCGGGTCCGTCCCACTCGTAAGTCAATAACAAGCTAATGATTTCCTTTGCATCACCTCACACCTTCCTAGCGAACACCACGCTCCAATGTTGCTTGTGGATCAGTAGTAGCTGAAGCCGGTACTGTTCAGTGAGGTGTGACTATGCCTTCGCCACTGAAACCTTCCGACAAGAACTGACACAAAGGCACACTAATGCACATCAGACAAAATGCAAAGTGGGTTCGAACACTTTACCTTTGGTTTTGTAGTCAACGTGCCAACTACTTCAGCCTTCGCCGTCGATATGATTACATATCGCACCACGGGTTACTGAGAAACTAATTTTTTGGTCGAACAGCACTCACGCAGAATAAGAGAATTCTTTAAGTATTGGACTACATGTATATTCTCTACATTATCCCTCGCTCTATCTATTTCCAGGGCAAAGCATTGCATAGGTAGGGAATATCACCTGATAACTAGTCCAAAAAAAAATATATGCATAAGCACTTAATTTTTTTTAGCTGATTTCTAAGCAAAACCTACATGAATTTTGACAATCTCTTTTGGAAAAGGCCTTTTCTGTGCTAATCAATGATAAGTTAAATGTGTCGCCTTTATCGGTGTAAAGCGGGACTGTTCATTGCATATTACACGCCGGTAGTGCCAATTTTTGAAATCGGCCTCGAAAGTGTGCTTTGATGCGCCAATAATATGGATATACTGTTGCACAGTGGATATCATTAATATCATAAAATATGTGCCTCTTTTTACTGAAGACAGAATTATCAAGATTAATTTCAAAAATATACAATACAACTGTACTTTTTGCTTAACTTAAATTAATAAAAAATAGATGCAGTAATTTTTCTACGAGGACTGTTTGATAACTCCGTGACTATTTTACAAATTATTGTAGTGTGTAGTAAAAATGCATCTCTGTGACAACTTTTCCAAATCGGACGACTAGCGAAAAAAAAATCTATGATAAATAAAAAGTAAATGATAATGATATGTATTTAATTGTTTGTATATTAATGTGGCACTTACGACGCCATTTTGAAGCGGATGAATCGTACGGTTGTGTGGCATCATACTTCCAAGTTTAAAGATGCTATTCAAATTTTTGGAGTACTCTATTTTTATTTATTTTATTTTTTAAATTCTTTAATTTTCATACTTTTGTTAATTCTTGCATTCAGGTGCTTTTATAGTTCAAATGCAATACTTTTTATTAGGCTGGCGAATTCACTGGCCCCTGAATATTTAAAAACACAACTTAACACTTAAATACATGTAAACCCACGAATTTTTGCATTGAATTTAAAATGCTTTGATTTTTAATTAATTTTTATGTTTTTCAAATCTTCTTCCAAAAGTTCACATGAACTTTATGATACCAATTTTTCCCAAGGGGGAACAAAAATTTCACTTCTTATTCGCGATAGGGGTGATTAGGTTAAACAAAGTTGCTCACTCTGCCATCTCTGCTGCTTACATACATATACCCGGCCAGCTGAAATTATTATGTTCCGTTGAAATGTCATCATGAGATGTTCAAACATTTCTCATTTTCTCGCTTTTTTAGATACTTTTTTTTTTGCAATTAACTGTCAAATGTAAACATGGTTTTAATTTATTTTGTCTGCAAAACACCAACAACAAAAACAACTTTATTTGGTTTTTGTTGTTGGCATGTAAAGAATCGAATCCATTTTGTTTGAACTGCTGTGGCTAAACTTCGGAAACACACGTACCTTCATACGTACGTATTTCTTCCAGTCGATATTTATTTTCGTTTGACTAAAACTTTGTAACTCTCACACAGAATTCATCTGACATGTGTTATTTTTAATTTAATCAATTTAAAATAAAGTAACAACAACAAAACGTTTCTAAAAAATGCTTAAATAATAAATAATTTTTGTTTTTTTTGTTGTGGTTGTGGCTGTCATTTTTAACATTCAAACATAAATCAATTTGTTGTTGTCGTTTGAATTTGGTGGCATAAAAAAATGTTGAAAATTTATTTTTGAATTCGAAATGTGGTTTGTGTTGCATGAAAGTTCTTTGCTCAAGCCATGTTATCATTTGTAGAGATTGTAAAGTTCATTACAATATTTTAAATTAATGTAGTTCATTTGTAGTTTTTTCTAATATTTTTTTTTGTAAATTCATTGATTTTTGTCGTCAAATTTTAGATGAATGCATGTGTATATATGTATATATTTAAGGAATTAATGTTATGCGAGGGTTAATATTAGCAATTTTGTTTTTGTTTTATAAAAATGAATATTTACTTTATATTGTAATAAACTGCTTAAGTTGTTGATAAAAAACACTTGTTTATTAAATTTTTCAATTATATTTTGCAAATAAATGCTTAAGTAAAGTGAGCCATATTATAAATTGTTAGATAAAGTTTTCAGAAATTAACAAAGAAAATACCTAAAGTGATTGTTCTCTTTTGGAATTATTGAATTTAAAGGGGAACATTTAAAGCTTATATAAAATTGTTTACTTACTGAATATGGGCACTTTCACAGAAAAGTCTACCATGACCAAAATACTAAAGTTCCCAGTAACAACTGGGAATGTGTTACAGCTACGAAACAGCATACTTTTAACGACATACTACATACCGTCTTCATTACTTAGAAGCACTTATTTAGTGACTTCGTTATCACTTGACACACAAGAATTTTTTATTACACTGTTTCTAAAAGCAGAAATACATTTAATACCGATATTTCCGTCACCAAATCATCCTAATCACAATGGCATGAAATGTTGCATTTAGTACACATTTTTAAACATTTGCACTTTATAGTAAAGTAAAGTGCACACATTTTTGATAAATAATATGAAAAGTGTAATGCACTTTTCGAGAATTGAAATCACGAAATAAGAATGCCTTATTTGATTACTTATTAATAGTTTTTTATATTAATTTTTTTAAATGAAGTTAAATTTTTCAATTCGATTAATTCCTTAAATACTTTACTTTATAAATTGCAATTAAGTAGAAATGAGTACAAATTTATTATTGGAATTTCTAATAAAAAAAAACTAAAGCAATCATTTCTCTTTTTTATTTTGAATTATTTATAATTCGCATCCGAATCAGTTTCTTTAAATTGCAATCATTGGTTGTCTTTTTCACAAATTATTTATATCAAAGAATATCTTGATTTTCTACATTATTTATTTATAACGACTTTAATGATTGATTACCGGTAACTTTTAACTAATGCCCTTCAAAATAACTACATGCTGCAATAATTTATTTGTAATGGCATTTGAAAGTTATTATTCGTAAGCGAAAGTGTTATGTACTTTAAAACTTTGAGTTAAAATTTTTTTTTGTTGATCAAGTACGATATTTGTAGGTACTTTTTTAATTAGAAAATCACCAACTTCATTGCTGTTTTTGTCATAGCTGTCGTTTCTGCCAATAATTTTTTTAATCTTGAACCAGCATCCCCTGAGTTCCTCTACACATACGATGTATTGCTCTGGAACTAGCACAAAATGTTTTTATTGAATAGTGGTAGCAACAAGTGGCTGATATTTTCAATCCAAACTAAAAAAATAATATATTGATTAAATATGGGTTATAAGTTATATATATATACAATTTTAAAGAAGAAGTTTTCACCTTATTGATAGAATTGAATTAACTGTTATTTGCTGAATATTAATTTGGCTGAAAACTCTCTACTTCTGCATTTCACATGGGAAGATATACCAGCTTTAAAATAATATCAGAAATTTCCTTTAATTTTTTTGTATGGAAAAAATGCTAAAAACAGCTAGATTAAAATAAAAGTGGCTAAAAAAATGGCTAATAGCTAAATTAACTTTATTTTTAGCCGGAAATGGCTAAATGAGCGTACAAAACAGCATGTTAATAATATGTTTTTAAAAAAGTAGTTTGATAAGAGAAAATAACAATTTTTAATAAATATGGTCAAATATGACGGTCTTATTATTTCTCTCCAGAAGGTTCCGCATACCTTAATTGTGAAGTTTTGTTAACATGTTTAAGATAAGAAATGTTGGCCGGCAAACATAAAATTATTAAAAATTATTAAAAAAAAAAAAAAAAAAATGTATTGCATTTAATATACCCCACAATCTATATAAATAATAAAATTTTTTTAAAAAATTTAATCGCTTAAGAAAGGACTAAAAAGTAAAAAATAATAAAATTTTATTTTTGTACTCATTGCTCTTGTACTGCTTGAAAAGAGCATTAAAATTTATCATTTCTAGAGTGAAAATTTCTTTAGAATAAATTCGTTCATATGAACATCTCCCCGCCACGTCCATCATAAACTCAATTTCGGGTATTGGTCGGTAGATTAATAATATAAAACGGTATCTCTCAATACATGTCGTTGGTAGGGTCGCCAACTTATTCGATCTAAGTATGTGGAAAACCTTTCGCGACGGTCCAGCTAACCTCTTACCTTTCAGTATATTGCTGGCCACCAAAGTCGATTTTGAAATTTCTCGACCGTTTTGTGAAGAGGGGACGAGCAGTAAAGTTGATTATATTAATAACAGCATAATGTGGGAAGTGCTTTACTGTTTTGTGGCAACTTACATGGAATATGCTACTCGTACAATGATATCAGAGAAATCGTTCCCGAAACTGAATTTATTTTTTCTGCTTTAAGATGGTCGACGAAGGCATTGCTGTAAGATAAGAAAGAACATTTTTTGCCGCCGTTTCAAGTTTTTTCAAGTCAAGTGATAGTCATTAAACTAAAATGTTTACCAACAATGCGTGAACCAAAATATGTGTGTTAGCTTTTCTTGGCAAAGTGATACTTTATTGAAGATAGATATATGTCATGGGAAGAACAGAATTATTTAATTCATATAAAACTCTCCCGTTGCGGTTTTTTTGTTTTGTTTATTTGTAAAACAGATCTACAGTGCTTCTGGTGTAGGTTAGCACAATAATTTTTACGCTACACATGCGGTTTTGTAAATTAATTTACTTAATCATTCAGTTACTCAAATAACGACGAGAAAATCTTAAATGCGTAGCATATTAAGTATTACGTTCAATGGCGTCTGAAGCCTGATCCTAAACAGCACAATCCTCCACCACCGGCCTCACAAATGATATGGATCTATACCTTTAAAATTTTTATACCGAAACATATACTGTAATTTCGACAAAAGTTAAACAAATTAGAATTTTTAATAAAAATAGAACATCCAACAAGAACATTATAAAATTTGGTTAATTAAAATTGTTAAATTTTTAAATCGGCTGATGCTCGATAACATACAGACAGTCAAAATAACATGTGATAGTTACTGAGAACGGAACAACATGCTGTTTTTGAAAGTTGCTACACTTTTATCATCAACGTTCTTCGTGTTTTTCCACCGTGTGTGGGTATTAGTAGATGTAAATTATTAGCTTTATATGTTTATTAAGTAACTATTTTTTAAATTATTTAACTTTAGCCAAAATTCATTACGATTATTCATCTATGTTTTTTATATGGTTTAGCTGGTCTATATGCTGCATTTCATTTGTTGCTAATACCAAAATGTTTATTTTTTTCCAAGAATTTTGGTTAAAGGTCTACTGATGTTTTGGTATTAGCAACCAGTAAAATGCCGCATTTAGACCAGATAAACCATATAAAAATCGTAGATAAATTCTTTCTATACTTATTATTTTCTATAAATAGAATTTTTTTTGTTCAAAACGTTTACCGAGAAAAACATAACAAATAAAAATGGCACATTAAAAAATAAAATCAAATATTTAGAATCGTGTTCTTTAAATAAAACTGCTAACAATTCGTGCACGATATTAAAATTTTTACATCACAATATTCGCTGTAGGAACGAACTGTTGAAATAACTTTTTATTTACTTCACATCTGCACAATTTTCAATATTTGTATGCATGTGTGTACATATATTGCTCAAGCTTAACCCCTCTTACGAGCTTTTAATTTAATTAATCTCTATGAGAATCTTATCACAAGTTATCAGCTGGAGGTAATAAAAATTAACTACAGTCTATTAAAAAGTAATGAAAATTGTGCACATAAATTTGTTTATAATTGATATCTAATCCAAATGTTCCCACTGTACTGCGCAGTCAGCATAATGTCATAAAAATGTAGCGCTTGACCCATATACCGAATAATTGTCAGTTCTTGGGAAGAAAACATATTAAAAAATAATTAATTCTGTTCACCATGAAAACATGCGGAGCTGATTAAAATAATTAGGAAATGCAAAAGTAACAATAACGACAATAACAAAATATAACAACAATTTGTGACACTTTCAAATATTAAACGAAAGCAAAAATCTGAAAGAACAACAGATGTTAGTTTTATTCAAACAATTATTTAATCATTTTTGATAAAATATCATTATCACGACTCTCCTCGTTGACTTTCAATTCCTCCTCCAAAAAGAAGTTGCCAAATTAGAACGAATCAATTGCTTTATTTCTGTTGATTTTCTTTAGTTTACGAGTTTAATAAAAATTAATCACGTTTCGTATATTTTTTTTTTCGATTTTAAATATTGTTAAGCAATAAATGGCGTGATGGCTTTTATTTAAGAAAAATCGAACAACAATCAATTGAAAATCATGATTTTAAATTGAAAGTTTATTTCTATTGGATAATTTATTAACAGTATCTGATCGTTTGCCTTTGTTTTCCTTTTATCTACGATTAGTTAAATTGCTGAATATTTTTTAAAATTTAGGTTACACTTTTTAATTATTACTGAGCTTTTTTAAATTGCACAATGGTATCATTAAGAAGATAACTGATTCGTTTGGCAGTTGGAATCAGCACACTAGAAAAACAATTTATAGAAGAACGTAGAAGATAAAAAAGAGTGATGGTCTCTTTCACCAAACATATTTAAACAGATTTTAATTTAATTAAAGATCTTGATTTAAGGTCAATTTAAAACATTTTCATTTTCACGAACTTAAATAATGAAGCACAAGAAAGTATGGTAACCCTTTGCTATTTCGTATTACAACCATAGTTGCCAGATGTAATAGGATAGAGTTCGGCAAATTTGGAGCGTAAAAACGTCAAAAATAAAACTTTTCAAAGTAAATGTATATTTATTCTATTTAACAAAAACATACACAAATTTATGGTTTTTAAATAAATTAAACAATATTAAACAAAATTCTTAACAACTGTTTTAAAATATTTATTTTATTAAAAAAAAAAAAACAATAAATAAATAAAAGAAATAGAATTCTTATTCATACAGCCATCACATGTGATCCACATTTGCCAAAAAATGCCGTAAAACTAATTTTTTTTATGTAATTTATTAAGGTTACATTTGAAACTGTTAAAGAACTTTCGCATACTTTAATTACATGGTCCGCAACAGCGACAGGAAAATTTTGTACGACAGTAAATAGAGCAAGTGTGATTTCACAATCCTTGTATCTCCTGCAATATTCCGAGTAATGATCAACGATTTTCGGTTGAATGTAAATTTTGCGGCATCACGATGTGTTTTTGATTTGATTAGCTTTGATTTTCCAGATAACAGATTTAAATCCACATTGCAAATGTTGGAAAACACTATATTGTTTGGCTTTTCTGCTCATATCCAAATTGGGAGATTTGTAAACCATTCAACTCTTATTTTTCTTTTATTCTGGTTAGATAAGTTCATAAATAATTTAAAAATAACAAGGAAAGTTGTGTTGTAAACCTTTTATTTACAGAAGTATAATGGCTGCAATTTTTGTCCATTAGCTCCGCTATGTCTTAAATTCGTTAAATTTTACACATCTTGTATTATTATTAGTATAATTAAAAAAAATTTACCGCTTCTGTGTAAATATTTGAGTCCTGTTAATAAATTTTTTATATTTCCACTATCGTTTGTAATTTTAAACATTTTTGTCTTCAATGTGTCTACAAACACAAGAATTATAAAAAATAGTACCAAGATCCTGATCAACCGCTTATATAAAAAACCGCACATGTGCCACACAAGAGTGTGCCAATCCGTACCATGCTTCTAATTAATTCATTTAATTCATTTAAAGGAGTCTCTGATTCTGTAATTATGTTATTACGGAAACAATTTGAAGATCATTTATATTTACAAGTTCTAGGAATCTGAATACGTTCACTTTCTTACCTTCAATATTGATTTTAAAATTTTTGTTAATTTGAATTACTGTAATATTACTTTTTCGAATATTTCCAGTACATATTTCGAGCTCGGCTTGTAGTATATGTGTACGAGTACTTATGCACGTTAAATATTAAATAACGTACTCTTTCTTTGAAGGGTTTTTAAACATTTCTAACAATATTTCTTTTACATATTGTGTAATAAAAATACGATAATGGTCGAACAAGTACAGGCAGGAAAAATTACATGTGATAATTACTAAGAAACAAATCAATGAAATCGAAGAACTCTGTATAATTACAGCTTAAAATTGGGTTTTCGATGGGTGGCGATGGCACGATGGATGGTAGTCTGCACGTTGACTACACAACCAAAAAACAGACCTGGGTTCAACCCCAGTTTCAGACTGAAAATTTTAAAATAAAAATAAACATCTCGCATTTTTCTGATGTGCATTAGTGTGTCTTTGTGTGTCAGTTGTTGTCGGAAGGTTTCAGTGGCGAAGGCATAGTCACTGGTCACTGAACAATACCGGCTTCAGCTGTTAGCAATCCACAATCACATCAGAACGCCCTCCTTCGTCGGTATTGTGTAGCACCGGCGTAGTAAAATAATAATAAAAAAATGGCTACTAAAACGAAGCTTCAGCACTGCTACGAGTATAAAAACAAAAGAACGTGCGAGAGCAGAGCTGCAAAATAATGAATTAAGCTTCACCTCCTGTCGTTTCTCCTACTACCTCTTTCTTATAGTTCCCAGCACAGTGCTTCGCATGTGTAGGATTCATCTCCTGAGTGCTGGTCCTAGATAAAAAAAAAATAAACATTCTTTTATTTGTCTCGAATCTATTTTAAAATTTGTCTGATCGTGGTCGTGCAGTTATATATACATATAATTTGACATAGTTGACCAGCTTTCCACCGAAATATCGATACCATCTTCTTCTGCCCTGATCGTAGTCGGAAAATTTATCAGTAGTTTATTTTGTATTTCTTTATTATAAATATTCGCATCTGTGAGATTATGTTAGTTTCACCTTGTAAGCTCTGATTGATTAAATCCATTTTCTGATCCAGTTATTGAAGGACAGCCATCCGTGCACACACGTTATTCTTTTTTTTTTTATATACCGATTTTATTCGATTCGAGAAAATCGCTAATAGTATCAAGATAATCAAATGCCTCGCGTTAGAGCTTTCATTGGATGGAATTTCAAACAATCTTCAAATATTAAATTCTGAGTTGTGCAATATCTGACGGAAACTGAGCATTGTGCTCTTGATGAAATATCTGTGTTCGAATCGAATGCTGAGCTAAAAACTTGCACGTTCTTAAGTTGTATATTATGTAATCACGAATATATCTAGAAATATCTTGAATACGTCTTATACAGGGTTAAGTCGGAGAGCTGTGCCTTTTTTATTTCAGATATTATTTGTCTTTAGTTGCTAAATTTATAAAAAAAAAAAGTACATCGGCAGCAGCAAGAAAAGACTTTTTACGATTTCTGCATCGGTAAACGGTTTCATGTGCTTACAACGAATGTAACAAATTTCATAAGAGCCTTAAGTTACAGCGGAATGCTGTGAAAGTGCCACGGACATAACAATTTGTTGTTATTGCAACGATCTCTTTAAAGAAACCAATTTCTCACTTCTTAAGGTTGATTGAGGAGGAACAGTTCTGTGGAAGGATTTGTGTTTTATAGTAAAATACCGAGAAATATTATATTTTTTTAATATAACACTTCCACGGCATTGTTTTTGTTAGGCACTACAAAATAACATCTTTCCTATCACATACATATTTATATTTTCATCACATATTTTTATTTTAACACTTGAAGATACTCCCGACATTCAGGTATGTGATGAAAATCGTTTTCGGCGTTAACTTTTTGAAATCGACAAATAGTGTGATGAATTTGTATGTGACGATTTGTTGTGACGATTTCATATTCCATCTTGTTTCATTTAACAAAAAAGAAAATTCGTTTTCAAATCGTTTAATTTTACTTAAACAAAATGTACGGAAATATACAAAAAAAGTAAAAAAAAAAATAAAAAATGATTATAAATCCGTCCTTATTTAAACGAAAATATTCAACAAATCTATTTAAATAAATACTAGTTAATATAGAAGTGAAATTTCAAAATTTAAATACCCACATTTCATCTGGTAAATTTAAGGTATCCGATTTATCTCTTAAACGTTTTCTTAGAATATTTTCGCTATTCATCATATTATTTTCTTCCAAGAGAATTGGCGAAACCGCAGCATAAAAGGCATTTTATAAATAAAAATGATAAAATATTTCGATACATATTTTATTTTGTAATTTTGTGCAATACCGTCTTAACTCAAAAAATCGTGAACTGAGAAAAATGCATTTGAAGTTTTGAGCCATCTTTTTGATAGTATTTTCGTTTACTAAAGTTATTTTTTATACAAGTTTTTAAATAAAGAGGCATTCTTTGTAATGTTTTCTGTTTGTAAATTACTTGTCATAAAGGAAATATTTCATTATTGCAAATAAATATTGTTGGAAATAGCAGGAGGCAATAAAGACATTTGTAGCTGTAGTATCTGAATAGTTTGAGATAGAACCATAATCTTTTTTCCTTTAGATATATATTTCCTCAAAGATCATTTCTGCATATCCTGCTCAAAAAATTCAAATTGTATTCAAGTTGTATTATTAGATTGTTGTATTTAGAGAAGATATGTGGAAACGAAACAAATATGGAATATGAAATCGATCGAAATTCATCACACTACTGTCGATTTCAAAAGACTATTTACTTTTCAAGTCGATCGATTTCCATCACACACCTGATTATTTAAAAATTACAAAATTAGATTAACCGTTAACGTCGATGTTTTACTAAATGTCAAATGAACTCACAAATTTAAAACATGTCGTGACTAGGGTCACCAGATTTATGTTAAACTATCCACAAAACTTAATCTTAAATATCGTCAAACTCAATGTCAAAATCGCTAAAACAAATATTTTTTAGTTTTTGTTAATGCTGTTGAATTTTTTTTGGAAATAGAAAATTAATTTTAATCCTGCTATTTAACTAAGTGTTCCCACTGTTTCTCTTGATCTGCCCGAAATTTAAAGTAGTTCACAGTTAGATTAGAATGAATTGCGGGGCACTAAAAAAAGCTTTGAGGGCCTCAGGTTGAGTAAGCCTACTGTAAACATCGCCATTATCTCCATCGCCAATATCATCATCCGTTTGCAAACATATCGCCAGATCGCAATTAACCGCATTTGTATCAAATTGTCTTCAAAATGTCTGTACGTTCGTACGTCAGACGAGTAATTAAGTACTTAGTATTTAGTGCTGTTACATTTATTGAGTGCGTGAGATAAAATACCAAATAAACTGAAAGCAGAAAGAAAAATAAAATCTAAGAAAATGTATGAAGACGGACGTAGTAGCAGGGAAGGGAAAGTTAAACTTAACTCTCCAACTTAAAGTGATAAGGCAATCAATAAAACAAATAGGTTTATTGATCCCTATAATATTGTATAGCATGATTGTGTATAAAGTATGTAGATACATTCATATGTACTCTAAATTTCAAAAAGTGTGTATGTGGGTATGTATGTACACTGCTATACACTGCTGTATACTAAATAGCAGAGGAGTTTATGGCACATTTAAGTCTGCTCAATGCCCACATGAAGTTGCTAAATGCTTTTCATTTTTGTGTACACTATAATAGGCAAAACTGGCAACACAACAACAGGGGGACTCCAAAGTACTGATAATTTTTGTAATGTTATTCTCCCTGCAATATGTTTAAAACTGTCTTAAACTTAAGGAGCATAGTAACAGAGGATTCAGAGTCTCCCCTAAGAATCGTCGAATATAGGAATCGAACCAAGCTGATAGATTAGTGCACTACTCACTATACTATCGGGACATATTTATAAAAATAATTAGTATAAAATCAATAAATAACAACCAAACATATTAAAATATCCATCTTTTATTCAGCTGAGGAACTCTTAGCTGTAGTAATTTTGAGTACATTTGATTTTTAGGGTATAAGCTTCTGCCAAAAGTATTTTCATCAATACAACATTTAAAACATTAGCAGGATAATAACAACATATTCAGTTTCATATTTTCGGTAGGATAATTTTCGGGATGCAGAAATCCCCCTAATCCCGCTATCGGTCGTGAGCCTTTTGCTATTTTTAGATGCAGATCTATTTATGTTTAAAATTTTATCTAAATCGGTGAAGCCGTTTATCCGTAAACAAACAAACATACTTTAGTAAAATGCGGTAATAAAAATATCAACTATTCTATCCTACGCATTTTAAATAAACATAACGGAGCCTATGCACGTTGGGCTGAGCGGTTCCGGAGATTACCTCTTACAAAGATTTTCACTTTATAGGATTGGTGGGTTATCCATTAATTGGTTTCAAAACCGCCCGTCTGTCAAGGCCGGCAACTTTTATATATCTGTCATCTGAAGAGTCATTTATTTAGTCAAAGGTTTGCCATTTACGAATATTGATCGTTTAACAACTAAAACTTACTACAAATGTGGTCGTTCAAATGTGGCCGCTTTTCGAGCATTACGGGGTGATTTGCTCATCACGCAAGCAATTGCCAAGATTATAAAGCACTTTGAAGAGACTTTATTGCGCTCATTGCAGAATATATTTGTTCTGCTAGTGAAAGTGTGACGGAACCACTGTGGTCAATTAAGAGCGCTATGGCCGTATGAAAGCCGACATTTTTTGGCCTGCATTTGGAGATTATGAACTGGTTTCAACAAGACGGTGCCCGCGACCTTCACAACACGACCGATTTTGTCTTTATTGCATGAGGAGCTTCCAGAACGCATAATTTCACATTTGGGCAACGTAAATTGGCCACCAAGATCATGCGATTTGACTTGGTTAGCCTTTTTTGTGGGGCTTCGTCAAAGACCGTGTCTTCGCGGATAATCTCCTAACGTTGGATAAATGTGCGAAAAAGTGTTCGAAAACCACCTCAAAAGAATAGACGGCAGTTGAAGACTTGTAATGAAATAAAAGTTTCATCGAAATCAAAACTTAATGTATATTTTACTTCAATTTACTTTTGAAGTCGAAAAATGGAGCATCCATTTTTATATTTTATTTATATTTTATAAAAAATAATTTGGAAGTTGTTCTCTGTTAGACTTCTTCTGCAGTGTGCTGCAAGCCATTCAACACTTGGAAGTGAACGTTACTCACGTAATTCGCCATATGTCGAAAGCATAGTTACGATGCGATTGATCGCCACCTATTACGATTAAATAAAAACTATATTCAGCTCAGTAGGAAGTGTAGAAGGATGACTTCTGTAATAATTCAACTCCATTAGTTACAGCACATACGTAATTTTCATTCAAATCAGGAATGGTCTCCTCCACTGACTTCATTTTGAAAGTGCTGTTAAATGCTTGTAGCATCCCGCATTTTAGAGTCTCCATTGCCTCTTATTATATTCTGCTACCTCTTGTAGGAATTATTATACTTTCAATCCAACTTTGCATTTAAATTAAATTAAGTCGTGTTGAAATCGCAAATTATTTCTTTTCTGACAAAATTTATTATTATTGCCGTCTTTATTTTCTAAATAGTTTTAAAATTAAAATAAATGATTCATTTACATTTTGTTAATCAACAGTAAAAATCTGTTGCTTGAATCGAATTAAAAAATTTTGTTTTCTTGCGAAATCTTTTTATATATTTTTGGAATGTTTTATTCCAGCTGCAATTAATCTTTTTTAAAAAGATGTTGGTAAAATTATTAGTTTCAGTTTATTTTTGCTTCTTGTTTTCTCCATTTGACTAAAATTAATTTTTAATGTTGCCATTTTTTTTTTAAAGAGGAGTAATAGAGATTACAGGTGATGAAGCGATAAATGGAAGAAGGATTTATTATTTCTACAATACTTCTTTTGCACGCTTTTGGTTTTATAGTAGTGTTGCAGCGCCTCCGATATCAAGGAAACGCATTAAATTTTAGAAGATGTATTTGTCAGACATTTTATTAAATATTTTACTTCGCCGATGGTGCTACACAATACCGACGAAGGAGGGCGTTCTGATGCGATTGTGGATTACTATCAGCTGAAGCCGGTATTGTTCAGTGACCAATGACTATGCCTTCGCCACTGAAACCTTCCGACAACAACTGACACACAAAGACACACTAATGCACATCAGAAAAATGCGAGATGTTTATTTTTATTTTAAAATTTTCAGTCTGAAACTGGGGTTGAACCCAGGTCTGTTTTTGGATTTGTAGTCTACGTGCAGACTACTTGAGCCATCGCCGCCTTTTAGCCTGAATTTGTATAGATTTTGGAACATCAAATTATGTAGCCTTTTTAAAAAATTTATTTCAAACGGAATTCACAATATGTATGTATATTGATAATCTGTTTGGAAAGTATCTGTAAAATCTATTTTGCATTGTTTTGTCACTGCTGTGAAATGAGCAAATGGATCAACGTCATTATCATGCATCATTTCTCAGTAACTTCGATCAGGATGAAAGGAAAAAAAATTATGGAAACATTATCGTAAAAATTCTACCAAATTTAATTGGTAACGCTGGTTTTGAAAGTATTAAATTTCATCTCGTTTAGTTTGTCATGCATTAAAATAATTTATAATTTATAATTTATAATTGCTACAAGTCATTTTTAAATCTTTGACTTAATTGACAACGATTTCATTTCAGTTGCTTCAGTTGCTTTCATTTACTTTAACATGCCATTCAATGTAATCAGTTCAACAAACATGCTGCTGCACTTAACCCATAAAAATGTTCAATATTGGCAGGCGGTAGTAGGCTGGCAGACAGACAGCCATATTACAATTTCGATATTAAGTTTCCACTGCTACCGCTTTTAATGGTTTATGGAAGATCAACATGAACTTGTAACTTTTACAACATTGACTTTTCCATATTTGCCCCCTTATTTTTATACTTTTTTTCGTTCTTTGTTTTAGAACAATAATATTTCATAATGATAATGCATAATGCACGTGTATGTATGTATATATGTATGCATGAGTGCATAAAATAGACAACACATACTCTCTCGTATATTTAACATAATTTTCCTATGGAAGTGAGCTTAATTTTCATCGCATTTTGTATGGTATTTCCGTTTTTCCGTAGCATTCTTTGAATTTTTAGTTTATGCACTTCAAGCTGTGTGGTTTTTTTTTTTATTGATTTTTGCAAAAAGTCTGTCAGCAAGACAAATAGACAGAGAGTCTGTCAGACAAACAATGGAAGAACATTTTCTAACCACCACTCTGATTTCTTTCTTTAAGTTTTCTTTTTCTGTCAAATGTTGCCAATTGAATAGAAAATAAAGTTCACCATTTTGTGATAAAATAACAGCTCGACGTAGTCACACTAAACTCCAAGAACAATTTATCTAATTCATTATCGTATGTTGTTCGCCTTTTCCATTTTACCCAAATTTTCGAAAATCTAACTTTCATTTTATTTCGATGTTTAGAGGTTTTGGGAGTCGATTCTGACTATTTTGACGATTTTGTTAGCATATATGTATGAATGTGCTTGTATGTATGTATCTAAACATCTCACAGCTTAAGAACGGGTCAACGGACCGGAACGAAAAATGCCACATTCGAAAGTTATCGATTCGGTTCGCTAGATTTTGGAAAGTTTGGGAAATAAATTTGTGTTTTCTAAATAAATTAAAAACTTCTAAGCCGATCAAGTTCAAAATCTAATCAGTTCTTAACCTCAAGCAAAAACGCCGATTGCTTCCAATTTGACGAAAATTGGGTGATTCGTTCGAAAGATTTAGTTGACCAAAAACTAAGAAAATTATATAAATACATAAAATTATGGTGGCTTGGCGTTACGTCCAAGTACATAATGTCCATGGCTGTTATGACAGGAAAAATGTATTACATTGTCCATGTTCGCTACGACACTCCAAAAACTTTTATTAGATGCAATAACGCAGTGTTATGATGCGAAATTTTTGGTTGTGAATTAATGTCATTTGAGAATTAAGTCACTCGATTTTTCTTAATTCTACTTTGAATAGTAGTTTTTATTCCCCTTTCCCCGTAGCCAAAAACAAATTTATTACAATTTAAATTTAAAAAAAATTTATTTAAATTTGGTATTAATTTTATATCAAAAAATCAAAGAGCAACAACACACAATCAAAATCATATTGCAGTCCCTATTCGAATCAATTTTAAGACAAATAAATTTCAATTATACGGTAGATAAATTTTTCTTATTGAAATTTAAATTGAATAAGATTTGTTTTCATTATTAAAGATTTCCCAAGAATGATAGAAATAAAGATTACGCCATTAGGCAAACATAATAAAATTGTTCTGCGCATGTAAGAACTCTGACGTCACGCAACATGTGTTCTTATTGGCTAATAATTTGTTGGTCTAAAACATAACAGTGGGCCAATTTTTTATTTTCCTATTCAAAGAATTTAAAAGCAAACACATTTTTAATTGATCCCATTATCATTCTTGAAGATTTTCTGTGTCCCTGGTCTTCCAAAGTGCCACAATGTTTAGAGACATTGCGACATATTTTCTCTGTCATAACATCCATGGAGATTATGTCCTTGGACGTTTCACCATGCCACCAAATTAAATATTTAAGACACATTTTGAAAAAAGTCGTTATTATTGTTTGTTTAAATTTAACTTCATCGACAAAGTCTTCACAGCTATAGCTCAATTCATTATAGGGAGATTAAATAGCATATCAAAAGGAAGTTGTGCCTCAAGAAAAAATTCTTTACAGAGAAAAATTCGCTATAGAGAATTTCGCTATATGGTGAAAAAAATGTGCGGAAAACCTTAACAAAATACAGTGCACTCGAAAATAATTCGTTATTGAGAAAAATTCTGTATAGTGAAGTTCGTTATAAGAAAGTTCGATATAGGGAAGTTCGACTGGAACTCCAAAGTCTTCGTTAAATCGAACTTAGGTGTTCAACAATTTTTATATACTTAAGAAATGTATTTGATTCGCAAATTTTACTAAAATCAGTAAAGTGGTTAGAAGAAATTGGCGAAAAATATTGTGGTTTTAATTATTCCGTAATTTTTTTCAAATCGATTTCTGATACGCATTAATATTTCTGAACTGTTGTGAATGCTGTAAATTTGGCATTTAGCGCGAAGTTTCAGGGACGGCCTCCAAGTCAACCGATTCCCATATCACATCACATGCTTCAGTTTGAAAATGTTAAAAATATTCCAAAGCCGTGTATGGAATGATATATTTGAAGTTGGAAGATGTATTTTTTGTTCTCTGCGTTTGAACGAGTACGAGTTTAGAATTCTGTGTCTGGGGATTATATAATATATTTTGTATACCTTAGACTAGCACTCAGGAGATGACCCCTACACATGCGGTGCATTGTGCTGGAACTAGAGGAAAGGGATAGTAGGAGAAGTGACACGAGGTGAAGCTTCACTATCTTAAAACTCTGCTTTTGCACGTTCTTTGTTTTATAGCAGTGTTATAGCGACTCTGATGTCAAGGAGACGTGTTAAATTTTGAAGCTTTGTTTTTAAGAGACATTTTTAGTAATTATTTTACTTCGCTACACAATACCGACGAAGGCGGGTGGTCTGATGTGCCTGTGGATTGGATACAGCTGAAGCCGTTACTGTTGAGTGACTATGCCTTCGCCACTGAAACCTTCCACATCAGAGAAGTTTTCATGAGTCTGAAACTGGGGTTGAACCCAGGAAATTTTTCATATTTCTACATATTCAAAATATTTCATATTCAAATATATCTGTGTCGCACTGTAGTAGGGCCGCCACTTTCTTATGCTACTGTGGCAACTAAAATTTGTGTATGTGAACGTGTGAGATTCTCCGTTGCACCCTGTTAATGGGTGATATTTTATTCGTAGTTGCTACTGTCTAGATACTCATTCAGTTTATAAACAATTTCGTAATTGTTGGATATAAAATGTTTGTTTGCCTTAATGCCTGTCCTTCCGTACATCCCGTGCATCTGCCTCTTTGCCTCATAAATATTTCAATGTGTCCCTGACGATTCTGTAGATTTAATTTTTTTTTTTTGTCTATGCATGAACTTTCTTTTTTTTATATTTTTGTTTCCAACAGCAAATGTTTTTCATATTTTTTTTCCAAAGGCACGTTGTTGTTTGGATTGTACATTTGTTTTACATTGCGGTTTTTGTTGTTGTACGTCGGTTTTTCCACCACAAAAATCCCCTCGCCACCACTTTTAGTAAAAGTTTTTAAGTGTCTTTGACTTCTTTAGTGGATGGATAGATGGATGGATGGATGGATGGATGGCTGGATGGATGGCTGGATGTACATATGCAATTCATGATGATGCTGATGATTCACTGTTTCTTGTGCGAGAGAGTTTTGTTTGAGATTTGCATTCAATGTTTTGCTAAACTATTTTTAGAACATATTTTGGTCAATAAATTTTGTTTTGAATAGTTTTCAATGCTTGGTCAAATTACACAGTTTATGCAACTGACGCCAGCGGAGTAGACCAGTGCATACGTACAACTGCGTTTTGAAAGTTTATAGAAAACTATTTTGAAATGGACCTCAACGTACCACTTTCACGAATGAGTTCTACTTCATTTTCTTTCAAGGATAAGGACATGAGAAGAATTGCTGCAATTAATCTGCGTTGTACGTCACTGTGGCGCGGAAAACGATTTTGCTAAATCTAATTGTTGTTTTTCAATTATGGGATTACTCGTATAATGAACATAATTTTCGAAGTTTTCTGGACAAACTCTCAAAGACGCTTTGGAATACAAACATGACAGACACACTCGACTTCTATCTATTGAAAAGCGTTACGAATCGCTGAAGCATCGTTTTGCTGTTAGATATAATTGCTATTAGGGAAGTGCCAAATTGCGATGAAGAGAAGCTATACAGCTGATGAGCTTGAGAGGTGTTGTAATATGGTAGCTGCGCCTCTGCGCCATTCTATAATTCTCGTAACTGAAGCTAAATCTCAATAGCTAAAATGTGGTAAAAAGTTTAAGGCGGCGATGTCGTAAATCGGTATTCTGTAAATATAATCGCCGTAGTTAATTTTCCATCTCTACATTGATGAGCAATATGCATTACAGAGAGATTTAGCTTTAGCTAGTTATAGAATAAGGTAGCTGGAAATGCATTTTATCGGCAGACTTTTCTCTTACATCGCGTATTTGGTACATTTCTTTAGTAATTTGGGAGATCTTCCTCTGGTATTGAATGTTTCTCTTTCTGCCATGAGTTCTAAATCTTCTCCAACTCTCAATTAAATTGTATCTTCTTTAATCCGATTAGGCCATATAACGGATGATTTAAAAATAAAATTTTGTAAGCTGGCGCTGCTGAAAGTATGATATCAATAATATTGTGTATATTGCTGTCTTTTTCACTCATTCATACAAATTCATATTTTGAATAGCGGGCGCAAAAAGGATTTTCTATTAAGTAAAAAGCTGCCTTCCTTTGCAGTGTAACAATGTCTCATGTTCCTAAACGCAACCGTGCAAACTTTAACGATGCATGACATTCTTAAAGTCATCAGATGCACAGTTGATGCGCAAATAAATGCAAGAAAAGCATCATTTACAATGATAATGCCTTTTATACACAATAGCGACTAAAGCAGAAAGGTAAAGAATTTCAATGAAATAAATACTTAATTTCAATTAAAAATTTAATTTTTTTTATTAAATAATATTAATTGCTTTCGATTATTATTTTTTCCGCAGGCATTGTTTTTTTTATAATGCAAAGCAAAGAGATGTTTCTAAACGTCAACGGTATTGCAAAGTTTAAAATGACAATGCATGATTTGCAAGGTTGGTAAAATATTACTGCTTTACTTAAACACTGCTTTGACATTGTATGCAGATGTTTAAGAAGGCAGCCAAACTCAACACAAAGTTAAATTAATTTAAAGTTTGCATTTATGTATGAATGAGCGTAATTTGACAGTTCGTTTTAAGTTTAAATCAGCGTTGCCACCAACAACAATCTGTTTCTTAAATCAGTTTTACAACACTTAATGGTACTAAATAATTCGTCAACTTAAATATTTGAAAATGTCAGAACCAAATTAAAATGTACATATTAAATTTAGCAGTGTTGGAAACATATCTTCCCCCAAGTTCGAATAAATTTCATTATTATGTTTATATCTCTCAAAATCTAACAGTCGATGCTGGAGCGATTCTTTGTCCAGTTTTTGTACATTAATATTAAACGATGAAAAACTTCTTTTAAGGAACAGCGACAGACCAGTGAAACCTCTCATAACCGGACACTCACTGTCGTTTTATTTTTGTCCGGTTATGATAGGTGTCCGCTTATAAGAGGTACACATTTATTATTTTAAATATTTTCTTTATGATATAATGCTAGACTGGTTGACAAAATTTATTCAGAATATATTGCTTTAACTTAGATCGGTTAAATTTGAGCCTTAGAGTTTCGAAATGATTTTAAATGTTTTTAAAAGTAAAATAATTCTAACCGGCAATCTCAAGTATTTAAGGAATCTAGAACATGTAATTTCCATTTTTCTTTAATTGATAAAATATTTATTTTCTGTGCCATTTTGTGACTCAAGGTGACAACACGAGCAAACAATTTTGTCAAATAAACAAGAATTTCTATGCAATTCCCAACACATGAGTATTTACATTCGTGTTAACACGGGAATCACAAATTTCAATTGCTTTAATACAAATACGAACCAGAGTTGAAAAATTAAGAAATACTACTAGCGTTGGTGAGTTTCAATCAAGGCGAATTAATTAAAATTAACGCTTCTGTCCGCTTATGAGAGGAGCATCCGGTAGATAGAGTGTCACCGTACGGGTTTGAGAATACATTTTGTATTGAAAACTTGAAGAAAATCTCGGTTCTACAAAGTTTGTCCGGTTATGGAAGGTGTCCGTTAGGAGAGGTTTTACTGTTTATGTATATTGAAGAGGTAAAAATATTTTTGTTTCCAATGAAAATTAAATATATCAATTAATATGCTCTAAAAGTGTTTAATATGCCCTTTTAATATAAAAATTTAAAAAAATGCTTTAAAGGCCAAAATATGCACTAACAAATCGATGCCAAAATCCTTAAAAATTACTAAAACATGTAAGTAATTTATCCACAATTCCCTATGTTGCAATAAAAAAGACATGCAATTGCATATGTTTGCTTTCCCTGGTCATGAGTTTAAACACCAGTCATCGAATTTATTTAGTTATGTGCATAGTTTCTCGTTTGAATAAAGAACACTTCGCAGAAGTAAAATGCCATAATGCCATAGACCATAGATGCTGCAACTCTGTTTTAAATTTTAGGAAAATACGCAATAGCAGAATTGTGTAAGACGTATGCTCTACTCTATCAATTCATTGACCGTCCGAAACAACGTAACCGGGAATGTCGCCTTTGTTCGTACACAACTTAACTGCCTTAAAGCCAGTATTACAACTTACCGACAGTTAAAATTAAATTTACCTCAAATGAACGATGAGGCCCAAATTCACAGTCATTAGTTAACTATTAGTAAACTAGAAGGATAACTATTGCTTAACTAATAGTTCATATTCACAGTGTATTGTTTAACTAACATTCTCAGTATAACCAAAAAATGGTAACCCTAACAATCTTTTAATTTTCAATATTGATAGCACTGTTATAGCATATGCTTTTTGTCTACATTTGTTGTATTATTTCTTAAAAATGGATAAAACAAGCGCGCGCTCATCCAACTTTACCGCACAAGATATTGAATTGCTGCTGAAATTGGTTCGGGAAAACCAAAATATCATCGAAAATAAAAAACTGATAGGATTATATATATTAATATATTATATTATTATAGATGGTATCAAAACAAAAATACTAATAATAATTTACTAATCAGCTGTTATCTAACTATTGGGTAACCAATGATATTTGGCGGTTTAACTAATAGTAAACAAAAAGCTGGAATCAAATATTATTGGTTAAACTATTGCTATTAGCTAACTAATGACTGTGAATTTGGGCATAAGTGACTTAAAATGTTGCCATTAATATAACTGTTCGTTGAAATAATTATTGAAATATTTTTATTGTGACAATACTGGAGTGTATTCCGACTACTTTTGGTTGCTAAAAATTCATAGGGGCAACGATTTAGTTTTGTTTATATTTTAAATTTTCAAAACAGAACCTTTTGCGTTTACTACTCAATTTCCTTTGAAGTTATTTAGTGCTTTGTGTTTGTTTTTGTTTTGAACAACTGACTGACTAAACCATGTCAACTGCAAATAAAGAAAACAATAACCTGTTGCCGAAGTTACCATATTTTCAGTGGTTAAAAATTTAATGATGAAGAAAGGTGGGTGAAAGTAGAGTTAAGCCCCGCTGGTGTAAAATATCCGCTTTAGTTTTTACCATAGACAGTTAGGCATATTTTAACGACCTGTAGCAAAAAGCTTAACAATAGTCAACGTGCTCACTATTTGATCCAACAGAAGATATTAAATTTTTTTTTAACAACGGCGAGACACTGTGTTATCTTTTTTTTTATAGAGGTGGTAAAGTGATAGATGTAGTTTGAATACCCCAATTGTAACGATATGTATGTACCATATTTATGTATGTAGTTTTGTGTCAAGATTTGTTGGCCATTAAAGAACTCAGGACGTCAGCTAATAATTGCTGACCGCTGCTCAATCGTCGTGTGGCACAAAAAATATATAAAGAATATGCCGCAAAATTCAAAAAGTCACCTTATTTTTTGAGCACACCTCGTACTGTCTACTATTTGTACTCGTTGGCACGACAAATATCAGTGGTGTACTGTTACATATATTTACACACTTTTATTGCCATTGTTGTAACACACTTTATGTTGCACATCCCCAATGCACACCGAGAGAATAATTTTCATTCGCTGCATGGAATAGTATTCTGACAATTTGTATTTAAATTTAGTTCTGTTCTTTTATTTTATTTACTCAGTTTTATTCATTGCAGGGAATGAAGAATACTCGCACAATCCTGATGTCGTTTGAATGTTGAAGACATTTTTTATCTCTTCTTCTATTATATTGGATTTTTGTCGTATGTAACTACGGGTATTCTATTATTCATGAATGAGTTTCTTTTATTTGCTGTTGCTGTTGCTGCTTGTTTTGTCCCAGATTTATGTATTTCTTTTCTAGCAATTCATATTTTAATATGAAGTTACGAAAATAAAATAATATATTTTGCAACAATTTTTCTGTCTATTTTCTATTTTTCTAATTTATTCAAAAGCTTATCAGAAGATTTGATAAGGATTTAATTGTGCAATGTAGGTAAAAAATGATTGGTATACAGTATACAGTTGAAAGGTTTCATGTCAAATGCATCATGTCATAATGCATTTGTATAGATGTATATAAGTAAAAATATCATAAAGGATTAAAGTTGTTTAAATTCTTTTTCTGGTAACAGTTCTAAGAATTTTATTTTGTCTGTAGATCAAAAATTCCAAATAACACATTGGTTTTATGTACAACAGGACGACAGCCATTTTTTATAACGGGTCTTCCAAGAGAAACTTCCAAATTTTGACAGCAGCTACATCAAAATGAGTGTTCCTGTGGATAAATTTAAGTCAAGTGCTCTAGTTAGAAAATCCATACGTCTACGAAATGCAAGATCTGTTGAGAATATGACCAGGTTGATACGTCGATGATTAAAAATGCCTTTTGGCCTGAATTGAATGAACACTATCGAAATTTGGTAGACGGCGCTACATTGGACCCTGCCTTTTCTTTCCATTATCAATTGTGCTCAATTTCAGTTGTCATTATAAATACACTCAGAATAAAGTTAATAAGTAAATTTTCGTGTCATCTGTTAATCACTTTAGTTTTAGCTACAAAAGTCAGTGGTTTACATGAGTACTAGGTACGCGTGAGTTTGACTGATCGAATATTTTTCTACTACTCGGATGGTCGTTTGTCAACATCAATTAGAGAAGTGTAAGAATAAAGTTTTATTATGCATGAGCGTGCTTATTCACTCACGAGGCCATCTCACGTTTCATAGTAATATTTTCTCGAAACTCTTCTTTTGTTAGATTTCAATCTAGCCTTCGAATAATTTTTCTTTCTTAAAAACGAATCTCTTCTCTCTGCTTCCTCTTTTTCTATTCAAATCTTCATTTAGAAAATCGGTGGGAACCTGCATTACTTAAGCATATAAGGGGAAAGGTTATATGTTGGGTATAACGAGCAGTCAGACATCTTGTGTCCGACACACTCTGGTCGAAAGCTTGGTCCCATTGTGTCGCCCGTCGCCATCATCTCCGGTATCAAACCACCCCATTGCACGGATAAGCGAGTCTAACCCCTGACGGCGCACTTCGACACCTCCGCGATTCCGTTAAGCGTCGAATTCCCAGATGTGCCGCGCTCATCCTAGAGAGTGCCGGACAATGACAGAAGAGGTGTTCTATTAGCTCTTTCTCCTCATCCCGACAGCTTCTACAGAAGTGGAGATTCCATCTTCCAGCGTGCAAATGTTATTGTACCGGTTCTTCTAAACAATACAAGAATAATGACATCAACTTGTATTTATTTTCAAAAAAAAATACTCGTAAAATTTGCGGTGTTCTCTTAGCATTCATGCTATGAAATAGGGTCGGTTTTAACTCAATGGGTATGTTCAAAGAGAATTTTCTTAAAAAATATATGGTAACACTGTGTTTACCCGTAAAACGGACGCTTTGGCAGTAGGAATGCTGCATAACTGGTACGAGAGCTACAAAAAGTGATGACTAAAGAAATTTGAGCGCAGTGACTCGAATTTAGTAAGTCCTCACAATACTGAAGTGACTATATAGTGCTTTTGAGCTACTCACTATCCCATCTATGCAACACTAAAGCAACTTTTGTATTACAAAAAAGAAACAAGAGAAACTTATAAGTCTGAACATTAAAAACACCTCAATAATCAATTGTTAGGGATTTGAAGTGTGTTAAAGTTAATGGCATAATCACGTACATAAATACGGATTTTTATTACAATTTTAAAACAGAAAAAATAAAGAATAAAATTATTATCTACACTGTATTAGAAGTGGGTTGTGTACAACAGAGTTGCAACCTTTTTAACCTCTTTTTTTTATAAAAACAATAAAAATAAATTTTTTAAGTTTCCAATTTATATTTTAGTAATGTCTAGTCATATTTTATTTTTCATATAAAAGACGACAAAATGATTAAAATTCAATTAAACTAAAGTAAAAGTTTCCCATTGTTTTGTTAAATTAAAATTTTTTTATTGTCAATAATAAAAACGGCTGCATGTTGACTCTTCTATTTGACTACTTTAACTTCTGGGATGCATTACCATTAACCAAAAATTATTAACAATTTTATGAAACAACCACAACGAATTACGGCAGATAATTTGAAAAATAATGTAGTTTTTTTTTGTTTAAATGATTTTAAGATGTAACCGAGCTTGATTTCGAATCTTGTCAGAACCAATAAAGAACAGACATTCATTAATTTCTCATCCAATAAAAAAAGTCATTCTTTGAGTGAGAATTTACATTTTTTACAGTAGAATGAGTTATAAAATGATGGTGTAGAAAATTTCAATTAGTTACATTTAATTTTATGGACGAAAAGACCAATAAAAAGATAAATTTATCGGCAGTGAACTTGAATTCTTAATCAAATTATGTCTACAAAAATTTAAACAAAACTTAAGAAAAAACGGAAAATCTATAAAATTTATTCATGACTAGTGGCAGTATAAAGTCTTGCCGTGACAATATGGATGAATAGCTTAGATCGACTTAAGCTCTTAAGCTATCTCTATGTTAATAACGTTTTAAGTTCCAATAAATAATTTATTTAACATTAGAAGAATATATTTTCCTATTCGAAGGAGCTCTAAGGAAAATAATAGCCTTCAGAATAATAGAGTATGTAAAGAAATGTTTAAATTTTTAATTTTTCAAAATTTAAAAGCGGTTATCTGACATCTGATCGGTTTAGACGATTTAAACAACGTTTAGTTTGCCAATAATTATTGAAAACCAAGGCACACAGAATCTTGAATTCGTCGCCTTCTTCAACTGATGCTAACTTAATGACGGATGAGGTTCACACAATCAGTACTTTGTTGAAGGATATTAAATCAGTTGTTTTCTCATCGCATGGAAACATTTGAACGGGTTCAATAAATTTTTTTCTCCATTTTATGTTCAACTCTATTGTGAATACTAGTAAATTTTCCCTCGAAATATTCCCTTTTCCTTAAATTTGCAATCGTGAAAAATTCGCTGTTGATTTTCCTACGACTTTTTTCACTTTTCCCTTTCATTTATGTAAATTTAATTAAATTCTTTCTTTATTTAGATATGTTGAAAGTCTAAACATTTTATTTAATTTGTGGGAGTACTCTATTTTTATTTATTTTATTTTTGAAATTCCATAACTTTCACACTTCTTAATTCTTGTATTCTAACAGAATAGTTCAAATGCTCTACTTTTTAAGTGATTGACGAATTCACTGGCAAAAGCACAACTGAGCAGTTAAAACACTTAAACCCCCGAATTTTTATTCTGTTTTAAATATAAACTGGTAAGATTTTTAATTAATTTTTATCTTCCATCTTGGTCCGATTTAATCCAATCGACTTTAATTTAGTTTTAAATAATTAATAAATTTAATAAATTTTAATAATTTAAAAAACAAATAAAATTATCAATAAAGTTAGCTTTATTATTTTACTAGCTTTTTCCCGCGGCTTCGCTCCCGTTATTATCTCCATCGGTTATACAGTTTCGGAAAGGCATATCTTACTCCTACGTCGCCTCGTGGTTCTATTTAAAAAATATATACTCGTATGTAGCATATGTGTCCTTATAGACGCAAAAACATATACATTTAAATTTCATTAAAATCGGTTAGATGGTCTCGCTGGCGTGGAATTGCCCCTACTTTCCTCGTGGTCCTAGTTTTAAAGAAAGTAATAGCCTATAACCTTCTCGGAGATGTACAATTGTCAATGTATCTTTTAAACTCAAATACATCCAAGTTCTAAAGTTCATCAGAATTGACTATGTAGTTTTAGAGAGGCCGAAATTTTCCCCCTAGTTTTGAAAATAAAATTCTAAAGGTTCAGATAACATAATCAAAAAATAGAATCGAATTTTTTCATTTAGGAAAAAAATGAGAGCCAAACAACATCGGATGACTTCTTTTGGCCCACCTTGTAGTTTTGGAGAGACCGAAATTTTCCCCCAATCGCTCTCCTAGTCCTAGTTTTGAAAATGTATACTACCTATGAGCATTTTTCGATACAGAAATATCTAAGTTCTAAATTTCATTAAAATCGGTTTAAACGTTTCGGAGCGGCAGAAATTTCCCGCTATCGCCCTCCTGGTCCTACTTTTGAAAATGTATATAGCCTATGAGTGTTTTTAGATGCAGATCAATCTATGTTCTTTTTTAAAAAAAAAAGTAATACCTTATAACCTTCATGGAGATACACAGACTAAGTGCACTAAATTACATCGCGTTTGGTCCACAAATGGCGAAGTTAACCTCGTTTATATTATAAAATCTGTTAAAAACCATGTGGAATGAGTAGCATAATTAAAAAAGTAGGCGTAAAGGTGGGCGTGATTAAAAAGAAAGTAGCCTATAATTCATTCAAGAGTCCCAATTATATGGTGTGAAAATTTCAGGAAGATCGGTCCAGCGGTTTGGGCTCTTATAAGGTACACACAAACAAACAAATACACATTAATTTTCATATACATACATATATAGATAATATATTTTTGAAATTCAGTTTATTAAGCATTGTTATCATTTGCAAATTCGGCGCAGTCGAACAAAAATCGTTAAAGCACTGCCCATACTTTTAAATTACGATAATGAAAAATAATATTCAGCGTTTCCATCTTATGTTATTTTTTAAAAAAGATATGCAATTTTTTTAATACGTCTGTCTAAATGTTTAATTTTGTTTCAATTCCATAAAAATAATTCTACCGCTTTCTCTTTTACCGATGATTTGTTACCAAAAACTTTTAATTTAAATAAATGCTTGTTGCCATACCGTCCACACTCTCGACATGAAACTTTTTGTTTTTAATTTTTATTTTGTGTACAACGTTTTTTTGTACGTCTATTTCGAGAACTTAAAAAATTTCTTCACCATCTGCAAAAATAACACAAAAAAATTAATTTTGTTGGTTTCTTTTACTTCTTTCTCCAAAAATCCATGAACTGATTGTATGGCTGGACAAATGAGTTTTACACCAGAATTCAGTTGAATTTATTGTAACTGCAGCGAAAACGCCAGCAAAGTACAAATAAATATTCACCACCCTTAAGGCTAAATAAATCTGTTGTTGTTATTGTTATTGTTGCGTTGGTATGTAGACAGATAAACAGACAGACAGGCCCGCCGACTACTAAATAATATTTGAAAATTCTTCGTCTCTTTTGAAAAACCCCCTGTTCCCATACAGAAGAATAAGTGATTCTCCACTCGCGGCTGTGACAACAACATTCATTATAATTGACACCATACATGAAGATTTTTTGTTGTTTTTTGTTAAAAGGAAAAACATTAAAAATTTTTAATAAATTTATTACTGTTTTCTTTTTATTATTGGAACAACAACAGCACTTTCTGCATCATTGCAATTATTTCATACATTTTACGGCCTTTAAATTTAGTTTAGTATTTTATTTTTGAAACCTCTTTTTAAGTTTAAATGATAAAATGCGTATTTATCACTTCGAGCTGGATTAAATTTGGAAATTAGTTGCAGCGCATTCGCGGGAGAGTAAATTAAATTTTTCGAAATTTTTAAGAGTCTCTAATTTTTCTTATGTGTTGCAATTGTATAGCTGATCTCACCCTTCTGTGCAGATTGCAACGAAAACAACTGTGATTATTTTTCTTAATATAAAGTCATAAAAACGAGACACATAGGGCGGAGTGGGCCAGCCTACAAATGTCAACTAATGTTGCTCAAAAACAGAAATTATAGGAATCGCATTCTTCATAAGAGTAGGAATTTTTAAACAACACACAGTCTGTTTAGCACTTAAGCTTGTCTGCAGAAACACCCAGGTCTATAGGCGGGAATCGAACTCGCAACCTCCATGTTGCTAGGCTCATGCTCAGGAATTATAGAATTTTCAAAAATATTTATATTTAAATATTATTTATTATTACAAATGAGTATTAAGATTAACTTAAAAATATATTTCTATTTATAGCAAACAAGTTTTTGTTCTTCATTTTATCTTATCTCTAGTTATATTTCGATAATTGTTTTACTATTTATTTAGGGTTTGAAGGTATCTGTTTATTATGTCTGTTCGTGATTACTTGTTTATTATAAATTATAATATAATTGTTTATAGGTTTTCTCTTAGGTCTATAGGTCTAGACAGTTGTGTTTATGTCTAATTATTATAAAGATGTAACTCCTCTACCCTTTGTCTGAAATTCTCCTGACCTGAAATTAACGTAAAGCCTTCACCCTCAGATAGCGAATTCTCCTGAGCTTTTATACCATATTTTTTTAATTTCTAACTCATTTATGATATTTCTATGCTTTTTAATTCTTATATACATATGTAATTATAAATGTTGTACTTATTCCGTATGATAATTTCTATGGGATTTTAGTTCTGTTATTTGTTTTGTATTTTCAAAATTCGTTAATTCAATCGGCTCAACATTTTTCGGTGTTATATTGGATTCTGAGAGATTTTGATAAAGAAAAAAAATATTTATCATGAATTGATACTTGTTGATTCTGAAAGGTTTGATCTCTGATTTTTTATTACAATTACAGAATAAAATAAAGTAATTTTTATTAAGATTTATTTTCCTATCGTCACAATCCTGTAAAATTTCTAAATCTAGAGCATTTTTTATCATAATCATGTCGTCATGTTATTATATTTAAAATTACAATTATTTAATATGGTGCATTTTTTGCTGTTTTAAATTGTTATTGTTCGCACACTGCGAAGTTACACTACGAATGTTTTTCGACGAATTCATTGTGCTAAAAGAAATTCGTCGTTCGTTCAAATTGTGTTTCCAGCATATGATTTCCGCTTGGTAAGAACTCTTTTTATTTTTTATTAAATTTATTATTAAAATTTTCACCAAATGTCAACCAAAAAAATTCCGATTTAGTGGATTTCCGGCAACTCTAACAAATGCTGTTTACAATTGACAGAAAGTGTTACCACAATATGAATTGTCCTAAAGCTATTATTAAATCAATTTCCTTTTATAAGTATATAAGATTGTTTTAATTAATTTATTTAATAATTTCTTTTTTTTTTACTTCCAGGTGAGTGTCTCTTTTACATAAATTTAAATCTTTTCTTTTGGAATCTCCCAACACGATGATATTATTTTTATAAAAAAATTGCTGTCACAAATGTGTAAGTTTTTAATTAAATTTACTCTTTATGCTTAAATCAGCCAATAATAGTTTCGTTTATTATTCAATAACGAATTAAAATTCACATAAAATTATTGGTTAACAGCCATAATGAAAATGTTTAATTTGCGTTTAAAATAAAATATCTACATATCTATGTATATATCTATATGAAAAGAGCCGAGCTTCGTACCGCAATTTAATTTGTTCCGGTTTTCTTCCTAAACTTTTATCGTTTCGGGTTACGTTTCGGTTTTAAATTTTTATTACCATATAAAAATTAAATTTTTTAAAACCTAAATGAAAATTCGTTCCGGTTAAGGTTTTTGTATTTAAAATATTAGAGTTCGATTACTGTTACGATTTGGTTATAAATTCCGGTTTTCGATTCGGTTCCGGTTCGAAGATCTGGAAAAGAGAATTTTAAAATGCAATCACTTCTTTTCGAAATATTTGAAATTGTAACGAAGACAACGACAGGACAAAACATCACAATCTGAAATATAACGATTTTTGAGCATGAGCGCATTATTCAACAAAAATTCAATTGTCACTCTCTATTTCCTGCAATTTATTTCATTCTTTATGTGCATTGAAGTCAGTGATGCCAACTTTTTGAATGCAAAAGGCATTAAGAATCTCAATTTGCATCTCAAAGATGCACTAAAAAGGTGTATGCATTTTTTCCTCTAATGGACAACGCATTTACAAAAGAAAATTATTTCTTGAAATCTGCTCACACTCACACTCGCTCTTTTTCAATGACACATTCACATTTTTCAGCTCTTTACTCAGCTATTTTTTACTTCTTTTTATTAACAAGATGTATACAAAAATTTTAAACAGTACTTTCATGTGTAAATGCTACGTTGGCCGAAATACAAATGAAGAACATAATACTTAAAAAATAAATTTAAATACATCTGTTAATAAAGACCCAGCAAAAAAAGACATCCTATGAAATAGTTGATGCAAAGGTTATATTTCAAATGAACTTAGCTGAAGAACGCATGATTTTAACACAGGGGCACGATTTTAATATTGGCGACCATGTGTCTAAATTGACCAGAACAGCTCGTCATTTAAATGAATGGTTAGAACCAATGAAAGTTTCATGTTTAGCATGGGTTAATGAGTTCCTGTAATCAGGCACCCTAACAATTATGACATTTATTACAAAAATCACAATATAATTATTTTTTTCTTGATTTTTTGTTTTTTATAAAAATCAGAAAATATAAATTATTTCTGCCAAAAAAAAATAAAAATCTAGAATTTGAAAAGCAAATGATTTTATGAAAATTTGGTTTAAGAAGATCAAAATGGTGTGCTGGACTTGAATATTCTATTGATTTTTTTTTGTTCAAATTAACAAATTGAGTTAAATTTTATATTCTTTACCTCCCGACCAGACGAGCAATTATTTGTGTCTTAATACAAGCAATAACGCTGTCAAATTGCTAGTGTTCAATAATGTGGCAAACACGAACATATCTTAAAACATACGCAAAATACTATTAAACTTGAAAAATTCAAGTCTAATTTTATTAATAAATTTAACTGTTATTAAAAATAAATTTGCTATTTCAACTTTTTTAAAATTTGGTTGGTTTTTGCGTTGACAGCTTGTCTTTGCGATTATTGCTTAGCAATATCTTTTAACAAATGCTTAATATATGTATATTTTAACACATGATTGTCCGGTCCACACGTGTTGTATTGACATTGCACAACATATTGCTCGTGTGGTCCCAATATTATAGTATTTGAACATATTTTTAATTGTCACTATCAACTTTCCCCGCAGGTTGGAAGCACGCATGCGTTCTACCTATTCCTAAGCAAGGAATATTTATACTCTGAATGATTTCAGACCTATTTCATCCTTCCGGCTCTGTCTATAGCTGGTGAACTGATATTAGTTACACGACTTTTTTATTTGCTGATGATGTTCAATGGTATAAAAGCTATTGCAGGTCTAAATAGAGAGATTAATTCCACTCGAAAACAAGCACACAAGATCTGCTGATCATAGCAGTCTTGCGGTCTCAGATGCAATACTTAAGGGCCTGTATTGATAAACGTTTGACTTTATGCCTAAATTACATTATAGAATTTCTGGAATTCTAAGTAAAGTATTGCTCACTACCTCTTGATGGCTAGCATTGTTTGGTTGGCTCACGTGGCTGCCCGTAGGTAAAATCGTGAGATTTCGTTTCGAAATACCTCTCACTGCTCCGAGTCCTGACCCATAGCTGGATCCATCTGTTCTATACCCACCCTTTTGCGTTGAGGTGTAACAGAAGTTACCTATACGCACGTGCTACACCACCGATAGTCTAGTACATGTTCACCCAAAAATTGTGTCGCACCACGTGCAATGCCTGGCACTCGCAGAGCACGTGCAAAATCGTCTCCTCCTTATACCGTTCCCGATAGCTGCGACAGAACTCCAAGCGGCATGTCTGCCCAGTGGCCGATCACTACCGCGACCAGACGTTGATGATATAATATATGAATATAATTTATGAACATGGAGTTGCTTCCGGAGCTTTTTCACTTCAATACTAAACAGAATTATGAATACAGAATTAGATATATCCGAAAATTTTTAGAGGTTTATAACTTTGAGTTAGCAATACTGCTTTATTTGATAACCGATTTAACAGCTGATAGTTGCTTTTTGTTCAGTTTGGTTTGACATTTAATTATGGACAGACTTACACCAGAGCAACGCTTGCAATTGTTGAATTTTATTTAACAAAATAATGGTTCCGTTCGTCAAACTTGATATTGAATTTCTATTAAAAATTTTGTTCTCCGATGAAGTTAACTTTTGGTTGAATGGGTACGTAAATAAACAATTTTCACCCATTTGTAGTGAGGAAACTTACTGTTTGGTGCACTTTCTGGGCTGACGGAGTCATTGGTCCATATGTTTCCAAAAATGATGATGGGCAGAATGTTACTGTTTATGTGATAGGGACATGATTAGAAATTTTTCGTACCTCACTGGCATTAATCTTGGTGACATGTGGTTCCAACATGAAAATTTGTGATCTAGATTGCATCTTATACGGGCCACCCGTAACGCCCACATGGTCGAAATCCAATAAGGCCCTTTCATTGATATTATAAATATATTTCTTTGTTTTATTATGATTTAAACTGCATCGGTGGTCTCTAGATGATCGCTGAGGCGCCCTCGTGGTCCTAGTTTTGAAAACGTACATAGAATATGTAAATATCTAGATGCAAATCTATCTACTATGTTCTAAATTTCATTGAAATCGGTTTGATTGTTCCGAAGAACAGATCCGGTTAAGTACCATTTTTTATAAAAAGGACAAAAAAACACCCATTATCTGAAGTGCTAGAGGGTTAATATATACTAACAAAATGTTCCTTCTAATTTCATGAATAAATCTTCTAAAGATCTTATACTAAAAACGCATGTATCACACGATTTTCTTTTTCGGTTTACTATACAAAAACGGCCGTAAAACGAGCTTCAGATGTAAATTTTTGAAACGGCGATACACGTTACATTTGTATATTAGTAGCCTCTTATAGAATGACTTTTAACACACTTATTAAGCGATTAATTATAAATCTCGATAAATCAATACACTGCTTAACGATTAATTGAGTTCTTTACTGTTTACAAACATGCCTGAGAAAAAGTTTCCAGAAAATATCAAAACGAAATTTCTCTTTTTAATTTGCTTAACAATCCCGAAAATTTTGCTTAACTTTTCATAAAACACACCATGTTTAGGGAACAACTTTTAAAGTTTTATTTTTTCCATTTAGTTTTGCTTTTTTACTAAAAGTAAATTATGGTATTTTTTTGGTTTCTTATACTACATCATATTTACTTAGTGCTCTTCTACATGAGCATACATAATTGATTCTAGTTTTTCACTTAAAGTACATTGTTTTACTATATTTTTCTCCGCCTCCTGCTCTTCCTCCTCATACGAGCATGTAAACGGGCAGCAGAAAAACTCCACAGTTATTCAACAATGCAAGAACAAAAGGAGGAGTAGAAAGGGATTAAGGTTTTATGTTGAAACAATATCCCAGCTAGCATTTTCAATCGCCAAAGACTCTCCTGCGTATCTAATGAAGAGTGCTTTTGATCATCGTCGAGTGGATTTTTTAATCGTAGATATTCCACGCATGGCTGAAACTGTTACACGAGCTAATTGTTCTGTGAAATTCTTCGACAAGACTGCGAGAGACGCTTATATTCATCATAGAAGGAATCATTTGAGATGTGTGTAGATTGTGTTCCAGATTTAAGTCAATACCTGCCCATGGTACCTGACATTGGACTAAACACTGAGTGCTTCAATACTACGTTTACTAATATGTGAGTATCTATCTAATCCGGTCATAATTTCCTTGGAGTCATGAAACCCACTGCTGAGGAGTTCAGAGCTGTTGTTATCTCGGATTTCAATTTCGCTTTCTTTCCTGCTTTTATTTATGGTCCGCAATTGTTCTGTTGTATGGAAATAGCATCTAGATGGAAATCGTTTTAACATAAGGGAAAGTAGCCCAACAAGAATGATTAAATTTATTAATAAAATAAACGTTTCTTACCACTTATCCCTTAAAATAAAGTTACGTTCGATCTTCCAGCGATTTTTGTTTATAAACCTACCGCTACAAACCCAACTCCAGCTGGTTGAGCACTATCCATTAAGAATATTTCCTTGTTTTCCCGTCGCTCTCTTTCCAGTGATGTTTACATATATAAATTTAAGGTAGTATCTCAAAATTCTTGTATATACGAGCTATATGCGAGCGAGAAGATGTGTATAAGACTCATGTAGGGATTATCTTACAAGATGTGAAATGCGCAGCCGTCTAATTCTAATACGATTCATACAGAGAGCCATAAAAGCTTAATGCGCTGATATTTTGACGAATCGTATAATACTCGGTAGGCTTTTAATTTGGAATATACGCAAATGAAAAAACATTACAATTATTAATAATAAAAGTAGTGTTTGGACATTGGAGTATTTCGTTAGTGTTTATTTATATAATTAAAAAAAGAAAAGAAAATTAAATATAAAATAATAATTCATTGTGTCTAAGAATGACAATGAATAACAAGCAAGCAATATTTGTGGAATCAATAAATATAAACTATACCTTGTTTTACACTTCACATTTCAATGTATTGAGTCCTTAGAGTTTCGAATAATTATAGTTTTCGTCGGAAACTTAAATTATAAAAATAAACGACCATCTGTTTTTGAACATATGAGACACATTTCAAATCTGGTAAAATTTTTTTCTTTTGTAAATCAAAAATATTTTGTATGAAAAATCGAAAAAAAACTTGATGGTTTGTTATAGCTGGTTGTCAGATCTTCATCAAAAGATTCTTTTAAGAGTTGTATAGTAATCGCGCAATCGCTTAAGAAACAGCCAATGTTAGCTGGGATATATAATGGTTTCTGCTTATGCATGTGTTTTAGTGAACATTTCCAAGGGTAAAATTCACTACGTATTCCATAAGTGGTCCTTTTTAGTAAAACTACATTCGAAAGGTGTCGTTGGCTGTTCGCTAAGAACTTTATTTAAAAAATAGGAGAAATATCGAAGTGAAATTCGACTATCACTGTGTCTCTTTCGACCACCCTAATGCCGTAATATATCTAAATCCTGGTTTTTTTTATTAAATAAATGGATACTTTCAAGCCCATAAAGCGCACCAAACAGTAATTTTCTTTTTTTTATCGTGAACCAGCAGTCAGGATATTACCCCTACAGATGCGATGTATTGTGCTAGAACTAGAGGATAGTTAGAGAAATTACAAGAGGTGATGCTTCACTATCTTACAACTCTGCTTTTGCACGTTCTTTGTTTAACATCAGTGTTAAAGCGCCTCTGATGTCAAGGAGACGTATTAAGTTTTGAAGCTTCGTTTTTAGTAGCTGAAGCCGTTTATGTTCAGCATAATTAATATAACTACACAAAATGTTTTTTGCTTGCTTTTAGCATACAATTTTTTCTGTACAAAATATTTTTTTAGTAAATAAAAGAAATAAAATATAATTTTTCTAACTTATTAGGATAATTAATTTCTTTAGGCTGAGTTCCCCATTCGAAATGAGCCTGCTAACTAACTGTCACCTAACATTGAGCATTGGCACACAAATTATGCTGCCGTTCCGGCTTCTTCCAGGCATAGTCTGCAAACGTAATATTCCAGCTTTCGTGACCTGCAATTAATACAGATACTCGATGTTCTGTCTACCTCTCAGGGGGTACCATGGTAGTTTTTCTACATATTATCATTAGTCGCTACTTCGTAATCGCTGTAAAATCGTGGGGGTACTCTATAATTCGAATTAAAATAAAATTATTCGACTTTGTATGTCATATACGATAAAATTTTCTTTCGTCACTGCCTTACTCTTCGGTGCAATCGTGGACCGTGGTCCACAAAACTCTATACCACATCCCTGTCTTTCAAGTCAATTTTCTCTTTTAACGTCATTGAAGTGTTATTACTGGCATTGAAATGGTCTCCTAAAGAGTGCAGATTAGCAATGGGTGACTTTGACTGTTATGCGGGTGGTGATGGCTGAAGTAGTCTGCATGTTGACTACAAAAACAAAACAGACCTGGGTTCAAACCCCAGCTTCAGACTAAAATTATAAAAAAAAACATCTCGCATTTTTCTGATGTGCACAGTAAACAATACCGGCGTCAGTTGATAACAATCAACAATCAGAACGACCTCCTTCGTCGGTATTGTCTAGCAACGGCGAAGTAAAATAATAATAAAAATGGTTACTAAACCGAAGCTTCAGCACTGCTATAAACAAAGTACGTGCAAAAGCAGAGCTGTAAAATAATTACTAGGGGTCATCTCTTGAGTGCTGATCCCAGATAAAAAAAAAACAAAAACCCATTGCCCTATTTTTCTGGTTCATGATCGTGCTCGCTCACATGAGTGAAAAAATTTCATCATGATGACCAAAAACAAGTCAAAATTTTTGATGAAATTTGTTTATTTATTGCCGTAAGTAACGGTGCGTTGGGAACATAACCGTCTTTGTATGTTATACTTAATCCCACTAATAACATCAGACGTGCAAATCTCCAATAAACATTCAACTTAAAATTTTTTTTTTAAGGAAGTAACACTCAGGCAATGATTGCTTACTACTAGGAGTTAACTTTTAGGAAAAGAGAAGTGATAGAGAATACAGGTGATAAAGGGATAGATTGAAGAAAGCTTCATTATTTTTACGATACTACTTTCGTACGTTTCTTGTTTTATAGCAGTGTTGCAACGCCTCTGATAGCAAGGAAACACATTTGGTAGACATGTTATTAATAATTTTACTTCGTCGATGATGCTACACAATACCGCCTAAGTATGGCGCTCTGATGTTATTTGTAGATTAGTAACAGCCAAAGCCGGTACTGTCAGTGACCAGTGACTATGCCTTCGCCACTGAAATCTTCCGACAACAACTGGGCTGATCCAGCCCTATTGCTTTGGCCTTATTAAGGACAAAATTCCGAGTAAAATGTTCAGGAGTGTGATGCGACTCTTTCATTTTATGGATTAAATTTAGCAGTAGGCCTGTTCGAAGGCCCCTTTACCCATTATTTTTACTGTGGAGTTTTCACGAAGTAAACCACCAACACTATTTCATATGTGTGTTAAAAAGTTATTGCTTTAGTGGCAGCACACACATATGAATGTGATTTTTGTGTAGATAAATGTTTTCTTAATGCAATTTATATGAAATGTAAGAGATCGGAATAAAAAAACTTTGGCTCCAAACGAATCACAAAGGAATTTTTGTATCAAAATAGAAAATAAATAGAGCTTGCGATACTTTCTTGTTGAACATTCTTCGAATTACGAAATTTATATAACACGAACGACTACACTCAGGTCTTTTTTTATGCGGTAGATGAGTTCCGTAGAAAATCGCATAAAAAAAAACTCTAGCTCCATACAAAAACTAGGGTTACGTTCCGGAATTTAAAAAAATCGCATAAATTGAAATCAAAGTATTAAAAATGAACCAAATTCGCATAAAAAAAGTTTTTTTTTTCAATTTAATTTAAAAAACATTATATTCATAAATGCAATTACATATATGTGTAAAAATAATTGGGTCTCTTGAATAAGATGAATATTTGTTGCTCAGTTGTGTGCCTGAAATTACAGAATTTCTTATGGAAATTTCATTTTTTTTTATAGCTCTGATTGATGATTCGCCTAGTTTAAAGTGATCAGCCAGCGCCTTAATTTAGCTCCATTTGCTAAGCGGTTTAAAATTTAGATTTTGGTCTCTAAAGAAATCGTATGTCGTTTTTTCTTATTTTTCTCCATATCACGATCTTAAAAATCGAATCCGAAAATTTTATGGAACGAAATTTCAACACCTTCGATAATTGAAATTCAAGAATCTGTGTAAAATTCCACCACAATAAATATTTTAAATTTAATACAAAATGCAACTCTTGCCTTTGCAGGGCAATGCCTAAACTGAAAACGTACTTAAGAATATTTCTTCGTCGCATGTTAACAAAATCTAGAAGGGAAATCCCCAATTTCAAATAATTTATTCTGGCCATCACGTGAAACGGATTATGTAATTAACAGAAAGCACAAACCTTAACAGAAATCTCAAAGCTTTACAGAAAGCACACATTTTATGTCAAAAACTTGTATGTACATACATACCAGTGTTATCAATTATCTAAATATTACATAGTATATACTACGTACATACTTTTATATAAAAAAACATGAAAAAAAATTTTAATATTTAAAAAATTCGCAAAACGCAAAAAAAAATTTAATATTAAAAAAACGCATAAATTCAAATTCGCATAAAAAAAAAATTCCGCATAAAATAAGACCTGAGTGTATTTAGAAAAAAAATGTTGTAATCTTTTAAAGTACTTTAAAATATACTTTTGAAAAGTACTTTTCTTTAAAATGTCCTTTTTTGTTATTTTTTTTTAAAGTACTCTCTTTAAAATGTACTATTTTGAAAGATGTTTTTTTAAAACTTCTTTTTAAGAAGTACATTTTAAGGAACTTCTTTAAGTACATTCTATATCAAATATATATTAGAAACTTAGTCTTTCAAAGTGTATTTTTTCAATACCCCTGGGTATTTCATTTGGCAACTCTTAAAGATATTTAATTAATAAATTTCTAAGACAAAAAATATTTTTCATATAAAACCGTCTTCTCAATTTCACAATGTTCATAAGAGAAACAAAAAGTTTAGGCTGATGATTGCTGGTTTCCAAAAAGTAATAACACAAATTGATAAAAGAAAAAACTTTATAGCCGACCGTATAATAAACAAATTATAAAAAAAAATCTAAGCAGCAAATTTTAGCACGTCTAAGGACATTTCAAAAATACTCAGTTGGGACAAGAGGCAAGTAAGTGCTAATAAATTTTTAGCTTCCAAACTGCTAGTCAGATAATTTGTGAAACTGGAAGTGTTAAAGGAGAAAGTATTATTGCAAAGGTGGGCATTGTAATTAAGGGAGACGAAATAGTGGGCTACAAATATGGACAATAAATATCGAACGTGTATGAAAGTCGAAAGTACTATAATTGGAAAGAAATCATTTGAATTTACACTTCATCTTGAGTTTTGACGCTATGTTGAAAATGTATAGTAGTGCATATTTAACATAAAATAAATTTAGTTTAAAAAGATAGTCAAATGTTATTATTCGTGATGTGACGAAGACCAATTTCTAATATTCGCGAATTCGAATATTCAATCTAAAATTTAGCGTCTCTCGATATTTAAAATTTAATTGGAAAAAATCTCACCTTTTCGTCAATAACAATGACATGCCGAAGGCTAAGTTTTATTTAAGAGTGGCGATGGCTGAAGTAGTCTGCACGTTGACTATAAAAACAAAAAGTTCCTGGGTTAACCCCAGTTTCATACTAAATAATAAAAACATCTCGCATTTCTGATGTGCATTAGTGTGTCTTTGTGTCAGTTGTTGTCGGAAGGTTTCAGTGGCGAAGGCACGGTACTTTTTCTAGTTGTGTCCCACAGTAATCTTTTATTTGCTTTAAGTTTTCGCAAATAATGCAATAAAATTTTTCTCCTGTCGGTCCCAATTTAATATAATTTTGTTATTTGCTTATTAGCATCTAGTTTGCAATCTGCACCACTGTGTTATGTCCTTTATGCATTTGTAGTAGATTCTAGATTTTATTACGAAACTTTTAAGAATATTTTGTTTCTTTGCTGAATAAAAACCCAAAGACACAAAACAAAATTACACACAACAAAACCGAAAGCCAAAAAAAAAACTTATGAACACAATGTCTTTTTGCAGTTAAGTTTGGCCATCAGATATGAAAAAACATGTCGTCCTTATTCCCAATAATGAACATAATTGTTGAAATTTAAATAGATATAAATTTAAGAGAGATATTCATTAGAAGTACAGTTGATGACCAACCAGAATATACGGATGTTTCCATTTCAACTGAAATTGAAATTAAGTTGTCCTCCTTTACATTTTCATAGTATTCACTATTTATATCCTCAGTTGGTAATTTTGTTTCATTTCATTTTTAGGGTAAATCAACAATGACGTCAAAGCTGAAAGTGTGTAATTTATTTTATATAAAATTGTGTTTTAATTTGCGTATGAATGTTTTGTAATCAGATAATTGAAAGGGTGTGACTTGACTTGATTCTTGCCACTAATTTCTTGCTACATAAAAAAGGAGAGTTTATAAAGTAAATCTATGAAATGTTTTGTCCACAGGTTATTTTTATTATAATGTTTCACTTTAATGGCAATAATGTATTTCCCAGATGGAATCATTTATTAAATTTTTGTTGCTAATTTTGTTTGAAATTAAAATTAATTCATATTGTTGCAATTAATAAAAGCAAATAGTATTTTAGCATGTTATTGTCAAAAATGTTGATTTTTAAAGCACAAAACATACCATAAGTCATTTATATTTCAACCGATTTAATTGTAATTATCCATTTTGGAACGCTACTTTAGGGTTCTTTTTACAAAATAACAAATATATATGCATATTGTTTGGTCCAATAGAGCATGAGGAAACATTTTTTTTTTTGAAAAATGTGTTTTTTACACTTCAACCACTACAACTTAGGCATTTATTAACCCATTTACAAAAAGTATGCATCAGATCCTTCAAACAGAAGAAAAAATTATAGAAATCAGTTGGGAAACAAAGAAGTTATAACTCTTTCAATTTGAAACTCTAAAAAACCCGTTTTTCACTACATTTACCGTTATAAAAGCACTTTTCGAAGTGACCTAAAAAAACTAAACCTCTTTTCGTTTTCTATGGACTCCAACAAAACAGAATTGGTATATGAGAACGAACACCTGCATAATTATTTTCTCAAATTTTGTATCGCAATGTTTTTGTTCGTTTGGCAACATTTTTTTTGCTTAGTTTGGATAAAATATTAAACAGCTCTTTAGAAAATATTAAAAAAGAAAAAATAAATAAAAGTATAGGATGAAGTGATATAAAATCATTGAAAATTTAATAATTCCTCTTTAGAGGTCTCCCAATAATTGTAGAACATGGAAGCGCTCTCTAATAATATTTTTTAAAATCCGATTTCTTGTAAGAACGAAAAGAAAATCTGAAAATAACAACAAAAAAAAACTATTGATACGTGTTCAGAGTCAGAGGTGGAGGAAACCACTGAGTCCGAATCGGCAAAATGTCAATAACGCTGCATGTTCTTTCAAGAAACATAATATTGCACGATACTATTCCAGGGAAATGAACAGAAATCAAGTTAAAATGTGAAGGGGTTTAACTGACCAAAAATTTCAAAACTTAAATTACTCTTCCTTTTTATTAAGTAATTTTTAATTGAAATCCCGTTCATTTGGTTTTAGCGCCACTCGCAAGCCAAATTTATTAAATTTTATATAATTTTTTTCAGTGTATATATAAAAATGTATGTGTATAGACATGTAATGAAATATGTTTAAAAAGGCTTTTTCAAAGATTTTTTTTGTTTTCTTTATTTGGTTTATTTTATTTTGTTAAATTTTATAAAATAAAAATCGTTGAAAAAACGACTGACTTTTTTGTGCGACTTTATTTTTATAAACCGACCTTTTGTGTCATTGTCCAGAAATTCCTAACGGTAACTCCGCTGTTAGTTGGGTCGTTAATTCAACTTCAGTCAGCCAAATGGTATATGCAGTTCGTGCGTGTCTCTGCGCGGTATTTGAACAATGAAAATTGTCAGGGAAGTAAAATAATAACACCAGAGATTCTACAAGTCTTCTTTACATATTAATAAAATGGGCTACAACAGAGTCGGCATTGTGTAGCATCATCGACGAAGTAAAATAATTAATAATATGTCTAACAAAGACAGCAACAAAAATTGAATGTGTCTCCTTGACATCAATGGCACTGCAACATTTCTATAGAAACAAAAAACGTGCAAAAGCAGAGTTGTACAAATAATGAGGCTTTCTTCTATCTATTCCTTGATATCTATCACTATCACTTTCCTATAGCAATTAAAGCCTAGCAGTAGGCAATCGTTGCCTAAGTAAAAATTAGGACCTACTTCTATTTCGTGCCTTCGTCTACCATTATTAAATGCTGGTGTTAATTTTGTCCTCAATTATTTTTGAATAAGCTTTACGTGGCCAATGGATAGTTGAGAAAGTGATTGGAATGAATTTTAAAGGACTCAATTAAGTATTTTTAAGTTACTCAATGTTCACGGCCGCTGTTTTTGAAAGGTGTCATCCGTTATTAGGAAAGAATAGCAAACGAAGAGGAATATTTCTTTAATGCGTTTTTTTCACTCTCCTCTTTTTGAGTATTTATAACGAATATTATTACTCTGACTTTTTGTTTACAACCCTTTCTTCTTTTAACTTCCCTGATTTCACACGAATTTTCTTAAATCGAATTGTGATCACATTTCGACGTTTTGAGGTCGTGGAAGTCGATTCTACTATCGCTGTATCACTCTATAAAGTTTTTCATATTGATAGGAAGGACTTTCATAATTAAATTCAGTTTATTAATGACTTTGTTGAATCATTTTTATTTCTTCGTACGTCATAAATTCTATTTTTCTGTTTAATTTTTCATTTTCCATTCCAAACTTAAATGAAAGCAGTTAATAAAATCAAAGTTTTTTTTCCTACTTAACACATTTTGATATTCTCTGATAAATTCTAACAAAATAAATTTAGTTTTTCTAAGCGCTAAGAAAACATTTTTGACAGACCCAAAAAACCAATTGAAACTAAATTTGCTCCAACGTAACCTTCATACAGCAGCAAAAACAGGAGGAAATCCCAGAATTGTAAAAGGAAGCTCAAAGCTTTTCCTCCTTCCATTCGACATGTTACTTAATATTTTTGACCATTATGAGAGAGATGTGTTGCAAATCTACTTCAATATTTTCCACAATTCAAAATATGCATGCACTGTGATTTCTGTTCAATATGATTGTTTTTTTACAACATTTTTCACAAGTCTTAGAAAAACTTTAACTAAACGAGCTGTTTGTTCGCATGCTCTTGCAGACAACAAGATTCGTATCGACAGAGATTAGTTACCAGATTAACTGCCTTCAAAAAAAAATATATTTTTAGTTCGAGTTTCTTTGAAATTCTACACAAATAAATAGTGAAAGTGTGTAGGGTTGTATAAAAACGCCGTTCGTAAGTTATTGTGTGTATAGCATTCTCTATACATATACATATAAAACAATAATTTACGAACGACGGTATGTATCTCGTGTTTGGGAGTATTTGCGATGTTTTAAATGCAACGTCTTTAACGAAACTTTTCTCTCTAGAGAGCTCCAAACGACTCCCAGTGAAATTTTTGCTACATACATCTTCGATTTGAGACCAATGACAATGTAAGCAAGACCCATCCAATGTCTGTATACAATTTCTATTTACATTTACACAGCGATGGCCTAGGCTGTAAGATTTATCTAACACAATATACATTGTAAGCGAAGGTTGGATGGGTCCAACTATTATGGTGAATTCGAAGTGCAATAATATGTATCTGAATGCCATTGATCTTGGAATGAATTTTAACTATTGCATAATTAAATTAGGAACTTCATTTTTTTTCAATATTTTGTAATTTCGGAATTTTGTTTCAAACGTTCACTTTCTATTTTCTTTAGTCTTCTTAAATTTCTTTTACTAAATCCAATCATTTTATTCTTTACAACAAATTAAAATACAAAACATACATATGTACATATGTCCCTACGACCTCGGGTAAATCCCCAAAACCACCTCCAATATATCTAAGACAGGCAAGCTCGAACATTATAATAAAAAATTTAGTAGAAACTATCGGTGAGAACTCTTTTTACACCGTGCCGGTAAGACGCGGTAAAATCAGTGAAACGAAAATTCAGGTCCTAACAGAAGACAATTATCGAAAAGTTGTAAAGACGTTTGAGGAAACAAAAAAAAGCTTTTACACTTATCAGCTTAAAAGTGAAAAAGGCCTTCAAGTGATCATAAAAGGTGTTGACCCCAGTGTTGCTACAAAGGAAATAAAGGACAGCCTGGAGAGTCGAGGCTTTAAGGTAAAGAAGGGTAAGAAGGGTGAAGTTCACTCAATATACAACGTGAGATATCTGTTGCATCGTAGGGTGACAATAGAGGAACCTTACAAGAGATCAGGACCTGTGCAATGCCAAAACTGCCAAGAATTTGGCCATATAAGACATACTGCAAGCTACATGCTGTCTGTGTAGTGTGTGGCGACCTACATAGTACAGCAAACTGCAAAAAGCCAAAAGGTGACCCGAAGGCCAAAAAATGCAGCAACTGTGGCGAAAACCATACCGCAAATTATAGAGAGTGCAGAGTCTACTCTCTCGTTAGAAGCTCGTCAAACCAGATACGAAATATTGTTTCCCGAACACAAGAACAGCTCGTTACCAATGATTACCCTCAGCTGCCGACATCAAATAATCAACAAATTTCATATGCGAACATTCTAAAAGCAAATTCAGCCACGCCTCTAACGCGCAGTGCCCTGAAGACAAACAATAACACCCCAAACATCAGCTCCAAGCCTACAGTGCAGCCACAACCCATAAATTCCAGCCAAATGGAAGCCAAAATAGAAATGTTGGTGCAAACAGTTCAAAATTTCGTTAATACCATGTTGCCAATGATGCAAACACTGATAAATATGCAAACTGCGCTTTTGCAGGCTGTAACAAAAAGTCCATGAACTGCCTAAGGTTATGTTTCTGGAACGCTAACGGCATACGCCAACAAAAAAACGAACTTGAGCACTTCCCAGCGGATCAACAAATCGATGTTATGCTCATTGCCGAAACTCATTTAACACCTAGAAGTGTTTTTAAGGTAATAGGCTATACATTTTATGACGCCAAAGATCCCCGTGGTAGAGCATGTGGGGGCTCAGCTATATTAATAAAGAACAGAATAAAGCACTACTTAGTGGGTGCAGTCAGCAAAGACTATCTTCAAGCAACTTCGATCTGTCTTGAAGAATTTTTCAAAGGCTTAGTTATATCGTCAATTTACTCGCCTCCGCGGTTTTCAATTGCTGAGGATCAGTACTCTGAATTCTTTAAATCGTTGGGCAATAGTTTCCTAGCTGCTGGCGACTTTAATGCAAAGCACACGTATTGGGGATCACGCCTGATTACCCAAAAAGGTCGCGTTTTATACAACGTAGATTCCAAAGTGTGTTTGACGGTCGCCTCAAGCGGACAACCAACATATTGGCCAACTGATCGTAACAAAATACCTGATGTCATAGATTTCGCAATCACAAAGGGCATTGCAGCTAAATCCATTCTTGTTGAATCTTCTGTTGACTTATCATCAGATCATTCACCAACTATAATTACAATATCACTCTCACAAAACTCACACGCGACTGAGATAGCTGAAAAAATAAAAACATACACAAATTGGTTGAAATTTCGCAAATACCTTGCTACTCACTGCTGTCAAAACGTATTACTTCGTACACCAGACGATGTAGATGCATCTCTTACACAACTGGACGAAAGTCTCAAGCTGGCGGTACAGCACGCTATTATTAATTCACGCAAAATTAGGCAAGACACAATTTGCTCCACAGACATCGAATTATTATTAACTGAAAAAAGAAGAGCTCGAAGAGAGTGGCAGCTTCATAGATCCCCTCAACTCAAAAGAAAACTAATAGAGTGTACCAAAAAGCTAAGAGAGATGTTACAATCCAAAAAAACTGATTATTTAAATGAGTATCTTAAAGGTCTTGATGCAACACCGCAATCCGATCATTCACTATGGCGTGCTACCAGATATCTCAAAAGACCGGTTATTCGTAAACCTCCATTTCGAACCCCAACTGGGGATTGGGCAAGAAACGACACAGAAAAAGGCAAGTTGTTCGTTGAGCACTTAAAAAATGTTTTCACCCCCAATGCACCAAGCGACCCTGAAGAACTTCCATCGATAGTTACGGATGCAGCAGTTTCGATAAAGTTTAAATTGAAAGACGTCGAAGAAGCTATCGCCAACTTGAACCCTAAAAAATCTCCTGGCATCGATAAAATTAGCAACAAGATGCTCCAAGAGCTCCCAACTACAGTAGTTAAAAGAATTCTCCACATCTTCAACGCGATATTGTGCATTGAATACTTTCCATCTAAATGGAAGATATCACTAATAACTATGATACCTAAGCCAGGTAAAGACCACACCAGAGTTGAGTCCTACAGGCCAATTAGCCTTTTGCCAAATTTATCTAAGCTTTTTGAAAAATTATTAGCTATCAAGTTAAATAAAATCATTAGCGAAAAGCGCTGCATTCCAGACCATCAGTTTGGCTTTCGAAGTAAACACAGCACAACTGAGCAAACACATAGACTTGTGAATGTTATAAAGCATACCCTAGAAGAAAAAAAGTACTGCTCAGCCCTCTTTATCGATGTTTCCCAAGCTTTTGATAAAGTGTGGCATAAGGGATTAATATATAAACTGACCCAGTACCTTCCTGAAAATATTTGTAAGCTACTGGAAAGTTACCTGCTTTGTCGCAAATTTATTTTAAAACAAGGTGATTGGCTGTCATCACCGCAGCCGATTGAAGCTGGAGTTCCCCAAGGCAGCATATTAGGTCCATTGCTGTACTTGATATACACCGCAGATTTGCCAACAGTCGAAAACATCCACACCTCAACTTTAGCCGATGATACAGCTTTCTTAAGCATTCACGAAAGTGCTGACGAAGCATCTCGTCGCCTACAGCACCAAATTTCGCAGCTGGAAAGCTGGCTAAAAAAATGGCGAATCAAAGTTAATGAGAATAAGTGCGTACATATAACCTTCACCCTGCGCAGAGACACATGTCCTCCTATTCTGATCAACAACCAGTTAATACCTCAACGTTTGGAGGTCAAGTATCTAAGGATGCACATTGATAGACCGCTAACATGGAAACATCACATCGATGCAAAATTAACTCAAATGAAATTAAAAGCAACTCAACTAAATTGGCTTATTGGTCGAAATTCTGTGCTAAAACTGGACTGTAAGCTTTTGCTTTACAAAGCAATTTTAAAACCAATATGGAGCTATGGTATCCAGCTATGGGGACTGCCTCAGCTTCCAATATAGAAAAAATTCAAAGGTGTCAAAACAAAATACTGAGAATGATAACAGATGCGCCGTGGTATATAAAAAATTCTAACATACACAAGGATTTAAATATTCCGACAGTCAAACAAGAGATAACAACATACGCAACGTCATACCTAACCAAACTCCAAGATCATCCAAATATACTAGCCCGAAATATTTTAAGCGAAAGAGGGTTCATTCGACTGAAAAGAAGGGATACTCTTTCCCTAGCCCGAACGTAGTAGACGCGGAAATAAAACTATACGAGCAATAAATAATTTTGTACAGCTAGGCTGTACTTAATATTAATTAGCAATTAGTTCTTAAGATTTGAATACTTATTGTTAGTTCAATTGATTTTGAAGATTCAATAAATAATATATATTGTGTAAAAAAAAAAAATATGTATATAAATTAACACATAAATAAAAATAAAACAGTCACTTACCTTTTTTAATTATTTTTATTTAATAATTTATAACAATATTACCACAAAAAATGCCCCTAACACTTCACTTTTAAAAACACTTATGAACTTGATACAAATTTTACTTTGGAATAATAATAAAAATGAAAAAGAAAGAATAACGGAAAAATTACTTTAGAAAAAAGAACAAAATTCATAATTAAAACGAAATGACAATATGATACATTACAAAGCCATCCAAATCAGATGGTAATGCGAAGCAAAATTTTTATTTGTGTTTGTTTTGATCTTCATTTCTAATAAACATTTAACTTTACAATTGAATGGGAAAAAGACAAATCCAAATCAGATGCGAGTTGTAAGGGCTTTACTATTTTCGTTTTATTTTCCCTATTGACATAATATTATACAATCGGATGACTTTCAGTTTGTAATGAGTAACCGGACTGCTGGGTAGTTACATTGAAATTCTAGCCAAAATGAATAATGGTGTTTGTGAAAAGTTATAGAAGTATCCATAATTCTGTTTGTATATGGTCATAGCCCACCCAATCCGCCAGATCTTCAACAATCTCATAGACGGTTATGCTAAGTTATTTAAACTGCCCCAAAAGCCTTGTACTAGCAATAAATTATCTGTTTAAATTTCAAACCATATTTATAACTCTACTCCGTGTGAAATCCGATAAAATGTTATGCGGCGTAGAAATACGTATTGATTCAGGTAACACATGCAATTAGGGTCCACTGTATCTATTTCTAAACATACAAATAGATGCATTAGTTGCATTTACAAACTGCAGTTTTTTGTTTTGCTATCTTCACCTGGTCGGCGGCAGGTTTTCTTAAAATCGCTCAAATCCTTCATACTATATATTTTGGTTTCTCGAACATTTTAATTACTTCCGAGCAGGCTTGCGAAAAGTGTAGCATTTTAAAAAATTTTTTATCGAAATATATAATAATTTTGTTTATTAAAAATTTTTTCGATTTTCAAAATCTATCGAGTTTAGCGATGCTGTCTTGAAATGGGACTCCCATAATTAGAAATATGCTTGCAATATGAAAATAAGAAAATTCGAATATGTTGTCGGTCTATTAAATGCTTGATTGAATTTTATTTACTGGAAATGTGAAAATGCTCGTACGAAGAACAGCACCAACCAACAACTACATAAATATTTTATACCACAACTTCATGCTCCCTACCAAATTCTTCGTTCAAGCTGTCAGTCAATTGTGTTAAAGTAACAAAAGAGAAAAAAATTGTGTTGATCCACTTTTTTGGCTTCACCAGTGCAACTATGAAGAAAAAAAAAATTAAACTGAACTTCTAGGAATTGTTCGTTTACGCTATTTTTCCTAGTCTTTTCTTTTTTCTTTGTTGCTTAAGTGATTAACCGTGCAATAGATAGTGTGCGTTGTGGACGAGATAAATTTAAGAAAATATTTAACTTACGATTGACAAAAAATAAAATACTAATAAAAAAAAGCTACACTTTACAATATTTTTATGATTAGCTAGTTTCAGAGTTCTAATTTTGAGTAGCTTATTTTTATTAAGATTAAGAATATTTTCCACTTAAAAATCGTCATTAAAAGCGTAATTAAAATCAATGAGTTATTTGCCGTGCCTCGGTGTTCACTTTCATCGACCATATTCCATCCAGGGTGGTAAAATGGTATCGTGTAGCAATGTAAATTACATACGCATACGAATACTTTTCTTTTCGTTTCGAGTTACAAAATAACCCCCCAGAATTTATCACAAGCAGCAATGGAAATAGAATACGGGAGATAAATTATTTGTTATAATATTTGAATTTTTTATTATTATAGGATTGAATTTTATATGTTTTTAAAATAGTTGTATTGCGTCCAGATCTGGGAAAATTAAATTTTTTTCTTTAATTTTGTAAAAATTTTCACATAAGTGATATCAAAAAATAAATTCGCCTTAATGATTGCAAAATATATATTTAATTCATTTTAAATCAATATTGTTTATCGTAAAAAATGTACAAAATAATTCGTATAAAATTCAAATTTTCATACCTGGCTTAATTTCATGGAATAAAATGAAATGAATGTACAATTTTTTAAAGAAGAAAATACAAGTCAAAGAAAAATAAGAATACGATAAATAATGATAATAAATTTGGCTGTTTTCAAGACATATCGTCTTTTTTTAAACGATAAATTGAATTGAGCTAATTTGTTTATGTTAAGTTGTTGTTTTTTTAAATTTCTTCTATCTTATTTTGATATTATCACAAATTGCTTTTAATAAATAACATTATTCTAATCTTCTGATCTAAGTAGGGCGTTCTCCTTTGTGGAAGGCCTAAAATACTTCTTCACCTACTTCAATGGCCTTTACATGGGTCGAATGTTTTTACAAAAACTGATTTATCAGCAACAGCTTCTCTTTTTGATGGCTTACTTGGCCCTCCTTCACATAGGTGATGAACCCACGAGTATGTTGGGGTCGCTGAAGCATTCTCTGTAAAAATACGGTTTTTATTTTTTAGCTGGTGGCCAACTTCTTCACTTAATTATTTTCTGTTTGCATTGCGTCTTCTTTGATGCTATGATTAATACTATTTTTAAGTATAGCACCTGAACAAAACATAGAGAGAATTAAACACATTATTATTTGAAATTTTATGTAGAAATGTGCCTGGTTAGAAGTGGAGTGTTTTTCTCGGAGCATGTGTTTGAAATTCATTCGCTATAGCGCTACTCTCTACGCTCGGGACTGCTCATAGTTAAAATTTTGGTGCTTACCGATTGCTAAATTCTATTCACAATTATTAAATGCTGAGCTGCGAAAATAAAATTAATTGTAACTTTAAAATTTCTTTCAAAATCCTCCTGGGTGTAAATTACGGCATTCGATTTGCATCGAAATTTCTAATAAATTTCTATTAAAATCTATGGTAATTTCGTTCGATATCGAATTGCGTAATTTGGCCCCTGTTTGAAATGTAAAGAACAAATTCACTCAATTTCAGCATTTATTGGATTTTGTCGATTGAAAAACAACAAGCAAGCCTTCCTCTGTGCTGCATCTTTTGCAAATCAGTAAAAAGATTTTCCACCAGCAGCTGTAATAAAAATGTTATATGTACTGGGCGGGGCAACTTCAACTAACTTATTTTGGCAGAATCGACATTGTGTTTCTCGCGGTATGAGCGTAGCTTCATCTTGCTGGAACCATATGTCACGATAATTGAGAACTAGCGGACGAAAAAAATTTTCCAACATAGTCCGATAACAGCTCCAGAGACGGTTTCTGGTTCCACAGCATTATTTTCGAAAAATATGGACCGACACAAAACCGCATATCTGAGTGGGTGTAATTGTCGCTTATGCACTGCTCTAGGATTTTGGATACCACAAATTCGGCAGTTCGGTTTATTAACATATCCATTTAAATCAAAATGTAAATCATCGCTCATTATGTGATTGTTCAAAAAGTTGGAATTTTCTCTCGCAACCAATTTAGCGAAAAATGTTTACACCTTCTTGCGTTGAGTATGATGACATAAAATTTTAATAAAATTTGTTTATTATCTGCAAAAAAATTAAAATAAAAAACTGTAAAAATAAAAAGTTATAAGCAAGGCGCACTGTTGCACTTTTGATGTCACATATTAGTTATTGTATTGAGGTTTATTTGGGGTGTAACATTGGAGGCAGGAATAGGATTAAGTGTGTGCTGCATAGGATTGTAAGATTCGTGTATAGACTGAGACCGAGAGCGCATGATTCACACCGCTTGACAATTTTCTAGAGTTTTTCGTTTGAGGATTATCTTAAATTTCGTCTATTGATTTATATATGTATGTATTTAGAATTATTAAATATTAAAATCCCACAAGTATTGTACAAAATATTCCTTTTACAAGATCTTTAAGAAATCGTCAAATGGTAATTTCACAAATCAATAATTCCACGTATGAACGATCCTTGATAGTTCGTACGGCCGGGTTGTGGAAGCTTTTGCCAAGAGAGTTACGTGCCTGTTATATTCATTGGCGTAGACTTAAATACAGCTTGTCAGAGGTTGTGTAAATTCATACTGCGTGGAACACTGAACATCACAACAAGGGAATGATAAATTTTGACCAATATTTTATTTATAAATAAGTTATTATAAATGTAGGTTTATGTTCATATAATGAATAAAACAAAAAATTTTATACGAGTCTCGTTTAGTTTTCGTTTGCAGAGGTTTCTGCAAGAAATCTGTTGAAGTTCCTGTCAGATATCTGTACGGCTATTCAATTAGAATTGTATTCGACATTCTTTCATCAGATTTCTATCAGAAATGTCGGCAAAATAACTAAAAATTTTCTTAGACATGTCTGTCAGCATTCGTCTCAAACACTTCATAATTTTTTCGGTCAGGTTAGGTTACGTTACCTTAGTCCTGTAGAAACCAGAGGATGTTACAGCCACCCTGTGCCGCTCATGTACCTCAATAAGTGCGTCAGATACAGCAGAGAGGACTGACCAAAGTTGTCTAAGAAAGGCGCCCCAAGGAATCTCATCCACGACTTAGCCAGACCCAGGCACATACAGAGAAAGAGCACAACAGTCTCCCTCTACAAAACTTCCGCACAGCCCCTACTCCGGGCATTGAACGGAATGCCCAATCTTTTAGTATGCGTGCCAATGGCCAAGTGGCCCATGCAGACGGCCGTAAGTGCACTAATGGTGAGTTGCCCCAAAGATCATTTCTGCATACCCAGCTCAAAAAATTCAAATTTTGAATTACTACGGTATTGCACCAAACGCTCGATATGTACATACGAGTATATATAAACAAGTCATTAGAAGAGAACAAATTCAATTAAACTCCGTCCTTGGCAAACGAAATTGTTTTCGAGTTTTTTTTTTTTTTTCAGAATATTAAGAAATACTCCTTATTTTTATGTAATTTTCTTTATTTCAAGAACGTATCAATTACAATGTCCATTATGTTTTATTAACGAAGGCCTCTCAATTTAATTTGCCATTATTTTCTGGTTGATTTTAAATCATCTCTGTTTTCACTGTTTTAACATGGGGAAAACAGTTCATATTGTTTCCTTTTAATGGCGAAACAATAACTTATGGCAGCTACTCAGGGGGTGTAACTTGAAAAGGTTTCTAATGGTTTTTCTGCCTTTGTTTCTTTACCAAAAAAAAAAAAAGAAATAGAAAAATAAATAACAATATATATCTAGATAAATATTTATTTACATAGTATATTTGGTTTTCCTCTACTTTTGATATGGTATGTCAAATTCAATTATACAAAGGATGGCAAAAGCAAGGCCACGTTACAACAAATTGAGTTTTGAAGTGATAAAACTTCATTTTGCATTCTTTCAATTAGTGCCTAAAAATACAGCACTTAGAGCGCAAAATCCCTAAGAATCAAATGTCGATTATATTGAAAGTTTTATAATTTTATGACGGTAACATAATGCCCTAAATATTATGTCCAAATCATTCATTATTTGCTATTTCTCTAGTATTCTTTGCCAAAGTATTTGATGTGGGAATGCTTATGTATAACTTGGTTACTAACCAATGGTTATATAATAGGACGGGAAGAAAGTGTTTGTGCCGCAATGTTAATGCTATATGAAGACATTGTTGTTCATTAAGTTTTACTCTCCAATAATTTAAACACTTTTCGGAATGTTGCGAAAGGGCTTTAGTCCACTTCTATATATCAAATATTTATAAAATATACTACCCCGGCGAAATTACAACTAAAAATCATCATATGTTAGTATATTAATGTAATGAAACAATTTAACGATGCGACATCATATAATTTTAGAGACCGTTATTTTTATTTTTTTAGTTCCAGTGCAGTCTGATCCCAAATGAAGGATATAAAGGCGTAAGCTTGTTCTTGAAGCGAAATTAAATTCAGAAATCGACAAATACCACACATAGATGTCAATTTTCGCTTCATTCTGATCGTACGTTATTATACTCGTATAATAAATTAACCAAATGAGGAAGTGGGGGAAGCCAGATTGTCGTTCGTTTAAGATTGAAACGGCCTTCTTTAAATATTTAACATTCCAACAAAAACTTCGCTGGCAAACTAATGAGTTAAAATACTAATTATCGTACTATTCTCTGGTACTTGCCAATTTCGCTTACGAATAACAACTTCTAAATGCCATTGCAGATAAGTTACTGTATTTCTTAAACCGCTAAAGTCGATCTTCTACGCCACATTCTGTGATGTTATCAACCCTTTTTTTGGAAAGTAATATTCAGCACCGGGTAGTTATATTTGTAAGTCATAATGAACAACAACACTATAATTATAGTTTTAAAAACAACAAATATCAAGCACGAACTGTCAAATTTTGCATACTGCATACAAACACTTATTTCATATATCTGTGTTTAACATGTATACTCGATAATAATATTGACCCTGATAACTTGGTATATGTAATTGAAAGCGTTCAAAAATAAATAATTAATGTTTTTAAATCCTATGATTTTACAAATCATTTTTAACCGACTTAAAAAAAGAGCATGTTCTCAATTAGACTGTATTTGTTTTCATGTGTGTTAATTCAGAACTTTTTACCGATTTTGATGACTCTTTTCTCATAGGAAAGCTCGTGCTTTAATGAGATATACTAAAAAGTGTAAAATAAAAATTATTGATATAAAAATAAAAAGTTGATTTAAATTTTTAAAGCATTAAAATTTTTAAAATAATTTTTGATTTTATAAATTAATTAATAACATACATATGTATTTGATAAGAAAATTGTGAACACTGACAACTTTGAGCTTTTGCATTTCAAAATATTTTTAAAGTTGAGAGGCCCAATTTACATGTTGAATTTTTATTCATGAAGTTTTTCTATATTGCTTTGAAAATAACTTCCAAAAACTTCTTACATTTATACAATTCTTGAATATTTTTATTTAAGGTGGCGATGGCTGAAGTAGTCTGTACGTTGACTACAAAACCAAAACAGACCTGGATTCAACCACACTTTCAGACTAAAATTATAAAAAAAAAAAAATTCTCGCATTTTTCTGTGTCTTTGCGTGTTAGTTGTTGTCGGAAGGTTTCAGTGGCGAAGGCATAGTCACTGGGCACTGAACAATACCGGCTTCAGCTGATAACAATCCACAATCACATCAGCACGCCCTGCTTCGTCGGTATTGTGTAGCACCGGTGAAGTAAAATAATAATAAAAAAATGGCTACTAAACCGAAGCTTCAGCACTGCTATAAACAAAGAACGTGCAAAAGCAGGGCTGTAAAATAATTAATTAAGCTTCACTTCCTGTCGTTTCTCTAACTATCCCTTTTCTATAGTTCCAGCACAATGCATCGCATGTGTAGAGGTCAACTTCTTAGTGCTGCTCCCAGATAAAAAAAAAAGTATTGATTTTTTTAATAGTACTATCGCTTAATATTTTTTATTTACTCAAATGTACAAGTGAGTAAAAAGAAAAAAATATAAAACAAAAAAAAAAATTCATGAATTTTTTTTAATGCATTTTTGATTAGAAATGTAAAAAAAATGGGTAACAATTGACCTTGCTAGGCATCACTGAAACTTATGGCTAAGGTTAACCCTCACGAAGTCTAACCGAGCTCGATGCCTTCGCACTTTATTGTTCTCTTTTAAAGTGATGTAAGACGTCATTACAGAGGATATGCTATAAATTGCAAATACAATTGCCATTCAATTATACGTAATATAGAATTTATATAAAGTTCGACATGTAAACATCGATGGAAACAACGGTATTAAAAGTATTTCTGCATTTAGAAACAATAAAGATTTTTTGTACAATAATAAATACTTATGTACCACGTTATAATCAAGTCACTACATAACTGCTTCTAAGTAAACCAGATGGTATGTGTTATGTGTATGATGTTTGTTATGATTATGTATGATTATTGTAGTAAAATAGAAACTTTATCTGACGTGAAGAAAAATATACATATCTGCAGGACTTAATTACATCACTTTAATTTATGTTATAGATCCCATAAAGTATTAAATTTATGTCTGTGACTGACTATAGCTGAGGCAGTTAGCACGTTGACTACAAAAGTAATAAAACCACTTCGCATTTTCTGATGTGCATTATTGTGCCTCTGCATCAGTTGTTGTCGGAAGGTTTCAGTGGCGAAGTCACTTGACAGTACCGACTTCAGGTGATCTTAATATCATCACAACCTCCTTCGTCGGTATTGAGCAGCCGATCGGCGAAGTAAAATGACACTGTGTGACAACAAAAATACTTGGGATGTGATACTACTTTTGTCGTAGATATTGTCGAACGAATACAACTGCAATCTGGTTCTCAAATTTTCCAAACATCCAATAATCTTGAGTTGCGGTTAAAAAATTAAGTATAAATGTTAGTTGTCAAAAAAGTATCAACGTAAAGGTAGTATGGTGAGTGAATTTCTTACAGTGGGAGCGATTAACACTGTCTCAGTAATTATGAAACTACTTGGTATACATATATTTGATATGATATGTTATTTTTGGAAAATACACATAAAAACCTACTGCCGTATTAACAAATTTCTAAGGTCACTTCTTGTTTGTAAAAAACTGTTATGCTCTGTTATGCAATTTTTTTTCTCTGTAGCATTTTGCTGGTTTGTTCTTTTTGAAGAGTGCTTTTGAGCTTGCCAAAGTACCACAGTTTTTAAAAGTCATGTAAATATCGGGTACGGAAAATTAAAATTGATATACATGCTGAGCTAAAAGTAATCACCCGATGTTCTTTTGCTGTAATTTTTTTTTAAGACAAATTTTGGCACTGCTTATGATATGGGCTAAGTGACCGCCGCCAGAGTGGATGACCATACATGCAGATCCAATGGTTTTTATTAAATAAAATTACAGCAAAAAGACATCGGGTGTTTACGTATGCCCCGGGTGATTACTTTTGGCCCACCGTGTACTACTAAATTTCAATCAGAACTGTAATTTTTTCAACACAATAGTACTTATTACTAATTTTTTTTAATTAGAAAATCAAAAAGAGTCCATTAATTAAATAAATGAAAGGAACAAAAAGGGCCTTATTATGCGTGTCGTTCTCATAGTCGTATTTACCAATATATCCAATATAAAACATATGGCAATTGTCGCCACATTTGACCGTTTTCCTTACGGAAATGGCATTATCTAAATTCATAAAGGGTGGTTAAATTTCAAGGGCCGATGTTGATTTTGAATAAAACACAAACTATTTAGGAAATTATTGTAATTTTATTTTATTATGATATATTGGTATTACTCAATTATGTATGGAACAAAATATCGGCCAAATGGGCGCCGCGACCACGGCGGCACACCTCCATCCGATGGTCCAAATTTTCGATGACCCTGAGGCATCGGTCGGTACAATACCGACGAAGCAGGGCGTGCTGATGTGATTGTGGATTGTTATCAGCTGAAGCCGGTATTGTTCAGTGACCAGTGACTATGCCTTTGCCACTTAAACCTTCCGACAACAACTGACACACAAAGACACACTAATGCACATCAGAAAAATGCGAGATGATGTTTATTTTTATTTTATAATTTTAGTGTGAAACTGGGGTTGAACCCAGGTCTGTTTTTGGTTTTCTAGTCAACGTGGCATTCATCGTGCCATCGCCACCCTTCCAGATTGATAGGCTAATGCTCATGTACTTGGCAAGGAAGGCACCATTCAGTGGTCTTTCTTTGAAGAAGTCGTCCATAGTTGAACTACATTGTCGCCAATGTGTTGTGACAGACACATTTCTCGTAGACGTCATCGACGATGTCTCGAAGACTTGTCGTGCTGGGTATCTAGATACACATAGAAAACACAAAGTAGTGCCATTTCTATTAAAAACATCAGTTTTAACAACAAACACATGAATAGCAAAGTCTGCTAAGGAAGTGATTACATCACACATTGTGGTTGACAATGTTGACAAGGTTGCTAACATATTAAAAGTTGAAAAAAGTGTTAAAAAGGACTCGGGGGTACAAAATTTTGTTTTGTTTACAAGAAATTGATTAATAGTCAATGATTAAATAATTTTTGTGTAACTTTAGAAATAAGAAAGGGAGTCCCGCTAGTCTATTGAGTAGTGTGCCAAGTTATCAGTTGGGGGTTCTAGGTTCGATTCCTAGCAGAGACTCTTTTCTGTATAACTACAACACGTGAATATTTTTTCAAAACAGGTATCACAATGAGACCTTAACCTAACCTAGAAATAAGAAAGGAAAAATGTAAGCTAATATTTATTAAAATGAAAACAATTTTTGAAAGCTATTTTCTTATAGCAATTACTCATAAAAAAAAGTAGCTTGTGCCATTTTTATTTGCTTAATTCCACCAAAGATTTATATAAAATAAAAACATCCAAAGAAACAGCTGTGTAGAGAGAACTAATTAATCCAAAGTCTTTTCTCTCAACCGATATTGAAATTATCCAAAACTTTTCATATACAAGAAATGTTTATTATAAAATTTGTTTTTGCATAAGGATGTTATTATTATATATTTTGTAGTTGCATTAAAGTTCTCTCTAAAATTTTCTTTTTATCATTTTTTACTCCCTGATATGGTCAATTTGGTCACACCGCATACTTTTAATGATTTTAAATAAATACTGAGATTTTCAATACTTTATCATTTCATTTTAGTGTTAAAGCAAAAAAGTAATAGTAATGGATTTTTATCAATAGAATACCTATGCCTTTTTTGTACTTATTTTGCTATTCATTGTGTGCCAAATCACATAAAACTCGCAAAGTTTCCTCTACCTAATACTAAATCAGACTAAAGGTTCTCTTTATAGAGTACTTACTAAAAGAATTTTTGCTGTACCCTCAATCGAGTATTTCTCCCAATCGCGCGTTCCCTCTGCTACTGTTCCCTCTCTACTGTATTTTTCGTTGAATAAAAGATTAAATTTTTTACTTTTAGTTCCCTAATTTTGCCAGCCTGTGTATTTTTAGCGTATTTCAAAATTTATTATTTTTCCTTTTTGATTATTTCAAGTTTTTATTTACTTACTAATTGATTTTTTATAAAAAATTGTTTTTTTTTCTCAATAATAAAATAAGCGAAGGGAGATATTATTTTAAACTTCCGGGAACAGTAGATGTGTATGTGTGAATGAATGTGCGCAAACTTATAATGTTCTTAAAAATACTACATGCTAAGTTTATTACGCACATTTATTGATCCCTAAGGATTAGTTATAATGAGGATATTAAATTACCCAACTATGTATACTCGTTTGGTTTAAAAGAATTTCTGTTACATTTTCAGAAAACAATTTTTATTTTAATTTATAGCATATTGAAATACATACATTTCATTTCATAAACTATAATTAAATTTGATTATATTAAAAAAAAATTTGTGTCAATTTCATTGGAAAAAAAAAGAAACTTGTTTATTTTCGTTCAAAGTAGTTTAAATTGCCAACTTGAAAAAATCAAGTTAGGCGCCTCTAAAACGAAACCAGCAACATAATTTTGTTGCACAAGTGGCAAGCGCAACACCACCAAATCATACAATTTTTGGGTCGTTGGCAATATCTCCTCTACTTCAGCAAACAACACAAGTTGCTTTAAAATATTCACGATTGACTGACAACACAAGCAATGGACAGGCAGACATTCAAACAAAAATTTGTAATAAAAAATTTTATGCGTGGGATGATTCAGTAAAAAAAATATAAAAATTCTCAAAAATAAAATGAATTATTTTAATTTACTTACAGTTTGTAACAGTTTGGTCACTAAACAAGTCTGTGCTGAAAGCTTCATTCCGTTGAAAAATTTACTTTTTGCCACCATGAGCAAACGATCTCAGAGGAACCAAAATAAACAATCATTCAAATCCTTTTCAATGACTAAACTAAGCGAAACAACTTGCAATATAGTTGGCGGTAATAAACTAATTACTAGTAAAAATAGCAACCATAACATTTTAGCTACTGAGTGGCAATATCCCTTCTATGTCATCATGGTTTTTTTTGAAAAATACCAATAATGTTTTCGATTCCAAAAGTGCTGTCATTAGTTACGGAGTTCCATAATCGGTGTATAACTTTCCTATATTATTCATCTGTTGAGTTTTGGAGGACAAAACCCTGATTTATAAGTATAAGTAGCAATAAATATGATCAATATAATTATTTTAGCACCGACAGCGAACTCATACCATCTGCATGACTCAGAAATCACATATGTCGTCTGACTTATAAATTTTGGAAAGAACTCATAGTACTCGTACTCATTCGAGTCATTCAAGTCACAACTACGATAATATTTTGCACTATTTTTTTAGTTCTAAATTTTCTTTGTAATTTTTTAAAGTTTAATATAAAACACGTTTTAGCGTTATATCATTTATATATAACGTGGTTATACTGAGCAATTACACAATCTCGTAATGATTATTTTAATGTTCATAATACGAATCATGCGTATTTTTTATTGTCTATACGCAATGAGTTGCGAAGAGTATGAGTCAACAGAGTCTTTAATTAAGTATAATGATTATAAGGATTCTGTCAAGCAGATATGACTATCGATAATATAACAATTAGTATGAATGCGTATAAGTTTACAGCAAATAATGAATCATGACTAAAAAAAAAAAGAAACAGCCGTTAGCGAAGCAACAAAGTATATCAATTCATTAGTATGATGTTGTGGGTTGGAAACCTACGAACCCTTTTGTATTATTGCATTGTAATAGGCATCATTTATTGTATCGCACTCAGGTAATTATGCCAAAGAATATAAGACAATCTATGACTTTAAAGGTTTTGTTAGTACAGACGGCTGACATGGTTTTATCGTTCGCTGAGCTAATTCAGTTATGTCACTAGATAAGTTGCTGATTCGCACACCTACCTCGTGTTATTGTACTATTTAATCGTATATTGGATCGAGTATTTGAACAAATTTCATATACATATTTCATGAATTTTTACTGAACCCAATCCTATGAAATTTTGAACACACATTAGGCTTCTGTTGTTACAGAATAACAAGAAAAGAGTGTTGTACTTTTATTCAACCGATTTCTACGAAATTCTGAACAGATATTGGGCTTCCGCTGTTCTATCGATTCATACACAATTTTAAACATCATTGTATATGATACTATTTTACGATTGCATAAGTGTGCGTTGCTACCAGCGTTTCCAACTTTGAAATTTTACCTGTTGTTAGCAGTTTTTTTTTAAGTGCAAATAAGTTTTCCAGTTTTTTGTCCAAAAAGTAAGTTTTTTTAAATTATTGCAAGTTTTTACAGTATTCTCCTTGGAATTAACTAAGAATATATTTTTTTTGCACTAATTATGAATTGCATTCGATGTTTGATCTTCGTTGGATATCGAACATCGAATATTAAATTGGTATTATGAATTGGCCATTTCGTCGAAATATTCGTTTTGCATCGAATATTTTATCGAACAGCATTTTGCATTCGATGCGTATCGTGATGTTTAAAAATTGTTTCAAGTCTAATATGTGCATGACAGTTTTATTATTTTGGTTGAGTATATCAAAATTATACTATTCAACAAAGCAAAATGGAAAAAATTCTGTTACTTTAGATAACTACTATATTTTGTTTTGATGCGCTATGGTCGCCTAACTGCTAAAATCACCAGAATTAGGATTCTATTGATATTTTTTTTTAAATATTTTTTTTAAAATATGAGAATTTTGCTGCACATATTTTATCATAACTTCGAAGCGACGTACTTGTTACGCAATATGTCAAAAAGTTATGACAGCTTTAAGTTATTTTAATATAATTTTTTATTTTTGAAATTATTAGGAACAAGTGAAAAATATATTGGGTTTTTTTAATTATAAAATTTTTAATATAAACTCAAATTAAGAACTCAAAAATTACAAAAAGCAGCATATAATAGAAATTACGTGAATCATAATTCATGAAAATTGATGGGTAACTACTCATTTTATTCCCGATAAAGTTAAAGTAGATAGTTTTGCCCAACAAATTTTTTTCTCTCATTGCCGAGTCTATAAATCTATATCTAAAATTGTTAATTACTTTACTAAATTAGTAAATTAAAAAACAAATAAGCAATGAATTTTTTTTTAAATTTAAATTTTCTTGTTGTTTTTAGTTTCAATAACTAAATTAAATAGATTGTATGTATTATACATTATTTTTTGTAAAATAGAAACAATAATATATGATTCTAATTGTGCTTTTTTCCCTTAAAAATTATATGTGAAATTTATTATTACATACTTTATGATATTCTCATAAAGTATTTTTTTACAAAAGCAACTCATTAACTGAGGAGGAAAGCATATCCATATAGTACTATGATGCTAATGCTCATCAGTGGATTTTTCCTAATTTTTGAATACAAACCCAAGACCTATATGTTTAAAAATCAACTAATCAATCGAGAATTAGAGTTGAATATCAAACATAAAAACCAAAAAAATGTATAAACAAAAACATAACAACCCATGAGTTTACTTTTATAACACACACACATTTCTATTTTGAAAAAAAAGTTTTTATCTCCAATTAGAAAAAATGGCAACAAAATGGTTGCCACACTCGTAAAACTTTCATAAAAGGCAATGTGTTTATGATTAGAAAAATGGGCGTTGCCATGTGAATAAAAATTTCATGTTATGATTCATGTAAGCATACAATGGGTCAGTGTAATACAATTCTCTAAGTAAAATCGTTATCTTTTCTTAATTTATAATTTTCGCCTTGTTGTCGTAAAAGTAAGTTTTAATATGCAAGTTAATAAAAATCCTAATCTACTTTCCGACAGGGAGATCAGGGCGGGTTCAGCGGGGACCAGCATTACTGAGTTTGTGGGTAGATGCACGCCACTGGGGGCGATGATCTGGTAGCTTATGTTTCCTAGTAGCTTCCAGATACATCCAGTGTCTTCCAGGCGGAAGGTTTCGCTATCTGGCAGGCTTGCCTTATGCTGAGAAGGCGGCGCGTAGAAGGTACGTTGCTATTTCTTCTGATAGTCAGGCGGCGTTGATGGCTTTGGTGTTCCCGGGCTTCTGCTCTCGTGTTGTTAGTGAGTTTAGCGAGGAGCTGTCTGTCCTCAGGGATTTTCTGCGCTGGGTCACTTATGTGGGTTCCGGGCATAGGGACATTAAGTCTAATCAGATGACTGATGAGCTGGCGGGACTGGGTTTGGCCGGTTTATTTCTGACATAAGGGTCTCTTTTGCTATTGCAAAGTGATAGATAAAAGAGTTTTTCAGTGAAGTGGGGTTCTATCTCCGTTTGCGCCATAGCAAGAGCGCTGTGGCCGCGATATGATTTCCCGATTGTCCATTAGTAGACTCACGGCCGTCTGCACGAGCTACTGGTCCATCGGCACGCATGCTGAAAGTGTGGGTTTTCCGTTCAATGCCCGGTGTAGGGGCTGTGAAGAGGATTCGGGATTGTGCCCTTTCTCTGTGAGTGGTCTCGATTGGATCTGACGGACTTGGTGAGGTACGTGAACGGCACAGGGTGGCTGTGACGTCATCTGGTTTCTACGAGACTACGGTTTCTACGGCACCTACTGTGCTACTTGTGTAGACCCGTCTTGGTCGACTGCCGTCTCACCAGACCTAACCTAACCTGTGTAGAATTATAACAGCAAAACTATCTTTCGGAATGTATCCGAAACCTAATTATCTTCACCAGTTTAGTTCTTATTTTTTTGTATATATTTTGCGTATGTTTTAAATCATACTGAAATTATGTTCCTAATAAATGATAAATGTTTCTTTATAATGCAAATAAAATTAAAATAAATATTTGATAGAAACTGCAGTATTTCATGTGGCACTTGTGTAGCAATCATGTTTAACTAAATGATTTGAATTGTTTCTTGTAATATTTTATTTAAGTACGATTATTATTTTTACAATAGAATTCAAGTATCACATGTCTTTGATATTCGTTTCATTACTTGTTATAAGTATTTTTGTTTTAATTTATGGAAATATATTAGACTGGGGCTAAAACGCAGTTTACTGACACGAATTTTGTTCGCTTCATGTACGGATTGTGTCTAAAATTTGCGTGTGGGTACCTGCGCATAGCGTCTAACGCCATGGTGCTCTTACCAAGTACACATCCCTATCTAACGTCTTTTGGGTTACTGAAACCTGTACCACATCAGAGAGCTGAAGCCACGGTTCATGACTGCAAGGTGTACAGCTAAAAATGGTATGACTATTCGAAGATTTCCAGCCCGGGCACCCTCTGGTGACTACTATTGAATGGTAACAGCAACTATATTACTATCGAGTCGTACCAGGCCACATGTAATAAAGATGACGATGTGTCCCGTTGAACCAAAAACTACTCTCTCCGCGTGACTTTCGGTAGTAACCACAGCCACCCCGAATCCAAACCGTTAAGCGGTACACGAACTCCAACTTTTCAGAGTCGACACAGAGTACACTTCGACTAACCGCATCAGTCATCAGTCTGTAAACCCTTTAGGGCAGCCGCGAGGTCGTGGTCCGCTGGCTCAAGTGGAGCCCGGCGACAGAATATCAATCTTTAAACCCATAGTAAAAAGGAGCCTTGTGGTCCTGTTACTGTGGCACCAGATCAGGTCTCTGGTATGAGTTCAATGATATCTCTGTCATTCTTGAACTCAAGAAAGTTATTGTTTAGACTTAATACCTACGACCTGTTACACTGTTATTTCAGAGATGGGGCGGACATATATTTTTCTTCATATAAGAATAAGGGAAGAACGATTAGGTGGCTCTGGTTTGGGTACCGGCTCACTGTGATATTGAGGGAGACGAGGTGGTCGATGGGCTAGCTCGTGAGGGGCCGGCTTTATTAAACCCACAATGTGCACAGGTCCCAGAACCAATACGTGAGATCAGGCGGGGACTATGGATGAGGTCTTTGCTTCCTCCTTCTCAAGGCAGACCTGGCCGGTCTATGACAAACGTAGAACCAACAACCCTATGAGGATGTCGAGGAGCAACATTTCCCGTTGTGTGGCAGTCTGTACTGGGGAGGCACGCCGGCCACCTTGCGATAGATGGAAATACAAGGTGCAGGAGCTGTGGTGACGACGATAGTGGGGAATCGGTTTTCCATCTATTGTGCGAGTGCGCGGCTCTGTGCAGGGCATTCGGAGGATACTTGGAGCACCGTTCTATGAGGATTTTAGCGGTATCGGGGACATGGCCCCCACCACATTTGTACGATTGGCCGGCTGGATATAAATGCTGAATACACCAACTTCTCTTTGGGTTTCGTTTGTTTTGTGGTATCAAAACGGTAATTTGTGCTAATATACCTCCTTTCTTGGAAGGGGGTGCCACTTGAACCAACCAACCATAAGCAGAAGGTAATGCTGTAAATTTCTTATGTTAATTAGAGACTAGCGCATCCGTAGATCCTCCCATATAAACGTTGCTCTGACACCAAAGATTGGTTCATTTCATATGAGTTTTTGCGAGATTAGTACAAGGTATAGTCTCGAAACTCATGATAATCTGCTGAATGAACTACCGCTGTATGTATATTTTAACTTTAATACTTAATAGATTTCGGTAAGGGAATCTACAACTTCTTCGTCAAACCGCCCTCTGCGAGGTATTATTTTGTAAGAGTCAGGTTGAGAATGTCTGAAGGACACATGTTCGATTCCCAACCCCTTGAAGTCAAAGAAAGTTTTGTATGTGTTGTCTGTGCTACAGTGCAGTATAACGTCGGCGAAGTTAAATAATCAATAAAATGGCTTCCCTTAGCTTAAAAATAGAAAAAGTTAAAATTAACATCAAGGATTAAGCTCCATCTTCCTTTTTTTTTATCTGGGACCAGCACTCAGGAGATGACTCCTACACATGCGAACTATAGGAAAGGGATAGTAGGAGAAACGACAGGAGATGAAGCTTAATTAATTATTTTGCAGTTCTGCTTTTGCACGTTCGTTGTTTATACTCGTAGCAATGCTGAAGCTTCGGTTCAGTAGCCATTTTTATTATTATTTTACTTTCTTAGGTGCTACACAATACCGACGAAGGAGGGCGTCCTGATGCGATTGTGGATTGCTATCAGCTGAAGCCGGTATTGTTCAGTGACCAGTGACTATGCCTTCGCCACTGAAACCTTCCGACAACAACTGATCCACAAAGACACACTAATGCACATCAGAAAAATGCGAGATGTTTATTTTTATTTTAACATTTTAGTCTGAAACTGGGGTTGAACCCAGGTCTGTTTTTGGATTCGTAGTCAACGTGCAGACTACCATCCATCGTGCCATCGCCACCCTCCATATCTAATTCCCGTGCAATGCATTGCATATGTAGGAGAGTTATCCGGTTAATTGATCGCTGGATAATTGATTTACCAGCGTATGCAATCCTAAAAATATGTTGCCAAACTTGTGAATCAGTTGAAAGCGTCTCGAGTAAATTATTTACCAGGTTAATTGCGGCACAAACTATCCATTTTTGAGAAATCAATTAAGCGGAAACTACTGTTGTAACAATAATAAAAAAAATACGTAGGTATGTGGCATATGGTGCAATCTTTTGACATCTGACTACCCTCTAATGATTTTTTCGGCGCTAATAAATCTGTTAATAGTTGCCACATGATACAGGCTTCTTGTCGCGTAAATGCGCTGTGCCCTAATGGAAATCGTGTGGAAAACCACAAGAGAAAACATTTTTATTAAAAAAAAAATAATAATAACAAAGAAAACGAAAACGAAAACGCAAACTTAAGTAATTTCAAGTATTTTTAAACATGTCATTTCAAGTATCTTTCATGTTGTGCCTGCTGCAACATGTTACTTGTGTCTTTCGACATCTTTCTTTACTTTCTCGTTCACATACTGCCGGCAATAAAAAAACGCTGTAGCTATTTTTCTTCTTCGTTTATTTTACATTTTCAATACATCTTTTGTCAGTTGTAGTTGCAGTTTTATGGATGACAATTGTCAGATAATATTTGAAAATTATTTTGAAGTTGTAATGATAACGAAACATGTTCAGAATTTGTTTAAAGCAACTTGAAAACTAAAAATTAATGAGATCATAGGCAATAAATGGAAACAACCTGTTGACTCAATCAACATAAGTATGTAGATTGCTAATGAAGATGACGACGATGATAATGATGGAGGCTTTTAAAGTTATACAAACATAATAACTTAAATTTATAATTTTATCACAATTTTTACTAAAATTGGGTTGAGTAATAAAAACTTTCTGCTCGCTTGCACGTTTCAATATTTGTGATATGTGAGTCATATCACTTCCAATACTTCCAGCTTCCTGCGCAAGTGTTTGTGTTCCTAATAGACTTATTAACTTAAACGGAAACGTATAATTTATTCAAAATAAAATTTGTCCTCCTTATGTTTGACTAATTTCATTTTTAAGTGTTGACATCTTGACAGTAATATTTGTTACATAAACCATGATGTAGTGCGTGTATATCGAATGAAAGACAATTTGAAATCATTAAAATGGTAAAGGCAGCCAGACAATGCATTTATAACAATTTCCGTAATGTGTAACTTTATTGAGAGAAATGACAGTCCAGACAGACAGGCGGACAGTTAGGAAAACTTTTAAAAAGAAAACTGTTCAAGTGCCTTTAAATGAAGGCACTTTATGCATGTGCAAGTAAAATTCTTTTTCAAAAGGTGTCAAAATGATAAAGTGTACATTCAATGGAGTTAAAAAAAAATATTAAAAATTCGTTTAAAAAGAGAAATTTTACAATTGCACAACTAAAAACTAAAATAGCAGAGGGAGTGTTAATGATAACGGAACAAAGGAAACAGGGCCACATTGAATAGAAGAAAAATATTTGTAATTTATATTCATTTACATGTCAGGGTTGGAAAACGAACTTTCAAGTGGCTTCATTTGGTAAATAAAGCAGAAATAGAATGACACTTGAAAAATGTCTGCTTAAAACCAACAATGCAATGCAATGACGTTTTTCTTGAGAAATTTAAATTTTTTCATTCGTTTTATTTCGTAAACATGCAAATTCTAAAGCTTGGCAGCAATTATGACATATCAAACTAAATTCTATAGAAAAGGAATGTGAAGAATAACGTACAAAAACCACGTTTTGACCAAAGCCAAATTGAAATCATTCCAAAAAATTTATTAATTTTTTTTTTTTTTTTTGATAATAAAATCTACAGGGTTCGAATTGGCAACGGATTAAGAAATCTACCTTCAAGTTAATTTTCACATTTCTTTATATGTTTATTCTCAGTGATTGTACTGTGGTCTGAAGGACCATAAACAAACTTACAATTACTCCGTGCAGCTCGGTATAGTTCTGCTTATACTGAGTTTTCAGATTAAATTATATAATACACACGACAGCAGCGAAGAACCCTAAAATGTACAGAAAAAATGAGATTATCATGCGTAAAAATTCTTTTTTGTTTATCTCTCAAAAGCGACCGTCACAATAGTTTTCTGCAAATGTAAAAACTTTTCTACATAAAAACACTCTTTTTAGATTAAAAAAAAATAAATAATAATAATAAAACCAAGAAAAATTAACTTTGTGGTCATTCGATGATTAAATTTATGCCCCAAGTTGTAATTTTGAAATTTGTTTTTTTCTCTCGTGCCTTAACGACAAGAAAAAGATATTATTTCCTGTCTAGTGATTTTTTTAAATGCATTTTATGAAACAAAGTGTGTTTCTAAACTTGTAAATAGTAAAATAAAAAAGTTTCTTTTTTGCAAGTTTTTGCAAGAATGTAATTATATACATATTTATTTTTGCGGTATATTAAATGAAATAAATGACTTAATTGAACATGTTCATTGAATTGATTAATAACAATTTGAAACCATAAGCAAACAAGCACTTGAATGATTTTACATTAAATATTATTAGATTGATAATCAATTAAGAATTATTAAGAAAAATAAATAATTATTTGTCGGAAAAATATATTAATTGGAAAAGTCGGTATGGCGATTTAGTAACCACATTTTACATTTCCGAAAACTTTTTTGTCAAGCGAACAAATTTCAAAAAAATCTTGTTGTACAATCAGAAATTAACTTGGCCGTGCTTATTTTAAGTGTGCGGTTTAATAATTGTTTCAATATAGAATGCAATTTCATATACATAAATGAAATAAATTCAAGCAGCTGGTTCATTAGTTGCTTTACTTGGCTGCTTGCATGCAAATAATCATTCAGATTCCGTTTTTATGATGTAGTGCACAAAATTTTAATGAAAAATCATTCCAAACAAAAGTGCTTTATATTTGTATTAATTTTATATTTAAATTATGTTTTAAATAGTTACAGCTTTCAAGTTTTTTTTTTTAAATTACAACTGAACGTCGTCGATGATAAATGGTATTGTCGGTTTGTATTTTTCAAAGTCCATATATCAATCATTAATAAAGCAAGTTGTCGTTTTCGTATATTCTGCTTTCTTTAGAGTGCAACATTTGACAGCACCATTTTCAAGCATACGAAATATCTTTATGCATTTTCTTATGGTTTAATGCTGCAAACCAAAGATTTACGCAACTTGTAATTTACGCAATTTTTATTTTTTTTTAAGAAGCTTAATTTTTCTGTAATTGTTTTTTTACTTTATTATTTATTTATTGTACTTTCAAATACAAAAGACACATAGATATAAAGTAATAAAATAAGAAACCAAAATAGTTTGCAATACTCATATAATGTACAAACTAAAGGGATTACCCGTTACTATTGTTTTCACTGGGTTAAAAATAGGCCGAGTTCCTAAACGCAAGTTGCAAACGCATATACAAATTTCTGGCAATGCCTAACCCTCGTAATCAGTTGCCATCTGAGTTTGATGAGCCATAAGATGCCAAAATATTTCATCAACAGAGTTGCACCTAAGAACCGCTTTGCATTATATACTTTGGTTTCTTACTAATGGTTTGTAATAATGCCAAAGCTTGATTGCTTTTGCTTAAATGAAATATTCTTACTAAAGAAAACAATTTGAAGTCGCGCAAATATAACCTTTTCTCTGTCAACTGGCGCAATTATTACAAATTAAGTTGTTGCCGTCGCGAAAATCGAGCGTCCACTGTATCACTTACTCATCTCAGTCATAACTTATATATGGGCATTTCCACAGTAAAGTCAACCGTGACTAAAATATTACAGTTTAAGGAAAACAGTTTGACATGTTTTTTTAAAAGAAAAGACGTTAAATTTTATTGTACTGAAAATCCCAAGATTTTATCTCAAATGCCACGAAGACAAAACTTGCTGTCGTCGGCGGCAGTTGAGGGAATATGTAACCGGCGGCTAAAAGTCGGTTTGAGTCGATTTTATTATGACTAACTACCTGTTTTTGTAAATAAAATAAAATATTAGTTTGCGTTTTTACATTGAAACAACAATAAAAAAAAGTAAATTTTTTCATGTTTTCAAACAAAGTTCGTAACGAAAATTATGCAAAGTTGCTTATATAATTCTTTATAACTAACTATAGAAAGCTGTAGATTTCGTTGAAATTTAAATTCAATTTTGTAACTACAGCTGAAAAAAAATCGCGCAATTTAAAAAAATTCGTGCTAAATAAAATTATTTGTTCTAATTTTTGAACCGTGTTATTTCAAAATGGTTTAAAAAATGTTTTGGGTGTATTAGTATCAGGGTACGATAATCCTTGGGAACGGCATGAGGACTATGTGACACACATGAGTTGAAATGTATTTAACGGTATGGAAGTCATTTGCAGTAATTAGCTTGACATATAAATTTATTTCCAACAATATACATAATTGTACCGACAATTCGAAATTTAATGCTCAACAATTTTCTCTCAATAAAATGTGTGTGTTTAAAATAATTATTTAATCCTTCGTTTTATTATTATTAGTTAATCTCGTTATTAATTTTACTGCTTCTTTTAATTACAATTTATTATTCTTAAGAACTTAAAGGATTATCTGACATTTAAATGAATGCCTTCTGACACGCTTTTTATATTTAAAGCGTTATAAGGGTTGCATTTTGAGAAAATCCCATTAAACAACGCATTTTCGTTTGACTTTTAATGCCCCTTTTATAGCTTGAGATACATACTGCTTTATTTTGTTTTATTTATTATTTTTATTTTTTATTCTGAAACAGATTTTTAATCATAAAAAAAATCAAACGAGCATTGAAGCAAATGACAACTATGAATTGTACACACACAACCGTATTTATCGGCTGAGCGATTCCGGCAAACTGTCAAATTTGTACACGTACTTTGATTTTTTTTTAAATGATTTATTAAAAACCAAATGCACACACATCACGAAAATGTCAAGCACTAAATGAAATCATAGTTATGGCTGTTAAATATGAAAATGTTAATAATAAAAACAAGAAAAAACAAAAAATTATTAATTATTAGGAAAAATAACAGTGAAAAATGATCACATCAATACTGTGCATAGCGGAGAGGATCACAAAATAAATGCCTCTTGCTTATTACCGACCTGGTTACTTTAAAATGTTCACAGAATGTACAGATATAGAGTTTTGGTTCTTACGCCCATGGCCAATTCGTTTCTTACCTAGTTTTACAAACTTTATGAAATTAGATTTTATTTTATTAGTTCATGAAAAGAAAATATGTAGTTTTATATGCAACACAACAGCGTGAAGAAAGGACTGGTAACATGTTTACGTTTCGGCCCAAAACTTCTTTTAATTGTCATAATACTGTGCGGTTAAGCAGTAACAGTCCTAAAAAAAAATTCCATGAAATATACAGCAGAATTGTATATACAGAGGTCGGCGCTCGAAGTGTTATCAATTATTTACAATATAGACAATATAGAATGACAGTATTCATTCTACCGAATCATACTCAACACGCAGCTCGTCAAAGAACAATTTGTATATTGGGTATCGTCTATTTTTTTTAATGATAACTTAGCTTCTATATTTGACCATCATATCAAATTCATTCTGTATAGTCCGTGCTAATTTTTGTGCAGAAATATAGGTTTGTATAGTTTTGCTTTTTATTGGGATGCTGCTGACTCTTATTTTTTTTATCCTGGACCAGCACTCAGGTTATGACCGCTTGCGATGCATTGTGCTGCAACTAGAGGCAAGTAATAGGAGAGAGATGACAGGTCGTGACACTTCACTATCTTACAATTCTGCTTTTGCAATTTTCTATTATTTATAGCAGTGCTGCAGCGCTTCTGATGTTAAGGAGACGTATGCAATTTTTAAAGCTGATTCAAGTCACAAATTTTTTGCGATTTTTCTGTGCTTCAGCGCCATTCTTCGTTCGTATATTGAGTCGGCGAAGTAAAATAATAAATAAAATAGCTCCGCTTAGCTTAAAAATAATGTGTCAATATTAACATCAGAAACGGCTCAACTCTGCTTTATAATTAACACGCAACTGCAGAGTTGTGTAAGAACTAAGCTTTATATCTCTACCACTTTTACCACCTGTCTATTATCTACACTATCCCTCTCTCTATATAGTTCCAATGCAATGCTTTGCATACGTAGGGGATATCACCTGACACAAAACTCGTCTTTATTCATCAAAATCTCATTCTCTGCAGCATTATTCCTTCAAACGCGCTATATGAACTCACTAGTTATTCTATCTTTCTCAAGAATTTTGTGGGATGAAAAACAAGCGTTGAGCAGCAATTACGACTCAGGCGATTGCATAGTTAATTCGCTGCATTAAATTTTCATTTGATTTGCACTATAATCACGCGAAATCATTCAGGGTCCTCATGCAGAAGCGAGCCTCATATCATGAAGCCTCATTTAAACTGTTGCGCAACTTTCAACAGTTAGACCCTGTTATGCCTCAATGTGATGAAATCATCACAATCATTTGGGTTTTCTTGGAAAAACGATAAAACGCAAACACGAGCTTCCTGCACGCCGGTTTCAATGCAACTAAATTCCAATGAGTTTAAATTTTTATTCAATATTTAATCATATAATAGTTACAGTTTCAATATTTTGCTAATATTTGACACCTCAAAAGAAACGTCCATACATAAAAGTTAATTATGTATCCCACGCGACGAGTGGGACAGTGAGACATTTCGCGTTTTGTCTGTAATTACAATAAATTGTGGTCTTCACTTTTCGAAGGAATGAATGAATGAGTGGGTGCAGTAGCTTGAAGTTGGTAACACTTCGATAGGCCACCCCTGTAGAAAATTTCTCAGTTTTCAATATTTTTTATTAATGAAGTAAAAAAAATAATCAATTGCACGTACTTTTAACTCAGAATAAACATTTCATTTCTGCCGATTTGTATAGAATTTATAATTATTTCTTCTTTTTTGTTGGGTTTTTATTCTTAAATAAAAAAAATGTTATTTTTTTCTTTTTATTTCATTATCAAAGCCAAAGTCTGTCGTCTGCTGCTGGGTGGCCTGCAAAAAGCTTCAATAAACTATTTATTGTTATTTTTACCACTGATTTATTTGTCTTATATTGATATTTTAATGGCCATTAACGTCTAAACTGAACACGAATTCGAAATCGTTTAAGCCAAATAAAATCGTATAATTGCTATGCTTTTAGATTAGAAATTATCATGAAATTTCGTGTCAAAATTTGATTAGTTTTCGAAAAACATTTTAAGGTGTTGCTCTAAACTAGTCATTTAGTTTTAAATAGTATGGAGTTGAATATGGTTTGAAAGTCTACAAGACACTTTTAATTGAACGCTTAAAGAAAGTTAGTAAATTTGATAAATAATTTTGGTTATGAAATGAAGAATTTAAGCCTTGAGAAGAATTATTGCCACACACAAAATATTCTGTACATAAAATTAACGGAAATTGTAATTTAAAATAAATCAAATTAATTTTTAAAGTTAAAATACTGGGGGCAAATTTAAAATTTTTAAATACGATTATTTCAAACCGGTGCCGGCGCCGTTGGAATTATCGATTGTGCGGATTTGTCAGTCACGATGGCGACATCGAGTGGTCGAGTGAGCATCGCGCGTTCGCTGTGGAGACATTTTTTAAGAGTAATGATTTTTACGTAATTGCTCGTCAATATTTTGTTCAAAGTTCGGTATTCGGCGTAATGGACCGAATGTAAATTTAATTCGTTCGTGGGTGCAGAGTTTCCGCCCAACTGCTTCGGCTATGAATGCACCAAGGTCAGGGCACAGTCGATCCCGAAAACATTGAACTGGTTGAAAGCAGTTTACGTGAAAATCCGCCATTTTTTACGGAAAAGAGCAGCCTCAGTGGGACTTCCAAGAGCGATTATTCATGAAATTTTAAAAAAAGATCTGAAGGATCTGGATGATTGATTGATTGAATGATTTTAAAAAATAAAATCCGCATTTCAATTCTATCGTTCAATGCTCTTAATAAAACTTTGTGCCAATTAATAAATTTTTTATTTAAGTTTGAAAATATAAATCTGCTACCAGACACCCTGTATTAAATGACTTGAACTCGTAAAACCTTTATTTTGTTTATTTTAACCTACAAATAAAAACAGAACGACTGCAGAAAATTAAATATCTTTCATTTGATTCTTCTATTTTTGCAACCAAATAATCAACCCCAAGTTCCGTTTTTTTACAGTTCAACTATGGAATAGATAATTAAATCACATAGAATTATACGAATATGTGTACATATATTTTTAAAATTTTTAATTTATGTCTGTTGCCTCAGCTGTATATCATTCGTAGACATCCAACTAGAAGCACCCAGGTTCGATTCCGCTGTTGAAACGTTATTTAGACGTTTTGAGGACCTGGGAGTCAGACTATAATCGCGAAGATGTCTTTGTGTATTGTCGTGTATGTAGGTAAATATCTCATAACATAAAAGAACAAGACAACGGATCGGAAAATAAAACTTCCGAATAATTGATTTTCGGTAATAAATTTTGAAGTCGTTCAAGTTCAAGTGGGGGTGCTGATGGCGAGTAGTCAGCGTGTTGGCTCTGCAACCAGAAAGACCAAGGTTCGACTCCCAGCCGGGTCAAATCAAAAAAAAAGTTTTTCTGAGTTTTCTGTGCTACAGCACCCTCCTTCGTCGGTATTTGAGCAATAAAACGTCGGCGAAGTAAAATAATAAATAAAATGGCTCCATTAGCTTAAAAATAATGCGTCAAAAAAACATCAGAGACGCCGCAACTTTCCTTTATAATTTACACGCAACTGCAGAGTTGTGCAAGAATTAAGCTCTATCTTCCTACCACTTTCACCACCTGTCTATTTCTTCCCTATCCTTCTCTCTAGTTCCAGTGCAATGCATTGCATATGTAGGGGATAGCCCCTGAGCACTGGTCCAAGATAAAAAAAAAAAAAAAAAAAAAAATATCAATCAGCTCTTAACTTTAAAAAGAGGCGTCGATTACTGCCAATTTTACTAAAATCGGATGATTCTTTCGAGAGATGACGTAGACGAAAAATTTCTAAAAAAATATTTTTTTTCTTCAATAACTCCAAATGTATTCGTCAAATTTGCTTTGAATGAGTTATACTTAGCGGGAAGTATTAAGGATGGCCTGCAAGGTCAACCGATTCATGTATATTTTTTTTAATAAAGTAAAGTAGCACTCAGGCAATGATTGCCTACCAATAGTTGTTACCTTCTGCAGAAAAAGGGATGGTGATAGCGATTACAGGTGGTAAAGGGATAGACGGAAAGAGCTTTGTCAGGTTCTGCAGGTTTTTTTTACAGCAGTTTTGCAGCTCCTTTGATGTCAACGTGACGAATTCAATTCTGAAGCGCTGATAGTATTCATTTCTCTTAATTATTTAATTACGCCGATGATGCCACATATTTGATACCGACTAAGGAGGGTGTTCTGATGCTACTTGTGGATTAGTATCAGTTGAAGCCGGTACTGTTCAGTGAACAGTGACTAGCCCTTCCGGCAACAACTGACACAAAGGCACACATCAGAAAAATCCGAAGTGTACTTATGACTTAGAGCCTATTTCAACAATTTTATTTAAGTATCAAAATCATATTTAAAAGCCGTTTTTCATTTTCATCAACATAAACTCATTTCGTATTTAAATACTGTTTAAATAGTTAGCAATCTCTATTTAAATATTGGAGAAAATTGTTGTGTTTTTTATATCTTATAAATAGTATGTATATAAAGTGTATTTTATATGATTGGTGAAAGAGAGAGACAGTGGGCTCGAACACAAGACTTATGGTTCTGCAGACAACGGGTTAACTACCTCAGCTATCGGCGCCCTCTACATATATTTTTCATAATCTTTTGACCTATTTGTATATGTACAAGGTGGCCTAAAAGAAGCGAAGGTGTTAGAAATCCTTATAACTTTTTTAATGTAATTTTTTTTTGTTTTCAATATTTTGTAAAGAAGATTTGGGGAATTTAAAATATAACAAAATTGAACTAAAAATATTGGAAAAGAGTCACGGTTAATTTTACAAGCAATTCATTGTCACTCATGCAGATTTAAAAATTAAAAGTGAAAACTGGAACTTGTAAACACTTCAAAATTCATAGTTGCGGAATACGGCTCCTGGTCAAAATGCAATTTGACACGTATTACAAAGTTTTATGAAAGCAAAAGGTGAACGGAGTTAATTAATTGAAAATTTGCATATTCAAAAATCATGCAAACACAAAAAAATTGTTTTCCTGTGTATTATAAAATTTTAATCACATATGGCAACAAAAAATCAAATTTCATTTCAATAATTTTCTAAAAACTTTTTAAAAAAAATGCATTTCTTTAATAATTTAATTTTTGGGAAATATATATGTATGTATGTACATATACATAAGTATTTCAAACGTAAGTATATGTATGTACAAACATACATAGCATTAGTATCTATTTGTGAACTTTTTAATTGCAATATGTTTTACTTCACAAAATACGTGTTAAAAAAATTATTAATGACTTTCGTAAAAAAATAAAGGGGTTGGAAGTTCACAAAGAAATTATGAAATAGAAAATACTGCTCTGCTGCTGCTCTGGCAGGGATGATGGTAAAACGCCATATGTTTGTCATTTTTCTTTTGCCTTTCTTCAATTACACTCAATCAGCCAGAACTTCCGTAAACAAAATAATTGATCAAAAGAGATGCAGGCAACGTAAAAATAAACCTCAAATTCCTTTTGTCCACGTGCTGTTTGCACTGTGGGAGATCTCTTAAGACCCAAGCAGACCGGTTGTTTGCCTAACGAAGTTATACAAAATTGAACAGGAGAAGAAACTCATGTATTGATTATCCTTTAAACTAATTTCAATGAAAGTGCGATAGTACATACCAACAATAATCAAGTATCTCGTACGAAACTGAAACTTCTAAACAACTTCATATTCTTTTTTCAATAATCTCATCATCGTTATTTTTATTAGACTAATTAAGCCAATTTTTCAATTTACATATATTTGAAAATAACCATTGGGTTAAGAATTTACAAATTTCATTTTCTATCGCCTATAAACAAATAATCATAATTATAAACAGCAAACCAAATAAATATAAACAGGAAAATATCAAAGGCGTCAGTCAGTTCATCAACATCAGAGCGCACACTGTACCCAACGTGACTAAAAATGGTTGAAATAGATGTCGAATATTTAATTTTTTCTTTACTTTTTTCATAGAAATCTCGTCTATTGTAAAATATTATCGCAAAATTGTAAATATTTTTTTTAGTTATTGTAGCTCCAAGTTAAGGATCGGATGCAACATGGTAGACTTAGCGGAAATTGTAGATAAAATTGTAGTTAAATTTGAAATCAAATTCAAATATGTTTTTGTAACGTCTCATATATTTGTAATAGAATTGTAAGCCATGTATGCAACTTTAAATACAACACTGTTTTTATTTACGCGAAATACACTTGGCCAAATTACTTACATATGTAAGTTAACGGCATTGTTCAATTCACAAGCTCGCATTAACGGTATATGCGTTGTGTGATCATTTTATAATACAGTATTGTATTTTTGTTGTTGGTAATTTTCATACCAAAGTGTGTTCTATTATATGATTGAATTTTATATGTTTCTGAAATACGAGTAGTTGTATTGAGGCCAGGAATGGGCATATTCTATTTGTTAGATGAATTTGAAAAAGCTTTTAAATATGTGATTGAACAAATCCCGTAGCATCCTAGCTTTTTTTATGAAATGGGCGAAGGAATTCGAAGATTCCTTTATCACAAGAATACTTTTTACTTCGCTTGTAAGACCGATTTTGGAATACGGTATATTATTTGGGACCCACTATATAATGTTCGTAATGGTCGTATTGAGTCGGTGCAAAAACAATATCTTATTTTCTGTTTAAGTGATGTATAGAGAGAGCCAATCATACTCTACACGATTGACTGAAATCAATATACCAACTTTAAAAAGTGAAATAACAATGCTTAAGATTTCTTTTATGCTGAATCTTATAAATGGTCCTCAACGTTCATTGCGTTCCTTTAACCTACTATTTATCAGAACATGTTGTTCAAACTTTGCTATATCTGATCCACTTACAAGATTATGCTGTTCTTTCAACGAAATGTATAACTTTATAGACTTCTGACTCTACACAAATACTATTATACGGAATGCTAGCAATTTCGTTTTAAATTAACAATATTAATTTTTCTTCCAAAATTTGTATTTACTTAAATAATATTTTAAAACACATTATTTAAATAGTCTGTAAGGAAATTGTCCATGGACTTAAGTTAAATAATGGGTGCCTCCGAAGCATACTGCATGGGCATTAGTCTTATCAATCTGTAGGGGTGCGGGTTCGATTCCCGCCTATACCTTGTGTGTTTCTACTTGTGGTATCACAATGGGCCTAAGCTCTGGCTTAAGTGGGCATTCTCCGCCACCTAACATAAGTTAAATAAATAAAGAAGGAAACTCCAAAAATTGATTTTTTCTTAAAGATAAATATACATTTAATTCATATCAATTTAATTTTCAAACTGTATTAATCAATTATATTAACTATTTCGACCAGATTCAAATTCCCATACCTGGTTTAATTTAATGGTATCAAATGAAATGAATGTCAATTTTTCTTGAAAAAGAAAATTTAAATAAAAGCAAATATAAAAATACGACAAAAGTTCACAAACACATTAATCCATATCGTGTTTTTTAAACGATAAATCATACGACTGATCTTCTGAATTGACCAAATAATATGTTGCATCGCACTGATCAATTTGTTGAAAATAGTATTCAAAGAACACTATCGGACCGAGATAAGGAAACATTTAAATTCACGTTGAACTATAGTTTATTTAAATGAGCCTGAGATCTTATATTATTTTGTGTTTTAAATTGAATAAAATTAAATTTTTTCCAATATTTCGTTTTCAGAATGTAAAACTTCTTCAGGGAAAATATTTTATACCCTCTCATGCTGGCATTACAGGTAATGAATACGCGGACTCAGCTGCTGAAGAAGCGAAACGGCGACCCTTGGAAAAATATTCGACATGGGAAGCTCGTTATATCCTTAATATTATTGATATCTTTCTCACGTCCACAAAAGTCCAAAAATGGTCCGATTACCAGCACAGTTACAAACGCATCAACCCAATGGGAGACGCACCATTATATCCTATAAACTGTTCCAGGAGTGAAATTAAAGGTCACTGCAAACTAACCTATCAACATCTTCTCGATAGAACTCACGCACCTGTTTGTCCCTCCTGTACCACTCACTTCAATGTAGCTCATATACTCGATGAGTGCCCTAATTACAATTCATCCAGAACAGGCATTTGCAGATACAATACGCCAACTGATCTCCTTAGACACATGTGTGATAAAAATATTAAATTAATATACAAATTTATAACTTCAAATTGTTTTCAAAACTGAATTTAAATGTATATACCAACCAGAGAGTCGAAATCCCCAGATGCTAGTACTCTTTTTGATGTATAAATATCTATACTCTAGGGGGTAAAAATCTTTTTCACAATACAATCACAAATTTTGAGTAAGATTTTAATAACGCGGTGTGAGCTGTGTATGAGTGGATTAGTGTAATCATACGGACAACAAGAAGTACAGAGAAACTTAGAGCTGCATAGAAATACACTAACACCATCTAGTGCGCAATAGTAGTAGTAGCTACTAATTTTCACTAATTGTCGTACATTATGTTATCGTAGGCAAATAAAAACAAATAAATAAAATGAATACAAAAACATTTAATTTTAATAACTTTTAAAAAGATTTCATTACTAGATGTTTGTTTACACATCTCCCCTGTGATCGGACTCACATTTTTTTTTTGTTATTAGTTATTATAATTCAAATATAATTATTAATATTAAATAAATAAATAAATAATTTTTATAAAAGGGCGGTCAATCAGAAATTAAAAAACACAAATATTAAAAAATTTGATTTTTGTAAAAGGATGGTTGAAGTAGTCTGCACGTTGACTACAAACTGAAAAATTTTCATGGGCTCAACCCCCGTATTTCAGACTCAAAAAAACATCTCGCATTTTTTCTGATGTGCATTTGTGTGGCCGTGTGTCAGTTGTTGTCGAAAGGTTTCAGTGGCGAAGGCATAGTCACTGGTCACTGAACAGTAACGGCTTCAGCTGTAACCAATCCACAGGCACATCAGAAAGCCCTGCCTTGTCGGTATTTTGTAGCACCGGCGAACAAAATAATTAATAAAAATTGCTACTAAAAACGAAGCTTCAAAATTTAATATGTCTCCTTGACATCAGAGACAGTACAACACTGCTATAAAAAAACAAAGAACGTGCAAAAAGCAAGTTGTAAGATAGTGAAGCTTCACTTTCTGTCATTTCTCCTACTAACCCTTTCTTCTAGTTCCAGCACAATGCACCGCGTATGTAGGAGCTGGTCCAAGATTAAAAAAAAATTTTTAAATGTTATAACTGAAATAACAATTATGTTAAAAATGTTAAAAATATAAAATTATTTTAACTTCTATTATCTATTGACTAAATGTCTATAACGTTGAGCAATATTTAATGTATTTAATGGTACTTTTATAATCTCTAACATCTCGAGTATGTATTTACGTCTATATTTATTTTCTCTATCTAAAATGATTGTATTTTTAAAATCTTGATAATGATTATTATCTTTGCAATGTACTGTTAATGCTGTTTTTGGTGTTGTTGGAATGTTTCTTTATTTTTGATCAGATTTGTGTCCAGAAATTCTAATTTTTAGTTTATTTTTTGTAGTACCTACATATAACTTAATTATAACTATTTATATAACTTATTACAACCATCATTATCATTACCACCACACGGTATTTTATAAAGTAAGTAGGACATTTCTGATTTATCTATGCTATCTTTTGTTCTGCTAAATGATCTACCTAATGTGTTATACATTTTATGTGCTATTATATATTTTTCTTTATCATAAATCTTAGAATTCTGTAATCTTTCAGATATGTTTTAAATTTAATAAATTTTTTAAGAATATTTAAATTCACGCTTTTAAAAATTAAGTTTTTCTCAGTTTTCTTAGTTTGCTTTTGATTTCAGGTTTTCTAGTAACACTTCAATATCATCGTGGCACTGACAAAATCAGCGATGTGTTTTTCAGCAGAGCAAAAAAAACCGTCTCATGTCGTAACTTCTTCTTGTTTTTTTGGCCGATGCTCTTACTGAAGCCGCTGAAAAAGTATATGAAAAAAAATTTTAAATATCGGTAGAAAAGTTCTTATCAATATATAAGTAGTACATATAAATACAGGGTGGCGCAGAATGAGCTATGTGGTTTGATTTCTTTATAAGTTTTTTAATTATTATTTTTTCTCTTTTTTCAGCATTTTGTGAAGAAAACTTGGGGAATTAATGATGAATCATTACACGATCGAACAACGTACAAAAATAATTGAATTTTATTTTTTTCTTAAGGGACATATTCGGCGAAGGCATTATTTCGCGCACACGCGATTTTAACTGGCATCCACGTTCACCAGATTTAACAGCTCCTGATAGTTTTCTTTGGGGACATTTGATAGAAAGAGTGTACGTTAACAAACCAAGAACCATACTCCAACTAAAACCAACATTCGAAATATAACCATGACCATTACACACGAAATTTTGCGAAAAGTTATGAAAAATATGCTAAAAATATGTGCGAAGCAGAAAAAGGACATCACTTACAGGATATCATTTTTCAAAGCTAATTGCAAAAAATTCCCCAATAATATACTGTATTTAAAAAAAAAAAAAAGTTATAATAATCGTATAAATAAAAAAGTTATAAACCATTTAAACCATATAGTTCATTTTGCGCCACCCTGTATAAACAAGCAAACCTAATACAATGCAATTATTTAATACTAGAATATGAGAGAGATAGTACCAGCGATAATGACTACAACATTTATTTATATCTGCTTAATTATCTTTAGTAACTAAAATGATGACATTTCAGTTCTATATATTAAAGAAATACAATTTATATTTGGAAAAATTCGTTTGTTTTGATCGTTTTTTAATTTGTTTGACAGAGGTTTTGAGGTTGTCGTTAAACGAAATGTAGACAAAGCATTAAACGTATTAAAACTATATTTTTTTCTCTCCGTTATTAATTCTTGCAACTCTGTGTGTTGGCGAGTAGTTAGCGTGTTGGCTCTGCAACCAGATGGACTCGGCTTCGATTCTCGACCGCACACAACACACAACTGCAGAGTTCTGCAAGAATACGTACCAAATTGCATTACTTCGTGATAACTCCTTCGATTTTTGGCTATTCTTTATATGAAATCGCGACACTGTGAGTCGCCCTTTAAACATCATCACATCATCGAATGCTGACTGCAAAAGAAAATTATGAATATTGCAATATACCTACCGCACATCAGCATGCACCCGGTGACTGCACAAATACAATTGGACAGCAACATCTAGTCTGGCCCACAGTAACCAAAATACGTGGTTTGGCTGACGGTTGCAAAAATGCCAATATGCAGCGAACAAAGTACGTGTGCACACAGAAAACACTGCATTCATGTTTTATACAGGAAATGTTCAATGCACTTGCGAGTGAAAAATGTAATTTCGAACTAAGGACTGGCTTAAGTCAAATTGTTGGCAAAAGTAAAATCGATTTCATTAAAAATCGAATGAAAAAACTTTTAAATTTTTCTAATAATTTCAATGGAGATTTAATCGACTTCGGATTGAAATTCTATAAGATCCCATCGTAAAGTGAAGCAATATTATTTAAATCTATGTAATTTGAAACGTTATTAAAGAATTTTTTCACTATTCGATGAACCCGAGCCCAATCACATTTAAATCTTTATTAAATTAAAAGAATAATAAAAATGCACAATTTATAATTTTTCCATTATTCAGCGTAAAAGTTTTGTACTTTTATACCTAGAAAAGATACCGCCAACAATCCATCCAATAAGCATTCCGAATAAGTTTTTATATCGCGAAAATATTGAACAAAATTTGCGGCAAAAAATGCTTTTACTGTACAATTTTGGAAATAAAAGAAAGTTAAAAAGAAGTTAAATTTGAATATGCCTGTATACAATTTACAATGTTCGGAATTGGCCAATTTATTTCCAAGGTATCAGAAGGTGACTGTGGACGAGGAAGCTACCACTTCTACGTCGACAGTCATGTGGTGCTAAAGGCATTTGGGGAAACCACCGTAAAGTCGAAAGTGGTTGGTTATTTACAAGAAGGCCTGTAGTGATTTGATATGAGTAAGTGCAGTAAAGTTAGGCTGCGCTGGGCACCGGGTCATTCTGGAGTTGAGGGTAATGAGCCGGCAGATGAATTAGCAAGTTGAGCGAAGGGGAGAGGGCCATGTCAGTGTACTACGGAGAGGTCAGGAGATGGGCGGTGGAGAAAGCGAATAATTTTTGGAAGAGTATGGAGGATTGCAGGGTCTCATTGGCCGTATGGTATGTGCTGGACGGCTCAAGCACCACATGGCTACTGGGAAAGATTAGAAAGGACTTGAGGATTTTGGTAGAAGCTTTGACTGGTCACTGTTCGGTTAGAGCGATGGTCAAAATTATGGAAAGGGGGTTATGGCGGGATTACAAGGGTCCAACAGGTTCCAGGACGATCTAAGTGATATCGGGATCGTTATATAGGGCATATCAGGGTCTTTATTGCATGGATAAGTGTGCTGTAGGACAGGTTATGTTGAGAATATTTCTGGCTTCCTGTTCTTTTTATACTTTTTTCTATCGTTTCCTCGAAAGGATTTACGGGTGGAAGTGTCCCAGTGCTATTCTAAACATTTCCGTCAGAGGTCTTTCCTGTCACTTTTGACGTGGGAAAATTCAAATCAAATATACATAAACTCTATTCCCCTATCCCCCTCATATAATCTAATTTCCTAACTCCAGCACAATGCATTGCATGTGTAAGAGTCATCACCTGAGTGCCGGTCCAAGAAAAAACGCCTACAGTGCTTGTATAAATATTCCTATTTTGAGCATTTAAAATCAGAGAAAAGATGTGGTGGAGGCAACTGTATTATGATTATTGCATAAATAAATAATAAAGAAAAATGTCCTTAAATCACCAAATAATCAAGCCAGAGTTCTACTCGTGCACGCAAGTATTTTTTTTTACTAACAGTAACGGCGATTACGATAGAGTGAAAGAAAATGACTCACGATCATATGTGATTCACTTATAATTATTTTACTGTTGCATTGTTATCATCTTTACAATCCAAGATGGAACTACAAAGTGGACTTCTAATATTATTCATTTGTAATTGAAGTGTTGGAAAACCCAAAATGACCACACCGAATGAATGAATACTGGATTTTGTATGATTTCAAATTATCTCATTTGGTTAATATGAAATATATATAATGTATATTATACATATGTACGAATATGTCTTCTATAGTATCCGAAGTACATTAATTATTAACATAATTTTAACAGTTTACAGTTCAGTTTACGTTGTGAAGAACAACTTAACTCTTTTTAATAAAAATTTCAATGCTATTTTAATGATAACTAAAATCTATAACGATTCTCTTGCAACCATGTTATTTAATAGCAGCGTTATGCTTTTAAATTTATTTTTCTCTGACGATATTGAATTTGATCGTAATTCTCCACGCGGGAGAGAGCTTTGAACCTTTCAAATCGCCTGAACCTAACGGTATTATTACGGCGGATTTGCAGCGGATTGCTGATATTGTGGTACCATGGCCAATGCGGATCCTCGCTGCCTATCTTAGGTAGTCTTATGTACCGAGGCCATGGACTGAGTGCTTGGTGGTGTTCATTCCCAAGGGAAGTAGGACTACACACTTAACTTCGAAGGACTTCAGACCGATTTGTCTGTCCTCGTTCCTTCTGTAGACTTTGGAAAGGCTGATCGATCTTCATCTGAGAAGGTCCATCAGAGGTCACCATACATCAGTGTCTCAGCATGCCTACACGATGGGTAGGTCGGTTGAGACCGCACTGTACTCTCTGTTGAGCTATGTGGAGAAATATATGGCGTATGGTGAGCATGCGCTAGTGGTTTTTCTTGACATAGAGGGTGCGTTTAACAACGTGGATCCGTGTGCGATTGTGCGGGCACTGAGAGGACTGTATGTGCATCAATAGTTGATTGCAGCGGCGGTGTCGTGTGGACACTGTGGCGCAGAGGCTGCAGGCGTCGCTGTAGATCACCAGCAGAAGGTGTGAGCGGTGCGGGCTGGGGTTCATCCCGTTGAAGACGGCTATTGCATTATTTACATTTATTTATTTAAGATCTGGGGCGCACCTGTACGTCGCACTGTGTGTTGGAGAGGATACTGCGTTCTTCTGCCTTGATTATTGCGGGTGCTTCTGGCACTACCCCATCCAAGGCTCTCTTCGTTATGCTTCATTGGCTACCGGCGAGATGTGATGGAGGATCACTCGGATGTGTGAATGTATTCACGGACGGATCGAAATCTGACAGTGGAGTGGGGGTGGGGTATTCTTCTTCTGTTTGATTCAAATGGTACTCATAAAGTCATATGTTTTAAAATAATAAGTGAGTGCTGTGAACAACCCGGCACAATTTTAATGTGCTATTTCAAAAAAAACACATTCAGCTGATAAGAAAAAAACACTTATGAATATTTCATATCCAAATGCTACAAACAAATAAAAACAGTAGAGTAAATAAGAATGTTCCTGGAAGTATTGTAATAAGTTAATTTTCAATTAAAATTATAAAATTGTGCATTTGGTACACAAAATTGTGAAAATAAATATAATTGAAAACCAGTTACCAGTTACCAGTTACCAGTGAGATGAACAGAATAATTTTTTTGGAAGCCGGCTAGTGGGTAAACGTTAAGTGACTGCCAGCAGATAAGTTATACAAATAAAATTCACTAAATTGTATATTGTTAGATGTTGTGAGGACTCGGTGTCGGGATAGATTCCCTATAAAAACTTCCACGAGTTAAACAGGGGGCCCAGGGTCTATTAAGGGGCGTAGATAGATCAATAGGTCGCCGTTCAATTGGTAGTACTAATCTGCTCCCTCCACATATTATTATTATTACTGCTATTCACTGTGTCATATTTATTGATTGCTGTTCTTTTAAAACGTTTATTCAAATGAGAAGTCGTGCCTAACCCTTGCACACTATCCCAACAAATTCAGTTGCGACTTACTGGTAGCAGCGCTTTTAATTCAGTTTCCGCTTCTAAATCTTCTACTAATTTTTTTTTCGAGGTAAATTTACTTTTACAGCTTTCGTTTGTTCTTAAATTTGACTAAAATTCTTCCTGAGTTGTGTGGATAAATTATGGTCCTTTTAATACTTTTGTAAAATATTTATACTGGCATTACAGTATTTGCGGACGAATTAATTTGAATAGTAATTCTGTTCTCTGCGCTTCTCTTTCTCGCTTTGATTTATTTTAATTAATAAATAAAACATGATTTTTTGTTAAATTTTTTTACATTTTCCTTTTTGTAAATATTGAATTAATAAAGTATTTTTTATGATGATAATTTGTCGTCTGTTTATTAAATGTTAAATGTGGATTTAATTAATGAGTTTATAACAATCACAATTGAATAAAAATAAATTAAATTTAATTGTTTGAGTTTTTTTTTTATTTTAAATTTTGCTTATGAAGTTCTTCCCCTAAAGTGTGGTGGCAGAATAATGTTGGTTAAGTGACAGTTGCCACTTGGAGAGATGAATTGAACTTTAAACAGGAATATGAATATTAAAACCTTTCATGGTGCCATGTTGTACTTCTTTAATCGGTGTCGTACATCAGTAACAAGGTAACGATTTAGAATAAAAGCGCTCAACATGCCCTTACGAAAGATGTGAAATTGGTCCAATACAGGCGCTTCTCAGTTCGGCTGGATAAACGTGAAGAATGTGAGAATATTAGAAAATAGTACTTAAATATGGTAATTTTGCTTATTTGCCGCCATTTATTAATTGATTTGGAGTATTAGGTTTCTTACTTGGGAGGAGGGTTTCACAGAGTTTCCTGGAATATTTTGCACTCTTTATTTCTACAAATGAAAATTTTGCGCGTAATCTATACTGGCATATTATTTTGATTCATTATATTTTCACAATTTGTCATGAAAGACCTACACCGCAATACCACTTGAAATTACTCGGCGGTATTGGAGAAAATAATTTTTGGTTTTAGTGTATTCCGCGCAGCATATGGCTCATTCACTCAAATAACAATGCATAGGATACAGGGTGGCACAGAATGAGCTATATGGTTTGAATTCTTTATAACTTTTTTAATTATTATTTTTTCTTTGTTTTTGTTCAGCATTTTGTGAAGAAGACTTGGGGAATTAATTATGAATCATTGCACGATCGAACAACGTACAAAAATAATTGAATTTTATTTTTCAAACCAACAGTCTATTGTGTTGACACAGCGTGCATATCGTCGTCATTTTAATGTGCGCATTCCACCCACGTCAGATTTAACATCTCCTGACAGTTTTCTTTGGGGATATTTCAAAGGAAGAGTGTACGTTAACAAACCAAGAACCATACTCCAACTAAAAACCAACATTCGAAATGAAATCATGGCCATTACACCCGAAATTTTGCCAAAAGGAAAAATGGAAATGGAAAATAAGCTAAAAAGAGCACGTATGTGCGAAGCAGAAAATGGACATCACTTACAGGATATCATTTTTCAAAGATAATTGCAAAAAATTCACCAATAATGTACTGTATTTAAAAAAAAAAAAAAAGGTTATAATAATCGCATAAATAAAAAAGTTATAAACCATTTAAACCATATATCTCATTCTATGCCACCCTGTATATGATGTGCGCCAACGGCTGCATATCAGCTGATGCATGCAGGTTAGTGGATGATACGCGAATGAGGACCATAACCAATAGATTTTTTGTGGTAAATTAACGACCGTAATGCCATCGAATGACTTTATTTATGAAATAACTTCCATGCGAAGCTAATTTTACGATCCGTACGTTCAACGGGCGGCCTAGTTGATTTTATATCGTACCTCCAGCTTTTTTTTTTCTTTATGGTTGTGCAAAACATTACATGTGTAATTCGCACTAATGCTGGAGAGAATGATCTAAAATTATACCTTGAGAGCAGACCACTTACAGCTCCTCGCGGCCAACATATATTATTTCAAAAACTGTGAGCGATTATATTAAAGAGCACGTCATCATATTCCAAAAAAAAGAGTATAAAATATAAGTGTGACTCGAACAAGAATTGTTCGGTTATTCGATTTTTTTCTTCTCATTTTTGGTCTAAAAAACAAAAACCAGTTTTTCGCTGTATTTATAATCGTTTTTGTTATTATCATCGACTCATCGATGTATGCCCCATTACGCTACCTCATCTATAATTATGAATCAGAAGCTTTTGATGTTCTTGGCATGAGAATTCAGTGCGATGTTCGATGGACTGAGCACATTTTTCAGCTCTCAAAGGAAGCTTTCAAGTGCCTCGGTTTTTTAAGACGGTGTAAGACATACTTCACCCTATTTGATCTCCTCACAATTTATACCGCTTACATCCGACCGAAAATGGAATACAACTCAAATGTATGGGGCGGGGCTTCAAAGACTATTTTGAAGTTACTCGACCGTGTACAGGAAAAAGCGAAGAAACTCATTGGGTAGCCAACTCTATTGACTCCCTTGAGCATCGTCGCAAGGTGGGGTGCGTTTCGTTGATTTATCGTGACCATAATGGGATGCGTTCTGATGAAATTAGGGAACTTGTTCCCGACACCCGGTCACTTACGCGCACGACGCGTTCATCATTAAGAGCGCATACATTTGTGATCGACTTGGCAGCGAATCGCACTTAGCATTACAGAGAAAATTAAATTGGTTTTTTGGCAGAACAGCACGTATGTGGAATGAACTACCCGCCGGTCCATATCCGGTGCCGGTCTAAGAAAAAAAAACATGACTTTATGACTACCTTGTGAATGCCCCCATTGTTTATACAGTGTCAAGTTAACTGATTTTCTTAAATAGTTTCCCTTTCTCTGCTTATTATGAGGTAGTGCTAAAATGATCTGAAAGGTCGTTTAATTATCTGGGAATTTTATTTCCTGTCTTGATTGGCTAATGGTTAGCTCTAGATTTTATGATTTCGACCAACAATTTTTGCATGTTTCACAACAACAATTTGTAATATAATTCATTTTTAATATTGTATTGTGTTGTAATTTCAAAGTGAATAAATAAAGTTTAAAAAGTTTTCTCGAAATACTATTGAGAGCACGTGCTTCAGCAATGACCACAGTTGTGTTTTGCATTAAGAACTTTAGTTTTTACATTTTACCAATCAATATTTGTTGAAAATGTCTATAGTTCAATTAATTCTAATGCTTGAGTGTGAGTTTTCATGTTCATTTAAATATTAACAAATGTATTCGTGCTCCCCATAGACTGAAAATTAGAATTCTTTTAGAGATTTTGTTATTTTTAATTCCCATTTTAGTATTTTGTTTTGTAAGTCGACATAAGCTGCTTAAAAGCTACTTTCTGTCTGTGCATATGTGTGTGTGTGTGTGTGTGTGTATGAATGTGTAAGTGTATTCATGTAGTCGTATATTGTAAAGTATTTTACATATTTTGCATACAATTGATTTTTTTGTTGATTTTAAAGGGCAAGCGGGTGTGGGAACAGTAGAGTCGAGCTGCTCCAGGCATAAGAAATGCATTGTACAATTAAATATTTTTTTAAATTTTTTCATCGCTTGAGAATTTTTCTTTTTCCTACCGGCACTTAAATGGAACTTTCTAATAAATTAATCAAATGCATAAAGACTCTTGTTTTATGTTTCCTTCTTGTTATTGTTGGTGTTTTAAAATAATACATATTTACTCGTATAAGTTTTTGTTGGCAAATTTTCTTTATAGAAAATCAATTCTGTAGACTTTTGAAAAAAAAAAAAAAAAAAACTCAAATCAAATTTTTCTGGACACCAGAAATTCCTATAAAATGTTGGAAAAAATATTTGTGTATAAGTGTGTAAGTACGAAGTATTGAAAATAGATGGTTCTCTCAAACTAAAATCAGGTAAAACTCGAGCTAAGTTGATTTTTGATATACATATAATATTTGTGGAACTATTTATCGTAAAAACATACCGATGAGATCAAAAGACGTACTCTGCAAATTTAGCTTAACAAAACAAATCAGTAGATTGTCTTAAGTCGACTTAAGAGGTTTTATCATGGGTCTACAGAAATAGAATCAAGTACATACTTACCATTATTATCAATCACAGAAAACACAATTTCTAGGTCTGGCTCAACGCAGCGTATTTCACACAATTGAGAAAATTTTCGGCATATTTTTTAGCTTTATACACTTTTTTTAAACCTTTGCGTCCTTGTGTTGACAATAATATTTTATTGGACAATCAAGTAGTTCCGCTATATCTAATAATGCATTTACATAGCGATTCTTAAACTAGTTTAAAATCATAAACAAGTTCCGCCAACTATGATCTTTACACTTTCTTGACTGTAAAGAATTTTATCTAGGACAATTCATAAAACGACTGTTTTTAAAATAAAAACAAATTCAATGTATTTGATTATTTCTCAATTTTTTTAAATTTATAAAAAAAAAACTTTTACTTACTAACGTGACTTTTTTCTGTTTTTCACAATTTTTATTCTAAGTGTCCCAGAAAAAGAAAATATTTAACGCATTAGTTTTATTGCAAAATAACAGCTCCAACTTAGGTGAAGAAGGCATGTTTTTAAAACAAGATGATTTAACAACTAAATGAATGCTTAGAAACAATGAATGTTTCTTGATTTGGTTACGATTTAGCATGGGTGTTCTGACTTCTTAAAACATTTAAAAATTTACTTATGGTGTTTTCTTTTCTGACAAAAATGTTACATATATGCTACATTTCGTTACTATTTCTGTTTCATTCTAAGAAATATGTAACATTAAAAAAAGCTATTTCGCTCCTTTCTAAATATGTTGCACAAATAACTGGCAAAATATGCAATATATTTGACCCTCTACTCTCAAGTTTACAATCAAAGTTACATCTTTGTTAAGTACTTTTTTATACAAATAAGAATTATGAAAATCAATATACTCTTCACTTTTTAAAGGTATGGGCAAACTGTAGAAAATGTTATCCAGCGAAAGGGCAACATTTTTGTTCAGAAAGGAAATCACCATTAAACTAAAATTACAACAGCGCAATTGTTAATATAAATTAATCGGCCGTCTTGAATACCTTTTCCATGAGTTCAAAAATGGTAATCTTGTTAACACGTCTGATGGCATTAAAAATGAATTCAGATAAACGAGTGCTTCAGAAGTCATATTCATACCAATTCGTAGTGAACACATTCATTTCTTTTGCTGGGCTTAAATGTCATTCACGTTGACAAAGAAATGTATATAAAAAAACAGAGTAGCATTTTCAAAAGATAGTTGTATGTAACCTATTTATCGGGGTGCCTCCGTAGCCTACTGCATGAGCAGTAGGAGTTGGCGGTTCGATTCCCGTCTTTCTTGTGGTATCACAATGGGCATCAGCTCTGGCCTAAGGGAAGGTGCACTACCTAACCTAACCTGCTTATGCCATAGATGTATAAGATTTAATAATATTGTATGAAAATTAAAAAAAAATACAAAAATGTGTTTTTCTATACCTAGTCTTAAAACGAAATTTATAGCAAATCAGAAGAGACAGCAGCATGCTGTTTATAATGAGATAAATTGTAGTAAATACGAGATGTAAAAATATAAAAATGGAAATAAAAAATACAGTTAACCATCTATAATATGGACTTGTGACCGGAAAACCGTTCAAGAGTGGAAACGCTTTGTTACGTGCTTAAAAGCTAAAATGCCAGATGTACCAATTCAACATCTGTACAAATTTTGTTACACATTAACCGTAATAAAAATAAAAATTTCTGATGCAGTAAATTCATTGAAAGCTACAGCTTCAAGTTGTATTTAACCCAACCCTTATAACACTGACCTCGGATAATCTGATTCATTGCAGTTGGCTTTTTGTGTTGCACGTGAAAGGAAATCGAATTCAATCGATTAGTGTAACAAAGTATAAACTACCCCGTCTGCTCCTAACCTTGCCCTATGAACACATTTAATTATTTTCTCTAAATGGGTTACTTTCCCAAGGGTGGTTTAAAGGAAACATTTCCTTCACACATTTGTATCGTATTGCTTTGTTTTTCTTAACTTTTATTACTTGCCCATCAGTTAATTTTCAGTGCAACATACGGCGTCGAAAATTATGGTTTTTGCTGCAAGTGAGTAGTTTTTATTTTCCTTACTATTTTGGCTAAAGGTGTTTTTACATCGTACAAGATATGAGTGTTTGTTTGTTTTATGGTTTCCCTCTGCTTATCATTAATTGACTGAAACATCTCATAAATCAAGAGCTTATTTAACAGAAGGTGCAATATTTCAGACAGGTTACGCATGCATTTTCAGTTTAATCTTTTTTAATTTCCTTTTTCTTTTTCTTTATAGGAAAATTTTTGGCCATTAGCATGACAAATGGTGCATGTCAAAAAAGTAAATTTTAAAAAATAGTTAGACTTGCGGCAATGTTAATTACTATTTTGATAATTTGCATAAGTTTTAAATGTTTACAATCAATGCAGGGTCGTAGTTAGTTTTCTCTAAAATTTTTTAAAATATTCTCACTGGGTTTTATATTTTTTATGGTTACAATCGAACTTGCCTATGACGAATATCACAATAACAAGATTTTTTACATAACTTATTATTTTTCAGAGTCGAAATTACGACATTCAATATCAAACGATATTCCTATACATTTTATTAAAACGATTGCCATCTCAAAATTATGCTTTTTTCCAAAAAAAAAATATATAAAAATACCCTATTTTAGGTGCAGTCAGGTGAGATTTCCCACCTCCGACCGCACACGGCCCTCTTCGCCATCTGAACCGTCACAGCAACGTGATCATTCCAGGTCAGTCCCGCTTCCAAAATTGCCCCCGATACTTTAGCTTCCGATGTAAAATGTCTGAGGTGTGCAAATTGCGCCCTTTTCCTCCTCCGTGTAAATAACAGGATATTCGCCTTAGCAGCATTCACAGGCAATCTCAGTTTCGTACACCACAACTTCGTTACTCTGAGAGCCACTATGATAGCATCCGCTTATAAGAACAATCCGCCTAATAAAAGCATAACCTCCACTGTGAATCTCCCTCTCAGGCACTCTGACGTGTTCATACAAAGTGGTCTCTGTAGACCTGCCAGTCCTGTACGCATGGTGAATTTTCCTCAAAGACATATCCACCAGCGAGTGTCACTCTAGATAGTCCACTGGAACTCTTTCCAATGACTTCGATAGAAAGCATGTCAAGCTGACCTGTCTAAAGGATTTCGACTCTGCTTTTGTGAGGAATACAACTCTACTTTTGCAAGTTTTTTTTTTTTGTAATGTCAGTGCTGCAGCCCCTTTAACGTCAAGGCGACGTGACTATGCGTTCGGCAATGAAACCTTTGGTCAACATATGATGCAAAGGCACAGCAATTAAAATGCGAAATGTTTTTATGACTTATGCTAGGAACACAATTGGGGCGAACGAACTTCGTTGGTAAAAGTTCGTTGCGTAAATTCGCATTAAGGGAAGACAATTTTATGGTAAATGATTGTGTACATTTAACTTGAATTTATTTTAAAATTAAGCAACTCTTAAAATAAATATTAACTTCATTTACTAATATATTTGAAAACTAAAATGAAAAACGGTAATTCTATACTAATTTGTTCGTCGGCGAATGAAATATACATAAATCTATCCAGAGTTCGTCACTCACGACAAATTTCGTCGACAGCGGTATTGCGTTTATTTCCATATGCACAAATGTGTTTTATTTTTGAGGACGAAAGTTCGCAACGAATAATTCGTCGTTCGTCCCAATTGTGTTCGTAGCATTAGTCTGAAACTGGGGTCGAACTCATGATTTTTTGGTTTTGTAATCAACGTGCAGACTATTTCAGGCATCTGCAACCTCCCCTATCCCAGATCTTGTTCAATAAAGTATCCAGTCCCCACTGAAGTAAGGCCCCATTCACCCCAGCCGCCTCGAAAGGTGCATATTGCGATTCTGACAGTAGACAAAGTCTTAATTCCCTCCGCCACCCTTCGAATCAACTCATCGAACCCTACACTCATAGGAGTCTATGAATGAACCGATTCATAGTTACCCGGAAAATGGACACGTATCAGCGACCGCCATGTCTCACCCATTGTCTCCTTCATGAAGCCGTCCCCACCATGCTCCACAATTTCTAGCTGAAAATCATGGCATATCTGCTACAGTTCTGCTGACTCTACAACCATAAGTTCGTACGTTTGCTTAAAAATTAATTCGTCAACATAACACCTGAGACGCAGCAACTCTGCTTTACAAATGCTTAGAAAATCCCGTTCCTATCAATTCTCTAGTTCCGTTGCAATGAATTGCACACGTAAGGAATTTCGCCTGAACGTTGAAAGAATAAAAATGCATATCAAAGTTCCGCTATTGATTAAAATTTAAATGCTTAAAAGGGGTTTTATAATTTTTTTTTTGTAACAGTAAATTACAACTTAGTATACTTTGTAAAGCAACCAAGGGATTGTCGTTTATTATATTTAAATCGTCAAACATTCCTTCAATTTGTTGGTTATGATTTATAATTTTTAACCGGATGCGCAGAAGTTTCTGTTAACTTCGGCAAACAATTATTATAAGTTATTATTCGAGTTGTATTTTTTTTAAGGATTCTTAGAAGAGAGGAAATCGATAGAATAGACCTAGGAACTTTAAGGTGGATATATAATCGTTGCCAGTCTTGCATCTTTTGACATTTTTCATATACACGTGAACGCCCATATGCGTGAAGTGGAGAACAAACTCGTGAACAAATTACTTTATTTGTATAATTCTTTTCGTCACAACGGGACCAACTTGGGCCCAAGTGGGTCGAACATACATATATGTCCGACAGCCTGTGTAAACTACCGACCAACAATTTTCCTTTACTGAATGGCTTAATTGTTCGGAATGCAATAAAAAGATTATATCTGAACAATGTTAGGTGGGACTATGTGGTGATTTATGCTGATCTGCATTTTCGATTTTCTTGTTTCCATTACTTTTCATACCACTTGCCTGCTTAATGTTTATGCATTTGTTTAAATGCAAATACGATTTTATGTTGCATATTTAAAAACTATAAAAGTAGAAATAAAGAAAAAAAACTACTAATAGCAAATACGAGACTGAAACAAGTCAATGAATTTGATTTTTTATGAAATCGAAAGTGATTTCATATTTCGTTTGCTTTCATGTTTTTTAACAGTTTTTTTCTGGTTAAAAGTTTCATTCCAGTAGGCGTCACCGTGACAGTTTAATTTAATTACTTTGTGTCTGGCTCTTATGTTCCTTTATGCCACTCTCAAACACAACTATACAAAAATATTATTAATAAAAAAATATGTGTAATAATACTACTGGTATGGATAAATTTGAAATGGATTTTACAGACTGTGGAATAAAAACAATCTTATGCGTGATTTAGTTGTTAAGAAATTTCAAATAATAATTTCATTAAAAGACTGAATAAATAATTAGAAAAGATGTTATTATAATAGATAATCGTAAGCTTTCTGAAATAAAACTGAGCCAAGGAATTAACTCTTAGACTCTCCGTCTCACAAAGAACGCAGGGTTAAAATTACAAAAACTACCACAACAGTACCTCTTCAGTTTAAAATCCAAAAAAACCCGATAAAGTGAAAGTACGTCGTTTTGAACAAAAATATTTTCTCTCTCTGTCTTTGCCGTAAATTTCAATTTTTTGACATATTTCGTAATAAAATCGAATACGACTTTTCAAAATTATGATAACACTGATCAACAAGAATTTGGATTGGATCTGGTTCCCGAGATTTAACGTTATATAGAAGAAAAAAACGGAGGTTGCACCACGTAATTAGCAATAACTCGAAAACTAAAATAAAACGAAATTTAAAATGTTCTTTTTATTTTGAATGTAATTAAGTGAACGAACGATATCGTGTAACATCGTGGGAAAAATGCCGAAAAATCTTTAAAACCATATACAGGGTGTCTGGCGCCAAATTTATATTCTTAAATACGATTATTTCAAAAAGTAATAAACGGTGCCGGCGCCGTTGGAATTATCGATTGTGCGGATTTGTCAGTCACGATGTCGCATTGGTCGAGTGTGCATCGCGCATTCGCTGTGGAGACATTTTTTAAGAGTAATGATTAATGATTACGTAATTGCACGTCGACAATTTTGTTCAAAGTTCGGTATTCGGCGAATAAGTGATGGACTTAGTGTAAATTTAATTCGTTCGTGGGTGCAGAGATTCAGCACAACTGCTTCGGATGTGAATGCCCCACGGACAGAGCCTAGTCGATCTTCAAGGACTCTCGAAAACATTGAACTGGTTGAAAGCAGTACGTGAAAATCCGCGACTTTCAGAACGGAAAAGAGCAGCCTCACTGGGATTTCCAATTGCGATTATTCATGAAATTTTAAAAAAAGACCTGAGCGATCTGGGAGACATACTCTTCAAAAAACAAAATCCCCTTTTCCATTCTATCGTTCAATGCTCTTAATAAAACTTTGTGTCAATTATTACGTTTTTTATTTGAAGTTTGAAAATATAAATTTGCTACCAGACACCCTGTACATACATATATCTTTTCAAAACCGGTGCAGTATCACGGCTATGAATGGGATTACATAAAACTTGTCTGCCTATTAATAAATAGATTACGAGTATGTATGTATATTATTACATTAACCCGGTGCGCTTCGCTAACACCTCACCGAATTATGCAGTTATCCGCGCTAGGTGTTGTGTCTTACTAAAAGACAAACCAAATAATTAGTTCCTCAACATCTTGTAAAATTGACGCGAGATGGCAGACATTCATAATATAATTTTTGAACCATTATCAAGATCTTTGATCCATTTTTACCCCATGAAAACTACCCTATATTTAAAGTTGGATCATAAACGATTCGTCTACCGAATTTCATGAAAATTTGTTCAGCGGTTGAGACGGTATAGTGGAACACATATCCAAACATCTAAACAGAAAATCATTAACATTTATTTAAAATATTAATAAGAAGGATGTGCTATGTATGAATTACGGTTTATATGTTTTCCGATTGTATATACATATGTATGTGTGTATGTAAGTATATGTGTTTTTTTTTTGTAATGCAATATAATTTTTCTAGTGGTGACACCAATTATCGAAAGATATTGAACGGAAGGGAATAAAATGAGGTACGAACATTTTATAAAGGTGTTCAAAGCTTCTCACTGTACATACATATATATCTTATCTTATCTTATAGGAGACTTTCAACATCTTTGCAAATTGATGGCAGGTGTTAGATGGTGATAAATGTGAAATGCTGCGAAATGTTCAGCAGTGACATTCAGGTGCGATCTCAAAATCAGCGACCGCAAAAGGATAAATTTTTCAATTAAATTTGAAATATCGAGTGGTGCTGCATTTCATATTGAATGTTTGTATTCGTGTACGCAGAATATTGACACACATATTCGTATTCGCGAATATCAAAAATTGGTATTCGTAACATTACTTGTTCATAGATACTTTTCTAAGGATAATTCATTCACTTTTTCTAAAAATAGTTTTTTTTAAATTATTTCCTCTAAATTTTTATAGAAGTACGAACAAAGAGGTCCGTTTCATTGAAAAGTACTTTTCTAAACGGTACCATCTTTAGAAATAAGTGTTATTAGAGCTAATTCCTCTAATATGTAAATAAATATTTAAAATGTATTCAATTTCTTTAAACTTTAAGTTTCAAGTCTTCTTTTTGTAGAATTAGTGATGTACTTTATTTTTTATAATGATTGGTTAATATCCATAAGAGAACTTTGGCCAATTCTGTGAGTACCAAACAGTTAGATTTTTTATATTATCGCAGGAAAAGTGATGCCAACAGAATCTAATACGCTCACGTTTACCATGTGTAAGTGATTTTTGTGTGCAGCGATTATCATATTCTTTACAACTGCTACCCCATTCTCACTGAAGTAAAATAAAGTGCAAATTTTATTGCACTCCCACCATATGCCGCAACATTTATAATAAATATATGTATGTCGAGTCATTATTTACAAAAAATCAAAGAGAAAAGTAATGGAAAATATCAGTTACATTAAAGTTTCATTTATTTATATCAGTAGATATCTACTTAGCATCATAACAGCAGCTGTTTAACCCCTATTGATATATAATATTTTTCCAAATGTGTCAAATTACCCCTACCCTAATCCCACCACCAACAGAGTAACAACAGATCTTGTGCAAATGGTTATTAATGTAAAAATCTTATCTATTGTAAAAAAAAAGTTGATTCTATGATTTCTTTATCGTAAATATGGGTTGGTGGTCATACGTTATTTATATGTATGTATGCAGCCTTCTTCTATTTTATAAGTTTTATAAGTTGATTGTCTAACATGTACAGGCAAACTTGTAGTTTTAATTACAACGTTGGTAGTGACTTGCGATTAAAAATTTAAATTTAAAATGATTATACAAAAAAAAAGAAAAGATTCATTGCATATATGTATCCTAATAATAAGCGTTTTTTTTTCTCACTCTCTTTGCAGGTAAACTTTGTTTTTTTGCCTAGTACATAATTTGAAACAAAATGTAAAATGAATTGAAAATTTTGTGCTTTATTTCGCCATTAAGTACGTGAGTAAAATCTATTGAACTGTAAAGAATTTCTGCTCTATTTAAGCCTGGAATAATCAATGATTTTGTTGCATTTATTTTTATGTTTTCACAGAAAGTAAATATTTATTTGTTTGCAGGTACAGTGGGAAAAAACGAAGTAATTTTCCAAAAAATTGGTTAAAAGTGTTTTTATACTTTCAAAATAAAGTAGCATTAGTAACAAAAAAGAATATGTTTTAAAAAAATCGGTTAAAAAAAGTATACTTTTAAAAAAGTGCATTTTTAAATAGTACTTATCAAACGAATACTTTTTCAGCAAGTAGTTTCAAAAAGTTTACTTTTTTATGGCTTTGTGAAGAACGTTCTTCATTCAAAACACATTTTAGAAAGAGTTTTGGCAGCATTTAAAATTTTTATTTTAACAGTATAAAACCTTATACATACATACATACATACATAAATACATACATACATACATAACATGAAAATAATTTTATTACAAAAAATGTATATATACCAATTAATCTTTTCCTCTTCGGTGGATCAGTTCAACTTTTTTCCACAAACTGTCAGCAGTTTGACAATTTAATTTTCATCTTCATCATATACAGTCACGAAAGAAGCGTGCATATGTATTTATCATTATATTTTATAATTAAAAAGTTTAAAACTGAAACATTACTCGTATTTGGCAACATATATATAATTCTTGTGGTTGTATTCAGTATGATGTTGCATACTTTTATCATTGAAAGTTTCTTTTTCAACTCTTATCCTTTCTTTTCTGCTATTTTTTGTTTACTAATTATTGCCCCATTTTTCTTCAATGTTGGCTTAATCCATTCTATTCATCAGCACGTTATGTAATGGATACCCGTCATATGTTGCGTTGTTGAAAATATTGCGGGAACAATTTCCACTTGAGAAAGGGTCAAATCTCTTTTATGGTTCTTTGATACTCTTAGAAATAAAATCAACTTGACTTTTTAGATTTCTTTCATTCTTGCTGCTGTTTCATGGGTTGTGACTGCAAATTCATGTCAAGTTGTCATTAGTTTCGTTATAGAGTTTCCTTTTTATTTGCATTAATTCCTCTGTTCTGGTTTGTTAATCAGAATTTTTGTAATCTTTTCCTTACTCCTGACATAAATTAAACTCAAACAATACATTATAATGTGTTTCATCGCCTTCTTTCATCATCCATCATCGCACATGTTCATACATGCCAACCGTCCTGAGAGTATTTTCCACAAACTACTGTTTTGTATCATGTTTTAAATACTTTTAATTTCTTTATACGTTCACAGTTTTTTTTTTAATATCAGGTATTAATTCCATGTAAGGGCCGTAAAAGTAATTTTCATTGATTACTGGTACTCTTGCCTTGTTTAAGTGCTTAAAGTTTTAATGAATAAAAATTTAAAAACTGCAAAAAATAGGCACTAAAAACTTTAAAATAATTACTTTTCAGTTATACTGCCGTATTCATAAACATTTTTTGGAATTATAGATGGTATATTGATTGAATTTTGAATGGAAATTTGTCTAATAAAAGTTTTATAAATAATTCGGTAGATAGTCTGTATGACATAATAATAAAGGAAAATTATAAATAAAATAAAATTTAAGAAGATGCATATTTAAATATTTCCGCGTTTTGTTCGAAGTCGATGGAAACGACAGCATCGGGTAAAAAGTTAAAAAAATTTATTTATATGAAAATTAGATTTGGGTTTTCCAAAATTCAAAATCAAGACAAAAAATCATAAATTAAGTACGGAATTTTCTTTAGCATTTTTGTAATTCTCAACAATTTTTTTGGACTTTTTGTATAAACATTAGTGACATTTTAAAAAAGAATTTAGCTCAAACGTTTTTTTTTTGATTAAAAAAATGTATGAGAAATAAAATAGGATTTCTTCACTTAATTGTTTGAATCAATTATAAGTTTCTTTCATTCAGCATAAAATTGCTTTTCTCGCGTAGGCTTAAAAGCAATTTTTGAAAAAAATTTCAATGTAATTTAAGAAAATTAAAATAAAATTCATAAAAATATTCAAACTTCCTGGTAGCCCTGGTAGAGGGCTAAAATATAAAACGATAAGATATGAAAAAAATGTTTTTGTATGTCATTTACTAATGACATTTTTTGAATTGCCTGAGATATTTGCTGATGTGTGCTATGATTGCCGAATACTAGGTGTTACTTTCTATAAGAAAGGTATAGTGAAAGAGAGGACACGTGATAAAGGGTTGGATAGAGGAAAGCTTCACTATCTTACAACTCCTACTCTACTCAAGGAGACGTTTACAATTTTGTAACTGAGTTAGCATTGTATTATTTTAGGATGCCAGGGTATGTGTAAGGCTTTTATATATTAAAATTTTATGGCATCTACTCTTTGCAATAACATACAAAAAAAGGGACAGAGGACGTAAAAAACGTAATAGTGCAGTGAAATTGTGGAATGGAATTTTGACTACATATTTAAAAAAAGATTATTATTTTTTGTAAAAAAAAAACTTTCCAAACATGTTTTTTTAACGGAAGTATACATATAAACTTACATTACATATGTATATAAACAATACTTTATTCAAAGACGGTATACTGACGCATTGAAATAAACAAAAACTTTTTAAGTCCTTTCAACTTAGAATTTTCTTATCTGTCCTCCGCTTGTATGCATCTCATATTCATAACAGAAGGTTTTTTAAATTCTTTTTTTGCGTATTTTTGCAAAATACGTGTTATGTTGCAAATTTATTTGCCTCCTGTTGGCAGCATTGTTTCCCCAATTCCCTGAAGTTGTTAAAAGATGTACGAGTGCATTGCAACAAAATTGTTGTGTTACTTTATCGATGTCGGTCGCTTCTATTTCATAATGCAATATTAAAATTTATATGACTGTTACCTGAACACATCTCATAACAATTTGAAATAAAAGCGTGACACTAATGCAATATTTGCAGGTGAAAAATAAAATATTGAGTGACAATTATATACATACATATATATGTATTTAAAAAAGTAAAAATCTATATACTCGTACATATACATACAGTTTGTAAAAAATATGTTTACAAAGCTTAGAAAAATTAAAAAGTTTAAGGGAAACTCTTATTTGCAAGTAAATTATATAACTTTTATTAAATTTTTTTCTTCATGTATTCAATTGAAGATGTTTATAAACACTTTGCACAAAAAAAAACCAAATTAAATTAAATAACAAAATAATAATCGTAACTTAAAAAATACTTCCAGTTTCTACGCTGTAAAATAAATGTTTACAAAATTGTGTTAAATTGAATTAAATATATTCTAAATGGTAAAAAAAAGATATGAGGGTGCTAATACTTGGTGTGCCCTCCTTTAGCTTTAATTACAGCTTCTAAGCGTCTAGACATTGAATGGATAAGCTTTGGTATATCGTAATTTTCAGGTATTTTTTCCCACTCTTCTTTAATAAATGTTATTAACTGTTGTTTGTTTTTTGGTGACCTTTTTCCAACTTTTTTCTTTAGGTGGACCCACAAATTTTCTATAGGGTTTAAGTCTGGGCTTTGTGCTGGGGTATCTATCACTTTTGTACAATTATATAACAACCAGGATCTACAAATATATGCCTTATGCTTCGGGTCATTATCCTGGTAAAATTTATACTTGAGCTTTTCTGGGTTTTCTGGGTCAACAAAACCGAATTTGCGAACACTTGTACTCCATTCCTTTTTTAAAATGTTTAGATAGACTTCCTTGGTCATTATATCCTCTAATATTCTTATTTCGCCAACACCCTTGCTCGAAATACAACCCCACACCATAACGGATAGTTTACCGAACTTTACAGTGGGTATTATATTTTTATTTTCTAAAGCCGTCAGGGGTTTTCGCGAAACTTTTTGAGGTCCATCATGGTAGTAAAGCATCACTTTCGTTTCGTCACAAAAAATAAGATCATCCCAGTGCTCCGGAGGAAAAGAAATGTGTTCAATGGCAAACTTATACCTTTTTTCTATGTTTGCCGCTGATAGCAAAGGTTTTTTCCTCGCAACTCTTGAAGAGTATTTATGGTTTTGTAGCACATTTCTAACAGTCTGATGAGAGATACTTACTCCACATTCATTACTGATGTTAAGTGCAATTCCTCTAGTACTAAAATGTGGATTCTCATCAATCATTTTCAAAATTTTCTTTTCAATTCGCCGAGTTACTTTTTTTCGTCTGCCTGGTGATACATTTGGTTCCAGTCTTCCTTCTTTTTCAGCACGGTTAATAACATTATATACCGTCTTTAGGTTAAGAGACAACATTTCAGCAATTTCTCTGTGAGATTTTCCTTTATAGTAACTAAAATACACCAGTTGGGTAATGTCTTTGTTCAGTCGCTTTCCTGGCATAGTTTATATATAATTGGATAATCGCTTGTTTGTTCTATGAGCTCAATTTAAGAATAAAAGACAACAGCTACTCTTAGCGTCCGTATAAAACTCTTACACGCAATACATGTGCAAAACCCCAACGGTTCTTTCTTGACTTTGCATTTTTGTAAACATTTTTTTTACACTGTTGAAAGTATACAAAATTATTTTGTAGCGTTGTTGTTGTAATATATTCATAAATTTGCCAAAGTTTCGACGCCTGCTTGTCGTCAACATACAAAACAACAGTTATAAAAAAAATTTACAAATATAATGATATTGTTGTTGTAAATATTTATTTAAACTTAAATTCTTAAAAAAATTTTTGTTTTGTAAACATATTTTTTACAAACTGTACATATAAAAAAACTTGTTCTTGGAATCGATGTTCTCTGTAATCGATTTCTTTCTGTAAATTTTATTGGACAGTTGACTCCAGTTCCATGGTTTTTATTCATGTACGGACTTTGTGTTTGTTGATCCATGTGTTATAGGAGCTTTTCGCTAGAGGCTACGATGTTGAAAAAAGCTAAAGATTTCTCAGTCATTTGTGAAACATTTTAAACATTTATTAGCTGCTTTCAGAACGCATATACCAGTACATATAAATTTTGAACTAGAAAATTTAAAAAAGCAAACCTTTGCAAAACAACTAATATAGGTACATATTGTTGGGTGGACTATAGTACCAGTTATAAATTTTCTTAAAAAATTTCGTTCTGTTTACTATAATTTAAAACGAGACTTACCCAATTCCATAAATAAGAATGTAAAGAGTATAAATAAATATTCTTGATATTCTGGTATTTGCCAGAGTTAATTTTCACACCGAAATACCCTTCCATTTAGAACACTTTGTGAAAAGCTTGAAAAAAATATCATTAAATGCATTGAAATCTGTTTTTCTTGTTAAAAATAATTACAAATAAAAAGAAGTTCAACCTTTTTTTAAAGTAATAATTTCTTTACGCCGACTACAATGGACTTTTTTTCTTGGTTCCCAAATCCTTTTATTTATAATCCGAAGAAGAAAAGAAATATTATATTTTGCTTCTCATTGTTGTTATTGTTTTGTTTTCTTTGCCTCAAGATAATCAGCATTTTAACACATGGTGTACAATACAAATTACCTTGTACGATTTCTTGTACTACAATTGGACAATTGTTTATTGTTTTTGTTAGCGACGACGCATGCCTGCATCCATGGTATTGATATACGATGATGGTATCATGTTGTACAATACAAAATATGGCTGGCATTGTAGTTATGCGAATTGCCAACAATATATAAAACGATTTACGCACTTGAATTTTAAAGACAGCATTTTAAATACAGTAATCCCTCGATTTACACCGCTTCCTTAAATTTTGTATACTTTTCAATTTCGATTTGCGTCATCATTAGTTTTTCATTTAGTTAGTTTTCTTTCTTCGACCAGTTCTCAAGGGATAGTGTAGATAAACGACAGGTGATGAAGTGATAGCGATATGGCTTAATTTTGCGCAGCGCTACAGTTGTACATTTTTATTAAATTTGATTTCACTGAAAGTTGTAACGGGCGTCTTTCGTCGTTATGACCGACAACCTTGCAAAATTTGTTTAATGTTGGCTGTAGAATGCACATTTCATCAACCGCAATAAAAATTATTATGATAAAATCCCATCAAATTTCAGGTTTTCGATTAACGATATACGATATAAATTTAAACTATTAATAAAGCACAGAATATTTGAGATACTGGATTCCATTTTTTTATGGGAGTATTGAGAATATTACATTTTAAGATCGAAATATGATTTCGGTCATATGGCCACTACGATGGCCCGTTTACAGCGATCGATTCTTTGCAACCAATTTTCCGCTACTTCTGCACACATTGCAAACGAACGTTAACGTTGATCTCGTCTAGAGGTACTGGGTTATTGTTGTAGACCGCAGGAGAGATAATCCAATGGGGTTAGAGCACATGAATTAGGTCGATAAGTTGATAAATATTTTAACAACAACATTATAGTAGTTGTACGTCCGGAAATGGGCTGCTTACCTAGTGGAGCTGGTTAATTATGTTGATGATGATGCTGAGGCCAAGCAATGGGCGCTGTCTTTTTCTTGGTTTCAAATTTGCACAAATCAGAGTCTTTTTATTTTTATTATTATTTTTTAATTTCAGTTTTAATTTAATTTTTACAATTTTTTTTATTTTCTTACAATTTTAGATACAAATTGTCTAATTGTCTACAGTTTTGTAAGTTTTTTTATTTTTGAATATTTTTAACAGAAGTAAGAAGCCAATTGGAAACCTAACTGTCCCTTAATTTTTCGCAAGCGCAGTAGCCGGCTAAAAGGCGATAATATGAAAACAAATCGAATAACTTTGTCCAAACGTGACGTAAATCGAGGGATTAATGCATAAAGTTCTAATGATAGGAAAAAGTATAACAAATTTTTCTCAAAGAAGCATGGGGCCTACACCTAAAAGCGAGAGAATGTTTGTTTTTAATTTTAGTAATTTAAATGTATCATAAAAACATAAATTTGTTTATTTTTCGAAGTAGCCACTTTTAGCTCGGATGATACCAACGACCCTGATAAATGAGCGGTGAAAATTAACATCAATTGTTTCAATTACACTGCTCATGGGACTTGTAGAAAGGGATTGGAACACACAGTCCTGAATTCTAATCGGTGAAAGAGAGGAGAGTCCGTCAACATGGGATAGACTCATTTAAAATTTTAAGGAAAAGTAAAAATTTTGGTGTTGCCTTAATAACTATAACAAAATGGCAAGTGGGTACTCTGTTGTTTTATTGACAAAAATTCTAAATGGGGCAGTAAAAGTTAACGGCTCTTTCATAATTGTTTTCGTAAGCAGTATAAAAAGAAATTTTAGTATTTCAGTGTTAACTTAGATTAGCTGCAGTACAGAATTTTCAATTATTCTTCGATTATTGCGTCAAATGGAATCAATTTACGTTTAACTGCAATAGAGAAACGTGTTTTTTGCTATAAAGAAAAATATGGGGGAAAAACCGTGGTTTAGTTTCACAGAAATCGCAAAAACTGCGGCGTACCATGTGAATGATTTTCTAACCACGCTATAGCCAGAAAACTTGGTCGAAGTCCAAAAGTTATAAGCAATTACTTTAAGAGTTCATCGGAAAATGGTAAAAGCTACAAACGAAAGACATATCAAAAGGTTTCACCACGAGATAGACGCAAAATTCTTCAAATGGCTTCAAATTATGAAAAGCTCGGAATACCTGAATCGTCGAAAACTTCAAAAGAAGCCACCATTTTAAGCCATATATAAGCCGCAGAGGTTGAAATTTGGAGGGAGTGCATCACGACTGTCGTCAAAAGTTTCGATGTGGCATTATAAAAAGGGAGCGCTTAGATTCCGCCATTGGTACTAAAAACAAACAGAAACCAAAAACTTGGTGGCTTTTTTTTGAACTTGACATAGATTGCAACCCATTTAAACAAACTATAGTGAAAAAGGACATTCTCTTTTTCCATTGTTAAGCACTAAAACATACAATTACAGATAGCAAATCAATTTATTATTTACCTAATAATTGAAATAAAATCGCAAGTCTTAATAAAAAAATTAAATATGTAAAATTATTTATATATGTTTGTTATATTGTTTAGCCGGTCTATGTGCGCATTTTATTAATTTGGTAAAGGTCTACCGACGATTTTGGTATTAGCAGCAAATGAAATGTACATATGGATCAGCTGAACCATATGACAATCATAGATAATTGATTGTAATTAATTTTGATTCACGTTCAATAAATGGAAAATAGTTACATAATTAATTTTTTAATTTTTTGCAGTCAACAAAATGCAATTGAAAAAAGCTCAAAAATAGTTATTGCACTTACTGGAACATGTGTTAACAACTTTGATTGCTAATAGCTGTGCGAGTATTAGGAGCAAAACAAAAAAGAAAATACTAAAAAATCCGTTGCGTTTTAAATTAAAAAAAAAAATAAAGTTTGTGCTGAAACGCCGCAATTTCCATTGCTTCTAATAACAATTCTTTGTTAAGGGGGTCTAAATACGTTGTAGTTTCTAAAATAATCACTTTATTATCTCCAAATGTCTTTCTATGCAACACCCCAGTGATGTCTGCAAAAAAGGCGGGGCAAATCTGGAGAAGACAGTGAAAGAAAGTCGCAACAAAATTTGCCTTTGTTTTGGGCACCGTTTCATTTAACTTGTGACACGCTCTTGATGACCATTTAGTTTCTTCCTCAACCCTTATTATATACTTATATACTCCATTGATAAATAAAAAATCAAGCGTACCCAAAAATACAGAAGCCTGGAGCTGAAATTCATCCGACTGCCAATTTTATTCTGTAGTGAAGTAATAGATCCATGTTTAATGCATTGTTACATATCGACTCTACAGCTTGAAAATAGTGGAGTATCTGGTGTCCCCAAATGTGTATGTAAATGTATGCCACAGCACATTGAGAGAGAAAACTGAAAAATAGACAGAAATCCTAAATCCTATTTATCTGAAGTAGTTTTGAAAAAGTTTGAAATTTAACTATGCAATCATCAAGTTCAGGTATTTATTCAAATAAATTTGCTTGAATTAATACAATTGTTTCTGGAATTGCTTTTGTTTTCAAATCTTACTCGTATATTGGAAATGCAAAAACAAAAAAAGGATTTTCACTGTTTTTCAATTTAAATAGGCTGAAACAGATAATTGATACCTTTACAGCAATGAGAATTAAATGCGATATTTACATACTATGAACAAACTAAATCGAAAGAACAGAATTGTAAATTACACTGACAAACACTAGCAGAACGGAACAACATGCCGTTTTCGAAAGCTGCTACACTTTCACCATCAGCGTTCTTCGTGTTTTGTGCACTGTGTGCGGTTGTCAGTAGATGTAAATTATTAGCTTTATATATTTATTATTTTCTAAAAATAGAATACGAGAAATAATTCCCCATTATTTTTTTTTTCTTTTAATTCATTCATTTCTAAATTTACCATCTCTAACTTTCAATAGTCCTTTTCATTTTCTCTGTTTATTTGCATTTAATTGAGCTCAGTTAAGCAGAGATTTTAATTTCATTTTAAAGGTTGAACAAATGAGCGTTATTGTAGAAAAATTTTTACTGCGCATCGGTGCGACTCAGAACTTATATACGAATTTGTAATAGCCTCATGCGTTGAGTTTACCAAGAAAAAGCACTTCTCAATGTCTGTTAACTTCTACTGGTGTTGTTGTTGTCATTGTGTGTATGGCTTTTTATTAGAGATGTGCATATGTCGTTATTTGTTATGCGTGAGTCACGCATGAGGAACTCGTGATCGTGGTTATATTTATATACAGCGGAGAAAAACAACGTGCGTGGTTTAAAAAATTTAATTCTCACGCACTCACCACCTCAGACAACTCAGCAAGAGCATGCATGATTAAAAAGATGATGTTTGTAAATTAATTATCAATTATTGATCGTAGTTCTCCAAATATAGGAAATTTAATAATCACTTTGTATGAGAGTAGGGTGCGCCGGTAGTCTAGTGAGTAGTGTGTTAGTTTATCAGTTGGGTGTTCTAGATTCGATTCCTAGCAGAGACTCTGGTATGTATCACTACAGCACGTGAAAGTTTTTCACAACAGGTATCACAATAAGACCATAGTAAATTGGACCCAAGTGGGCGGGGACCTTTCTTTACCTTTATATCGAGCAACCAGCCGACCTAACCTAACCTTGTATTGAAGTACCTGTCTCCCCTCTTTTTCCAGCAAGTTTTTTCTGAAAATAGCATTTTATTCTAAGAGTTACCCAAATCAAATTTAGTGTGTCTCTATAGTTGGGGAGATTTAAATTGATCCGCGGAAAAGGCTTTTTGACTCCACTGTGCAGCGCTTTGCTTCTTTATTTTTTCGTACTAGATTTAAAGCTGGTATGATGAAATAAGTATTAAGCACATAGACAACACTAGGCTACACTACTAGAGATATTGATGGCTGCATGCGTCGCCCTGTAGTCAGCTTTTTATATATTTTGAAGACCACGGCTACAGTTGATAGTTGTTTAGTTCAGAAATATGTACATATGTGTGCATATATTGCCACTTTAAAATGGTTTAGTTTTATAAAATTACTCAATCAAAATATATTTATATCACTTAAAAATAAAATGAAATCAATTAATTTCTTTAAAATTTGTGATTTCAAATTTATTTACAATGTCTGGCGTTTTTCGCGTGATATTCTTTTCAATAAAATAAAATATTTTTAAGCTCGGATCTATTTCTCAGTTCTTAGTATATCGGCAACACGAAATCAATTTATGTCGCTCTAAATAAAAATTGGGCGACAGCTACAACGGTGGTCGTGTAGCGAGTCATGTATCAAACACTAGCAGCGTCAAACACTGTGTTGTCGTCAAAATAATAATTTTCAAATAAGACTATATATTATAATTTTGACAGATTGCAGTCGGTTGTCTGATGTGGTCTACGTGTTTAGTGTTTTATTATGCATAATTGGCTCAAAATCACATTTTTAAGTTATAACGTTGTTTGAATAAATGAGCTGTAATGACGCTTATTTCTTTTTAATTATGGGACCACTAAAGTGTTGTCGTTTTATAAAAAGAAATATTAAGATGTTTTCAACTTCAGAATATTTATGAAAAAACCATACCCCTCTGTGACATATTTTTTTCTCATATCGGAAATAGGACAACTACTCATAGAAAAAAGAAATTAATAAAGAAAACTTCAACTCAATATAATACAATACGTTGCTAGGAAAAGTAAGCCATCATCACTCAAACATTTCTTAAAAAAATATTTCAAGATAAAAATCATTCTCATCTCATGGTCTTTATAAAATTGCGTTGTCTAGCAAAACAATAGAATAAAATCACGCTTAAAGCTCTAATCACATACTCTTCAGGCTCTTAATTTTTTTCCTACTTCTGAATAGTGTTTACAATGTTCCAAATGACAACAACTACAACAAACGCAACAATTTTACAAATAACAAAGAGCACAATCTGAAGCTAAAGGAAATCAAATATAAAGAATATTCCTTCTTTCTTGCAACATCATCATCGTCGTTGTTGTTGTCCTTATTGTAAGAAAACCTGCTAAATCCGAAAAAGAAAAAATCATAAAGAAAAGAACAGTCTTCAAATGCGCCATTATTACACACACGTACACATTAGGGTTTTCGTGATTAATCGAAAAATTTAAATTAAGGGAAGACTTTGCAGAATATACACGATGAAATAAAGTGATGTATTGAAATATTGAAGAATTATACATCGATTTCTTATTTTTTTCGTCAAAATAATTGCTTGCAAAATTGCTTAATTTTTTTCATTTGCAATTTGAAATATCTTTTAAAATTAACTAGAAAAATCACTAGAATATTTGCAACGAAATAAAATCTCGATTGTCCGAATAATTTAAAATCTGAAATTTTTCTTATATGATTAGTCGAACAATATCTAAAAAAATAGATTAAAATGAATACCCTAGTACACAAACTATGTTAACTAAAGCGTTAAAGGAATGCCTTCTATTATGGATTTTCCCTGCCAATATTTTTTGAATAGTCTAGGAAATGTAACATTTAATCCCATACAAAATACATTCGAATACTAAATGTGACAAATTTACTTTAATTGGAATCTTTGGAAAGTGTGGACGCAAGGCAAACTGCCCGCCCCAAAAATTTATTATCAAGTAACTTTGACATTTGTGGAGCAATTTTTAAAATTAATTTTGAATATGGAAAAGCTCCATTATTGTCGAAATTTGTAAAAATTTATTATCAAATAACTTCGTCGTTTGTGAACCAATTTCCAAAATTTTTTTTCCTAAGGAAAAAATCGACAAAAAATTTTTTCAATTTGGTGGAAAGGCAAAATGAAACCCCTCCCCACACCATCATCGATAGAAATTCGGTATGTTTAGATTCACTAAGAAAGTAGTAAAAAAAGGTAAAACCGGAGAAAATCGATAACCTAATATCTCCGAAATTAAGACAGATAAAATAACAATTACAAAAGAATATAATTGCTGCTGAAAAGTAAGCGAACATGTGTTTCGTACTTCATATATGTACTTTTAGTGGGTAAAACTAAAAAAAATCGCGACTGTGTGATCTTACTTTTTGTACCTTTGTACTTTGGACACCGCCATGACATGGATAGCAAATTAAAGGGATTTTTGAAGGGAGCATAAAATATAATGATATCTCGGCAAACACAGTATGGCGGACGAAAACCTAAAATAAAGTGAAATAGGTACTTTTCAGCAAAACTGCGTTTTAAAAAGAGTACAGTTTTAATTTATACTGTCGATATAACAATAAAAGTATCCAAATTTGGTGCAGAAGGCTTACCGTAACAATATCTATACAAAAGTGGGCGAGATTGGTGAGGTGTAGCTACTTTGATACAAAGCAACCCATTTAGTCGTGGATTGAAGGTATTCATGGCTTTACCGATGTTAATCAATAGACAACTATTGTAGTTATTTTTAGGTAAGAAAAAGGCTAAAAACTTTGTGTAATGAAATCATATTTGGATCAAGTAATTTTGAAAAAGTAATAAATCTAACAATCGAACCATCAAGTTTAGGTATTTATTGAAATGTTTTGCATTAATTCGTAATAAAAATTATTTGTGGAATGCTTTTGTTTTTAATGTTGATGTTGGAAATGGAACAAAAAAGAATTTTCTTAGTTTAAGTGGACATAAAGTTATTAATTAGGCTCAATTAAGCAGAGATTTTGATATTATTTTAAAGGTTGAACAAATGAGCGTTTTCTTTAGAAAAATTTATGCTGCGCATCGTTGCGCGTCAAAACTATTGTACGAATTAGTAATAGACTCACGTGCTGAGTTTACCAATAAAGAGGTAATTTTTTAATAAAACTACATCTATTTGATTAATTATAAAGGTATTAAAAAGAACTGATGCAAAATCCATATTTACATAATCCGTACCAAAAGTCATTCAGCAGGAAGGTATGTGCTTATTAATTAACGTCTCCAATTAACCTCCAACATCCCCGAGATTTTGTTGGAACATGCAATTTATTCTAAGAGTTACCCACATTAAATTTAGTGTGCCTCACTATTTTAGTTCTCTTTATATAAGAAATATAAATACAAATTGTATAAAAATTATAATTATAAAAATAATAGTTACTTTGTACCTGTACCCCTCCTCCTATACTTCCAAGATTTCATTGGAACTTTCAATTAAAATTTACTGAGGGTCAATATTCCAGTTGTGGAGATATGAATTAATCCGCTAAAAAAGTGGTTTTTGACCCACTGTGCGACGATTGTCATCACTGCATGTCCAATGGAGCGGAAATTTTGGCGCATAAATGTACTGGATGAGGTTTTTATTTTTATCAGTGCAATTTATTGATAGAATTCTGCTTAACATAGGTATGTCTTGATGGTTAAGCCTGGTACCACGGGCGTCGGTTCCTGCTTGACGATGGTACTCCACTGTGGGAGCAACGTGGTGGCTGTGGTTTAAACCCAAATGGCGGGGAGAGCAATTTCGCTCGGTGTGGAGTTGCATTGCTACCGGGTGCCTGACCCATAGAAAGACACGAGTTTTTAGACAGGCTCGACTCTTCACCAAAGGGGAGACCCACGTCCAAATGCATGGTTTTCGAATTGGTACACATGTATATGCATGTTCCCATGCATTTGCATGGGGCCGTTATTGGGCGCACTATCTTCACTCGGTGTTAAGAACACCGTGGAATTAGACGCTATGCGTAGGTTACCACGTAAATCTTGAACACATCTGTGCGACGATAGTAAAATAATAGAAAACGTTGCGTGTGTATGAAAAAAATCGCAAATGAAGTTAACTTTAACAACATAAATTTTCAAAAAGACGGAATTCTTTTAAATGTCTGCTTTCTGTCGTTATTATCATTATAATTTTTTTCTTATTGTTTATTATTACATTTTTAAGCGTAACTTTACAATCTAAGATGCGACAAATACCTTAAACAGCAATGACAACAGGAACAGCAGCAACTTGTTACAAACCGCAATATATGGACTCAACACATGAATGTAACTGATAAATAAAGATTGACAGTTAAGGAGTTTATTCAACGAGCACTACAGACAGGCACACAAAGAGACAAGCAGAGACAAGAAAGACAATATACTGCTTAAAACCATGCAACTGAAGCATGGGACAGTAATCCTTCCCAAACACAGCAGCAGTAACAAAAACAAAAATAAAGAGCACCAGCAACAATCATAAGCAAGTTTTAGCATTATGATGTTAAAAAGAAAAAAGCACAAGAAATGTAAAATAAAATAAATAAAATTAAGAATTTAAAATGCAACTTCTGAGAATAAATCAGCGCATAATTTATGCATTTAAAGTCAAACACCCAATGAATGTTAAATACTCAACAATTGTTATGAACTGAAGCGAAAAGAAGAAAAAGAAAACTGGAAACAGTGTAAATTCTTGTAAAATTTTAATAATTAAAAAAAGCTGCCTTAACAAAATAATTTGTCTGCAAGTAAAGATTAACCAAACTTGGACCCATTTTCGTAGTTGTTGTATAGACATACCCAGTGGGGCGAATTCAGTTTTAAATAACTTTTATATGGACTCTACTGTTGGTGGGTTTATTGCGTATTTTTTTTTTTTTTTGGAAATAACTTTCCCGTTTCAATTATAGTTTGAAATAAATAAAATCTCATTTAACAGAGTTTCAATGTAATATTTCACTTAGCTGTGTGCCAAAAAAATTAAACCAAACCTACATACTATCAGTTTTGTGTTCTAAAAATCAAAATTTTTGCCTTTAATAAACGAAATAAAAATGAACATAAATATAAAAAACAAACTAACTTGAAAAATGTCAACAGTAGGAGTTGAAAAAAATTCTTAGTTCTGTCAAGCATAATTATGTTAATGTTAAAATTCACAGCCAAAGAATTGCAGTTCGTAAAAATAGTTCAGATTCCTAAGTGCTGAAATTAAAATTAAATTAAAAGTATCTTTTTATCCAAACTACATACATACGTATTACTCATTCTTTAACCGAACAGTTCGTATATGAAATAAACATCTTGTAGTGTGTATAATTTGAATGCGTACGGTTAAGTCTGCAAACAGAGTAGAAGTTCGATTGCTTTTAAGGGCAACGAAAGACAAGAACATTTTTAGTAGTGGCTTGAATGGGGAATTGAAACCAACAATTTTTGCATCCAGGCCGAAGGACTTAAATGACGCTGTAAATTTGGCACTGGAGTTGGGAAGGGACTTTTCGAGGAACGGTGACCAAATTTTATATTTCTCGAGTAGGAAAAATGTACATTAACAAGCCGACCAGAATTTTGGTAACAACACGTGGAATGAAGGGAAGATTTCTGGAAATGTACACGCAGGAAAGATTTCAGGAAGATATGCAATCAAATAGTGCCAATGGGAAGTTTTTGTTATTGTATAAATATTTCAATGTCAATGTTTTCTGCAACTGAAGTGTTTTTTGAACACTCAGCTAAATTTCAGTGGGAAAATGAATTATGAATTGATTTTATTCGTTTTTAAATTATTGCTGACCAATAGAATAAATTCAAACAAATAAAGTTCTTAAATTACTACAGTGGTTGGCATGAGTATAGGTACACTACAATCTACTATAAGTCTTCGCAATAAATTTTTATGTTCCTAAAATTTAATCGATAGAACACATTGTTTCCTCTTTTACATAAAATCGAAAAGTGTAATGAATAAAAACACTAAAATTAAATCGTGAACAGTATAAAGTTTGCGGTTCGACTCTCCCGAAAATGTTTAAGTTGGCCTCTTTGATAGAGTTTTAGCTTCCCTTAGTATCGTGCCGCTTTTCCACACTAGCCTCCATCCAGTAACGTTCTTAACAAGTTGTCTGAATGGATTTGTTATCAAACGCAAACTAAAAATTTTATTTATATTGGGAACACACTTTTTGTTGCCCAGACCTTGAAGTTTCTTGGACTCCGTTTGTTCTAATCAGCTCTTGTTTTCAAGATATACAATTTTCTGGAAAATGAAGACACTTGCATGACACATGTTGGCATAACTTGAGAGCGATTTGTCATTTTCATTAAAAATGACAATCTGAAATTCCTCAATCAAATTATCTTTCATCTGTCTTTATATTGTTTTTAAATCTTCACAGTAGTTTTAGAGAGTTTTGAAAAGAAAAAAAAACAATTTTATAAAGAAATTAAAAATCCGTACAAAATAAAAAGGGCTGAAGTAGTCTAAATATTGACTACAAAACCAAAAAAAAATTTTCCTGGATTCTCAACCCCAGTTTCAGTCGAAATCATAAAAACATGTCCCATTTTTTTTATATGCGTTAGTGTGCCTTTGTGTCAATTTTTGTCGGAAGGCGAAGGTATAGCCACTGCTCACTGAACAGTACCGACTTCAGCTGTAACCAATCCACAGGCACATCAGAGCGCCATCCTTCGTCAGTATTGTGTAGCACTGGCGAAGTAAAATAATTACAACAAAACGGTTACTAAAAACGAAGCTTCAAAAATTAATACGTCTCCTTGACATTAGAGGCTATACAAAAACAAAGAACGTGCCAAAGGCGGAGTTGTAAGGTAGTGAAGATTCACCTCCTGTCATTTCTCTAATTAGCCCCTTCCTCTAGTTCCAGCACAATGCATCGCATGTGTAGGGGTCATCTCCTGAGTGATGGTCGAAGAAATAAAAACGAACACAAACCATATCACTTGTAATTTATAAAATTTTACTGGTGTATGGAAATATCGATTTTTCTCTAAATTGCAAATCAAATCAAACGAGGATTTCTGATTGACCTAGTAAAAGAAAAAAATCTGTAGAAGATACAGACACCTTTGATATTTAATAATATTATAAAGGTAAATGGACCAGCGAAATTTACAAATTTAAGGTTCAAAAAATCCTTAAAGCGATTGGAAATATGTGGCCTTAGCACAATCCATAAACGCGTCTCACTATTTTATTAATAACAGATTAAATTTTTTCCTGTTACCGCCATTACAACCTCAATACAATAATTTACCTGTGCCATGAGCAACGCATAAAACGTGCAAAGGCAGAAATAAATTTATCGAAATTTGTCGTCAATAATCATACCAAGACATCGTAATAATTCCAATTTTCTGGTCAACTAATCTCAATTCCTCAGTCTTGTCCGGATTTATTCATAATTTATTGAAATGCAGCCAATAACTGAAATTAGATAGGTCATGATTTATAGTGGCTTGCAATGCATCGTTTTATTCATAAAAATGTTTTTGAAAAATATTTTAATTTGCTTGATCTTGCATTTATACTGCACTGATAACGTCTACAGTGGCATAGTAAATACGTATATCCTATGTACGAGTACATACGATATGTATGTGTTCTACTCAACTGGTGTTGTAGATTAATTGTTCTTTTTTTTTCTTAATTTGAAAATAGTTATTCTCACATTATAGTGATGAATTAACTATGAACTTAAACACGACTAAATATTCATTCATTCATTTGCAATAAATGAAATTTAAATAAAAAAGTCACTAATTCTAAAGAAGTAGTAACGTTCAACATGGAAACCTGCGTACATTAACAATAAATCTATTACTATTGAAATATTTATTTATTCAACTAAAATTTAAGTTCACATTTAAACTTTTCTATTTGCAACATATTTTTTTTTAATATAAATAACAATATCGAAAGTTTTCATACTGTACTAATATTTTTCTATGTTACTAAATAAAGCGGCGTTAAATAAATTTAAAAAAAGGAAAAAAAAAATAATTAACCAATAAAATAAATAAATATAAAATTTATAAGAAACATTTGTATTCTACATAAAAATACGAGTACTGAAAGTCCATACCAATTTTTTTTCTTATTTAAGTTTGACCAATTTATATGAATTTTTAACAGTGGGCTGAGATTCATGTGACAACTTTTCAATTTAATTATTATTTCACAGGTTTCCAAATGGATTATCTCTTTTGTGAATAAACTGTGAAATTAAATGAAAAATATATGAAAGCGAAATAGCAGGTCACAATACGAGTCAATGTGAATGGTACTCGTAAATACGTCTACAGATTAAGTCAGCCGGACAATAAACAAATAAAATAGTCATAAATGCAGAAAACATGTATTCAGCTCACACTAAATAAAAATGTTTTAATATGATCAAGCAAGTTGTTAAGAATTTAACAAATAATTTAGAAAAGAACATTTATAGAAACTAAATTTGTTAGACGCAGTGTAAAACCTGTTTATGGAAAAATAGTAAACAAGCAATAAAAACAATTAACAAAAATTACTTCAAAATACTGAAAATTATGAAAAAAGAAATTTTTTCTCCTGTCAAATGTCCATAAACACTACTCCAATTTCCTAGTCCAGCACAATATAAAATAAAAAGTTTCAATTCAAATACCGTAACCTTTCAGTTCAGTGCCTTAATTGTCAAAAAAGCCGTAATCGCCATGATTATCCACTTTCTTTTTAGATCAAAATCGATAGATCTCTTTGGTGGGTATTACTCGATATAGAAGATACTTTTCAATAAATTTTATATACAAATTGTGAAAAAGATTTCGCATTTGTCGCTTTAAAACACTAAAAAATTAAGTACAAACTTTCTACGATCAATTACGAACTACGTTAAGAATCGTCAATAGTGCATATTAGAAATATTTTTGATGACTGCAGTAGGCTATAGAATCAACGTCTAACACAATTTAAAAAAATATAAAAAAAAATGTATTTTAAATTTATTTATTTAAGTTGAAAATAATAGAAAAATTTGTTGCAAGTTTTCTTTAGAAAATTGTGATGCTGACATTGTCTTTAAAAAATGCTGTTGCCATTTTTAGTTCTATGTTCGCTGAACATTTTCAGTCTCTGCATACTTTCGACATTTAAAACTAAAGTAACCATATGATTTGTTTTTTAAATATATATTGAATGGCATGAAAAACCAAAAAATTTAATGATATAAATAAAATTTGTTTTATGTTATTTTTTTACATTAATGTTGAAAAATAATTAATAATAAAAAAAACATCAATATTTTCGGCCGATCTGCCAGTTGGAAGTCTGCCAGTACGTCTTGAATCTCCGGGAGTCGCAAATTCAGCAAATTTATTCACCAATGAACGAATTGTTGGAGCCGTTCTAAAGCTATGTTCACACGATTGTCAAATTGTACAATATTGTAAGATACGGCAATATGCTGGAAATGCACTCACAAGGAAAAATTGTTACCATCTGGTAATTTGTCTGTTCACACTATTGACAGAAATCCAAACAATTTCATTGGCTTACAGTTCTGCGACAATAAATTTTGCTGCCAATAATAATTGTCTGTTCACACGGTTGTCAGATTATTGTATCGCAAACGTTGCCAGGTCCGACTTTTAACATTGTATCTAAATATTTATGGGCAGTATTGCCAAAAGAATTATTTATCTACCGATGGTGTTATTGTACGGTGGACTAAATGAAGCACATGCGACAATAACAAATGATTGTAAATTGTGTGTCAATTGAAATGAAGGGTGTTTTCACGATTGTCAGAATTGTGACAATATTATTGGCATACAATGCACCGACAATACATTTTGTGACAATTTTGCCACACAAAAATTGTGTGTTCACACGGTTGTTGCACATTTTGTAACAATTTTTCTGTCAATATTGTAGTAAATGACAGTCTTATGTACTACATACCTTAACACTATAAAATATTCTGTATGCACGTTGAGTATATTAAAGTATCGAACGAAAAACGAAGTAGAAAAACAATCTTAGTTCTTTGCGCAATTGTATAGCATTCTATTTTTATATATTCTCAAAAGTTGAATCCTGAAATAGAAAAAAAATATTAAATATTCAAAAGCAAAAAAGTTATATTTTTTTTATATCAAATAGTTACTTTAGCCGCACCCTGTGATAGTGATTGAATTGTGTGGCAAAAAACAAAAATTCCTGGTATGTGGTAGTATTTTTCTGGTAGGTAGGTAGGGTTTTAATATTCCCAACACCTTCAACACCGTATTAAAAACCGGTTATTCGTACCTCTGTACACTTGTCAGGATGTAACTTATTGTGTTTTCTTTTCAACTGAAAGTGCGTCGCAATTCTCGCCCATTTATTCTCTATTCATTTAAAACATTTGCACTTTATTGTTCCTTTATAACCCCATTTAGAGCACTTTAAAATAGAACAATAAAGTGCAAATATTTCTAATAAAAAAAGTGGAAAGTGCAACCCACTTTTTCAGAATCGAAATTGTTGTTAGTCTACATTTTCGCACTTTCCGCCGTTTTTAATACTTTTCAAATGCCCCTAATATTTTTTTATGTTTCCGAACAAATATTATTATTTAAAAAATTTTATATTAATAAAGTTAAGATTTCAAGCCTTTTAAAGCAAATTTAATTGAAGTGCATGGTCTTCGGCGATTTTATTGCATCATCAAGAGAACTTTACCGTATGTTGGCTTTAAAGTTTGTGGTTTGTCGTTTGGAGTCATAGATGGATAAATGGCTGTTGATTGGTCTGTTGCTTTGGTTAGCTGGTTGCTACTTATGCTTTTAATAATGAACTATTATAATACTTCAATAAAAGCGAAAAATAAATAAAAAAAAAGGAAATTGTGTATCTTGATATTAACAACACACACGCACACACAAACAGCAACACAAACAGCAACACAAACAAAGACATCAGTATGGCGTCATAGCCATGGTACATGCAACATGGCTTTTATTGGCATACAGTAGTCAAAAGGAATAAACATAATGCAATTATTATGTTGTTGGTACAGCAACGACAGTTAACGTCGTCGCCACCGCTTTTGTAGTATTTGGTGGCAGTACTCGTATAAGCAGCAACACATCTGATCCAACTTGGCTGTTTGTTGTTGGAAACTACTGATACTGGATCTGATCGAATTGATGATATTATTTGCTGTGGGTCGTTTTGTTGTTCGATAATGTTGAGCTGTTCCTTCTTATTTTTTTTATATATTTTTTCAATTTGATAGTTAGTTTTACGAATAAAGTTTTATTGTTTTTCGTTGTTTAACATCAACTTAATCTTTTCCAAGGGAATTTCTCTTGTTCGTTAAATTATTTCTTGTTTTGAGTCATTGTGTCAAAAAAAAAGGAAAAAATCAGGTTCAGTGACACTTTTGTTTTAGGGAATCTGCAATATTAACGAGCATGATGTGGAATTTCTCTTGGAATTAAAAAAGAAATGTTTATGATATTTTCCTTTAACAAAATTCTGCTTGTCCATTCAATGTTTCTGTCATTTTGTTTATGGTCATTTGCATTTCCACTTGAAGAATTTATGGCTGAAGTCATTAAAAATAAGAAAACTTTTAGTTTCATTTTATTTCTTTATTACTTTTTTCCAACTCAAAATTTACAACGTGTGAAAATAAAAAGGAAATATTGTAATAATTTATTGTTTGAAAATTGTCCTGTGCTCAATGTCATTTAATTAATTATTATGCATATTTTAAGTAGCTTCAATTAAAAAGTTGTTGGACTTTCATTTGATAATAAAAAACATTAATAGATAACCTTATTGTAGATAATACATGTACAATTTGTCAAATGATATGTTTTGTCATAAACCAACATTGTAAGCAATACCTATATCTACGAAACGGACAACATGTGATAGATTTCGAATGTAAACTAGAGCTATTTTTAAGTATTAAGTGCTCGAATAGATAATAATAGATAAAGTTGCAGTAAATTTTACTGGGATGACAGAACTATTTTATATAATAGATTCTGTCTTATCCAAATTATGTTCACAATGAATTTAAATGAAAAATATTTATTTTATTTTCTAAACCTACATATGTTAAACAGCGATACTCTGCTATCAAAATTCATGGAACAAAAGTTCACATGAATGGTTCATAAAAAATGTTGCTGTTGATTTTGTATAAAATAAATGATAAGTATCTGGCAACATGTGAGCAACAGTTCTCCATGCTATGAAATAATAGGTGTATTCCGCTACTAAAAATTATGCGAAGGCGGGAATATTATCAACAAAACGTTCTTTTACTCGATAATGATAATAAGCGAGCTTTTGAGATAGTAATGTTCTTCTGTTGGAAGGTTGAATAGAATTAAGTATATACCCGTGCATACTTGATTCTTTATTTACTTTAATAATATTAGTTTGCACCAATTTTGTAAATGAAGCTGCCAAAACATTTCTCTGCTAAAGTATATGCTTTTTCGTGTTCCTGTTCTTTTGTCCACATTTCTCTCTTATTTAGAAAAATTATAGCTTCCCAAACAAGCCTAATATTAAAGGCATGTGGAATATTAAAAACTACTGTTTTATTATATGAATTTATTGACACAAAGTAGGAATAAAATTTTAACAAATTGGTACAGAGCATTTTTTGTTCTTAAAAGCATTAAACTTTTCAAAACTATGGGAAATCGTAGGAAGTCGTTTACTCTGCAACGAGAAGAACGGTAGTTGATCAATAAAATGTCGTCAAAATGAAATAGTACATGAAATGAATCTTCTTTAGCTTTAAAATTAATGCGTCATCATAATATCGGAGAAGTAGCAACTCCTCTTTGTGAATTCTCAAAGAAGTTGCGGTGCAAGGCATTGCTTAAGAGGACGGCATCCCTTGATCACTGGAAAGTCAAAAAATTATTTATTATTTGTTTAATGGTAAATTTTAAGCAGATCAATAAATGTTGCTGTACCTTATTCACAGTTTAGAACATTTCCCAGCTTTATATTTTAAAATAAATTGTTGAGTTGCACGTTGCATAAATTGTCAACATTTCGCAAAGCACTTTAAACGATTTATTCATGAAATATTAAAAATGTATTGCCGTAAAACATTAAAAATTTCAATTTGAGATTGCTTGTAATTCTTCAACTGCTTGGTCGCAATATTTTGAGCAGTTGTGGGAACATTTATATAAAAATGACACACTGCCGCCTTAATGCACCAACCATGATACACATATACTTATTGCGGTTCCAAAAATATTCCAAAAAAGGATATGGTAATCGGATGAAGTTTGCGCAATTATTGTCAGTTCTATTTAAGTGCAAATATAAATAATTTAAAAGGAATTTTTATTAATGAACTGCTCTTAACATTCGTTGTGGATGTAATATTTTATAAAATTTTCTCTTATTTCTTATTAACACATATTTTTATTATTAAAAAAAAATTGTTGAATTCGCGAACATGTTGTTAATTTCGTTGGTTGATTTCTTGGCATGACCATAATGGAAGTTGTCATGTTGTTGACCATGTCAGCCACGACAATGTTTTGTTTTTTCTTAATTAACTAAAGAAACACAATTTTATAGCTTTGAAAAATTCACAAGAACAACTTTATTTGGTAGTTAGTTAAAATTTATTAAAAATTAATAAGTTAATTTTGTTTTTGTTTGAATTGTTTAAATAAACCAAAAAAAGAAAAAGCACCAAAACTTAACATCTCATGGAAAAGTATGGAAACGAAAAAAAAGTTTTTAATAACAAAATTATTTTATGAAATTTAGAAGTTTACACACGTGAGCTATAGGTGTTATTTTAACTTCATGAAAACTATCGATATCGATAACTATGTTTGGACAGCTGAGAATGTAAAACTGTATTGACATTTTTGTCAATCGTTTAACGCCAGAACAACGCTCCCAAATTGTTGAAATTTACTTTGAAAAAAAAAAAAAAATTATTCATGTGTGCGTGAAGTTCATAGAGTATTTCGTCTATTTTACGTTCATCACTTATTGTATTAGAACTAATGTTACTCTTATCGATTCAAAAATATTCAACAATGCAAAGAATTGTTCGTACAGAAGAGAAGCGCAAAGAAATGTCGACTCGTCGTCCTACTTAACCTTTCCTTTTCTCCCCCTTTTTTCCAAAAAAAAAATAAACAGCTAAACATCAACGACATTTCGTTCCAATAAGATGACGCAACTTGGGATACAACGCACTTAACACTGGATTTATTGCAAATCAATTTGGTAGCAACTTTATTTCCTGAAGTGGCCCTGTTCACAGGATCCCTCCTTCGTGCGATTTAACGACTTGGATTACTTTTTATGGGGTTATGTTAAGACATTGGATTATGCCGACAAACCAACATCGGTTCGAAAATTGGAAGCCAACAGTCAAGACACCATTGACGCCATACGGCCATATTTATTGGAAAATATATTGAAAAATTAGAGCAATCGAAAGGACCATGTAACTCGTAGCCGCGGCGGACATACGCCAGAAATCATATTTAAAAAATAAATGCCATGAGATTATCTACCGTTATAATAAAATTTCATTCCAACAATATTTCTGGCTTGTACAGTGGAGTTCCGTTAAAACAAACTCCGCGGACCGGCCAATTTTGTACATTATAGGCAAAGTTTTTTATAACCGGAATAAATGTTTTTTTTTTATTGGTAGTCTTCATAATATCTTCAATATTTTCTTTAATATTTCCTTTAATATTTTCTTTATTTTTTTAGATTGTTTAAAATGTAGACTTTGGAAATTTATATATTTCACTTCTTTTTCTTAAATTTTTGTTGCTGTGAGTTTAAATTTATTATTTATTTTTCAATAACGGAACAACTGATACCAAATTGTAATAATTAATTTAAAGTTTCAAAATTCGCCAGACAAAAATTTGCGATTTTTTTGTTGCTTATAACTGTATACATTTCAATGCATATTGAACTTAAGAACTAGTCCGTTATAAACTTAAATTCACTACAGCCGAAGTTCCCTATAACCGTACTCCACTGTACGTTAAGTTCTCATGCACCCCATTTATATATAAATACATACCGGCTTGGTATTAAAAATAAAAAAATTTTTACCATTTATATTTCGATGTGCTTCAAGCTTTTTCATATCTTTAGGCCTTTGTGAGAGTTTAAGTTTTTACAGTTATCTTCTATGTATCTATCTATCTAACAACGTCTGATGTTTGATGTATTTGTTTGTAGTTTTTATAAATTAAAAAAATCATGGGGTTGTGCTTCGAACTCGTACAGCTTAAATTGCGGTGTGAATTTAAGGACATTGGGTGTCTGGTGGCAGATTTATATTTTCAAACTTAAATAAAACACGTAATAATTGACACAAAGTTTATTTAGGCATTGAACGATAGAATGTAAATGCGGATGTCATCCAGATCCTTCAGATTCTTTATTAAAATTTCGCACTTGGAAGTCCAAGTGAGGCTGCTCTTTTCCGTATTGAAAGTCGCGGATTTTCACGTAAACTGCTATCAACCAGTTCAATGTTTTCGGGAGTCCTTGAAGATCGACTGGGACCTGGCCGTGGAGCATTCATAGCCGAATCAGTTGTGCGGAATCTCTGCATCCACGAACGAATTAAATTTACACTCGGTCCATCACTTATTCGCCGAATACCGAACTTTGAACAAAATTGTCGACGAGCAATTACGTAAGAATCATTACTCTTAAAAAATGTCTCCACAGCGAACGCGCGATGCTCACTCGACCACTCGATGTCGCCATCGTAACTGAGAAATCCGCACAATCGGTTATTCCAACTGCGCCACCCTCCCTCCGTATTTGAATATATAAATTTGCCACCAACTTTGTAAAAATTAAAAAATGCAGCTGCAGTTGGGGCTTTCAACCGATTTTTTCAGTTCTATGGTTGTCGGTTTTTTTAATGTTAATTTCTCGAATGTGCGGTTTTTTCTCAAATAAATATTTTCCGATTTATTTATCTTGACCAAAAAAAAGCTTCGTTTTTAGTAGCCATTTTTTATAATTATTTTACTTCGCCGATGCTACACAATACCGACGAAGGAGGACGTTCTGATGTGTTGTGGATTAAATACAGCTGAAGCCGTTACTGTTCAGTGACCACTGACTATGCCTTCGCCACTGAAACCTTGCGACAACAACTGACACAAAGTCACACACAAATGCACATCAGAAAAAATGCGAGATGTTTTCATGAGTCTGAAACTGGGGTTTAACCCAGGAACATTTTTCGTTTTGTAGTCAATGTGCGGACTACTTCGACCATCCCGAGTATGTAGATTCATATGTATAAACATTATAAAATTTTATTGTATCTCAAATATAAAAATTTTTATTTTATTTTTATTACAATATTTTTATTATTATTATAATATTTGTATTATGAAGACTATTCATTAATAAAATTAATTAAATAGAGGATTATACGTATAAAACGGGATTCCTAAAAATGTCGAATTATTGATCAGCCTAGTAGTTGTATAACTAGTTTAAAATAATGCATTCGGTATGTAGTAAATCTAGCGAGGACAGATGGTCATTCACTAAAATCTGGCTACTGGGTTAAAAAAGCGAGCAATAGAAAATGTACTTCTACAGAAAAGAATTTTTAAGAAGTGTTTTTTTTTTAAACCAAGCAAATAGAGTTTAATGTTGGATGTTATATATTCAAATTGAACAGGGAAATAAGGTCCTTAATTATCCATAATAACTGTTCGGTTAAAAAAGGAAATTCTGCTGTAACGTGCAATGTAATTTACTTGAAAATCTCTGAACGATATTATTTTTTCACTGCAGATATTATTTAAAAAACTGAAAAATCGCCCTCTAAAAGTTCTTCATTAAAATATAATCTCTTCGTCATTATACTATAATTTATTGTTTATATATTCATTGAAATCCCAACAAAATAAAAGCTAAAACAGCCTCATATTTTTATGCCGAAAGCGTGAAATCTTTAAGTTTTTAACGTTATGATTTCACACAATATACTACAATGGAAATGAAAAACTTTAAATTGAATTTTATATGAGTGACTGCTATAACACCAATGAACCTGTGAGTTAAATATAGCATCGCAAGAGAAAAGCGTTTTCACAAATCATTAAAAAATTTTGACTAGAAAAAAAAAATACGTTTAACTAGAAATTTTCCAGCCGAGTTGTAAATCTTCAAAAGAAATTGTAAGCTAACAAAAAACATATAAAGTAAAATAAAACTTAAACAACAACAAGAGCAAAAATCGATGAAAACATGACAGCAGAAATTTAGTTTTCAAATTTAATCCATGAAAGCCAATAGATGGGAGAAGAAAAGTGACTGAAGAATATTTTGATTTTAAATATGTGAGATATTCAGTTGCAGATAAATACTCTGTGTGGATGAACTAAATTCTTTTATTTTTTTAATCTTCAAGTCAAGTCATTCAAAAATAAATAATACATATTTTTAAAGGGTCTTGTTATTTATTTTCTCATCGTAAGAAAGGGATCCAGTGAGCCTCACCGGTTCTAATATCGCGGACAATAAGAGAAAACATGTTCCTCTTATGTTCAGACATTCTGGGCACACATCATCATTGTCGCGACCAACCTGAAAAGATATGTTCTGAAGCATCTGTGTCCGCTTACCAACTGGGTTAGGTAGAAGTTCACCTGTCCCTGTTTCTTATCTGTCCAGTCCGCTAATCTCAGTATGAGTCTGTGGGTCCATGTTCCCTTTGTGGAAGTGGCCCAGTCAAGCTGCCATCTTTTCATAGCGTTGGCATGCAATTGGCTGGGTTGGGCTAGCGCCGTTCCCCTCACAACATGTGTCTTTTTTTAGTATCTGCTACCAGCCGTCTTTCGCCATCATTCCCCCAATTAATTAACAACAAAACAAACAAAAAATGTGTTTCCTTAATTTTCGATAGCAATATCTTTCGAACAACTTTACATATTTTGGACAAATTTGCACCATCCGATAAATTTTTTAAGTATAAAAATCGGTGAATATTTAAACTCGATTTGACGAAAACTTTTGGAGTAATTAGAAAAAACCAATACTTCTCTTTCTTTCGTCAACGATATCTCTCGCATGAATTACCCGATTTTAGTCAAATTGGCAGCAATCGATATTTCTTCTTGAGTTTAAGAGCTGATTAGATTTTGAACTTGCTTGGCTTAGTAGTTTAAAATTTATTGAGAAAAAATTATTTTCGAAAATTTTATTTTCGCAATCTACGAAATCATTATCTCACGACATCTAAGTGACCTCAATCCGATTGCTACACATTTCGTTCCGATCCGTTGACGCGTTCTTAAGTTCACGTATACGCACCTGATGGGTTTCGGGTGTTTACGTATATAGTGCTATTTGGTAGTGGGAAGGTTAAACAGAAATTATCTTGCCTTTTTCTTATGGCGTGATTTTAAGTACTCAACGGCAACAGTTCATAAATTTCACCATCAAAAACATTTTAAAAAACTCCAGACGATTGCAGTTATTCCACTGATGGTGTGATCTGCAACAAAGTCTGAAAATATTTTAAAACTCGTTGAAATCTAATACAAAATTGTTTCTACAAGGTGGGCCAAAAGAAGTCATCCGATGTTGTTTGGCTCTCATTTTTTTTTAATGAAAAACTTCGATTCTGTTTTTTGATTGTGTTTATCTGAACCTTTAGAATTTTATTGGTCAAGTCGAGAAGATGATATCGGCCAAATGGGTGCCGTCACAATTGATTGCAATACGGGCTCGTTTTATGGCACTTTTCATCACTTCGGCGAGAACTTCGGGCGACAGAATATCGATTGTGGCTTTTCTTGAGAACAATTTTCTAACACCGACTCCACTTAAAATTTATATCACTGACAACTCAGCATTAACATTATAATATTTTCTTACCTTTATTCCATAAAAAATATGAAAAATTGTTTATAACTCAACTTTTTCACTCTACTTATGCTACGCAATTTTTTAAACTTTGTCTGGTAGAGCTATGAATGCACAAAACACACATTTTCTACGTGTCATTCTCTACACTCTAGATGTATATTGGGTATAAAGTGTATTTGTTTTCACCATTACTACGGTGATTTTGTTGTTTTTAAAAATATTTTTTGGTTGAAAAGAAAACATCATTACTGTCAGTTGTTGTCAGGAGGTTTCAGTGGTGAACGCAGAGTCACTGATCACTCAACAGTAGTGAATTCAGTTGAACGTAACATCAGAACGCACTCATTCTTCGGTATTGTGTAGCAGATCGGCGCAGTGAGATAATGAATAAAATATCGTAACGCGCAATAGCAGAGTTATTTATATTCTAATCAGTTTCAGCAACTGTCCTTTAATATGAAAATAACACATTTAAGTTACTTTCCATGTTATTGTATTATAAAATACACAAATACTATCAATTTCTCAATCCATATTCCGCCAAAGTGGAGGACCGTGGAATAACATAAAAATATTTATGTCGAATTTTTCTATTCTAAATATATTATGAAGTAACACTCTTTATAGGCAAAGAGGAGGAGTAGCTTTCTTTTTTTGCAAATTTTAACTCGCCCATCGTGTTCATCTCTCTACTTGTTTCTTAATGGGTTAATCATTTAAGCACATGTGTACAAATTTTCAGTTGGGTGCAAGACACAAACGTGTCTCTAATATTTTGTATCCGCTGAATAATTTTTTATATGATGGTGATAGATAGATCGTTACTGCAAGCAGTTTATAAAACCTGGTTGTTTGTCGGGGGAAAAAAATCTTGATTTAAAATGTATGAAATATAAAAACTTAATATAAATTGGCATGATTTTACAATTTTTCCAACTGATTATGGGTATCAAATTTGCTTCTTTGTCATCGCGTTGAGTTTCTTTTAATGTTCATCATCGTTGACATTCACAATTAATTTTCCAACAATATGTTGAGGTCAATGTTAATCATAATTTTTCCAACTAGTGAATAATATTTTTTCTCAACTGATCTTTATGGTATTGAAGTCGAATTTGAACATGTTTATGCAAATTTTGTAGACTTTTTCTTATCCCATTCATCTTTTCTTTTCAAACCAGCCAAATGGTTGCCTTAAAAAATACTTTTAGCTGGTTTTTTGTGTTTCTTTTTTCTTGATTTTTAACATGTTCATAAATTATTGTCAGTGTTGGTTTTTTGTTTTCCATGTCATTTCACAATGTTTTGAAAATAAATAAAAAAAGATCTCTCGATTTAAGTGAAAAAATAAGGTGCGAAATTCTTAAAAGTGGGAGGTATTTCATGTCAATATTGCAATGAAGCAGAAGTTTCGATTGATTTTATTTATTGCTTTACAAAATTAATTAATTGCTGCAAAGTTTTATTGTATTGAAGCGCAAAACTTGTGAGAAGGATTTGCTTAGTTTCGAGGAAATTTTCATTTGCTATTGAATTTACAAGAATTATAGAAAGAAATTTTTTCATTTTAAAATCATTTTAACTTTTCCGGTGTATTTGTGAAAGAAGATCTATATTCGTCATAGTGGATGCATAAGAAGTAAAGAAGTTGAAGATTATTTTCTGTGACCAGTGCCAGGAGGTAGCCTCCTCCGTAGGCAATATATGTATCAGAAATAGTTGAAAAGGGATAGTGTATACAAGACATAGGTGCTGAGGAGACAGAAGGATACACAGCTTAATTCTAGCACAACTCTGCAGAGGTGTGTTTTTTTTTAGGCTTTATAAAGCAGAGTTGCTGCGTCTTAGGTTTTATGTTGAAGCATTAGTTTTTAAGGTGAAGGAGAGAAATTTAATACATCACTTTATTACGCCGACGTTTTATTGCTGAAATACCAACGATGGAGAGCACTGTTAACGCAGGCATAATTGAAAAATTGTTGGTCTAATCAGCGATTAGGGTTTACAGGATTGCAGAGCCGACATATTAACTATTCACCCAACAGCACCAAATTTTAGATAAAAATTCTGTCTTCCGTCTCCTCGTTTCGAAGCCGTAACAGTGGTTTCTAAAAAATTTAATAACTGTACACAGTAAAATCGTAATTTTTGCCGCTCGGATAGTTTTTCCTGAACTGCGTCGTCCGACGTCATTGAAGTAACATATTTTCTGCATCACTATCTGTAGTACACTTTTAACATATTTTCAACAAATACGCAATACATGGTATAGTGAATCGCACATTATAAACCTTTTCAGTACCGCATGCTTTAATCCCTTTCACGCTTATTTACCCAGTGTTTTAAATATCCTTTTTTCGCCCATTTTTCCAACAAAAGTCGACGTTTAATTCCCATACGCTTCATTACTCACTTTTGGTAATTGCCTTAAAAATTAAATTCCTAAATTAAAATGTCCCTTAAATTGTATTCTTTTAATTATCGCATGACACTATATTTATTATTTAAAAGTATACACTAGTGGACGATTTGACCTTTTTGCATTTATCTTAATATGGTTGTACTATTTGCAGCTGATTGATGGCTTAAAGCCATGATGGCGCTACATTTTTTCTGCATTGTTCAAATTTTGTAGAAGAGCGTAAATATATTGTAATGGGAAAATTAATCACTAGTGTTATCGATAAAAATGTAAAAAGTTTCAACTTCAAATTGCGTTTCGAACTTAAAATCTTTTTCTTGTTGACAACTTAGCGATTTATGCACAAGTCTGCGATTTTTAGCTTCGTTTTTGACCATATATGTTTCTTTAGCTTTTTTTTTAATGAAAATAAGTAGGCAACACTTGAAAATGTAAATATTAAATTGTATTTGTTTCTTTCTGGCTTTGCTGTCCCTTTCTATCAATTTCATATTAATTAATGAAAAATAAATATAGTGTCATACGGGCTTTAGTACTATATTTGATAGCAACACTGCAAGAAATGCAACAAGTTTACATGTTAAGCGAATGCTACACGATCAATGTTCAGCTTCAATATTTGTCATTATGTGCGTTATTTTATAAAAAAAAAAAAATACTCACACATATACGTATTAGTGTGGCTATTTTTTATAAAATAAAGTTCTAATGAAATCAGGGAACTTGTTCCCGAAACCCATCATTAAGAGCGCATCCATTTGTGGTCGATTTGGCGGCGACTCGCACTACGCATTACAGAGAAAATTGATTCTTTGTAGAATGGACTACCTGCAGAGGTGTTTCCTGTCACTTTTAACGTGGGAAAATTTAAATCAAATGTCAATAAACACTACTGCCTCCATCCTCCTTCCCATAACCTAATTTCCTAGTTCCAGCACAATGCATCGCATGTGTAGGGGTCATCCACTGAGTGCCGGTCCAAAAAAAGAATATTGAAGCTAAACATTGATTGTGTAGCACTCGCTTTAATCATAGGTATGTATACGTTTGTATGATACGACGAGATACGATGCAGATAAAATCTAAGCGAACAAATATTATTGTTTTTTTGTTGATATCTGTTTTAGATTTAGCTGATGTACATATGTAGAAAATTCCTATTAATGCATGTACAGAGCTTAATTTACTCACTGAGTTATTTAAACGTATTCACGTTTGCTTAACTCGCATTAGCCAAAGATATTGTATTTTTTCCGAAGTAATTAAGCGTGGACAGCTACTCGTATTTTAAAACTTTTATTTACTTGTGCTGAAGCAAAATCTCTTTATATTAGATTAAATTATTTTATTAATTATTATTAAATGTTATTTTTCCAAACTTTAATTTATTTTTGCAAATTTAAAATATGTAAGTACTTCACAAAATTTCCACAAATCTTATCGCTAGTGATTCTGAACGTTAGAAAAAAAATCAATAACATTTCTTGTGTACAAGAACAACTGAGGTTGTTTTATACACCTTCGACAGTTTCACATAAATCTCGTCCACTCTCTCTACAACGCACAAAACAAAAACCATAAAAAATATGTTACAATTTCCGTTTCCTTCAGAAGAGGATTGAGTAAAAAAAAGGATAAAGTAGAAGAAACATTTTTTTTATGAAAACCAGACATTTTTGCACTTGAGAGTCTGCTTTTGCTCCACACAACTTCATTTCAGCCACATCATAAAGTATTTAATTTAGCTTGAGGTTGTGAAAATCATATCGAATAAAGAAAATCCATCGTTGCTTGACTTGCAATTTCATTTCTCTATTTTTGTCAGCCTTTAAAACATGACATCATCACATGTGGCTTTTAAGGGAAGTGAAGACAATTTTTCCACATTAAGTAAAAGAAATTAAATAGTTTTCATTTTCTCTTACTTTTTCCTTAATACATTTGCAGAAGTGTGATTTTTTCAAGCTGTCCTTTTAATTTATTGTTATTTCAACATTGAAAATTTGGCACAGCACAACAAGGCTGTTAAATTAAATGCAATTGTAAGTAAAATAAAATTAAATGTCTAGCAATTATTTTGTATCCTTCCTTATTAGAATTTCCTTTTCAGCATATTCAATAGTTAAAATTTATTTGTAACAGTGGGCTATATGAATTTATGAGGTAAGCTTGAATTGCAACTCTTTCCTTTCATGGCGTTGAGGCACTGGGCCTTTATATTGTTGAATAGAATATTTCTCAATACTATTTTGGGAACCAAAAGAAAAGATTTAAGTAAATTAAAGCTGCCGTATTAAAGGTAAATTATTAAAACTACACTGGTAGAATATTGGTAGAATAAAATGTCTTCTTCGTAAATGTCGAACAGTATATAATTTCAAGTAACATATATAATACTTCTAAACATACTGTTATCTCTAAGATTTTCCCAAGTCTTATTTACAATTATTGGGCAATTTCAATGATATTTAACTTCAATTACAATTACAAAAATTTTGTAATTGCATGTGTAATAAATTATAAAATGTAATCATTACTGCCCAAGTATGGTACATATCGCACTATAATCCTCTATATTCCATTCAGTCTACCCTCGTACAATTGTTGTAATATAATATAATCACAGTATGTATTGGATTTACTGAACAACCTTTTTTTGTTCAGCATGGGATTCTGTCTTATCGAGTATAAATAAAAAGGATATTTGGCCTTTACTGTCATTACGTCCTTTTGGTTCGTTTATTTTGCAATATTAGACAATATCGTTACTGTCATGACTTCATACAACATACACATGTCCCCATACTTTCTTAGGGTCTGTCCAGAGTGGCAGCTTGTTGCCGAGCCGAGCTGGTTGACGCTTATTGCGAGAATTGTTCATGCGAGAAACAAGTTTCAGTGTTCATAGTGGATGCGAGAATCAGCGCTGATATTTTATCTATTATTTGTGTTTTATGTACATATGTTTGTGTGCATTTGGGTTTGTTATTCATTGTTGTTTGTGAATTTGAAGTGAAAAGATATGAATTCGTCAGAAGATTTTATTTTTTAATTTTTATTTTCTTTTGAATTTTTATTACTTTTTCTTAAATTTTTGTTTTTAATTTTTTTTATGTTTTCCAAACAAGTTGAAATCATAACAACATAACATAAACAATGTTATCGGCGCTGAAATACGCTTTGAAACTGTTTTCTCGCATTCAATCAGCTTTGCGCTCTGACCAGCTCGGCGCCCACTATGACCGCTTCGCGCTTGTTTGTACTAATTTGTATAGAACCAGTTTTCTCGCATTGGTTCTCGCAATAAGCGTCAACCAGCTCGGCTCGGCAACAAGCTGCCACTCTGGACAGACCCTTACGTGAGCAATACTTTTCTTTAAAATCATTGCCATTATTTGGGCTTTTCCTAGCAAATTTTTCATTCTGTACGGTGGTAGTCTAAATCCAATTTTGGTAGGTTTAACAAATTCATTTAGACGTTCGAAAAAGCTGGTAAAAGTTCCTATGTCGTTATTTGCATTTCAATTTTTCGGTAAACCTGTTTATCTCTCAATAGTAAAACAAGTTTCAAAAATTTCTCTCTTTAATAATGAACAACATAAAACACGCTCAACGCATTTGTAAAGGCCGAAGCACATAGAATCCTTCATCCAGATCTTCATGTCTTTTTAAACATTTTTAATAATTTACTTTTTTCCTACATCTATAGTTTTTCCCGGAATCGGTTGTCCTTCTTTTTTTTATATTTTCACTTTGAATTCGTAGAAATATAACAAAATTCCTCTTTTTTCTCAATGATATAAAAAAAAATTAAAACAGACAGTCGGAGTGCGGTATGCCAAGAAGCACTCCTTTGGATGAAAAGCGATGTTGCATTTGTTGCAAAAAAAAGTTGGCCTTCTTAAGGCAACAGATGCAGCGAGTTTACTGATCCTTGTGTTGTACAAGACAAAAACAATTTTTATTTTATGATTTCTGTATCGGAAAACTTTGTGTAATGAATTTTCAATCAGTTTCAATCTCTTTTTTCCCATTATAATCAGATTCCAATGTATGGCAATTTTTCAATTTTTTTCTTTTTCTAAATTATTTTTTGATGATGAGTTGTACACAATTTTGGAAATTGTTGAGCCGAAGTAAGGGCAATCTTTTTCAAATTAACTCATTGTTGTATTTCAAGAAATAAAAAAAAATTAAATAAAATATATATATAAATAAGAAATTATATCGGTGAACCTAATTTAGAAACTATTCAGAAAAAAATGTTCAGCACACTAAAATGAACAAAATCTAACTTAAGGCGTAAATTGGTATCTGTTTGGATTACCTCAACAATTTCTGTATTTTTTTTTTTTTGTGGAATTTATAAATTTGTTGATAATTTTGAAGCTTTTGAAGGAATCGGCAACAGTAGTTAACATGTTTTTCTTTTGTGTTTAAGGAAAACCCTTCATAAAGACTTGTGATTCTTATTTACGGCAATAAATACTTTGCTTTACTTACTTTTCATACTTTAATGAAAATAAAATAAACACTAAATAAAAGATATTTAATTGTGTAGGATTTGAAAGAATTGATGAAAACTAATTGTCAATACATTAATTTTAGATATCAACATCTCTTAGCACTAATAAAAATAAATTTAATTGGAAATCTCAGGTATGCAAAATTACAACAAGAAAAAGAAATACCCTCTTCTAATACTTAGTTGTATATTTAAGACGTATTGGAACATAATTACATACATATACATATATGTATGTTAAATATATCCGAAAATCCGAAATAAATTTTTAGAGTTAAAAGAAAAATCGCGACTATAATGAAGTTTATTCTCGAAACCCGCTCATTCCTATGCACGACGCTTTCATCTATTAAGCCATTTTACAACAATCGAAATCACCGGTAATTTTGAAAATAATGATTTTTCTTCTCTCTTCATATCTTTCTAGGTATGTGCCGTTTATCCTTTAGTTATCGTTTTGTGCCCGTGTTCAATAATATGGCTAAGTATTACATTTTTATCATAAAATTTGATTAGCTTAAGAAAAGCAGAAAGAAAAGAAGCATTTTTCCTCATCCATTGACGAAATTGAATGTAAAATATTTGCATATTTTTATCTCTACTCAATCAACAGTATAATCATCATTTAAGTAGTTTTCATCAAGAGAAAATTTGACTTTATCAAGTTAAAAAAAGGAGCAACTGCACAATTTGTTGTATCAGTCAACAAAAAAAAAATAATAAGTGAAAATATCGAATATCCTCACACATTTTATGTGGAAAATTTATTCGATTAGACTACCAGACAAAAAAATGCAGACAGACTGACACACAAAAAGGCAATAAGTGCTACAGACAAAAAGAGAAAATTAAACGATAGACAGCGAAATTTTAAAAGGAAAGAAATTAAGGAAATTAAGTGATGGATGATGCTGTTACAGTTTTGCACAGAAGTTAACGTGCATTCAATTTGATACTTTTTCAATTACATTTTAATATCTGAAAAAAGTGGGAAAACTTAGAAGGAAAATTCTAATAAAATAAAGTTTTTATTGCATATTTATTTGAATGTATGAACAAATGTTGCTAGCAACATGTTGCTAATTGATTCTGCGGGACAGGAATGGAAAAAGGCTCTTATGTTTTTGTATCAACTTTGAAAACAAAATGCACTTTCTAATCCATGGCCATTTTGTGCCACCCTATATAATACATATTTATTAACAACAGAAACCACAATACTAGAGAACAGTTATTAAAAAAATTTTATTTATAAAATTTTGATAATAATTTTTCTGTTATTTCAAAATTTAAGCACCATGAATTTATTGACTTTAATTATCGTTTTGTGTGTCTCACATTAGCAAGAGAAACGTGTAGTATATTTTGGAAAGAGTAAACATGTTGCTTTGCCCTCTTCTTCCTTTTTCTAACCATGGAAATTATTTCATCCACTTTTCGCGAAATGGTACCACATCCGGCTTCAATTCCTTACGTTAGTTAGTTCAGCTGGTTGCTGAATGTAAAGATGAAGGCGCCAGCCCACTTGTGTACAATGTATTATGGTCGCATTGTGATACCTGACGTGAAAAAACTGCAGGTGTTGTAGTGAAATAGACTGAAGTCTCTGCTAGGAATCTAACCTAGAACCCGCAAACTGATAAACTAACGCACTACTCACTAGACTACCGGATCACCCTTCACTTGGTTACTTATTCTAAATTAGTAATATTTTAAAGCAATTCTGCAGTATAAAATGGTTTTCCAATCATTTTCATTTTAATGGTAAAATTATTATACAAGCAAACTTACAACAAAGAAAATCTATTTAGTTGTAAACTGATGTATTTGACCATGATAAGGATAAACCGTTGAGATTTGTAAATTGTACCAAGTAAGACGCAGTAGTACCACGTCACCAACGAGGTTGAAAATGTACAAAAAAAAAAGTACAATTGTACCATGATTTCTATCCGTGCTGTGGGTTGAGAAGTTAACGGTTTGATTCTGCGATCAGAAGATCTTGGAATCAATACCCAGTAAGACCAAACATAGAATCTATGGATGCTATAGGTTGGCACATTATTAATGTCATATATATTTGTGGGGAGAGAAATGAGAAAGAACGATTTTTATTGAATGCTGTTGATCACAGAATAATCTTTATTTCATTATTGCTTAATCTCTACTTATTATATTCGTTGACATACAAGAAATGCTGCCAGATTATATGCAACTGGGCCCTGGCCGTGGGGCATTCATAGCCGAAGCAGTTGGGAGGAATCTCTGCACCCACGAACGAATTAAATTTTCACTCGGTTCATCACTTATTCGCCGAACCGAAAAAGTCTCCACAGCGAACGGGCGATGCTCACTCGACCACTGCGACATCGTGACTGACAAATTCACACAATCGGTAATTCCAACGGCGCCACCCTCCCACCGCATCGTTTATTACTTTTTAAAATAATCGTATTTAAATTTAGAAATTTGCCACCAGACACCCTGTACCAATTACGGAGCAAGAAAAGGTCAGGCACAGTTGTTAATCACGGCTGTTCTAGATTCTGACTGTAGCCTGAATCAGAATTATATCGACAAGAAATGAGTTTGGTGTCACACAAACCAACACTATATTTAAACATGCATTTTTATCCGAATATGTCGTTATGTTTTATGGTTTTTTTCAGAACTAATCCGATCGGCTGATATCTGGCACTGATTGATAACTGACACAGTACGTCTGCTCAAATTTTCACTGAAATTATTCCAACTGAATTTTGGGAGGACTCTTCTGCAAGAAATCTCAATTTTAAAACCATTTTTTAGTTATACTGGAAATATTTTTTTTTTATCTTGGACCAGTGCTCAAGGGCTATCCCCTACATATGCAATGCATTGCACTGGAACTAGAGAGAGGGATAGGGTAGAGAATAGACAGGTGGTGAAAGTGGTAGGAAGATAGAGTTTAATTCTTGCACAACTCTGCAGTTGCGTGTTAATTATAAAGCAAAGTTGCGGCGTCTCTGATGTTATTTATATAATCTGAAAAAAAAAATCTTTTTCGCAGAGCACTCTGTAATTTTAACAGTGATTGTGTTTTTGAAACAAAACATAAAATTAAGATGCTGTTTGTCTATAACAAGTAGTACTTGTCTGTTCAAAATGTATATAAAAAGCACTAAATATTTTGAATGGTTTTCATATAAATTTTGCACACACAAGTACTACGTGTTATAGAGAAACAGCACATAAATCCCAAGAACTTAGACAGCTGCTAAATTTTAAAACAGAAGCGCTTTTAATCAAACTCTATTTTAATGTTGATAATTCCGCATCACCACCTTTACAATTTACACTCAACTTCAAATTAAGTCCCATTTGTTTGCCTTTTCCCTGTTGCTTTGAATTTCATATTATCGAGAACTGACTGTATGTAGAGGATTTCTAATACAATATTTTTCACACCAATAATTTATTTACTTTGTTTATATAATTCTAAAACTACCCTCGCTAATATATAAATATTATTTTATATACCAAAAATGGTAGCCGTCTACGAAATATCTATAAAATGTTGATTTTATTTTCTTATTTATTATAAAATTTATAACAAAACTAAATTGGAAAAATATGCAAATTCCTACATACAGCAGCAAAATTTATCAATTTGTACTCCAAAGTCTACTATTTTTTTTTTTAGTTGAAAATAATGTTGAAATGATATTTTGCAAGTTTTAAGAGAAAACGTTTGCAGCTCCGTGGAAAATTTATTAAGAAAATAATCAGAAAAAACCCATCTCTTTCTTATTGGAAAAGAAAAAATCGTAAATGACCTTAAAAAATCAATAGACCTTAAACCAATAAAAAAATAAAGAAGAAGAAAACAACTGAGACCCAAAAACTTTGTCGTTAGCTGGTCTGTAAGTAGTCCAGATAAGACAACGAACGGAAACGGACCATATAAGGAGTCAGTTTAAACTAAATTTGCTTGCTTTACTCTCTAGGCAGCTAAACAAATTTAAAAACTGCTTATCTTTGAGCCAAAACCAAATAGTCAGCCAACAACTGAAGTTGCAACTATTGTTGCAACGCGCTATGGCAACTGTTGTGACCAACGGAAAGAAAAATTTTATAATAAAATTCTATGGCAAATAAAACGGTCAAAAACGTGTGTTACTTCAAAAATGGAAACGATACACACAGAAATTTAAAAAAAAAATTACATACACACTCCGCAATAGAACAACGATGGACTTTGTCAGTATAACTAAGCACGAAGAAAAAAACTCCCTAAGAGAATAAATACAAATTTTCTTTCTTTTTCATCAAGATCAAAAAGAAATATCCTAAAGGTGTCTACATATAAAGCACCAAATAACAGCAACGAATGTTTAAAGGTCTGGAGCATTTATTTACACACTTCAAAAAAGCTGTAATGCACAGTGGTACGGACAAGTTGTTATTCCTTCTAATAAAAAAGATAAGTTTTACAATCTGTTCCGACCTCTTCACCAAAGGCACGGCTTGCACATTGTGACTGTAACGACTTTGACTGAAACGCAAAAATCGGGAAGAAAAAATTCTTTTAAAATTCCCAAAAAAAAATTTATTTTTATTTAAAAGGAAAATGGATATTAAAGTAAAAATGTACAAATAAATTTTGCGCTCACAATCCTTAAAATATTTACAGTGGGTTGCCATATAATTTGGGACAATAGTAAAAAAATTTATTTTTGAAGTTGGTTTTGCTCCAAAATTTATTTTTATTCTATTAGCAACTGATGTAGAAACACCTAAAACTTCAACTATCTTTCTTTGGGAGTGCCCTGTATGCTTGAAAAGAGTTTTTACCTGAGATTTTTTCCACCAGACAAATCCCAACCTCGCCCCATGTTCGGAGACATAAAACTTACTATTTATTACAAAATCTAGCTAAGAAAAAATTTGCAATACTTATATTTTAAGAATTTTTCACTGAAACAATAACAATAATTTTGTTTAAAATATTCCAACTCGTCTTTCTTTATTTGGCATCTTCAGTACTCTGTGGCACTCTTACAGCCAAACTTAAATCAGCGCGCTATGAAACAAACCCACATAGCGCGGCGTTAACACTTTGCAATTGGAAAAAGCGATTTTGACAACCCGTAAGACGGTGAAGTTATCTGCAAGAAAAATTACATAGTTGAAAAGTAATGTCGGCTGAATCAAGCGATTTATCTCTATTTTCTATTTATTCGGCACGATAACTTAACATTAATGTTTATGGCATTACGTTGACTCTCTAATTTATAGAGGTCTTTGGAGCGTTAACTCTAAGCGCTAGAAAACGTTACGCTTGACGTGCTGATTTGGGTTTGGCTGTCACTAATAAAATGTTGCAAAAATCATATATACACCCTTAATTCTCAATATCCATTCAATATATTAGAAACACGTCAAATATTCAATTAATTGCAGAACTACAAATATGTACCTCTTAAAACTACAGTTTCATATGTTTGTGCGCTTAAAATCGCCATGATAAAAACATTTACTGTCCCTAATAATTTTATTAACCCACTGTAAGCTAGACTTACACTGGAATGTTTTTCATGAAATTGTTGCCTACAATTTATTTTATATTGTCCATTATCATTTGAAATTTGATGTTTCATATCCCTGTTATTAAGAAATACATATCTAGTACATTCTAAAGATTTTATTAAAACCGCTGTAGTGTCAATCCAGGCTTACTTAACATTTCAAAGCCATTAAAGGTTGTGGCAGCTACAAGAAATGTGTGGAATGAAAGCCGATTTCTTGTTAATAAAAAAATCGGTGTTTATAGGAATATTTTGTAAACCTTTCAACTTTGCTTAGGTGACACTTAGCCGAAGAGTAAAAGCAAAAAACATTTATAAAACATATTTAGAGAAAAGAAAGACAATTCCATTAACTTCCATAAGAAAGCAATAAGAAACAATTCTATTAACACCAACATAAATACCGCAACAGCAACAATTCGCAATGCTCTACTATCATAAATTGTGCATCTGCATGCAAAAAAAAAGTTAGAAATAAATAAAAATTATAAAAGAAAATGTTTCTCAAAAATGCATGACACGTTTTTAAGCTAGAAACCTATAACCGTGAGCAGAAATTCTGAAATTGTGTGAGTTTGAGGGGAAATAATAATAAAAAGCGAGAAATTTAATTAAAGCAGAAACTGAAACCATTTGAATTGTTTTAACAAAATTAAGGTTTGTTGGCTAATTAAAATATTTAATTTATTCCCAAGCCAACAATTTGAATTAGGTGAGTTCAATGAGATACTAAATCATTGTAGGCAAAAGGAATAAACCATACGAAATAATATTTTCAATTATCTGTTCGTAAGATTTCTTTAAAAATACTCATTATTTATTTATACTATTCAATTCGTTGTCAAATTAATGATGAAAGTTCATGTGGGGCAAATATTTCAGGCAATACACGAAACCACTTAGTAGGCAAATGAAACCTAAACTTTATAAGTCAGACGGAGCTGAATTCCAGGGAAATTAAACCTTTTATTCGTCTCTCGACGAAGTGCGACTCTCACAATCGGATGGGATAATTTGTGCATTCGAAGTTGGAAGACACATCATAGAAATTTAAGAGGGTAGCGAAGGTCGAAGTAGCCTGCACGCTGAAAAAACGAACAATTTTTCCTGTGTTCAACCCCAGTTTCAGTCTAAAATTATAAAAAAAAGAAAACATCTCGCATTTGTGTCTCTTTGTGTCAGTTGTTGTCGGAAGATTTTAGTCACTGGTCACTGAACAGTAACGGCTGCAGCTGTATCCAAACCACAGGCACATCAGAACGCCCTCCTTCGTTGGAATTGTGTAGCGCCGGCGAAGTAAAATAATTACTACAAAAAAGGCTACTAAAAACGGAAGCTTCACCTCCTGTCGTTTCTCCTACTATCCCTTTCCTATAGTTCCGGCACAATGCTTCGCATGTGTAGGAGTCATCTCCTGAGTGCTAGTCCCATATAAAAAAAAAATTATTGCCGGTACATCCCATTAACTGCTGAGATATGCGCCAAACCTTGCATTTGGTCCTCTGGTAGTCAAGTGGTTCTGTCGGTTTGGACTTAATCGAAATTTGCTTTGATGGAATGCAAATTTTCCTACGAAGCAATATTATTTTTCAACCACTTTTTCCATGGCATTCACATTATTGTCAAGAAAACAAAGCCACGAATTAAAATGCCATTTATTTAAAACAGAGCTCTACACTGCTAGATGAAATACAAGAATACTCTTATATATTTTCATTTTATATAGTTCAAAGTCTATAAAAAAAAACTATACTGTGCAAAAGTTAGACATTTTGACTTTATTGCCTTCTTCCAAATGCTGATTCAAATGGTTGCTCTATAATTTACTCACAACGTACAAATTCATAGTTCTTTTAAGTCCCCGTCCATACTGTGAAACATTTGCTGCAAAACTTTTGAGTTTGTGGATGAGAAGGGGAAGAGGAGTGGAAGTAGGTACTCTGTTTCATGTACATGCAGTTTTTGTTGAATTTCTTGTTTGCATCTTTTGACATGAGGTGTATTTGACGTTTCATTTTATTTCTTTTCGTTTAGTATACTGTTAGCATCTATCATAATAATAGCTACCCTGTTTTAGTTTACACGTGTTTGTGAAATTTAATCAAAAATTTAAAAAAAAAATATAAAATTATATAAAAATTATTATAAAATTTTTCGTCTTAGCGTCCATTTTGCTTCAAATTATACCTTGTGCTTCAAATGTCTATCCAAAAAAAATATTCACACCTTCTATCACAGGGTAGTTATTTTATATTTACATTCGGTATTGAGAAATGTCAAAAAAAATTAAAAAAAGAAGATAGAAGGGAGGAATAAAAAATACTGAACATGAAGCAAAAGATTCATGTATGGACACGGCTGCAGTTTCAAAAGAGAATTGAAAAAACTTTTGCAGCAAAAACTCAACAGTATGGACGGGAACTAAGGGAAATAGGAAAACATACATATGTATGTTTGAATGTGCGGGGTCTGAATTTTCTATATGAATAAAATAGATTTGTACGAGTATCATGTTTATGGCGGCTTATACTTTTAAGAAGGGCCTAAGTGCAACGACTATAGAAGGACCTGTAATGATCTGAGGCGAAGGAGGAGGAAACTGTACGTTGTCTGTATAGGATGTACTGGCAAGCGTGGAGTCAGCTAGCCTGTTTTGATACGTAAGGAAATCTGAATGGTTTACTGAAGCACCGCTCTGCAGCAGTGCCAAGTCCCATCCCGACTGCACCCAGTGTATACTGCCAGGTATCGAACTGACGGACCTACATGAAGGTACTGCTTTTAGAGCCTAACCTAGCCTATGTATGCTGGAATAGAGCACTCCATTCACATTGAATATTTTTATTTTCCGTTATAAATAAATAAAAATTTTAAACTTTATTTTTATACACCAATTTAAACCGCTGAGCCCTGATAAATTTTTATTTCATTTTTATTGCTTTGTTATCTTTGATTTCTCAATTTATTTATTTCTTATATCTTCAATTTCAATTTATAACAACTCTTCTCAACTACGCGTAACTTAACCCAATTAGTGTTTCTTTAATTGAATGAATGATTAAAAAAAGAAATTGAGAAAAATGTAACCAGCTCTCTACATGATTTCAATTTAGATTTCTGAGGAAAAAAGTTCAAAAATACTTTTCTTCTATCTATAATATGCAAATTTCTTTTAAAAGAAAAAATTAACTTAAAATTTACCACAATCCTCATACAACAGCATGAGTCCCATGCAACTATTTCATGAACTAAAAAATTCAAATGGAAAATTTAAAAAGCAACCAAAAATGCGAAGTGGATCAAAAAGGAAAGAAAACTACAGCACATCTGCATGTGGCTGCATTAGGCTTTCTTCATGCAGCAGCATCGTAAGGGAGGAGAATTGAAAATGGTGATGATGATATTCAAAATGTGGATAAGGCAACTACTACTACTACTACTACTACGCATCATGGTTTAGACTTTAACTTGTAACGAAAAGAAGCAGCAAGCCATAAAACTGTTGTGATTAAATGTAGGAATTTTTTCCCTCGTGCTTGTTCCAGTATAATTATTTGACAAGTATATGGTAGCAATTACAAAAAATAAATTTTGATACTTGTTCTGGCGAAAAAGAACCAATCATTTGCCTTAAATGCTAATTAATCTGTTATCAGCTTTAATGTTTATGTGAAGAAAGATCTTCCCCCGGGGTAAAAGTGTTTTCTTAAGTTTTAGATTAGGAAGCAGGCAAACCGTTTGACCAGTTTTCTTTTGTTACAGAGAAGGCAACGTGAATGCTTTTTGTCTAAACCAGTTGTAGGCACCAAAATTATAATACCAAATTATAATTTATATTAATCGCTCATTTGTGTGAATCGCTAATTAATATGAGTTCTGAATCAAATTGATGTGCTAACGTAATTTAGTATTCGCTCGAGCTTAATCATATCGTTGAAGTGACAACAAAAAGAAATGTCTTATTTTTGTCAATGCAGAAAAATGCATTTTTTCTTTTGAATACTTGCACTTCAACCACCGTCATATTACCATCATTTGTCGCACAATTATTTACCTATTGTTCTTATATACTTGCAACTAATAGTACTTATTTATCTATTGTAAATCTTAAATTATATAAACTGTCGATTTTAAATCCGTAAATTGCTTAGCTGCGCTTTACATTAAATTACTTATCCTAAGTCTACGGAAATCAATTTGCGTTAAGAAATTACTCAAAAAAGGTACTTGAAACTTTAAGGTATTTTAAACGAATCTCCCTTGCTTGTTCAAGACTGCCAGGTGATCATTGCAGAAACAACCAGCCATATTCGAGAAACTAAGCCCCTAATTATAAAGCCTCTAGGGGGGAGTTTTATAATAATATTGTGCTTACAGATTTAATCCTTTGCAGCTCTCTGGATATCAAAGAAAGAAGTTAACTACGAAATACCAAATGTATTCACTTTTAAATATTTTATTCCTCTAGAGAAGAGTTGTGGTAAGAAAACTACAACTAGGATACTCTGAAAGCGCCAATTCTTGCCTGTTTTACCGAATGATATGCTCGTATGATAAAAAAATATATTTACCCTTATCGTGTTTGGCGTACTCGTCTCTAAAACGCGGCATATTTAAAAGATTGCATCGTAGTTGGCGAAAACGCTAATATATATATAAAACTTGCGACTACAAATACGCCAGTAGTCGAAATACGTCTACGCTAAATACGATAAGGCTGATTAAATATATTTCTTCGAAGCCACCAGTAACAGTAATTTTACAACATAACTGCCCATTTCACCAAACAATTGCTTATAAACGACACCTCATTTTGTTTTATGCTGACGTGGATTAAGTCATAAAAACATTTCGCATTTTTTCTGATTCGCATAAGTGTTGCTTTGTGTCAGTTAAGGCCAAGGCACATACGAGTAGAATCCGTCATCCGTCCTACTTTGACTTTTTCAACTGACAACAAAGTTAAAATACATGTTTTCTTATGAAACTTGTCACATTCCATATGTCTCCGTCAAACCAAAGTACAAAAGTTGGCCAACTTTTAACGTACGTTGAGTACTTTGACAACTATGACCAGCGTTGCCGTTGTAGGTTATTTCCAACCAAAATTGGTTGATTTTTTTTAAGATGAAGATGTGAATATTTTTTTGCATTTTTCCAGCCTAAGTAATACTCAATACGTAAATTTTACTTGTAAAGTTTTAAAAATAGGTTTTATATTGCGAAGCGTTGTTAATACCCTTTTGTTTTATTAAAAATCGTTTCTGTCGTAACAAAAAATTCAAGACTGCTGCAGCACAAACAAAAATAAAAAAGCACAGTATTTAAATTCAAAATAGATAGGAAATTATTTGCACGGGTTTGTTGTCTTAAATTGAAATGGTGTATGTACATAATCTGAAACAACATTTGAAACAAAAACAAAATTTAAAATTTATTAAATTGTTAATTAACTTTGTATTGCTGAATCTGTTGATTTATTAACGTTAATATTGTATTGCCTCCATAAGATTCATTGAAATAAAATACTTTATTTTACGTTGATCTATATATTTCGAACCATAAGGTTCATCTTCAGGATCTATAAATTAATTTTTATTTAATAATAATTATAATAAAATTTTTAACAATTTATGTTACCAAAAAATTTAAAATGTTTTTGTTTTGAATATTGTAATGCGAACGAACGAATTGGAGTGACATCGTGAGCCAGGCAGAATGTTTTTATATACTTTTTTTTAAATTTGTGACTAGTATAAATGAAATTGAATACTTATTTTTATAAAGTAAAACATATTCTGGTATTTTTTTAACTTTTTAACTTTTGAACGTGGTAACGCTGGCTATGAGTTGATATCCGCCAACAAAGTACTCATTGTGTCAATCTCTTCCGTCGGTTCGTTAGTGTCATTTGAAAAATTCAAATTATGACGGATTCTATGTGCCCCGACCTTTATTGTCGGAAAGTTTTAGTGCCGAGGCCATTGTCACTGGTCACTGAACAGTACCTGCTTCAGCAGATACTACTACATAAGTAAAATCAGAACGACCTCCTTTATCGGCATTGTAATGTGTTTCGTTGATATCAGAGGTGCTGCCACACTGCTATGAACGCCAAAGCGTGCAAAAGCAGTATTGTAAAAATAATGAAGCGTTCTTTTATCTATCACCTGTAATCTCTATCACTGTTTCTTTCTTAGAAGTAAACACCGAGTAATAAAATAATAATCACGAGACAGAGAAAAGTGAATATGCTTAGAAGATGTGTTGATATTTTCTAAAATACAGTGTGTAACATAAATGTTTTGAAACATATTTGCTTTTACGATACTGTCATAAAAACATAAATGTAGCAGATCTTTTTTCAGTTTTCGTGTATGAAATTCTTACTTTTAATTTTCAAACATTGACGCAGCTCAGACTAAATTGGAACTATTGGACTATAGGAAAATTATCAATACATTCTGATGTTTAAATATTTAAAACGAAATTCTCCCACCAATACACCTAAAAACATTTTTGGGCAGCTATGTTTCACAACGAGGCATCTGCATTAGCATCATCCATATCTTCGAACAAAATATCGAACTTTCAAAAAACTATTTCGAAAAAGTTACTTTAAAAAGTATTCATAGTTTAAATAAAAGTAAAAAAACGTAAGTTAATTAAGTACCTTTACTTCTGAGAAAGTGCCTCTCACAAATGTAACTTTAGAAAAAATTCTTTGTAAAATTTTGTATTTTAAAAACTGTTTTTTGTAAATACCCGTACCTTTTAGAAAAGTACTTCTTCAGAAAGTGCATATGTGTGTACTTTTAAAAAGTGCTGTTTAATAAGTACTTGTAAAAAAAGCTAGATTCCAAAAAAAGGACCAGTGGAAAGAGGACCTTTCAAAACTCGTGAAGAGTGTTGTTCAAAAAGTACTTTTTAAGAGATTACCTTTCAGAAAAGAGTTCTATAAGAAAATACCTTTAAAAAATTGCCATGCATTTCAAAAATATCGTCTAAAAAAGTACGTTTCCATAAAAACACCTTTCTTTACCGTCCAACGAAGTACTCCTAGAAAAAATGTCCCTCAGAAAATATAACGCTTAAGAAATTACTTTTTTCAAGTATTTAAAAACAAAAGTTACTTCTTGTTAACTTTTTCAAGAGCTGCTTTTTAAGAAAGTGCTGCTATAAAGAAATTTTTCTTTCAATCCTGTCGGTAAATTAAATTATATCTCGGTTTTTTTTTAATTGCGTTGTAACTAAGAAAAAAAATACCAAGTTGAAAAGCTTTATTATAAATTTTTTACTTAACTAAACAAAAATAAATGGAAAACATGTGAAAAAAAACGAAATTAATATCGTACAGTATTCTTCTCTAGAAAAAGTCTAAGGATTTTCTTTGTAATAAAAACATTCTTTGCAAATATCACATGCCACCAGGAAGATATAAAAATGTTTTTTTTTCTCAAACATTCTTTAGTTTATAACTTCAACTATTTCATTTTGTTTGAACTCATACTTGTGAAAGAAAATATGCCAGCAACATGGCTAAATGTCCAAAAAATAATAAGAAAATTGTCTTCTCTTCTGTTTTCATTTTTTATGTATTTATTTTACAAAAGATATGCATTTAAAGATAAATTTCTTTTATTTGTATAAGAATTGTCGACGTTTTCTTTTCATTATTTAAAATTTCATCTTGTCTTAATGTTGTTTCTGCTGAATACGAACATTTTGTTAAGAATCAACTAATTTGCACTTCTCTGAACAGTGTGTTGGCAATTAGCAGCCAGTAAGCGAGATTGTTCAAATTCAATGTTACTTTAAAATTATTGTCCATATAAGTGGTAAATTGCATGTAAACTCTAATGAATACCAAATGTTTATGTTAATAGTTGTAAAAGAAGGAAAACAAAGCAAAAAGAATTGTAATTGCGTTAATCTTCCTAGGAAATCTATACCAAGTGCTAAAATAGAGGCTTAATTCGGAATGCAAATGAAAGCAAAACATCCAACGCTGTTATACTTGTTAAGAAATTCTGCAAATAATTAAATATGAAAAAAAAATATATAAATAGCATATGTATATATAAAAAAATAGTCACTTATACCCACGTTTTACAATAACTTTTAACCCATTTCAAAGGACTTCGAAGGCATTCAAAACGTGAAACTGTAAAAAAGTGTTTTTTTAAAGAGTAAAAGGAGCTTTCAAAATATTCAAATGCTCCGCAAAATTTTGCATAAAATCAATTATTCTTCAAAATAAATACTCAATATTTAATGTAATGTAATTTCTTCACAATATTGTGAACTTGAACACGACAAAATTTCTTTAATATGTATTTTATATTATTTTAAAATCAGAAAAAGTCTAAACAAGTGTTAAATAAAGTATACACAGTATGTATGTATCGGGTATTTTTTTAGCTGCATCGATATCGATAATCATGGTTTGCCAGCTGAGAAAGTCAAACAGTTCAGTAAGGTTTGGCAAGTCATCATGAATCGTTTAACGCTTCCAAATTGTGTAAAATTACTTTAAAAAAAAATATAACGAGCATAGATAAATACTCCTAATATTTATATCTTGTATTATTATTTTAAGTTCTCATGCAGGTAAATGAAACAAAGTATATAAAGTTAGTTCTGGGGTTACTCTCTGTTGCGATGCGAAAACAATAGCGAAGCAAGATCTAAATGCGTTGAGATGCCAATTTGGTACTCTCTATTACTTTCGCAAAACCTTTATTTTTTAAAAATTGGCAAGAAATTGGCATTGTCGACACAGATTGATAGAAAGGGAAATGTCAAAATATTTAAAAAAAAACCTCATTTAAAAAAAAAGAAAGTTAAGAAAAAGGGAAGTGTACAGTTTTTAATTAAAAATAAAATTAAGTGATGGATTCTGTAGCGTTATTGTTTGATGAGGAAAACTACCGTGTAGAACGAGTTGCAAGACGTTTGATATATTCTATTTCAATGACCGCATGTAAGAAAAAATATGTAGCCGAATATTTTTTTATTTTAGCTTTGTACAAAACTTTGTACAGACAAGCTTAAGAGCTTCGTAGAGTTTGTATTGCCTTTAAAAAAAAAATAAGGAGGTGTTTCTGTATATTCTAAACGCTATTCAACACGAGCTAAAAGTTTCCAGGAGATCCACAGCAATTCCAATTATTTTTTGAAAAGGTGTGATGAATTCCGATCGAATTTGAAAATAATTTTTAAGCCAATTCCAAACTATGGACTTTTAAAAGCACGCTAGAAGATAAAATATAAACGAAACGACTATAGCAAACACGTCGCACCTTTTATCGTTTACAAATCGGTTTTCATCACATACCTGAATAAAATTATAATCTACTCATAAAACTCAGAAAAGGCAATAAGCCTTTGCTATGATGTCAAAAGAATTCTTTCTTTCGTACAATGAAATTTAAAACTTTAAAAAAAAAAAATATTTTGATATCATGAAACAGGCATTTAGTACTCACATTATTTGAGGCTTTGTTTGGCATTTGCTGACAGCAACTGTCCCTTGGCCAAGTGGCTATGATGCACCATAAAATCCACTAAAATTTGAAACTCTCCTTGTTTTCTATGTCATATTTTTGCTTTTTCCCTAAAATAACAATTTAAATATCAAATATAAATATTGTTTCAGCATGCGATATTTGCGGAAGATATTTGCGCGATATTTTCGAGCGATTTTGGCAGACGCTTTCGCATTACAGCGTTTGGTAATACCAGACTTGCGAAAAGGAAAAAAATAGATGCGAAAGGCAAATGCGGAAATGGATTAGGGAGTACCAATCGTTCGGTTTCGTACCATTTATCTTTCGCATCGCAATAGAGAGTAACCCCCTGGTGTTTTCGTTTCAACCAAAACTCCATGCCATATTTTGTCCAATTTGATGCCATTCATTTAAAACATTTGTACTTTATTGTTCCACTATAAAATCATAAATAAACTGAAAATATTGCTAATTAACATAGTGAAAAGTGCAATGCATAAATTAGTTTTCGTATATTTTCTCCTCTGTGTAATAAATTAAAATGATTTTTTTAATTTTCCGAAAACGAAACAATCATAACACCACCTGTGGTTTATTTCCTTTTGGTAACATACATCCTGTATGACAGAGAAGGACATAACCTAAAACAAAATCAAGGCATGTGTGTGCACAAGGATTTTTTTGAATCGACAGCAAAACAAAAAGAAGTGTCACAATAAAAACATATGTCCACTTGACACTAAATTGATAATTTGCCACAATCTGTGCCTGAAAGTAAGAACAGAGTAAGGAAGGAATTGACGTGTTAGTTAAACAATACCGAATGCATTACCACATTAAGGAAATCAGCCTACAATTGATAATGAAAGGAAGCTTTTACTCTCGGTCGTTATCTTTGTAAATCCATGCATTCTAATAATAATAATGTGTAGCATGAGTAGGTTTGTGCTTATAGCAAAGCTACACATATTGTGCAATAAAAAGGCTTAATGAAGGCCTAAGGCAATTTAAAATTAATGCCAACATAAAGTCAACAGTCAAGATCTAAAGATTTCATGACTTCTCTGTGCGATTTAATATGACAGATGTTATTATTTTTTTTCTTCTTTTAAGCAATGTAAAATATGAGGGTGACTTTATTTAACGTATCGCAGCTTTTATGAAACAATTTTGTTTTGTTTAAAATTGTTGTTTAAGATTTCTTTTATATCATCTGATTTTTTTTAGATTGCCGGTGTTATTGCAAATGTTGTACTTTACATTCTTTTGTATCATTAACGTGATTTTCAATGAACCAAAATATTTGCAAAATGCTAATGTTGTCTTTATGAGCATGTTGCTGTTGCAGTTCGTTCGATTGTTTGCTGCTCTGTTGTTTTTTTTTTGCCATCAGCTGCTAAAGTTCATGACGTTTTGATGATGATGAGGTCACACAAATTGTGTATTAAATTTGTATGGCAAATATTTAAAAAAAATAAAGAGTTGAGGCGGAATATGCATGTTTACTTGCCTGTATGCAAATTGGATGGAGCTTTTTATAAAGAGAAAAAATAGGAAATAAAACAAAATTAAAACAAACGCCAATAAATACAAATGTTTACATTATTTTACCGCGACATCAGTTACTGTTGTTGTTCCGTCAAAACAGACAAAGTTTTGAAACTGTTAGTACTGTGACATATTATTATTGTATCTACATATCGTACATACATTGTATGTATGCATCGTAGCAAGCTCACCCCTCTTTCATAGCATATTGTTAAACGATTTAAAATATTGATGCTGATATTTACAGATGGTCAGGTTTGAGAATATTTTTCTGGTCTTTATTTTCAGTTTACAAATAAAAATAATTTTTTGTAATTTTATTATGTTTCTTATTTGGTTTTGTAAAAATACAACCCTGGTAAAATGAAAAAACTTACAGTTTACAAAAATTTCAAAAAGCGATGAAGTCTTATGTGATGTATTATAGTGTGAAACTTCCTCTACTATTTATGTACATTAAACTGTTTACTTATGAACAGAAAAGATATGTACGGTCAGCCACTAAATTATTCATACACTCTACAAAAAACAGTGCAGGAAGGTGCTGACTGAATACACTTCGAAAAAAAGCTATTACGTAATTTGTAAAAAAAGAGAAATATTTTTCAAATAAGAACGCTTTTGTTTAGCAATTTTTTCACGCCAAGTTGACGAAAATTTAAGACCGTGACATATGATTTTTTAAGTTTTCCAATATTCAAAAAAAAAAAAAAATTAAAACTGGTTATAGAGGGTGTCAAGCGTAACGGCGAATTAAGATGATCTTATTTTCAAATATTACTCGAATATATTAATAGCGGTTCAAAAACTATCCGAGCTAACACAATAAATTTTGGAAACATATTCTTTATTTTTTAGACAATCTCCTTTTCCTTCCTTTTGAAAATATAAAATAATCCGAGGAAGAAATTCGAACTTTAAAAAGTCAAGGATTTTCGTCATCGCAATATCAGATGTGTGAACTGGCCTAGTTTCCTTAATTCCACCACAAAAACACTGCAATTATGTTCAACGTAGTACTGCTGGTAAAGTTTGAGTAGTGCGTACCGAGTATCGAGTATCTTTTTTAGATACTCAATATTCAAAAGTAGTTAGTCACTTGATACTTTCAGAATTATACTTTTTAAGCAAGTTAAATAGACAATTTAACGGTTAAAATACAACTCTGCATAAAACACGATACAATAATACAAACGTGTGTAAGCTACAGGGTGGCGCAGAATGAGCTATATGGTTTGAATTCTTTATAACTTTTTTAATTATTATTTTTTCTTTGTTTTTTTTTCAGCATTTTGTGAAGAAGACTAGGGGAATTAATTATGAATTATTACACGATCGAACAACGTACAAAAATAATTGAATTTTATTTTTCAAACCAACAGTCTATTGTGTTGACACAGCGTGCATATCGTCGTCATTTTAATGTGCGCATTCCACCCACATCAGATTTAACAGCTCCTGACAGTTTTCTTTGGGAATATTTCAAAGGAAGAGTGTACGTTAACAAACCAAGAACCATACTCCAACTAAAAACCAACATTCGAAATGAAATCATGGCCCCAATAATATACTGTATTTAAAAAAAAAGAAAAAATTATAATAATCGCATAAATAAAAAAATTATAAACCATTTAAACCATATAGCTCATTCTGCGCCACCCTGTACAATTTTAAACACATCCCCGAAATAAAATTGCTAGAATATTAAGAAACATGAAAAAAAAGAAAAAACATTTAAAATTAACAAAAAAAAAGCAGTACGTCCGTGCATACTCGTATGTAATTACATGTGTATTATAAATTCTTTACAACTTAATTTGTTGTTAACGTCGAATTTATTTGTTTTTACTTTTTGAAGCCAAAAAAAGAAAAATATATAAAACCAATAGAAGCTGATACTTTTTTTAAATTTTAAAGGCGAAATTACTTTAGAATGCAGATAAAAACTATTTCTTACAAATTCAAAAAAACCGTAAAAAAAAAAAACTGGTACCAAACTGTTGGCAACTGTTGAAGTCAACAGTTACGTCGGAACATACGACAATCGCACAAAGCTCGGGTGTCCACGTTACATATTTCTTTGCGAATTCTAATGATATAGTGCTGTTTCCAAAGAGAAAACTTAAGAATCATTCGTAAAATTTATGGCATTATGAAGGCAGAAAATTATATTAATATCTTAGAGGGTAAGTAAGCCCAAGTTTAGATTTGTTGGTTGCGAAGCTACCGATGCGCTGTTAATACAAGGCATTAACCGAAAATACTACGCGAAAAAACATTGGAATAATAAAATATTGGCGTTAAGCCAAGAAGAATAGAAAATTATAATGAGAAGTCCGGCACCTAAAAACATTGAGGAGCTTTGACTGGTAGTTAACGAAGAATTCGCGAAGAGAGACAAGCTCATTGTAAGAAATTTATATTGTAGTATACAAAAACGCCTCAAGATCGTAATAAAACCCAAAGCTGAACATATTAAATATTAAAAGAACGTTAGATGACCATTAACGTCGAAGGCTAACAGTGTTAAAAATTTTTATAAGAGAATATTATTTTTTTATTCTATGCTTTACTGCCTCTTTTAAAAAGTCTATGTTATTATTTATAACTTTTGTCAAAAAAAAGTCTTTAATATAAATTTTTATGAACAGTTGTGGAAGCGACTGTATAAAAATATATTTTTATGTAGTTATGATTTCGGTCACAGCAATTTATTTTTGGACCACCACTCAGCAGATGATCCGTACACATGCGCTGCATTATGCTGGAACTAGAGGAAAGGGATAGTAGAAGAAATGATAGGAGGTGAAGATTCACTATCTTACAACTCTGATTTTGCACGTTCTTTGTTTTTTTATAGAAGTGTTGAAGCGCCTCAGATGTCAAGGAGACGCATTCAATATTTGAAGCTTCGTTTTGCTTAGCAATTTTTAGTAGTTCTTTTACTTCGCCGATGCTACACAATACCGACGAAGGAGGGTGCTCTGATGTGATTGTGGATTGCTATCGGCTGAATCCGGTTCTGTTCAGTGACCAGTAACCATCCGACAACAACTGACACAAACACACACAAATGCACATCAGAAAAAGTGCGAGGTGTTTTTATGATTTAATATGAAACTGGGGCCGAACCCATGACTTTTTTTTGGTTTTGTAGTCACTCTCATTGTGTGAATGCAGCAATTTGGTTGTTCAATTTCTATAACGCTATTGGTCACAACAACGTCGAGTTTATTTGCGCGTTACGAAATGTTTATTATCTTAATGAGGCGTCCTTATAGACGTTGGCCTATCTGTAAAATGCTAAAATAGGTTACCAAGCGTAACAATATAAGAACTGAAAACAGCATCAAGGCAGTCTACTCCTCTTTTATTAAAAAAAAAATATATCCCTGAAATATCCTTACCGCGCCACCAAAGCAGGTAATTTGTATAACTGCCATATTAAATCGGCATCATTTTAGTTGTAGTGTCATTTCTATTAAAAATTGCACATTCAGTAGTATTTCGGCTCGCAATCCTTTAGTTTCATTTTCTCAACTTTCCAAACTTGTCTGTAAATACGGTCACCCTCTAAAATAAATTACAGCATTTAATTAGTCGTGACAACAGTAGAAACAGCAGCGACAACAAATTATTGGAACTCTACTTCTTTATTCAGTTTGTTTCTGCTACTTATAAAAGTTAAAACTTAAACGTATAAAAAAGGATATTTTTCATACAAAACCCATCAACACCCACTCAGTCCAATTAGCAGCACCCCACCAACTCAGACCTCAGAATAGCCCATTTTCTATGCACAAGGCAAAAAAAAAATAAAAATGTGGAGTGGAACGAACCAACAGCATGAGATTTTTCCATTATGTATATTGTTTTATTTTATTTTTAATTTTTTATATGCAGAAGTATTGAAGAACGACCAACCGGCCTTGTTACACATCGCTGAAGAGGCATTTTGTTCTTCTGCACAAACAAATGCATACACAAAAGCACTCGGTCGGAGTTTGATTTCCTTTTCTCTTCTTCTGCTTTTCGCTGATGATTTTGTAATGGTTTGATAAAGCTGTAGTTTTAATTAGCCAACATTTGCACAGCTGAGAGCTTTGTTCAACCTTTTATTTCATTGGCAGTTAATAATGAATTTATGCCAATGACGTTTATATTTCGCAATAAATTCATACAAACTTTAGAAATGCATTAACCGACGTTTTGATGGATTCCCTCAAGTTTAAGATCAATAAGAGACTTTGGGGCGTGGGTCACAACGATATATACGTATCGTAGAGCTCTGTATATGTAAGTATAACCGCTTATGATTGAGAAACTCAAATGACAGTAAAGTGACAAGTACATTAACATTGTAGTATTGTTCTTTTGAATTTTTTTTATATTTAGAACCCTGTCGCTTACAGAAATTAATTTTTTTGTGAAACAGAATAGCTGGCGATTTGTCCAATTCACAAAATTAGAAGTATACATCGAAAAATTAGCGATACCTTTCCTATTAAAACGTAACTTTATTTATTGTGTTTTGAACTATACAAGGAAACGTATAAATGCAAAAATAAGACGGGGTCTATTAACAAAATTTTTGTGTAATCCATACAATCTTGTACACTTGGGTACACTTACACTGAATATTATATCCGAATGAAACTTAAGCAAACCTCATATCTATGAGACAATATCAATCAATTTCTGTATTTATAGCGAGCGCATAATTTAAGACATTGACGGCTTGAGAACAGCTGAAATTGTTGTCACAACTCATATTCCATTTTTTGCAATAATGATTTGTCTTTAAAAATATTTCAATAAATTTTAAAATATCTTGCTTTAATTATTTAATTCATTTTCTTCAATTGTCGAATCTGCTTTCATACATTGAATGTTTTAGTAATTTATAAAGGAACTCAAACTGAAATGTGATTTAATTACAATAAACATTCAAAAGACCCCAACTACGGCAATTACAATAAATAAATTTATTATCAGTTTCTTCCTACAAAGCCGAATTAAAGAAAAAAAATCATTCTCTTTGCGTAAATAAAAGCAGAAGCAATATAAACTCATTTATTTAGAAAAATCCTCAGAAATTAGTTCAAACGGAAAAAGCTAATAATTATTTAAATCAAAACGAACGAACGGATGACGACGGACCAACGATTTTGATTTGATTTCATTTGATTCAATTTAATTGCATTAAAATGAAAGCAAATGTTTTAAGCAAAAACTCTGAAATGATTCAACACTTTTTAAATACGAAATTTATCAAAAAAAAAAAAATTATTAGGTTTTTGTATAAAAGCTGGAAATAAAAAAATGCCATCTTTATCAGAGAGCTGCAATATTTATTATCAAATCGTCACGAAACTTAGTGCTAAAAGATTTGTAAAAACCAATAAAACTTCTGACGTTTTCCTCCGACACAAAAATTTGCTAAAAAAAAAAATACGACAAAAGACCTTTGTTGCATGATTTGATTGGAAACTAAAAAATCCGGACTTATTGTACGATTATAAGAAAATATTATATATAAAAACAGAAATTAATGATAACCAAATTAAATGTTTATGATAATTATTACATGTGAGACAGGGTCGACGAAGTTCTCTTACAAATTGCATTTGATATTTCATCTTAGAGAAGCTGTTTGGTATACATATTTTTAATGTAATATTGTTTTCAATATATGTGAAGTTCGAAAGCATCTTCAATCACTAATAACACTACAGCAACAGTAGACTATTCAATGCTGAACTCCAAACCTCAAAACAACACCAATGGTGTATCGTTCCCCTCAATGATATAAGGCTTGTTGGTGTACACAAGTATCGTCATAAAAAGGAGTCTGAAGACGAAGAAGAAAAATGGAGCATTGGTTGATTTGATGCAAAAGCACAAATAGAAAGTTTTTGGTCATGCAATGGTATTTCTCAGATCTCTCGTGATAAAAAAAGGATAACCGTATAATTTACGGAACGGAACAACATGCTATTTTCGAAAGTTGCTACAGCTGCTTGAAAATTTTGCTACCTATGGGCAACTTCTTATAAATTTATGCCGACTGTTATTTCTGTGTATGTAAATGTTTTTATTTATTAATATGGTCAGCTGTTTGAGTAATTTCAAGATGAAGTTTCTTTCTGCAACCATGCTACCCCTATTTAGTTTGCGTCTGAATTTATTTCTCTGCTCAATTAAGAATAGAGCTTGTCGTAATAGTTTTCTTTCCCAACAATATTTTGTTAAAACAAAAATTTGTATCGGGCTTCTTTTTTTTTATCTGGGACCAGCAGTAAGGAGATGACTCCTACACATGCGAAGCATTGTGCTGGAACTATAGGAAAAGGATAGTAGGAGAAACGAGAGGAGGTGAAGCTTAATTAATTACTTTGTAGCTCTGCTTTTTGCACGTTCTTTGCTTATACTCGTAGCAGTGCTGAAGCTTCGGTTTAGTAGCATTTCTTTATTATTATTTTACTTCGCCGGTGCTACACAATACCGACGAAGGAGGCGTCCTGATGCGATTGTGGATTGCTATCAGCTGAAGCCGGTATTGTTCAGTGACCAGTGACAATGCCTTCGCCACTGAAACCTTCCGACAACAACTGACACAGAAAGACACACTAATGCACATCAGAAAAATGCGAGATGTTTATTTCTATTTTAAAATTTTAGTCTGAAACTGGGGTTGAACCCAGGTCTGTTTTTGATTTTTTAGTCAACGTGCAGACTACCATCCATCGTGCCATCGCCACCCTCCCACAATATAAGTAATTTTTGAGAGAATTTCTTCAATGTTCGCATATTTCAGTTCAATACATCGTAAATTATTATTTTTTAATTAACTTTCAACCCATTTTCCTATTTCTTTCCAGTTTGCCAGTCTATGTTGAGGTATTTGAGTAGTGTTGTCTGGAAAAGAGCACTCTATTTTACAAATGATTGGTGTTTGGTCTGAATTAAGTAGTGCACGATGCATTTTAAGTGGTTTAAAGCGTACATTGGAGTTTGATAGTAAAAGATTTATACAAGACATTGAATCGTAGCAAAAGTTTGGCTAAATCTAGCAAAAGTGTTGTGCGGAAAAAATGCAATAGTGACAGTTTAGGTGGTGGTTGAGAGGCTGTTACCGGATGTGGTATTTCTGAGACAATTCCACCTCGTGTGATGGGCATTGAAATCACCGAAAATGAAATAATCTGAGTAAGATTTTTTGTTTTTTTTTAACAACACAAACTCTACGAAGCTCTTATAACAGAACACTTAGGGTCTAGGCGGGAATTCAACCCGCAATTTCATATTGATAAGACTAATGCTTATGCGCTAGACTACGGAGGCACCCATCTGGTTATTGTATCAATATCGTACACGAAATTGCTGATGTATTTTGGACAATAAAATCTTATTCGTCAATGGTATATTTTAATTATTATGGAAACGTTTCCCAGTGACACTGTATGAATATTGTTTCTGACTGCGATTAGAATACCTCCACCATACGTGTGACGATCTTTTATATGTTTCGTTTAAGAAAACCTTATCTATTTGTTTTTGTTGCAGAATTTGCTTAACTCTGTTATAATAGTAGATGTTGTCAGACCTTGAGAATTTCAATGCATAAAATGTAAGAAATACTTTTTATTATCATGGGTTTATATGATATGCCTAAGCATTTTACCAAGCACTCTGAATTTTTGTTTTTTTTTAACTTAATTTTTATGAATTTGCTGGACTTAGGAAATAATGTTATGGGAATAGTGTTTATGGATTTGAATTTTCCCACGTTAAAAGTGACAGTAAGTGTTTTTTGTGAAGCACTGTTTAATGAAGCACTCATATTCTGCATCAGTGAGTGGCCATATTTTGTTTTACATTTCTCTAAATCATCAATGTCTTCCAAGTAAATATCTAATAGTTCTACTTGGACAAATTATCACTTTCCACAGATTTGTGGTTCGTGTTAGCTCTCGTATCAAAATATGATAATTTAATAATATTTGTATCTGAATTTTTATTAAATTTTTATTTGCGCAGATCATCGATTGATGAGTAGAGATATAAGTGGTAAACCAAATAATACTAGTTAGAATTTATTAGTGTCCTTTATCGGTGGTTGAAATATTTCATGTCGGTCTTCTCCAATATCTCAAGAATACTTTCATAATCACACATATGATCTTTGTTTCAATTGACATTCTTTTATATTTACAACTTGCTGCTAATTGTTCGAAAACTGTTGTAAAGTTATGGCTGTTATACACTATTATTGGCGTCTTCCATGTCAGAAACACTTGAAATCTATTATTCTAGGAAGTTTTCAGAACTATAAATTTTGGGTTAGTGCCCCAAAATTTTTTGCATTTCGAAGTCATTCTGATTTAACTTTCTTTATTTTTTATGCAAAAAGAAAATATGAAATTTTTGAGTATGACACTCAAAACTGTGACAATCTTGTAGTTCTCTGACGTTCATTTAGTGTTCGTTGCTGTTTTTACTTTTTTATGCACAAAAAACTCAAGATGCCATTTAAAGTGGTAGTTTTGTTGTAATAGTAATATAAGATAATAAGAGGTGAAAAAGTGCTTAAGTGGCAAATATTTCAATATCAGTTGCTCCAGGTGTTAAACAAAAACTTACATTTCATTTTGATCTATTTTGATTTACTAAAATTTTAATGTTTTTTTTACCTAAAATTATTTTAAATATTTTCCTACTTTATTTTATTTTTTTATTCTGTATTTGAGGTTTTCCAGCGAAATTTATGTCTTCGGACAAAGTTCAAGTTAATAAAAAGGTTTTCCAATAATTCATTATGGGGTGGTGATGGCTAAAGTAGTCGTAGTCTGCACATTGACTACAAAACCAAAAAGTTCTTGGTTCGAGCCTAGTTTCAGACTAAGTCATAAAAACATCTTGCATTTTTTCTGATGTGCATTTGTGTCAGTTGTCGGTAGGTCTTAGTGGCGAAGGCATAGTCACTGGTCAGTGAACAGTACCGACTTCAGCTGATACTAATCCGCAAATAACATCAGAGCATCCTCCTTCGTTCGCATTATGTAGCGTCATCGGCGAAGTAAAATAATTAATACAAATGGCTAATAAACACAGCTTCAGAATTGAATATGTCTCCTTGACAATAGAGGCGCTGTAACACTGCTATAATAAAAATATTAAAAAACGTGCGCCTGGTAGTAGGCAATCATTGCCTCAGACGTACTTTGAAGCTTGAAGCTAACAAAATGTTCGATTTAAGTACACCCATCACAATTAATAAAATAACGAGTGTTGCCTGGAAATACAAATATAAGTGGATCTCGTTATTAAGCAAATGTCACTATAATTCAAATTGGCATGGTTTACTTGATTAGGGTAGATCTCGAGTTGCATAAAATATGTGAAACTTTACAAAACAAGCCGAGTATTAATTTCAATTCCAGTTAGGCAATTGTGTATGTACATAAATATATCCATTTCTAATGTTAGGCCTCGATCTGTATCACCTGCCGGCAGAACATGCATACGTAACTATTTCGCTAAGTAACACGCATTGACTTAAATTAGAAAACATCCTCATTCTTTAGTCATTCAAAGAAGAAAAAGGAATATCGGCAATATGTTAACCATTGCTTTAGCAATGGTAGCAAAATTTCTTAGAACGGGTCAAAGAAATCGTCTATATATATATCTATATAACGCTCTGAATTCAATATATCGATTATTTATCGTGCCGACACCACTGTTAATGCAGTCATTTTATGCGAATGAAGAGACTTCAGATGTCTACGTTTCCTATTAGTTATACTCTTATAAGATCAGCTCTGAAAACTAACTTCATAGGCAAAGAAGATGCTGTAAGGTTTACGCAGTCAAGCACCTTTTTTCGTAAAATGCAGTAATGATGATCTATGAACATTCAAAGCATTTGCTCCGTTTGTAATTCAAAGGATGGGATCTTCACCATCAGACGTTTTCTAGTCTTCTTAATTTAATTTTGACTTGTTTATTTTTCTTTTTTGAAAGTTCTTCTCTTATATGTACATATAGTGTCCATTTCTTTCAGTGTGATGTGACAGGATTAAATCAAATCCATCTTACAATAGCACAATTTAATACTGAGTGTTATGGGTTCCAAATATTAAGGAACTCTACAATTATTGACACTTCCCCTAATCTACTTTTATTATTATAATCCATTTTGTTGGTTTTGCAAATATTGAAATTCTCCTGAGTGTTAGAACTCATTGATGTGTCTACAGAGTATATAAAACATAAAATGGGGCTAGCGCCATAATAACTACTTCCTTAAAGGCCACCACCAAAACAACGTTGAGAAAGGAAATTCGCTTCTCATATTCTCGTCGGTATTGTGCAGCAACATCGGAAAATAATTAATAAAATGGCTGCCAAATATAGCTTCAAAAATCGAATGGTTCTCCTTTTTTTTTATCTGGGACAATCACTCAGGAGATGACTCCTACACATGCGAGGCATTGTGCTGGACTATAGGAAAGGGATAGTAGGAGAAACGACAGGAGGTGAAGCTCAATTATTTATTTTTACAGCTCTGCTTTCGCACGTTCTTTGTTTTGTTTATACTCGTATCAGTGCTGAAGCTTCGGTTTAGTAGCATTTCTTTATTATTATTTTACTTCGCCGGTGCTACACAATACCGACGTAGGAGGGCGTTCTGATGCGATTGTGGATTGCTATCGGCTGAACCCGGCATTGTTCAGTGACCAGTGACTATGCCTTCGCCACTGAAACCTTCCGACAACAACTGACACACTAATGCACATCAGAAAAATGCGAGATGTTTATTTTTATTTTAAAATTTTAGTCTGAAACTGGGGCTGAACCCAGGTCTGTTTTTGGTTTAGTAGTCAACGTGCAGACTACCATCCATCGTGCCATCGCAACCCTCCTTGACATCAAAGGGACTGCAACATTGCTATAGAAACAATAAACGTGCAAAAGAAAAATAGTACAAGTATAAAGCTCTCTTCTATCAATCCGTTCATCAATTGCCATCTCTATCACTAGCCCTTTCTTATAGAAGTTAACACCTAGTAGTAGCCAATCATTGCCTAAATGTTACTTCTCTTAAAAAAAATATTATGGATTTAATTTCAAATGTTAAAAAAAGTATGTTGTAACTTTTTTCGCTGTAACATTTTGTCTTGCTGGCAATTAAGACAAAGTCTTTTGATGGTCTGCTTTTTTCATGCTTAAATGCAAAGTAATATCTTCATTAAGCAAAATAAGCCAGACAAATTAATATCTCTACTATGGCGATTTGTGTGCTTTACACTCGTATATCTGTCTGTCTGTCTGACTACATTTCTCCAAAAGTTTCTTTTTCTGATGAAAACATAATAAAGGAGACTGTAGTATTGCTTTCATTACATGTTACAGGCTTGAACACCCCTCAATTTCTTAATGTGCCATTTTGCATTTAATTCATTCAGTCACTCATTCTTCGAAATATGTATATACTCGTAGTAGAAGTAAAATGTTTGTTCATTAACTTTAAGATGGGGAGAAATTGCAATTCACTTAACAGGATTTTGTGATCCAAACTAGTGCAATTAATGCTTTTTCGTTATTGGGTTTGAGTTTCCTGCTTTTGTCGTTAAATATGTTGAAAAAAGTTACAAATAAATTAGTTAGTCGTTGTTGTTATAATTCTTGATGGTATATTTTGTTCTTCTTGGCGAATTTTTTGCAAGTAGAGTGAGAAGTGTAGCTGGAAAATTAAATAACAAAATAATAAAAATAGAATTTAATTTTAATTTTTTTTTTTTAATTTTATTTTTAATGCTTAAACTCGAAGCGTGGAAAATTTTGAATAATTTTCTAAGAAAAATTTGTTTATTAAACAAAGAATTTTTTATGAAGCGTTTTGGTTGATAATAAGATTTCGTTTTTCTACAGTTGCAGATCAGATCATGTTTAGTAATACGTTTAAAAGCGCGATTTATTTGCAAATAAGAGTGTAAAATATTGCCGTATATTTTTATTATAGGAAGTTTTTTGATGTTGCCATACAGTTGGTTACTTTCTATCTGTCTACAAATTTGTTGGTGTATAATATCTAAGTATTATCTTCAGTGAGTTCAGTATTTGCAGATAGAGTTATTGGCAAATAACTCGTATGTATAAATATAATGTATGTATGTCTCATAAAATTTCTCTATTATCGCTTTGTGATTACATTTTAAATAAATATCGGGTTTTCCAATGAAGACAACAGCGATCGATTCTTTGAACCCAATTTTCCATCAGTTTTTCAAACATTTCGACGAGAACGTCGACTAGAGACAACATCTAATGTGCCACTCTCTAGAGGGTGGCGATGGCTGAAGTATTCTGCACGTTGACTACAAAACCAAAAATTTTCCTGCGTTCCACCCCATTTTCAGACTCATAAAAACATTTCGCATTTTTTCTGATGATGTGCATTTATGTGTCATTGTGTCAGTTGTTGTCGGATTGCCTCAGTGGCGAAGGGATAGTCACTGGCCACTGAACAGTATCGGCTTCAGCTGTAACCACTCCACAGGTACTCAGAACGCCCTCCTTGGTCGTTATTGTGTAGCACCGACGAAGTAAAATAATTCCTAAAAAGGGCTACTAAAAACGAAGCTTAAAAGTTTAATACGTCTCTACAACACTGCCATAAAAAGAAAGAACGTGCAAAAGCAGAGTTGTAAGATAGTGAACCTTCGCCTCCTGCTATTTCTCTGACTATCCCTTTCCTCTAGTTCCAGCACAATACATCGCATATGTAGGAGTCATCTCCTGACTACTTGTCGAAGAAAAAAAAATATGGGCCAAGAAAAAGAAGAAGATTATTACGCCCGAACATTGAAGTTGCGAGCACCTACTCAGCATTTCGGTAGTATATTTTAATTATTTGCGAACGTTGTTTCTTTTTGTACTTTACCATAATGAAATGTTTACTAATTAGATTTGCGAGTGAATGTGCAGCACATCTGCCAAAATTGTATACATGGGACATATGCATGTGCCGCACAGGAGTGTTCCAATCCGTACCCTGGTTATAATAGAGCATTCCCAATAGAACATCAAAGTTGTTATGTCCCAATTGAAAAGCATAAAAAAAAATTTAAAAGCAATTTTAAAGAAAATATGTATGAAAATATTCAGCAGAAAGTAGTAGAAATGATTCCTAAAGGTCTAAAAATTAATTTCCCAACAATTGTTTGTTCAAGGATTTTTCCAAAATTTGACATCTTTGGTCTCTCAACACCGTGAACAAACTTTTTATTATACAAGAGATATGAACGAATTTTGAAAAAAATTTTGTAAATTCTAACACTATCTGAAAAGGCTTCCCCAATTTTCCAAAATTCAATAAAATTGTCCACTATTTAAAATTAAATTGTATGCAGTTATAAAATAAGAATAATATCGCGCTATACTCAATTGTGTTGGTGGTTTTAGAACAAACAAAATATGGTTGTGAGATTCCTACGTACTATTTCCCCAATTTATTTTACTTATTCAGTAAAATATTTTACATACAAATACATTGAAATTGATTAAGAAGGGATTAGCTGGCTCCTATGCACATTTCACTGTTGCTAATGCAGATCTTCAGGCAACCTTTACCAAATATTTCCTTAGAACAACTACAGGGTGGATGTAACTAAACTCTGGCGGTGGCCACTTGACCGATATCACAAGTAGAACAAAAGTTTTTCATTAAAAAAAACAGAATTACAGCAAATGAACATCGTGTGATTACTTTAGCCCCGTGTGATTATTTTTGCCCCACCCTATAGAAGTCCAATATGCGACGATTTTTCTACACATTTAAAAACAGTACACAATTTATTTTTGGACGTTCTCACTATCGTCGCATATTGGTACAATATTTTTTCGCTCATATCGGCCAAAAAAAATTGTAACGATAACTGGCGCAATACGGTCTTACTATCGTGCTTTATTGGGCAAATGAAATCGTATTTTAATTTCTTGCAGGGAAAGAGTGTTCAAATTTCGGTGTTCAAAGTCAACCAGTCAACCAAATTTTTTCGGCCGCAAGCTATCGGCGCATTAATTACGCCGAAAATTGGTACTTTGTGCCGGTAGTGGTAGCGTAGGTATAGATTTTAAACAAATAAGAAGTATAAGCAATATCAGAGTTGAAGCAAGAACTCCACAATCAACATGTTTCTTACCTTTCGATATCTACAGAGGCCGACTTTTATATATGTACATATGTACAAAGCTTTTATTTTGCGTAAAAGCTATGGCAGTTGCTATTTGCGGTTAAATTTAAAAAGAAATTTCTTTGTTTGAAACAGTGTTTTCCATGAGTATTTTTTTTGTCTGGTTAATGCCATCTGAAATTATCATGAGTCAGCTGTATTTTATTATCAAATTAGTATCTACGTTTTAAGTAGCTTATAAGAAATTGTAAGTATTGCTTACATGGTGTCTCTTTATTTGATGCATTTGAAGAAATTATCTTTAAGGTTTATTACTCCAAAAAATCAGCTCTGTAAATGTTGTCTTCTTCCGTAGCATTATCTGGAATGGTGGTTTGTTGTGAATTTTTGGGCCTTTGTTTACTACGTCCATATAAATTTGAGTCCAGAGCCCCGTCCATTTCTGCATTTACGGTGTTATAGACCAGATTCGCACCAGAAGCATGAAAACATTATATAGGAAAAGGCAAAGGAAAAGACTGATCTTGATCTCTCCACCTTGGATGTATTAAAAGGAGATAAATAACAGTATTAAACCGTATACAGCACCAACAAATGCAGTAAATAAACTAAATAACACAAACAACAAACATAAATTTGTATGTATTAATAATCCGTTTTAAAAGAACTCTTTTGAACACTGTATTCTATTCAGACATGCGTATTAACTAACTAACTTATTTTGTCGAAATGTAGAAACAACATTTCTATCATCGTTTTAATTAACAAAAAGCAAAAGAAAGATAGTGTCACTTTTTTATTTAAAATAATGATGTTTTAATTAGTGAAAATAATTCTTCCTCTAACAACCCACTTTGTTTATTTAAACTATTTCATACTTCAATTTCAATTAAAAATGTTAAATTATCAATAAATTAACATATTAAAAATGTAATCATTTAAACTCCTATTGAAATACGCTATTGTGAATTTCGACAGTAAATTATTGAAATATGAATTTTTGTCCCTTAAATAATTAAATCATAAACGATATGAAAGTAATTTTATCAAACTCGAGTATGAATGAAATAAAAACATGCGGGTGTTAGATATCATTATTATTATTGAACCTAATTTTATTTAGATTTTAAATTAAGTTAAGAATTTCAAAAGTTATCAAATATAATTAATTAAATTTAGAAATGTTGAGAAAAAGAAAATTTTTGTAATTAAATTCTTTTTGCTTTCTTTTCAACTTTGTTTGCTGTGTTATATTTCTATGGTTTGGGGTCAGAGCTTTTCCTTATTTTTAGCTTTTTTTTATTTTTTCACTCTTCTCCAAGTGTTGCTTATAATGAAATAATGCATGGATGAGATAAAAATACTTTAGTTGTTAGTTTTGTTAAAAAAATAATTAAAAGAAATGCAATTAAACTTTAGCATACACAGTTTGCATTACAGATAATGACATTAACGCCTAAAAGCAGGCACTGTTGTCTTTTATTAATATGAAAGCAAATGGCATGATTACAGCTGGCAAAGAAACGTACGTCCAGTGAGTTTCACGTTTCTTAATATGGGATTTTTTACGTATGAGAACTTGCAAATGAATAACATCAGCCAAGATTGAATTTCAAATCTAACAATGACAAATGAATGCCTGTATCCAGAGGGGCATCCGAAACACTTTCAATGCAAAAGGATTTGTGGAAGTTATATTTTCGGAAATTGAAATTAATTGCCGGGTTGAACTTCAGGATGATGTTATCGCATATTCCATGTTTTGAAGATTATATACTGGTTTTTATTTAGTTTTATTTATGCTTTTGAAAAGCGAGTATGTATCCAATTAAGGTATACGGAAATTTAAGAAAAGATTTTAAAAACGTTTTTTTTTCGGGAAAATAACTTCTTTGGAATTTGGTTGCATGATTTTCTAAATGTAGAACAAAATCTGTTTTAAACTACAATCCAATTAATTAATCGAGGGGAGCGATAGTTCATGGAGCAGAACCAAATGTTCTGAGGTCGAGACTGCGGTACTGGTATCCGACTAAGTCATAACAACACTTTCAATTTTTCTGATGTGCATTATTATGGCTTGGTATCAGTTGTAATTCTAATCCACGGACAAATCAGAGCGCCCTCCTAAAAATTTCTACTAAACACATCTTCAGAATAGAATACGTCTCTTTAACATACATGGCGTTGTAACACTGCTAAAGAAAAACGTACAAACACAGATTTGTCTATCCCTTCACCACCTGTCATCTCTATCAGTATCGCTTCCCTATACAATGTAACACGTAGTAGTAGGCCTGAGTGTTACTTCTCTTTATAAAAGGCAGGCTCGTAAACTTTATATTTTAATTCGTAAAAATAACAATATTTAAAATATATTATTTAAATTTTTTTTTAAATTAATACATTATCATTAATACATTCCTTCTGCTGGTAGTTGACATCATTGATATCCTTTTTTTTATAAAAAAAAATCGTTTTTATTATTCGTTTATTAAAGCCCTTGCGGCACTTTATTTTTCTTTCATTGTTCAAATTTTGAAGAACTGCAAAAATATATTTGTAATATCTATTTATAATATAATATTAAATATATTTCATATAAATAAAAAGATTTAATTACAAACGAAATTTAAGTTTTTATTCCAGAAGCAAGGCTATCTCTTAAATTATATTTTCAAAGCTCTTACAATCATTGCAAAGTTAACTATACATATAAAGTCAACAATATTTCCTATTTAATTTTTTTAAATGTAAAGTAGAAAACATATTAATATTGTAATAGGAAATTTTACAGGTGAAAAGAGTTGTACCATATTAAAATAAACAATCAAAACGTCAAACATTTCACGTGTTATCGATAAAATATGACTGAATGTCTAAAAATTTTCGACTTAAAATTGACGTTTCCAACTTAAAATTTTCAATATTTTACCCACTTAATGGTTTATGAATGAATTCTGCGATTTTGATGTTCGTTTGCGACCTTTTTGTGCTTAGCGTTTTTTTATGTACGCTTAATCTAAAACTTTGGTTTAAGTTTTATATAATTGATTCTTTCGGACGTAAAGCAGCTCTGCTTTACAGCTACCGGCCAGGCTTATGTTTGTTGTTTGGACTTCGAGGATTTTACATCTCACTCGCACTGTAGCCGGTGTCATATCTTTGCAAAATGTAAAATAAATAAATATATAATTGTTTCTTTCTGGCTTTCTTCCTGTTTCTTTCTTTCAAATCTATACTAATAAAATCACAAGTAAAAGAAGTGTGTACATCATATTGTACATCACCTTAACTTAACACCAAAAGTGTATTGTCTTTCATGTCAAATTTTCTCAATTCATTTAAAATATTTAAAACGCTTTACTGTTCGCGTTATAAAGCCATTTTACAATACTTTAGATAGCAATAAAGTGTAAATATTTTGAATGAACTGCGATGCACTTGTGCGATAACTTGAAGCGAATTAACGTCTTCATATGCAGAATCTTTCACATTAAAGACCATGATCGTGACCCTGTTGCGATCAACTTCATTTGCGTCTTCGTCGATACTACGAGTATGCACCATGATGCGATAACTAGGTGGCATTCCTACGATTTATTGCTCTGACATTGTGTCCCTAAACTTATGTAAAAGGTCTAGTCGTTTTATATTTTTATTCTTTGTGTGTGTGCAAAAAGCATCGTGTTTTGGTTATTGCGTGTGCGTACTTAGGGTGTATTTCTTGCCGTAGTAATGTCACCTTGTTTATTGAATCATGCTATGCACTATACAACGGCTTCTTCCGTACTCAATTTATGACGTCTCTGCAAAATTAAAGTCGTTCATCCAATTCATTGCTCTGCTTAGTCCCCGTCCATACTGTTGAGTTTTTGCTGCAAAAGTTTTTTGAATTCTCTTTTGAAACTGCAGCAGTGTCCATATATGAATCTTTTGCTTCATGTTTAGTATTTTTTATTCCTCCCTTCTATCTTCTTTTTTTAATTTTTTTTGACATTTCTCAATACCGAATGTAAATATAAAATAACTACCCTGTGATAGAAGGTGTGAATATTTTTTTTTGGATAGACATTTGAAGCACAAGGTATAATTTGAAGCAAAATGGACGCTAAGAAGAAAAATTATATAATAATTTTTATATAATTTTATATTTTATTTTTAAAATTTTTGATTATATTTCACAAAAAATTAACAATAAAACAGGGTAGCTATTATTATGATAGATGTTAACAGTATACCAAACGAAAAGAAATAAAATGAAACGTCAAATACACCTCATGTCAAAAGATGCAAATAAGAAATTCAACAAAAACTGCATGTACATGAAACAGCGTACATACTTCCACTCCTCTTCCCCTTCTCATCAACAAACTCAAAAGTTTTGCAGCATATGCTTCACAGTATGGACGGGAACTTACCGATTATTCTCAAATGTTTTTCATAAAACGTTGTTGCTTGTGATGGTCTATTAGGGACAAAATACTAAAGGGAATTAAATGCAAACCAAATGGCACACACATCAAGCAGCATTCTCCACTCAAAATTGTACAGCTATAAAAAACACCCTGCTAGAAATTTTGGGCACGTATTGCCGTAGAAAATTCGTTGATGGCACTATAAATAAAATTGTGGTGTCGCTCTAGTCGTCTCTCCCGCCTAATGTCCTTTTTTTGTATAATTTCGGGCTTTTACTTTTTAAAATTTATACTTATATTTCAGTTTTACCATAGTTGAAATTTATTACGCTACGCGCCTGTTGCTACATGTTCATTTTATTTTTCTCGTAAAGTGGGCATTAACTTTAATTAAAACTTTGACTTTATTTTCCTGTTTACACGTCTGTAGTTGATTTTGTTGTTTTTACTACATATTTCTAATGAGGTGTAAAGATTTCTTTACTAGTTTCCTGTCTGTTTGCCGTTTAAAGTGTTTCTTCTAATTTAATTTCATTGCCAGTGTTTTGGTTTTGTCAGGCTGTCTTTTGTTTTGTCACCACTTTTAATTTAAATGTGTTCATTTTAGTTATTTTATTTAAATTTTATATCTTACAATTACTCATTTATGTACATCCATTCATACGAGTATGAATGCGTATTTGTTTGTAATTGTTTGTTTCTTTTTCGCTAAAAGGAATGTGCATAACTCGTTTTCAAATAATTTCATTATAGTTTTGTTTTGCTGTTTTAAGCATATTTAAAAGGGTAACGCAAAACATATATATTTAGTGAAAGGAATAAAAAGTTTTAATCTTGGAAATATATTAGGAGAGCATTTACTTTTTTCATGTCATTCGCTTGTAAAATTTACTGTTGCTACAATTTGAAACTAATTTCGGATTTTCGAATATATTAATATAAAATAATATAAATAAATATAAAATTAAGGACTCAATACTTTCTACTAAACAAAGATACAGATATGCATACCTGGATGAAGTTTCAAACTTTTCTGATACATTTAAAATGTCATAAAATCGTGAATTTTAACGATTTATCTTTACTTTGCAGTTTTCCTAACCGTTGAGCAGTTTTGAAATTTTTTGTTAAAAAAAAAGTTTTTCTGTCAATTGTGCAGATTTTGCATTTTTTACTGACTGGGCCACGATTTCAAAAGAATTTTTAAATTCGTACAAATACATTTAAAATAAAAATAAAATTTTGTTTTTGTTACTTCAAGTAATCTGCTTCATTCAACTACAGTAATTAATCACTTCTCTACGATTGGAAAGTATACAGATGTTGTACACGGTGGGCCAAAAGTAATCACCCGATGTCTTTTTGCTGTAATTTTATTCAATAAAAACCTTTGGATCTGCATGTATGGTCATCAACTCTGCCGACGGTCACTTAGACCATATCATAAGCAGTGCAAAATTTGTCTTAAAAAAAAAATTACAGCAAAAGAACATCGGTTGATTTCTTATGCACCGGGTGATTACTTTTGGCCCACGCTGTATATACTGATTTCAGTAAGGGTTTTGATATAGTTAATCACAGCCTCTCATTGAAGAAGTTTTACTTAATGGGGTTCCCTAATAGAAATTTGAATTGGATAAAATCGTATCTGGAAGGTCGACATCAATGTGTCCGCTTCATAAATATTCTTCCTAGGGAAATTTTTATCAACGGTTTACGATCTTCAAATACACAAATATATGCTGATAACGTAAAGATTTCGGAATTACTGAATTCTTGAATTCGGATAATTAAACGTGTCAATCGCACTTTGAAAGAGATTTAGTTAAAGTAGTCTGCACATTGACTACCCAAATAAAAATTTCATGGGTTCAACCCAGTTTCAGACTAAATGATAAAAAATTATCGCATTTTTTCTGATGTGCATTAGTGTCTTGTATCAGTTTTTGTCGGAAGGTTTCAGTGGCGAAGGCACAGTCGGTATTGTGTAGCACCGGCGAAGTAAATCATCTCCTGAGTGCTGGTCCAAGATTAAAAAAAACATATTGGCTTTGAATCTCGAAAAGTGCAAATGAGTGCATTTCTCCAGAGTAGTCAACTCTAGTGGCTGCTTCCCCTTAGGAGGTTATATGTTGGATAGTGTAAACGAGTTTCTCGATCTGGGAGGTCTTCTCGATCCAAAGCTTATGTTAACAAATCACATAAATATGTGCATAAATAGGGCTCTTGGATTATTTTTATTAAACACTGGACCAAGGAATTTAACAATCCACTTATAACCAGACTACTTTATTCTTCCTTGGTGGGACCTCTTCTGGAATATTGTTGTATCCTCTCTGATCCTAAATAGAACATCCCATTGATTGTACAAAAGCAGTTTCTACTTTTTATATTGCGTAATATATCTATATATCTAAATCGTACATCAAACTCTCCATCTTATGAATATAGACTAAACAAATTAAATTGTCTACATTATAGAGACGGAGAAAAGTTTTAAATTGAATATTTGTTATTAAACTTATAAACGGCGACATCTGTTCTGAGTTTTTTCGTATTGTACAATAATATCGACAATGTGTATGTCATATTAGAAGGTGGCATAATATATTCGGAAATAAAAAAAATACTTTTGATTTTTATTGTACATCATTTCTCTTCTGACTTAAAGAACTCAGGACAGAATTTGACATGATATCATCTAGAAAACAAAAATTTAAAAAAAAAAATGTGTGAATGCCGTATGATGTGCATAAAAGTTCAGTCATTAAATTTCATTGATTTCTACATAATCGAAATATAATTTTAATATGACCGCATGTATCTTCAAACTAATTAAAAGAACATAAAATTAGAAACAATTTATTTCGTTATGAACCAAATGAGAACGCAAACAAAACTTTTATGACGTTAGCAAATATTCGAGGCAAAGATTTCATCATGGAATGTATTAATTTTATTCTTTTTGCATGTTGCAGCAAAACATTGGAACGACTTACATATGCATTTGTAGGATGGAAACAATTCTCCTCAAATGCGCTAAATCAGGCCTTTGCAGAAAGTAAAAATTATCAATAAATAAAATATAAATGTAGCATATCGAACGCAGTCGACCTTACCTGACTGAATGCATCAGATGGAAGAAGACAACGACAACGAGATGGACAGTAGACAGAGACATATATAGTTACTGTAACAGCCGTATCTCTAATTTTTAATTGTTCATTGAAAAATAACGAGCTATAAGAGCTTCCTAGAGTTTGTGTTGTTAAAAAAAATAGATCAGCTCTCGGATGTGTATGAAATTCTGTTCCAAGTACATCCACACTACATTAATATTTACATCCTAGCCTGTTTCTTTTTTAATTCAGAAATAGGGTATATGTTAGTAATCTATATAACGCAATGTCTGGCAGCAGGATTATTCTCAGCTTCCTTCTCCCGAACGTAGGAGCGTCTTAAAAAGCCTGATTACAAATGGCGCAATGTTTTAAACTACATATTTTCTCTGACCAGCACTCAGGAGATGACCCCTACACAAGCGATGCATTGTGCTGGAACTTGAGGAAAAAGATAGTAGAAGAAATGATAGGAGTTGAAGCTTAATTATGTTTTCAACAATGCTTTTAATACGTTATTTGTTTTTATAGCAGTGTTGTAGCGTCTCTGCTGGCAAGGAGACGTATTAAATTTTATATTTTTTATATTGTCAACCGAAGACAACTTAATTCTCGTGATTTCAATATTTGACAGTTGATTTACTTCATAAATTACAATTTGACGCACCACTATATTAAGGTTAATACAAACCAAATGAAGAGTTTGTATACATGAGAGCTGTATTCTATTTCCGATCGGATAGAAGTGATAAAAATAATTATGAAATTGGTGAGAGTGAAGTATGCCTCTCAACGTCTTAGAAAGCCGAGGCACTTGAATGTTTATTATAAAACTAATATGATGCTAAGTCCATTGAACATTTTTTTTTATTTGTACTACCCATAATTACTAAAAGGCTTCACCGAATTCCATTTAAGATTAAATTTTTTCTTTTTTGTTAATTTTTGCTTGTTCTCTTAAATCGAAGAAAGTATTAATATTTCTCTTTATAATTATTTTTCCAGCTCTCTCCTTTACCACAGAACCACAAGATGTTGTGGTACCTGAAGGTCATTCGGTGTTATTACAATGTGCAGGTATAGCTGTTTTGGGTAAGAATCAAAAAGTAGCACCCAATATCAGATGGCGTGGTCCTGATGGCCAAGACTTGGGCATTGTAGGCGATACATTTCGTAATCAACTTAAGAACGGCTCTCTATATATCAGTTCAGTTGAGGAAAATCGTGGCTTGACCGGATCTTATCAATGTCTCTTGTATGTTGATAGCATTGGTACTATTGTCAGTCGGTCAGCCATTGTATCAATAGCTAGACTACCAGACTTAAATCAGGATTTCATTGAAACCTATCTATTACCTGGACAAACGGCATATTTTCGCTGCATGATAGGCCAAATGCAACAGGGTATGAAACACTTTGTCCAGTGGTTCAAAGATGATATGCTGATACAAATGGACAAGCTGCGTATGGTTATTTTGCCAAGCGGTGCTTTAGAAATTGACGAAGTTAATTTCAGTGATCGTGGTGTCTATTATTGTAATGTAACTTCGGGTTCCATATCACGTTTAAGTAGCAAAACTAATTTAAATATTAAAAAATTACCCGATACCGGTGAAAGTCCAGCAGCTCCTTCGTTTCTGGTGGGACCTTCACCGCAAACCGTGAAGGAGGGTGATGTGGTAACACTCGACTGTGTAGCAAATGGAGTGCCTAAACCTCAAATGAAATGGCTACGTAATGGCGAAGAATTAGATTTAAGTGATCTGGACTCTAGATTTTCTATCATTGGTACAGGATCTTTGCAAATATCTTCAGCTGAAGATATAGATTCGGGTAACTATCAATGTCGTGCTTCGAATACAGTAGACTCTTTAGATGCCCAAGCGACGGTACAGGTACAAGTTCCACCCAAATTTATACAAAGTCCGAAAGATAAATCAGCGTACGAGAAAGAAGAATTGGAACTGGAATGTGCCATAAGAGGCAAACCCAAACCCATTATAAAATGGTTGAAAAACGGTGATTTTATAACACCCAATGACTACATGCAATTAGTAGGAGGCCACAATCTACGTATATTGGGTCTGTTGCAATCTGATGCCGGCATGTTTCAATGTGTAGGTACTAATCCAGCTGGTAGTGTTCAAGCGGCAGCACGTCTAAGAATAATACAACCAGGTGAGTTTGAGTGTTATACAATTTTGTAGAAGTTCAATAATAATAGTTTGTACCATGAATATATGAATGTATATGTACAGTATATTGTGTGTTAGGGACGCTTTCAGACCTAGTAGAAAAAAAAAGCTTTTATTAAAAAAATACTCCTTATATACTCTATTTTTAACTAATACAATTTAAAAGACAAATATCTGTATATACTCGTGTAGTAATGTCTCCACGTTTTTTTAACCACCATGCTTTAAAGGCCTCTTAAATCGTTAAGCTTTTGCCATTCCTAAACCCGAAATCCATTCGTCAATTTGTATTCTTTTTCTTTTCTGCAAATATCTAAGCCATTTATTATTTTCATTTCAATAGATTACGATTGTAAAATTTTATAAGTTTTATTAAAATATGTTTCCTTTGTATAATACATATACAATTGTATCCCGGTATAACGAACGATATAATGTCAGTCCAATTCACTATATACTTGTTCCTGCTGGTATTTCATCGTGTGTAGCCAGTATTATAAAATGTATGTCTTCTCATTCATGATCTCTTGTTTTTTTTTTTTTATTTTTTTCAAAAATTCGTTAAATCGAGTCACATTTTATTCGCTTGTTCGCTATACAAAGTATTCAATGGGAAACATTTTAGCATTCGTTAAATCGCGAATTCGTTAAACTGAGTATTCGTTAAACCAGGATACCACTGTATTTTTATATAAGTACATATATATATGTATATATTTTTAAATTGAAGAGAATTTAAGAAAATAACATTGAAGAAATACAAATTTATAAACGGGAATCCGAAATGATATTGCGAAAATACAGTTTGATACATGGATGCAAAAGAGATTTTACAAATTGTACGAACTTTGAAGAAAAGGCGTACCTTTATCAGACCGATTGTACTACTAATGTTCTTTAATTAACGTAAAAATTTATTTGTACAATTCATACATACTTAAACTTAACAATTAACAAAAAGCCAAATTGAGGTTCATTTGTACTAAATACTTAAATAAACGGTACGTACGTAGGAAAAACTTAACAATTAATTTAATTGGTTACTTTCAAAAAGTGCAGGAGAGACTATTTATTGTTAAGATCATCGAGAACATACTTTTTGCTAACCACTTCTAAGTAATTTCTAAATTGTAACTGCACGGCTTTAGCAAATTCTTTGATTGGATTATTAGTTTGAACACAATCGAAGCAAACAGCCAGTTTTTATTACATTTTGATACAGATGATTAGACAAAATGTGCAAAACAATTAAACAAAACAACTAAAACGAATGATTTAATAGGAAAATGGAACAAATACATGAAATTGCCATAACAATAAAATAGAACTCTTTGAAAGCATTCGTGCAATGTACTAATGGAGGGAAAATTTTGGAATAGTTTGTGGTTTTGAATTTCAAATAGTGCTGAAAAAAAGTGCAGTTGTACTAACTTTCGGTGTGATAACAAGAAAACGAGCAAGAGCAGACATGTGTAAGAAATACACCCTATACAAAATCGATTGTTAAAGTTAAAGGCGGGTGGCGATGGCACGATGGATGGTAGTCTGCACGTTGACTACACAACCAAAACACAGACCTGGGTTCAACTCCAGTTTCAGACAAAAATTTTAAAATAAAAATAAACATCTCGCATTTGTCTGATGTGCACTAGTGTGGTTTTGTGTGTCAGTTGTTGTCGGAAGGTTTCAGTGGCGAAGGCATAGTCACTGGTCACTGGACAATAACCCGGCTTTTTTTTTTTTTTTTTTTTTTGGCGTGTGAGGTAGGGTTGAAAATTCCTTCGCACTTACAGAGACCGTCGTCTTCTGCGTCGAGTGGTGTTGCCACTAAAAAATTCCCTCCTCCTCCTCTGGGTAGATTCCTCCCCGGGACCGCTTTCCGCATTACTTCGGGAAGGCCCAGAGCCACGTCCCAATCAGGACCACTCTCACTCACCCACGTCTGGGTCCGCCAAGTCCGCAGCCGGCGCCATGGCCCCGGCCCGTATCGCCTGGTCCCCGTCAGAGGGGGCCCCGCTATGCAGCAGCGCTTCGAGGTGCCTCTTCTTCCTCCCACGTACTGTGCCACAGCGTCCCAATTGTCCTCACAATCGAGCATCCTCCCTATCACGGTGGCAGGAGCGAACCCATTGCACCTCTCTCAGTATGCCACCTGGTGCAGTCGAAGAAAGTGTGTTCTGCATCATCATCCGTAATACCACAGTAAATGCAGTCGGGACCATCTGCCCTGCCCATCCGATACAGGTACTTTCGGAAGTATCCGTGGCCCGAGAGGAATTGTGTCAGGAAGTAGTTAACTTCCCCAAATTTCCTCCGAATCCATACTTCCACGCAGGGAATAAGCCTCGTGGTCCACCTGCCGACCGTGTCCGCGGTCCACCTGTCCTGCCATCGCCGGACAATTTGGGGTCTCAGACCAATAGCACCAACACCAGGGTCCTCCCCCCTCGAGTTCCAAGCCTCCCACCGCTCGCGCGCCAAGAGGTCTATGGGTATTTCCCCACATATCACCAGGACCGCAGCGCCCGAGACCGTGCGGTAAGCCGAAGCAACCCTAAGGGCCGCAGTCCGCTGTACCGCCTCGAGTACCCTGCGTTTGGTTCTCTCACCCAGTACATTTCCCCAAATCTCGCTCCCATGCAGCAAGATCGACTTCGTGACCGCCATAATCAGCCTCCTCTTGCTCTGTGTCGGGCCTCCGACATTCGCCATGAGTCTGCTCAACATGCCAGTCATCTTCGCCGCCTTAGTCGCCACATGCCGTATTTGGGCCCAGTAAGTCAGCCTACAGTCGAGTCTGACGCCCAAATACCTTATGGCACTCTGGTTGACCAGAGACACATCCCCTATCTGCATGCCGACATCGAGTGGTATGTGTGCCCGCGTCATCAACATCACCTCGGTCTTCTCACCGGCCAATTCCAAGCCGTGGTCCTCAAGCCACATCCGGGTCCTAATCATGACCCGGTTCAGCTTCCCCCTGGCGTCATCCATATCCCGCGCCAAGATCACCGCCGCTATATCATCCGCGTATCCCACGAGCTGAGCATCCTCGGGCATTTCCACCCCAAAGATCCCATCGTAGGTCAGATTCCATAGGTCCGGGCCCAGCACAGATCCCTGGGCCGCGCCGGACGTGATCGTCCTGCTCCTCCGCCCCGTCGGCGTATCGTACAACAGTACCCGATCGTCCAGATAACTACGGAGAATTCTATACAAGTATCCGGGAATACGAAACCTCCCCCGTAGCGCCTCTGGAACATCAGCCCATCGTAGGCTGTTGAAGGCATTCCGAACGTCGAGTGTTGCCAGGACAACTATGCGCTTCGGATAATAGCGCCTCTCGCTCTGAGCGCGCTCGAAGCACTCAACCACATCAGCAATCGCCCCGAGCGCTGTCCTGCCAGGTCTGAAGCCATGCTGTCTATCCGACAGCCCCCCAGCCATCCTAACGGCCTCCGCCAGCCTTCTTTGCAGTAGCTTCTCCAGCAGCTTGCCGGCACCATCCAACATGCAAAGTGGCCGATAAGCCGATGGCTGGGTCGGATCGCCCCTGCCCTTGCTAACAAGCACGAGCCGCTGTGTTTTCCAGCGTCTTGGGAAGACGCTCTGGACTAAACAAGCATCATATACCGGAAGCAAAGCTTCCGGCCTGCTCTCAGCCAGGAACTTCAGCACCTCCGACGGTACCCCATCCGGGCCAGGGGCTTTCCCCGTCCTAAGAGCCCCGGCGGCGATCCTCAGCTCCTCGCCGGTAAAGGGCGGTGAAACCTCATCATCGTAGGACCCACGTTCACCACCCAGCGGAGGGTGTGTGGGGAACAGGCCCCCCACAATCGCATCGATCCGCACGCCGTCCAATTGCACCCCAGCACGGCTCGCGCCCAATTTTCCCGCCACGATCCTATAGCCGAGTCCCCATGGATCACGGTTCAGATCGCTCCGAAGTTCCTCCCATTTCGCCCTCTTGCTCGCCATAATCGCGCGACGCAACGCCCCGCGGGCCCGCTTGTACTCTTGGGCCTCCAGTAGAGCCTCGCCGGCCCGCCTAGTCCTAGTATAGACCCTCCTATTGCGGAGGCAGTCACGCCTGAGTCCAGCAATCTCCGGCGTCCACCAGTACACAGGTCGCCTCCCCGCCTGTCGCGACAATCGGGGCATCGATGCGTCGCATCCACGGACAATGCGCCGCATCATAGCACCCGCCAGGGAGTCAGCGTCTCCCCCACCGTCCAAAACCGTAGTACCGTCGAAACCGGCCAAGAACGACCCGCGGTCTAACCTCGCGACGTTGCATCCACGCGCGCCTCTCCGCCCGTGCGATCGCGCGACGCCCGCCTCCGGTACTATCACAAATTCAACATACTGGTGATCACTCCCAGTATATTCCTCGAGCACCCTCCATCCTTCGATCATCCCAGACAGATTCTCGGATACCAAAGTGATGTCAGGAGTGGTGAACTCGCACCCCGGGCGCCTGAAGGTGGTCGCACCGCCATCGTTCATGACCACCTGGCCCAACCTGGCCACCATATCCAGGACGCACCTCCCCCTCGTGCTCGTCACCGGATCACCCCACTCCACAGCCCTGGCATTGAAATCACCGGCCACCACAAAGGGTCCGGCCATACCAGCCAGAGCGTCCTCGATAGCGGCCATCTTCGCCCTAAATCGCGCCACGCTATCGCTAGGAGTGAGACAATAACCCGGCTTCAGCTGATAGAAATCCACAATCACATCAGAACGTCCTCCTTCGTTGGTATTGTGTAGCACCGGCGAAGTAAAATAATAATAAAAATGGCTACTAAACCGAAGCTTCAGCACTGCAACGAGTATAAAAACAAAAGAACGTGCGAAAGCAGAGCTGCAAAATAATTAATTAAGCTTCACCTCCTGTCGTGTCTCCTACTATCCCTTTCCTATAGTTCCCAGCACAATGCTTCGCATGTGTAGGAGTCATATCCTGAGTGCTGGTCCTAGATAAAAAAAGGGTACGTTAAAACCGGGTTTCCCATACAAGCAAACGTTTTTGCATAAGGCCGTTTAATAAACAAATTTGCATACAACATTGCTACGGAAATTGACAAAACAAAAATCTCTTGAGAAATTTTAGAAAGTTAAATTTCATAATGTCTTTTTTTCGAATAAGCAGATCTATTATATTATTCGAGAGAACACGTTTTTGAAAAATATTGAAACCGCTATGAGGTTGAGAGCAGCGAAAGTTCAGTAAACGCCCACAAATTAGAATTTTTTAGTAATTAGAATTTTCAGAAATGAGAATCAATACATAAAAAGCTTTCAAATTAGAAATAAAACTGCGAATTTGCGAGCTTTTTTTTCTTGTAAACACAAAAATTTTTTTTTAATTTACATATGTACCAACGAACTGGATTGTTATGTTTTGCTATCGTTTTAAATTAAATTAGAACACAAACGCTGTTTTATTCTCCGTTTTATGCTTAGATTCAGCTTTATTGCTATATGAAAAACAGTCCATAAATTAGAAAACTTCAAAAATTCGAAACGACTTTAAAACAAAGTGGTTCTAATTTTAAGATTTTACTGCATACATATGCATATATTTTTCAATAAAATTTTGGATCTTTTATTACGATATTACATTTTCTCAAAATTAATTAAGATTTCTAATTTCAATTTATTTATTTAGTATTTCCTCAATTTCAACTGAAAAAATTATCTTTTTTTTAATTAAAAATTTTCTGAAAATAGTTATATGTACTTAAGCGGGCCACACACTTTCAATTAAATTGTCCAATTTGCCGTACTGTACAATAATATGTAATAATGTGTATGTCATATTAGAAGGTGGCACAATATATTGGCAATATTGTACAATGGGTTATCTTTGCTTTCTATAGTACAAAAGTTGTGTCATATTATCTGAGAAAATATTGTGTTCGTTATTGCATAATATAGGGCATAATGGTAATAATATGGCGAATAACATACCCAATAATATTGGAGAATAGATGAGCCGCTTTATGTCGGGTGCAGTATGAGGAAAATTATTTTGTATGAAAAACACTTAAGATTGAACAAATTCTTATAATTAAAGCTATTTAGTTCATTCATAGTAGATAACTGTTGTATTAACATTTGCTGTTTTTCAAAATGTATTAAAGAAATTATAAAAATGTAAAAAAAATATATGTATATATGAATGTGGCAGTAAATATCGCATTATAATTTCCTTAATCAACCCATAGATATTGCCAAATGCCATTGATAAATGCTGTGAAAACTTGGTGGATTTAGTTTCGGTTATCATTTCTATAGCGAAAACAATCCCACCAATTCCATTTGTCATTTGCATGTTATGGCTCGTATAGACATTAAGGGATCACAAGCTCTTGATATTATTCTTATTAAAATTCAGTGCATTGTTGTGTGGAATCACCACATTTTCCAACTTTCAAATGAACCATCCAAATGCCTCTGATCTGCCTCCGTTCATATGTGTAATTTAGTCTCTGCAGCAGTCTTCCTTGTACTGATAAGTTGGAAAGTTCATGTCTAATATTTACAAGCACTACTCCCCCTATCCACTTTCCCAAAATTAAAAATTCTAGTAATGCATTGCATACGTATCTTAAAAATAAATCGATTTTAATCACATGCCTGAATGATAATAATTTTCGTTTATTTCTTGATAGTAAATGCTTTTAAACATTAAAAATATGCTATCTGCTTTATTATCCACAAACCAAACAGAAATAGAATAATATAAATTTAAGAATTTTGTAGTAATGAAAATTTCCTGTCGTGTTCAAGTTCACAGTTAATTTATCACAATATTGTGAAGAAAGTACTTTTTTGATTAGAATAAAAGCAAAAAAGAACAATTAATCTCCAACACTAGTTGAGTATAATACGTATTTCCTATGCCACTACGCATGTCATAAGTACCCTTTGTGTCAACAGGGAGGTAGTTGTAAAGTCACGTACTGGAAACAGAAACTTTTTCCTTTGGGAATATATGAAGTATGAGCTTTACTAGAAACATAAAAAAAAGAAACAACAAAGCTGACAATCTAACGTAACGATTATTCTCGTAAGCATTTTCCTAAGCTATGGCGGGTTAAATAGATGATATTAATGAATTTAAAACTACCTTCCTGTTGACACAAGGTGTACTGATGACATGCGTAGTGGCATAGAAAATACGTATTATACTCAACTAGTGTTGGAGATTAACTCTTCTTTCTTTCCTTTATTCTAATCAAAAAATAATTTCTTCACAATATTGTGATAAATTAACTGTGAACTTGAACATGACAGGAAATTTTCATTAATATGTAATAACTGTAGTTCGATTAAATTCTATTGTGAATATTAAGAATTTTGTTTTGTCGACCAATTTAAATTTAAGGTTGCCATTCATTGTAAAGGAATTTTAATTAATTAATCTTTTATTGCCAAATTATTTGAAACTAAAATTTAATATCAATTATTTTATGTTTAATTCGCAATATTAATTTAAAACTGTTTGTTTTTCTTTTAATTTCTTTTATTTTCTCCCGCTTTATCATTTCCTCCACTCTAATTGTTCTCCTTTCACAACTCATTTTAAACCCTTCCCCATATTTTGTACGTACATTCCTTTACACAAAATCTCCTCTCATCCAAGGCAAATTGAAAAACTCTCGTAAATCTCAATCACAAACCACTAAATCACTGTATTTAGACCATTTACCGCCAAATATGAAGAAACGAAAAAATAAATTAAATTCCGGGGAAGTGCGCTTTAAGTCTGGGGATTCTTCAGAAACCACACGCATCATTTCAAAAAGTGCCTTAGATAGTTTATTGTCACAAAAGGGAAACAAAAAACTATCAAAAATACCGGATCAGCCCCTGAATGATCCCCATTATGGTGATTTGTTGCCATTTACCGATGCGCAAGATGATACTGACATATCACGAGAATTACCCAGAAGTATAGACGAATACGACAAGACCCTTACGAACGATAGTAATAAGAACGAGGACGATAATGATGATAATGACAACGATGACTATGATGATCCTTCGGCAAATGAAGAGTACATTAAGGCTTATAAACATGGTGATGACCCAAACAAGATTTTAAATTATTGGACAAATAGAAAAAAACTTAATCCTTCTTCTACTTTAACTACTAATTTACCACAACAAGAACAAACTTCCTCCCATTCATCTGCAGTTTTAGATATAAGCAATAAAGTCGGCACAAATATAGCGGATACCTCAACTGGTCTACTTAATCGTCTACCCGGACCACCACGTGATCTAGTGGCGCAAATTGTTAAACCACGTTTTGTCACGCTCAGCTGGATGGAACCAATAAAGAATCCTGTAGAAGTGGTTTCCTATACAGTCTACTATAAAATGAACAATAGTGAGAGGTAAGTTTTATAAACACTTTACCGCTTATTTTGTAAAACGCATTTTTAAGAATTTTTATGTGGAATTTGATATCAATGCTTATTCTTGCATTTTTCAACATGAGTTGACTTTTACATTTCATACAAATAATATAATTTATAAAACAAATTCTATTTGTTATGTATTTAAAGTTTTAAGATAATATAAAAATTTATAAACTAAAATTAAATATAACTATAGCACAGAAGCTAATTTTAGCTTATTTATAAATTAAACAAAACAAAAATTATAAAATTACAGTAATTTTTTAAATGAATTAATTAATAATATTAATATCTTTTAATTATCACTAATTTTACAAACTTCAGGTCTTTATTCAATTTTAAATAGGGTGGTGATCGATAACATACAGGCAGTCATGCGATAGTTTCTAAGAAACAAACTAAGTCAAAAGAACAAAATTGTAAATTACACTGACAAACACTAGCAGAACGGAACTACATGCTGTTTTCGAAAGCTGCTACACTTTCATCATCAGCGTTCTTCGTGTTTTGCCACCGTGTGTTGTCAGTAGATGTTTACTACTAGCTTTATATATTTATTATTTTCTATAAATAGAATACGATTTATAATTCCCCGTTATTTTTCCCCTTCCTCTAAATTTACCATCTCTAACTTACAATAGTCCTTGGCATTACTTGAATTTTTGTTTCCATTATTAATTGTGCACGCATGTCTGGTTTTTGATTTTTTGTATTTTGTTTTTATTTGACCAAGCTTTTATGGCATGAAACTTCAGGTATTTTGTATAATGAATTATATTGCTACAAGCCTGCTCGTATAACCGTTATTTAATATAAATTGTTAGATACACACACATGTAATTTTCACTGCCAGTATGTTATCAATCACTAGCCTATTTAAAATTTAAACAAATTATAACTAACGCAAAAAAGGGTTTCGAAATATGGCACTGCGTGAATTTTGACATTCGTAGAAGAAATTTGGAAATTAATATTTTCACATTTTATTTTGTAAAGTATCATTGTGTAATAACTTATCAGGTGGTGTTAATTCTGCAACAAATAAATAGCAAAAACAACCGACGCAGTTGTTTTTCTTATAAAACTATATTGTATACTTATATCTATAAAAAGGACAACTAAAATAGGATATAGAAATACATATAATTGTACTCGTATGTTAGTTTCACTCATTTTAAATTGATTTTCTTAGTATAATCGTCTCTTTAATTTTCCTTCTCATTTACACGAAACAACAGAGAACTCAAACTCGTTACAAAATCCCATGATGACCAACAAGTAAATATCCAAAATCTTTTACCTGGACGTACCTATAAATTTCGGGTAGTGGCGAACACTAATTTTGGGCCTGGTGAATCTTCTGAGCCCTTTGAAGTGATCACACAGCCAGAAGAAAATATTGCTGGACCACCACGTAATGTGGATGGTTATGCCCGAAATCACAAGGAAATATATATCAAATGGGAAGACCCCATTGTGACAAATGGCGAAATATTAAAATATCGTTTATACTTCGCTGAAGGTGATACCGGTGCCGAAATGTATCACGATAGCATTGTTTTAGATGCTATTTTAACGGAACTGAGACCTTTTACTGAATATACAATAACCGTAGTACCTTTTAATAAAAATGGCATGGGAGATCCTTCGAATGAAATTAAAGTTAAAACTTTCTCTTCAACACCCTCTGAACCACCAAATAATGTTACCTTAGAAGTAACCAGTTCAACATCGATCACTATACACTGGGAACCGCCATCGGAAGAAGAACGCAATGGACAAATAACCGGCTACAAGATAAGATATCGCAAATTGAAAGATGCCCCGCAAGTCAAAAGTACACCCGCTAATATACGCTATTACGAATTGAACGGTCTGGATCGGAACTCTGAATATCAAGTTAAAATTGCTGCCATGACTGTAAATGGTTCGGGACCATTCACTGAGTGGTACCGTGTTATGACATTGGAAAATGATTTAGATGAGACCCAAGTACCCGGCAAACCGGTATGGATGGGTATACACCCTGGTGCGGATACAATAGGTTTGCATTGGGGGCCACCCCAGCAACATGAAATTAAAATTCGTAGCTATGTTTTGGGTTGGGGCCGTGGTATACCCGATGAAAATGCAGTTGAAGTTAAAGAATCAGAAAGATATTATATTCTAAAGGATTTGGAACCAAATACCGAATATGTGGTTTCTTTAAGAGCGCGCAATATGCAAGGCGATGGCCCTCCTATATACGATAATATTAAAACTAGAGATGAAGATCCCATAGATATACCCACACCACTCGAAGTTCCTGTGGGGTTACGAGCGATCACTATGTCTAGTTCTTCCATAGTGGTGTATTGGATTGACACCACCTTGAGTAAAAACCAACATGTTAACGATAATCGCCATTACATTGTACGCTATGGCATTTCACTGACCACCCGTTACCGCTATCATAATACCACTGATTTAAATACCATGATCACGGACCTACGACCAAATACGCAATATGAATTCTCGGTAAAAGTGGTTAAAGGTCGACGTGAGTCGGCGTGGTCCATGGCTGTTTTAAATACCACCTATCAAAATATACCCATTACTCCACCCAGAGAATTGAATGTACAGCCAGATGGACAAAATCCCTTAAATGTCATTTTGCACTGGATGCCTCCTAAACATACAGTTTATCCTATATCGGGCTATAATATTTACTACACCACCGATACCACAAAACGTGACCGAGACTGGAATATACAAACGTTTAGTGGGGAGGAAACTTCATTTATTTTGCCCAATCTTAAGCCACATACTACATACTACTTTAAGGTACAAGCACGGACGCAAAAGATAGGTTCTGCGTCCGGAGGAGGGGCCAATACTGCGCCATTTTCTGCTCTGGTGGCCTACACAACAGGTGCAACAGGACCTGTTGTTATTGACCAGAAACCCACTGCCATTATCAAAGGCATTAATAATGAAATGATTTTATATATGATAATTTTCGGTTTTGCCTTGGTCCTATTCATTGTGGTCGCCGTTATTGTTATAATGTGTCGCCGTAAACCCCAGTCAACACCGGAGCATACAAAGAAAAGGTAAGTAGTGCAAAATGCGAATACAAATATTTTAATTTAGTAGTTGGTGTTGTAATTGTGTATCAAAAACAAACAAATGCTCTCATTGTTTAGTCTCCCATCTTCGAACAGCTATCAGAAAAATAATGTGGGAGTCCCGAAACCACCAGATCTATGGATACATCACGATCAAATGGAGTTGAAGAATATTGATAAGAATATGCATAGTTCAACCCCTGGTGAGTGCGTTCATAATTATATAAATATTTTTTTTAATAAATTAAATGCATTTGTTTATCTCTTTTAAGCAGGTTGTAGTGATGGTGCTTCCAGTAGCGGTGCCTTAACTTTACCCCGTTCGGTTGGTCACGATTACGATGTCGAAACCCCAGTGCCTAACCACATATCAAATTCATTGGACAAACGTTCCTATGTGCCAGGCTATATGAGTAAGTATTTTTACAAGACACGCCCTAATAACTTTTATTTAAATTTTTCGGACTACTATAATGTTTTTATATAAAGAAAACTAATAATCTGTATATATAAAGCTGAATGTCTGTTTGTTTGTTTGTGTGTTTGTTTATTTCTTTGTTTGTACCTTATAGGAGCCCAAACCGCTGGACCGATCTTCCTGAAATTTTCACACCACTCTTGAATGAATTATAGGCTACTTTTTTTTAATCACGCCTACTTTTTCAATTATGCTATTCCTTCCATATGGTTTTTAATAGATTTCATAATACATATCAACGAGCTTAACTTTGCCATTTGTGGATCAAACTAGAATCAGGAGGGCGATAGGGGGGAAATTTCTGCCACTTCGAAGAGTTCAAACCGATTTTAATGAAATTTAGAACATAGATAGATTTGCGTCTAAAAATTCAAATAGGCTATATACATTTTTACAAGTAGGACCAGGAAGGTGATAGGGGGGAAATTTCTGCCACTTCGAAGCGTTCAACCCGATTTTAAAGAAATTTAGAACATGGATAAATCTACATCTAAAAATTTTCATAGGTAATGTACATTTTCAAAACTAGGACCAGGAGGGTGATATGTGGAAAATTTCGGCCTCTCGAAAACTACGTAGCCGATTTTGCTGAACTTTAAAACTTGGATGTATTTGAGTTAAAAGACACATTGGCAATTGTGCAACTCCGGGAAGGTTATAAAGTATTACTTTTTTCAAAACTAAGACCACGAGGGAAGATAGGGGCAATTTCCACGCCAGCGAGACCATCTAACCGATTATAATGAAATTTATATCTACTTATGTTTCTGCGTCTATAAGGACACATATGCTTCATATATTTTTTAAATAGGACCAGGAGGCGACGTGGTAAAGATATGCCTTTCCGAAACTGTATAACCGATGGAGATAATAACGGGAGCGAAGTTGCGGGTAAAAGCTATTTTATTATAAAAGCTACTAACTAGATTTAACCCTAAGAAAATGATGATTTGACATTTTTTTTCCTTAAAAATTACGATTGTGCACTGGTCTAAATACGCCAAATTTCTGCACAACGAAGAAAATAAGCATTTCGTAAATGAGTCAACTATTATTTTGTGAAATCAATTATGATGGTATAAAAAATTTAATATTGCTTGTACGACTTGAAATTTTTTACAGTTTACAGCTACTTTACATTATATAATGTATATACATATATACATATGTTGTATATAGAGATTTGTCATATATCGCAGAAAGGAAATAATATAATATATTGTCTCATTTGTTTTCGTTTTTATGAGAACTCGACATTTAGTATTCATATATGTATACCCATTGTAAAACTTTGGCGTAATTCTGCCAATCTTTGTTAATAAATTTTTTTATTTAAATTAATCCTATCATATACATACCTCCAATTTAAAATGATATTGTTTTTTATTATTATATTAATAACTTTTAAAATTTTAATTAATAAATATATTGATAACCGCGTAAATTGATACCCTATGTATGGTATGTATGTATGTATTGTTATGAAAGATGACTTTTGAAATTTTTTTGAAATATACATTTCCAATTATCCGATTTTTTCAAAGCTGAAATGACAATTTTTCATATTTTATCGGTATTTTGACTATTTTTGGACAATTTTATCCGACAGCCCTGTAGACAAATGTTTTTGAAAAATATTGTTGGATTGTTGTAGCGCCACACAGACTTAATAATTGGATTATGATCTATGCTATTATATAAAAAAAAAACGATAAAACCCTGATAACACTACATTTTTTCTGCATTGTTCAAATTTCGGAAAACAGCGCAAATATCTTGTAATGGGAAAATTAATCAGGTGCAAAGAGTACAACCATATGAAGATAAATGCAAAAACGTCAAATCGTCTATTAGTGTAAACATGTAAAGGTTTCAACTTAAAATTGACCTTTCGAACTTAAAATCTTTTATATATTGACAACTTAGCGATTGATGCACAATGTCTACAATGTTGAGCTTAGTTTTTGATCGTATATTTTTCTTTAGCTTTTTTTTTAATGAAAATAAAGAGGTAGATTAGAAGACGGGTATACAAAAGGAAATATGAAAGGTATTTTCAAAGTACTATATTTATCAAGAAAATCATCTCATCAGGTACATATTAAAATTTGGTTACATTTATGCGCACCAATAGCATTTTTACTCATTTGTTTAATTTGAGAGAGTGCGCCATTAACAGTTTTACTCATTTCTTAATTTTGAGAGAAGGTTGCAAAAGCAATGAAGGCATACATAAATGAAATTAATGTGTTTCTTAATATTGTAGCCTGTGTATGTTTGCTTTTGAGAGTGCAGTAAAAAAACAAGTTTGACATACATATTTAGCTAGTTTTACACAAACAAAATGCCGTTTGTTTTTGGTATTGTTGTTTTGTTGTAGAGATGCGGCTACTTGATAAATATACTTTGGATATTTTAGACGAAATTAGCAGATGTGGCATCGTGGAGTAGGCAGTTAGTGTATGTATGTACTTATATGCTAATGTAGATATATCAGAGGGAGTGGGTATTTGATAAAGCTGTACAAAATGTATTGAAAGTTTTGCATTCTAAAGCACACTACTTCCAAGCCGTCTATTCCAGTGTAAACATTCTCAACAAAACAAACATAACAAAACATGACTCTCATTGAAACAAAACAAGCACCATTTGAAAAGTTTCTCTCTATAGTTTTGTTTGTCTTGTGAGTTCAAATGAAGCAGCACATCAAAACAAAAACATACAATGAAATAAAAAAACGGTAAATTACACCAAAAGCATCGAGTACACAAGAACAAACACAAAAAAGCGTAAAAAGCACGTACATATACATATAATTTTTTTCATAATTTCAACTTTCTGATTTTCGTGATTTTTCTAAATTTTAGTAATCGTAAATATACATACTTATATTGAAATGGATGCATTAAATGTAGGTGAAATTATAAATTTTTAAAATTTTTTGCGAAATTTTAAATATTTTTCTTTAATGAACCTTACAAACGAACCTCAAACCTAATATGAATTGTGATATTTTTATTTTATTTGTATACATTCGATTTTTTATGTTCATAAAAAATGCAAAAGTTTCTTTGCAAGTTTGTCTACGAGTTATTCAAACATGTTTTGAATGTTCCAAAATAGTTTTGATCTTCTACTTCAGCGTTGTTTTATTTTAACATTGTTTTGTTGTACTTGTGTTCTCTTCTTCAATGTTTTGATCGTGGAACAAAAGAAATATTTTTGGAAGTATGGGTTTTTCAATGAGCAAGTAATACATACACACTGATTGCAATTTCATGAAATGCTTGTAAGATATTTTTGTGGTGTTTGTGCCACACTTTAGTATTTGAGCAATAAAATGTAAAACAATAAAAAAAAACATTTCGCGCAACATTTATTATTTATTCCCCGTATATTTATACTACTTCTCTGTTTATTGCAGCAACTTCCTTAAATTCTACCATGGAACGGCCACAATATCCAAGAACACAATACAATATATCAGCTAATCGATCTCATGTGAACGTTGATACGGGTCTATCACAACAGAGTCTATCTCAACCACAAAACAATTCACTAGCACAAACTCCTGAACATCCATATGGAGGATATGATCCGAATTTCTGGTACGTACACAATTGTTTTTAACCACTTTTTATGTTTGAGTTTTACAAATTTTTATTCAACTCAGTACTGGGCATTCGATACCGATCTCAAGAACTGTGGTAAAATAATTTTATTAATTAATTTTCCTTAATATTGGTAACTCTTTGCAAACGAAGCATTTTTAAAGTCGTTGACATTTTATCTAACAAGTAAACCAAGGCGATTTGATTGACGTCTTGCCATAAATAAAATTGAAAATTTTTAAAATTTTTTTCTTATCAATATTTTTTAATATTTTATTAAAACAATTTTTTTCCAATATTTTATTCAAACAAAATATTTGTTTGAAATTTAAATTTCTGCTCCTGTCTAAAAATTATGGTCGCAATTTGGGATAAATTTTGGGAAGTATTTGGCAATTTAGTGAAACCCTCTAAACGCAAAACACGTGTTACCTTTAGTCCGAGCACTCTACATCGTGAACTTATCCGCAATACGAAACTAGCGGCAACTGATAATCCGTTTTTTAATTTTTTGGCTGAATTACGTTTGAAGACTCGAGAAAATTATGGAAATTGTAATATAAATCAAAGAGAAATGGCTAAATTGAGTAAAACAGCTGGTCAACTATGGAACGCAATGAGCGAGAAGGAAAAGCAACCTTATCGTAAAATGGCTATGGAGAGAAGAAAACTAAAACGTCTGAAACGTAGAAAACACTTCCATTGGACTAATAGTAAAGCAAAAAGACGTAGAAAGCGTCAGTGTCAGCTGAAGCAGTTGGCCATGCATTATTGAATATTTAGTGATTCAAAGTTTTACAAACTTTTAGCTGCAGTAAAAAAAAGTGTAGAGTTAGAAATTAAAATGAAATAAAAAGTGATTTAATTCGGGTGAATCCAAAGAAAATAGTTTAGTTAATTAAATGAATTAGAATTTCGAATAAAACTGTTATCTTTTTCTCAAAAGTGCTTAAAAATCGTGCGATTCGGAATTAGTCGAATCTAGTAAATGTGTACTAGATTAGACCAAATCCGAATCGCACGATTTTTAAACGTTTTTGCGAAAGAGATAACTGTTTTATTCAAAATTCTATTTCATTTAATTAACTAAACTATTTTCTTTGGAATCACCCGAATTAAAATCATTTTTTATTTCATTTTAATTTATAATTCTACACATTTTTTAGCCGCACCTAAAAGTTTGTAAAACTTCCAAAGAAAATAGTTATTATGTTTGTTGTAAATAAATAATCAGCTCGATGTTGGTTTATTAACGGGTAGATTTTGTAATTAGTAAAATATATTACTTACTTTAGTGCGATGAATTTAGTATATTTGAAGTTTTGATTCCCTTGTGAAATTGTTTTGATTCCCGTATCTAGATATACTATATATATATTTTTTTTCTGGATATTGTTTGAAATATTTTGAAGATGGGAAAGAAAAAACTTTCATATAATATTATTTAACAAAACAGTGTCAATTTGAATACCGGCAGTGTGTTTAGTTGAAGAGAACTAATCATTTCCAATAAGATTTTGGTATAACAGAGATATACACTGGAGTTCGGTTATAACGAAATTTTTAATATTGTTGACGCTGTAGAGCTTCGAATTTCATATACTTCACTTTTTTTCCTTAAGTTTTTTTTAAAGCTATATTTAGAGAATTTCTTTTATATTTTTGTATCTTTGGCGTTTTCAGTTGCTGTGAGTTTAATTTTATTATTACTTTTTCAACTGAGAAACTTCCGATAGTGTTACTAAATTGTGATAAATAATTTAAAGTTTAAAAATACGCCACCCAAAAATACGCCAAAAAAATTTCATAACTTTTATGAATTTTTGTTTTTGTGACTTTGTTATAAATAAAATTCGTTACAACCAGTGACCGTTATAACTGAACTCCACTGTATTTCTATTAATATATCATTAATATATTAATAAGTTTGAAATAAGACCAATACAGTTCGTTTGAATAGATGGCACTTGTTACTAAAGGGAAAACATTTTCGTAGTAACGTATTTGTAAGGGATTAAGAAATAATAATTATTACTCATTATTATTAAAGAAATGAATGAACGATTTAAATATGACTTACACCAAAAAATTCCTATGGAAAGGAAGTAATCCATTCTGTAGCGAGCTTTAGATACGATAAAATTAACAATATTATTGATTGGGGGAAAAAAATCATGTAAATTGTGCAACAATCTGATAGCTGTATTGTACCAAATGCAAGATTCATTTATATTTTTCAAATGCAAGAAACTGATTTACATACTGATTTAAATGCCATATTGATCCATTTTATGTTATTTTTTCCGCATTTAATTAAAAATAATTTTAAATACAGCATAACAATTCATATTTCAAATGGTTAAGGAAGAAATAAGTACGCCTTGCTATAAGTAAAAGAAGCTCATATTTTTGCTTATTTACTTTCCACCACCTTATTTCGTAAATTTCCAAAGATTTTAAAAAACCTTTTGAAAACCAGTTTCAAATTATTGTCCTAACCTGCAGATATTGAAAACAACATAAAATAATTGAGTGAATACATTTCACAATACCCCTACGTAAATAAATATATATAACTTCCAAGCTCTTTTGATGTGCGAAATTGAAATATGTAGATAATATACCACTGTTGAACTTTGTTATTCTGCAATTGTCTTGTTTTCTTTGGATATAATAAGTGACTTTATACAGGGTGGTGCAAATTTAATGTGTTAATATGTTGCCATTTTTAGATGGCGCCAAATGTCTCTCCAGGGTTTGATAATAACTAATTCTTATCTACATTATAAATGTTCAAAGACAATGGCTGTGATTTTTGGCACCATCTACAAATTTGTGTGACAGCCCAAATTATGACATTACTTTTCCGACACTCTGCCATAATTAAAATCAGTTAAAAAACATTATTAATTAAAATACATAAATTCGTATAAAGATTTTTAAAATCGATGTATTCCTTTTTGAAAATTTTATTAAATTATTACCGAGCTGTAATTCACGTTTAATCTCAATTATTTCTCCAGCAATTCGACATATGCTGGCACTGCAGCTGGACCAGGTTCTACTGCAGGTGGTGGCGGTTCTTTAGTCGCTAGTAATGGTGGCGTTTCAACAATTGAAAGTACTAAACGGGGACATCCCTTGAAGAGTTTTAGTGTACCAGGTCCACCACCTACCGCAGGGCAGACCCCCATCAACAAGCATAGTAAGTTTTCGAAAAATAAATTAATCTTAAAGTAAAATTTTTAATTTCATTCTTAAGCTCCTGCCGTTACAATACGTCCACAAAATCAATCACCTTATAAGAAACCATCATTTTCTGCGGTCACACCTAACCGCTTACAGGGTGGTCCATCAGTAGCCCATAGTACTGATGAAATTCAAAGATTAGCTCCGAGCACTTCCACAGAGGAACTAAATCAGGAAATGGCAAATTTGGAGGGTCTTATGAAGGATTTGAGTGCAATAACGGCCAATGAATTTGAATGTTAACATTAGCAGAAAACTATCAAATTACCATTGTTTCTAACAAATAAAATCATAGCTGCCATAACACCAACAACAACGACATTAACTATTAAAGCTAAAGAACTACGAAGAATCAGCAATAACAGTAAGAAAACAACGAAAACGCTTGAAAATTCCGCTACAGAAAGTCCGAGTAATAAACATAAGAATTCCAATAAAACCCCAACTGAAGGTAATTTAACATTAACTACGAAATTTTAAGCTAAGCAACCTCTAAGAGAAAAAAATTTTGTGGGTCATTTGTGCGAATTCACCTTGAAAGGAAAAAGTTATATGCACATATTTGCATCATACATACGTATGTATACATAAAAAAAAATGGATTAATTTTTATATCTGCAGCAATGCGGAAAAGAAGCTTATTTTGATATTTTAAATTTAATTCCATTATTGTGAAATCTCTACTAATTGAAGAATATATTATTCTTCTTTTTAATGAATTTAAATGCGTTTCTCAGATTAACATAACTGAAGAGCTTAGTCCACTTAAGCTACCTTTTCTTATTGCCACAGATACCTACAAACATATACGAGTAGAGTATACTTATATGTAATGTTGGGCAGCTGCTAGTACGAGGAATTTGCTGATGCTTAGGTTCAATTTTGTTTATTATGCATATATATGAGTATATATGTACATATATATGTATATGCATGGATATCGTGAATAACAGTAGAAATAACAGCGTAAATACGAAGAGTTTATTGCAATAACAACATAAGACACCCGAATTCAAAATATAGCGTTATGTGTTTTTCTTATTAATTATAACCGTCCAACATCCTCTCAAAAGATTTCCCAATTAGTTTCTGGTTTAGATGATACGAGTAATTGACTTTTACTTTTTCAATTTCACTTTTCTCAATAACATCATAACCCATTTCAATTTTTTGCAAATCAGAAGAAGTTATGTATATATTTAGAAAGCAATTTATATTTTCTTCATAAATTAAAATAAGAATATAAAATAATATTTCAAAACACTTGTGCATTTGTCCACATTAATTTTTTAAAACAGCAACTTCCGCTAGGTGTGGCTTAACGAGGTGTGAATGATAGTAATCCCTTTTATATATGTACTAGCTTTTACCCGCGGCTTCGCTCCCTGGCGAAAATTGCCCATATCTCATGGTCCTAGTTTTAAAAAAAGTAATACCCTATAACCTTCCCGGAGTTGCACAATTGCCAATTTGTCTTGTAAGCTCAAATACATCCAAGTTTTAAAGCTCATCAAAATCGGCTAGATAGTTTTGGAGAAGCGGAAATTTCCCTCTATCGGCCCGTGGTACTGCTTTTGAAAATGTACATTACCTATGAGCATTTTTACACGCAAATGTATCCATGTTCTAAATTTCATTAAAATCGGTTTGAATGTTTCGGAGGAGCAAAAATGTCCTCCTATTGCCCTCCTGGTCCTAGTTTCGAAAATGAAAATAGCAGTCCTAGTTTAAAAAAAAAGTAATACTCTATAGCCTTCCCGTAGTTTCACAGACTACGTGCACCAAATTTCATCACGATTGTTCCACAAATGGCGAAGTTAAGCTCGTTTATATTATAAAATCTGTTAAGAACCATGTGGAAGGAGTAGCATAATTAAAAAAGTAGGCGTAAGAGTCCCAATTATATGGTGTGAAAATTTCAGGAAGATGGGTCCAGCGGTTTGGGTAGGAGTAAGGTACAAACAAACACATATTCAGCTTTATATATACATAGATATAATTTCATAAAATACCCATTTTTAATATTTTTTTTAACTTTAAAGTCGATTACCTCAAAATATTTTTTTGTTTCGGATTATGATATTATTGCAATAAACCCACCCTTCCTACGTAGATATACGTATTGTATTACACTCCTCCATTAAACTTAATATGTATATTAAGCTATTTTTATTTTGAATAAAATCAGTTATAGATTTCATTATTGCATTTTTTAATGTATTACTATGTAATACAGTTCAATTTATTTTATTTTTATTACAAAGTAAATTGTTAAGATACAGCGAATTTTTTCAAAAAAAAATTTCAAAAGAATATTTTTAGTAACGAAACGTTTGAAATGTGTGTGGACAAAAATTTAGCTCTTTTTCTGTACATTTTCTCCAATTTTTTTCGAGCACATACATATGTATGTATGTATATAAGAAGAAAAATTTATATAAAACTTAATATGATCAAACTTATCCAAAATAGATGAATCACAATAAACTATAGTTTCTGAAATGAAAGTGGATTTTGTAATCGGTAACAAAAGAAATTTATGATATTAGAAATGTAATATCATATGGCTTTACATAGATCTTATTTTTCTCACGATTCGTTTTTCGTTTTGTGTATGAATTTCGACAGCTTAGATTAATATGTAGTATTTATATTCAATAATTTTCATACCAATAACCTGTGATTCCTTTTACCAGAAAATTAAAAAAAATATTTCAATTATTCAATTGATCCAAGCAAATAAAATACAGCAATTTTTGCTTAGCAATTTTTTACCGCGGAGTTTTCGATTCTATATTGTTTATAATGAATGACGTAAGGAATTAATGTTAGTCAGTTTTTTAAATAATTTAATTAATTTTTTGCCATACTTGTAAAAATTTAGTTTTTTTTGTGATTTCACATATTTTTAGATTTTCCTTAAAACAAATCTGATTTTAAGAGAACAAATATTGTAAATAGTATTGTGTAGAAATAAATCAAAAATATTTAATATTTAAATTAATAAATAAGAATAAAACTGCAGAACAAGAAAAAATATCTAATAGTACATTAACTTATGCATAGAAAAAATGTTTTTTTTTGCGATCTTATATTATAAAACTTGATACATTGTGCTGGAACTAAAGGAAAGTGATAGTGAGCGAGATGACAGGTGGTGGTGCTTTACTATATTACAACTCTGCTCCTGCACGTTTTTTTTTTTGTTGTAATAGCGGTAATGCAGCACCTCTGATGTCAAGGAGACGTATTAAATTTTGAAGTCTTGTTTTAGTAGTAATTTTTAGTAATTATTTTACTTTACTGCTGCTACACAATGACGACGAAGGAGGGCGCTCTGATGTGCTTGTGGTATCAGGTATTAACTGAAGGCTGCTAATGCACATCAGAAAAAATGCGAAATGTTTTTATTCCTCATTCCGAAACTGGGCTTGATCTCAGGACTTTTTGGTTTACTAGTCAACGTGCAGACTACTTCAGCCATCGCCGCCGTCGTAAATAATAAATAATTTTTATGAATAAATTAAATCTAAATAAGGAATCGAATATATAGGCGCAATAACTTGACATTGAGAGCAGAATTCGCACAAAAAAATACAAGTGCTCATAACACGATACTCACCGGCAGACTATTTCCGTGCGGTTATGAGGGATGCCCGCTTATAAGAGAGTTTAAATTTGCGCTGTAAAGTGTTAATATTTATTTGATACGTTAAAGTGATACAAAACTTACCGCACGACTAATTGTTTTTAATGCTTCAAAAGTTATGAAATGACCAGTTTCTATCAGTTATTCAACTTTTATCTCATACTCACTTTTCTTCACAAATGATAATACAGATAATCGTATGTAATATAAATATTTGCATTATTTTTAATATTGCTCAAGAAAAGTAAAAATCGATTTGGCGTCCGTGATAAAGCGGATTGCTTAAATTTATTTCTTTTGTGATGTTTAACGAAGTCTAGACGAAAATATTCTTTAATAAATTTAGGAAATAGCTTAATTGCGTTTCGAAATTTGGAGAGATATGAAAATATTTTCCCCACATTACATATGTACACATATGTAATTCATTTTAAGAAAATTTAAAAATCTACTCTAAAAATAGAAACAACAGCTGAGTGCATTCGAATATAAATATAATGAATTTATTGTAAGAAAACGATTGATTGGGGTTTATGAAAAAACAAAATTAACTGCAGGGCGCTTTAATAGATTTTTAGTAAAAAGTAAGAATATATTAGTCTCACTTCTATTTTTAGTTTGACCTTTATTAAATTTTTTAATTATTTTTATTTTTGAGCGATGGTCTTTTTTATGAAAAGTTTTGTTTAATTATTTATTTTCAATATTTCGCTACCAAATAGGTAGCATCGTCAGGAGATAATAATTTGTATTAACAAAAATATTTTTTAAAAGAAGAAGAAAAAAAGAAAGAAAAAAGAGAATAAATATAATTTAAAAAAAAGTAAGAATATATATAAAAAAAATTAATATTTGAATTGAACTTGTTCATTTTAAAACAGTTTCAACAATTAAATTCTACCGAACATTTTCTTAAATCGTTTGAACGATTGATCGTTTTCAACGATTCAGAGAACATTACAAAATTAAATGTATCAAGTTTTTAAATAAAACGAAATATTTTTAACAACACCACCACGAAATAACTTTTAAATTCTTTTTATCTTTTCGAAATAATCTTTTTACAAATTTTATATTTAAAATAATTTTTTTTTAAATAATTAAATATGAAGTGGAAATATATTTCTTTTACAATTCAAAATTGTTTTCATATTTCAACGAAAAGTATATTATGCTTTTTATTTAAAACATTTACACTTATGTATATTGTGTAAAAATTTTTAAGAAATAAATTGAAAAGTACAATGCACTTTTCGAGCATCGAAATCACTTTTATAAATCCTAATTCATATTTTTTAATATTTTTTGTGTTTTCTTTAAAAATAAATTTTAAAGCAGCAAGTTATTTTCTCATGAACTGATGAGCGCTAAATTGATCTTAATACTGCAGAATATTTTAGGGGAAGATTAAACAATTTCACTTTCTTATATACTGCCTGTGTCAGGCTTGTAAAATTATTCGCAACAAAAAAGATTTTAAAAATATATAAGCGAAATTCACGGTTCGTAGTAAATTATTATTGTAGAACTTTTCATTTTATAGCTGTAAATCAATTTTATAGCTGTAAATTTTGGTGTTGTTATACTAAAGTTACAAGATCTAACTGGTCTTTGTAGACCCATTTTTAAAACATTGAAATACATATTTAAAAATGACAGCAATAAAGTTTTTGTGGAACAGATATTTCATATATTAAAAACGTATTTATATAAAAAAATAATGCATTAATTAATTATTTATATTTCAACGGAATACTTCATCAATATGAGAACTTGCCAAAATTCATAATATGGATATGTTAATGTGGTGCAAATTTCCCAGCAAGAAGTCATCTAAGGAAAAGAAAATTATGAAGAATGTTATTAAACAATGTCTTCCGTTCATTTCAGATATATGAATATGATAAAGTTAAGATCAATAACCATATAATTAACTCCCAGAGGTCATATATATATGCCTGAGGTAAATAATTTCCCCTCAAAATATATTATACATAGTTTTATAATTTTATCTGTGGCATTTTCACAAACATCATAAGTGAAATTTAAAAATGTTTCAGGAGAGCGAAAAAACAATTTAATTACTATTTTTGTTTTGTCTCTTTTTTACGTTATTGCTTGCCTTTTAAAAAATTATGAAATTTATTATAACTAACTTAACTTTTCTGTACTTTTCCTTTATAATAAAACCTATTAAAATCAAGCTTAGAAATTAAAACAACCCCAACTCCAGGTATCTGGAAGTTTCGTGATGAGAAATAAAACACATTTGTGCATATGAAAATTACCGCAATAACGCCGAGGAACGAAATTCGTCGTGCGTGACAAATTCTGCGATAGATTTATTTATATTTATAACGCCGACGAACGGTGAACAAATTAGTACAGAGTTACTGTTTTTCATTTTAATTTTCAAATATGTTAGCAAATAAAGTTAATTTATATTTTAATAATTGTTTAATTTTTAAAATAAATCTTTTAACTTAAATATACACAATTATTTACCATAAAATTCCTTTTTACTTGTTTCTTGCAATGTTTAATTTTTTTTATGCGGTAACACTATCAGCTGTTATATGAAAACTAAATATTCATAACAAATTAAATAATATGGATACAATTGAATTAATAATTGAATTGCAAAATATGAAAGCCTATACAATGAGGCATCGAAAGATTACAAAAATATTGAAAGATAGACTGAAATATGTGATTAAGACAGCTGTAAATTCGTAGTAATTGTGCGCTATACTGCGAATTTAAGCAACATACTTCTAGCGACGAATTCGTTGTGCAAGACGTAATACGTCGTTCAACCCAATTGTGTTCCCAGCACACGTCGAAAATTTTACGAAGCGATGAGCTCACATAAAATCGTAAGCGCAAGAAATAGGAGAGAATAGGCGACCAGAATCAGCAAAATTGTATGTTGGCAAAAAAGCTGCTAGGAAAATTAAAAAAAAATTAATTAATGTTCTTGTTTCTTTCTGAATTCTTCTTTATTTTTAATTTATGATGAATTGAAATCCAAGTATGAATCATTTCCTTAGAAAAATATCTATGACGAATGGCACATAGACCCAACATGTTACTTTTAATAAATTATTTTGTTGGTCTTGCATTCTGGTTTTTAAGTTAAAGAAATCCTTTTTCACATACGTTCCAAAAATACGAAAGTTCTGTTGCCCAAAAAAATTGTGGATTAATATATATAATAAAATATATTAAAATAGAAGTGCTCTCTTAATAATAAAATACACCTACAGACTTAAAATTTATTTCAAGTATTACCTTTTTGTTTAATAATTATTAATTAAATATAATTTTCTTAATGCCTCCACGAACTACTTAACATAAAATGAAAAATAAAATATTGTAAATTAATATTTAAGATTAAAGAAAAACGATCATTTTAAGCAAAAAAAAATATATAGAAATTTTTTTATGAAAATCAAAAATCCATTTATGTAAACAAATAATCCTTTTATTTTCTATAAATAAGTCAAAATAAATTCTACGTGTCTACTGAATATTTTTTAATTCTATAAGAAAATATTTTAAGTTTATAGTTCTTATATGAACCACGTAATTATATGTTTATTTTTTTGAGAAACAAAAATCCATTTTATAAAGAAAAAAAAAAGCAATCGAATGCCATTGTGTGAAAGAAGAAATCTTTTCATAGTTTTATATAAATAACTCTATACACATACACGTACATATGAATATTCTACTTTCATTTTAGAATACATCTTAATGTATTAAACAAAAAAATATATTCCGTATTCAACTAAGCAAACGTATCATTTTTTGCACAAAAGAAAACCTATTACACTTAAAATTAAATTATGAAATTTAAAAATATAAGTAAATGCAAGGCAATTATTGCTATAAAAAATTAATATTAAAATAATGCAAAAACATAGTAATAATACAAATCCAAATTACATGTAAAATTATCATAATTTATAAATTTACAAAATAAAAATCAAACAACAAATTAATTGAAATCAAAACCAAAATATTTATTTTTATTCAGAATAAAAATCTGCCTAATTTCTTGAAATTTTAAGAAAAAAAATATTTTCTAAATATGTAGGGACACTAAATTTTATGAAGGTAAGTGCCTAGAAATAAGTTGTTAAAAATCGTTCAAATATAAAATAAATAAATTAAACGTAAAAAAACTAAATTAAAACAAGTTTTAATTTAAATACGCTGGAAATAAGAAAATAAACTTTTCCCTTAAAACTTGTACTATCATTACACAATTTATATGACATTAAAACTTGTGGAAGATATCTACCAAAAATTCCAAAGATAGTGTATTTCAATTACTGGACCTTTTTTACACCTTTTTATACAAGTAGCAACTTTTATTATTATTATGATTTTATTAGCCAAAGGGGGAAATAAAATTGGTAAAATTATGGTAAAAACCGTAGAAACACTAAAACGCCGTCTATTTTTTTTATTTTTGACGCTGGTCCACACATGCGATGCATTGTGCTGGAACTAGATGAAAGGAAGAGGAGGGGTGAAGCTTCACTATCTTACAACACTGCTTTTTTCAAGTTATTAGTTTTTATAGCAGTGTTGTAGCGTCTCTTATGTCAAGGATACGTATTAAATTTTGAAGCTTCGTTTTGGTAGCCATTTTTACTAATTATTTTACTCCGCCGGTGCTACACAATACCGACAAAGGACGACGTTCTGATGTGCCTGTGGATTGAATACGTTACTGTTCAGTGACAAGTGACTATGCCTTCGCCACTGAAACCTTGCGACAACAACTGACACAAAGGCTCAGAAATGCATATCAGCAAAAATGCGAGGAGTTTTCTGAGTCTGAAACTGGTGTTGAACCTAGGAAAATTTTTCGTTTTATAGTCAACGTGCAGCCTACGTCGACCATCGCCACCCTCAATGTTAAGTTAAGTGTTATCCATCGAGAGAACAATATTTTTGTTCAAAAAGGAAATCACCATTAGTTTGAAAATTTAAACAATTAAAATCAATAAGATCAAGTTATTTTATTTACTTGTTTATCTTTTAAATCTAGCAACAGTAAATGTTTTAAAGGATCTTTATTTTATTATTTTTCTTTACAAATGAATGAACGAATATTTAGTCGTGTTTACGTTTATAGTTAACTAGCTACACCCGGTGTGCTTCGCTACCCAATACCAAACTATCTAATTTCGGCGACTTTTATATCTGCATCAAATTTTGACACTTTTATTGTTATATCAACAGTCCCTTTTCCAAAAAAAATAAAAAAGGTACAAAACGCAGTGTTTCTAAAAAGTACCCACATCAGCTTATTTTAGGTTTTCTACTCAACCATTTTTTCCATTTGGTTCCTTTATCATTGAAGTGGGTAAACAATAGACGCCCGCCATATAAGGTGTGTTCGTTAACTTTTCTGGTAAAGTTCGGTAAAATGAGAGTAAGCTATAATTTATCTTAATAAGAGACCAAAATGTACAAAAGTAAGAAAACGCAAAAAACCATAAAATTTACCACAAAATAGGTCTGTTCCACGTACATAACAAAAACATTTGCTTCGTTGGCAACGGCTGTAAAATGTGGACAAAAATAAATTGAAAAAAAAGTAAAAGCCATTTTTTATTAAATAAAGTGATAATATGCACAAATATTGTACTTACATTTTAAAATTTACTTAAAAAGTCTTTTTTTAATTTTTAAATTAAAAACTTGTCGTTTCTCTGCAAATTTTCTGATTAAAATCTTAGTATCATTTATAAAAAAAACAGCCTATAATTTAATTCTAGACCGAACTTACCCAAAGAAAAAGTTCGTGCAACTTTGTACAGAAAATTAAAAATTTTACTCTCTAATTTTATTTCAAAATTGTACAAAAATTGTTAATAATTGCTGGCACGCTTTTGGGTAAATTTGGAGGATTCCATCTTACACGTAGTTCACTTGTTGATAAGCATTTCTCACAATTGAACTGATCTAGATTCTGAATATATATAGACAAATTCATGCGCAATATAACTTCCAATTTATATAGTAGCCCTCTAATAATGTTATAACTATTATTTTTTCATAAACATTATTTCTAGCTTATTTGTTGCCTACATATTTAATTATTCTTATGTTACACTTGTAGTTCGCCAACTATATATGGCCCTATGGGCTCGGTTGGTTATTGTTATAAATAAATAAAATAGAATATCTCTTTTTATATGATTCTAATTTTAAAGTTGTGCATTTTCCTGAAAAAATATGTGAAATGTAGTATTACATACTTTATGATATACTCATAAAGTATTTTTTATAAAAGCAAACTCAATAACTGAGGAGGAAAGCATATCCATATAGTACTATTTCGCTATTGCTTACTTAGCTCATCAGTGGATTTTTGCTAATGCAATGAGAAATGTTTGTGTCGTCTGTAAAATGAAAAAAATTTTAAATAGAGAATATGAAGAATTCAACATTATATGTAAAAAAGCACCTGTGTTTCTATGTTCTGCATTTTAATTCTACCATTTTCTACATTGCTTGTAAATATGCGATACTTCAATTAATTGTAAATAAAAAAGTAAAGCAGGCATCGATTTTCATGATCCATATCTACTTTAATTCACTACAAATCATTAAAATTTAATACTTTTTGCAGTTTTCGATCATTTCCAGATTTTTTTTTTTTTAATTTTTTTACCAATTCATATGAAATTGTTTTGAAATCTACCAGTTTGATCCAATAAACTCATCTTTAACTGATTTCTTTCCCCAACGCCATATTTCAATTAAGCTTTAGAAAATTTTTTGGAATCGAAAGGAGATACCATAACTTTTGAAATAAGAAAAAAACAAATACGAATTATATGCCCAGATTTTGTAGCTCAACTAATATGTCAACTTAGTCAACGATTGCCAAAAAATTTTCAATGGCGATGGTCGAAGTAGTCTGCATGTTGACTACAAAACGAAAAATTTTCCTGGGTTCAACCCCAGTTTCAGGCTCATAAAAATATCTCCCATTTTTTCTGATGCGCATTTGTGTGTCTTTGTGTCAGTTGTTGTCGGAAGGTTTCAGTGGCAAAGGCATAGTCAGTGGTCATTAAACAGTAACGGCTTCAGTTTTATCCAATGCACCGGCACATCAGAACGCACTTCTTCGTCGGTATTGTGTAGCAATGGCTACTAAAAGCAGCTTCAAAATTGAATACGCCTCCTTGACATCAGAGGCGCTACAATGCTGCTGTAAGGTAGCGAAGCTTCACCTCCTATCATTTCTCATACTCTCCCTTTCCTCTAGTTCCAGCACAATGCATCGCATGTGTAGGGGTTACCTCCTGAGTGCTGGTCCAAAATAAAATAAAATCTTAAGTTTTTCTGTGTATAAAACAGTTTAAAAACTAATAAATGCAAATTAAACGAGCATTCTAAAGAAGAAATTACTGATTTCTCTTTAGAAGAAATTACAACATCAGTAGTAGAAATTAAGTTCATATGAATGGTTAAATAAGAATTCAACAGTTGATTTCTGGATAATGTATATAAATATAAAAATGCACTAAACGAAAACGCATTTAGTGAATTAGCTAGTTTGGCAATGAAGTTCCCGGTTTTGCCATTTAGCAATGCAAAATTTGAAATGGGGTTTACTGGCATGAATCTCATTAAAACGAAAGTTCAAAGTAGAATGACGTTAAAGACTATGAATTTAATACTTTATATTAGGTGTGGTTTAAAAAGGCTGAATACATGTTGCGAAAAATTTTAAATAACAAACGATCTCTTAAAAAAATGCGATAAGAACTAATATATTATACTGATATAATATATTATACTGATATCTCGAACGAATCTTCAGAAGCTGAAGAACAATATTCTTTCGATGAAGTATTTAATTTTTAATTTAAATTTATTATTAAGTATGTTATATAAATTGTATTGGAGCACTAATTAATAGCCATTTATGGTTCTAGTTCCTTTGATTTTTTTTTATTAATTTTATAATAATTTAAGTTTGCTTATGAACATCAATAGTACGTGATATTGAATTTAATGATAGTTTTTGTTGGAAAAGTTTTTATAAATGTACATATCGAGCCTTTGGTGCAATACCGCAGTAACTCAAAATTTGAATTTTTGAGCTGGGTATGCAGAAATGATCTTTGGGGATATGTATGGGGAAGATTATGGTTCTATCTCTAACTGTTCAGATTCTACAGCTACCAATGTCTTTATTGCCTCCAGCTATTTCCAACAATATTTATTTGCAATAATGAAATATTTCCTTTATGACAAGAAATTTACAAACAGAAAATATTCCAAAACATGCCTCTTTATTTAAAAACTTGTAAAAAAAATAACCTTAGTAAACGAAAATACTATCAAAAAGTGGCTCAAAACTTTAAATGCGTTTTTCTCAGTTCATGATTTTTTGAATTACGACGGTATTGCACCAAAGGCTCGATATGTACGTATACTAACTGAAATATATTTGTTTTATAGTTTATGATCAATAAATATATTATTGTTATTTTTTAATCAGTTTGTTTCATTGAAAAGAAGCGCAATAAGTGTTTATAGGGAAGAACTATGAAAAATAAAGTATAAAAAAATAAAAGAAATATATATATATAACTAAAGTAACAAAAAAATAATACAATTAAAAGTTTTGCATTATTTTTGGCAAATTATTGTAGCATTTTTAGCAGCAGGATTTTTTTTAACATTTTTAGCATTGCCGATTTAGCTGTAAAATATTTTTGGATTTAGAAACTGCTGCTGACCTCTGTTATTTTCAAATTGAGAAGTTCATTTATTCTCAACTTAGTTTCAAACGTTATTTTGAAATGTAGATTGTAGCAAAATGTGGAACATAAGTGAAATACAATTTTCGTTTTGTAAACTTATTATTTCTTCACTTACGCGTTTTATATGTTATTATCCGCGTTCTTATTCATAATCTTACACTGGTCTTGTATTTATTATGGCAGGAAGTTCAATCTGTTGGGAAAGCAAGAAACAATCAAATATTGCATTGAGTAGCACCGAAGTAGAATTTGTGGCTTTGTCTACTGCTGCGAATGAAGCTGTTTATTTGAGATGACTACTTGCTAAGATAAACTGTTATTGTTAACAATCCAATGTTAGTTTATGGAGATAATATGAGTGCTCAATGTATGGCTAAAAATCCAGTTCTACACGGAAGAACCAAACATATCGATGTCAAATATTTACATGTGAGAGAAATCGTGAAGGCAAAAGAAATAGAGTTACGCTATATTTCAACAAATGAAAATATATCAGACATAATAACTAAAAATTTAACAAAATCTAAACACTTGAAATTTGTAAGAGGTCTTGGACTTCATCAATGAAGTATTGAATACATACTTACATATATAAATAAAAAATATGTTAGTTTGAGGGGAAGTGTTGGAAATAATATTTCATATATTATTTATATTCCTTTTTCAACCTGTTCATATTTTTCATATTTCTACTTGCTATTTAATGTATAAAATAATCAATGTAATCTTTTGTTTTAAATTCATTACTTTGAAAAAAGAAAGAAAAACTTTTTCAGATTGAATAAAAATCGTTGATAAAATTAACATAATTTTATACTCGCAAGCAAATAATAAATATGTAATATTTTTCACTTGTATTAAATACTTATAAATTATTTTTTGCTTTGAATAGTGCTGCCACGTTTACTTATAATATGAGAATACTCGTAACACTTCACCAAATAGAAAACAAATTGATAAAACATTTATTTTTCAAACAGTTGTATTCAAATCGTTCTAAATTTGAATTCAAATGTGAAATTCAAACCTTTAAAAATAGTTTGTGAATAGTACTTGATATCAAATGATAAAGTCATCCTATTTCAAAGTTTTGACTTTGTGTTTCCTGTTATAGAGTAAACAAAATAAATACATTACAAAATACATAAATATACATCTATGTATATACGAGTCTCGCGTCACGATGTGTCACTATTTGAGTGACTTTAATTAAATTTTTACAGTTACATTTGTAACTTGGTCAAACTGAAAATGTGCTCTATTTTATTTCAATTAATGGCCGCGTTATACAATCTCCAAAACTATACAGTTTTCTATATAAAAATTAAACGAAACCAACGATTTTAATGCAATTTAAAACATAGACAGTACAGCGTCTAGAAATACGAATATGTTTTTATAAAAATAGGATAACTAGAAGAGGAAGGGGATAATTTCAGCGTGTTCTAACCTAGCTAACTGATTTAAATGAAATTTAAAGCTTTGCTCTTAGATGGACACATAGACTATATATTTTATTTCAAATAGGACCACGAGGGGAGTAGGGGGCAATTTCTACGTCTTCGAAACTAACTTATCGATTTTAAAAAAATTTAAAATCGAAGGATAGCCTATATATTTTTCCAAAAATACAACTACGAGGGACGTAGGAGGCAATTTCAGCGTCTCCAAAAGTAAGTAAAATGAAATTTTAAGCAGATAGGTCTGTATCTACAAAGACACAGGATATATATTTCTTTTAAATAAGATCACAAGGGGGTGATGTTGATAAATATTAGAACATGTATACATACATAAATACGTGTATCTGAATCTAAAATGACACATAGGCTATACATAAAAAAAATAGGAGCAAGACGCGATATTATTGCGCCTCTGAAACCATCTAACCGATGAAGATAATTACGTGAGCGAAGCCGGTAGTAAAAGCAAAACAATCTTTATCTTAAATGTAGTATTGCAATAAATATATACTGTGGATTTAACATTTTTTGTGTTATTTCTTTTTTATTTTGCACAGTGAAACGTGCAGGGGTCCGCTTCGTAAAATTTAAAATCTTTTTAATTCTTTTATTCATTTATTCTTTATTTATTTAAAATTTTGACGAGTCTCATAATATATAATTAACATTTCGTATTTCGTTCGTTCAATTTACATTTAAAACAAAAATAAAATTTTGATATTTGCCAATTATTATAAAATTCTAAGCTTTTCAAATAATATTGTTATACAAATTCAGAGTTCATAAATGTATACAAGTATGTAAGATTCTGTGTTGTGGTGTGAAATTGTGTTTAATACATAAATAAAATTAACAATAGGGTGTCTAAAACGTTTAAAAATTTTAAAATATCTAACTATTATTGTTGATAAATTATAATACTTTTATATTAGCAATTTTCTACAAGAATTTAAAAAAAAATTTAACCTACCTACCATACTACCAAATTTTCCACATACTGAAGAAATCTACCAATTTTGGTCTGATCAGAGCAAAGTGGCAGCCCTGGCAATATCACAACATTCTGTTATTTACAGCTTAATGAAAAGCTCTAACTCCTTCATGAAGCTTTAAAATTGTGCAGCATAAACTAAACGAAACTACCTGAAAAAGAAAACTGTCTACATTCGAAAAACAGTTGGTATTCAACCACTAAGCATTATGCTCTTCTGAAAGGCATCAAGCAGTGAAAAACGAAATATTTTAACTTAAAATATATTTTACTTCAACACAAAATATAATTGTTGAGAAGTTTATTTAATTCCAATTATAATTAAAATTGAAAATCAACGAAACGTAGCAATAACGAGATTTTAAAATGAGATCAAATTATAAGTGAAGATAAATTGCACAATTCAAATGTAAAATAACTAAATAAAAATAATTCATTCGACAAAAAAAACAGACGCACACGATTTAAATAACTTTCACAATTAATCTCAATCTTTTTAAATTTTTTTATTATACTATAAATACTCTTAAAATAAAAGTATAAACATGTCTTCGTTGACATCAAATTTGACCCGCGTTACCTTTAATACAAATGCATTAACATCGTTGGCTCTTGCTGGGCGCTATTCAGCCAGATCAAGCTCATCATCATCACAACCTTCAACAACGGCATCATCGTCTGATTTGTATACACAAACAACACGACAAAATTCTTCTGCCACTGAAGTCACTCATTGTTCTCATTTTATTACCGCGGCTACTGCAGCTTCTTCCATACATCATACCACTGAATGGCAAAACGCGTTACCATATAAAGACATACCTGGACCTAAACCTATACCAATTCTAGGCAATACATGGAGGCAAGTTTTTTTCATTTAAAAAATGTTTATAGTTTAAACATACAATTAACGATAACCAGTTACCGTAAAAAGAATTATTAGTGAATGAAAATTAAATACATAAGTCAAAAACTTGATATTTACTATTTACTCGTATATATCTACTTAAAGTTATGGTACTCATACAAATACATTATTTGTGGTCGCTACTGCAACAAGCAGTTGAGCATGAACCTGCAAAGGTAAAACAGAATCAAAATATAAGAATGAATATCTGAATGCTTACGACATTTCGTATGTGAAATGTAATAAAAGTTAAAATTAATGGAAAACTTGAAGTTTTTGGCAAAATTAGCAAACATTTAATTTGAAGTGCTGTACAAAAACATAGTTCATCACCAGTTTAACAAACAAGAGAAAAACATATTCGGTTCGAAGAGTAAATTTTTAACTATAAAATAAAATTGTTTGGCGGAAATATGTATGCTTTGCTAATACTGTGTGGCGCACAATGTGCTATATAATTTGAATTGTTTATAACTTTTGATGTGTATACATCTATACGCTAGGGGGTAAAAATCTTTTTCACAATACAATCACAAATTATGAGTAAGATTTTAATAACGCGGTGTGAGCTGTGTATGAGTGTATTAGTGTAATCATACGGACAACAAGAAGTACAGAGAAACTTACAGCTGCATAGAAATACACTAACACCATCTAGTGCGCAATAGTAGTAGTAGCTACTAATTTTCACTAATTGTCGTACATTATGTTATCGTAGGCAAATAAAAACAAATAAATAAAATGAATACAAAAACATTTAATTTTAATAACTTTTAAAAAGATTTCATTACTAGATGTTTGTTTACACATCTCCCCTGTGATCGGACTCACAATTTTTTTTTCTTAAGTATAGTTATTATAGGGAACATACTTATCACGTGTGTGCGGACGTAATGGGCATGATTTTATTTAGAATTTTGGTTCTTAGTTGAAAGATGGTTTTAGGGTTTTTAACATACACTCTTTTTTTCAAATATCCGCAAAAGGAGACAGGCAGGACTTGTTAATTCTTGTGAACGTGGAGGTCAGTTAAAATCGCTTGTCGAAATAATGTGTTCGCGCGAATATATCCCTTACCAAAGCCATTAATGCACATGCAGTATGTGCTGTGGCTCCATGTTGTTGAAACCACAAGATTTTGACTTAACAAAATTTTACAACTTCATCCGATATTTACCACCGCTGATTATCCTTTCGGGAAAAACACTGCTTAAACCAACTTAACTGAGTGTAACTGTCGCCGATGAACTGCCTTTCGATTCTCCGCAGTCCAAATCCTGCCGTTTTGCTTGTTGACATAGTAGCTATTTAATAGTTAATGGGCTTCATCATTCATAATTACATTATGAAAATAAAGTCTGGATTATCTCCTGCTTTTTCACGGAAATGAATAGCAAATCGATGTTGTTCGATTGTGTGGTTATACTAAGTTTTTCTTCACAAAATATTGTCAAAAAAACAAAAGAATAATAATAATTAAAAAAGTTATAAAGAATTCAAACAGCAAATTATGAAACTATAAAGTATTTTAAAACATATAAATTATATTAACTGAATTTATTTTGGGAATATCTCTTTATATACATATGATTTTCGGGAAAAAGCACAATTTTAAAATTAGAATCGTACATATAAATTATATCTTAAAAATGCAAGGAAATAGTATTACCTCTTATTTTTGTTTAGCTTTCAAGGTTAAAAAATTTACAAACACATTGAAGGTGTCATAAATCTGATCTGTGAAATTTAAATGTTTGTCTGTTTCTCTAAATGCAATAGAAAATCGTTTTTGAATGTTGAAGTGCAATGTATATCGTTACCTTAATATAGAATTGTCCTAACTCAATTTTGTTTTTAAATTGGATTGTTTGAGTATTGTGGTAGATAATCCTTTTAAAAAAAATGGTAAAAAAAATTTTCTTGTGTTTCAACTGAGTATTGCTTATAGAACTTAATGAAAAGGATGCCTCAAAAATAATACCGGCTGCAAAACTAAAATATCTATGAAATTGTTTCCTTTTTTTAACTAAATCGTTAGTTAGGGCTTTTTTATATTAAGGTAACGATATAGAAAGCGTGGTTTGTTCGAATGCTTAAATCTTGAAAACTGATCCAAATTAAATACTTTTTTCTGCGGGTTTCTTCGTAAACGCGAAGGTTAAGAGGAAATGAAAACGATAAAAATAAGACCACGAAGGGAGGTACGGCACCATTTCTTGCCTCTCTCTCTTTCCGAAACTATCAAACCGATTTTAATGAAGTTTAAAACATAAATACATCTCTATTTAGATGGGCCCATAAGCGGTGCATTTTTCAAAGGTAAGAAAGTGAGGGGTCGAAGGGCTGATATTGTCTCACCAAAACTATCATACCGATTTTAATCAAATATAATATATGCTTCGGAAAGTCAAGCAGTCAAAAAATTACGGTGTTTCCTGTGAAAAAGTTAATGGGCAATATTATTGTGGTCACCATTTTGATTCGAAAGTTCAAAGATGAACCCGTTTTAATTCGACGCTTTTTTACTTATACCGTTCGATTTGCCGTTTGAATTCAAACGTTTAAAATTTCCAATGCGTGTTTCCTCTCCAATTACCATTTATAGGGTGTAAACCCAGTTGTTGGGAATCTAAGGGATAAACTTAGAATTCCCAGTATTCTCTCCCGTACGTTGCCTGTGTACGTGCCGGCAAACCATCATTTATTGCCAAGAAAATGGAAAAACAAGAAATGTTATTTATTAATAATATCAATAATAAATATACAGTACATATATGGCATCTTAATTTTTTGCACTCCAGGTTCTATAACCGCGACAGTTGTTAAAAAATATTATATTTTCACGGCTTTTATCTATTTTTTTTTGTGCTTTCTGCCTCAGCACAAGAAGCATGTACGGGAAATCTCATTAGTTTATTTCGAGGATGAATTTTTTTCTAAGTTTTGGTGTTTTGTTTTGTTTATTCTTCTGATTTATTCGCAGATACATATGATATGTAAGAGGATATGATAGTGGTCATGAAAATAAAATTAAAGTTGACGATGCTATTAAATCGATTATATTATTGATTAGAAAATGAAATGCCTACAACTGCAGTGTATGAACTGCGAAATTCTGCCGTTATTTCAAGAATAATTTGCCAAAAAAAAAGAGCTTAAAATTTTAAACTTTTTTAAAACTAAGTATAATGTAAATTTATCTGTAATATATGAATAAAAAAAATGTGTCACAAACAATTACATATTGAAGAAATTTTTGGGTCCGGTTATACCTAAAATTGAGTTACAGGAAATTTACAGTAACCGGCAGTTAATTATATTCTTTAATTCTTTAATTTTATTTCAAGTAGCCAGCGATCGAAAAAGTTTGGGAATATCTCTCGTCTAGCTTATTAAGTTGAACGTTAGAATGTAGTTAATATACATACATAGTTACGTACATACGTACATATGTAAATAGTATAAATTTTAAATATTTTAAAATCCATCAAGTTTAAACCTCAAATTCATAAAAAATATTGGAAATATGGAATTTCTATGGAATAATTCTCAAATAAGCCCTTATTAAGCATTCAATATTTTTTATGAATTTTAGGGTAATTCTATAACAAAAATTAACCAAATTAATTATTCCAAAAACTTATAAACTAGTCAACCTCGAATGCAGGTTTTCTGTTAAGATTTCTGAAAAATTATTGAAATAGTGTTACAAAGCATTGTGAAAAAATCTGGACAATTTTTTTTTTATTTTAAATTAGTAAAATGCAAAGTAAATGCAAAGTAAGCAATTTTCAGATTTTTTATTTTATTTATTGTAAGTCAGTCATATAAATATATGTATATACTTTTCCTGTTTTCAAAATGGTTTTAAAACCATTTTGCATAATTTTTCGTCAGTGCAAAACGGAAAATATAGTCATGTAGATGATGTACAAGAAAATGATAGTCATAGTTTGGACAATTTATGAACATACATACATGCATACATATATCGAGCCTTTGGTGCAATAACGCAGTAACTCAAAAATTGAATTTTTAGAGCCTGGTATGCAGAAATGATCTTTGGGGAAATATATATCTAAAGGAAAAAAGATTGTGGTTCTAAATCTAACTGTTCAGATTCTACAGCTACAAATGTCTTTATTGCCTCCAGCTATTTCCAACAATATTTATTTGCAATATTGAAATATTTCCTTTATGACTAGAAATTTACATACAGAAAACATTACAAAACATGCCTCTTTATTTAAAAACTTGTAAAAAAAATAACTTTAGTAAACGAAAATACTATCAAAAAGATGGCTCAAAACTTCAAATGCATTTTTCTCAGTTCACGACTTTTTGAATTACGACGATATTGCACCAAAGGCTCGATATCTATGTTACAATAAAACTTGAATTAACTCAGCACAGTATTACTAAACCAGTTTTCGTTTAGCCACAAAAAGTCTTGCTTTTATTATTTCAATCTACATACTTAAAAATTAAGTAATAATTATCTATAATAAATATTGGACAACGACAATAATAAATTTTTTAATTAACTGCCGTATGAAATATTTTCAATTTATTTCAATTTTACACGACAATTTTCCTATGAAAACTTGTGAGAGTAACTTTTCATAGAAAAACAATTATAAATCTATGACAATATTGAAGAGTAACTTAAATTTAATTCAATCGATTGTCAGATTCCTACTTTTAAGTCGACTTAAGCTACTCTTCCATATTAACATAAAACAGACATAATTATTTCTTAACAAAAACAAAAGGCGTAAGCCACAAATTATGGCTGCACGTTGCCGCTAAAAATGAAACAAACGACTCAAGACACAAACTCGTATTACAAAGTTAAAAAAAAAACATACCAAAAAGGCAAATACCAATTTGTATTTTCATTCAAATGTCAGTGAATTTTATAATCTTAAATCAAATACATAAGTAGCTCTAAAGCCACATACTGCTTTCACTCTGCATATGCTTTAACACCGTTGGACAGAGAGCTTATGTTTAAATATTTTTCATATTTCTTTACATGCGCAAGCAAATATATGTTTATAATACCAAGTTTATTGGAATGTTTTAAAGTGTTTTTAAATACACACACATTATTCATTACATAAATATAAATATTTGAAACAAGACACGTACCAGACAAAACAATTATTTGCAGTTGAAATTTTTCTTTTTTCCCTACACAATGCAAATGTCGCTAAGTATTATTATAAAGAAATCATTATACCCTATACATGCGGCGATAGTCTGCAAAGTTTTTGATATATAATATGTGCACTGACAAACCAACATTGTACATAAAATAAATACGAGGTGGTGAAAAATTAATGCCATAATTTTAATTGGCTGCCATTTTGTTATGAATGAAAAAATAAGAGCCTTGTTTTCATAAAAAATTTGTCTGAAACTATAGCATTTATGGCTTTAATTTCCAAAACTTATATCGTTCAAATAATTACGCTCGTTAGAATAAGGAGAACACTCGAGTTGATGTCTCAAAATCTCCTTCGTTGTCCGATCTGTGTGAGGAGTAGCGCCATTCGGTTGAAAGTAACAATGAAAGATGCTCAATGCAGCAACATAAAAACTTGTTTAGCATTTGTCTGTAACGTTCACAAGCTGTATTTATGGTTGTGGGCCAACCAGTTTTTCACTGCAAATGCGGCTTCAAACAGTCACAAACAGCCATTTGTTGCCATCACTGAAATTCCATCCAATCCAAATTTGCACCATGTACTAATTATTTTCTTAATTTAGCAAGAATTTTTTTTTGTGGCAAATAAGGTTTTGATATTTAGTTTTTATTTTTGAAGTCTTTGGAGAATTTTTAACAAGAAAAAACATTTTTGGTTTAAATGTGGTCACGGAAATTGATTTTGATATAAAGAGAAACTTAAAAACTGTATATCGTCACAGGAAATGCAAAAGGCTGAACTTACATTTTAAAAATTTTACAGTTTAAGTAAAAAATATATTGATAACTACCACACAATTTTGCAATATAAGTAAAAAGAAAGAAAAAATTTATTTGTGGAAAAATTTTAGATTTCTCGACTTATTTCTACCTAACAGACCTGAACTAATAAAAAAGTAAATTTTGAATTTTTGCTGAGATAGGGCTTCTTGCATTTCCTGTGATGATATGCAACTAACAGGAATATGAATGCTTAAAGCATTGGTAGATCAAGGAAATTATTTATGAAATCATTTAAGCCATTTTAGGGAAGGATATTATTCCTTCGGAAAATAAAACAAATTTCAAAATCACTTACATTGCCTATTCAGGTATTTGACGTGTAGTCCACAATTCTTTTTTATTTTATTTTTGTATAATTGTTCTGAAGTGTAAAATTTATAGAAAAATATATTTGATAATTCTTCTAGTTTTTTGACTTATTTTTTATAATATTAATTCAAATAATTATTTAAGCTAAATGTCACTTGTATCTTTAAATACAAATAATATTTATAAATTAAAAAGAAACTTTCTGTATAAGCATAAACTAATTTTCCTAAAGAAGCTACACAAAGGAGTTGCGAAATAGTGAAACATAAATAAATATTATTTGTATTTTTAAAAAACAAATGACCTTAGGCTTAAATAATTAGTTAAATTAATATTGAAAAATATATTTATAAAGTTTATAAACACGATTTATTAAAGACGGGCTTCGGGATTCGCTTGCTAAAAACTGAAACAATTCTTGCAGGCAAAATCAGTTTCTTATTATTATTTTTATGCTACTTATATGAGGATCTGCCGTTAAAAGAAGCCTATTAAAAATATGTTTACTAGAATCTTCGCGGAATGTCTTGCGCTTCTGCGGCCCCTCTCAAAGTTGCCCGTTCGTACTAAACAGCACAATTAACTGATAAGTACATATGTTATGCAATGTCAGAGATATTGGATACCACGGATACAAATCAACATATGTATTTATAACGACGTCCGGATGAAATCGTGTCTATTATGATCTTTATATTAAGTCATAAATAATTCTTGTTATGTCAGAAGTTCGTTTCGGGTCTTTAAGCAACATCCTCCTAGCATTACCTCGACAACTCACATCCGTGATTTGCCGCTACAAACTTTTCGCTAATCATAACTTCAAACTTTCATGTATGTTAGAAATTATAACGCGATCTGATATAGAAGTATAACAAATACCAGATTAAAAAAACATTTTTTAAACTTCATACATTTTCAAAATGAATTTATATATATGTATGTATATATATACATATATGTATATACTTTTATATTGGTTATATTCTATAAGTACATTTCGTTGGTGCAACCTGCAACCAAATTTTTGAAAAGCAAAATATTTCATGTGTTTATACCACAACTACATAAAATGTTTGATAATTATTTTTTTAGGGGATATCCTCTACATATACATTGCCTTGCACCGGAATTAGAAGGAGAGGGATATAGTGTAGAGAATAGACAGGTGGTGAAAGCAACTCTGCAGTTGCGTATTGATTGCGGACTTTGATAAAATTATTTTGCACAACAAGTATTTTTTTATTTGGTTTACATCTAATAACTTTTTTAAACCTTTTACAATTGGTCAAACGTTGGCTGACAATGACAGTATATAATAGGCAATGAAAATTTTCAATACAAGTTAAACTTATTCTTTCTTACATGTATTCAACGCGAGGCAAAATTAATTTTTTAGATCTTTTAGGATTTTGAAGGTCTACTAATGAGTTGGTATAAACAGACACAAAATGTTCATATAGACTAGCTTACCATACAACAAGTACATTCAAAGCTCGGTATAACGAATGATATAATCTACCTATTCGTTATATTCGTTGTATATCGAAGTTTTTTTGTATGCATGAGTTAATTAGATTAAGTTTATTTCTAATAGAAACACATTATTTAAAAACATTTTCTGCATTTAGTGTTAATAAAACTGACATTTTTCAATTTAATAACTAAAGAGATGTGAAAAAAGTATTTATAAAAGTTTGTTTCCGAGCGATTTGCAAACTTTTTTGAGCAACTTCTTCTTGTATTTCTCTTAGTACTAATGACTTCGAAAAAGAAATATTATGTTATTGACTCCATTGGATGCACTTTTCAAAATAATTAATTTCCTTTGTATGTTTAATTTTGGTTTCATTATTGGGCAGGAGGTAACGGTGCGGTGCGGTGCATTGTGGTGGAACTAGAGGAAAGGGATAGTAGGAGAAATGACAGAAAGTGAAGCTTCACTATCTTACAACACTGCTTTTTTCCACGTTTATTGTTTCTATAGCAGTATTGTAGCGTCTCTGATGTCAAGGAGACGTATTAAATTTTGAAGAAGGAGGGCGTTCTGATATGCCTGTGGATCGTATACAGCTGAAGCAGTTACTGTTCAGTGACCAGTGGCTATGCCTTCGCCACTGAAACTTTGCGACAACAACTGACACAAAGCCAAACAAATGCACATCAGAAAAAATGTGAGATGTTTTTATGAGTCTAAAAATTTTTCGTTTTGTAGTCAACGTGCATACTACTTCGACCATCGCCACCCATAATGGTGCCTGTTCCGTCTGCATCTAGTAAAATTCTTCGCAGTTTTCTTTTGAATGCTTCCACTAAATCATCTCTTGATGATAGCTTTTCACCAGACTCTTTAAGAAGTCGTATTCCATATCGTTTCACTTGCATTAAATCCGCTTGTAATTAGCTTGCCGTGTAGTTCTATAGCCTCTGCTTTTAATGGTACTTCATTTATGAGTTTAAATTTGTTTTGTTGGTTTGGAACGATTCATATCGGGATACTCGTCTTTTCGAAGATGTTGTCGGTTTTTCGACCCGTTGTTTGAACAATTTTTTATTTCCTTTTTCTTTAATGTACATATGGAAAATTTTGATATTAGAAATTGCCGTCAAGGATACACCACTTAACTAAAACTCAATTAGAAAGAAACTTCAATTCATACATATGATCACTTGTATAACAACAAATGAGCGTCTGCGTGCTTAGAAAATACAACGGTAATATAACGCCAAATACCTTCTTAGTGTTTTTATTTTAAAAATAATCTTTTTCGTGTTAATATTGTCAACTATACGTTATATCGTGCGTCAACAAGGCAAAAACATTCGTTATATAAGGTAGTTAATGTTAGGAAATTACCCATTCTTAATATTCGAATTTGTTATACCGAGCTTTGACTGTATATATAAATAGTCATAATTTTATAAATTTTTTTATAAAAAATTTAAATTATTCAATTGAAAATAATTGGCTATTGCACCGCATTAAAAGAGCTTTTCATTCATCTCTCGCATAGACATTAAAAACCACATGGAAATAAATATTTGCATATTACACTAAGTAAGTATGATCGAATAGATGCAAATAAGTTATACGAGCATGTATTTAGCTAGTGACCGATTTGTTTACAAACGGTTCATAGCCTTAGTTTTTACTTGTGCGGTTAACAGTTTTTTTTTAAATTGCAATACGATTTTTTGCATAAAAATTAAACATTCATTATCGAAGACCTTGAAAGTTGCCATAAATTCATAAGCGTAGCTAGACTGTTATTCTGGGGAGGGCAAGTGCCATCCATTCCCACAAGTGAAAATAAATACTTTTTTTTATTAAAACAAAACTAAAAAATATAACACAAAAATTCAGTTTGCAAGGAAAGAAATAAAAGAAATGTATTAATAGCCCGTTAAGCGTGGCAGGAAATTAAGTAATTTCGCGATTTCGTCCGAAATCATACATTTTTACGTCACCCAAATTAAGTACTTTTACTTCATTTCACTGAAATTAACTTTAAATTACAGTAAACACGCTGTGGTGATGGCTGAAGTAGTTTGCACGTTGCCTACAAAGCTAAAAAGTTCGGCATTCGACCGCAGTTTCAGACTAACTCATAAGAACATTTCGCGTTTTTTCTGATGCTGTGGAGGTTTTTGTATATTTATTTCTAAAACACAAGCGATGGGTCGCTTTCTGTTGTTATAAATAAAAGAATACAAAAGTATTCTTAGTAGATCAATGTAAAATCAATGATAATTTATTAAAATTTTCTTTAGCTTATATACTACTTTTAAGAATAAGTCTGAGCCTTTTTAATTTATTCTAGCTTATTGTAATATTATATTTACCTCTGATACCGAATCATGGAATTATAAGGAAATTCGAATTTATATTTATTAATTGACCAGTCATCGAATATTGCAAAGAACATGCACTCTAACCAATATGACACTCAAATGTGTGTCATTTAAATAAAATATTTAGTCACCACATCGAGCCTTTGGTGCAATACCATAGTAATTCAAAAAATCGTGAACTGAGAAAAATGCATTTGAAGTTTTGAGCCACTTTTTGATAGTATTTTCGTTTACTAAAGTTATTTTTTTACAAGTTCTTAAATAAAGAGGCATGTTTTGTAATGTTTTCTGTTTGTAAATTTCTTGTCATAAAGGAAATATTTCATTATTGCAAATAAATATTGTTGGAAATAGCTGGAGGCAATAAAGACATTTGGAGCTGTAGAATCTGAACAGTTAGAGATAGAACCATAATCTTTTTTCCTTTAGATACATATATGTATGTTTCCCCAAAGATCATTTCTGCATACCCAGCTCTAAAAATTCAAATTTTGAATTACTACGGTATTGCACCAAAGGCTCGATATGTTGATATTGATTTTGTGTCGATTTGTATTGCAAGCATAGTACACTTTAAAAGTTGTGCTATACACAGTATAAGACACATGTGAAGTACACAACATGTGTGGTACACTACAATGTGTATTAGTGTGGCTTTGTGTCAGTTGTTGTCGGATGGTTTCAGTGGTGAAAGCATAGTCACTGAGCAGTATCGGCTTGAGCTGATAGCAATCCGTAGGCACATCAGAGCACTCTCCTCCGTCCGTATTGTGCACTTACTGAAAATGGCTACTAAAAAACTTCAACATTTAATACGTCTCCTTGACATCAGAGGCGCTTCAGCACTGCTATCAACCAACCGCAGAGTTATAAGATAGTGAAGGTTCACCTCCTGTCATCTCTCTCACTATCCGTTTCCTCTGGTTCCAGCACTATGCAACGCATGTGTAGGGACCTTCTCCTGGGTGCTGATCCAAGATCTAAAAACCTATTTCAATGCAGCCATGAACCACTAAAGTAAATTATAATTATAGAGTGTATCCTCTATCTTTTTCGCCATTAGCAACTTTCAAATGCTGCACCATTTATTTATTTTTTGCTATTTTATTTAATTAACTGAAAATTAATTAAAAGGAATAATAATTTCCTGAAGAAGCCTATCAATGATATTGGCGAAATATTGATATAAAAGGAATAAATATTTAATTATTATAAACTTGCTCTAAAATCGGTTATCTTAATATATGGGAATAGTTTTTCTTTTTTTTATTTTATAAATAAAACTTTCTTAAATTTATGTAAATATAACTATTCACAAAATAAACTCAATTGCCATTTGGTGTCAGTATAAACATTTAGATTGCCTTCCTAATTTCGAGTTGTAATTACTTAAAGCTGATCGGGCTATAAGGAATATTAAATTGTCTATTGAAAATATCAATACACTTACCAGAAATTTCAAACGAAAACAGGAATTAACACAAAAAGAAAGATTGGGGCGAGCAGAAGGGAGTCTGGGTGGGTTTTCCCACCTCAGCCCTCCCATTTCCTACGCCAATGCTCAAATTGTTTAGATACAGAAATAAACAAACATAATTATATTTATTTTTCACTTAAACTTATTAGCACTTTTCTTTTGTATTTTATCTAAAAGGTGATAACCAAAATAACCTTTTGCATGCTTCCAATATATTTTGCATTAGAATTCTAAAATATTTTGTTAATGCATCTGTACATACGGATGTCCACATATGTACATTACACCGTACCACCTTACGGGCAACAAAAAAGTGCACCCTACACCCTCTGTTATTTTTGAACAGTAATTTAAAAAAACAAATTTTTTTTGGACGAAGATGGATCGCCTTTTTAAAGTTTTCTTTATATCTTTGCCATTTCCAGCCGGATCTTAAAGAATGACATATCAATGTTTTTGTCTGGAGAAGCCCAATATTCGGCATCACTGTCCATTGACCTCAAGTCTTCCGTTCTAGTATTTATCCACCAGATCTTTGTTTCTACCACCATAATGTACCACACTAATATCAAAAAATTAAAGCTATCAAAAACCAATCGACTTTTGCTAAGGAAGTAATTCGATAATTCCTTTTTTATCTTGGACCAGCACATTCGCTGCATTATGCTGGAACTAGAGGAAAGGAATATTGGGAGAAATAATAGAAGGTGAAACTTCACTATCTTACAACACCGGTTTTTGCACGTCATTTGTTTTCATAGCAGTGTTGTAGTGTGTTGTCTGATGACAAGGAGACGTATTAAATTTTTGAAGGTTCGTTTTGGTAGCCATTTTTAGTAATTATTTTACTCCGCCGGTGCTAAACAATACCGACGAAGGAGGACGTTCTGATGTGCCAGTGGATTGAATACGTTACTGTTCAATGACAAGTGACTCTGCCTTCGCCACCGCAATCTTCCGACAACAAATGACACAATGACATACAAATATATGTATATCAGAAAAATGCGAGATGTTTTTATGAGTTTGAAACTCGGGTTGAACCCAGTGTTCAAACGAAATAATCGAATTACCAGGATAGTAAGAAAATAGAAAATAGAAAATATAATACTTTATATTGCTAAAATTAATTATTTTTCACAGTTTACCCTTGCCATTCACAAAACACCGAGCGTTTTGTTCATGTAGTACATGAATCTTAAAAGGCGGTCACGCATGGGCCATATTTTTTCATATTACGTTTTACCTTTTAATTTGAGTGTGTTAAGATTTTATTTATTTGTCCTTTTTCTTAATAGTTTCTTCACAATGCTACTTTAATTGAATACTGTTCGCAATATGTAGTTCACTTGCGACCACTTAATTTAATCGTTCGCTTAAAGAGTGTTTTTTGCAACTGCAAAACGATTGCTCACAATCAGCCTTATTTATACTCCAGATATTTGCCACTAGAGCCGGTTAGAACATTATCTATATGTTTAGCAACATTGAATAATATTCCAGAAATCCGTTAATTTGAATCTCCATCTGTATTCGTCTGATAACTATCTTTTTATTCTGCTTACGTTATCTTACTATTTTTTTTTTTTTATCTGGGACCAGCATTCAGGAGATGACTCCTACATATGCGAGGCATTGTGCTGGAACTATAGGAAAGGGATAGTAGAAGAAACGACAGGAGATGAAGCTTAATTAATTATTTTACAGCTCTGCTTTCGCACGTTCTTTGTTTATACTCGTAGCAGTGCTGAAGCTTCGGTTTAGTAGCCATTTTTATTATTATTTTACTTCGCCGGTGCTACACAATACCGGCGAAGGAGGGCGTTCTGATGTGATTGTGGATTGCTATCAGCTGAAGCCGGTATTGTTCAGTGACCAGTGACTATGCCATCGCCTCCGAAACCTTCCGACAACAACTGACACACAAAGACACACTAATGCACATCAGAAAAATGCGAGATGTTTATTTTTATTTTAAAACTTTAGTCTGAAACTGGGGTTGAACCCACGTCTGTTTTTGGTCTAGTAGTCAACGTGCAGACTACCATCCATCGTGCCATCGCCACCCTATCTTATCTTACTATGGTTGTATTACTGTGAATGTGTGTTTGTCATTCTATGTAATTGTTTATTATTTTGCTTTGTGTAAGTGTGGTATGTGAGTTGTGTGTTTGTTTATTGTGTTGTCAGTCGATGAAAGTCCGAACGTTCTAATAAAATAAATTTACACGAGGGTGATTTACAAATTCTTGTTAATAAATGTATTTCCGTACCAATATTATTTTAGATTCATTTTTTAGTTATTTTAGTACAAATAAATTTTAAAATGTTTCTGCTGGAATTATTATATACTTCCTTAGCAAAACTCCATTGTTTTTTGCGAGCTTTAGCTGTTTGACATTAGGGTCGTAGCAACAGAGATCTAGTGAATAAATACTAGATCGTGATACTGTAAGTCAATGACTATTGATGCAGAATATTGGGCTTCTCAAGACAAAAACATTCATATATCATTCTTTAAGATGCGCCTGCAAATGCCAAAGATATAAAGAAAAGAGAACCCCTATCTTCGTTAAAAAAAAAATTTTTTTTGAATTATATTAAGATAATCAAGCTTAAGATCAGTTTTTTGTTCTAGTATAAATTCTCCATTATTTGAACATTGTAAATATATTATACATATTTTCAAAAATCTGACTATGGATTCGAAATATAACGCCAGCAATTCTTTAATGTTTAAATATAAAATAAAACCATTTTTTTTTTTTTTATCTGGGACCAGCACTCAGGAGATGACTCCTACACATGCGAAGCATTGTGCTGGAACTATAGGAAAGGGATAGTAGGAGAAACGACAGAAGGTGAAGCTTAATTAATTATTTTACAGCTCTGCTTTCGCACGTTCTTTGTTTATTCTTTTAGCAGTGCTGAAGCTTCGGTCCAGTAGCCATTTTTATTATTGTTTTACTTCGCCGGTTTTTTATTATTGTTTTACTTCGCCGGTGCTACACAATACCGACGAAGGAGGCCGTTCTGATGCGATTGTGGATTGCTATCAGCTGAAGCCGGTATTGTTCAGTGACCAGTGACTATGCCTTCGCCACTGAAACCTTCCGACAACAACTGACACACAAAGACACACTAATGCACATCACAAAAATGCGAGATGTTTATTTTTATTTTAAAAATTTTTAGTCTGAAACTGGGGTTGAACCCATGTCTGTTTTTGGTTTAGTAGTCAACGTGCAGACTACCATCCATCGTACCATCGCCACCCTCAAATTTAAATAATGATGAGATGTCAATATCTCTTGATGGTGTATCTTTATTCCCCAGTATTACAGTAGATTTAATCATAGACTTTATAGATGAAAAATGGAATATCCGGATATCTATTTTATCGTATTTTTACGTATTATAAAATTTTGTATAATTGATAATAGGAATTTTCAATATAATGATAGGAAATATGTACAACAGAAAGGTCTTCCAATGATGTCTCCTGCCTCTCCAGTTATAGCTGATATAGTAATAGAAGAATTACTTGATCATAGTGTTGAAAAATATACTATTAAACCAAAGATTTTAGTAAAATATGTTGATGATTTATTTTGTATAATTTTCGAAAATGGAATAGATTCTATATTATCAACATTTAATTCATTTCATCCTGATATAAAATTTATTATGGAATAGGAAAGTAATTCGGAAATTTCATATTTAGATCATTACTAATGATAAAAGAAAATAAATTATCAGTAGATTGGTTCAAGAAACCTAATTCATCTAGTGGTATTATTAATTATTATTCGAAACATCCAAAGGGGATTATAATTAATACTGCTAGAAATCTTGTAGGTAGAATTTTATCAATTAGTGATATAGAATTTCATAAAAAAACAAAATATAGATTATGAGTATACGCGTATTAAACAAAAATAGTTTCCCTATTGATCTCTCTTGCAAATTGATAAGACAATATAATAATAAAAATAATAATAATAAAATTTATAAATCATTAATATATGTAGCTAATATGAAATATATGATAGAAAAAAATATTGAGATTTAGTGACAATGTAGGAAAATTATTTAGTGGAACTAAAGTTTAAATAGAAATCTATCTAATATTTAACGTGGTTTATCGAATACCATATATTGGGAAAAATAACGAAAAATGTAATAAGATATATGTAGGTACAACAAAAAATTAATTAAGAACTAGAATAGCTGGACACAAAATGGATCAAAAATATAAAAGTATTAATTCACGATGAACAGCATTATCTTATCGTTGTTCGAATTCACCCCATTATCCCGATTTGTATAATATTTCGGTTTTAAACACAGAACTTAATAATATACGCAGATATATGTTAGAAATGTTACAACAGATTATAAATGTTTCAACAGATCAGAGAATGAATTTTAAGGCAATACATTTAATGTTGCGCAGAATTACAGATATCTATTATATAAGAATAGAAAATAGAATTATATCCGGTTATTGTCTCTGTATATTTGTATGTTTTCTAAAAAAAATTTTCCTTTTCTATGTTGACAATTTTTAATTTTTCAATCTAAACATTTTTATAATCAGAAAGAAAAAAAAGCTTGATTATGTTAATTTAAATTAATAAAAAAGAGGTCGAATATTCAAATCTAAAAATATTTTTTTTTATATTTTTTGTTGAGGTACGTTCTAATGTACATACAATGTTAGTTTTCTCCTTTAAAACAAAAAAAAATATATATATATTTAACAGAAAAAACAAACAAAAGAAAATATTTATTAATAAAATCGATATGACAAAATGGTATTTAGTTATGAGGCACTAAACCAGTATCAGCTGAGTAATTACCACATTAGCTCTATAGCAGAAGGATTCAAGCGCTCATTCGGCCATCAATAATTTTCGTACTATCTAAGCAAAAGTACATCACAGCGGTCTACTTCGTCGCTATTTGAGCAATAAAAAACGTCCGCGAAGTAAAATAATATACAAAATGGCTATCCCTAAAAATTAAGGCATCTACTCCACACCTGAGACGACAGAAATATGCTTAACAAAATAATAAGACGCGTAACAGAAGACTTAAACCATCAATTCTTCATATATTAAAATTTCCAAAACAGAAAGAGACATACATCAATAGCCATTACGAAGCAATCCGATTGCTGCAGGATCACATTTCTTGAATAAAGCTATGCAAAAAAAGAAATAATAAAATACAATGGACAATTAAATTGAAAGAACAAAAATGTGTTCATATCACTACCACATTTGGTAGACATATTCCCTCCAGTTCTAACATATAATAAAGTAGTGCGTCAACGCTCACATATACAAAATATCTTGACATAACTCTTGATGTGACGTCTTAGGTAGAATCTCCACATAGAAGCTAAATTCGTGCAAAGGAAATGGAAAAGCATTCAAATGTATTGGCCCATAGAACAATCCATGCCAAAATTTAGACAGGCAACTTTTACTTTACAATTATCTTCTAAAACCAATAAGCTTAACAAATAAATAAAATTCAACGAAAAGAAAATAAGATTCTGCGAATGAAAGTTTTTTGTTCGTACATTAAAAACTCCAATATATGTATGTACATTGTACATACTAAACAAATAAACTAAACGTTCATTAACACAAAGCGCGGTAAATACATATCTATAAAAACATATTATATAATTTCCGTAAGCAGTCAAATTCCTATGGCTCGTAACATTGTGTATTATCATGGTCACCTTCGGTTCAGAAGTAGGGAGATAGCTCCCCTAATAAACGCATACAGATTTATGCGAAAACTAAATTTATGTCTGTCGCTGCAAAGATCTAAAATAAAATATTTATTGATCACGAATTCCACATAAAAGTCATGGTTAAAAAATCAAATTTAATACAGAAGCGAAATTTACATAATAAACATAATTATTATCTCTCGATTTACAACAACATTTTTCAAAGTTAATTTGTAAAAATAACTGTTGTTTTCATAATACATAGTAGCATAGTTGTTTTCGTAAATATAGTATCGGCAAAAGTTAACGATAAAAATGTTTTAAAGTTTCCAGAATTAATTTCTTTTTTCGTTACCAAAAGAGAGATATACGAGAGAGTATAATTTGAAGTAAATCTAAAATGGTATTAGAGATTAATGGCTATTTTTCCTTCATTCCAAAATCAAAAGTAATTTGCACATTAATGTGGCAAATTAACGATGAACTTAAACACAACTAAGATTTTATTCGTTCATTAGAAGGAAATAAGTTTAGCCTGTGCTTGGTATTGATTGAGTTTAACTTTTCCTTTGTTCCCTTGGAATGCTGACTCATGTCTAATTCCTTCCATGAACATTAGCCAAATTTGGATTTAATAATAACCAAAACATACTAAAATGAGAAAAGTTCAATCATTTTCCTATTGCATTATATTATTTAGAATGCTGTAAACAAACGAGTATTTATTATAAAATTACTGTGTAATCGTGCGTGACAAATGTAACACCTGAGGTGCGATGCTAAAAGTTAAAAAAATATTTTATATACATATGTATATATATTTTATGCAGATAATATAACTATTTATATAATCTGCAAAAGCTTATATTAGCTTTAAAAAAAAAACTGTAAATGCGCTGATATTTTAGATAGAAACTAAAACTGCAAATCTGTTTTAACAAAAATATTTTCTCAATAAAATCAGTTACAATTATTCACACGGTGTAATAGTGCTTTACATAGATTTCGTGAGATAGAATATTTCAATACTTATTGTTAGTTCAATTTATATTGAATAATCAATTCATAATTTATTAGTGCAATCAATAATTTTATTTTATTACGATAGCTTTTTAGTGCAACCGCAATTATTCAAGTGCTAATTCGACAAACAATAACTTAAAACAATATCAATTATTCAACATCATAATTATATATTATAATGATAGCTTTTAAAATGTTATTTTTTTCAAGGTCTTTAATTCCGATGACAACTTGCCAATCGAAAAAAAATGTGAAACGTAAATGAATCACTGAAGAGACATTTTCAAAAGTCTTAAAGAATTCCGAAGCAGTCAAGTGTAAATATAAATAATTGTGGACAAATTTTTTAAATAAATTAATAAATTTGTTACGGTAGTGAAAATTGGTTATAAATTATGTAAACAATTTTAAAAGTAATGTGCAGCGTTCATTTAAGCAGAATTTTAATTACCTCGAATTCAAATTGCTTCACTGTTGATGTTGAAGCACAATGTTTTCAAATAACGAAAAAGAGAAGGAATGCCGGAAAACGAGATTGCGAATGTTTGGCCAAAATTTGTCGATTCAATAAAAAATTAAAAAAAAAAAAGAATTTGAGCGAAATTAAGATAGAAGATAAAAAACATTACAACAATCGAAAAACTGAGCAGTTCTAAAATAAAATTATGGTTGCACTATTTGGTTACAATTCATCCACCAAATAATTTTTGCAATTTATTTTTTTTAGACTTAAATGCAAGAGTTCAGTTTCGTATAAGTTTCTCTTGTACTAAAAAAATTAATTTTTTAATAATTAAAATTTTTTTATTGTGTATGTATAAACTTTTTAGAATGATGCCCATTATTGGCCAATACACAATTGGGGATGTGGCTAAAATATCATCACAACTGCATGAACAATATGGACAAATTGTACGTTTTAGTGGTTTAATAGGAAGACCTGATTTGTTATTCATATACGATGTGGATGAAATAGAGAAATGCTATCGCAACGAAGGCCCCACGCCATTTAGACCATCTATGCCCAGTCTCGTGAAATATAAAGGCGTAGTGCGCAAAGATTTCTTTGGAGAACTCGGTGGAGTAGTGGGAGTGTAAGTGAAAATATTTTACTAAAAATATTTTAAATTAAGAGCTGCAGCTATTCACTTAACTATAGACATGGCGAGCCCTGGCGTGAATTTCGATCGAAAGTACAAAAACCCGTTTTACAATTGTCGACTGTACGTCGATATTTACATCCATTGGAGCGTGTAACTGATGATTTTCTACAACGTTGTGAATCTTTGCTAGATGCTAATTCTGAACTACCAAATGATTTTGATAATGAAATTCATAAATGGTCTCTAGAGTGTAGGGAAAACTAAAAGTCTGTATGTAGCAAAAAACATAATAAGTTCTAAATATTTATAGGTATTGGTCGAGTTGCTTTAGACACTCGTTTGGGTTGCTTGGAACCGAACTTATTACCAGACTCTGAACCTCAACAAATAATTAATGCTGCCAAATATGCTTTGCGTAATGTAGCTACACTGGAATTAAAAGCGCCCTATTGGAGATATTTTCCAACACCATTGTGGACACGATATGTTAAAAATATGAACTTCTTTGTGGAGTAAGCATATAAGAAAAATTATATTCATTTTTATTAAAATTTTTATTTTGTTTAGAGTGTGCATGAAATATATTAAATCTTCTACTGAGAATTTAAAATTAAACGGACCTTGTCATAATGGTGAACCTTCCCTGCTGGAGAAAGTGATTTCATCACAAAAAAATGAAAAAATCGCAACAATTATGGCACTGGACTTAATATTAGTGGGCATAGATACTGTAGGTGGTATAAAAAATTCTAAATTGTAGATTTAAAAATTTTAAATATTTGATATTTATAATTATACTAAGATTTCTATGGCTGTTTGTTCCATACTTTACCAACTGGCAACACGACCGGAGGAACAATATAAAATTCACAAAGAAATGAAAAATTTAATGCCAGATCCCTCGCAACCTTTGACTATAGCTCTATTAGATCAAATGCATTACCTAAAGGCTTTTATTAAAGAAGTGTTTCGTATGTATAGCACGGTTATTGGCAATGGCAGAACTCTGCAAGAGGATACAGTGATATGTGGTTATCAAGTACCAAAAGGGGTAAGTTTTAATTTTAATAATTAATATTTGTTAAATCCGAAAATGGTATAGCAGTACAGTTACTGACTGAGGGTGGCGATGGTACGATGGATGGTAGTCTGCACCAAAAACGCCAGTTTCAGACTAAAATTTTAAAATAAAAATAAACATATAGCATTTTTCTGATGTGCATTAGTGTGTCTTTGTGTGTCAGTTGTTGTCGGAAGGTTTCAGTGTCGAAGGCATAGTCACTGGTCACTGAACCATACCGGCTTCAGATGATAGAAATCCACAATCACATCAGAACGTCCTCCTTCGTCGGTATTGTGTAGCACCGGCGAACAAAATAATAATAATAAAAATGGCTACTAAACCGAAGCTTCAGCACTGCTACGAGTATAAACAAAGAACGTGGGAAGCAGAAATATTTTCATCAGTTGTTTTCGACATATCTCCGACAAAAAACATGAATTGTTGTGCAACAACTCGATTCAACACCCCCTAGTTAAAGACGCCTTGGGTGGCTGCAGTGTAACTTAACAAAAAAAGGTGTGTTTTTTTACTTTTCTGGTAAAGTTCGGTAAAATTAACTTTGAATGTAAAATGTGGACGAAAAGAAATTGAAAAAAAGTAAAAGCCTTTTTATATTAAATAAAGTGATAAATATGCACAAATATATGTACTTACAACTTCAAATTTATTTGAAAAATCTCCTTTTTAAATAAAAACTGTTGCCGTTTCTTTGCAAATTTTCGGCTAAATTTAATGAAATTAAATAAAAAATAGTCGATAATTTAATTCTAAACCGAACTTACCCAAAGGAAAAGTTCGTGCAAGTTTGTACAGAAAATGAAAAATTTTACTCTCCAATTTTATTTCAAAATTGCACAAAAATTGTTAATAATTGCTGGAACTCTTTTGGGTAAATTTAGAGGATTCCATCTTACACGTAGTTCACTCAAAGATAAGCTTGTTGATAAGCATTTCTCGCAATTGAACTGATCTAGATTCTGAATATGCGAGGGCGGATCAATAAGTCCGTGACACAGTTTTTTTTTTCAAAACAAAAATTTATTTTTCAACATAATCTCCTTTTAACTCAATACACTTAGTCCAACGTTTCTCCAGTTTTTGTATCTCTTCCAAAAAATAGGATTTTTCGATGTCCTTTAAATAGGCATTTGTTTTCATCGTTGGAGCTAAATCTCTTTCCACCGAGCAATTTCTTTAGGTTTGGAAATAGGAAGTAGCCACTAGGGGCTAAATACGGAGAATATGGCCAATTCAAAGAGTTTTGCCATTGAGACTGCACACGTGTGCATTATCTTGATGAAAAATAACTTTTTTCTTCGCCATATGGAGTCGTTTTCTTTTTAAATCCTCATTAAATCGGTCTAATAAGTTGGCATAATATTCGCCGTTTATTGTTTTTCCCTTTTGAAGGTAATCGATGTAGATTTATTGGCCGACAAACTTACCTTGGCTTTCTTCGGAACAGGTTAACCCGGAGAAACCCATTGTTTAGACTGCTGCTTGGTCTCCGGAGTACAGTAATGGATCCAAAGTTGCAAAACGCCCCAAAAACTCATTCGGATTGCGGTTAAACAACTCCAAACAATCCTATATTTATCGAGCTTTCCTTGGTTTGATTGACGGTTTTTTTTTCGCAAAAAATAATGTTTAATGAGCACTCGAAATTCACTTTTTCCAAAGTAAATGACGGCACTACCTCAAAATTTGACAGTAGCCTATTCACAGGTGGTACTTGATGGGAACGGTGTTGCATTTCATATAACTACGAGGGAAGTTCGAAAAGTCACGGACTTATTGATCCGGCCTCATATGTAGTCAAATTCATGCGCAATATAACTTCCAATTTATATAGTAGCGCTCTAATAATGTTATAACTATTATTTATTTCATAAACATTATTTCTAGCTTATTTGTTGCCTACATATTTAATTATTCTTATGTTACACTTGTAGTCCACCAAATATATATGGCGCTATGGGCTCGGTTGGTTAATGTTATAAATAAATAAAATATAATATCTGATTATATGTACATGATTCTAATTTTAAAACTGTGGTTTTTCCCGGAAAAAAATATGTGAAATGTATTATTACATACTTTATGATATTCTCATAAGTATTTTTTTATTAAAGCAAACTCAATAACTGAGGAGGAAAGCATATTATTATTTGTTAATTGCATTGTTGGTAAACTTTTAATTTTACTTCATTATTGTTTACTTATAAACCAGCTGATTCAGTTGTGGTATGAAATTTGTTCATATTCGGGTACGTTCTGTAAACCGAATCCGCAGATTTTTCATTTTTTTTCATACATTGTATGTATTTAGGTGTTCTCTAAACCGAATTCGCATAATTTTACTCGGTTTAAAATCGAGTAGATAAGTCCGTTAGAAATTAAATCGAAAGTACTATCTTCCTAATAAATAACCGATGAAACATAAAAAGAAACAATCACCAATTTTTACTTGATGTCTTTCTTTTATTAAATTAAGTCAAATTATATACTCTGTAATAGATTTTAATACAAAATAATCAATTTAAAAAACTCCACGTTCTTGTTAAAGTATGCAGATAAAGTAGGTGGTTGAATAAAAGCACATTTTCAATAAATTCATTCGATATATAATTAAAAAATTACTTTTAAATAAGAATAAACATTATTTTGAACAAATTTTCAGTAGCTTTATTGACGTTTAAAAAATCAAGTTCGAATGTTGGAAATCGTGTGATTTTTAGAACACCAAATTAGCATTTATTTGGTTTTGAGAAATCAATCGATTTTAAATCGACTCGGTTTACAGAACCGGGGGATTGTGTGTATTGTGTAGGAAATATAACCACAGTATTAAGCTGAATTCATTATTGTTAATAGGAGTGAATGGGCTCCTGCAAGTTCCTAATACATATACACACGCGCGCCTGCACACATATACTGACATCGCGAAAATAGTAAGAATCGACACCCAGGACTTTAAAACGTCGAAAATGTTCTTAAAATCAGCATTTCTACAGCAAGAAGTTAAAAAATTCTTACAGTATTCTAAAGTACACTTTTGTACGAATTATTTCCTTAAAAAGTATTAATAAAAAAAGTTCAATTATTTTTTTGTCCTTTTGAATCAAAATTAGAAAATTTTTAAAATTAGAATGATCAGGTGAACAAAGCTAATTTGTGAGGGCCTACCATACACAAATAAATTTCTTATGTAAAATTTCTTTTGCCATACAACTAATAATGTAAAATTTATCAACAATTTTAGATCCAAGCTGTGTTTCCGACAATAGTGACCGGTAATATGGAAGAATACGTTTCTGATGCTGCCACTTTTAAACCTGAGAGATGGCTTAAGCCTAGTCAAGGTGGTGTAGAAGGCAAATTACACCCTTTCGCTTCATTACCTTATGGCTATGGCGCTCGTATGTGTTTGGGGAGACGTTTTGCAGACTTGGAAATGCAAATTTTACTATCAAAACTTTTGCGTTCGTATAAATTAGAATATAAACATAAACCTTTAAATTATGCCGTAACATTTATGTATGCACCAGAAGGTCCATTGAAATTTAAACTTACTAGGTATTAATCTAAGATAGTGGTTAATTAAGAATTTTTGCGACTTTTGCACTAAAATTGTTCTTAACTTGCAATAAAGAATACACATAAAATGGTTTCATTACATAAATGCTTCATTTAATAAGTATGTATTTACATACATAGTATATGTACATGGTGGCTGCGTAGTTTTTGTGATTAAGGTAGTTGAAAGTTTATCCAGATCATTCCACAGATCCATTTGCTGTAAATCAAGAAGGTTATAATTAAAATACGGAAAAAGGCGGTGCAAAAATATTATAAAATTAACCTAAGCTCTTAACTTTTCTTTTTACAAATTATGCACAAATACATTGTTATTAATTAATTAATTAAATACAGTTCCGTGAAAATAAGTATACAAATTTTTTGTGGGAAATAGAAATAAATAATAAATATTATTCATAAAGCTCCGAGATTTGGTTATGAACATAGATTTGGGACTCATGTTTCTTTTTTATCTTGGACCAGCAATCAGGAAATTTTTTTTAATTTTCGTTTTAGTAGCAATTTTTATATTATTTTACTTCACCGCTGCTATACAATAGCAACGAATGAGGGTGTTCTGATGTGCCTATGGATTGGTTACAGCTGAAACCGTTACTGTTCAGTGACTATGCCTTCGCCACTGAAACTTTCCGATACCAACTGACACATGTGCATATGGGAAAACATGCGAGATGTTTTTATGAGTCTGAAACTGGGATAGAGCCAGGAAATTTTTTGGTTTTGCAGTCAACGTGCAGACTACTTCAGCCATCGCCAAACTTAATTATTTAAGAGAGTTCCATAGTCCTCAATTTAATAACTCTCTAAAGTTCAAGTGCCAAACCAGTTTAGTTTACATATATGATTTCATTTTTAATTATATTATTAAATTTATTATTATTATTATTCCTGATGATGTTAACAAGCTGTTAACGAAATATCGAATAATAAAAAGCAAAATAAAATAAAAAAAAGACCTCAGGCTTAATAAATATATATCAAAAAATATATGATTGCATTTTCAAGTTCGGTAACAAATCAGCAAATTATTATGTTTCTCATAAATGTAATGCATTTTTTACGCTCTCTTTTGTGGTTAGAGCAGCTAGAGTTCATCTTCCTGAGCTGTTTGACTATTCTTTTTTTATTATATTGATCAAAGGGATATATGAATAACAAATGGATTCAATGAATAAAGATGCGGATAGAATTATATACATATACTAGATTAAATTGGGCGCTTTGCTGCCCTTAAAAATTCTGTAAAAAAAAATTATTTTAATTTTACTATAAATTTTTTAACATTTAATATTAAATAATATTTTTAATATTAATATTAAAATTAATATTATGCGTTCTTTATTCACTCAATTTTTACTTTGTTTTTGTTTCTGCAAACTTTACGTCGTAAAGCAAAGTTTTATTTGTTTTTGTTTTTACTTGCATCTAAAGCGAATGCTTCACGATCAATGTTCAGTTTCAATATTTGTCATTGTATGCGTTATTTTATAAAAAAATAGTCACACTTATACGTTTGTTTGATGGTGTGAGTAGTGACTTTAAAGTCATATTACTACTACAGTACTGAACCGATCTGAATAAAATTAAGATTGTGCACATCTGTTCTGAAAATGATAAACAAACTGGATTTCGTAAAAATTGCAGCACACCTTTAGCACTTTTGGGAATTACTTAGTCAATTAGGGAAAAAATTAAAGAAGGTAAGACGTGTGTCCTGGTCTCGCTTGATCTTTCTAAGGCATTCGATCGTGTGGAGCATAAGAAGATGGTACGGAAACTTAATCATGAGTTTAGATTTTCAAGGACGGCTTGTGCGCTCTTATCTTCATATTTGTGTAGTCGTAGTCAGATTGTTTCTTTTGGTGGTATAAGCTCTCAGGTAAGAGATGTGAACATGGGCGTGGTACAAGCGTCTGTCCTTGGGCCATTACTGTTTGTATTGTATCTTAATGATTTGTTCGATGTTATTGATTCACGGTCGTGTATGGCTTATGCGTTTGCGGATGACATACAGCTTTTATTTTCCCAGCGTGGTTCTTTGGGGGACATGCAGACTGAGATAAATAGTAAATTCAGTGAGGTTGAGGGATGGATCGGATCACACAATTTTTTAATAAATTCGTCTAAGACAAAGGTTAAGAGATTTGCTCTATCAGCAACTGAAAATGTTAGAGTGATGGTAGGTAGAATTGAAATAGAATGTGTTGATAAAATTTTTTTTTTTTTTATCTAGGACCAGCACTCAGGAGATGACTCCTACATATGCGAAGCATTGTGCTGGAACTATAGGAAAGGGATAGTAGGAGAAACGACAGGAGGTGAAGCTTTAATTAATTATTTTTGCAGCTCTGCTTTCGCACGTTCTTTGTTTATACTCGTAGCAGTGCTGAAGCTTCGGTTTAGTAGCCATTTTTATTATTATTTTACTTCGCCGGTGGTACACAATACAGACGAAGGAGGGCGTTCTGATGTGATTGTGGATTGCTATCAGCTGAAGCCGGTATTGTTCAGTGACCAGTGACTATGCCTTCGCCACTGAAACCTTCCGACAACAACTGACACACAAAGACACACTAATGCACATCAGAAAAATGCGAGATGTATATTTTTATTTTAAAATTTTTTTAGTCTGAAACTGGGGTCAACGTGCAGACTACCATCCATCGTGCCATCGCCAATGAAGATATTGGGTGTGTTTTTGGACAGTACGCTTACTTATTCAGACCATATAAATATGATCAGCTCTAGGGTAAATTTTACAATCCGTCAATTGTACCATTCACGTTCGCTGTAGAGTCGCTCATGCTATGTTGATGTCACAAATTTTATATTGCTTTGAAGTTTTTTCAAGCACAACCTTGGGAAATGTCCGTAGTATACAGCTCTTAGTGAACAGGATAATACGTTTGTTTTTCGGCTTAGGAGAAGAGATCATGTCTCAATATATCGACCCCTGTGCGCGAAATTATCGTATGTTACAAAAACTAAATTTCACAGGAGAGCGTTTTTATTCGTCTTTTTTTTTTATTTGCCTGACAGCAGTAACTGTCACATACGATAAAATGTACATAGTGTTATCTCCATAACTATAACAATTATGGCTATAATACTTTATCTGCAGATGAATTAATGGATTTAGAACCATTTTGCATAAAAAAAGTCGATTTCGAAAAAAGTGTAACATACGATAATTTTGCGCACAGGGGTCGATATGTCTCTCAATTTCTGAAGTGCTCATTCCAGGACTTCATGGCATGAGATTACTATTAAAGTTCTACACTATTGTCAAAACTGCTACTCCATATTTTTTGTTAAGTCGTGTATAAGTTTTACTCATTCCTCTAGGAATACGCAGGTGCTTATACCCACTGGTGCTTTTCCACTTTTTTTATCCCAAAATATATTGTTTTTTTACAATAAACTAACAAAAATGCATCAAATTAACTGAAAACAATAGAAGAATAAAAAATGAGAAATAAAATAAATAGAATAAATAAAAAATAGAATAAAAAGTAAGAAATAGAACATTTTTATGATTTTGCGCTATGAACAACTGAAAATGGTAATTTATCAATATTTTCACGAAAAATTTGCACTTTCACAGGGCCAAAACTGCCTGAAGGAGCGTTCCAATGCTTTTGCGATGTACTGAGAGTTCTTAACTATTGTCTTGGCTACAATTTTTGTCCTAGTATTGGATCGAAAATCTCAATGGTTTGGCTGTTATAGACCAAAATATCCAAAAAACGTGACAAAAGTCTGATCAAGTCAAAATGGGGAAGCTCGATTTTCAGCGTAGACGTATGGTCTAGTGGACTTTTTTGCTTAGTACAATCCCAAGAATCAGAAACGCGAAGCACCCATTAAGGTTTTCAAATCGCCTCACCCTAATATACATACATATATATATGTATATATATATATATATTTTTTTTTTCATCGCAAGGTTTGTACTGATTCTTTTTTACTTCTCTATAATTATATTTTTTAAGTGTTGTTGAGAGTTGATGCCGTATTATTATTATTATTACTATTTTTTCAATACTATTTAGCAAAACATTTTTTATATCAATACTATGGAGTTGTTATTATACATTTTACGCTATGCGTATTGAATCAAATCCTTTGTAATATTTTTTGGCCACAAGATCGCTTATATTTTTACATTATATTATGAATAAATAAAATAAAAATCTTTAAAACCGTAAAATTCGGGGCAATAGTACAGGTGTAAAAGAGATTACAAAAAACGTGTGCCTATTAACATAATGATTGCTTGTACATATCGAGCCTTTGGTGTAATACTGTCGTAATTCAAAAAATTGTGAACTGAGTAAAATGCATTTGAAGTTTTGAGCCGTCTTTTTGATAGTATTTACGTTTACTTAAGTTATTTTTTTACAAGTTTTTAAATAAAGAGGCATGTTTTGTAATGTTTTCTGTTTGTAAATTGCTTGTCATAAAGGAAATATTTCATTATTACAAATAAATATTGTTGGAAATAGCTGGAGGTAATAAAGACATATGTAGTTGTAGAATCTGAACAGTTAGAGATAGAACCATAATCTTTTTTCCTTTAGATATATGTATGTTTCCCCAAAGATCATTTCTGCATACCCAGCTCAAAAAATTCAAATTTTGAGTTACTGCGGTATTGCACCAAAGGCTCGATATGATGCATTCAAACAATTGTTTACAGCAACTTACTTTCTATACCTTTCACTTCGTTGTTGGCACACAGCACTATTTTCGTTTCCATAATCTAAACCAACTTTTAATCTCTTTTAAACTCTGCTCCGCATCCTTCGTAGTTTCACCTTTTATTTCGAATACAATATCAGGCTTATAAGAATCTCTAGCCTCTTCCAGAACTGTACCAAATATTTCACATTCCAAATTTGATTTTAATTTCTTTTCATTATAGTTACGAGCTTTTAGACGATCATATAAAATTGTATTATTAGGACAGGTTACTACAAACACAGCTTGAAACCATCTTTCGGGAAAGAAATCGCAACCATGGTATTCAACAACATTACCACCCTTATGCATTAGCGGTTCCATATAGTCCATGAGTTTTTCTTCGTCTAAAATAGGACAATCGTATTCTTCGTCATATTCTTCAATAAATTGTTTTTCTTTGGCAACTTTTGAACAATCGATCCAATTGAATTTTAACTGCTCCGAAATTTTTTTACATATATATGATTTTCCTACACCAGGTGTGCCTGAAATAGCAAACATCATTTCTATCAAATATTACACTCATATTTCCTATTTTCTTACCAGTTATTAACATATTAGGCAAACCATCAACATTTTCATCTACGGAAATCATAACTACAAAGTTTTAATGACGAATATATTTATTCATGTAAACAAAATAACATGTGGAGCAAAGTGTAATGGCTTCACTACATCAGCAGGCAAATTTTTGCTTCTTTCGCTTTTTGTTTTATTTACTTGGGGGTTACACGTTAAAATATTGGCTTTCAAATTCTCTCACTATTTTATTAATACTTTTAAAATTTTATGAGAATTTGCTTTCAAATTTTCTGTGCAACTTTTGTTCCAAATTAGAAAGTGAAAGAATTTTAAAATTTGAAAGGCAAAATTTGAACGTGTAACACCCAAGTTAATACAAAATATTATAATGTGAAATGCCTTTAAAGGGTGCTTTAGACCATAAGATCTGTCGTACGACATGTCAAATTTTTGTGTAGAAGAGCACAAGTCGGGTCGTCTAAACGTAATATGTAATGAAACGATAAGATTTTGAGAGAAAATACGGATGAAAATTTGACAGTCGTATGGCTCTGTTGATTTTTTAAAATTTTTCACAAACCAACGCATACCATTAGATCAGGGATGCATTTTTATGTAAACAAATGTGAGAAACCCAGGGAGGGAAAACTGGTTTCATAAATTTATACCAATTATAAAATAGAAATGTACATTTTAGACCACGACAGCACAATTTTATAAAACTATACGTATATTTTCTAAAAGTACGCTAAAAATTTTGACCACGTAAATAACATATACATTTTACGTACGACAAATCTTATCGTTTAAAACACCCTTTATTGAGATAAATTATGGCTTACTCTCATTTTACCGAAATTTACCAGAAAAGTAAACGAACAGACCTAGTATTTTCTAGAAGATGCCAGTTAGTGATAAAATTATCGCTGTCAACCATTTTTACAACATGGCTAGCATAGCCTAAAAATAATATGGTATTTCTACAAAGTGAAAATTTTGTTGGTTCCTTGCATTATGTTTTTAACAATTTAATATCTTATTAAATCGTTTTTATAATTGACATAATATTAAAGGAAAGTGTAAACAAGCTAAAGAAAAATTTCATAATACAGAAAATGTCGGGAGTTGGAAACGCAAACGACTATACTGTTCACGAAGAGTATAAAAATGAGACACCCAATGTCTCAGGACCAATTGATATTGAAGTGCCGGTTGTGGAACCAGCCGTTTCGGTTATGGAAGTAGTCGCAAACGAAGAACTTGATATTGTCATAACTAAAGCAGAAAATATATCTGCAACAACAGAAGTAATTGCCCATAAAGTTAAAGAAACTAATGTAATATCTCCAAAGCAGGAGCAGCAGTGTGCATTATCAAAAGGTATTTAGTAATATATCACTGAACATCATGAGCATTTAACATATTTGTAAATATGTATAAGCAGGAAAGTTTTTTCGGCTTCTTTTTAAACTATATGCAGATCTTTTTATGTTATGATCGTAATACATATTATGTACATACATAGTAGGTCTGATCGTTTATTCCAAATTGGGCGCCCACAGGCGCCCAATCTTACCCATACGCGTTTTCTTACGCAAAAATTGGGTAAATGAGAGAGGTTTTGAGAGAGTAATGTTCTTGTTCTTCTCGCACGAGAATGCCCGTACTCTTTCTTCGGGCTAGTTTGGGTGTGAAGAAATAGCAATAAGTTTGTTTATATAAACATTGAAAATAACAAAGCAAAAGTACAAATGTCCCAAACAGCTGACAGACATTAAAAAAGTTGTGTTAAAAAGTTTTCTTAACAATAATTAATTACAAGCATTTTTGTTATTTATACCACAAATTGTTAAAAACTTTTCCTAAAAAAGACCATTTTTTAAAATAAATATTTTTGTTAATACAAATTATTATTTCCTAACGATGCTACCTATTTGGTAGCGAAAAATTGAAAAATAAATAATTGTTAAAAACTTTTCATAAAAAAGACCATCGCTCAAAAATAAATATAATTAAATAACTTCTTTCAATGCTTGGTTTTGTAAATAAATTCTTTCACAAATAGTTTTTTTTCGGTAAACTGTCATCAATCACATTAAACTTTCAACGAAAATTAGGGATAATCAACCTCGTACAATTGTACATTTTTCAGTACAACTTGCATATTATACGTTGTTCAGTAATTTAAATTAATTATAGAAAAAATATATTTTCGATTTTTCTTAATATAATATTTAATTATTAAATTATTCACAACCAGTTTCCACAACTTTTTCACAAACTTTATCGTTTGGCCTGTTGAATGAACTGACCAGCGAAATAGCTAATAAGTTTAGCTTCCCGACAATAACAGTGACGGTCATTTGACCGGTGATACGACCGTCATTGTTGACAGAATTATAGGTAATTGCGTAGAACAAAGTTTCTATAATTTTCTCAATGGCAATATGAGAAAAATTAGCGAAACTTCTGTGTGCATATGATAGTCAGCGTTGATGGATCAATCGGTCTCTGCTGACCGGTCAGCATGGAGGAATATATCGACCACTGCTGACTAGTCAGCGTTAACGAATATATCGGTCACTGTTAACGGGTATCACAATTGAAGTGAAACACTATTTATTTAAATTCTTTGTTTAATCTCGAGCTTAAGCTTTCGTCTTTTTCTGTTTTTGGGCGATGTGTATGGCTTGAGCGATTAACTAATTTGGTTAACTTTGGAATTTACTCCTGTTATTAGCACCCTTGCTATTTAGGAGTGATTCTGTCTTTTATTGCCCAAGTGAACCGTTAAACATTGTTTTTGTCATCTTAATTTTGTTCTGGTTATATACTTTGGCTTGAGTTTTTCGTCACTTTTACTGTTGAATAAAGTTAAAGTAATATACATGAAATAAAATTATTGAAAACTAAACCAAATAAAATTGTCTTTTATTATACAACGACTTTTCTGCCTTGGCACGCAAACATTCTTTATATTGATTTTACTTCAATATTCTAATATATATGTACATACATATGTACAGTGGTCAAAAAAACTATTCGACATAGGCCGTAAACTTTATATATTTATCAAGAAAAAAATATGGAATATTGTTTTTAATAAAATAAACTTATAAAAGTCTTTATTAAGGAACACAAAGTTATATTCAGTAAAAAGAATGAGATCTCAAAGTAAAAAAAGCAAAAAACACATGAATTAAAATATTAATAACAAAAAACAAGCAAAAAAAGTATTCGACATTGGTAACATTTTTAAAATACCTGAATTGAAATACAAGCTTATTTCTACTTCAGTAGCGAGTTGCTTTTCCTTGCCTACGTATAACCTCTTTTAAACGATCTGGCATAGATTTTACCAACGTTTTGGTATATTCTGGATCAATTTGGCTCCATTCCTCCTGCAGGATAACTTTCATCTGGTGTTTGTTCGTAAATTCACGTTTTCTGATTTTTTTTTCCAAGTGACCCCAAAGATGTTCAATAGGGTTAAGGTCTGGGGACTGTGGCGGCGTTTTTTATTAATTTTGGACAATTATATAAAAGCCAAAGCTTTGTATTAGTGGCACAATGTTTTGGGATCATTATCTTGATAAAACTGAAATCTATTTGCCAGACCCAATTTTTCAGCACTTGCTTTAGGAGGTCAATGTACTTTCGGTGATCCATAATCCCGTCAATAAACCCAATATTACCCACGCCTGATGCCGCCATACATCCCCATACCATAACACCACCGCCACCATGTTTAACAGTTGGTACCATATTCGTTTCATCCAATGCTGTGTTAGGCCTGCGATGTACCAGAACTTTTCCATCACATCGAAAAAGGTTATATTTACTTCCGTCAGCAAAAATAAAACCCATCCAGAACTTCATTGGTTTATTTACATGCTCTTTCGCAAAATCTAATCTCAACTTTCTATTTTTCTTAGTAATGTGTGACTTCTTCCTGGCTGATCGTGCATGGAAATCGTGCTTTTTTAAGACGTTTCTTATTGTTTGAGGTGTAACGGATATACATAAGTGTTCCTCAGTGTTTTTAGCTAAAGTGTTTTTTTTTTTTGGATTTTTTCTTACTTCACGCACGATTCGCCGTTCATCTGAATCTGTAAGTTTGCAAGGTCGCCCAATCCTTACCTTGTTTATCACAGTTTTACTTGATTCGTACTTTTTTATAATGTATATTTATATATATATTATATATATATGTATATACAGTAGTTCTTGACTTTTAAACGATTTCTGATATAGTCTTTTCCGTTTTTCCTAATTTTAAATTATGTATTATTAAATTTCTTACATCAACAGAAGTTTCTTTCCCTTTACGGACGTAAAGGATGGGACCATCATCGAGATCACTTGCACAGAAATAAGAAAAAAGTTCTTGTAAATGATAAACAAGAAACATAACGATATTTTTACCAACAATGACATGAAGTAATAAGAAATACACAATCAGAATAAGGGAAAAACAATGCCAGTCGAATACTTTTTTTGCTTTGCAATTTTTGTTTTTTCGTTCAAACAGATAGATGAGTTAAAAAATGTGCAATTTTTATTATTTTTAGGACCATAAATTATTAAATACATATAATACAATGTGATCTCACGTTTATACATATAAAAAACAAAAGTATACTAGCGTTTTCAATGAAATTTAAGAAAATAATTGCAATGTCGAATAGTTTTTTTGGCCACTGTATATAAAGAAGAAATGTAATATAATATAAAATAGAAATATCCATCAAAACCTTTGAGTGGGCAATCATCTGTGAATTTTTTCTTAATATAATTGCCCACAATTATTTGAAATATACAAATATTAAAACAAACTATTCAGGGATTCGCATAAAAATTAATTCTATCCATGAGCAAAGACAACATATGTCGTTGTTAAAACGTGTCGCCGAGTACCGAACACAAAAACGATGCTCTCTTCCACACCCGTAACATGCTACCAAACTAAATGTTTTCTCGTCTAAACTCAGTCGTACGGAGCTTCAAAAACTATGGTCCGAATTATAAGTTTACAAACGAGTAAAATTATCCTTTCTGTAAAATTGATGAATTTGCGAAAATTCAGGAATACTTTTGTAATGAACTGCATTAATTTTTAACTATTCAACAACACGTTGGTTGTCTCCCAACGAGGTGCTCTCTCGAGTAATAGGAACTCCTTCAGTATTACTTTAATTTGATTGATTTCGAAACAAATTCTCAATATTCAAGAATTCATTTTATTTTATCTTTCTGTTACTAATAGTTAATAATAGTAAAACTTAACACAACTTTTATGTTTTTAGTACATTTGGCGTCAAAAAAGTACAATTTTAAAATTGTCAATTATTATCTCCGATATAAATAGAGCTGTAAAAAATTTACATTTCTTTTCTTCTGGTAAATTTTATGGTTTTTTTCGTTTTCTTACTTTTGTACATTTTGCTCTCTTATTGAGAGTAATTATAGCTTACTCTCATTTTACCGAACTTTACCAGAAAGTAAACGTACAGACCTATAATTGCCGTTGCTCGGTTCTTTAATTTTGTTCTGTTATTCGCTTTTTTTTGCGTTATATTAATATTTAACATTTGCTTTCCTTAGTTGTTTCGCTTCAGGTGGAAATAAATTTATAGCACTATATAAAAAACATAAAACATCTGATATAAGCTAAAGAGAATACGAAAATTGCTGAAAAAAATTTTGTGTCTGGAACTAAGTTTAAAAGAAAATTAAATGAAAATAAAAAGAAAATTGAGACAAAAATTGCCTTTGTAATCCTTGACGTAGGGTATGTGTGAAACGGTAGCAAAGTGCTATGGTAAAAATGAATTTCTCTGTCGGGAAAATATTTCAATCTTCTTCTGGTGTGTAAAATTATAACTTTTTGACAGTAGAAATTTTTGACGTTTGTGAAAAATAAATTATAAAATACGTTCCCTCACCGTACGTGAGACGGATATTAAAAAAAAACCTAAACATTTTCTTATTAATGCATTCCATTGTGCCTTGCATGAAGTTGAATCTTTTTCTGACATAAGGTGGTATTGACGTTTTTCCTTTATATTTCAATTTAAACTTGTCAGATCCACGTTATATTAGAGATCTGCTAGAATGATGCCGTCCGGTACAGGATCTTTGAACGGATTTAAACCGCCAATCGCCCTAGGTATCCCAAGGTCCGCCAACAGCACCACACATGTCGGAGCCATGGCAGATGGCGTAACAATCTCCTCCAACAGTTCGCTACCAGGAAATTGGGTATCGACTATGACCCAAAAGGATTCCCGACAGGTGGTGGTGCAGTTACCATCCATCAAGATATTACATTGCTGCAAAAGTCCCTACAGGACCTCCAGTTTGTGCTCCTGGGCAGATTTTTTAATCTGTTCACTTAGGACTTATATACTACCCGGTTCCCAATATTCCTCACCTCATTAAAGATCCTCCCGCAGGTTCCACATGACTCGACAATCTTACATGGTGGTCTGCTGGTCGTCACCTCAATGTCCTTCACCACCCACGTCCACGGTTCGTGATATGAAGCAACTCCAGTCTGTTCGAAACAACAAATGTCGGTTCCGAAACTCCATGTCCCCTTCCAATAAGAAATCTAAAATACATTCACCTCTCTTATTTGTGTTCGAACTTCCTCACTTGCAGTTTACTTTTCACCAAAATACAGGATCTAATGCGCCTATCGTTATTACCTGCATTATTTGCATACTGCATAATATAACTGTCAACAATCTACAGGTCCTGGAGCCGCGCTAGGTTCTACACTTTTTTCAAAAGGCGGAGGATTATTGCAGTTGCTGCCTTGGAATGATCATTTTCCTTTCCTCGTCGGTGTCATAAGGAGGTTTACTTCGTACACTAGAACGTCTGTTTCCTCTAACGTTAGTGGAGGGTCTTTGACGTAATTCCACAAAAAAGTATAACGACGTGAAATCGCCTCATTTTGGTCCATAATTGACTTCGTCGAAACGTGAAATTACGAGTTCTGGAAACTTCACATTGAATAAAGTCAAAATCGGTCGTGTTGCGTGGCACGTACCACCAATTTGTTGCATTGAGTAGGAGGACACTATATTTAATGGTAATGCAATTTTGAAAAATTTAACAACGAGGGTACGTAGGGGAGTAATATACATATGCCTCTACGAAACTTTCTAACCGTTTTCCATAAAAGCTGTAAAGAAGGCCACTATATATTTATAAAAATATGACAGCAGGTTTGGAGCAATGTACTCCCCTCCAAACTTGTTTAAATATACATTTTTAACGTACATTGATATTACTATTCCTCCTCAATTATTCATTTTACTTTTTAAAAAATACTTTACAACAATATCATTAGGTATGTAATAATTCATTTCATATATTTTTTGCGAGAAAAAGCACAATTTTGAAATTAGAATCATATATATGTATATGTAAAGATTGCCCAAACTATATTAATTTTATATATAAATAATTTTTTATTTATAAGTAATTTATTTAGTATGATAAAATTCTACAAATACGCTTTCAATGTATTGAGAGTTATAAATAAATAAAATATTAATTCTTCTCCATTTATTCCACCCTCTATTTTTATTGTATCCATAAAATTATTTAGCACTGCAGCTCTTATTTTTATCAAATTTTTAATTTATGTATTAAAAATTTTTTCCGATAATTCGCTGAATTCAAAATAATTTTACGCGACAAATTGAGATGATATCAAAAAAAAAAATGTATTATAATAGAAACAAAGGTTAAAAAATAACAATTAAAAAAATAATTATTCGAATTTTAATTAGTATTAACTAAGAGCAAATATTTATTATAGTAAAACTTGGATGTAGTAAAAAAAACACTATTGCAAATATATATTCTTTTTTGAGCAAGATTTAATTTACTGTTATTTTAATTGTTCTGAAATATTAATTTAGTTCATTATTTGCATTTATTAAAACATCATAAAAATATTCGCTTCGCACCATTCGACCTTATACTTTTAATGCTCCCTAAAAAATACTAAACTTTTTAATTTTTACTTCAGCTGAGATAAAGCATTTTACTGCTTTTGAAGATATCGAAAATATTGATTCTATTCTTGATCATGAAATTATTACGGACGAATCAGGTAAAATTGAAGAAACCGGAATGAATGAACCAACAAATGAAGATTTGTCTGAAGACTGTTCTGAAAAATGTATTATCAATCAGATGAAGTTAAATGTAAATATCACAGATGTATCTGTTGAAAATCTGGATGTTATATGTCCGCTAGTCGAAGAAAGTATTAAATCTCCAATAAAGGAAGTCTCAAAAAATGAAATTGCCGTATATTCAAATGATCAAACTGGTATGTCTAAGGAAAAAGAAGCATATGTAATTTGCGAAAAAAAGGTTGATGAAATTACTACAGATGAATCACAAACTTTATGTACGGAGTCAAATGATGTCGAAACTAAAGGCGATGAATCTTCAAGTCTTAGCAAAGAATACAATTATGCTTTGCCTCATGTTTCAGACGAAGTTGGAAAGGAAAATATTCTTCCGATTCCTACTCCAATGGAAACTGATGAAGTTATTGCAGAGACTAAAGATTATAATGATCCGAATGATAGTGATAAAGTTATGAAAGATAGAGAAAATAATGATGCTCTTAATGAAACTGAAGAACTTAATAATGAAAAAGAAACTAATGTTACTCCCACTAAAGATGATGAAGCTATGAGAGAAAAAGAAGATAATAAAACACCTACAGAAGAATCAATAGAACATATGGACACATGTGATAGTCAAGAATCAATAAATTTAGTAATTGATGAAGAAACTTCCAATACTACAGAGCTTAAGGAAGAGATCTCAGATATTAACAAGACAGATGAACGCACAAATATGGACGTGGATCTACAAAAAAACGGAGAAGAAATTCAGAGTAAAACTACAGAATCCCTAGAAAATGAAACTGGAAAATCTGCTGAAATAAAAAAAGATAAAATTGAAAAAATTTTAAAATCTGACCAAAATGATATGCTCAACAAATCGAAAGATGACGATGTTATACCCATAGAACAACCACCGGTACCTATTATTGAAATTGATGATGAAGAGGAAATCGAAGGAGATACTACTGAAAACGAAGAGACAAAGGAACCAAAAAATCTTCAGGTTTTCGATGATAATCTAAATGGATCTACCGGTTCAAAACAAAACATCACAGAAAAAAATCTTAATGAAAGCGAACCTAGGTCTACACAAGACTGTGTAAGTAAAGATAAAGATGAAGATACACTATTGGAAAAGTCATCTAAAAAATATTTAAACGATGATATAATAGCAAAAGAAATAAAATCTATGTCTGAAGATATAGTTGAAACGAACGACGAGGTATTTTATAAAAAGGAATGTATAAATTATGAGTGCCCCCACAAGCATAAGCAGTATTTTAAAGTGCCACAATTTGCTTTTAGCTATTTTAAGGTAACAAAAAAGAAATTTAAAAGCCAATACATATGCGCTGATTGCTATGACACAGCCCTAGATATGTATGAGGTAAATATGATGAAGCGATATTGTTTTACAAAATTTAATATGTACTTTTACTTAAAATAGGAATTTTGTGGCTTAATAAGTGCTAAACAACCTTTACTTTTGGAAAATATACCTTCTGGCAGACAAGAATTTGTAGAAATCATTGATAGTAGCGATGATGAAGATTCAATTAGCAATAAGGCAAAAGCTGTGGAGCCAACTAAAACACATTTTTCAAAAAATGATTTAGCAGTTATAGAGACAGAATTGCATGGTACAATTAAGTCCGTATTGACCAAAGTTGACATACAAAACCAATTAACTTGGTCTAAAACTATTTTATTGGAACGTGTAAAGAGATTAGAAATGGAAACGGAGTATATCGATATAGAACTAAAAGGCTTACAAAAAAAGGCAGATAAAATGCATGAAGGTTTGTATACATGTCCCAAAATAAAAATACGACAACTGCAGCCTTTAGACTTGAATAGTGGCAAATTGATGAATTTGGACTCAACAATACAAAAAGAAGTACAGGTGAAAAGAGTAGATATATATTAATTATAACCTTATTTTTCTAATTACATTTTCTATTGTAGCCTATTCCATCCGTGGGTGAAATCGAAAAACCGGCCATTCAACAAAATAGTATTTATTTTTCTGTTAAGAATAATCCAATTGCAAGTTGGGTTCCTTGCAAAGTTATAGAACAAGTTGATGGAATTTTGCCTAATCAAAACTCTTATGGCGTTAAACATTATAAAATTAAATTTATCAGAAATCCAACTCAAATGCCTAAAACAGTACCATCAAAGTATTTGGCGTATTATGATCCTCCGAGCGTTAGATTGCCAATAGGTAAATTTTTTCCTGCACATTTTTTTGTAACTATATTGATTAATAATACTTTGTTAGGAACACGTGTTATTGCCTATTTCGATGCCACTTCGCTGGCCAGAGGACGCGAAAAAATAAATGTTCAGAGCGCATTTTATCCTGGTATTATTGCAGAACCTTTGAAACCCAACAACAAATTTAGGTAAATATCAATAGTATAAGTATTTATATTTTTATATAAACAGTTTTTTTATATGCTTATGACTGTCTTAATCAAAGAATATATTAATAATTAAAACAAATATAATAAATGAATAATTCGAATTTTATTTTGACTCGCGTTCAACAAATAAAATAAATGTTAAAAAATAGAATAATCGGTTAATTTTGCTATTGAAAATTTTTCATTCTATTTAAGAAATTTTGTCATCTGAGCGAGTCACATAATAATATAGTACATATAGTTCCCTGCCTTTATGAAACGCATATGTTTTAAACAATTATTTTTTTTAGATATTTAATATTCTACGATGATGGTTATACACAATATGTGTATCACAAAGATGTACGCCTTGTTTGCCATGTATCCGAATGTGTTTGGGAAGATGTTCATCCAGCTTCAAGGGATTTCATACAAAAATATTTAACACAATATTCCATTAACCGTCCTATGGTACAAACTCAAAAAGGACAATCTATGAATACGGAATCTAATGGTTATTGGTTACATGCACGTGTGGTTGATATTGATTGCAGTTTAGTTTTGATGCAATTTGAAGGTAGTAAAAGTCATACCGAATGGATATACCGAGGTTCTTTACGATTGGGACCTGTTTTTAAAGAATACCAAAAATCGTTGCAAAAGAATTCTACCATGCCCGTGTCACGTTTGCCAAGGGTGGGTTTTTTATATAAAAAATTTTTAGAACATTTTTTTTGTTGCATAATACAAGTATTTATTAATTTAGCGTACCGAGCCCTTTATACGTTATACCGAAGACGAAGAGAATTCCTCTCAGCAACAGCAAACTGATAAATCAATTGAAGGAAATCGTGCTGTAGCTCGCAAAACATTTGGTAGACCAGACTCTATGATGAATTCAACGCAATCCGCTAATAGCCAACTTCAAAACCAACAACCCACTGTTAAACATTTAAACAATTCCACTATTTATGTAGAAGATGAAAATAAGCCTAAAGGAAAGGTAAAAAATCATTACATATTTTAAAAGCATAAATTAATGGTTTTAAATTTTTTTTAGGTTGTCTATTATACAGCCAAACGAAATTTACCGCCACGCAAATATAAGTCACATAAATGTACACCGTCCTGTCAGTTTGAAATTACCCATAATCTAAGTGCATATAGTCCATTATCGAAGCCATTGCTTTCTGGGTGGGAACGTTTTGTCATACGCCAAAAAATAAAACGTGTGGTTACTTATCGCGGCCCGTGCGGCAAAATTCTACGTAATATGAAGGAGTTGCACCATTACTTACGTGCCACGAATAACGTCTTAAATGTAGATAATTTCGATTTCAGTCATGAAATTAGTTGTCTGGCGGAATATGTTATAGAAAGTGCTATCATACAAAAGCGTGATATTTCCGGTGGTCAAGAAAAAATGGCCATACCATTGGTGAACTATTACGATACTACCTTACCACCGGAATGCAAATACTCAGCTAAGGTTATACCTACAGAAGGTGTTAATATAAATACAGATCCAGCATTCTTAGTTGGCTGTGATTGTGAAGATGACTGTATGGTAAGTTATTTATTTTATGTAAATGTGTATGTTTTTTCTTCTCCTTTTCCTTTTATTTTGCAATCTATCATATGGTATTAAGCAAATTTGTTTAAAAAAAACGTCTTAGTACAAAAATCACATATACAGTTATCTTCTGAACCTCGCGTTATTTTCAAATTGTACGTGAATTGCAAATCGCCAAACTTGATTTTACATGTTGTGAAAATCACGTGTTATGCTTGCGCTTTGACAATTTGTAATATAAAAGACTGCATTTTTAAAATTTTAATAATTTCATATTTCATTATAGGAATAATAACTTTTTACTGCCTTTAAAATAAAATAAAAATATTACGAAACTTTTAACTTTAAAGTAAGATAAAAATAAAACATATTATAGAAATTTAGTCGTGTTCAAGTTCACAGTTAATTTATCGTAATATAGCCTTGCGATTTGCACTCGCCAAGATTCTTACGATTGCAATTTACAAAACACATCTCTTGCGAGTTCAAGTCACAATCGTAAATATTATGCCATATGCGAGTGTCAGAAGATACCCGAGAGTATATTAGTTAACTTAAATTAGGCATTAAAATATTTGTTTTAATTATTCAAAAATGTATATATGTCCTAAATGGAAGATCCAAAATATGTATTCTTAAATGTATATTTGGCAGTAAGTTTAGTTATACAACCTGAAATTTCGTTTTTACTTTTTTTATATTATATGATTTGAATGCGTACGGTTAAGTCTACAAACAGAGTAGAAGTTCGATTGCTTTTAAGGGCAACGAAAGACAAGAACATTTTTAGTAGTGTGTATGATTTGAATGAATGAGGGTGGCGATGGCACAATGGATGGTAGTCTGCACCTTGACTACAAAACCAAAAACAGACCTGGGTTCAACTCCAGTTTCGGACTAAAATTATAAAAAAAAAACATCTCGCATTTTTCTGATGTGCATTAGTGTGTCTTTGTGTGTCAGTTGTTGTCGGAAGGTTTCAGTGTCGAAGGCATAGTTACTGGTCACTGAACAATACCGGCTTCAGCTGATAGCAATCCACAATCACATCAGAACGCCCTCCTTCGTCGGTATTGTGTAGCACCGGCGAAGTAAAATAATAATAAAAATGGCTACTAAACCGAATCTTCAGCAATGCTACGAGTATAAACAAAGAACGTGCAAAAGCAGAGCTGTAAAATAATTAATTAAGCTTCACCTCCTGTCGTTTCTCCTACTATCCCTTTCCTATAGTTCCAGCACAATGCTTCGCATGTATAGGAGTCATCTCCTGAGTGCTGGTCCAGATAAAAAAAAAAGGAAGATGGAGCTTAATTCTTGATGTTAATTTTAACTTTTTTATTTTTAAGCTAAGGGAAGCCATTTTATTGATTATTTAACTTCGTCGACGTTATACTGCACTGTAGCACAGAAAACACATACAAAACTTTCTTTGACTTCAAGGGGCTGGGAATCGAACATGTGTCCTTCAGACATTCTCAACCTGACTCTTACAAAATAATACCTCGCAGAGGGCGGTTTGACGAAGAAGTTGTAGATTCCCTTACCGAAATCTATTAAGTATTAAAGTTAAAATATACATACAGCGGTAATTCATACAGCAGGTTATCATGAGTTTCGAGACTATACCTTGTACTAATCTCGCAAAAACTCATATGAAATGAACCAATCTTTGGTGTCAGAGCAACGTTTATATGGGAGGATCTACGGATGCGCTAGTCTCTAATTAACATAAGAAATTTACAGCATTACCTTATGCTTATGGTTGGTTGGTTCAAGTGGCACCCCCTTCCAAGAAAGGAGGTATATTAGCAGAAATTACCGTTTTGATACCACAAAACAAACGATCCCTTTCCTATAGTTCCAGCACAATGCTTCGCAGTGTAGGAGTCATATCCTGAGTGCTGGTTCAAGATAAAAAACAAATAGTATTAATTATTTTTGAGATTTTAGTTTTCCCATTAATAATTCTTTCGTACTGTGTTGATGATTTTTTTATATTGTTTATATATTCAGTGTATTAATACAAATTTGAGTAATTTTCAGAGGCTAAATTTTAAATTCATTCTCATCTTTTTGAAAATTGTTAAGAAGAAATTATTTAATCCGGGTCTAGTTCGAAAATTAAAGAAATATAAATTAAACCCCGTTGGAGTACAAAAAAAATAATCCAACAAAGTTCTCTTACTTCCACAACTGATGAATTACATAATTTAGTTCTGTTATAAAACGAATTTATTTTATTATAGGATAAAACAAAATGCTCTTGCTGGCAGTTGACATTGGGTGGTGCCAAATATGGCAATCCAAATGCTGCTCCTGAAGAGGTAGGCTATCAGTACAGACGTCTATTGGATCATGTCCCAACTGGCATCTATGAATGTAATGCTAATTGTAAATGTAAAAGTAGTTGTCTTAATCGCGTTGTTCAAAATTCATTAACAATGAAGTTGCAAGTTTTTAAAACATCGAATCGTGGTTGGGGTCTACGTTGCATTAATGACATACCACGTGGTAGCTTTGTGTGCGTATATGCTGGTCACTTGCTAACTGAAGCGAAAGCCAATGAGGTAATTTAAGAAATTAAAAAAAAATATTTAATTATACAGTAATACATATAAAAGCTAATAAATTACATCTGCTGATAACAGCACGAAGAACGCTGAAGATGAAACTGCAGCAGCCTTCAAAACCAGGTTGTTGTTCCGTTCTGCTAGTATATATCAGTGTGATTTACAGCTTGTTTTTGATTTAGATTGCTTCTTAGTTATTATCACATGTAATTTTGACTGCCTTAAACAAATTTAATTAATTGCAAAAAATACATTCATATACGTTTGTGTTTTTATTTTCAAAAATCTTGCAGGGTGGCCAAGACGCTGGCGACGAATATTTCGCCGAGTTGGACTATATTGAAGTTGCAGAACAAATCAAAGAAGGTTACGAATCAGATGTTGAGCTGCCAGAACCAGAAGAAGAAGACGCTTATAATCCAGAAGTGGATGATGATTTTACACCAAGCAAATCATTTTTAACTAGATCAAAACAACAAAAGCAAAATGCTATAAAGTCAACACGGTCCAGCAATCAAGATGAGGAATCGCAAGAGAGACAAGTAATAAATTTTAATCCAAATGCTGATATGAATGAGGATTCAGTTAGAGAAAAGTATTTGCTATTTTTAAAAGCATTTAATAGTTTGAAGACAAAATTACATTTATATCTTTAGTTCTATACGCAAGTTATATGGCAGAGATGAAGCTTGTTACGTGATGGATGCAAAAATTTCTGGCAATTTGGGCCGTTATTTCAATGTAAGACACCTCTAATATATATTTCAATAATATTTTTTGTTATAAAAATTAACTTTTAGCATTCTTGTTCGCCTAATATGTTTGTTCAAAATGTTTTTGTTAACACTCATGACTTACGTTTTCCTAATGTGGCATTCTTTTCATCGTGCAACATACGAGCCGGTACTGAATTAACTTGGAACTATAATTATGAAGTAGGTGTGGTACCTGGAAAAGTTTTGTATTGTCAGTGCGGAGCATCTAATTGTCGTTTACGTTTGCTTTAAGAATTATTTTACGTAATCTTCAGGGAGTTGCAGATTCCTCTTTTATTCATCGTACTTTTTATTGAAATAGTTTGTATCCTAATATCAAAATATCCACGTTAGATATTGTCTGTATGGAATTAATATTAGATTTAATATGAATTCTGTGTTTTAAGTTTCAATATTACCAGTGCATATGTACGTATATGTGTAATACTTATATGTCTTGTGTTTGTTTTTGGGTAAATGTTTTAAAGTGTGTCGTGTAGATATTGGTGCGAATGTGTATTTCCGAGAAATCATCGCTAATAATTCGTTCTTGTGAAAAAGGCTGTTGATGACTGAAATATTCAGTACGTTGTTATGGATTCGATCCCAGTTTCGAACTAAGTCATAATAACATTTCGCATTTTTTCCTATGTGCATTAGTGTGTATTATGAATATTTCAAGAATTTGTTGTCCACTACTTTACTTCAATCTTCTTTAAAAATTTATAATCGTATTGATTATTTGGACAGAAATTATTATAAATCTTTTAATAAAATTATTTTGACCATTTTATTTTATTATAACTATTTTTATTTAAAAAATTTTTTAAGCTTTAGGTCTGTTATATTTTCTTCTATTTTTTTTTAAATTTCTCGATATTTCGCTGCAAATTTGTGTAGCTCCTTCAAGAAATAAATTTAAAAAAGAAAAATAGAAGAAAATATAACAGACCTAAAACTTAAACAAATTTTAAATAAAAATAGTTATAACTTTTAACAAAAGTTGTAGAAAAAATTTAACAAGAAACACTAAAATTTTGAAGTATAAATTTTAATAAAATAACAATTACTATCATTATTAAAATAAAAGTCTTTTTTCCTTCAACATTCTTGAAAATTTGAATACAACAATAAAATATTTGAAACACCGCCGAATACCCAAAGGAACCAAAGCTGCAGTCAATGCAATGGAGTGGACGCTATGGATATGGTCCAATGCGATAGTTGTGATAAATGGTTTACATCCAATGTGTAGAAGTTAATCTACCCATTGAAAACCATGTTTGGATTTGTTCCATGTGCAAAGACAACGTTAGCAAACCTAAAGGTATGGAAACTCGCATGAAAGCAAAATCTATCCCAATCAAGTATGTTGTGGGTTTCCTCGGTGATAAAGTTACGAAATCTGCTAAAGCTAAAACAAAATAAGTAAAGCTATCTGTCACCTCTCGCAAAACGGTGATCGACCTAGAATTCCAGCAATTGGAAGGAGAAAAATATTCGAAAAGTCTTGAAAAAAAAGTTTGAAATTTTGGCAAAAACAGGTATGACTAGTCATATAAATAATTCTATTTTGGTACAGGAACTATAAAGGTAGAGTAAAGGAAATGCCACCCTACATTCTCAGCTGAAAAATACTCTGAGAGGAGACCAAAATGTAATGTATACGATATTCATTGTAAAAATACAAACAAGGCGCAGCGTTGTCTTTGGAGGACCAGCGACACTTCACAAAATCAAAATGTATACGTAATGGAACTTATTCGGCACAATTTGTAAAGATATAAATAATAGACAATTGATTTTATTTTTCTTGCGTAAACTATGACAGGCCGTTTCAGAATTGACTTCTGCAACATATGTGGTTTAAGGGTACATTTTTTCTGTGTATATGCCCACGTTTGTGTCTATCTGCCGGATTTTTTCGTCTTAAGTGAAACCCAGGTATCTGAGGATGCTGATCCACAGGATTTTCACATACCAGGGTATCAGTTCTATACTTCTTTATTCTTCATAGCGGTCTTGTATTATACACGGTGGACCAAAAGTAATCACCTGATGTCCTTTTGCTGTAATTTTATTTAATAAAAACCTTTGGATCTGCATGTATGGTCATCAACTCTGGCGGCGGTCATTTAGCCGATATCATAAGCAGTGCCAAAATTTGTCTTGAAAAAAATTACAGCAGAAGAACATCGGGTGATTACTTATGGCCCGGGTGATTACTTTTGGCCCACCGTGTACATACGCAATGAAGTTTTGTACCAGTGCCAGCGATCTTTAGGCACGAATGATCCCGAATTTAGCTGCCTATGGGTTAAATTTAAAATAAAGGCCCATCTTATGCACTTCTTTACAGAATCCCAAATATGGAAAGGGATAAAACTATATACAGCTTCGACTCTTTCCGACTCCATATCGAAGATACTAGAAAATTATCCGAACAGTGAAATCGTTATTGCTAGTAATTTCAACGCTCATAATTTATTATGGCTTCGCCATTCGAGCCAAACAACTTCAGAGGGTCAATATGTTGAGTTATTCGCGGCGCACAATCACCTACCGCAACTAGTGAATGAGCCAACACATATTCCGTGTGTTGACCGGCACCAAGCAAACATCCTCGACCTCTTTCTCACTTCACACCCAGATAAGTATGAAGTGAATATTAGCGTACCTCTAGGAAATTCGGATCACTGCACCATTTCTGCCTCCTTTTCGATTGCGGAACTTCGTAAGTTTTTACGGCCAGTTACGAAACGTTTGAAATATATTTTGAAAAAGGCGCGTTGGGCTGACCTCAACGATTTCTTTCGGCTTTTAATTTGGAAGCTCTGCTTCCTTGACAATAACGTCACTGCCATGGCAGAAATGGCTGAAAATATAATATTGCTTGGTATGAAAACTTTCATTCTATCGAAGAAAATTTCGATTAAACCCAGACCGAAGTCATGGTTTAATCAGACGTGCAGACTTACAGTCAGATCCAGAGAGGAAGCATTTAATATCTGGCGAAATGACAAAAACGCGGTTAGTGATATGATGCGCAAAACGGGAAGATCTTCGTGTGAAAAAGTGCTAAGACGTGAAAAATTTCTGTACGAGGAGCATCTTTGTACTAAAGTTCTTACTGCCCAACGGGGCAAATATTTGCAAGTAACTCTCACTTGCCGAAGAGCAATCAACCACTGCCCGCTCTCGAGAGTGTAACCGTAACTATGCCAAAGATATACTTTCGAGCTCGTGGAATTAAAAGGGTTTTAGCGAACCTCAACATAAACAAGTCTCCTGGGCCGGATGGAATTCCTGCACTGGTCCTGAAACAGTGTTCTTCGACGTTATCACGTCCTTTGGCAATCCTTTTCAGCACTCTGTACTACACAGGTCAATTCCCATCGTGCTGGAAGGTTGAAGATGTAACGCCGATCCCCAAAAAGAGAGGGAAGCAAACCTAAAATTTACCGCCCAATCGCAATCTCTTACGCTATTTCCAAAGTGATGGAAAGTATGGTGAACTTCCACCTAATGAAATATTTAGAGTCCAACAATTTACTGAACGACGACCAATACGCGACTTATTGGCCTTCCTCTTGGAAAAAAGGTGCAGTTCTATTCACCATTTTGGCGAAAGTAAAGTCGTGGTTCTGGATATTTCTAAAACATTTCATAGAGTGTGGCATGGGGCACTTCTGTCCAAAATTAATGGTTTTTGGAGTCGGCGATATCTTCTCTCGATTTATATCGAGCTTTCTCAGGGATCGCGCTATAAGAGTTGTTATAAACGGGATCTCATCTAACGAGTTCAAGATTAATTCAGAGGTACCACAAGGCTCCATTTTTTCTCCTACATTATTTCTTATTTTTCTTAATGACCTATGTCAAACTTCCAACCCTATCCACTCTTTCGTAGATGACAGCAGTATATGGTATTCATATTCCTTTAATCGTAGACCTATGTCGAATATGATCGCGGCGACGAGGCAGAATATGAATAATTCGCTAAATGGTGACCTCACAAGAATATCGGAATGGGGTCACGCGAAGAGGGTCGATTTAAATGCTCAAAAGACCCAATGCTGCGCTGCCTAATCTGTAAATCTGGTATAAATTTCCAGGAATCAGAAGCTCTTAATGTTCTCGGCATGAAAATTCAGTAAGATGTTAGATGGACTGAGCACATTTTTCAGGTGTCAAAGGAAGCATTCAAGTGCCTCGGTTTTTTAAGACGGTGTAAGACATACTTCACCCCATCTGATCTCCTCACTATTTATATCGCTTACATCCGACGGAAAATGGAATACAACTCTCATGTATGGGCCGGTGCTTCAAAGACTATTTTGAAGTTACTCGTCCATGTACAAGAGAAAGCGAAGAACCTCGTTGGGGACGGTGGGGTAGCCAACTCCATTGTCTCCCTTGAGCATCGTTGCAATGTGGGGTGTGTTTCGTTGTTCTATGTGGAATCAGGGAATAACCAAACCCGTTCATTCCAGCGTACAACGTATTCATCATTAAGAGTGCATCCATTTGTGGTCGAATTGGCGGCAAATCGCACCGCGCATTACAGAGAGAACTCATTTTTAGGCCGAACATCGCGTATGTGGAACAAACTCCCTGCCGACGTCTTTCCTGTCACTTTTGACGTGGGAAAGTTCAATTCAAATGTCCATAAACACTACTCCCTCTATCCTCCTTCCCATTACCTAATTTCCTAGTTCCAGCACAATGCATCGCATATGTAGGGGTCATCCCCTGAGTGCTGGTCCAAGATAAAAAAAAAGTACAAAAATGTTTCAGATTTCCAGGAAACCCATCTAAGAGCTGTCGATTCAATACTTTATCATCATAATGTGGATGACTTTCTAGATTGTGCTCGTACTGATGAAGCCGCAATTCAACAATCGATGGGTGGGTGCATTATAAGGAATTTCAGACCTAACTCGACAGCAGTACTTCTTAATCTTTAAGAAATAGAGGAAAATAGTAGTCCAAACAAAACTTTCAACATTGTTATCTACATTAGGTCTGTAAAATGAGAGTAAAGGGTGCTTTACATTGTCCCACAAGTCGTACGACATGCCAAATTTTTGTGTAGAAGAGCACAAGTCGGATCGTCTAAACGTAATATGTAATGAAACTATAAGATTTTGAGAGAAAATTTGGATGAAAATTTGACAGTCGTATGGCTCTGTTGATTTTTTAAAATTTTTCACAAACCAACGCATACCATTAGATCAGAGATGCATTTTTATGTAAACAAATGTGAGAAAGCCAGGGAGGGAAAACTGCTTTCATAAATTTATACCAATTATAAAATCAAAATGTACATTTTAGACCCCGAGCGCACAATTTTATAAAAATATACGTACATTTTCCAAAAGTACACTAAAAATTTTTAACACGAAAATAACATATTCCAAAGTTATAAAAATATTTTCCAAGGTTATTAAAAAAAATTAAATTGCACAAGAACTCCATCCTTGGGGAAACAAGCAAACAGCTGTAGTAAAATTAAATGAGAATGTTTTGATCTTACTTGATTTTATCCATACCAATGGTGTAAACGCCAGAAAACAACCATCCGATTTTTACTCTCTTTTTTTGAAATTCAGATGGAATTTCATTGTATTTTCTCTCACATTTTAAGTACGACAAATCTTATCGTTTAAAGCGGCCTTAAGCCATAATTTATCTCAATAAGAGACCAAAATGTACAAAAGTAAGTAAACGGAAAAACCATAACATTTACCACATAATAGGTCTGTTCAACGTGCAGAACAAAAACATTTGCATCGTTGGCAACGGCTGTAAAATGTGGACAAAAATTAATTGAAAAAAAAGTTTTGAAAATATGTGATGAATTCCGATCGATTTGGGGAATCATTTATAAGCCAATCTCAAACTATTGAATTTTAAAAGCACGCTAGCAGATAAAATATAAACAATATGTGGCGGATCAACCAGCTCTGTAACATAAAGGTCTGGCACCCCTTTTTCAATTAGCCACGAGACGTCAGATTTTTAAATAGAAAAAACGATTATTCATGCCTTCGTTCACTTCCAAGCAATCAATACAATCCTTTTGTTTTTTCTTTAATGTAATTTATATTTAAGTTTTGTTTAACTTTAGCAATACAAACTTGAATCAATAAAGGCATTGCTTCTGTTAACATTAATCGCTAAATTGGTGACCCCGACGTGATTGTATTGAATAAGCACGATGAACACAGAGATAGAGGTAGAAGCTGAACGTTCTGCGGAGATTGCCGCAAATTGGTTTGCCCGTTTACAAATGCCACAATTCATTGAGGCTAATGTGGAAAATTGGTTTTATTTGTTAGATTTTTACTTCCGGGCAGTGGGCATTTCTCAAGACGAGCGGAATTATGACACGGTGTGCTCTTAACTCCCACCGAACCGTATAAGTGAATTTCGGCCAATTTTGGACAACGTTCCGCCTCACAGTAAATACGACTATTTGAAACAACAACTTATTGCTGTAATGGGACCCTCGCAACAAAAACGTCTTCGCCAACTTTTACATGAAATGCAACTTGGTGATAAGCGCCCAAGTCAATTGTATTATGAAATGTTGTTGAAAGCAGAAGGAATTTTAACTGAATCAATCTTAATTGATCTGTGGGTTACTCGTCTACCACCTTCGATACAGACGGCTGTAATAATGTGCACTGGAACGCCAAAAGAAAAAACAAAAATCGCTGATACTGTTTTCGAAAACATGGAATTTTTTAACGTTAATTGTGTATCCCCAGCCACAGTGGAACCAAATATTGAGCAATTGCATGTGGCCGTCAATAACTTAACCAATCAAGTACAGCGTATGTCAACTTCAGCACTGCCGTAGAATAATTTTAACCGCCGTAATAACAACCGTACGTCATCGCGTGATGCCCTACGGCAGACAAGGAGTAACGATGATCAGTTTGATACATGTTGGTACCATCGCCGGTTTTGAAATCGTGCAACAAACTGCAGACCACCATGCCGGTTTCAACGCGGATCAAACCAACAACGACTATCCGTCAACAAACTGAATATTCAAGAGAAACTAACTAAAACTAATTTTTTAATTGATACCGGCGCACAAGTGTCGTGCTTACCGCCTTTGAAAAATAACAAAAACGTATGCCCAACAAGAATACGGCTATACGCAGCAAATGGCACTTCAATTAGGGTATATGGAAAAGTAATTAAAGAACTAGATTTAGGTCTTCCCCAAAGATTTACGTGGACATTTTTAATAGCTGACGTCTCATCTCAGATTATTGGAGAAGATTTTCCTAGGCATTACAATTTATTAGTAGATGTAAAGGGCCGAAGACTGATTGATGGCAAAACCCAAACCACATCTCGAAAACTATATGCTATCACAAGCCATCAACCATCGCCTCAACTCATTTGCCAGTCTACACCATTCACCAATATAATTAGCGAATTCTCTAGAATCCTACGACTGGCACCACCGGGTGTAACGACCAACTCTAAGGTTGTGCATCATATAGAAACTGTGGGTCCACCATGTTCAGCAAGAGTACGTCGTCTTACGCCCGAGAAATTGGCAGCTGCGAAAAGTGAGTTCGATACGTTATTGCAGGCGGGTATATGCCGTCCGTCGAAATCTAATTGGTCTAGCCCGTTACACATGGTAAAAAAGCTTGATGGCTCGTGGCGCCCATGCGGTGATTACCGGGCGTTAAACGCAATAACGACACCAGATAGATATCCATTACCGTTTTTGCATGACTTTTCTGTAATTTTGTATGGCAGAAAAATTTTTTCGAAAATAGACCTTCAAAAGGCTTTTCATCAGGTGCCAGTCAACGAAGAGGATATACCAAAGACGGCAATAACGACACCTTTTACACACATGACGTTCGGTTTAAGAAACGCGGCGCAGACCTTTCAGCGACTTATTCACGAGGTACTGCGTGGCCTTAACTTCGTTTTTTCATATATGGATGACATAAACATAAACAGCACCTAAGGGAAATTTTTAAGCGATTGCAGCAGAATAACCTCTCCATTAATATTTCAAAATGTGTTTTTGGCAAGCCAGAAATTGAATTTCTTGGCCATCGGGTAACAGCCGGTGGTATATCCCCTTCAAAATAGCGTATTGCGGCCATCATGAAGACAAAAAGGCCTAGTACTATTAGAGAACTAAAAAGTTTTTTGGCGATGATAAATTTTTATAAAAAATTCCTCCCACACGCAGCTGAGACTCAAGCACAGCTATTTAATATGACACCAGGAAATAAGCGTAATGATAACCATTCTTATTATGGTCAGAACCAACCTTAAAAGCTTTTGAAAATTGCCGATTATTGCTAAAAGATGCTGTGGCTCTGGCACATCCTAAACATGACGCTGATCTTGTTTTAGTTACGGATGCCTCAAACTTGGCGGCCGGTGCTGTCCTACATCAACTGGTGGACGATGAACCAGAACCTCTGGGGTTTTTCTCAAAAAAGTTTTCTGATACTCAGCAGCGATACTCAACTTACGATCGTGAACTCACTGCGATGTATCTAGCGATTCGCCATTTTCGAGATTTGCTGGAAGGAAGAAATTTTTACATTGAGACCGATCACAAGCCGCTTACGTTTGCTTTTAAACAAAGATCAGAAAAGGCTTCACCGCGCCAAATTAATTACCTTTCCTTCATCAGCCAGTTTACTACGGATATACGCTTTATAAGGGGACAAGATAATCACGCAGCTGATCTCTTGTCCCGAATTGAGTGTATATCTACTGACAGCTTATATGGAGATTTGCAAAAATCACAGGAAAAGGATCGGGAGCTTCATAAAATGCTGACTGAAGAACTTCCACATTCCCTCATCCTTCGACCGATTTCTCTTGAGGGGCTTTCTAAACCTATCTATTGTGACACATCTCAGGGCCGTCTCCGCCCTTTCATCACCAGGGATTTACGAAAAACGTTCTTCGATATAACACATGGTCTATCCCATCCGGGTCGACGAGCATCAGTACGTTTGATGGTGGACCGATTTGTGTGGCCAGGGATTCGACGTGATTGCGCAAACTACGCGAGGATGTGTATTCCATGTCAGAAGAGTAAGGTGCAACGCCATTCAAAGTCTGAACTACAGAAATACATTGCACCTGATGAGAGGTTTGCACCATCAATGTTGACATAGTTGGTCCTTTTCCGCCATCAAAAGGTTTTAAATATATATTGACAATCATCGATCGTTACACCAGGTGGACTGAAGCCCTTCCAATGGAGGAAATGACAGCAACAACATGTGCCACCGCGTTAATTAATGGATGGATTTTCCGATTCGGTGTGCCACTTCACATTACATCAGATCAAGGCCGCCAGTTCACATCGTCCTTATTTTCTGAACTTTGTAAAATCTTGGGCGTTAGGCACACAATGACAACGTCATATCACCCCCAAGCGAATGGGATAATCGAAAGATTTCACCGCACGTTAAAGGCAGCAATAAATTGTACTGATTCTACTAATTGGGTAGATAGGCTTCCAATCATACTTCTCGGTCTGCGCTCAACAACCAAAGAAGATATTGGTCGATCACCAGCTGAACTTGTATATGGAACAGTTCTGCGCTTACCTGCTGACATGTTGGTTCCGCTTAAACGGCAACGGCCATACGCAGAATTCGTACAACATCAATGTCGAATAATGCAGGATTTTACGCCAACGCAAACCAGCTGGCATATTAATGAAAAACCATTCGTACACAAAGACTTAAAAAGTTCAAGTCATGTATTTATACGAAATGATTCGGTAAAATCCACATGTGTCCCGCCTTACGAAGGGCCCTTTAAGATTATCCAACGGTATGTAAAGTATTTTATGGTGGAGGTCCGCGGCAGACACGTAAAAATATCTGTCGATAGGCTTAAACCAGCATACATGGAATCATCTGATATGGAGCAGCAATCGAGGTCACAGCAACAAAATTATCCCGAGGAAGTGACTAACGATGAGGATAATAGAAGCACTGAAAACGAAAAACCGCCACAAAATATTCATAGGTCTCAACGCACCAGAACTGGTCGAACCATTCAACTCCCATCAAGATTCCGAGAGTAGGTGCTAGATCCCTCTGGGGGCCACTGTGGCGGATCAACCAGCTCTGTAACATAAAGGTCTGGCACCCCTTTTTCAATTAGCCACGAGACGTCAGATTTTTAAATAGAAAAAACGATTATTCATTCCTTCGTTCACTTCTAAGCAATCAATACAATCCTTTTGTTTTTTCTTTAAAGTAATTTATATTTAAGTTTTGTTTAACTTTAGCAATACAAACTTGAATCAATAAAGGCATTGCTTCTGTTAACATTAATCGCTAAAAATATAATAAAGTTTTTTAATTACATTTATTTTTGAGCGATGGTCTTTTTTATGAAAAGTTTTTCAATTATTATTTATTTCTCAATATTTCGCTACCAACCGATTTTTTCACGTTTCCATAGATGAAGAAAGCCGTAAGTACACGTCTTTCGTAACACCATCCGGCCAATATGAGTTAATGAAAATTTCAATGGAAACAAAACACGATATTAATATTGGTGAAATCATCGAAGCTGAAATTTTAACAGACTTTCATCAGAAACGTGATGAACTTAGAGATAAAGCAAAGGGTGGCGATGGCACGATGGATGGTAGTCAGCACGTTGACTACTACACCAAAAACAGACGTGGGTTCAACCCCAGTTTCTGACTAAAATTTTAAAATAAAAATAAACATCTCGCATTTTTCTGATGTGAATTAGTGTGTCTTTGTGTGTCAGTTGTTGTCGGAAGGTTTCAGCGGCGAAGGCATAGTCACTGGTCACTGAATAATACCGGCTTCAGCTGATAGCAATCCACAATCACATCAGAACGCCCTCCTTCGTCGGTATTGTGTAGCACCGGCGAAGTAAAATAATAATAAAAATAGCTACTAAAGCGAAGCTTCAGCACTGCTACGAGTATAAAAACAAAAGAACGTGCGAAAGCAGGGCTGTAAAATAATTAATTAAGCTTCACCTCCTGTCGTTTCTTCTACTATCCCTTTCCTATAGTTCCAGAACAATGCTTCGCATGTGTAGGAGTCATCTCCTGAGTGCTGGTCCCAGATAAAAAAAAAAAAAAAAAAAAAACAACAGATATCAGTTATACAACAAGAAAATAAAGCAAATTATGAAGCGAAACGAAAAGTTGCAAAACAATATAAAGTGGGTGATATAGTATATATTGCTCGTACGCAGTTTGGTTGTGGTATGAAACTTCGAAAAAAGAACAATGGACCTTATGAAGTCACTAAATATAAAAGCAACCATCGATATGATGGTAAAAAGATTAGTAATCATGACGGCCCAGGAACTACATCTAAGAGTGCAGACTATATGAAACTTTGGAATACAGTGATATGATACACTGGGCATCCGGGTCGAATGCCGAGTAGGATGGCCGAATGTGAGGTTGCTAGTAATCACTGTGTTATTGTACTACTTTATTACATTTGATTAAGTCTTCTATTACTTTATTCTCAAAGATTATTTTTTGAATTGCTATATAAAAAATTCAAGTTTTTTCTGTCACTTCATCGAGTCGAAGATTTCATAAATTTGTAAAATAAATTTTAATTTTTGTAATAAATAAAATTTTATTTGTATATTCGATTTTCTTCAAATATACCAAATCCTACAAATTATTATTTCCTGACGATGCTACCTATTTGGTAGCGAAATATTGAGAAATAAATAATAATTGAAAAACTTTTCATAAAAAAGACCATCGCTCAAAAATAAATGTAATTAAAAAATTTTAATAAAGGTCAAAATAAAAATAGAAGTGATACTAACAATATAATAAAGTTTAAAAAATGTATCAAAAATTATTGAAGAAAACTATCAAAAGCAAATTTTAAATTGATTGACAAAACTACTATAGCAAACACATCACACTTTTTATCGTTTTCTAATCGGTTTTGTGTCTAAATCGTTTTTTATCACATACATGAATAAAAAATACATTTTAATAAACTTATAATGTGCTCAGAGGAAAGGAGATACCAAAACAGTGGCTGACAGTATGTCCGTGGAGAAGGGGGTTCTGGCACAACCACTAGATGTCGAAAAGACGGTCGACAACACTGAAAGCACGGCCTCCTTGGGGAGCCCGTTTTTTTCTTCTCTCTATAGTGGGGGAATTCTTCAAGGCGGCTGTTGACTCAGTGGAAGAGGACGCCCTCTTGGAACCAGACCAGTATGCGTAACAATCGTCGACAGAAGCAGTAGACATGGAGTTGATGAAGGTCACTCAGATTAACCGTAATCACTCCAAAGCAGCCACGGCTGAGTTGTTCCTGAGGATGGCGCAGAGGCCAGAGGAGCTAATTCTGATCCAGAACCCTGGGTCCGAGAAAAAAAAGCTCTGCGGGCTGCGGAAGAGTGGCTACAGGCTGCTGCACACGGCTGATTTGGGTAAGATCAGGTCTTGCATTCTTGCTAGGAGTAGACTGAATATTTTCATTCTATCTGATTACAGCGATGAAGACACGGTGGCGGTAGCGTGGGAGACAGGTGGTGGCACCATGGTGTTTGTCTCCAGCTATATGAATACAAGAGGTTAGTCTTAATTTGATTTTATAATCAGTAGAGACTTAGATATAGCCAACACGGGTTCAGAGCCGACTTTTATGACGGTGGGAAGGAGGTTCTGGACATTACGTTGATGAGTGCGAGGCATGCGGACCTGGTTGGGGAATGGAGGATCTCGATCACAGGTACATTGAATTCAACATTGGAATTCGGGCGCGGGTGGTGACACCTAGGTTGAATAGGAGGAGGAGGAATTGGGAACGCCAAGATCTTTGTGTGACCCTTCGAACATGGGCCAAGCCACGCGGCGATCGTGTGGACCCACAGTCCACACATTAACATTAAATAAGTATAAAATTAAATAAATTAAAAACATCAAACTGAGTAGCCTTTACATTGTTGTTTTTTCATTTCTAATTCCAAAATTATAATTTTTCTAACTTCAACTTTTGTTTTTTAAGCTATTACTCAAATTTGAAACTTTCTTTACGAATAGCAAATTCTTTTTCTTTGACTTCGAACGTTTTGCGATGATACCTTACTATTTAAAATCATTTCGTATATTACTAAGTAATTTAACAGATTCCTTCCGATATGTACTTTGACTTTCTACTTCCGTTCTTAGTAAATTATCCCGCTCATTTATACTTGATAGTAGTGGACCCTGACAACATGGAGATTTTCGCTTATTTTGCATAGGTTCTAAATTTGTTTTCGTCAAATCCTTATTTGCTAACGTATAATTGCTATTTACCATTATCAATGCTTGTGCGAAAGCATATTGCTGTAGGTATGCCGTTTCCGAATTCTTCCTTATGGAGAAGATTTACAAATTGGTCGTCCATTGGAGAAAGCGGGTAAAACTTAGAGGGACCACCACCTGTGCTGGAAATGCTTAATTTATTTTTACGCAGTTTCAACTTGGTGTGATTTCTTTAATCAAACCAAACCTTTATGCATAAAAATATACTTTCCACTTTTATTTAGGTCGGACATTAAGGAAACAGACTCACGTTACCGGTTTTTTTGGTATTACCTCCAAATGAAAAGCATCTTCTGGCCAGACGAGGCTTTCGCACGCATACACACCTACATATATATTCTGAAACCTGCCACATTTCCCTTCAAAATTAAGAAACCGTGCTCAAAATCGTTAAGCATTTCCAAGTTCTCTGAATTGGCCTATGATTAATGCCAACATGCCAATAAAAGCATTGAAAAGGGAAATCTGAAAAAAAAACTGATTTGCTGTCCCTTTTCGATCTTCATAGCAACAGAGATATTATACTTTAGCGACCCTGTCCAAATGTCGCGTCTATATTAGCCTATGTTTAAGGCAATTAAACAGCGTGTCTTCATAATTCTGGCAATTGTTTGTGATTAGGTGGTCGAAATAGAAAATTATTTTCCGACGTTAAAGTTGATTTTTGTTTTTTTTTTTTATCTGGGACCAGCATTCAGGAAATAACTCCTACACATGCGAAGCATTGTGGAACAGACCTATTTTCTGGCAAATTTTATGGTTTTTTGCGTTTTCTTACTTTTGTACATTTTTGTCTCTTATTGAGATAAATTATAGTTTACTCTCATTTTGCCGAATTTTACCAGAAAAGTAAAAAAACACCTATTATTAAGTCCCCGTCCATACTGTGAAGCATATGCTGCAAAACTTTTGAGTTTGTGGATGAGAAGGGGAAGAGGAGTGGAAGTATGTACGCTGTTTCATGTACATGCAGTTTTTGTTGAATTTCTTATTTGCATCTTTTGACATGAGGTGTATTTGACGTTTCATTTTATTTCTTTTCGTTTGGTATACTGTTAACATCTATCATAATAATAGCTACCCTGTTTTATTGTTAATTTTTTGTGTAATATAATCAAAAATTTAAAAAAAAAATATAAAATTATATAAAAATTATTATATAATTTTTCTTCTTAGCGTCCATTTTGCTTCAAATTATACCTTGTGCTTCAAATGTCTATCCAAAAAAAAAAATTTTCACACCTATCACAGGGTAGTTATTTTATATTTACATTCGGTATTGAGAAATGCCAAAAAAAATTTAAAAAAGAAGATAGAAGGGAGGAATAAAAAATACTAAACATGAAGCAAAAGATTCATGTATGGACACTGCTGCAGTCTCAAAAGAGAATTCAAAAAACTTTTGCAGCAAATGCTTCACAGTATGGACGGGGACTAATTAATATAAAATTTATAGAAAGGGACACCAGCAGCCAGAGAAAAACAGAGACAATATAAAATAGGTCTGTACGTTTACTTTTTGGGTAAAGTTCGGTAAAATGAGAGCAAGCTATAATTACTCTCAATAAGAGAGCAAAATGTACAAAAGTAAGAAAACGAAAAAACCATAAAATTTACCAGAAAAAAAGAAATGTCAATTTTTTACAGCTCTGTTTATATCGGAGATGATATTTGACAATTTTAAAATTGTACTTTTTTGACCCCAAATGTACTAAAAACATAAAAGTTGTGCTAAGTTTTACTATTATTAACTATTAGTAACAGAAAGATAAAATAAAATGAATTCTTAAATATTGAGAATTTGTTTCGAAATCAATCAAATTAAAGTAATACTGAAGGAGTTCCTATTACTCGAGAGACCACCTCGTTGCGAGACAACCAACGTGTTGTTGAAGAGTTAAAAATTAATACAGTTCATTACAAAAGTATTCCGAATTTTCGCAAATTCATCAATTTTACAGAAACGATAATTTTACTCGTTTGTAAACTTATAATTCGGGCCAATAGTTTTTGAAGCTCCGTACGACTGAGTTTAGACGAGAAAACATTTAGTTTGGTAGCATGTTACGGGTGTGGAAGAGAGCATCGTTTTTGTGTTATACCATAAATTGTTAAAAACGTTTCATAAAAAATACCATTTTTTTAAATAAATATTTTTGTTAATACAAATTATTATTTCCTAACGATGCTACCTATTTGGTAGCGAAATAGTGAAAAATAAATAATTGTTAAAAACTTTTCATAAAAAAGACCATCGCTGAAAAATAAATTTAATTAAATAAATTCTTTCAATACTTGTTTTTTTAAATAAATTCCTTCACAAATAGTTTTTTTTTTCGGTAAACTGTCATCCATCACATTAAACTTTCAACGAAAATCAGGGATAATCAAGTTCGTACAATTGCACTTTTTTCAGTACACTTTGCATTGCAAAAGTACTACTTTACTCCACTAAATATTAAGTACCATAGTATATTCATATGATTATACGTTGTTCAGTAATTTAAATTAATTATTGCAAAAATATATTTTCGATTTTTCTTAATATAATATTTAATTATTAAATTATTCACAACCACTTTTCACAACTTTTTCACAAACTTTGACGTTTGGCCTGTTGAATGAAGTGACCAGCGAAATAGCTCATAAGTTTAGCTGCCCTACAAGAGCATTGACGGTCATTTGACCGGTGTTATGACCGTCATTGCTGACAGAATTATCGGTCATTGCGTAGAACAAAGTTTATATCATTTTCTTAAGGGCAATATGAGAAAAATGACCGAAACTTCTGTGTGCATGTGATAGTCAGCGTTGATGCATATATATCGCTCACTGTAGACGGATATCCCAATTGAAATGAAACACTATTTATTTCAATTCTTTACGTTGATTTTATTTCAGTATTCTTATATGTACATATGTATATAAAAAAGAGAAATGTAATATAATATAAAATAGAAATATCCATCAAAACCTTGGAGTTGTTAAAACGTGTCGCCGAGTACCGAACACAAAAACGATGCTCTCTTCCACACCTGTAACATGCTACCAAACTAAATGTTTTCTCGTCTAAACTCAGTCGTACGGAGCTTCAAAAACTATGGTCCGAATTATAAGTTTACAAACGAGTAAAATTGATGAATTTGCAAAAATTCAAGAATACTTTTGTAATGAACTGCATTAATTTTTAACTATTCAACAACACGTTGGTTGTCTCGCAACGAGGTGGTCTCTCTAGTAATAGGAACTGCTTCAGTATTACTTTAATTTGATTGATTTCGAAACAAATTCTCAATATTCAAGAATTCATTTTATTTTATCTTTCTGTTACTAATAGTTAATAATAGTAAAACTAAAAACTTTTATGTTTTTAGTACATTTGGGGTCAAAAAAGTACAATTTTAAAATTGTCAAATATCATCTCCGATATAAACAGAGCTGTAAAAAATTGACATTTCTTTTTTTCTGGTAAATTTTATGGTTTTTTCGTTTTCTTACTTTTGTACATTTTGCTCTCATATTGAGAGTAATTATAGCTTACTCTCATTTTACCGAACTTTACCCAAAAAGTAAACGTACAGACCTATTGTAGCAGTTTGACGTAGTGTGGCAACGTTATTGTCAATATTCATTTTATTTCTGGTAACTTTGAGTGCACTTCGTAGTTATTACCTGTCACGTTCATTTTACTTTACGAAAAAAACACAACATATGCCCGTCTCTAGTACATACTGCTTTTGTACTGCATATTAAATAAACAACCTTAAAAATATACTGATTTTACCCATATAAAGAATACAATATAATTAAATCGGTTTCATTTTCGAAAATGAATCCTAACATGAACATGCACGTAATGTCACAGCAACAAATGGGAGGTGCTGGAAACACCGGAGCAGTGGGACCACCTAATGCAATGATGCAGCAGGGAGTATCTCCATTAATGCAGTCATCGCCCCAGCAACAACCGGGCGGTCAACAAATTGTTCAACAGCAGATACAAATGGCAGGACAAATGCCGCAAAATCCGCAAGGGCAACAACAACAGCATCAGCAACAAACAGAAAAAATTGACAATATATCGAAAGTTAAAAGTTTATTGGCGCCAATGAGAGATTCTTTGCATCAAACTTTTAAGGGAGCTGCTTTTACACTACAACTGAATAATTTAGCGGACAATTTGAAAAGAGACGCCGTCATGAATTCAGCACGCTTCGATAAACATTTAGAAGAATTTTACGCCTATTGCGACCAAATCGAATTACATCTAAAAACCGCAATGCAATGTATGCAACAACTATCATCAGCCCAGCATTATTTACCTGGTGCAGTAACAGCTTTAAGAACTGAGCCATATATGCAAGATAATCCTGCTGGGCCTATGCCATATCCTACATTTTTAAATACTGTGCGAATACACATACAATCTACTAAAGACTTACGAGATACTTTAATTAGTGCTTCTCAAAATATATCACAAGCTGATTGATGCTAGTTCAATATGGATTGATATTCTAAGTGTGTGGGAGGTTTGAAAGAAGAAACAATTTATGATCAATTCATTTAAAACCGATATAATAAAAGTGCTATATAATTATTCATATTCCACATCTTTAAATTTTTGTAATCGTATTTGAAACATTTTATCATCTATCAAACAGTTTTCGGTTACAAACTCCTTGTTACCACATCCTGCCACAGGACATCTTAAACGCCTGGTAATTTTAACTGCTTCCAAAATAGATGCTTTCTCATAGTGATGATTGCATATAGTATTGCGTACTGGATTTTGCATACGTTGTTTGGTTAATGGATCAAATATATTAATTTCACTTTCCATTACAAAATCGTCATTTTCAACCCGTGTTGTGTTACTACATGAAGCACCCACACTAATGCCTCTCATTGCTTTAGTTTGTAATAATTCTTGCTTAAAATTTTTGTAATCTGTAGATTTTTTAGCATCGTACTTTTTAGACAGAACAACTTGAATTTGTTTTTGAAATTCTCTTTCAAAATCTTGGGTACTGTTCTGATTTTTAGCCAATTCCATGGCCACATCCGTTTGCTTAGCATTTTGTTTAATTGTTAACAATCTTATAAAGTGGTTTAAGTAGGTTTCTGGATTTTGCGATTCTAATAGGGAGTAGATAATCACACACAATTATATTTTTCCAAATTTTTTAATCTCTTACCTTCATCACCAAACTCTAAAGCCAAATTGAAAGTTTCTAGTAGACATCGTTGAGCATTATCTATTTCAGCAAAAAGTTCAGCGTTCATAATTTTTATTTTATGTATTTAGTTTCAGGTCCAGAAATTAAACAAATTCGTTTAAATGCATTTTCCGCCCAATCCAAAACAATTTATATTTTCGCGATGCAACAAAAACGATAACAAATTAACTGATAACGCAGTACTTTAAACTCAATTTTCAGATGAATTATGAAAACATAATAAAAACAGGATCCAATAATTAGGTGGCATTGAGCATGAAACACATTCGTGCCACTTTAAAGTATTTCATTTCATAAAAAGAATACTTGTTCCAAATATCCTCATTCCACTTAAAAATTATAAATAGGCCAAGTTATCTATGCAAAACTTCTTTGTTGTTAATATATGAGCTACCAGGTAAACTCGCAGCAAATTCGTCCGTCAGCTGATTCAAGAATTTGTAACGTATTTATAGAGTCGAACGTCAAAGTTTGTTTACTTTTGTGAGAAAGTTAAGAAAACTGGTTGTAAATAATTTAATAATATAATACTTATGTTATATTTAACAAAACACATGTATGCAAAAAAATTTAGATTTGGACAAAAAGCGAATTGACGGATTCGCCTTGCGACAACCTTGTATTAATAAACCTTGACAGACCACATGTATACAAAAAATTTGACGTTTGGACGAAAAGCGTATTGACGAATTCGCCTTGCTACAACCTTGTATTAATACGTGCACCAATTTAGCGTCAACAAAATATCCCTGCAAATAGGAATTAAAATTCTGGGAATATTGTGGGTATTTTAATCATATGTTTAAAATTGGGAATTTAAAAGTGGGGAAATATTAATTACTTCTATGTGACGCTATCTGGTCCTGTCCAAACGAGGTCTTCGCACGCATACACACTTATATATTCTGAAAGCTGACACTTTTCCCTTCAAAATGAAGGAACCGTGCTAAAAAGAGCTTTTCCGAGAAAATTGGAGTTCTCGGAATTGGCCAAAAAATGAAAAAGCATCTTTGAATTACCGGCCTTCGACGGGATTAATATACAATCCCTTCCAACCAAATAATGCTTTGGAAAATATAAATTTAATTACAGCACACAGTTCGCTCGAATAACAATCAGGTAGCGAATAATACATTTTCTTCTTATTTTTCTTAATTTAATGTGAAATAAATCATGAAAAAATTAATTCCTTTTTAAGTTGAATAAAAATTTTTCTATAACTCATCACCGCTTCTTAAAAGGTTAAGAATTTTTAAATAATATACTATATTTTAAAAATCTTTCAAATGATACCAATATTGATCATATACTTTCACAAATGTAGTGGAGAATCGTACTTACATATGGAAATTTCCTGGGTCCATAACTCTAAAACTAAGAGTGGACGCCAAATTTTTCACTTTATATCTTATTTTTTAATTTTCTATAACCCTATACAATTTTTTTTTCCATTTGGTGATGCGTTGGTAAACTATATTTGTTCCCAAAAACATTAACTTTTTCACTTGAGGAATTTTTAATGAGCTAAAAATAAAAAGCAGTCCGAAATTAAGAAAGTGATTACAAATCGGCATTCACTTAGCTGACCGGTTTCAAATCAAAAGAATTCAAAAAGTGTTGTGCGCAGAACACCATTTTTGTGATTTCAAATCAATTTTTGGGACAATATTTCATAAAAGATATTGGGATAATTTTTCATAATGAAAAATGGCCATATGTTTGGCCTTTTATTTCATTTCTCACTTTGGGGTCTTATTTCCCGGGGCCGTATTTCGCAGCGCCCATAACAATCCATGAGTTTACTTTTTACACATACATACATTTTTCCTCTCATCATAAGAATCATATGGATATTCCCAAAGTAAATCCATTTAATATGAGATATTATATAACTTTATAAATAATACACTAGCCTTTTTTATGTACATTTGAAGAAATGAAACATAATTATGCACATAAGTTAAAAACTTAATAATAATTTTACAATAATCCAGAAAATTTGCAATAAATTTTTAATAGGTTACCATTGTTTTTAGCAGCTACTTGCATGCAAGTGGCAAATTTCCACTCGCGTGAATTGAAAACTGTGAATGGATTATTAATAACAAATGTGACTGTAATATTTTTCAATCCCCTACTCACATATGTAAACGCTACGTTAAATCGTCCTTAACTTAGCATCCTGAGGGAAATGTGAAATCCGATGCATCAGGGGTGTCATAGAAACCAATCTTATCGGAATTGGATTTGAAACCGATAAAAAAAAATACTTTGGTGTCATGAAATACAATGTTATCGGTTTTATGTTTGAACTAGAAATAATGTCGGTTTTAGGTGTCACAGAAACCAGTTTTCGGATATTTATTGGAAATAAACCAAGCAGCAGACTGTTGTCGGTTTTCATTTGCAATAATTTAATTTTATTAATTCCATCAGATATTTTGTTAAAATCTTTTATATTTATTTACTTAAAGTAATTAAAAAATACATTTTTCATTTTGTTTTTATTTTTAAAGTTCATTTTTTGCAAACAAAGGAACAAAACCATAAAACAGCTGATTCGAAAATCGGTTTTATATGCATTCGAAGATAACAAAACCGACACGTTTTCATGCCACTAAATGAAAACAATATCGGTTTGCAAAACCGACAATCCGTAAAACCGACTTGGATTCTATGACACCCCTGAAAATTCGTTATTTCTATAATACACATAAGAATGTATATTTGTGTTACAACTAGATATTTTGCAAAGAATAAAACATATTTTATCCTAAATAAAGTATTTATGTATACCTTACTATTAAATATATATGATTTTTATTTATACCAAAAAATAATTTATATTAAGCAAAATACAATGTGACTGTTAGAATATAACTCGACCTGAATGAAAAACAAATAGTTTTTCTATATTTCTATATTAAAATGTACAAATTGGTATTCCACTGAAGTCGTTTTCTTTTATTTAATTTAAGAAATATAATATACATACACTATTTCTTGATTAGTTAACAGAACAAAAAAGTAATTGGTCTTCAACATTCTGTTAAATTCCTATGTGTGCTTTATAACATCTTTTTTTTTCTATATATATAAAAAAAATATATGATGACGAGCTAATCATTTAATCATATAAACATCATTAACAAATAATTTTAATCGTTTCTGATGAAGAAATTAAGATTTATAAGGGTTAAAACATAAGTAAACAATATATGCTTTTCATGATTGACTGACTGCCTTGGCAAAATGGCTAATTACATAAAATCATCGTAATCGTCGTAGGTATCATAATCATTACCATATTTTTTATAGCCATCGATATCCTATAATATAATATCAAAATTTATTACTCTTCTGTAACATGATTTTTTAACGATTTTCAACTTACGCCACTATCCTTTTTCAGCATAAGTTTGCCCTTCGCCTTACCGACAGGTTTCTTGGCATTTTGTTTGTCTAATTTTACTTTTTCGGCATGCAAACTATCAACACTAACTTTTAATTTCTTTAAATCAGACAGCACCACTGAATATAACATAACGTAAAATTATTTAATTTTATATTTTTATGATATTTTGTTAAACTTACAATGTGCACCTATGCTACGCACTAAGTCCTCAACAAATTGGGAAAAATGAGGTGATTCTTTGTATTGTGCCACTTTCCAACTTATCGTTGATCCAAATTCCTTGAATTCTTCTTCCGTTTGCGGATTGAAGGCATCCAGACCACCACATGCATCGGAAACACCAAAAGTATCTAAAGCACTCTTTAAATCAGATTCTTCTAAAATTTTTTGCAGACGTAACTTTTCGGCCATTTTTTCCTCAGGCGTCATATTAGCTAAACGAGCAGATTCTTCTTCTTCTTCTAGTCTCTAATAATTATAACAATAATATTAATAATAATAAAAATAATCAACTACGTCAACATATAAACCACAATTCTACTCTGAAATACTGCAATCCATACAAATAAGCGTATATAAAACACAAATCTGTAGGACGCAAATCTTTGTTGTAGCTTCTAACCTCCTTTTTTTTTAATTAATGCCATAATTTAATATGTCTATAAAATGTTTTTAAATAAATAAAATAATATCTACATATGATTCTAATTGTGCTTTTTCCCTTATAAACTATATGTTAAATTTATTATTACATACCCTATGATATTCTCATACAGTATGAAAAATATCATAAAGCATTTTATTACAAAAGCAACTCAAAAACTGAGGAGGAAAGCATATCCATATAGTACTATTTCGCTAACGCTTACTTAGCTCATCAGTGGATTTTTCCCAACGTCTGAATATAAACCCAAGATCTATATGTTTAAAATTCAATTAATCAAACGAGAATTGTTTGAACATTAAACATACAAACCAAAAAATCTATAAACAAAAACATAGCAATCCATGAGTTTACTTTTATAACATACTCACATTTCTATTTTTAGTTTTTTATTCTCATCTACACTAGGCTTGCCATCGGCCAGTATAACTAATGTACTTTGAATCAAATGAAAAAAAAAAAAAATTCTAGTGTAGATGAGAATAAAAAACTAAAAATAGAAATGTGAGTATGTTATAAAAGTAAACTCATGGATTGCTATGTTTTTGTTTATAGATTTTTTGGTTTGTATGTTTAATGTTCAAACAATTCTCGTTTGATTAATTGAATTTTAAACATATAGATCTTGGGTTTATATTCAGACGTTGGGAAAAATCCACTGATGAGCTAAGTAAGCGTTAGCGAAATAGTACTATATGGATATGCTTTCCTCCTCAGTTTTTGAGTTGCTTTTGTAATAAAATGCTTTATGATATTTTTCATACTGTATGAGAATATCATAGGGTATGTAATAATAAATTTAACATATAGTTTATAAGGGAAAAAGCACAATTAGAATCATATGTATAAATAAATATTCCCAAAATAAATTCAGTTAATATAAAATAATATCTAATAAAAATGGTTACTATTACATTTTTCCAATTTCTTAAACTGCCAGGCCCACGATATCGAAACAATTTTTTCATTCATTCAACTACATTTAAACTTGATTTATTTTAAATGTATTTGAACGAATGAAAAAATTCTTTCTACATCGTGGGCCAGGCAGTTAAGTTTTCATTTTATTTTCCGAAAGACATTTCAAGATTTATTTCTTTTTAAGAAAAATATAATATATGAAATTTTATGTAAAGATGAAATAAGATTAAAATTTTCAAAATTTTTTATCGTATAACTAAAGGTGAATAATAAGCTATGACAGCGGAGGGTCCTAAGCTAAATTTAATTTTAAGGTTCTTAAATTAAATTGTATAGATTACTATGTTTCTGTAAAGTAATTATTGTTTGAGATTTTTTTAGCAGAGATTGGAGATCCTATTAGTTGAAAAATGTTTTTGTTTTTATGGATGTTGTCTGAATACATATATATTGTTAGAAATGTCAGTCTCTTCTTTCTTAATTCGTTTACAAAGAAATAACTGCATGTACGGAAAACCAGACTTCGTAAATACAAGTTGGCGCAAATGTCATCACCCTAGCGAAAGATTATAGAGGCTGTTCTATATTACACGTGAAATAAAATCACACGGAATTGTCAGCGCATTGTTCTTACAAATAAATATTTCTAACAACAAATCGTTTATAATTCCGAGTGGATTTATTTCACGTGGGATACAGAACACCGACGTTTTATATAATTATGGCACTAAATGTCCCTTATGCTTTGACATTTGTGAAATAAATAGATACAAGATTCATGTCAATAAGACATGAATCGCTATACTCAAGAATATCGATACCGAGGAAGACAAACCTCTTCATTGAAAGCCATCATCAGCGACGAGCTCCATCACTGTGTATACACACGTAAAGCCATTGCACCCGCTCAATGTATTGTGTGGTGTTTACGCGGCGTGCGGCAAACAACTACTGCGAACAGCGAGCGCTCCAGAGCATTTCTCAATGACTTTCTCCTTCCTCAACTAGATAAATTAAGACTGGAGAACGCGTGCTTCCAACAGGATGGACCAACGCTGCATATCGACGGCCCACAGTCAAAACTCAAAGGACTGTATTTCCCGATCGCTTAGTTACTAGTTTTGCTGATTTGCATTGGCCGGCAAGATCGCCCGAATTAACCGGTTTAGATTTCTTTTTGTAGAGTTTGTCGAAATCACGAGTCCAATGCCAACAGGACTCACCTCGGACTTTGGAAGCCCTTAAAGAAAATATCGATTAGGAATCCGGGAACATATCGCCGGAAGTCCTGAGAAGTGATGGAAAATGATATAAATTGGGCAAATATGGTCATCAATTCTGGCCGCGCCCACTAGGCTGACATTAATAAACAAATATTACACATCAAATAAATGCAATCCAAAAACAAAATAACATCGGGTGACATTTGCGCGACCTTCTACAAAGCAATTCACTAAATATTTTTGATAACTCATCTTAATGATTCCACGGATTTTAGTGAAGGATTCCAATTTTCAAAAATGTAATTATGAATCCTGCAAGTGAGTTATGTAAATTTACCGTGGGAGATTTTAGTGCATTTGTACAAATGTCTAGAAAAATATTGCAAATATGGTAATTCATTACCATCAATCTCATACAAAATCAAACGTTATGCAAATTTCCAAATATTTTAAGATGTTTTTGAAGATTATGTGAGAAGTGTAATGTCAGTCACTTCTTGTTTATAATTTACCTCTTGTTCGGCTAATTTTGATTTTAGAGCTTTACTCGGTTTCGTTTTAACTGGTGTTTGTATTTGTGTTGTCTCTGATTTCTCCTCATCTTTCTTTTCTTCCTCCTCAATATCCCAACTGTCCTGTAAATCAAAAAATTCTATACTTTTTAAAATGTTAACATATTAAATGGTATATTTTCTATTTGAAATAAACTTATTGAAACCACTTTAATTTTTCTCAACATGATACAAAATAGAAGACAGATAATTTAAAGTACTTTTATGCATGCACATTACTCAAACCAATACAAACGGCTGAGACAAACAACATAAAGAAAAGAAATCATACACGTGTCAATCGACTAACAGGTAAAAATTACTTTCTAAAAATTTTTTAATTAATGCAACGAAAATACCAAACTTACTTTAACATCTTCATCGTCATCTTCTCCTGCCCATTTGTTCAAATCGTCACGTATGACTATTGGCCTGTTAGCAGCACTTTCTAGAAGAAAATATATATATATTATCAAATTACAACATTTGTTGATTTCATGTTCATTTTCAAGGTTTTATAGCATTAAAATAATTTTTGTACTAAATCTGTTTACATTTTTTTTATAATTGTCTTCGAAGCACATGGTTATAGCTTTTACTGGTAAAGTGGCCTTTGTGCAAAAAGAAAATCCATTGGAGATTAATTGAAAATAAATTTGAGACACTTCGACATTAACTTACCCCAATCGTCTTCCATTTCAATTTGTTTTTACACTAAAATTATTCTATTTATGAGAGGTTGATTTAATTGTTAATATATTTATATAGTTTTCTATTTATGTTGTATATTTATTTATAAAATTATGCTTTTCGAAATTCTTTTAACAACAATGTGGCGAGTTAAATTTCACTTAACATTGTTGCAACTTGGAAGAGATTTTACGAAATGCTTTTCCTTATGGTAGGTTTAATACTCTCTTTAAATATTTGACATTCCGCTTGTAGGGTTGTATTGGGACGTTTTGAAAAATACAAATGTGCACGCCTTCAAGCTGCTTGAAATTAAATTCATGAACGTGTGCCGGATGATTTATAATACACATATTTTCCACCCAGCATAGTTGGTTTCAAGGTTTTTATATATAATGTTGTCGCAAGGAGAATTCAGCAAATCGCTTTTTGTCAAACGTCAAATTTTTTGTATACATGTGTTTTGTTAAATATAACATAACATAAGAAGAACGTGTTAAATTAGTGTAATATGAGTTCAAATTAAATTAATTATTACAAAAAGTAATACATTTTGCATTCTTATTATTATAGTATTATATTACTATAATTATTAAATTATTTATAACCACTTTTCTAAACTTTCTCACAAAAGTAAACAAAATTTGACGTTCGACACAAATATACGTTACTAATTCTTACATCAGCTGACGGGCAAATTTGCTAGTGAGTTTACCTGGTAATGAATTTGACTTGTGTTCTACACAACAATGTTAATACATAACCTGTTTTGAAAAATTGAATGAAATTGTTGTATTAGTAAACAAAAAATGCCGCTGTTGTAGGGACGAGTTCACCTGGTATAAATTCGCCTTGTTCTGAATCTTTATGCAAATATAGATTAAATAATTAAAATGTGTAATTAAGCTGCTAAAATTTCATTGACCCCTTATAAAAAATGTTTTATATTGTGATTATATGATATAAAGTTTAATATAAAATGTAGACCTCTCTACATTTCTTATTAATTTAAATATTTTATAATGCATGCAGATAATGCCTATATATTAATATGCAATTAAATGACAATATAACCAATATATAACTTCTGAATAGTGATTTCAGAACTATTTAAATAAAGTTTAATTGTTACAAATAGCGACCATTGTTTTATAAAATCCCTCAACAATTAATATTTACAGCAAAATAATTTTTTGCATACTTTGAAATAACAACTAAAATTGTATATTTGAATTGTTAAATAGTGCCTTATTTTGAAATAAAATAATTTAACAGTGAAAATTAAAAAAGTGCGTAAAGAGTGTTCTACCGCTTAGAATTAACACTCCACAGCATAGAATACCTAGAAGTGTCAGTTCGGGGTCTGACAAATTTTAAATCAGCTTTTCTTAAAATAGGGGGAGAAAGAGACAAAAATACAATTTTACGAGAGATGAAAAGTAAACAAAAGAAAAATGTAAACATAAGCCACATTTTGAGCATAAGAACAAATTTATAATTTCTTGAGGTTTTCTTTGTTTTAATTGTGTTTTGTGTTAATATTGTAGTAAAAAAAAACATAGTGCAGCTTGTTTTAATGGTGTTTTGTGGTTCTAATCGTGTTTTGTGTTAATATAGCAAAAAAAAACATAGCGAAGCTAAAAAATTACCAAAAAGAAATTTGTTGTGCATAAGCCAATAAAATAACATTTTAGTGATCTTGTGATTTTTTGGTATCTATTTGTTTTAATAAATGAAATTAATTTTCATAGTACATAATTTTCATAACACAAAACACCACATTGTTGTGTTTTTTAACCACATATTCCTATAACCTATGTTTGTAACATTGTCGTGCTAAAAATTGCGAAATTGTGAACATAAAGTAGATGAAAAAACACGTTTAATTTTCACATCTAGAAAATAAAAATCAAAACAAAACAACAATATTGAAGAATTTAGAAGAAAAAGGAATCACCGAACAGAAATAGGGGGTAAAATAGACAGCAAATCTCATGATGATGTCTCTTTCTCTGCTCGTTCGCTGCTTTGAACTGACGCCTCTGTGTACTTTGTGCTCCACAGAGTCAACGTAATGCCATGAACAGTAATGTTAACTTTACGTGGACAATAAAAACGCGATAAATAAAAATAGAGAGAAATCACTAGATTGGCCTGCAAACAACTATATTGTCATTACTTTTTAACAACGTCGAGCCCTACGCGTGTTATGTAAATTCACCTTGATTCTTTTTTTAAACCTCACGTTTTACGCGTTTTCAAAATCGCATTTTCTAATTGCAAACCGTCGACGCCGCACAATTTGGGCTTCCTTCACACTAAAGCTTATTAATCAAAGGTTGCCGCAAGGGCAAATTTATCAATTATATTTCTGGTCAAAATTAAAATTTTTGTAAACATGTGTTTTATTAAATATAACAACCTAAAAAGAACGTACTAATTTTGTGGGACATAAGTTGAATTTAAGTTAATTATAGCATAAGAATATTTATTACGCATTTTTATTATTTACTTATTTCCTTTTGGCCAATAAAAATACATATTCCAACATTATAGTTAAACAGCGAGTATTATAATTAAATATATAAATTAAAATTAAATCAAGTACTTCAAACTGCACAGCATCCCAGAAAGGAGACATATTCATAACATAAAAAAATTCCGTTTAATTAAGAAATCAATTATAATATTAAATTATTATATTATTAACAAGCACATTTATCTTAACTATTTCACAAAAGAAAACAAACTTTGTTGTTTGGATTAAATATACATTAAAAGTGCTGTATTATCTGACGGCCGAAATAGCTAATGAGTTCAGCCAGCTCGATTTGAATTTGCCTTGGCTTCTTACATATTGTATAAACATTGGGAATTTTTGACAGATAGACAAGGTTTTGCTCAAGCTCAATTGTTGCAATTTTGTAATATTTCGCCTAACAGTACTTTACTCTTTTCGGGCCCAACTTTAGAGAAGCCTATATTTGAATATTTTAAGATGCCACACTATTCAATAAACATAGAGCTCCGGTAACTTTATTATTTTTATTTGAACAGCTGTCAATTACGGAAAAATTTAAAAAGAATCAAATTCTTCCAATGGTCTACAAAATTTAAAATATATTTAATATTTGTGGAAAATCTAAAATTTTTTAATATCAGGGTCTGCGTGTGAAAAGCTGTAGAAATTTAAAAGTTAAAAAAAGAAAAGAACGAAAGATCTTTATCATTAAAATAAAAAAAAATAGAATAATGGCCAAAGTAATCTCACAGGATACTTTTGATGATGTTGTTAAAGAAAATATTGTGGAGTTCGCCATGACACCTGATGAAGCTAAACAGGAAACAATCAAACAATTTGAAGCTCAAGTAGGTGTTAAAAGTGGTTTTTCCACATATTGAGTGGGCGTGGTGTGTTTTTTATAACTTTTTATTGAACTAAAATTTCTGCAATTTTTTAAATACCAATCTATAATGCATGTATATATATTTTTAGGGCATAAATTTGGCCAACATTATTAAAAATTTGGATATTAATGCTGATTCTGGCAAACCAGTTCTAAATGAATCGATAGATGCTCTTACAATTTATTTAAATGAAACATTTTCAGATAAAGAAAAACTGTTAAATATAATGAAAATAATAGAAGAGGAGTGCCAAAAATCTGTACCTCACCGTGTGTTGGCTGCTAAAAATAATGTCAATTGCCTACTTCTCAAGGTGTTAGATCAGCAATGGGATAGTAAAACTAATACTGAAGTTATTGAGTCTACTCTCAAAACTCTTAATAGTTTATACAATAAACAACCCGATATATTTGATAGCACTTCGCTAACCTTGGCAAAACGTCTGCTTGACTCTTACAGAGACAATGATCAAATTGTTTCTTTAACTTTACAGTGGCTCCAAAAATGTTGTCTTATGCATGAAATGAATCGTCAAAATATTTTTAATGGTGATATAATTAAGTATATTAAACCCTTCGTTTGTAAAGAAAGGAGTAAAGTATTACGTGAAGTTTTGACTGTTTTCCGTTATTTAGTCTTAGATGATGATATACGCGTTGAATTTGGGTGTGCCCACGAGCATGCACGTCAATTGGCTGCTGAGTTTATTATCGATTTAACAACGCTTCTTGTAGAATTTGACGATACCGCAATTCTGGCTGATTTGTTATTAACTATAGGAGCTTTGGCGGTCCGGCAAGAATTTTGTACTACCGTTGATGAAGCTGGCGGTATAAAATTGGTGTTAGAAGTAATGGTAAGCAGATTTTTTTTTCTTTATAAAAACTTTATTCTGTATTTATTTTCTCTAATTTTCAAACTTACTGCCTGGCCCACGACGTCACATGATATCGTGTTGTCGCTTAATTACATGCCAAAAAATTTTTAGAAGGTTTAAAAAATTACGGGGATTAATTTCTCGTATTCTATTTATAAAAAATAATAGGTATATATAGCTATTTTTTTTTTTACAAATTTTGAGTTTTTTTTTTAACAATTTAAATATTTTTTTTAGTTTACACTATTTAGATATAAAAGGATTGTTTAATATAATATATTATCCTACGCATTAATTTATAAATATTGGTTTAAACTTTTAGTTCCTATGGTATTCCAAAACACAGTTTAGGATTTTGATAAAAATTCGTTGTACAGAAGTTTAGTCTGAAATCATTATTAGGTGTGTTCGTTTACTTTTCTTGTAAAGTTCGGTAAAATGAGAGTAAGCTAAGTAAGTAATTTTAATTTTAAATAAAAATACTATTTCAATCTCTTAAGGCCCTCTTACATTGTAATACTGAGTAATACGACATGTAAAAAACTTAAATAAAATGGGAAAGTATAATGCTGTAAAAGCAATATGTTATGAAACTGACCAAAATACGGATGGGAATTTGACAGTCGTATGGCTCTCACCATTTAAAAATTTTCAAAAAGCTTATACATTTCATTTTATCAGGGTATTTTGTGGTGTAGATTTGTATTATACGTACATGGTCATATACATTAGGTCTGTTCCAGGTGCATAACAAAAGTGCTCAAACTCGCACAAATTTATTTAATTTTTATTTTATTTATTTATAACAATAACCAACCGTGCCCATAGGGCCATATATACAGGGTGTCTGGTGGCAAATTTATTTTTTTAAATACGATTATTTCAAAAAGTAATAAACGGTGCGGAGGGAGGGTAGCGCCGTTGGAATTATCGATTGTGCGGATTTGTCAGTCACGCTGTCCCATTGGTCGAGTGAGCATAGCGCGTTCGCTGTGGAGACTTTTTTTAAGAGTAATGATTCTTACGTAATTGCTCGTCGACATTTTTGTTCAAAGTTCAGTATAATAAGTGATGAACCGAGTGTAAATTTAATTCGTTCGCAGAGATTCCGCGCAACGGGTGCAGAGATTCCGCGCAACTGCTTTGGTTATGAATGCCCCACGGCCAGGGGCCAGTCGCTCCGAAAACATTGAACTGGTTGAAAGCAGTTTACGTGAAAATCTGCGACTAAATACGGAAAAGAGGAGCCTCACTGCGACTTCCAAGAGCTACTAATTTGATAAGACTACTATATAAATTGGAAGTTATATTGCGCATGAATTTGAATATATATATTCAGGATCTAGATCAGGTCAATTGCGAGAAATGTTCAAAAAGCTTCTCTTTGAATGAATTACGTCTAAGATGGAATGCTCTAAATTTACCCAATAGCGTTCCAGATAACAATTTTTGTGTAATTTTGAGAGAAAATTAGAGAGAAAAATTTTTCATTTCCTGTACAAAGTTGCCCGAACTTTTTCTTAATTATTTTTAAAACTCTGCTTTTGCTAGTTTTTTGTTTTTTTTATAGCAACGTATGTATGTGGTGTCAATGAGGGTCAATGGCTTAATCAAGGCGTATCAAAGAAATTGGTGTGGTTAAAAACTGGGGCAATTTTTTGATGTACCTACGGTTGTACAATAAACGTCAAAAACACATTGTTTTTGTAATATTTGCATTAGTTTTTTGACATATCTCGAACAAACAACATGTGTGGTAGTACAACAACTCCATTCAACACTACTAGGTCTGTTCGTTTACTTTCTGGTAAAGTTCGGTAAAATGAGAGACCAAAATGTACAAAAGTAAGAAAACGCAAAAAACCATAAAATTTACCAGAAAAAAAAGGAATGCAAATTTTTTACAGCTCTGTTTATATCGGAGATGATAATTGACAATTTTAAAATTGTACTTTCTTGACCCCAAATGTACTAAAAACATAAAAGTTGTGAAGTTTTACTATTATTAACTATTAGTAACAGAAATATAAAATAAAATGAGTTCTTGAATATTGAGAATTTGTTTCGAAATCAATCAAATTAAAGTAATACTAAAGGAGTTCCTATTACTCGATAGACCCCTCGTTGCGAGACAACCAACGTGTTGTTGAATAGTTAAAAATTAATGCAGTTCAGTACAAAAGTATTCTTGAATTTTCGCAAATTCATCAATTTCACAGAAATGATAATTTTACTCGTTTATAAACTTATAATTCGGACTATAGTTTTTGAAGCTCCGTACGACTTTGTAGACGAAAAAACATTTAGTTTGGTAGCATGTTACGGGTGTGGAAGAGAGCATCGTTTTTGTGTTCGGTATTCGGCGACATGTTTTAACAACAACATATGATTGTCTTTGCTGATGGATAGAATTAATTTTTATGCGAATCCCTGAATAGTTTGTTTTAATATTTGTATATTTTAAATAATTGTGGGCAATTATATTAAGAAAAAATTCACAGATGTTGGCCCACTCCAAGGTTCTGATGGATATTTCTATTTTATATTACACTAGCTGACACGGTCCTCGTTGCTGCCCCTAAGCAAACAGTGTTGTATTACCACACGATTTATTTATTTAAAATAAAAAAAAGCAAAAAAAATTAAATATATGTATATGTCATTGTTGGTGCAATATGAAAATTGGATTTCTACACGCCCCTCCGCCCGCAGACCGAAAATCAAAAATCAGACTTTACAGTGTCACCCGCCTGAATATTCTGAAGATTCCCTGAAAATTTCATCAAAATCGGCCCAGCCGTTTTGGAGTCCATACGTCGTCTCAGTCGCTTTTTATCAGTGAGAGTGAGAAGTGAAGTGCTAAGAATTTTTTTTAGTTCAAAAATAATATAATAAACAATATAAATTAAACAACAACATATAGCATACCAAATACCGCTAGTTTTTATTTTATGTTGTTTTTGCTCTGCTTTACTTGCTGTATATTTTTCTTTTTTTTTACCCATCAAACAAAAATTAACAGTAAATAAATAAATAAATAAATAATAAATGAGCCATGATGGCTTAAATATAAGCCCTAGTCGTTCAAGTGTTCCCGAAAGGAATATATACGTAACAACGAAATCGGATGAAGGTAAAACTCGTTCAAGCAACAACTTAATGAAGAGTGTGGACAACGGTAATTACGTTTCCATTAAAACACCCAAGCGAACACAATCAGAGTCAGATTGCTCGCGATCTAAAGAGGATCCAAAAACATCATTCTCAGCCTTAAAAACGCCCTTAGACGGTACATTGCATCCGAATTCGGATAAGGAAAAGGCACAAACCGGTATGGACAGGTACGTAATAGTGACGAAAAGGAAACGTAGCCCGAAATCGGCCAACATGGCATCTCAACATAAGGTAGCTAGAGATTCGGAAACCGCTAGCGTTGCTTCTCAAAAACGATTTGCAATTCTGGGTAATGACGATAACGTCCCTACGACCTCGGGTAAATCTCAAAAACCACCTCCAATATATCTAAGACAGGCAAGCTCGAACACTATAATAAAAAATTTGATAGAAACTATCGGTGAGAACTCTTTACACCGTGCCGTTAAGACGCGGTAAAATAAGTGAAACGAAAATTCAAGTCCTAACAGAAGACAATTATCGAAAAGTTGTAAAGACGTTTGAGGAAACAAAAAAAAGCTTTTACACTTATCAGCTTAAAAGTGAAAAAGGCCTTCAAGTGATCATAAAAGGTGTTGACCCCAGTGTTGCTACAAAGGAAATAAAGGACAGCCTGGAGAGTCTAGGCTTTAATGTAAAAAATGTAATAAAATTATTAAATAAAGAAAAGGTACCACAGCCCATCTTTCGTGTCGAACTTGAGCCAGGTAAAAAAAAATTAAAGAAGGGTGAAGTTCACTCAATATACAACGTGAGATATCTGTTGCATCGTAGGGTGACAATAGAGGAACCTTACAAGAGATCAGGACCTGTGCAATGCCAAAACTGCCAAGAATTTGGCCATAGTAAGACATACTGCAAGCTACATGCTGTCTGTGTAGTGTGTGGCGACCTACATAGTACAGCAAACTGCAAAAACCAAAAGGTAACCCGAAGGCCAAAAAATGCAGCAACTGTGGCGAAAACCATACCGCAAATTATAGAGGGTGCAGAGTCTACTCTCTCGTTAGAAGCTCGTCAAACCAGATACGAAATGTTGCTTCCCGAACACAAGAACAGCTCGTTACCAATGATTACCCTCAGCTGCCGACATCAAATAATCAACAAATTTCATATGCGAACATTCTAAAAGCAAATTCAACCACGCCTCTAACGCGCAGTGCCCTGAAGACAAACAATAACACCACAAACATCAGCTCCAAGCCTACAGTGCAGCCACAACCCATAAATTCCAGCCAAATGGAAGCCAAAATAGAAATGTTGGTGCAAACAGTGCAAAATTTCGTTAATACCATGTTGCCAATGATGCAAACACTGATAAATATGCAAACTGCGCTTTTGCAGGCTGTAACAAAAAGTCCATGAACTGCCTAAGGTTATGTTTCTGGAACGCTAACGGCATACGCCAACAAAAAAACGAACTTGAGCACTTCCTAGCGGATCAACAAATCGATGTTATGCTCATTGCCGAAACTCATTTAACACCTAGAAGTGTTAAGGTAATAGGCTATACATTTTATGATGCCAAAGATCCCCGTGGTAGAGCATGTGGGGGCTCAGCTATATTAATAAAGAACAGAATAAAGCACTACTTAGTGGGTGCAGTCAGCAAAGACTATCTTCAAGCAACTTCGATCTATCTTGAAGAATTTTGCAAAGGCTTAGTTATATCGTCAATTTACTCGCCTCCGCGGTTTTCAATTGCTGAGGATCAGTACTCTGAATTCTTTAAATCGTTGGGCAATAGTTTCCTAGCTGCTGGCGACTTTAATGCAAAGCACACGTATTGGGGATCACGCCGGATTACCCCAAAAGGTCGCGTTTTATACAATGTAGTTCTAAAATGTGTTTGACGGTCGCCTCAAGCGGACAACCAACATATTGGCCAACTGATCGTAACAAAATACCTTATGTCATAGATTTCGCAATCACAAAGGGCATTGCAGCTAAATCCATTCTTGTTGAATCTTCTGTTGACTTATCATCAGATCATTCACCAACTATAATTACATTATCACTCTCACAAAACTCACACGCGACTGAGATAGCTGAAAAAATAAAAACATACACAAATTGGTTGAAATTTCGCAAATACCTTGCTACTCACTGCTGTCAAAACGTATTACTTCGTACACCAGACGATGTAGATGCATCTCTTACACAATTGGACGAAAGTCTCAAGCTGACGGCACAGCACGCTATTATTAATTCACGCAAAATTAGGCAAGAAAAAATTTGCTCACAGACATCGAATTATTATTAACTGAAAAAAGAAGAGTTCGAAGAGAGTGGCAGCTTCATAGATCCCCTCAACTCAAAAGAAAACTAATAGAGTGTACCAAAAAGCTAAGAGAGATGTTACAATCCAAAAAAACTGATTATTTAAATGAGTATCTTAAAGATCTTGATGCAACACCGCAATCCGATCATTCACTATGGCGTGCTACCAGATATCTCAAAAGACCGGCTATTCGTAAACCTCCATTTCGAACCCCAACTGGGGATTGGGCAAGAAACGACACAAAAAAAGGCAAGTTGTTCGTTGAGCACTTAAAAAATGTTTTCACCCCCAATGCACCAAGCGACCCTGAAGAACTTCCATCGATAGTTACGGATGCAGCAGTTTCGATAAAGTTTAAATTGAAAGACGTCGAAGAAGCTATCGCCAACTTGAACCCTAAAAAATCTCCTGGCATCGATAAAATTAGCAACAAGATGCTCCAAGAGCTCCCAACTACAGTAGTTAAAAGAATTCTCCACATCTTCAACGCGATATTGTGCATTGAATACTTTCCATCTAAATGGAAGATATCACTAATAACTATGATACCTAAGCCAGGTAAAGACGCGAAAAGCGCTGCATTCCAGACCATCAGTTTGGCTTTCGAAGTAAACACAGCACAACTGAGCAAACACATAGACTTGTGAATGTTATAAAGCATACCCTAGAAGAAAAAAAGTACTGCTCAGCCCTCTTTATCGATGTTTCCCAAGCTTTTGATAAAGTGTGGCATAAGGGATTAATATATAAACTGACCCAGTACCTTCCTGAAAATATTTGTAAGCTACTGGAAAGTTACCTGCTTTGTCGCAAATTTATTTTAAAACAAGGTGATTGGCTGTCATCACCGCAGCCGATTGAAGCTGGAGTTCCCCAAGGCAGCATATTAGGTCCACTGCTGTACTTGATATACACCGCAGATTTGCCAACAGTCGCGAACATCCATACCTCAACTTTTGCCGATGATACAGCTTTCTTAAGCATTCACGAAAGTGCTGACGAAGCATCTCGTCGCCTACAGCACCAAACTTCGCAGCTGGAAAGCTGGCTAAAAAAATGGCGAATCAAAGTTAATGAGAATAAGTGCGTACATATAACCTTCACCCTGCGCAGAGACACATGTCCTCCTATTCTGATCAACAACCAGTTAATACCTCAACGTTTGGAGGTCAAGTATCTAGGGATGCACATTGATAGACGGCTAACATGGAAACAGCACATCGATGCAAAATTAACTCAAATGAAATTAAAAGCAACTCAACTAAATTGGCTTATTGGTCGAAATTCTGTGCTAAAACTGGACTGTAAACTTTTGCTTTACAAAGCAATTTTGAAACCAATATGGAGCTATGGTATCCAGCTATGGGGCACTGCCTCAGCTTCCAATATAGAAAAAATTCAAAGGTGTCAAAACAAAATACTGAGAATGATAACAGATGCGCCGTGGTATATAAAAAATTCTAACATACACAAGGATTTAAATATTCCGACAGTCAAACAAGAGATAACAACATACGCAACGTCATACCTAACCAAACTCCAAGATCATCCAAATATACTAGCCCGAAATATTTTAAGCGAAAGAGGGTTCATTCGACTGAAAAGAAGGGATACTCTTTCCCTAGCCCGAACGTAGTAGACGCGGAAATAAAACTATAAGAGCAATAAATAATTTTGTACAGCTAGGCTGTACTTAATATTAATTAGCAATTAGTTCTTAAGATTTGAATACTTATTGTTAGTTCAATTGATTTTGAAGATTCAATAAATAATATATATTGTGTAAAAAAAAAAAAAAACATTCTGTTTTATATATATAGAAGATTACATTTCTTCTTTATATACATATGTATGTACATATATATAATAGAATATTGAAATAAAATCAATATAAAGAATTGAAATAAATAGTGTTTCATTTCAATTGTGATATCCGTTAACAGTGACCGATATATCCGTTCACGCTGACTAGTAACCAGTCGTTGATATATTCGTCCATGCTGACCGGTCAACAGAGACCGATTTATCCATCAACGCTGACTATCACATGCACACAGAAGTTTCGGTAATTTTTCTCATATTGCCATTGAGAAAATTATAGAAACTTTGTTCTACGCAATTACCTATCATTCTGTCAACAATGACGGTGGTATCACCGGGTGGCGATGGCACGTTGGATGGTAGTCTGAACGTTGACTACGAATCCAAAAACAGACCTGTGTTCAACCCCAGTTTCAGACTAAAATTTTTTACAATAAAAATGAAAACATCTCGCATTTTTCTGATGTGCATTAGTGTGTCTTTGTTTGTTAGTTGTTGTTGGAAGGTTTCAGTGGCGAAAGCATAGTCACTGGTCACTGAACAGCTGATAGCAATCCACAATCGCATCAGAACGCCCTCCTTCGTCGGTATTGTGTAGCACCGGCGAAGTAAAACAATAATAAAAATGGCTACTGAACCGGAGCTTCAGCACTGCTACGAGTATAAACAAAGAACGTGCGAAAGCAGAGCTGCAAAAATAATTAATTAAGCTTCACCTCCTGTCGTTTCTCCTACTATCCCTTTCCTATAGCTCCATGTGTAGGAGTCATCTCCTGAGTGCTGGTCCCAGTTAAAAAAAAAAAATTACCGTCACTGTTATTGTAGGGAAGCTAAACTTATTAGCTATTTCTCTGGTCAGTTAATTCAACAGGCCAAACGTCAAAGTTTGTGAAAAAGTTGTGGAAAGTGGTTGTGAATAATTTAATAATTAAATATTATTATTAGAAAAATCGAAAATATATTTTTGCTATAATTAATTTAAATTACTGAACAACGTATAATCATATGAATAAGCCTTGGTACTTAATATTTAGTGGAGTAAAGTAGTACTTTGCAATGCAAATTGTACTGAAAAAAGTACAACTGTACGAGCTTGATTATCCCTGATTTTCGTTGAAAGTTTAATGTGATTGATGACAGTTTACCGAAAAAAACTATTTGTGATAGAATTTATTTAAAAAAACAAGTATTGAAAGAATTTATTTAATTATATTTATTTTTGAGCGATGGTTTTTTTTTATGAAAAGTTTTTAACAATTATTTATTTTTCAATATTTCGCTGTCAAATATGTAGCATCGTTAGGAAATAATAATTTGTATTAACAAAAATATTTATTTAAAAAAATGGTATTATTTATGAAAAATTTTTAACACAACTTTTTTAATGTCAGTCAGCTGTTTGGGACATTTGTAATTTTGCTTTGTTATTTTCAATTTTTATTATAAACAAACTGATTGCTTGTTCTTCACGCCCAAACTAGCCCGAAGAAAAAGTACGGGCATTCTCGTGTGAACGAACAGACCTACTTTGTTCAAGAAGACTTGGCCATAATCATGATCTATCTATATTAGGTCAGCTCAGGGAAACAACAAAAACGTTTACACTAACTAAATTGAAATCTGCTTGTGAAAACCAGCTGACTATATAGCTTATATAAAACGTGAATTTAATTTGTGTATTATTATAATGATTAGATCATGCGCATAATATTAAAGCCGCACAATTTGTGTTCTTTCCAAAATACACTAGAATAATTGATCTGGAGGCTTATTCTGAATTGCGATGCGAAAGTCAATGCGATGCGTAAAAGAAATGCTATGCGAAAGAAAATTGGTATTCTATACGACTTTCGTATTCGCATTTTATTGCATATCGTGACAGCACTGGTAAAAAATAGAAATGTTAGAGATGAAATAAAAAACAACATGATTTAAATATAGTATATTTCTTTTTTATATTTCAAAACATAAAACCACTTCATTGGTCACTATTATTCAAATAATTGATTTTGGTCAAAAAGTCTACAATCTATCATAAAAGTAAGATCAAAAATTGAAAATCTCTTCATTAGATACGAGTAATAATCACTTGGCGCTTCATTGCACATTAATATTAGCATAATGTAATAAAAATAACAAACAAATATTTACATGTATCACATCAGTGAAAGTCTTTCTGCTTCAATATCTAGCATCCTTTTTTTTAGTTCCAGTTTTATTTTGTCAATTTTCTTTTTTCAACTGCATTTTGTTTAGCAAATTCAAATTTAAAATTTGTCTTGCCAGATCGAACTCTTTTTCTCTTATTTTAAACTCCTTTCTCTGGTATTGACATATGTACACTTTTCAATTTCAAATTTTTTTCAATGAAGCCATACAGTGTTTTTGGTATGAAATTTGATTATCAACTTGCTTTTTAAGCAGCCCATCTCTATCGCAAGAGATTAATGACCGCAAACGTTTTCTTGGCTTACGTTCGCAGCTTTGGGAACTAGGTCTTGTAACGGCAATTCGGCCAACTCTTCTACCTCACCACTTTGCTCGGGAGTGGGAGCGGAGCCAGTGGTTGACCCGAAGGAAAGAGCACCTTGTAACCCATTTACGGAATCGTTCATGCTTAATAACTTCACCACTTGCTCCTCTAATGGGGACACCGGATTAAATTTTGATGGGCCATCGCCAGTGTCGCCAAAGTCAGTTTTATTTCTTGGTAGTTTCTGTTTGGTGTGCACCTTAAAATCAGCCCAAACGTATTACAATTAAAGTTAAAGTCAAGTATTTTTCATGTGCTTTATATATTTCTTACCTTTTTCCATTCTGTAGCTTCTCTAATTGGCGGACAGCTCGCTTTTAATTCTTCGGCTAATGTCTGCCACAAAGCATTTGCCGACTGACATCCATTTTGTGATTTTAAATGGCATTTTGCCAATTGGCTGTGGTTAGTCATAAATTGTACCATTATTTCCAATTGGTGTTATTTGGTGGTATTATTGCTTGTTTCCCTGAATGAAATTTCATTATTAAAGCAATTAAAATAGATACATACATAAGTATATTATTTTTGATCTGCGAGCATAGTGCCCCATATCAAATAACTGCATTATTTATTGTGTAATTTTAAGAATAAATAGATGAATAAATAAATAAAAGTATAATTTTTCACTTACATTTTTGTGCTTTGCGAATGCTGCTTTGCCGTCGAATAAGTTTTGCGATTTTGACATTTATTTTCGCATTAAAGAATACCGAATTGCCACTTTTTCGCATTTTTAATGCGAATAAAAAGGAACTTTGCGAACATCGTAACACAGAATACCAATTGTTCGCATTTATATTTTCGCATCGCAATTCAGAATAAGCGTCCTGGCATAAAATGTATGCGTTTACATAACATTACATAACATTACATTATACAATGTGTTCATTTACTAAAAATTTTTACAAATTTGTAACAATTGTTTCTAGAAAGCGTTCATTAACCCAAAAAATTTGCAACGAGAGAGCGTCAAAAGAGCTTAAAAATTGAGAGGCAGAAAAATTCTTTCAAGTTTTTACAAGTAAAATTTTTACTTGCAATAATTATTCAAACAGCTGTTTTGCGTTTGTGTTTACAAAACAATATTTCTAAATTAGTTAAAAATAAAGATATTTTGGCAAATTTAAGAAATTGTAAATAAATGTAAACTTTTAAAACGATAAAAAGTATTAAAAAGATAACAAATTTATTTTCGTGTAACTTAAGGGTGCTTTAGACCATAAAATCTGTCGTACGACATGTCAAATTTTTGTGTAGAAGAGCACAAGTCGGATCGTCTAAACGTAATATGTAATGAAACTATAAGATTTTGAAAGAAAATACGGATGAAAATTTGACAGTCGTATGGCTCGCTTGATTTTTTTAAAATTTTTCAAAAACCGACACACACCATTAGATCAGGGATGCATTTTTATGTAAACAAATGTGAGAAAGCCAGGGAGGGAAAACTGGTTTCATAAATTTATACCAATTATAAAATCGAAATGTACATTTTAGACCACGACAGCACAATTTTATAAAAATATACGTATATTTTCTAAAAGTACACTGAAAATTTTGACAACGAAAATAACATATTCCAAAGTTATAAAAATATTTTTCAAGGTTATTAAAAAAAAAATTAATTTGCACAAGAACTCCATCCCTGGGAAAACAAGCAAACAGATGTAGTTAAATTAAATGAGAATGTTTTCATCTTACTTGATTTTATTCATACCAATGTTGTAAAAGCCAGAAAACAACCATTCGATTTTTACTCTCTTTTTTTGAAATACGGATGCAATTTCATTTTATTTTCTCGCTCATTTTACGTACGACAAATCTTATGGTCTAAAGCACCCTTTAGGAACAACAGAAGCAAAATAAGATGTCTAATGGAATTAACTAAGCATCTGGGACATCAGTGGCAAAGGATGTTCCGGCAAACAGACCAGCTGTTATTTTTAGTATTGTAAATATTCTGAGTACCTAGCTACTCGGTACTTTACACTAACCAGGCAAATAATTCAATTAGTGCAGATATATATTTGAAAATAAATTTAAATTAACACATAATTTATTAAATTACTTTTTTTTACTGCTTTTGGGGTTTAATGGCGATAAAGCTTTTTATTACAATGAAAATGAAAATTGCTTAAATGTGTTTCCTTTTTTTCCGTTTTCGGCTGCTGTTTATTATTTTATTTATTAAATCAATTAATAGAAGGATTTTTTTATTGAATATTCGCTTTAAATACTTTAGGAGCAGATTGCTATAAATTTGTGAATATGCTACAAAGTAATAGGGCAGTTTTATGTGCAAAAACTGAAATATCTTACAAATTCGTGTGTAAAAATCTTGCTATATGTAGGCAGGCTGTTATAACGTATAAACTAATTAAAAATAGATATTTTATTCATTAATTTTATTCAAAAGTAGCTAATCACACTTATCGTGTTTAGCGTATTTCGAGTACGCCTAGTATTAGATTAAATAAAATTGCAAAACTTTTCATTATTATATTACAAGCCGTACTCGAAAAACGCCAGTCACGACAATGCTGTATATAAATGACCATAATAACAATATTTTTATAATAATATACATATATGTATAATTTGTCCAAAATATATAGGGGTAGTTATTAAGTACTCATATATATACCTATACATTACAACACTACTTTAACTTGCAAATTTTAGCTAGTAAAGCGTTCATTTAATTTTTCACATTTTTGAGAGTAATTTTGGAAAATTCCTTGTTACTCTCTCGTTGCTAATTTTTACTAGTAATGTAAAAAAACATATCTTTTGTGTGTGATAGTATTTTATTTATTCATTTGATGTTTGTTTTTCGTTATACACAGTTCGTAACATACGTGGCGGAAGTATGACAGCATTAAATATTTTAGGAGGAATTTCAATTGCCTATAATTTAGAAGCTGTAGCATTACTTTTAGAAGATGAAAAGAAAAGCAGATCTTGTTGGGTCAAGCCATTAGTTATTAAGTTCCTTTCCTTTCTAAATATGTTGCCCCAATATGGGAAAAATATGCAACATATTTATTTTTATTTATTAAATTCAGCCACATGTATTGGCCTCAAGGCCAATATAAAATATATTACAAGTATAAAAAGAGTGGTTATAAAATAATAAAATAAAATTTATACAATCGTATAACATTTCAACGGCTCCAACAAAACAGTATAGTATAGGTAGAACAAAAACCCAATCAATCAGTGCTAAAGCACATTAATGAAGGAATTGAGATTGTTTTCTCTTAAAAGATGTCAACGTAAAACCAAAGGAACGTAATTCTCTGGGTAAAAAATTCCACAAGCGAGCAGCGCGAACAAGAAAAGAGCGTTCGTAAACAGAATAATAGATACGATTAATAATTATTTGTGGATTCCTATGTGATCTTGAAAATTTTATCGTCTGCAGTCTGTTCAGGAATTTGTGACCTAATAATGTTAAATAAATAAATTAGCAAATGAAATTTTTAGGTAGTCTTCAAACGATAAATTTAAGAATTTTATTGTGTGATTGGAGACATGGGCCTGTAATCTTAAGCCATAAACATATCTTAGAATTTTGTGAATGATTAACTTAATTAGTTTCCTATTAGAGGCATTGCATCCGGAGTAAACAATAAGACAGTAGTTTATTTGTGACATAAGTAAAGCATGCGCAACAGTTTTCCTTACATGGAGTGGTATATATAGATTGAGATGATAAGTCTACGCAAAGTTACAACAAACCTTAGAAATTTACCGAATTTCCCTACAAGGTGCAATATTATGCCAATGTGAAGTGCCTCAATTTCATACTTTCATTCGATTTGTAATTTGTCAACTTTATATAAGTCTGCATATCTCCTGATTTATATATTTCTTTAAATTTCTAATAACTTGCTTAAGTAAAGAACAAATATGTTGCATTTAATTCAATAAGAAATACTATTTTAAAATAAAGTTTATAATTAACATAAGTACTTTATTATCTTTATTATATACATTACCAATGTTTTCTGATATTTAAAACCGAAGTTAATCTATAGTCATAAAACGAACAAAAACTTATTTTAAAAAATTATTTATTTTCTAGGAAAACAACAGAAATTCTGTGCGTATTAATCGGGAAGCTCTCAAACTTTTAAGTGCCTTGGCTGGCCATGATGCAGTAAAAAATCATATAATTCAAGAAGGTGCTGCACCAATACTGCAAGAGCTGCTAAATACCCATATGGTTTGCACTTAAACTCATTATTTTATAAAACATAAATGTCAAGAAAATTTCCGTTTTAGACTAAGGAAAATGTGGTAGCTGCAGCTTTGGCTTGTATATCAACTCTGACACTGCGTGTTAAAGACAACAGTAAAGCTTTGTTTGACACTGGCATTTCTGAAAATATTGTAGAAGCTATGCATACACATCAAAAGGATAAAACTGTACAGGTGAGATAATATTTTATACTCCTTTATATTTTCCATGCACATGTTTTTAACTGTTAGCGCAATGGGTCCTGGGCTATACGCAATATGGTTTCTCGTTCAAGAGAACAGTGTGACACATGGCTCTCTTTCGGTATTGAAGATATCTTAAATACAGCAATGGGAGAACATCCTTCAATTTCGCAGGATATCAAGGCTGCTTTACGTGATTTAGGGTGCAAAGTTGACTTAAAAGAAGAATGGACTGGTACTGCCGAAAAAAAAATTATCAACAATAATTGAATAAATACTACACGTCATAACTATATCGATAATTGTTTTTCTTTCAAAGACTAACGGATCCTTACGACACTAACGTATAGATAGATTGCAAAATATTCATACGAGTATATATGGAAATGATAAATTAAACACGAGTACTCTATTCTAATTTTTAACAATTAAACCTTTTTTTTATTATAATATCTTTTTTATAAAACAATTAATATAAATAAACGTAATATTACGAAATATTTTGTTAAATTTTCACTCTTTTGAAAAAAGTTCGTTACAAATTGCAAGAGATTTTATATTTAACATTGTACAATGTGTTGGATTCTACTATAATTACATTTTATTTTACATACTTTTTTTTATTCTATTTTTAGCCTATGAACTAATTTCTTAGAGGCTTAAGCATAAATTAAATTCCAAAATATTAATAACACAGTGGTACAAAATTGAATGAAGTAGAAAAACGGTGCACGACTATCCCATTCACAAAGATAGCACGGTTACTTACTTTTACATGAACCATCAATGAAAAGTTTAATAACTCAGTCAATTATTTATCTATTTTTAACCCCAAATATGCGTTGTAATCGTTAATAAACGTACTTTTTAAATAAATTCAATAATATTATAGTTTATTACATTATAATGTATAAAAACGTCACCAAAGTTGAAAAATTTTTGAAAAATCTACAAAATTTGTGTTTGCTCGACAATAACACCCAAATTTCTCAAGTTTTCTTACATAAATTATATATCATTCGAAAGATCTCAGTTACTTCTTTCCAAATCTAGTAAGAAATTGAAAATCGGATTATTATCAACAAAATTACAGGCTTATAAGTGCGCAAAGGTACAAAAACCGGTTTTTAACCGTAAATCCGGATTTTGGAGGTGTCCGGCATATTTCACTATTGGATTCTTCTTTAACTCGACAACACCTACAAGAAAAATAATATCCGGTCCCAGGTTTTTTGGACTGTCGCACCGTGTAATAAATATAACAAAAGTAATAATATTAAATTATAAATATAAATAAAAAATATAACATTAAAATAAAAGATACGTATGCAATTATTAATAAAATGCATTATGTGTTTAAAATATTGTTTTTTAGAGTATTAGAATCAATCGAAGAATATAGCTCATTAAATTTAGCGCACATTCTAGGGAATGCATCAAAATTGGCATAGTTGGAGCGGAAATATTGAAGTTTTATAGGAACATAATATCTTGTTGGACGATTTGGTATTGTAAATTCAATGTGACGGAGTAAGAACGCTGAGTCAATAACGCCATTTATTAGATTCATTACAAATGATACATTCATGTATATTCTCCTACTTTTCAAAGTAGAAAGCTTAATAAGTGCAAGGCAACTTTCATATGAAGGGAGATTAAGATCACGATTCCAAGGAAGTCCACACAGACAAAGTAAAAGAAATTGTTTTTGAACTGATTCAATTTTCTTTATGTGGATATCATACTGTGGATCCCAAATAATAATAAATCGACTCGGTTTAGAGAACAGGGCGATAGTTTCTAGAAAATATCCATGATTTAATAGCATTTAGTAAACTATTGTAACAATTATTCGTTCGATGTACGAATAAATAAAAGAAGCAAAATGTAAGTGTTCATTGAAAAATAAAGAATGACGAAATTGATACGTAAAAAATTTAAATCAGATGACATACATATGTACATACTGTAGTGTACTTCTGTGTTATACTTATTATAGCACAACTCTTATTAAAGTGTACTATACTTGTAATACAATTCGACACAGAATCAACAACATATGCTGACCAAATGCTTTATTTGAGTGACATACTTGTGAGTGTCATATTGATTAGAGTGCACTTTTTTTGCACTATTCGATGACTGGTGAATTAATATTTATAAATTCGATTTCCTTATAATTCCATCATACCGAAAGATATAAATGTAATGTTAGAAGGTGGAAAGGCTAAGACTCAGAAGTAGTATATAAGCTAAAAAAAATTTAAATAAATTCAATCATTGATTCTCGAAATACTTTGTGTTTCTTATTTCTGAAGCAACTGGAAGCGATTCTTCGCTATTAATAGGCAACCACTTTTTTTGTAATACCTTTTACAGCAGTACTACTGCGCGCGATTTTGAAAAGATATACATATGTATATGGTTTTAAAGATTTTTTGGGACAAATGTGCACAATCTTAATTTTATATATGATTTTAATTGTGGTTTTTTCCCTTAAAAATATATGTATGTATGTGAAATTTATTATTACATACTTTATGCTATTCTCATAAAGTATTTTTTACAAAAGTAAACTCAATAACTGAGAAGGAAATCATATCCATATGTGACGCGCAAAATAGTAAGGGACCTAAGGGTAAAAACCGGTTTTGTTCAGGAGAGCCATTTTAAAGATTTAAATACGTGTATCTTTGGTGTACCATCACTTCATAAAACGCGCATATCTCTGGGAGGGAACACTTTTGGGGCATGGGATCGGTCTCATTCGATGCTCAGATGTTGTCCACATCAAAAAAAAAAAAAGTGAAAATTGCTTTTTTTTACCCTTAGGTCCCAATACTGCATGTGCACGGTGTAAAGTGTTAATATTCTTTTGTTTCATTTTTTAATTTTTCATTTGATTCAAAATACATTAGTTACAACCACAATCTCCAGAAACATACACAAACTTTATGACTTTCATTTTGACAAATAAAGACCGAAATTTCAAAAATTAAATTTAGTAGCTAAGGGCTTACTACGGACATATGAACGGATAAGGTGGGACAAAAGAAGTCATCCGATGTTGTTTGGCTCTCATTTTTTTCTAAATGAAAAACTTCGATTCTCTGATTCAATTTGGCGGCTCTCCAGCTTAGCAAAAATATGGCAGTCATCGGTGACCGCCTTGAAAGATTCATGTACTACATGAACCAAACGCTCGGTGTTTCGGGTAATCTGTGCAAAATAAAGTACCAAATAGAGTTATTTTCCTACTATCTTGGTAATTCGATTAGAGTCGAACTTCTCTATAACAAAATCTTCTCTATAACTAATAAAATTCGTAAACACAACATTTTTGTGAGTATTTTCATACATTTTGATCTCCCTATAACGAACTTCCTTATAGCGAAGTTCTCTCTGTAACGTAAAATTTTTTAAGACCTAAATAGAATTTTTCACACTAAATAATCTCTCTCTTTCGGCAATAGACGAATCCAAGATATGTATTGATAAATGTGGCGACTTCATTGAATTGACAGTTTTTAGCAACTGATTTTAGAGTGATCTTTATAGATCACTTTAGTATAAAGCAATTCACATGAATGTTTGCCGTGATTGAAAATAGCATTTGTATTTGTTTGAAAGCGACGAGATATAGAACTACGAAACTTATACAAATAGACAAGATTTCGTTACATCTCAGTTAGTTGTAGATCAGACTACAAATATCTACTGTTCTGCAAGAATTGTCGAGTTACTTAGCAAACTTCTATTGTTTTTTCTCGAACTTTAATTATCTGACATTAGGTTGGTAGAAACAGAGATCTGATGGATAAATACTAGAAAGGGGATATTGGAAGTCAATGGCCATTGATGCATAATATTGGGCTTCTCGAGACAAAAACATTGATATATCATTCTTTAAGATCCGACTGCAAATGCAAAAGACATAAAGAAAAGTTTAAAAAGGCAACCACTAAAAAAATTTAAATTACTGCACAAAAATACTTTATATTAGGGTTTATAGCGAGCACTTTTTTTGCCTCTAAAGTGGTACGGTCTAGTAGACACGCATATGTGGACTAGGCACATTATCTGCAGGGAAATGGACAACACATACATACATATATTTTAGTATACTCTTATTAGCGACTTGTTTTTCTATAAATATAAATACAATTTTATTTTTTTACATATGTACATAAATAATAACATTAATAATTAACAAATGAATTAATGACTATTTAGTTGTGTTAGAAGAAGAAGAAATTGCTTGTCTGGTAAGTTCCAATGTTAATTTAATAATGTGATAATTACTTTTGATTAGAATAAAGGAAATTAATGCCCAACACCAGTTGAAAACATATTTCCTATGCTACTGCACTGTAGTAAAAATAAAGCCTGTTGACAAAATAGTACTGATGAGTTATATAGTGGCATAGGAAATATGTATGCATATACTTGTTCTACTCAACTGGTGTTGGAGATTAACTGCGTGTTCATAGACACCGAATGAAAATAATCGTTCGCCATTTATGCTGACAACAACAATAAAAAAACAAATTGTGTTTGTTTTCAATATAAATGGCGAACGCTTATTTTCACATCGGGTTCTATGAACTGGCAATTATTGTTCTTTTTTCCTTGTATGTAATAACTATGAACTTAAACACAATTAAATATTTATTCTTTCAATTATTGTAGTTCAAATAAAAATCATAATTCTAAAAATTAATAATTTACTTATTGTAACAAATAAGATTATTTTATTTTCATAATGCTTCAAATCAAATTAAATAGTTTGGATGACAAGTTATGAAATTTTACACTGGCACCATGCCTTAGTTTACGAAATACGTTATACTGTCTAAAATATTTTTGATTTATAAAAGGTTTGTGAAAAAATTCCCATACAAAACATTTTGTAAAACAAAAATATTTTTGTAATATCGGCAGTAAAACTTTAAGGAATTTATACTGAACACATTAACACATTAAGTATTTCAGGTCTCTTTAAAACAAAAAACCTATATGACTAGAGAAAATTGTTCGGGTTACTTGGTTAATTTGATATTGCGCAAACCACCAGTTCTCAAACGACTGCTTATACTAGTAACAGGAACATGCTTCTGTTTTGCTTCAGTTTGTCCATCACTTTCCTCATCACTGTTGATATTACGATCAAATGGATTTACACGTTCAGAACCACCGAAGCCATTAAAAACAAAGTTAGAAGTCAAAGGTTTCATAGTTGAAACCGATGACCCCGAAGAAGCCATTAATTCCATACGAGGTTTTTTAAGGATGGAGTACTAGAATATTTAAAATTAATTAGTGAAGACCATACAAATTTTATGTCGTTAGTTGAAATGCAAAACCACATAACTAACCAAAATTTCGAAATTGATTTTTGAATTGATTCTGATGCATATCAGAAAAATTCATTTCCTCACAACTTTTCAAGTTTGCATAATAAAAATTAGCTATTTACAGGAATTTACAGGTAACTACAAATATGTATGTGCATTATATTAAAAAATTATTTCTTCCTCTTATAAAAAAGGAAATATCTTAGTGACGTGGTTTTGCATTTCTCTTAATAATATACAGTATTGTCAAGAAATTAATTTTCTTTTACATTGAAGTACACAAAATCTTATGGTGAATTCTTTTCTGAAAAAAGTGTATCATAAGTGTTACAAGTGATTTGGCACCATTGTTAAATGTTCACCTAATTTGCAAATAGTATTGCATACTTTACGTTTACAAACGAACAAATGGTTTGGCATAAAACAATAAAGTACAACTATTCCATAACAATAAATATAAGATACAAAAACTATCACCTTAAGGCCTAACGACTAACACACATTTCTTATTAACAAAACATTAACAGCTGATTCATCACAAAAAAGAAAGTACTAATTATATTCTAGTGAATTCTGTGTTTCCATTACGTTCCCGCATTCAGTTACGCACGGATCGAAAAAAGGTATTCTGTAAAAAAAACTTAATCGGAAGAAGAGAAGAATATGTTTAATACTTAAATTTAGTGCATTTCATACTTACATTTTTGAACACAATCAAAAATCAAAAACTTTCCGTCAGTAAAGTTACAAATTACAAAAACGTAGTTACGATCGTAATGCAGAATACATACAATTGAAAATAAACGAAACAAAGAATACCAAAGTAGGCAAACGGAGAAATTTTCTATTCAAATCGAAATACAGAATAAAGGTGTATATAATTATCACGATTATATGGTTATTTTTTTCGTTCCCGTACTTTTGTTCATTTTTGTCTCTTATTGAGATAAATTTTAGTTCTCTCTCATTTTACCGAACTTCACTCAAAAAGTAAAAAAACACATCTTTTGTTATTGCCGTTTTTTTTTTGTTAGTTATCAATTTGCCATATGACAGAAACAAGTACGCAAATTGCCAGGGTATCCAACACAAATGATTTAAACGACCTATTTTTTTATTATCTTGGAGATGGCCCCTACATATGCGGTGCATTGTGCTGGAACAAGAGGAAGGGGATAGTAGGAGAAATGATAAGAGGTGAAGCTTGGCTATCTTACAACACTGCTTTTTGCACGTTATTTGTTTTTACAGCTGTGTTGTATGTTCCCAGTGAATTTTTTTTAACAAAATGAGAGAGGGAACGAGAAAGAGACCCAGTGAACTTTTTGCTACATACATCTTCGATTTGAGACCAATGACAATGTAAGCAAGACCCATCCAATGTCTGTATACAATTTCTATTTACATTTACACAGCGATGGCCTAGGTTGTAAGATTTATCCAACACAATATACATTGTAAGCGAAGGTTGGATGGGTCCAACACAATATACATTGTAAGCGAATGTTGGATGGGTCCAACTATTATGGTGAATTCGGAATGGAATAAGATGTATCTGAATGCTATTGATCTTGGAATGAATTTTAACTATTGCATAATTAAATTAGGAACTTAATTTTTTTTCAATATTTTAATTTTTTATTGTTATATATATTATTAATATATATTAAATTAATTGTTATAATAAGAGAAATAAAAAACAACACTTCACTTTTAAAAACACTTATGAACTTGATACAAATTTCACTTTGGAATAATAATAAAAATTAAAAAGAAAGAATAACGGAAAAATTACTTCAGAAAAAAGAACAAAATTCATAATTAAAACGAAATGACAATATGATACATTACAAAGCCATCCAAATCAGATGGTAATGCGATGCAAAATTTTTATTTGTGTTTGTTTTGATCTTCAATTCTAATAAACATTTAAGTTTACAATTGGATGGGAAAAAGACAAATCCGAATCAGATGCGAGTTGTAAGGGTTTAACTATTTTCGTTTTATTTTCCCTATTGACATAATATTATACAATCGGATGGCTTTCAATTTGTAATGAGTAACCGGACTGCTGGGGAACCTCAAATTATATTTACATAAAAAAGAGCTTTGCATAAAATAAATTACCGGCTCACTTCGTATACTTGAGTGACTACACAACTCTAACTCAAACCAGTTGCTATTAAGCTTTCAGTATTAGCCTGTTCATAGAAGCCGGGTGAAAATACTCGTTCGGGTATTTATATTGAAAACAAAAACAGTTTGAGAGTTTTTATTGTTGTTTTCAATATAATTGACCGAACGAGTATTTTCACCCGGCTTCTTTTAACAGGCAGTATAGGATATTTTTCTTGAAGCAAGCCTGAGTTTGCTGGAGAGTGGAGAAAGAAGAAAGATGAGGGGTACCAAGGCGTCTTTAACTAGGTGTTGTTGAATCGAGTTGTTGTGCAACAATCCATGGTTTTTGTCCACGATATGACAAAACCTACTGATGCAAATATTTAAAAAATTTGTTTTTATTATTATTTTATTGGGCTGGAGCACTGCGACCTAAAAGATATATTGTGCATTGCCCTTCATAGTTGACCCCATAATAAAGATTCTAAGGAATCCAAGCACTATATGGGGTGTTCCACCTAGGTACAGAAAAATCTGTCTGCGGAGTGCAGTACAATATGTCACTTTCACAAAATCGACAAAACTTGGTCTCGTATAATTCTGAGTTATGCTGCTAGAGCGTTGTCGCGTTCTGTTAATTTTCGTATGCACAAATGTGTTTTATTTCTGAGACGAAAGTTTGCAACGAATAATTTGTCGTTCCTCCCAATTGTGTTCCTATAATAGCTCCCTATGTTAATGAAAAAAAAATTTCTCGACAATCTGAACATATTTGTGTATATTTTACCTTTTCAGTTAAATCACTCCTTGTTTTACGTATAGCTCCTACACCCGTTTTGGTGGGTGATATTTTTAAAACAGTAAATTTATTGGCTACTGTGGTAGTATTACTACCAATACGATTTTCAGGATTTTTCATCAATATTGGTGGAAGTAAAACGCTGCATGATTTTATATTTAAATAAGGTGAAGAAGATTTTTCGATCTTTTTGACACTATCTTTCTAAATTACGACGTATGTAGATAAATAATAAATGTTTGTTATAATAAAAGGAATAAACTTACGATAGTGGGTGATAAAGTCGCTCGTTTCTCTTCTTTAATTTTTGGCAATGAACGTGCACTGTTATAATAAGGCGGTTTTAGACCTATATTTTTATCAGCAGATGTTTCCAAATCAATGTTAGTATTATTCTTTTCAGAAGAGGCTTCCAAACATTTAATCTGTATTATAAATAATTTGATTTCGACATTAATAAACAACTGAACAAATTCAAATAAAATAATACCTTTTCCAATAATTGATAATTATCGCTTTCTAATTGTGCATTTCGCTCCTCTTGTAATCTGCAGTTAATAAAAGTCTTTTAGTTATTGTTGTATTTCAGCATTTTAATTAAACTCACTGCCTATGCTCAACTTCTTTTCGTAAATTACTTTGTACCACTCTTAAAATATTACGCATGTCTGCCTTTTTGCTTTCACACATTTTTAATTCTCTGTAAGTTACATGTATCACATGGTAGATGTAGACTTAATATAACTGGGTTTAAGCAATTTTTTGTTTTGGTTTTTTAAAAAGCTTACCTTTTCAAAGTAGCAACCCAACTCGACAATATTTTTGGATTTTTTTCATTATTTAGTATTTTATCGGCGTCTGACATAGTTGCAGTTAGCAGAGTATTGACTCCATCCATTGCTTCTATTTGTTCTTTGAGTTGCCTACATTCTTTACGCAGACCTTCCATTAATTTGACTTGTGACTGCAGCACTTCTGTCTGAACATAAATAAATATTTTAATTCAATAATAGTTAAAGATAAATTACTTATTTATAACTGACTACCTTTTCAACATAGCTATGTATTAGAAAGCTTTTAGATTGCAGTTCTTTTTCCAAGACACCTATCGTTTTCCTTAAAAAAATTATAAATAATTTGTTTGTAAAATATATAATAATTATCAAAAATTTAAACCTAAAAAGCAATATGAAAGTGTTCATTTTGAACTTCCAACGGCTGCCGCGGTAGACTAGTTAGTATTGCGATAGTTCAGTTTGGCGGTTTAGGTTAGATTTCTAACACAGACTCTGGTGTATCCCCACAGACGTGCTAGTTTTTTTTTACAAGTATCACAATGGGACCATAATCATATTGGATCTAAATGAGCTAAGACCTTCCTTTACCTTTACATTTCAGCAACCTGCCGACCTACCTAAAGTGACTGCAAATTATATTTATACATAACTTTTTTCGGTTTTCTTCCGAAGTTAATATATTTTATAAAATTTTTATTACAGAATGGATTAAGAGTAAATTTCACACACGTTTGTGGGCGAGAGTCATTCCACAACACAAGTAGCAGTTTTTTGTGATGTCTGCTTACATGAAGGAAAATTAATATTAATCACCTTTACGAAAAGTCACAAACACACAAAACCATTTCCTTACAATCAGTTAGTAAAGTAATTGAAAGACATTTCTGGGTATACAAGTAAAGTTCACATATCCGCATTAACACTACGTATTTAATGTGCTACTTACATGCACTTCTTTTGTGTTTTTTTGGAACTATTTATTTCATTATTAGCATTCTGCAGTTCTTTTTCTTTCATCTTCAATTTTAACTCAGCATTTTCCAACTGTTCTTGGAGAGAAGCAATATCAATGCGGGTGCAGTCCAAATTGGATAAATTAAAATAAACTCGAGTAATACTACGATCACTACATTTGTTTCGGCACTGGGGGCACGTCTTAGACCTAAAAAATTTTAACATAAAAATTTTAGAAGCATTTTTATTTCGTCATGTAGAAATTTACCTTTGCAGCCATTGAGCGAGACAAGTTATGTGAAACATATGACCACAACTGGTAACATGTGCATCATCTGCTGCCTTAAATAATTCAGCACATATAACACAGTTTAAATTTAACATTTTCTACAAAAAACTAATAAATTTAAAATAATATGATCATAAAGTATCTTATAGAACTATCATTCAGCAGTTTTGTTTTATTTCATTTTAGTAATTTTGCCGCCATGATAGCTGTCAAAAGTAGTTTATGGCCTACCACAGATGCAAATAAAATCACGAGGTTGATGTCTTTGTTATTTTTACAAAAAGGGTACAATGAACAGTTTTGTATATCGGGTAGTTTTTAAGAAACCTACGGTTTTATTAGGTCTGTTTGTTTACTCTAAATTGGTCGCCCGCGGGCACCCAATCTTACACAAAAGCGTTTTCTTATGCAAAAATTGGGTAAATGAGAGAGATTTTGAGAGAGTAATATTTTTGTTCTTCACGCACGAGAACGCCCGTATTCTTTCTTCGGGCTAGTTTGGGCGTGAAGAACAAGCAATCAGCTGGTTTATAATAAACATTAAAAATAACAAAGCAAAATTGTTTTTTTTTTTTTTTTATCTAGGACCAGCACTCAGGAGATGACTCATACACATGCGAAGCATTGTGCTGGAAACTATAGGAAAGGGATAGTAGGAGAAACGACAGGAGGTGAAGCTTAATTAATTATTTTGCAGCTCTGCTTTCGCACGTTCTTTTGTTTTTATACTCGTAGCAGTGCTGAAGCTTCGGTTTAGTAGCTATTTTTATTATTATTTTACTTCGCCGGTGCTACACAATACCGACGAAGGAAGGCGTTCTGATGTGATTGTGAGTTGCTATCAGCTGAAGCCGGTATTGTTCAGTGACCAGTGACTATGCCTTCGCCACTGAAACCTTCCGATAACAACTCACACACAAAGACACACTAATGCACATCAGAAAAATGCGAGATGTTTATTTTTATTTAAAAATTTTTTTTTTTTGTCTGAAACTGGGGTTGAATCCAGGTCTGTTTTTTGGTTGGGTAGTCAACGTGCAGACTACCATCCATCGTGCCATCGCCACCCTCGCCAAATTTACAGAAGTAAAATTAAAAGTTTCCCAAAAATGCAATGAACAAATATTAGTTAATTTTAGGTCTGTTCGTTTACTCTTCTGGTAAAGTTCGGTAAAATGAGAGTAAGCCATAATTTATCTCAATAAGACCCCAAATGTGCAAAAGTAAAAAAACGCAAAAAACCATAATATTTACCACATAATAGGTCTGTTCAACGGGCATAACACAAACATTTGCATCGTTGGCAACGGCTGTAAAATGTGGACAAAAAAATTTAAAAGAAAGTAAAAGCCATTTTTTATTAAATAAAGTGATAAATATGCACAAATATATGTACTTACATTTTGAAATTTATTTAAAAAATCTCTTTTAAATTAAAAACTTTTGTCGTTTCTTTGCAAATTTTCTGTGTAATTTCTTAGTATCATATATACAGTTTGTAAAAAAAATGTTTTCAAAACAAAAATTTTTTAAGAATTTAAATTTAAATAAATATTTACAACAACAATATCAGTATATTTGTGAATTTCTTTTTTTACAACTGTTGTTTTGTATGTTGTCGACAAGCAGGCGTCGAAACTTTGACAAATTTATGAACATATTACAACAACAACGCTACAAAATAATTTTGTATACTTTAAACAGTGTAAAAAAAGTGTTTTCAAAAATGCAAAGACAAGAAGGAACCGTTCGTTTTTTGCATATGTATTGCGTATAATAGTTTTATATGGATGCTAAGAGTAGCAGTTGTCTTTTATTCATTAAATTAAGCTCATAGAATAAACAAATGATTACCCAATTATATATAAACTATGCCAGGAAAGCGACTGAACAAAGACATTACCCAACTGGTGTATTTTAATTACTATAAAGGAAAATCTCACAGAGAAATTGCTAAAATGTTCTCTCTTAACCTAAGGACGGTATATAATGTTATTAACCGTGCTGAAAAAGAAGGTAGACTGGAACCAAAAGAAACACCAGGCAGACCAAAAAAAGTAACTCGGCGAATTGAAAAGAAAATTTTGAAAATGATTGATGAGAAACCAGTAGAGGAATTGCACTTAACATCAGTAATGAATGTGGAGTAAGTATCGCTCTCAGACTGTTAGAAATGTGCTACAAAACCATAAATACTATTCAAGAGTTGCGAGGAAAAAACCTTTGCTATCCGCGGTAAACATTGAAAAAAGGTATAAGTTTGCCATTGAACACATTTCTTTTCCTCCGGAGCAGTGGGATGATGTTATTTTTTGTGACGAAACGAAAGTGATGCTTTACTACAATGATGGACCTCAAAAAGTTTCGCGAAAACCCCTGACGGCTTTAGAAAATAAAAATATAATACCCACTGTAAAGTTCGGTAAACTATCCGTTATGGTGTGGGGTTGTATTTCGAGCAAGGGTATTGCCGAAATAAGAATATTAGTGGATATAATGACCAAGGAAGTCTATCTAAACATTTTAAAAAAGCAATTGAGTGCAAGTGCTCGGAATACGGTTTTGTTGACCCAGAAAAGCTCAAAAATTAATTTTACCACGATAATGACCCGAAACATAAGGCATATATTTGTAGATCCTGGTTGTTATATAATTGTACAAAAGTGATCGATAGCCCAGCACAAAGCCCAGACTTAAACCCTATAGAAAATTCATGGGTCCACCCAAAGAAAAAAGTCGGAAAAAGGTCACCAAAAAACAAATAACATTTATTAAAGAAGAATGGGAAAAAAATACCTGAAAATTATGATATACCAAAGCTTATCCATTCAATGTCTAGACGCTTAGAAGTTGAAATTAAAGCTAAAGGAGGGCACACCAAGTATTAGCACCCTCAAATCTTTTTTTTACCATTTAGAATAAATTTAATTAAATTTAACACAATTTTGAAAACATTTATTTTACAGCGTAGAAACTGGAAGTATTTTTTAAGTTACGATTATTATTTTGTTATTTAAATTAATTTTCTTTTTTTTTGTGCAAAGTGTTTATAAACATCTTCAATTGAATACATGAAGAAAAAAATTTAATAAAAGTTATATAATTTACTTGCAAATAAGAGTTTCTCTTAAACTTTTTAATTTTTTTAAGTTTTGAAAACATTTTTTTTACAAACTGTAAATAAAAAACAGCCTATAATTTAATTCTAGACCGAACTTACCCAAAGAAAAAGTTCGTGCAACTTTGAACAGAAAATTAAAAATTTTACTCTCTAATTTTATTTCAAAATTGTACAAAAATTGTTAATAATTGCTGCCACGCTTTTGGGTAAATTTAGAGGATTCCATCTTACACGTAGTTCACTTGTCGATAAGCATTTCTCGCAATTGAACTGATCTAGATTCTGAATATATATACTCAAATTTATATAGTAGCGCTCTAATAATATTATAACTATTATTTTTTCATTAACATTATTTCTAACTTATATGATGCCTACATATTTAATAATTCTTATGTTACACTGGTAGGCCATATATTATGAGCGCCAAAATAAAGTGTACAAGAGGATTTTTGCAATATAATTGTATTTAAAATTTTTCAAAATACGATTAAGTTTAACAATTTATGTTTTCTGAAATCAGTATTCATCTCTTTACTTAAATTTAAAAAAACAACAATATATCTTTACAACAACAAAAGTTATGAAACAAAAACAAAATCTACTCCATATATTACGCACCAAAATAAAGTGTACACTTTACAACTGTGGCATTTTCACGATATCTTACTGTACAAAATACCGTTATATTTGGTTGTTTTTTTATTACATTTTCTATTTAAGCATTCTTGCTTGAAAAATCTTTTGTGTGAGGACAGCTAAGTATTTTTTTCAAATGGGCAAACAAACTTCCTCTGATGTTAGAGAATTAGTCTTAAAACTTCGCAACGAATGCAAAAGTTTTCGAGAAATTGCCAGTTTCATTAATAGAAGCCATAATACTGTGAAGAAAATAGTTGACAAATATAAAAAGTTGGGTAAAATAGTAAATCTCACATGTGCAGGCCGACCAAGAATTTTAAGTGAGACACAAGTAAGGTCTATAGTGCGTGATGTGAAGAAAAATCCATTTAAAAATGCTGTTAAAATATCAGAGGAAGTTTCAGCTACTACAAGTACCAGCGTAAGCGCCACGACAATTCGACGTACACTACATGCGAATGGGTTACATGGCCGATTTCCACGGAAGAAACCGCTATTATCAACAATTAACCAGCGAAAACGCTTTGATTATTCAAAAAAGTACATAAATAAAGACGTTTCTTTCTGGAATAATATTATGTTTAGCGACGAAAGCAAATTTGAGATATTTGGCCAGAAAAAACCTGTAAAAGTTTGGAGAAGCAAGCATAATGAATATGCCGATCAAAATTTAATTACCACTGTTAAGCACGGTGGCGGTTCAGTGATGGTGTGGGGATGTATGGCGGGAAGCGGAGTTGGAAATTTATTTTTTATTGAAAGTAATATGAACAAGATGGACTACCTAAATATTTTGAGAAACAATTTGCCAACTAGTGTGGAGAAACTGGGATTACAGGGATCTTGGATCTTTCAACATGATAATGATCCCAAACCCACAGCTGGAATAGTAAAGGAATGGCTACTGTACAATACTCCCAAAACACTGGATCACCCTCCACAATCTCCGGACTTTAATCCAATCGAGCATTTGTGGGAGTACCTGGACCGCCAAATCCGGAAGAGAATAATAAGCAATAAGGAAATGCTGAAATCGGTTATAACGGAAGAGTGGCAGAAAATTTCGTCCGACGTAACAAAAAAGCTAGTCGAATCGATGCCTCGAAGGCTGAATGCCGTTATAAAAGCAAAAGGAAAAGCAACCAAATATTAACTCACTATTGGTTGTATAAAAAAAATTGTGTACACTTTATTTTGGTGCGTAATATATGGAGTAGATTTTGTTTTTGTTTCATAACTTTTGTTGTTGTAAAGATATATTGTTGTTTTTTCAAATTTAAGTAAAGAGATGAATACTGATTTCAGAAAATATAAATTGTTAAACTTAATCGTATTTTGAAAAATTTTAAAAAAAATTATATTGCAAAAATCCTTTTGTACACTTTATTTTGGCGCTCATAGTATATATGGCCCTATGGGCTCGGTTGGTTATTGTTATAAATAAATAAAATAGAATATCTCTTTATTAATGATTCTAAATTTAAAATTGTGCTTTTCCCGAGAAAAATATGTGAAATGTATTATTACATACTTTATGATATTCTCATAATATCATAACAAGGTTGTCGCAAGGCGAATTCATCAATTCCCTTTTTGTCCAAACGTCAAATTTTTTGTAGACATGTCTTTTGTTAAATATAACATAACCTAAAAAGAACGTGTTCAATTAGTGCAATATAAGTTAAAATTACATTAATTATTACAAAAAGTAATATATTTTGCATTCTTATTATTATAGTATTATATTATTAACTACTTTTCTTAATTTTCTCACAAAAGTAAACAAACTTTGACGTTCGGCACAAGAATATGTTACAAATTGTTGTGTCAGCTGACGGAAGAATTTGCTAGTGAGTTTACCTGGTAATGAATTTTTTTTATTTTTCTGGGACCAGCACTCAGGAGATGACTCCTACACATGCGAAGCATTGTGTTGGAACTATAGGAAATAGATAGTAGGAGAAACGACAGGTGGTGAAGCTTAATTAATTATTCTACAGTTCTGCCTCGCACGTTCATTGTTTATACTCGTAGCTGTGCTGAAGCTTCGGTTTAGTAGCCATTTTTATTATTATTTTACTACGCCGGTGCTACACAATACCGACGAAGTAGGGCGTTCTGATTTGCCTGTGGATTGGTTACAGCTGAAGCCTTTACTGTTCAGTGACCAGTGACTATGCCTTCGCTACTGAAACCTTCCGACAACAACTGACACAAAGCCACACAAATACCGAAACTTGTGAAATCCTTTATAAAGTCCGCATTAAAAGCCAACGTAGGCACGTGTAACTACGTTCTGGAAGACGCAGATGAAAAGACAGGCACTTACCATGCGAAAAGCATACGACAGTATCGCAGGAACTAAAAGTACATTGTACATACATATGAATTTATATAAGTGTATCTGCTGAGTACATTTGTATTCTTTTGAAATAAAACTAATTTTCTAATTTTTATTCAATTAATCAATTTTGTTTATATTTTTTATTAAATTTTTATATTTATATATGTAGTATGTATATTCTTTATAAATTAGAACCTTTATTTTACTTACATAAAAAGAAGAAAAATTCTCAAAACAAATATTTCGTAAATATGAATAGTTTCAATTTTTAAATTTAATCTTTATTTTACTAGTTTTATTTAGAAAATTCTACAACCTCGGGGCTCTTGAGATTGAGGATTTCTTATAACGTTATAATTTATATTTTGGCTGAGAAATTGCATATCAACTAAAATTTTTTCTTAACTAATTATTCATATTAATTCAATAGATTTTGTTTATAACAATTTACATACACTTTGTTTTATTTAACTTTTTTTATTTATACTCTTAAAGTGAAAGTGAATTTGTATATATTTTTAAATATATCTTTTTTTTTATAAATTGTGCATTTGACCAGAATTAAAAAAAATATTAAGTTGCACGCAATTGTATTACCAACCTGACAACAGATCCAATTCCAGCTAATAAAGCTTTAAGAAAAAAAAACAGAAGAAGTACAATATATTTTTTAAAATTTTTCCAACCCGTTGATATATAAATACCAAATTTATATAAATTTAAATATTTTTGAAATATTTCTTTCGATATCGTTAAGAGTGTCAAATTACTTTATTCCCGTTTATTTTCTAGTTCTCTTTTGTAAGAGTTTGTGTATTTCGTGCACTAATAACAATAGGTTTTGTTCGTTTAATCTAAATTCTACCCAAAAGCGTTTTCTTACGCAAAAATTGGGTAAATGAGAGAGATTTGGAGAGAGTAATATTCTTGTTCTTCACGCACGAGAACGCCCGGATTTTTCTTCGGGCTAGTTTGGGCGTGAAGAACAAGCAATCAGCTGGTTTATAATAAACATTGAAAATAACAAAGGAAGTAAAATTAAAAGTTTCCCAAAAATGCAATGAACAAAGAATAGTTAATTTTATTTCATGATTTAGTTCAAAATTATTTGCGGTTTCTTTAAATAACATGTATAAGCCAAATTTTTGTGTTTTTATGGATGTATGCATGTGTGAAGATTTGTAATTGTACATGGTCATATATATTAGGTCTGTTCTAGGTGCATAACAAAATTGACCGAACTCGCACAAATTATTTTATTTATATGTATATGATTCTAATTTTAAAATTGTGCTTTTTCCCGAAAAAATATATGAATGTATTATTACATAATTTATGGTATTCTCATAAAGTATTCTTTTGATGTGTAAACATCTATACGCTAAGGGGTAAAAATTTTTTTCACAATACAATCACAAATTTAGAGTAAGATTGTAATTACGATAACGCGCTGTGAGCTGTGTATGAGTGCATTAGTGTAATCATACGGACAACAATAAGTACAACAGAGAAACTTAACAGCTACATAGAAATACACTAACACCATCTAGTGCGCAATAGGAGTAGTAGTAGAAGCTACTAATTTTCACTAATTATCGTAAATTATGTTATCGTAGGCAAATAAAAACAAATAAATACAATAAATAAATACAAAAACATTTAATTTTAATAACTTTTAAAAAGATTTTTTGCACTTTTAATAAGAAATTTACTAAAACAAAGCATAATAAGCAAAACAGAAAAATATTTCATTACTAGATGTTTACACATCTCCCCTGTGATGGACTCACATTTTTTTTTTATATAAAAGCAAACTCAAAAATTGAGGCGGAAAGCATATCCATATAGTACTATTTCTTTAATGCCTACTTAGCTCAGCAGTGGACTTTTCCCAATTTTTTACTACAAATTCAAGATTTTTATGTTCAAAATTCAACTAATCGAGAATTGAAGTTGAATACCGAACAAAAAACCAAAAATTTATAAACAAAAACATAACAATCCATTAGTTTACTTTTTTTATAACACATACATATTTTTATTTTTAGATTTTTCTTCTCATCTATATATATATATATATATATATATATATGCTTTCTTCCTCAGTTGTTGAGTTTGCTTTTAGAAAAAATACTTTATGATAATATCATAAAGAATGTAATAATACATTTCACATATTTTTTTCGGGAAAAGCACAATTTTAAAATTAGAATCATATATAAAGAGATATTCGATTTGATTTATTTATAACAATAACGAACCGAACATATACATCCATATATAGTTGGTGGACTACAAGTGTAACATAAGAATTATTAAATATGTAGGCATCAAATAAGGTAGTAATAATGTTTATGAAAAAAAAAATAGTTATAATATTATTAGACCGCTCCTATATAAATTGGAAGTTATATTGCGCATGAATTTGACTATATATATTCAGAATCTAGATCAGTTCAATTGCGAGAAATGCTTATCAACAAGTGAACTACGTGTAAGATGGAATCCTCTAAATTTACCCAAAAGCGTGCCAGCAATTATTAACAATTTTTGTACAATTTTGAAATAAAATTAGAGAGTAAAATTTTCAATTTTCTGTACAAAGTTGCACGAACTTTTTCTTTGGGTAAGTTCGGTTTAGAATTAAATTATCGGCTGTTTTTTATTTATATATGATACTAAGAAATTAATCAGAAAATTTGCAAAGAAACGACAAAAGTTTTTAATTTAAAAGAGATTTTTTAAATAAATTTCAAAATGTAAGTACATATATTTGTGCATATTTATCACTTTATCTCTAATAAAAAATTACTTTTACTTTTTTTTTTATTTATTTTTGTCTACATTTTACAGCCGTTACCAACGATGCAAATTTTTTTGTTATGCACGTTTAACAGACCTATTATGTGGTAAATATTATGGTTTTTTGCGTTTTCTTACTTTTGTACATTTTGGTCTCTTATTGAGATAAATTATGGCTTACTCTCATTTTACCGAACTTTACCAGAAAAGTAAACGAACAGACCTAATAATAAATATATAAAGCAGCGCGAATAAAAATTGGGCTGATCGGCTTGTGTCTTATTAATGTGACTTCTGTAATTTATACCATTTTAAATGAATCCAGCAAAATTTTTAGATTAATGCTCAGAGATATTGGTAATGTAAGGAGATTCCTTAAAGTATTTACTTATTGCTTTATCTGATGGCACGTTTAGATGCTTATGAATGTTCGAGATTCTCATTTACCACGGTGGCAGAATTTTTTATCTTTGAAATGGTGGCAATTGCTTCTTCTTTAGCGGTATGCTTTTTAAACAAAATTACTGATAACGAAGTTTGTCGGTTGACTTCTTTTTCGATTTAGTACACGTAGTGGTAATGGTTGTTACTACGTGGTCAATGTGCTTATAATTTGGAGTTTTACACGGTAACAAGTACGTTAGCCTGACCACTTGAGTAAAATATTTTTTGAGCGATAAGTAACACTAAGTTAATAGCTCTGTTCATTTACTAAAAGTTTTTACAAATTTGTAATAATTTTTTCAAGAAAGCGTTCATTAACCCAAAAAATTTTCAACGATAGAGCTATAAAAGAGCGTAAAAAATTGAGGGGTAAAAAAATTCTTGCAAGTTTTTACAAGTAAAATTTTTACTTGCAATAATTATTCAAACAGCTGTTTTGCGTTTGTGTTTACAAAACAATATTTCTAAATTGAGTTAAAAATAAAAATATTTTGGAAAATTTAAGAAATTGTAAGTAAATGTAAACTTTTAAAACGATAAAAAGTATTTAAAAGGTAACAAATTTCTTTTTGTGTAATTTAGGAATAACAGAAGCAACATAAGATGTCTAATGGAATTGAACTAAGCAACACAGCATAGGCTAATTTTAGGATTCTTTTAGGATGTTCCGGCAAACAGACCAGCTGTTATTTTTAGTATTGTAAATATTATGGGTACCTATCTACTCGGTACTTTACACTAAGCAGGCAAATAATTCAATTAGTTGAGATAAATATTTGCAAATAAATTTAAATTAACACATAATTTATTATATTACTTTTTTACATCTTTTGGGGTTTAATGCTGGCAGCAACATGATATTTTAATTGGATAAAGCTTTTTATTACAATGAAAATGAAAATTTCCTAAATTTGTTTCCTTTTTTCCCGTTTTTCGGCGGCTGTTTATTATTTTATTTATTAAATTAATTAATAGGAGGCATATACTTATTGAATATTCACTTTAAATACTTTAGGAGCAGATTGCTATAAATTTGTGAATATGCTACAAAAAGTAATAGGGCAATTTTATTTGCAAAAACTGAAATATCTTACAAATTCGTATGTAAAAATCATTTATATTATTTGTCTATAATTGTAAACCCTTTTGAAATATTTCATTTATGGTTAGAAAGACTTATTTGCTCTTATTGTGAAAAAGCAATCTAAGTCAAAATTTGGAACTTGTAAATTTACATCAAATTAGGTAAATTCGCAAAAGTTATTGGTGTACAAATGAAATGAAACCTAGTTCATAGTATGTACCTAAGTCCCAAAATTTAGTCAAACAAAACGCTCAAATCCCCATGAACTTCAGTTCGTATGAGGAATCAACACATTATGAAAGTCGTTTGGAAAATAAAACACAAAGTTGGAAATAAACATTTTTGCGACCTCATTCTGCCGCTATTTCCGTTGTTTGAAATAAAAATGCTATGTGTAGGCGGGCTGTTATAACGTATAAACTAATTAAAAATAGATATTTTATTCATTCATTTTATTCAAAAGTAGCTAATCACCCTTATCGTGTTTAGCGTATTTCGAGTACGCCTAATATTGCAAAACTTTTCATTATTCTATTACAAGCCGTACTCGAAAAACGCCAGTCACGAATATAAATGACCATAATCACAATATTTTTATAATAATATACATATATGTATAATTTGTCCAAAAAATATAGGGGCAGTTATTAAGTACTCATATATACCTATACATTACAACACTACTTTAACTTGGAAATTTTAGCAAGTAAAGCGTTCATTTACTTTTTCACATTTTTGAGAGTAATTTTGGAAAAATTCTTGTTACTCTCTCGTTGCAAATTATTACAAGTAAAGTAAATGAACAGAGCTAATGTCTACAAAGTAATTTAAATACATATGTTACTTCTTATAAAGAGATAGTGTATGGTGCTCATGTTAACAGTGGAGGGTCTAGATTATAATTCAAGCAAATATATATCCTTCTGGAAAGAGAGAGGTAGAGAGAGAGAAACATGTCTAAAGCAGCATACGTTCAATGGCAACGGTACCAAGAGAGGTGCCCTCTCATAGCAATTTTGTTTTTAACCATATCCATTAAAACCGTACTTAAAAGACACCGTCTAGGCATCGGGTCCCGTAGTATCTATAATAAAGTTGTGTACCAGTGCCAGCTATCTGTAGACATGCGTGATTGCGAATTTAGTTGTATTTTGGTTAAATTCAATAATCTTACCCTTCGGGATAAAACTACATATAACGTCGATGCCTTTGCCGACACCATATCGAAGATCATGTAAAATTATTCCAATAGACAAATAGTCACTGCTGGTGATTTCAATGTCTACAATTTATCGTGACCAGTCGAATCACACAACTTCGGAAGACCAATATGCAGCGCACAATCACCTTGAGCAACTACTGAATGAGTCAACATATATTTCGTGACCTAAAGAGCACCAACACAACCTTTTCCTCACTTCACACCATCACTGCAATATTTCTGTCTCCTTTTTGATTCCAAAAAGTTCCACGGTCAGCAGCGAAAGGTTTGACTTGCATTTAAGAAAGGGCACGTAGGGCTGATGTCAACGATTTCCTTCGTCATTTTAATTGAAAGTTTTGTTTCCTTGTTTGTTTCCATACCATGGCAAAAATAGTGCGAACATTTTCATTGCATCGAACAAATTTCGAATATGACAGACAGATCCAGAGATAAATCATATACATAGTATCTGATGAGGTAATAAAATTGTAGGTACTGATTTGATGCGCAAAATCGCCAGATCTTGTAGGAGTGTCTGCACGCTAAAATTCTTCGCTGTAGTAAATTCACCATTTGTGGCTCTAAATATTTCTAAAAGATTTGAGAGAGTATAGCATGGATAGCGGTGATATTTCGATTTATTATATTCAGCCTTTTCAGGAATCGCAATATGAGGCATGATTCAATGTGATATTCGGTGGACTGAGTACAGCTTCCAACTGTCACAGAACTACGTGCATCGGCTTGCTAAAGCGTTGTAATACATACTTCACTCTATCCTGTTTTCAAAATATTTATATCAATTGCATTCGATCGAAAATGGAATACAACTGTCTATTTTGAAGTTGCTCAACGTTGTGCAGGAGAGGGCGACGAAACTCATTGGGGATAAAAGGATAGTCAACTATATTGACTCTCTTGAACATCGGCCCAATGTTCATCATGTAATCTCACTACGCATTGCATAGAGAACTCATTATTTGGCCGAATAGCACGTATGTGTAATGAGCTCCCTCCAGAGGTCTTTCACTGCTCCCTACATCCATCGACATATGAATATACTAATCTAAAACTTTTCACTCCTGAATACTTTTAGAGTTGCAATCTAGATATGTATGTACATATTATGTACACATAAAAGCGTCATGTTACCCAATCTATTTTCTAAAGTAATAAATACTCTTTTTACTCTCTTTAAGAAGGTCTTAAAAGTGTTTTGGCATATTTTGGAAAGAACGTGCAAAAGCAGAGCTGCAAAAATAATTAATTAAGCTTCACCTCCTGTCGTTTCTCCTATTATCCTTTTCCTATAGTTCCAGCACAATGCTTCGCATGTGTAGGAGTCATCTCCTGAGTGCTGGTCCTAGACAAAAAAAAATTCGTAAAATGCACTTTTTCTGCAAAATATTGGCCCAATTTTTATAAAATGTAAATACTAGCATCATTGGCCCACATAAAATTTTGTATACGAGTATGTAGTGTAATTTGAAACATAAACAAGGAATGTGCGAAAGACGAAACCTTCGGAACTTTTTAAACATAATGGTTCCATACAAAAACAAAATAGTTTGCTGTATCTCGGGAAAACGATAACAGTAAAAGTTTATAAATTTTGTACACATAGATATCTTGGTAATAAATATATGCATTTCCATAAAAAAGTCTACCGATACCAAAATATTAAAGTTTATGGAAACCAATTTATGTCAAAAAATTGAAAGAAAACGCGTAAAATTTTATTATACTGAAAATCCCAAAATTTTATCTTAAATGGCAGGATGACAAAACGTACTGCAATATTCTGTTAATAATTTGGACATCTTTCAAATCTTTATTCTGTATATTCTCTTACATATATATTTCATTCTTATAAATATATTATACAACAGTGACGTTGTTCTAAAATATTTGTTACAGTATTAATGAACTTAAAAAAGTATAGAGAAGTGTAAATAAAAATGCGGAAACGGCAAATTTTAAAAATTAATAACATACCCAATTAGGTCAAATTCAAGATTGTTATGTTCCAAATTCTACTAATCATTCGAGAATTGAAGTTGAATACGGAACACAAAACCAAAAATCTATAAACAAAAACATAACAACCCAACAAATCAAATGTACATATAGACTATCTAAACCATACAATAAACATAGAGAAATAATATTAAATAAAAACTTTGCTGTAACCCATATTTACCGAGTTATGGGCGTTTTTATACGAAATGATTAGATGTCAGTAATAAACAACGTATGAAAAAGTTAACCAATTACGTTGTTGGTTGCATAGTCTGTAGTCATGTTTATGGTTTCAATTCGTGATTCATTCGAAGATTCAAAAACATAAACATATTTTGATATTTTCTGGTTGCATTGGCGTTGGTTGCTAGTGCGAACGAATCGTTGTTTAGTGGTTTTTACTGATTAATTTCAGTGGAAACAAACAAGATGCAAAGTTGTATTTTTTAACCGTGTTTCTTCAGAGATATTAAATTCAGAATTGATGTCCGTTTATGGTTTACGTATGGGTTGCAGTGTTTGTGTCAAAATATGCAACAAGAATGAAAAACGTATTGCATAAACATGTTGTATCGTCTGTAGAGTGCATTAGACACTGAATTTGCGTGTAATTTTGAGAATTACGGTGGGGTAGCCGCGTCTCAGGTGTCATATTGGCGCTTTCACTTTTAAGCTAAAGGAGAGGCCATTTAATTTATTATATTACTTCACCGACGTTTTATTTCCCGAATACTGACGAAGGAGCGCGCTGTTGCGCCACCAATAGCACCCACATATGCATACATATGTATATATGCTCTGATTTGAGCACAAAAAAGATCATAAATAGTGCTGTATAGAAGTATTTATGAATTTTCTTTTTCTTAAGAATTTAAGAGAACTGCATTTTAAAATAAACTGTGGTATTTTAAATAATTTCTCCAATATTGGAACTTATTAAATATTGTACAATTTACATTATTTTTTCTTATTAATTTTATAAGCGAATGAGTTGTAATTGTAGTCCTTAATTACATTTTTTAAATTGTTTTTTTTTTTCACAATTTGAGCATTTCTATTTACTATACAATAATTTTAAGATTTTTTTTTTGTCTATTTAAGATATTAATTACACATTTTACCCATTTTTCCCGAATATTTGGTGTTTGTATTTTTTTGATAAATTTTTTTATGTTTATTTTTAGCCAAAAAATATTTATATGTAATTTTGAAAATTTAGCATTTAAATTTTATTCAATATAATTTTCTGTTTAAAATTTTATTTAAATACTAATTTACGTACTGAATAATATTTGCATGTGGAAATAAATATACAGAAATGAGTAGAAATAATGAATTTCTTTTATTTAATTTTACATTTTAATAGAACATTTTATGCTAGTTTTTTATCTTTTAGATAATTTTAATTTATAAATTATTTAAGCTTGACAAGTATTGAAAAAATAAACGATTTTAAGCCAGCATAAATAATTTATAAATTAATCGACATGGAGGATTAAAAACTATTGCTTGTGCACCATTTCACTGCAACAAGATTTACTTTCTGGCCGTGAGTAATGGAAATGTGTTTGAAATTCGTTTTGTTTTTAAATTATTCACCAAATCGCGCCATTGCTGCAAAATTTAAATTTCTTAATTGGTAATTTAAAAATTTGTTTCAGTGGGTTTCACAAACAAATTTGCACAGTATAAATGCAAACTTTTTGGAAAATATCACTAAAAGTAAAGCGAATGGTAAGAGCAACGCAAGACACGTAAACATATTAGCCCAGTGTAAAATTAATATCAGTTCAGTATTTAGCAATTGTCTACATACATGGTTGAGCTGCTGCAAAGTTAAAAATTGTACAACAAATTATTCTAATATTAAATTTTTGAATAAGTTGTATTAAGTTGCAAACATATCGAATAAATATAATTGAGACATAATTATTGTAAAACGAAATAAATTAATCAAAAATGTTTGAAATAAGTTGCAAATTTAGTACTTCCTTTGAGAAGCCTCACAGAAATTGGTTTTTGTACAAGTTATTTGAATTCAAACCTTAATGTTCATTATGTCAAAGGACTTATTTTTTGTACGATAATATTTAAAAGCAATTAAAATGGCAAATATTGTAGCCAAATATATAAATAATAAATACAATTGAAGACAAGAAGATTTGAACAAATTTTTATTATTACTACCAGTCTTACACATCAGTTATTTTGTTTATCTCTATTTGAGAAGACAATTTTTGAGATACATACATATGTATATACATACGTATGTACATTAGTCGCAAAACTCTACAGACGATATAGAAATTTAATTTAAGCAGATCATATTTTATATACATATAAAGTTAAATTTTTACATGTAAGTATTTAACAGGGGATGTTTGTAGTCATATTGAATATGATTTTGAAGTAAGAATGGTAAATATTGCTGCGCGAAGAAAAAGTAATCTAGTTTCTTAGATGCCTAAAAAACTTAATCCTATATGGTTACTGTTCATCAAATCGACGAAGGTCATTCCCTCTTTATCATATAAACTTTTTATATATTATGTTCTTTTTGTCAACCGCGTTAATGACGAAAGCTTTAACTTTTTGTTTAAAAAAAAAAACTTAAAAAGAATTTTTACTTTTCTATTTAATTTTAATAAAAAAAATTAACTAAAAAAGTATTTTGTCGCTAAAATTTTTCATCGATTCTACGAAACGTAAACATAATGTACTAAATGAAGAGCAACTGTTCAGAATTAACTCGGCATCTTGCGTGTAGAAAAATATTACACGGATGGTTGGGTGTACCCTAGAGACCCGCCTTATCGATGCGATTTGTTTTAGTATAAATGAAAGAAGTAAGTGTTATTAGAGTATATCTTGTTAAAGGGCGTTTCAGACAATAATACAAGTCTTACGACTGTCATAAGACTTTGTGAGAAACAAATCTAATGAGATTAATTACAACTAAAAATCAAATACAACAATAAAAACTAAAACAACTAAACAACTCCAGTTACTGAGAAAATTGGCAACGTCGCCACGTATGTAGTAATAAAAGTTCAAGCATAATAAAATATGCCGGGTCTCACAGACCCAACCCACCTGACGCCAGGTTAAATGACTGCAAAATATATTATAAATTACCTCAAAGTTTCAACAATATATCGTATGTAGAGTTTTGATGTTATGAACATTTTTATGGCTAGATTATGGATTGCAACTGAACAACAGTTCGGATGCTAAAAATGGCAATGCGGGTAATACAGATTGCATTAACTACAGTTACCTAAATTCCAGTACTTTTGTATTTTTTTTGGCAACCAAAAATTTGTGATTGCCGTTTTGCAACGCAACTAAAGTTAGGTTGCAATCCATAATCGACCCATTATTCTTTCTTAAAAACTTTGCTTTTTAAACAATTAAAATTCATTGACTAAGTGTATGTCACTGGAAAAACTAATGGGTCGATTATGAATTGCAACCGAACTGTTGTTCAGTTGCCAAGGGGCAAACACAAAAGCATTGAAATTTAAGCAACTGGAGTTAATGCAGTGTAGATCTGCATTGCCATTTCTAATAACTGGCAACTGAACTAAAACCGTTCGGTTGCAATCCATAATCGAGCCATTAAAAAAACAACAATTTTTCTAAAATTACGAATAATAATATATATAAATTACGAATAATATATATAATAATAATAAAGAAACTTTTAAATGTATTTAGATAAAATTATTTGTGGCGATTGCTTAATTATTAAGCGCAGTACATACCTGGCAATTTTTTTGGTGTCATTTTGTGACGCTATTATTGAAATGTGTGAAATGCGTACAATACATATTGGAAATGAAAAAACGTTGCCTTTAGTACACACTACAATGTTTGCTTGCGATGTCAGAAAATCCCATAGTGTGTGCTCAGCATAATATCTACATAAATAATTACCTTTAAGCCGAAAACATACTTTTCATAATCATGAATTTAGAGCAGAGAAATTCGCAATTTATTTTCTGATTTTAAAAAATATCAAAAATTATGTGCTAAAAAGAAACTAAACTTTCTCTGCCTAAATGCGAAACAACCGAATTCCACAAAATTGGTCAAAGTAAACTTGAATATTCGACCCTATTTACACGTAGGATACTGATGGCCAGATAGACATGTTTATTAGCGAGATACGGAATGTTATGATGAGTATCTGTACTAAACATTTTTAATTTCCCTTTCTTTCTTTTCAGAAATAAACATACGTATCTAATAAATATAAACGGTATGGAAAGTCGTCTTCTATGTAATAATGAAATAAATAATTCTTAAATTTAAAAATGAAAAGTTCTAAAAAGATCAGTCCTATAAACATTTTACTTTTTCATTCTTTAATATACTAATGTACTTAATAAGTTTATTAAATTATGGTATGTAGGTTTGCAAAAGCAAAAACATAAAAAGGAATATTTGAGCACTTCAGCGCGATACTCGTTACAAAATATACAGAAAATCGTGTAAAAGTGGTTAGGAACTGTGACTGGCCCAACATAATTATTCTAATTTATTTAAATAGATGACAGTTTATTGAAAGTTTTATCCTTCAAAAGTAATAATATGTCTAAGGTTTGGGCATACATTTTAAAAGAAAAAGGAACAGCTCAGTGCAAATTGCGTCTTAAAAAACTGATGTTTTAGGGAAGAAGTACAAGTAGCCTCAAACGACTCGTTTCAAAAATATGTACATATTTGTGTTCTCTTATTACACGGTGCGACAGTCCAAAAAACCTGGGACCGGATATTATTTTTCTTGTAGGTCTTGTCGAGTTAAAGAAGAATCCAATAGTGAAATATGGCGGACACCTCCAAAATCCGGATTTACGGTTAAAAAACCGGTTTTTGTACCTTTGCGCACTTATAAGCCTGGAAAAGATAGATAAGATTTGGAAAGAAGTAACTGAGATCTTTCGAATGATATATAATTTATTTAAGAAAACTTGAGAAATTTGGGTGTTATTGTCGAGCAAACACAAATTTTGTAGATTTTTCAAAAATTTTTCAACTTTGGTGACGTTTTTATACATTATAATGTAATAAACTATAATACTATTGAATTTATTTAAAAAGTACGTTTATTAACGATTACAACGCATATTTGGGGTTAAAAATAGATAAATAATTGACTGAGTTATTAAACTTTTCATGAAAACAAAATTTTTAACAAAATGCCTGCACAATGTTTTTGGTGTTGTTTTTATGCACTTTCTCTAAAATTACAAATCACTGTTAGCCTAAACACAACTTAGAATTACAACAAATATTTGTAATGAGAGCTTTACTCATGTTTGTTTGTCAATATTGCTGTAATACATTAAAAAAAAAGAAAATTCAACCTTCGTTTGTTTTGCCCTTTTCTACGCCTATGATTTGGCATCATCAGCCATATCATAAACCAAATGATTGCTACTTTTGTCAAACTGATGTTTGTAGGTCACTGTTTTAAAACGCGCAAAAACATTAAGTACGCAAATGTTGTAACTGTTACAAAACCAATACCTCTAAGTAATGATCTACCGACAACGAGCAAATCTGTCGATGTAACAGAAAAGGATTTTGAACAAGAAGAGTTCCTTCCATCCAGATCTACAACAACGGAGCTGCATTTTTTGTCAAAAGCTGATTTCGACGATCTTGTTCGCGATTTACACTTGTCAAAGCGGCAATCTAGAGTCTTCGGGTCGCGATTAAAGCAGTGGAATTTGGTGGAAAAAGATTTCGTTATAACATCTGGTAGAAAGAGTGACCGGACTTGGTTACTTGAAGAAAGTTTTAAGACTAGTTCCAATGACAGTGATCTCGTGTATTGCGTTGATGTACCAAAACTATTTTCGGCATTAAATCACAATTATAATGCAGATGAATGGCGACTTTTCAGTGATGGTTCTTGTAAAAGTAAGTTTTCTTATAAAAATGTATGACTTTATTTTTATTAATTTAAGATTTGTAATGTAATATCTAGGCTTAAAGGCTGTTTTATTGCATAACCAAAATCAATTACCTTCAGTTCCAATCGCATATGCGACTAATACAAAAGAAACATACGAAGTGATGAAAAATATACTAATGTTTGTTAGCTATATCACCCATAAATGAAAAGTCGTCGCTGACTTAAAGGTTTTGACAATTTTATTTGGTATGCAAGGTAGTTACACAAAGTATCCGTGCTATCTTTGTGAATGGGATAGTCGTGCACCGAATCGTTTATTTTCATGAAAAGTTTAATAACTCAGTCAATTATTTATCTATTTTTAACCCCAAATATGCGTTGTAATCGTTAATAAACGTACTTTTTAAATAAATTCAATAGTATTATAGTTTATTACATTATAATGTATAAAAACGCCACCAAAGTTGAAAAATTTTTGAAAAATCTACAAAATTTGTGTTTGCTCGACAATAACACCCAAATTTCTCAAGTTTTCTTAGATAAATTATATATCATTCGAAAGATCTCAGTTACTTCTTTCCAAATCTAGTAAGAAATTGAAAATCGGATTATTATCAACAAAATTACAGGCTTATAAGTGCGCAAAGGTAAAAAATCCGGTGTTTTAACCGTAAATCCGGATTTTGGAGGTGTCCGGCATATTTCACTATTGGATTCTTCTTTAACTCGCCAAGACCTACAAGAAAAATAATATCCGGTCCCAGGTTTTTCTACTTCATTCAATTTTGTACCACTGTGTTATTTAAGAAATATGTACATATACTATGTATTTGTTTATTGTTTATGCTTGAATGAAATAAAGAATTTTTGTATGTTTTCCATAAGAATTTTCTTTTATTTAGGAATCATGAATTTCGCGGGAATTCCCAGGAATTTGACTTTTGATTTCTCGTTTCGTGGCAAGTCAGAAACTGTTGGAAGTCCCAAATCCAAAGGATGACGTATACAAATGCATTTAAATTTACTGTTATATCATAGTATCTATAGAAATATTACTACCATGACTTGTTATATTCCATAGTTATACCAAGGGGAATTTTGTTCTGAAAATTTGCTTTTCCGATTTGAAATGAAATGAAATGATACACAATTTAAATGTAATGCATTCTCTGCATATTTGAAGAAAACAGTTTTTTGATGAGTTTAATTAAAAATATGCAATTTCAAAATATGGTTTGAGTTTCTAAATTGTCTGTCTCAATTGCTTACTTATGAACTTCTTTTAATGCTGGTGTTTTTAAAGCCAATATAGGAAGCATGAACGCAACGCATTTTAATTTATACTTTTTATATTTTACTTATTCAGCTGAATGAATTACGATTATTTATATATACTTGTTGTATATGTTAAGCTAGTCGTATACTCATACTCGCATGCACATTTCGTTGGTGCTTATGTAACTCTTCAGTAGACCTTGACACAAATTTTTGAAAAAGCTAAAAAATTTCACATGTTTATATAAAAACAATCAAAAAAATTAATTGCAAAAACACAAAACAGAAAAATCGAACTAGCCTTTGCAAAAATTTTTTTTAAACGCACAACAAGAACTATTAAAACTGACTAGTTGAAGCAGAAAAATATAGAATTGAAGGAAGAAGAAGCCAAAATTGAATGACTGAACAGGTTCGAATTAAAAAATAACAAATACCTTAAATTTTCTCTTTCTGAACTCCCAATAGAGCAAATTTTCATATTAATCGTATGTTTGTGTGACACTTTATTGCACACCATGTAAAAGTGTAATAAACTTCCCATATTGTATGTGTTTGTTAATCGGTACAATCAATACACCCTTCAAGTTAAGCTGTCAGTAGCAATTAAAACCAAAGTACATACATACTTGTATCACTCGAGAAATAGTTTTTTTTCCTCTTAATTACACTGGGCTATTATATTCAATATTTTTTACAAGCTATTTTATAATAGTTATATACAATATCATTAACACTTTTAAAGTATTATTAATTAAATTACATATTTAAAGTAACTTTAGTTGTCATAAAAATACATTTTTTTTTATTGCTGATTGTTATTTTTTATAGTACATTTTTTGATTTTGATTTTTTGCAGTTTTACATTGTTTCATATAAATCTAAACAAAACAAACATTTGCATATAAAAAAATAAATAAAAACAACTTAACAACCTAAATACATACATAGGTAAATGTGTAATAAATAGAGTTTATAAATTGAAAATATTATACATGAACATACATATGTATGTATGTACATACTACATAATATAAATTTAAGGTGTAGATTAAAAATTTTAAATTAATAACATAAAAATATTGCTTTTTCTTTCATGCACTAAACAGTTTTCAACAGCATTATTATTTTTAACGATTTATTTTTAGCTAGATAGGACGATCAATTATGGTATTGAGCTATTAATTTGCACAGTCTTGAGTAAAAATTATTGTAATTTTCATTCCGATTTTGAATTTTTGCTAGTCATTTAATTTGGAACCGTAACTCATCGCTAATCTTATATATAAAAATAATTTGTCCTACACTTAGTCACAAAACTCTACATATGGTTTAATTTCTTCTATAAATTTAAATTTTTGTAAGAAATGGAAAACAGGATTCACGAAAAATAACAGTTCATGTGGTTTAATACTACTGAATGGATAAAATTATAATTATCATAAGAGCAATAGTCTGCATACGATACATTGTTAGAAGTTTGGTGGAATTGAAAATATATTTAGAGACTGCTAGGATCTTCTTTTGTATCGACAACTTCTTTAAATCTGTTAGACATTGAATAAATTAGATTATTTTTATTTATATATCTCCCATTCTTCCTCATAGAAAAATCATTTTCAAGTGGGAAAGTTTTTATTTTAAATAGGTTTATAAATGTCACCTGTTAAATACATACAAGTAAAAATCTTAAAAAATTTTACTTTACATATAAAATAATGGTCAGATTGAAAGAAATTTCGATATCGTATGTAATGTTTGGCGACTAAAAGTATGTTCGTCAATTTCTAACTCGAGAACTACTCGACCGATTTACTAACCAATACATGCAGTGGAAAGGTCTACTTTCACTTTCACTTTCACTTTCACTTTCACTTTCACTTTCACGTTCACTTTCACTTTCATTTTTTCTTTCGTATTCGTTTCGATTACCTAAATTTTTTTGGCGAGGTGGAATACTGCACATTTTTAAAAATTGCAATTTTTTAAAGGTGCACTCTTCATATTTTACACGTAAAATTAACTGAAATTGTAATTGCAAACAAAAGAAAATTAAAGAGAAACCCAATTAAATTTGACGGAAAGTTAATAAGTTAATTTAATTTTAAATGCAAAAAAATTAACTGATCCATAAAAACAACTCTGTTTTTTTATTTTGTTTATTTTCAATTACAAATAAACTAACAATGAATTAAGGATTATGCCGTAAAAAAAACTGACTTTATATTCGTTTTTTCTGATAATTCAACTGGCCAATAACTATGAAATAAATCAAATAAAAGTATAAGAACGTTTTTGATTCTTAATTTATATTTGTTAAACTTGTCTATAAACTGCATTTCATTGCTGATAATGTCAATTCATCAATAGACCAACCAAATTTTTTTTTTGAAAAAGCAAGAAATTTCACAAGTTTTTTAATTGAATGCCCATATTTACAGTCAGTACATGTATTTTTATTGGTTAAATCACTGTCATTAAGCAACTAAATGTGAATGTGGGCATAATTGTTATAAAAATCAATTTAATAACTAATTGCTGGTAGTCAACTTAACAGCGATATGTTTTTAATTTATTATTGTGTCTATAAATATTGGCTTTTCATTTTAGATCCTTTTTTTAAGTATATAATTTGTATTCTTAATAATTTTATAACAATTAAGAATAGTTGTTTCATAGATTTTATTTTTTAAATTTTTTGACTTTTTTTTTGTTTTATGGAAATGTGAATTAATATGTATATAGACAGATTCAGACAAATGTAAATACACTTAAATAACAATTACACATAATTTTTCATCCACATATGTATATATTTATTTTTGATTTATATTTATTTGGAATGTAAATATTGTACTGTATATGTATACTGTGTATGCATGTATGTATGTATGTATGTATGTATGTATGTAAGTATATATTTTAATATATAGATGTACATAAATGTAAATTCTTTAATTTTTTAACTATTTATTATTTATGCAAGTACACAATATTTATTTATGTAAATTCATTAATTTATTTAAATATCTATAACATTGTAAATGGTTATATATGTATGTATGTTTATTGCAGGGTATTTAATATTTATATTATTTACAACAAATTGAGTTCGACATTATTATAATTAGCTATTTTAATTATATGATTTGTACATACATACAGTTTCGGTATTGTTTTTAACATTTTGATTTAAAGGTTAATAATGTTATTTTTCTTATTTTAATTTAATGATTTTATTTTTCTTTCAACATCCTCTAGTTGTTACGTTTTTTGAAGCAATCTTCGTTATATGGTCCTTTAGGTAACTGAAAGTAGAAGTATGTATGTAGTTCTTATTTTTAAATATATTTATGTATGTATATACAAATAATTTTATTAATAGAAATCTGATTTAGTTTCAGATTTGTTTTTTTTGAAAGAGTGTATTACTCGGAAAATTAAAATGGTGGTAATCTGTATTAGTTTTAAATAAGTTAAAACAAATCGAACATAAAACGAAATAAAAAAAAGGACAATAAACTGGAATTAAAATTAAAATACCACAAATACAAAAATTACACATAGAATAACGCAACGGAAATAATTGAAAGAATAAAAACGCATTACCATTGACGGGCAAAAAATACTGATCAGAGACCACCAACCACTGTTATTACTTCGGGTCACGGTTACCGGATCAGGGCTTTTTTTTTACGTGTATCATGACAGGCCGACTCAGAAGTGACTTCTGCCACATACGTGGTCTAAGGGCAAACTTCTTCTCTGTCTAGCGTTTGTCTCCATCGGTCGGATGTGTTCTTCTTAAGTGCAACCCACGTATTTCAAGATGCTAACCCACAAGACTTTAACATATCTGGGTATCCCTCATATCTCTTTTCACTTTACACAGAGGCCTTGCGATTTAATTACGCAATGAAGTTGTGTACCAGTGCCAGCAATCTTTAGGCAAGTAAGATTCCGAATTTAGCTGTCTTTGGGTTAAATTCAAAATCAGCGCACATCTTTTGTATTTCGGGTTTCTTTACAGAAGCCCGATTAAGCCTAGACGAAAGTCATGGTTTAATCAGACATAAAGACTTGCTGTAAGATTCAGAGAGCAAGAATTTAGTATCTGGCGGAATAACAAAAACGCGGATACTGATTTGTTGCGCGATGGTGGCGATGGTCGAATTGGTCTGCACATTGACTACAAAACGAAAATTTTTCCTGAGTTCAACCTCAGTTTCAGACTCATAAAAACATTTCGCATTTTTCTGTTGTGCATTTGTGTGTCAGTTGCCATCGGAAGGTTTCACTGGCGAAGGCATAGTCACTGGTCACTGAACAGTAACGGCTTCAACTGTATCCAATCCACAGTCACATCAGAACACCTTCCTTCGTCGGTATTGTGTGGCATCGGCGAAGTAAAAAAATTAATAAATATATACTAAAAACGAAGCTTCAAAAATTTAATACGTCTCCTTGACATCAGAGACGGCACAACACAGTTATAAAAACAAATAACGTGCAAAAAGCAGTGTTGTAAGATAGTGAAGCTTCATCTCTTATCATCTAATCTTATCAGATAATGTGAATATTAGCGAGAATATTATAAAAGACAATACAAATGGTGTCAAGCGAACAGTGTTGACTTCAGTGCCTAAAAGACGCAATGCTGCATGCTTACCCATCGCCATAAGCACAATCACGCTGTCCCATCTATAATTATGGGCGGTATAAACATTGAGGGATCAGAAGCTCTTGATACCCTTGGCATGAAAATCCAGTGTGCTGTCCGATGGACTGAGCACATTTTTCAGGAAGCATTCAAGTGCCTTTGGTTTTTAAGACGGTGTTAAGACATATTTCACCCCATCTGATCTCCTTACTATTTATACCGCATACATCCGACCGAAAATGGAATACAACGCTCATGTATGGGCCGGTGCCACAAATACTATTTTGAAGTTACTCGACCGTGTACAGGAAAGGGCGAATAAACTCATAGGAGGTAGTAGGGTAGCCAACTCTATTGGCTCTGTTGAGCGTCGTCGCAACGTGGATAAATTTCGTTATTCTATCGTTACTATACTAGGATGTGTTCTAATGAAATCAGGGAACTTGATCCCGAAACACGGTCATTTGCGTGCACAACACGATCATCATTTATACCGCATCCATTTGTGGTCGATTTGGTAGCAACTCGCACTATGCATTACAGAGAAAATTCGTTTTTTGGCCGAACAGCACGTATGTGGAATGGACTCCCCGAGGAGGTCTTTCTTGTTACTTTATGGGAAAATTACTATATGGGAAAATTACTATATTGGAAAATTCAAATCGAATGTCAATAAACACTACTCTCTCTACTCTTTCTCCCAAAATATTATTTTCTAGTTCCGGCACAATGCACCGCATATGTAGGGGTCATCCCCTGAGTGCCGGGCCAAGGAAGAAAAATGGAAATAAAACACTTACATTTCACATATTAATATTGTTTGTCTATTACAATTCAAATTATGTTATAGTATGTATTTAAGCCATGCTTTTGCTTTTTTCTATTGTCTTAAAATTTTCATCAAAAGTATCATTAACTTTTTTAAATTTTTGTTTTGTTTTGTTCAAAATACGAAATTGCGATAAACTTGTAAAATATACACATGAAGAGTTGAGCTCCCTTTCTTTGGACAGATGCCAAAAGTTTATTAATCAATAAAGCTTGCGGTTTTGCAAAATATTTTACACAATTTGTTTGTATGTAAATATGTTTTTTTTGCAGATTATAATAATTGCGCTATACAATGAAATTCTTAGTGCTTTAATATTGATTTGTGATCCTCTTTTTGTGAAATATCATATACATACATACGCTTTTATTTATTCTTCTTTTTCTTTCACAGCCATATATTTATTGGCTGTAGACTGTCCAGTCATTTCCGCTTCAGTCATATCAGTTTTTTTTAGCTTTAACTGTTCCTGCCACTGAATATGGAGTAAAAGTAATTAGACAATAAAATCCGTTAATATATGGTAATACCGAGTAGTAGCAGTTAATAAAAAGACTAATGTGTAAAGCTGTAAATTTTATATTTTGCTTCCAGAAGCCTAATCACACTGTTGTAAAATCTGATTGTAGTCACAATTATAATTGAAATCGACAAAAAACTATTTTCTTTTTGTCACAGAAATCACTATTATATATTGAAAAAAAATTTATATTTCATAACAAATTTAACTTTTTTAAATTAAAAAAGAGCTTAATTCACATCCATATGTACAAGGTGGGCCAAAAGAAATTACCCTATTGGAAGATACTCTTATTTTTGCAAATGGCGGCCAATGTCAAATCTGTTTTTTGACATTTGTGAACTAGACAGAAGTAGAATACAAGTGAACACGCCATGGAGCGATACACTCTATATCATCTTCTCGACTTGACCAATAAAATTCTAAAGGCTCAGATAAACATAATCAAAAAACAGAATCAAAGTTTTTCATTTAGAAAAAAAATGAGAGCCAAACAACATCGGCTGACTTCTTTTGGCCCATCTTGTACATATCGCTCATTTACTTCAATAACGTCATAATTCAAAAATTTAAATTTTTGAGTTAATAAGGCAGAATAATTCTGCATATCAACTTTTAACTTGTGTAAATATTTATAAAAATAACTTCAGATCTCACCACGTGGTATAATAATATTTTTTCATTTCCCCATTAAGATGTAAATTGAAACCTTTAAGTAGGTTTTTTTTCAAAACTAGTTTTTTTTTAATTATGACGTTGTTGAAGTAAATTGTCGATATGTATATTTTTTACAAGGAAAAGAAACATTTCGAAACCTTTGATTAAAATAAATTTTCTATAGACCATCAGTTTATAACAAACTGAACAATTTTATTATTTTCGCATTTTATTTATCTGTTAATGCAGCCGTTAATCTTAATAATAACAGTTTTATAATTTTGACATTTTATTATCTATTAATGCAACCTTTAATCTCAATAACAAAAAAAATCATTAAGAGTTCTTTTTCCAAATGAATAACTTCCTTAAAATATTCAGTGCTATGCCTCAAATCATAAAGCCAGTATAAATGAATGATTGTCAGAAGGACTGGTTGTTCAGTTAGTTATTTTACTGTATGACTGACTGCCGCTTCAACCGAGAATTTAAATTTATTTAAAAGTTGTGCAAATTTAACGCCGTTTCAAATTGTTTAAAAAACATTTATCAACGTTAACAGTTCACATTTTATGTTCCACTAACTATAGCAACCATGACTCTGATTACAAAAAGATTTCTTCTTCACTAAAGTCTCTTAACAATAACACATTTATGATGATGTTGAGCTCAACAAGGAACAATGGCAAATGAATGCTGTAAATTCTTTCTTATATCTTTATTCTTTTCTTCATAAAACTTGGCAAATCAAGAAAATATGAAGAATTATACGCAAAGACCCTTGGCAGTGTACAGTCAGTTTCTGTGTTGTTGGTCCTTTCTATGCAAATCTCTTTCTACTGCTGGCATTTGAAAGAATTTCTTAAAGGAAACATGTTGTGCCCCCTAGTAATTTACTTAATACAAGTTAGGATATGCACTCGTTCTTGGTTACGAAACGTTGTTGTAGTTGTTAACTTGTACATGCATACATACTCGTATACCAATACAATAACAAAGGAGGATGGAAACCCGCTTGAGCTTCAAGTATTGTTGGTTTAAAACTTTTAACTTTAGCTTAGCTCTGTTTTATATTTATATATTTTTTTATATTTATATTTTATAGCGACACCATACCGTGTCTAAAGCTGTCCACATGTCTCAAGTAATTTATAATAAGTAAGGTTTTCTAGTTATGCGACATAGGAAAAGTATTGACATTTTAGAATTAGTTTTATGGGTAGATTATGGATAGTAAATAAACTTCAGGTTAATTAAAATATTCAACATAAAGCAATGGTAATGCAGTTGGAATCTATATGCCACTTATAAACATATTTATTTTACAATAAAACATATCGCTCACCTATCACATATCGTAGCGAAATATCGAATAAAAATAAATATTACATAAATCGAAAAGGACCTGCAGCTTTTAATAATTATTAAGTAGAAAAACCTGGGACCGGATATTATTTTTCTTGTAGGTCTTGGCGAGTTAAAGAAGAATCCAATAGTGAAATATGCCGGACACCTCCAAAATCCGGATTTACGGTTAAAAAACCAGTTTTTGTACCTTTGCGCACTTATAAGCCTGTAATTTTGTTGATAATAATCCGATTTTCAATTTCTTACTAGATTTGAAGAAGTAACTGAGATCTTTCGAATGATATATAATTTATCTAAGAAAACTTGAGAAATTTGGGTGTTATTGTCGAGCAAACACAAATTTTGTAGATTTTTCAAAAATTTTTCAACTTTGGTGACGTTTTTATACATTATAATGTAATAAACTATAATACTATTGAATTTATTTAAAAAGTACGTTTATTAACGATTACAACGCATATTTGGGGTTAAAAATAGATAAATAATTGACTGAGTTATTAAACTTTTCATGAATATAAACTTTTAAACATTTTATACAAATTTTATTTTTGGTCATTTAACTCAAAAGTGTTTGCTTGACCGTTTTTTTTTAAATCAGCATCATCAGTTTCTCGTTTAAGTGACCAGCAATATTCTGAAATCATTTTTATTATATTTTTTCCTTCAAAGCGTTTTTCAATAGTTGCCATTTCCTGGTGAAAATGTTCGCCTTGTTCATCACTGAACTGGCACAGGTTATCTGGGAAAAAGTCCAAATGCGAATGCAGAAAATGAATTTTTATGGACATGTTGCAGCCCATTTCACCATACGCACTTAAAAACTCATTGACAACTGTGACTATCGTCGCTTCTGTGATTTCCAAGGAAATTATCGCATAGCGCAACAAAACTCTTCCATGCACGTCTTTAAACGGAACTTAGCTTGTTAATGAAATCTGCATCTCTCATAATTTTACGAATTTGAGGTCCAATAAAAATACCTAAAAGTTATCAAAACAGATAAAAACGTACTAGATATGTAAACAAATTAATTAATACCTCCTTTTATTTTGGCTTCACTTAGTTTTGGGAACACCGCTTTGAGATGACAAAAAGCGTGGTCGTTTACATCTAATTTTTTTACAAATTGTTTCATGTATCCCAGTTTAAGATGCAATGGTGGCAGAATAACGTCCTCAGCTGTAACTAATTGGTCATTTAAAATGTTTTTCCAGCCTAGTCTATGTGACTCGCGAGATGGCCATACTTTGCTATCATAACGATTCGGTGCACGACTATGCCATTCACAAAGATAGCACGGATACTTTGTGTAACTACCTTGCATACCAAATAAAATTGTCAAAACCTTTAAGTCAGCGACGACTTTTCATTTATGGGTGATATAGCTAACAAACATTAGTATATTTTTCATCACTTCGTATGTTTCTTTTGTATTAGTCGCATATGCGATTGGAACTGAAGGTAATTGATTTTGGTTATGCAATAAAACAGCCTTTAAGCCTAGATATTACATTACAAATCTTAAATTAATAAAAATAAAGTCATACATTTTTATAAGAAAACTTACTTTTACATGAACCATCACTGAAAAGTCGCCATTCATCTGCATTATAATTGTGATTTAATGCCGAAAATAGTTTTGGTACATCAACGCAATACACGAGATCACTGTCATTGGAACTAGTCTTAAAACTTTCTTCAAGTAACCAAGTCCGGTCACTCTTTCTACCAGATGTTATAACGAAATCTTTTTCTACCAAATTCCACTGCTTTAATCGCGACCCGAGGACTTCAGATTGCCGCTTTGACAAGTGTAAATCGCGAACAAGATCGTCGAAATCAGCTTTTGACAAAAAATGCAGCTCCGTTGTTGTAGATCTGGATGGAAGGAACTCTTCTTGTTCAAAATCTTTTTCTGTTACATCGTCAGATTTGCTCGTTGTCGGTAGATCATTACTTAGAGGTATTGGTTTTGTAACAGTTACAACATTTGCGTACTTAATGTTTTTGCGCGTTTTAAAACAGTGGCCTAAAACATCGGTTTGACAAAAGTAGCAATCATTTGGTTTATGATATGGCTGATGATGCCAAATCATAGGCGTAGAAAAGGGCAAAACAAACGAAGGTTGAATTTTCTTTTTTTTTAATGTATTACAGCAATATTGACAAACAAACATGAGTAAAGCTCTCATTACAAATATTTGTTGTAATTCTAACAGTGATTTGTAATTTTAGAGAAAGTGCATAAAAACAACACCAAAAACATTGTGCAGGCATTTTGTTAAAAATTCTGTTTTCATGAACCTTAAATCTGGATTTTGGAGGTGTCCGGCATATTTCACTATTGGATTCTTCTTTAACTCGACAAGACCTACAAGAAAAATAATATTCGGTCCCAGGTTTTTCTACTTCATTCAATTTTCTACCACTGTGTAATGAGTGTAATTTTTATGTTTTGTTTTGGATGCCATTTTTAAAGTAATAGTTCTTTTTTAATTAGTTTTATTTTAATACTCTTTACAATTTTGCACAGACAAACTGACATTTGTGTTTATCAATCCACGTCCAACAAAGTAAACTACAGTTTAGCTTTATATATACATAGCTATGAAGAGGAAATAAATTGAGAAAATTTCTTAATTTTTTTTATATGTATACTGACATTCAGAAATTAATTTGGTTATTTTTGTATATGTAGGTGCTCTCTTGGCTTTGCTTTGGTTTTTATATAAAGCATTTTGAAATGGTTGGCAACAACTTCATTATATATATATAGTAGCTTTTACCTGCGGCTTCACTCCCGTTATTATCATTATGGGTTATACAGTTTCGGAGAGGCATAGCTTACCCCTACGTTAACTCCTGGTTCTATTTAAAAAATATATATATGTGGCATATGTGTCCTTCTAGACGCAAAAACATAAATATATTTAAATTTCATCAAAATCGGTTAGATGGCCTTGCTGGCGTGGAAATTGCCCTAGCTTCCCTCGTGGTCCTAGTTTTAAAACAATTAATACCCTATAACCTGCCCGGAGTTGCACAATTGCCAATGTGTCTTTAAAACTCAAATACATCCAAGTTTTAAAGTTCATCAAAAACGTCTATGTAGTTTTGGAGACGCCGAAATTTTTTCCGCTATCGTCCTCCTGGTACTAGATTTAAAAAAAATAATACCCTAAATAATACCTTCTCGTAGTTTCACAGACTAACTGCACCAAATTTTATCGTGGTAGGTCCACAAATGGCGAAGTTAAGTTCGTTTATATAATAAAATCTGTTAAAAACCATTTGGAAGGAGTAGCATAATTAAAAAAGTAGGCGTACAAGTGGGTGTGATTAAAAAAAAGTAGCCTGTATTTCATTCAAGGTAATAAGATACAAAACAAACAAACACACATTCACCTTTATATATAGATATATGTCTTTCTACACACTTGCCAGGTAGAATTTTTTAAAAACTGCTACATAATAAAATGTTAATAAAGTATTAAGTATTATTTGTTTTATTATTATTATTATTATTATTTACCATTCGTATAACTATAAGTTGTTGTTTTCAATGATGTGGTTCATCGGTACATTACATAAGACCATGTTTGTAACAAGTCCCTTTCAGTTGCAGTGGAGTACGAATTGCAATATTATCTGAAGGAACTTTGTCTTTGTTTTTTGGGTTTTATTTATTCAGAAGCAAACGTTTTTTGTATTTTATTTACTTTCTTTTCTTGGTAGTTTAGAGTCATTTTCGATTAGTTTGTAGTGGTATTTATAGTCTTTGCAATAGAATTGTTATTGCATTTAAAATCAAACGCTTTTAAATAATAAAGGCGTGTAATTTTGACTGATTTTTTAATCAGTGATCAGTTTTAGATCACCATTAGTACTCGTAGAGGATTCATTAAAATGATTTTTTAAAAAATTATCTTCCAAATGCCAGCTGGAAATTACGCAACCGATTAAAATAAAATTGAGATTGTGCATATCTGTGAAAAGAAAGCTTTAAAAGCATACATGAGTATATTCTTCCAAAATCGGTAGTACGCTCGTAAAGTGACTACAATAAACGTGTATGTAATTATATCCCAATGAAATATATTAGTCATTCCTTATGAAATACTTTTGATCTACTTCCGAAATGTCAACAACCGTATATTTTCGAGTTCTCAGGAAGTTATTAAGAACAACATCTAGAAAAATTGGTTGAAAGTGATTTTACAAAATTCGTTTCTGTTTGCTTATTTATATATTTGTACGTACAAAAAATATGACTTTATTATATATTTAATCATACAAATGATATTATATAAAATAAAATTTAATTGCATTTCCATAAAATACGTTTAGTTAAATGAGAACTTTTGTAGCATTATCATGAATGAATCAAATATAAAGAGTTTTTTCTCTCTTTTTAAGTAATGAAGTGTGTACATAATAATAGCATTGAAAAATGCATACTAAAATTAAAATAATTTAGGATTGATTTTCAATAACTACGTGAGGGTTGAGGGCAAGGAAACGCGCTAATTTAATTTAGTCATAGTAATTGTTTTGTTAATAAAATTCTTAATGCAAGAAAATTAAATGAATTGCTAAAATGTTTATTTTCTTTTAACAAACGCCTCAAACTTGTTAATAAAATTAAAATAAATTAAAAAGCAAAAAGTAAATAGAATTTGCGCAAGAATTTCACTTTTTTTTATCTTCTCTTCAACTCAAATTATTTAGCAAAAAAAACATTTATATAAAATATTAAAGAGCATAGAATTTTAAATGCTTTTTCATACATATGTACAACACGCTCTTTTACTCACATAATGTCATAACTCGAAATTTTTTAATTTTATTTAACAGTAGATTTCATAGAAATATATATGATAGAGAAAGTTAAAAGGGACAAAAATAATAAAATCAAAATCAGAAATTTGTCACCAAATGTGGCATCATTATTTCTTAATCGAGGGTGGCGATGGCACGATGGATGGTAGTCTGCACGTTGACTACACAACCAAAAATAGACCTGGGTTCAACTCCAGTTTCAGACAAAAATTTTAAAATAAAAATAAACATCTCGCATTTTTCTGATGTGCATTAGTGTGTCTTTGTGTGTCAGTTGTTGTCGGAAGGTTTCTGTGGCGAAGGCATAGTCACTGGTCACTGAACAATACCGACTTCAGCTGATAGCAATCCACAATCGCATCAGAACCCCCTCCTTCGTCCGTATTGTGTAGCACCGGCGAGTAAAATAATAATAAAAAAAATGCCTACTAAACCGAAGCTTCAGCACTGCTACGAGTATAAACAAAAAACAAAGAACGTGCGAAAGCAGAGCTTTAAAATAATTAATTAAGCTTCACCTCCTGTCGTTTTTCCTACTATCCCTTTCCTATAGTTCCAGCACAATGCTTCGCATGTGTAGGAGTCTTCTCTTGAGTGTTGGTCCCAGATAAAAAAAAAAACAAGGTTTTAAAATTTATAGTTGTTTTAGAAAATAGAAAAAAGTTTATAGAAGTGCATTTGATTGACATGGTAAAGTTCAAAAAGGAATACCATGAATCAAAGGAAATGAAATGCAATTGTGAGATAGAAATCAGCACAAAGTGTTGTTCATAAGATATTTATCATAAAAAATATCAAGTTAAAATATTTAACAACTAAGGAAATAAAAATTTGCAAACTGTTATTTTAAAGTCTTTTTCGCGAACAATAAATATAATCGATGAGAAGAGTTTTATCAAGTTTTATGTATAAATAACAATACACACAGGTATAAGAATGTTCGTTTATATTGAATATTTTATACTTTTTAATTTTTTATACTTAACAATTTATTGAATATTTGTAACATTTATTAAGGGTAAACAAGGAAATTTGCTTTTTCGTTACGTTGTCTTGTGTATTTTCAAAAAACCAACTTATGTATACAATTATGAAACTATTTTTTCGGTTATTCAAAGTGAGGCCTATATGTTACATTTCGTAAGTGGTAAAACGAACTCATCAGTAGACCTTCAAACAAATTCTTGAAAAAGCTTCATGATTTACATATCGAGCCTTTGGTGCAATACCGTAGTAATTCAAAAAATCGTGAACTGAGAAAAATGCATTTGAAGTTTTGAGCCAACTTTTTGATAGTATTTTCGTTTGCTAAAGTTATTTTTTTACAAGTTTTTAAATAAAGAGGCATGTTTTGTAATCTTTTCTGTTTTCTGTAAATTCTTGTCATAAAGGAAATATTTCATTATTGCAAATAAATATTGTTGGAAATAGGTGGAGGCAATAAATACATTTGTAGCTGTCTATGCAGGGCCGAAACAATCGGTTCCGCCCTCACATTATAAAAGCCTCCTCGATATCAACGAAGAGATTCCTCGTGCAGTGCAGTCTTCGTGGATTTACCGCTGAAGAACGCGTGCTGCGCTGGAGATAGCGGCTCGTCGATTAAGAGCTCCGCATGTAACATTCGATCACCTTCTCCACCTCCTTGAGCACAAAAGATGTCAGACTGATTGGTCTAAAATCCTTCGGCAATTCATGGCCCCGTCTACAAGCATTGGGTATGAAAACCAACTGGTGCAAGGTAGAGATCCCAGATCCCTGCGCCCTCTGCAGCATAAGTGGCAGAATTCCATACAGCCGGGGTGCCTTGAAAGGAGAAAAACACTATTCTGTCTAACGATAAGATGAACATCAGATGTACAGCTGATGCACCCGCACGCCCATCCCCAGCTCCGGCCAGATCACGAGGAGTGGTGAAGTCATTGGTAAAATGGAACAGGGACGACTCAGTCAGTTCGCACTAGAGTTCTGTACAACATCTTGTACAAAATCCTACCCAACCTTGCGGAGTCCCTCACTGTCTCAATGGATTCACAGAAAGCCTCCAGGAGCCCCGCTTACGCACCTGATAGTCCTCTTATATTCTCCCAGAGCTATCCTATAGTTCCGGATGCTAAGATTATTATAATTTAATCGTATTCTGAGAATCGTTATCATGGGAAAACACAATATTTTCAGCATTATTTAAAATTCTGCTTATGGATTATTTTTTAAAATTAGAATATATTGTCAATTTTTGAAAATATCATAAATTTTAATATGAAGACACAACCCATTTTTGTGATACTTCCGCAAACCATTATTGAACCATTATTATTGAAAAGTTCAGTTGAAATTACTTTGAATATGTAATAAAGAATATGATCTGTATAATTGTCAACGTCTATAATTTAATTTTCACTTATGAAAAGAAAGTGGCGAAATGGAAATCAGTTATGTTGTACTACCTTTTTTTTCCTTGAACCAGTGCTCAGGGGTTGTCCACATTGCGATACGTTGCACTGGAACTAGGCAGACAGAGGGAAGTTTAAGGAATAGACAGGTGGTGAAAGTGGTAGATGGATAGAGCTTAATTATTGCACAACCCTTCCGTTGCGTGTGAACGATAAAGCAATGATGCGGCGTCTTCCGGTGTTAATTTTGACGCATAATTTTTAAGATAAGGGTATCGATTGACTCTAAAATTAAACGGGTGCGGCTATACTCTGGTTACCGAACGGCAGTAGGCTCGTGGTTGCGCAATTTCGAAGAGCTGCTGCTACGCATATGTTCGAACCGGACGTTTTACGCTGATACAAATTCACACCTAGTGATAGATTAGACTGAAACAGGACCTTATTGAGAAAAAAGCGAACGAGATATGTAGACCAATTATATTAGCTGGAGATTTTAACGCCAGGGATGCCAAGTAAGGCGGCCTTAAGACAAGCACGGCGGGAAGATGTGTTCTGGAATTTACTTTCTTAACAAAAATGTATTGGTTTTTTGAGAGCGTTAATTTTCTGACATTAGCGTCGCACAAACAGAGATTTGGTGGATAAATACTAAAATGTGATATTTCAAGTCAATGGACATTGGTGCAAAAGGTTGGTCTTCCCAAGACAAAAACATTCTTTAAGATCCCATCGCAAATGACAAAGATATGAAGAAAAGTTTAAAGAGACCACCCCTACCTTCGGCAAAAAAAAAATTTTTTTCTAGAAATTTTGTAAATTGAGTTTTAACTATTTTTTACGCGTTCTTCGGTTGTTAAACGATCCATAGGCGTAAATGAAGGACACTTCAGATAACAGATATTAAACACTAAATGGATAACCCTCTACTACATGATTTGTAAAACTAACCTTATGATAGAGTGAAAATTCCAGCTTAAAGCAATAACAATTTTAAAATAGTGACACATTAAAAGCAATATGACACCTTACCTAACAATCAATATATACAACATACATGAGAATAGAAAGCACCCAATGAAGAAAATATTACACGTGCAGAAAATTATTATGAAAAGTAAAAAAATTAGAAAATATATGTGTATATATATGTATGTATTTATGCCTACACATCTATCCTGTACAAATTATCTGTTTCGTTGACAACGATGAGCATATTATTACAGGAAGTAATTATATGATATGCCGTAGCATATTTTTACGAGCGTAATTGCAAAATTTATATACTCGTGCACTAGATGTTAAACAATTAACTCGTTTCTGAGAACACATCTTTCAATTTACATGTTTTTAGATACACACTGCTTGATTTAAGTTATTCAATAAAGTGTTGTTATTGAAACAAGGTAAAAGTATGCTTCATCGCATCATTGATACCAATTCGTTTAAGTAGTTATTGCTGTAGTACCGCCGTATCACTTATTGCGTAATATCACTTATAAGTGATATTGATAGTTTGTATTTTTAAGCAGAAACAATGCTAAAGTTATATTCACTAAATTGGAGAGAAGTTCTTAAAAAATTATTTGCATTTTATTTTAATTGTGATAAATTAGACATTGAACAACATAAAAGTTCATATTGAAAGAGTAATTTCCAGAAATTTATATATTCGAATTTTAAGAAAATCAATGCATGCAACGATGCCATTTCTAATAGACTCAGACAAATATAAATCTAATATATCCTCTTTTTAAGAGAAACTTGTTATTGTTCCAAGTAGTTAACTGCTAAAAGGGTTTCGGAGACTCTGCTCGACATTCTTGTGGAACAGCAATTTTTAAGAGATTGACTGCAATATCTTTTTTTGGATGCATACTTGCACAATTACATTGCTAACTACTCTGCCGTAAGTACACAACAGTAGATGTCTAAAGAAGTAAATGCAATCTATAACTAGTATTATTAATAGGTATTGTTTGTAAAGGGTGATTTTTAACCGTTAAAAAAACAGAAATGTTCCAAGCACATAAAATATTTATGTGGGCCGATAAATGAATGCTTCTCATTTACTTTTTATAGATTATTTCATGTAAATGTTGCCCGCGGCTACGCCGTAGGAGGTTCATCCGTGAGCTCAATGTTGGCATATATTTTTCTAACATTTCGGGCAGTATTTCACCAATGACAAGTCTGCAATAGGTCTGCTGGGTTGTCGCTGTACACGAGAGAGAGTATTAACATATCGCCACAAAAAATAGTCTGAAATTAAACTTCTCATTTCTTTTTATCTTGGAAAAGTACTCAGGAGATGACGCCTACACATGCGGTGCAGGATTGTAGGTGAAATGATAGGAGGTGAAGCTTCGCTATTTTACACTACTGCTTTTTGCACGTAATTTGAGTAGTGTTTGTTAGTTCGACCGGTATGCACGTGTCTTCTTTTGGTCCGCTGTTCGGTCTTCGGTTAAATTAAAACAGAACAGAAATAAATTAAAAAAAGAAAAATACAAGTGGAAAAAAAAAATTTAAAATAAAAACAAAAACAATCAACTTAGTGACAAACAACAAAACAAAATAAACTCAAAGAAAGGAAAAATTTTTTTGCTCAACTTTCATTAACAAATAAAAAAAGCAATAAACTGCAATAATCAAATATAATACAAAAAACAACAATAAATTAGACGGTGGAATCTGAGAAGAAAAAAAAAAAAAAAAAACCGCTATACCAGTGACGGGCGAGAAAAACAAAAATCAGTGCTGACACTACCAACCAGTGCTGTCACTTCGGGTCACGGTGACCGGATGAGGTCTTTCATGGCCTTTTTCGTGGCATTGTGCTAATTCCCTCTACCATACCCGACTAAATCTTTTGCATTGTTGTTGCCATTGTGTTGGTTACTGCTAGACTGTTTGGTGATGAAGGAGTAACACTGATCACCGGCAGTCGTTCAAGCAGTGATTAGCTCAGTGGCAGCTACAATACAAAAGATAGACATTTTATTTGGGTTTTCTCGCGTTAATCATGACAGGCCGATTTAGAATTGACTTCTGCAACATACGTGGTCTAAGGGCAAATTTCTTCTCTGTCTATGCTCACGTTTGTCTCCATCGGCCGGATGTTTTCGCCTTAAGTGAAACCCAGGTGTCTGAGGATGCTGACCCACAGGATTTTCACATACCTGGGTATCACCTCCTATCTCTTTTCTATATACACAGGGGCCTTGCAATTTATATACGCAATGAAGTTGTGTACCAGTGCCAGCAATCTTTAGACACGCATGATCCCGAATTTAGCTGTCTTTGGGTTAAATTCAAAATCAGGGCACATCTTCTACATTTCGGGTTTCTTTACAGAAGCCCAAACACGGAAAGGGAGAAGACTATACAGAACTTCGATGCCCTTTCCGACAATATATCGGGGATCCTCGAAAATTACCCGAACAGTGAAATCGTTATTGCTGGTGATTTCAATGTCCATAATTTATCGTGGCTCCGCCATTCGAGCAATACAACTCCAGAAGGCCAATATGCTGAGCTATTCGCAGCGCACAATCACCTTGCGCAATTAGTGAATGAACCAACACATATTTCATGTGTTGACGGGCACCAACACAACACCCTCGACCTTTTTCTCACTTCACACCCTGAAAAGTATGAAATGAATATTAGCGCACCTCTCGGTAATTCGGATCATTGCACCATTTCTGCCTCCTTTTCGTTTGCGGAACTTCGAGGCGTTTCACCGCCAGCTATGAAACGTTTGAAATATATTTACGAAAAGGCACGTTGGGCTGAGCTCAACGATTTCTTTCGGCATTTCAATTGGAGGCTCTGCTTCCTCGACAATGATGTCAATGCCATGGCTAAAATGGTCCAAAATATAATAATGCTTGGTATGAAAACGTTCATACCATCAAAGCAAATTTCGATTAGGCCTAGACCAAAGTCTTGGTTTAATCAGACGTGCAGACTTGCAGTCAGATCCAGAGAGGAAGCATTTAGTGTCTGGCGGAATAATAAAAACGCAGATACTGATATGATGCGCAAAAGGGAGAGAACTTCGTGTGCCAAAGTGCTAAGACGTGCAAAAGCTTTGTACGAGCAGAGTCTTCGCGCTAAAGTTCTTACTGCCCCACGGGGAAGTAAAAGCTTTTGGTCATTCGTTAAAAGAGTTAAGGGAAACGCTAGTTCTTCTATTCCGTCTCTTTTAAAGGCTGATCAAATATTCACTGACCCGGTTGAAAAAGCTAACCTCCTAGCTGAAATGTTTGCAGGTAATTCTCACCTGCCGGAAAGCAATCAACCACTGCCCGCATCCGAGCGTGTATCCGTAACTATGCCAAAGATATACTTTCGGGCTCGTGCAGTTAAAAGGGTTTTATCGGACCTTAACATAAATAAGTCTCCTGGCCCGGATGGAATTCCGGCACTGGTCTTGAAGCAGTGCTCTTCGACGTTATCACGTCCTCTGGCAATCCTTTTCAGCACCCTCTATCATGCAGGCGAATTTCCGTCGTGCTGGAAAGTTGCAAATGTTACGCCGATCCCCAAGAAGGGAGAGGCAAGCAACCCTGAAAATTACCGCCCAATCGCAATATGCTCTACCATTTCTAAAGTAATGGAGAGCATGCTAAATTTCCATCTTATGAAATATCTGGAGTCCAATAGCTTACTCAGCGACCGACAATATGGCTTCCGTGGAGGACGTTCCACGGGTGATTTATTAGCCTTCCTGTCGGAAAAATGGTGTCGATCCATCCACCATTTTGGCGAAAGTAAGGTAGTGGCTCTAGATATTTCAAAAGCATTCGACAGAGTGTGGCATGGAGCACTCTTGTCCAAACTTATTGCTTTTGGTGTCGGTGATATCTTCTCTCGATTTATATCGAGCTTTCTCAGGGATCGCGCTATAAGAGTTGTTATAGAGGGGATCTCATCAAACGAGTTCAATATCAATTCAGGGGTACCACAAGGCTCTATTCTTTCTCCTACCCTATTTCTTATTTTTCTTAATGACCTCCTATGTCATACTTCAAACCCTATCCACTCTTTCGCAGATGACAGCAGTATCTGCCATTCATATTCATTCGATCGTAGGCCGACATCAACTATGATCGCGGCGACGCGGCAGAATATGAATGATTCGCTAACAGGTGACCTCACGAGAATATTGGAATGGGGTCACGCGAACAGGGTCGAATTCAATTCCCAAAAGACCCAATGCTGCATGCTAACACACCGCCGTATGCATGATCACGCTGCCTCATCTGTAAAAATGGGTGGCATAAACATTGAGGAATCAGAAGCTCTTGATGTTCTTGGCATGAAAATCCAGTGTGATGTCCGATGGACTGAGCACATTTTTCAGGTCTCAAAGGAAGCATTCAAGTGCCTAGGCTTTTTAAGGCGGTGTAAGACATACTTCACCCCATCTGATCTCCTCACTATTTATACCGCCTACATCCGACCGAAAATGGAATACAACTCTCATGTGTGGGCCGGTGCTTCAAAGACTATTTTGAAGTTACTCGACCGTGTACAGGAAAGGGCGAAGAAACTCATAGGAGACGGTAGGGTAGCCAACTCTATTGACTCTCTTGAGCATCGTCGCAACGTGGGGTGCGTTTCGTTGTTCTATCGTTACTATAATGGGATGTGTTCTAATGAAATCAGGGAACTTGTTCCCGAAACCCGGTTATTCGCGCGCACAACGCGATCATCATTAAGAGCGCATCCATTTGTGGTCGATTTGACGGCGACTCGCACTACGCATTACAGGAAAAATTCGTTTTTTGGCCGAACGGCACGTATGTGGAATAGACTACCCGCAGAGGTGTTTCCTGTCACTTTTAGCATGGGAAGGTTTAAATCATATGTCAATAAACACTACTCCCTCTATCCTCCTCCCCATAACCTATTTTCCTAGTTCCAGCACAATGCATCGCATGTGTAGGGGTCATCCCCTGAGTGCCGGTCCAAGTTAAAAAAAAAAAAAAAAAAAAAAATTTGTTTTTACAGCAGTGTTGTAAGGTCAAGAAGTCGTATTAAATTTTGAAGTTTCGTTTTTAGTAGCTATTTTTAGGAATTATTTTACTTCGCCGATGCTACACAATACAGCTGAAGCCGTCACTGTTCACTGTTCAGTGACCAGTGACTATTCTTTCGCCACTGCAACTTTCCGACAACAACTGACACAAAGACAACGAAATGCACAACAGAAAAATGCGATATGTTATTATGAGTCTGATACTTTGGTTGAACCCAGGAAATATTTTTCGTCTTCGGGAATCGCCACCCCCTATATATATGAAATATATATATAAAATGAATATAATGAAAGTTTAATATAATATCTGTAGTTGTTGTAAGAACATTTTGGGCATTAGCAACAGTGGAATTCGCATAGGAACTAGATTACCAATCCTGAATCAGTTTCGATGTATTTCTTTTTATTAAATATTTTACTGAATAAATTATTATATTTCTTTTTAAGTTTAGTGAACTTACCTAAAGCATTTTTTTTATCATTATAGTATTTTTATAATTTTCCACTACGATAATGTACCGGTCTATGACCACCGAATAATATACGCTTGAAGGCCTGACGGAATTCTGGACTAAATATTGTGTAAATTACGGGATTTAGCGTTGAATTAAAATAACCTAACCATAGGAAAAACGAGGCGACTGCATCGTTGATTTCACAACTCTCACAAAGTGGCAACAGCAGGGCCATTGCAAAAAATGGCAGCCAACATACAACAAAGGCACCTGTTATAATAGCCAAAGTCTTGGCCGCCTTCCGCTCACGTTTTGCTTCAAGGGTTTCTTTTCTCTTAGTTACTTTGTGCATGGGGTTGGCTATACTGGACAATTGTTGTTGTTGTTGTTGTTTAGCACGCGCCATGGGCGTTATTTGTGCCGAGGGAGGAATGGGCGTTTGAGTGGGATGTGGCGAGTGTTCAGTGGGCGGTATTACCACCGTAGGAGTTTGAGGTGATAAGGCTGAGATTGATGTTATTGTTGTTGCATTTGAGGTACTGGCGCCTTGTGTTTTATGCATTATGCTAGTGGAGGCTGGTGTTGTGGCCGTTGCACAGCCATCCGCAATGCCAGAAGGTGTTGTTGGTGTTTCTGCTGCACTATCATAATTTTGTTTTTGCTGTTGTACTTGCTCTAATTGCTGTTGCAATTGAGGATCTGTTAATACCTCTAATGTTGGATGGTTTTGATGATGATGATGCTGATGATGATTATTATTATCGTTATTATTGCTGTTGATATTATTGTTGATGACAATATTGCCATTGGCTGATGATGATATCGCTGGTATTTCTGTTGTGGCCATGGCTATACTGGTGGGTTGTTGGGTGGATAGTTGTGTAGTTGGCGTAGTTGTTGTGGCCGGGTATGCTTTTAAAGGCTCTAAAGGATTTTCTCGTACTTGTACTGGTTCTGTTAAGCAAGTCTTTGCTGAAGTTGTTTTTATCGTTGTTGTTGCTTCGCTAGTTGTTTGTGTTGACTGTTGCTGTGTCTTGGGCAGCGTTTGATGATGTGTTTGATGCGCTAATGCTACCAGGTGGGATACTGTCGCAATTTGTTGGGTATTTATTGTTGATGAAGATGGCACCTGAAGAACAAACAAAAAGTAAATGGAAAATAAATACCATTTTGCTAAACTATTCTATAAGATTTTATTTTGTTGCTTAAGGAGCATCAAATTCCCGGCAAAGCAAGCAAAAAACATTGATAAACTTTTAAAAGGAAATATTGATATTTCTTCTTCAAAACCTCTAGAGATAATTCTTACAAAAGAAAACCATTTTTTTTCGAAATTAGAAATTGAATGTATTCTTCTTTTTTTTTTATCTGGGACCAGCATTCAGGAGATGACTCCTACACATGCGAAGCATTGTGCTGGAACTATAGGAAAGGGATAGTTAGAGAACTGATAGGAGGTGAAGCTTAATTAATTATTTTACAGCTCTGCCTTTGCACGTTTATAGCAGTGTTGAAGCTTCGGTTTAGTAGCCATAGCCGGTGCTACACAATACCGACGAAGGAGGGCGTTGTGATGTGATTGTGAATTGCTATCAGCTGAAGCCGGTATTGTTCAGTGACCAGTGACTATACCTTCGCCACTGAAACCTTCCGACAACAACTGATACATATAGGCACACTAATGCACATCAGAAAAATGAGAGATGTTTTTTTTTTATAATTTTAGTCTGAAACTGGAGTTGAACCCAGGTCTGTTTTGGTTTAGTAGTCAACGTGCAGACTGATTCAGACATCGCCACCCTCTTTTCCAGTTGCGATTGATTTCAACGTTCGACATTTTACATTTATTTCAAACCAATTTAATTTACATTGACAATTTTACAAAAAATAAAATATTCTTAAAATTCGTAACCTTTTTATTAATTAAAAAAATATATAAATAAATATATATATATATATAAATAAAGGAATTTATATTTGTTATAAAAATACAAAATATAAAACAATTGCACAAAATGTTAAATATCTTGGAATTCACCGTGACCGTCTCGTTCAAAATTGCAAACCAATAAAAAGTTCAAGATTTTTGACCGCTTTCTTAAGAATTGTTTCACTGTGCGTCGTTTTTCAATGTAGAACCAGGAAGACAATTGAAATTAAGTTAAGGCGTTCAAAATAATTGCCTCAGTCGAAGAAATTCTATGCTAAACATAGACTGTAAACTGCTACTATGCAGAGACATATTTAAATAGTGTTTATCACTTATTTAAATACACATTTTTAATTGAGTAGTTAAATTTCCTATGACGGCTGCAACGTGCAGTTACAAATATTGTCATCCAATATTCGCATTAAAATAACATGCGTGGTAAACTTTGTGAATTTACCTACCGACCAGTTTACCTGTCGCAGCAGTCTCATCACTTCACCATCTTATTATAAACGGATTAGCGATGTGCCACGTATATTTGAGTTATTGAGACACAGTTTGGGTTACGTTAGATAAAGCATTGTCCCACATATCTCAACATCGCAAATATACACGGAATTTATTTCAAGAAAAAACGTATGGTATGAAGCTGCACGAACTGAGTAAATTGAGCCATCAATGAACTCGAATCGGGTAAGGAACTAAGTAACGAAACTTTACTACAAACAGACTACCTTCTACGGAAGGATAAGTTGAAGGATAAGACTACGTCAGGATCTGTTGATCAGCTTCAATGTCAGGTGAGCTGGCTGATGCGTTCTAAATGTCTGCGGCAATCTTATGGAAATCTTCTCCGCTCATTAGAAGAGAAGGTATTAATATAAAACGCGGAAAGTCTTAACCGAGGATCCGCTCACCGTATCAGTTCCGACTGTCTACCACCGACGACCTACGTCGAGTATGAATCAGATGAATACATCTGAAGTTATAGTGACTTCTCGAATGTGGGCGGTGATAACCTAATGGAGTTCATCGAATGATTGAAGGAGCTTGCAGATATATATAGATATCACCACAGTCAACTACTGTTATCGCTACTGGAGATTTTGGGGAATCGAGCATTACAGCGGTATCGACTCAAAAGGCAGGAGATGCATAGCTGGAATAATTTCAGAACATAGACCATGCCCAGTTAGAGAAATAGATCCCGAGGACTGCATTCTGTGTTACCTAGGAGCATCAACAAGAAAACATAATCACATTGATCGTTGAATTTTTCTACGACGCTGTGCATTTACAAGTGTTTAAACATTTGTTTCCAAGCGAAGACAACTTTTAGTTTTGTCATAAATAAAAAATAGACACTTAGCCTTTGGACAAGCGAATAGGATGCGCTTGGCTGAGAAGGAAGGTTACTCCTAACCTCAAGTTACATGAGAGCTCAGCGCGGGAGCAAACTGTTTGTTTTGTATTAAAATAATTGGTGAAGAAATTACTTTTTTGTTAAATTTCTGTATTTTTTTTGTAATTACCAAATATTAGAGATTTTCCGAAAACGTGTTCTGACCAGCCTGTGTAGGTTAGTACTGATAGACGTTGAATTTTCCTTCGCTTGGTATGTTGTCTCACTAAAAGCGTTACGAAGCTTACCCTAATTTGGATTTAATATAAATATATTTCTTTTTGGACTTCCTTACGCAAAATAATTTAATTATCTCGCACCTGCCGTCTCAGAAAGAACAAAATAATTACGATAAAAGAAAATAAACTTAAATTAATCAAAGGAAAGAAATTTAATTAATATCTTCGTTATTTTTCTTTATTCTTTTTTCACTGAATTCTTGTATTATCACTGGTTCAGTGATTATAACAAGTCTTTGTTCCTTAATTTGAGAAAGAAAGACATGTAGATAAAATCGTTTTCTGAGCCTCCGAGGGAAAACCAAAATGGATTTAAATTTTTCCGTAATTAAATTAATGTTCGAAAGTTCTAGAAAAGCGAAATTATATGTGATAATTGCTAAGAAACAACTTAAATCAAAGAAAGTTGTAAATAAACGTAGGGTGGCGATGACTGAAGTAGCCTGCACGTTGACTACAAAACCAAAAAATCCTGTGTTCGAGCCCAATTTCGGACTAAATCATAAAAACATTTCACATTTTGTGTCTTTGTGTAAATTGTTGTCAGAACGCTTAAGTGGCGAAGGCATAGCCACTAGTCACTGAACAGCTGATACCTATCGACAGGCACATCAGATCGCCCCCCTTCGTCGATATTGTTTAGCACCAGCGAAGTAAAATAATTACAAAAAATGGCTATTAAAATAGAAGCTTCCAAATTAAATACGTCTCCCTGACATCAGAGGCGCTGCAACACTGCTATAAACAAAAAACGTGCAAAAAGGAGAGTTGTATGATAGTGAAGCTTTACCACCTGTCATATCTCTTATTATCCGTTTCCTCTAGTTTCAGAACAATGGGTCGCATGTGTAGGGGTCATCCCCTGAGTGCTGGTCAAAGATGAATAAAGGCACTAGTAGAACCGAACAACATGTTGCTTTCAAATGCTACTAAGTTTTCTGTTCTTGTGTTTGGCACACTGTGTGTTCTTATAAGTAAATGTATATGAAAATATGTAAAACTTTAGGTTTATATACATATGTGTAGGTTTTTGAATAAAGATAGTGCTTTATTGATTATGATTTATAAAAAAAAGATATTATATTGTACATAGCTTTAGTGAACTATTGAATTATATTATATTATTTATTATTCGTGCTTCCGTCTTTGTCAACGTCCAATCTTGCAATGTTCTAAAGTTCGTCTCGTCTCTATCAATTTACTCTCAATCGTCAGTTATATATATAAAATACTCGTTCATCTTAAGTCGAATACTGAACAGAGTTGCTAGAAAGAGTGACCACTTCTAGTCAGCCGTCTGTTATCACTAATCCCCACATACGTATTATTTTAATGTACAGAGAATACGAGAATTGTGTTGATTTATGTTATTATAAATTTCTTGAATGTTTTATTTATTAATTTTTTTTTTATAATGAAGGTCAAATTTAGTATCTCTAATTTCCAACTACCATTTATTTTTTCATTACTAATCATATACCTGTTTGTTAATTTATTTGTTTCTCATTTAGTATGTGTGACATTGCCACGCATTAAACGAAAAAAATAATCGATTTATTTGAAATTTTTCGTCAACGTTATCTATCGAACTAATTACTCGTTTTTAGTAAAACTGGAAGCAATCTATCTTTTGTAGTGACGTTGAAGGGTAATTAGATTTCGAACTTGATTGGATTAGTAGTTTAAAATATATCTGAGAAAAAGAACATATTTTTTCGAAAATTTTCGAAATCTACCGAAGCGAAAAGTTTCATTATCGCACGACTTTAAGTCTTCTCAATGTTTTTTAAATACAGCAAATTTGATTTACACACACATTTGTCCGGGCATCATCGCGAAAATAGAAATAGAAAATAGTTTCCTAGAACCGCACACGTACACACGTATGATGACAACATGATGTTTTCTATAGTGGGAAGTTTAATATTTTGACGGCACAAAATATATGTCAAATACCATAATTTACAAATAATTGTTTTAATTTGCTATTCGCTTGTAGGAATTATTTTCCCACCATTCTAAAAAGTTCTGAAATTTCTGCGCCTGTTACTTTAAATAATAACGAATATTTCCTTCCAATAATTATATTCAGAATAAAATAATTTTACTTGTTAATTAATTTTGTTTGTTAATTAACCAAATTAAAGCAGCCTTTTACATTAAACAGTTTCTCCTGAATCAAGTTTGAGTTTATAGAATAGAGAAGATAATGAAAATAAGCGGGGAGCAGGAAGTACCGAAAAGTTACTTAATTTCTCTTTCGTTATTTCATCGTACATTTTTTGAGTTAATGTTGCTTTCATGTTATTCCTGTATAAATAGATGAAACGGACTCTGTGGAAACAAACGAGTAGTCATATAATGGAATTGAAGAAACGTGCTTCATGAAAATCCATAATGAATTTAAAACCAGACTAATGCCAATCCATCAATAGATCTTCAATACAAGCTAAGCAATTACACATGTTTATATTTGAAAATTCCTCAATATACAGACAGAAAAAGCTAAGTAGCCTTTGCAAAAAGTATATACAACAAACATTTTTTATTTGCTTTTAAATCCATTTTTTATATTTTTTTAATTTCGATTGAAATCTTCCTGTGCATTTAGAGGAACTGGCAATTAATTTCGAACACTACTCATATTTGCTGATTTCATTCTCATTGCTGCTTCATTTATGCCATGAAATTTGAAATTCTCTATAGCATACAAATCTTAAAGTAGCGATATAAAATCACTGCTGGACTCGCAAATCATTTAAATAGCGAACATAAATTGTACAGAATAGGTATGCAGATTAATATGAGTATAATAAAGAAAAAGAAAAATAGGAAAGTGAAAAAGGAAAATATTTTAAGAAGTTCATGTACTTTCTTTTATTTTCTAAATAATTCATAATTTACACGCATTCTTTTATTATTCATAAACTATACATATTTATAGAAATGTGTGTTGCGATATGAGACGAACAAGTGCCTTAGTAATGGAGTGAAATTAAACGGAAGTACTACTACTACTTGGAAACCACTTGTATTGTTTTTTATAATTTAAATAGTTTGAGAGTGGATGGAGGAGTTGCTTCCATCAAAATATTACATGAGACAAATGATAAACTGCTACTGAGGCGTGGGAAAACCTCAATTTTGTAATCATTTTACAGAGAACAGCTTACAATTAATTTAAATGTAGTGGCGGTAAGATAATGTACAACGCATTTTTATGGGTTTCCTTTTAGCACCAGCAATCTAAGTTTGTTATCAGGAGGATGAACGTGAAAGCGCAATGATGGTGATCTTTACACCGAATGTAGTTATGACTGCTGATTGCGCTGTGCAGCTTTAGGAATTTAGTACTTAGTATTTTTCAGGTCCGTGTACATAATCTATTGTTGAGAGATTGAGAAGCATAAAGAAATTTTCTGTTGCAACGCAACAGTACAGCGGTAGAAAGAAAGGTGAGAAGTTCCCGATAACGTCCGAAAAGCTGATCAAGTGTTTTTTTAAATTAAAAGTTAAAGTTTTTTTGATAGTTTAGACTGTAGTTTGAGCTAAAAAATATGGTATCAAAATTTGGGTGACGCACCCCAGTACCCTTCGCCGAAAGGTGGCGATGGAGGGTAGTCTGCACGTTGACTACAAATCCAAAAAAAAACAGACCTGGGTTCAACCCCAGTTTCAGACTAAAATTTTAAATTAAAAATAAACATCTCGCGTTTTTCTGATGTGCATTAGTGTGTCTTTGTGTGTCAGTTGTTGTCGGAAGATTTCAGTGGCGAAGGCAAAGTCACTGGTCACTGAACATTCGGCTTCAGCTGATAGGAATCCACAATCGCATCAGAACGCCCTCCTTCGTCGGTATTGTGTTGCACCGGGGAGGTAAAATAATAATAAAAATGGCTACTGAACCGAAACTTCAGCACTGCTACGAGTATAAACAAAGAACGTGCAAAAGCAGAGCTGCAAAATAATTAATTATGCTTCACCTCCTGTCGTTCTCCTACTATCCCTTTCCTACAGTTCCAGCACAATTCTTCGCATGTGTAGGACAATATGTTTGTGATTGGATGCATGCAAACGACGAAAGTGTACTCTGGTTTGGTGCTCGAGATTGCCGTGAGACTCTGTACATGTAGCTCGCTGAATAAGCTTACACTAATGTGGGTCATTGGCAGATTTCCGCTGGGACATGGTATCATGCGGTGTTTGGACTCCGTTAACCCTACGAGATGTCATGTATACTCGAGAAACAACAATAAAAAGCAATATTGTTTTGGAAAAGTTGTAGTTGCAATAATATTGCCTTTGATATATCTAATTCAAATAATTAATGTCTTAAGTTAATCATATTATTTTACAAATCCTTTTTTACCGACTTAAAATAAGGAGGAGGTCCTCTATTGAGCAGACTTAACAGATTTTATAATTTTTATAATAAATTTTATTTTTATAAATTAATTAGTAAAATTTATATTTGATAAAAAAATGTGGATAATCAAGCCACTGCAAAACTACTTCTAACTAATGCAATTGGGAACATACTCGTACATTAACTAGTTGTGACTCCTCTCTCACACGTATAACACATAACAAAACCTTTGTTGTGAGTTTGCTTTCAATTATGCCTATTAAACTGAGATATCTTAGTTTAATTATTATGGGCGATTCAAAATTTTTATTATTGATTATTTTTAACTCAATTAATATTTGTCGCGTTAATATACTTTGAACACAATTGCTATAAAAGCTTTTATTTTTTAATAAATTAATAATACGATAGTGCTCTGCAAGTGATCTTCACATTCTTAATAAAGTTGAATTTTCTTCCATTTACTACATTAGTACGTACAATTCCTCACTATACTGTGACACAATTATATTTAGGATCATGCATCTGTGGCCCTTTGTTAAGCAAAAAAAAAATAAATTAATAAAGGAATGAAGCGCTCAATAGCACTTTCCTTTGAAATTAACTTTTTACACATAAAATTGTTTTTTTATTTGGATAAAAGAAAACTATATTTCCTATGACTTTTACCATTTTTAGTTTCGGGTCAAAACAAAAAAGGTTTTAAATAAAAGGCACTAGAGCTCATATTGTCTATTGGCATTAATTATTTAATTTATTGTCAACATTTGACAAAAACTGGTAGAAAAGATAGCAGAATCTTTAAACTTACATTTTGAAGTTAACATCTTTACAAAGTCAAACAAAAAACACAATTTACACTTAGCGAACAGAATAGGATTAATGAAATGTTGTAGCAGTCAGTCAACAAGTGGAAAAAGGTAATTTATTTAAAAGGCTAAAGTTTAACTAACTCTTTATCATGCAGGTTAAACTGTGTTATTGTGCAGAGCCATAATCAAGAATGGGTATAATGGTTGTGCTTCAGGCAATATATAGTCATCAAAATTGTAAATCGCTAAGATCACATTAATAGATTATATTAATTTAAAAGCTTCCCTACAAATTAAAATTACGAAGAGTTATTGGTTGTATGAATTATATGTATATGAGGCATTTGCAGAATGTAGTGTACTTTTTTCTATTCGAATGAACGCTACAGCTTCCAGAATAATTGAATTAAGGTAATGTTATATTTATTTCGAAAATTGTATTGTTATTAGAACCTTCTTGACTGTTATTAAGTCTAAAACGGGCTAAAGTTCGTTAACTTTTTTAGTCAAAAAGAATTAGATATGATACAGTATTCACTGGAAAAAAAGAAAAAACAAAATGAATCAATACCAACTTACCCAGGCTAAACCTCCGCGGCGTATTCGGGAGTAGTTAAACTTCCATCATCTAATTCTTTCTGACTTAAAACGTACGAACTTAAGCCTGATTTGGATTTAATAATAACAAAAAGTACATTAATATATATGATTCTAATTTCAAAATTGTGTTTTTTCCCCAAAAAAATATATATACCTCATAAAGTATTTTTTAAAAAATAAACTCAATAATTTAGAAGGAAAACATATCCATATAACAGTAGATTTATCCTAATTTCTGATTACAAATTTAAGATTCTTGTTCAAATTCAGCCGTAATGACAGCCGTAATTCGTATATTGATTCCACATTTTCATTATCTAATGATACTTCAAAGGGTATGCGGAATTCACTTTGGGTTGCATGGCAGACGATACAAGAAGCATACGATTTGTTCCATAGACATAATCGTGGAAACATGTATATTGATCGGGATATACTGTCTTAAATAAACAAATGGTTGCTTCCCAATTAAATTTTTATTTTTTAAATTGCACAATTGAAGCTTTAATGTAGACTTGACTTTGACTTAAGATAAAAATGTTAATTTTTTTGAAAACAAATTTATTTTTTTGAAGAAGTTATTTAGTTTATTTTGTTTGTATATTGCGCAATTCTCAAAGAGTTTTTGAGAGTTCTTGTATAAACATATCCAATTTGTTATCTTTTTTAAAGAATTTGGTTTTAACACCAAATGAAATGTACATATAGACCAGTTCAACCATATAACCAACATAGATAAATAAAACTATTTCTCTTACAATTTTTAAAGCAAAAATTTAACTTCATAAATAGTAATAAAAAGTAATTTTTTGTAACAGTTATAACCGTTACAGTTGGGGTGCCTCCGTAGTCTAGTGCATGAGCATTAGTCTTATCAATATGGAGGGGCAGGTTCGATTCCCGTTTAGGGTCTTTCTACAGACAACCTTAAGAGCTTCGTAGAGTTTGTATTGATTAAAAAAACAAATTATAAATATACTTATGTATTAAATTCACAATGGATTTGGTTATTTATTTATTTAATGTCAATTAGATATTTCATGACCTCGTCTATTTCAATTTTATAAGAGTAACATTTGATTCGGATGAGACTTTCCAAATCACTATCCGGAAGTCCGCTTCTGTCTTTTATTAGAATAGTTTTCAAAGTAACATCTCGTTCTATATAGACCATCGTGGTATCAGCTCCAACGAAATGTACATTATAGTGTCCCTAAAATTTTTTTTTTATTTTCATGGGTGCATAATTTAAAAGCTTATGGGATCAAGTATTTTTAAGATTTTCTTTAGACTATTCAGAAAAGTCGATTGTTTTGCCAAAAATCAAGTTTACCGACCGTTCTTTGTGTTTTTTTTCCATAAGTTTGTCAAAAATCCCTGTTTTCTTCACTTTTGAGTTCACAATTTAAACAAAAAATATCCAAGCTTTAATTTTATGTACAAAAAATATATGTTTTGGCAATAAATTTGCTCATTTAAGTACCTTACGTTATAATTTTTGGTAATTTTTCCATAAATTTTAAAAACAACGCTTTATAACTTTTAAAATTTCTATAAAAATAAGAAAAAATTATGAAGCAGTTTGAAAGATCAATTATCTCTAAATGATTTGGAAAAAGTAACTTTTAAATTTGTTATATCATTGTTATGGTTTATACCCGATATACCTAAAAAACTAAATCGTAAGAACTCCAATAAATAATTTATAAAGCAAAACAAATGGTTGAATTTTTACTTAATATTCATCGGGTGAATGAGCGCTGCTATATCGTCCGCGTATCCCATGAGTGAGTATCCTCGGGCATTTCCACACGAAAGATTCCATCGTAGGCTAGATTCTACAAGTGCGGGTCCAGCCTGCGCTGGCCAGGAATCTGTATCCCTGGGCCGTCTCTGACGCTATCGTTCTGGTTCTCCGTACAGCAACAGCCAACCGTCCAGGTACCTACAGACAATTCTCAACAAATATCCGGGAATATGGAACCTCTCGTGGAGCGCCCTCAGAACATCAGCCCTTCGTAGTCTCGAAGCACCCAACTACATCCGCATTCGTCCCAAACGTCGATCCGTCCGGTCTTCGTCAACCTTCTTCACCAAGGGCTGGGTCGGTTTGTGAGATCATCAATCTCCGGCGTCCACCGGTACACAGGTCGCCTCCTCGGTCGCCTAACCTCGGATATCAAAGTGATGTCAAGAATGGGGAATTCGCACCCTTACCTCCTGAATGTGGTCGCGTCGCCGGTGTTTATGACCACCAGATCCAACCTGGCCGCCGTGCCTAGAACGCTCCTCCCCTCGTGCTCATCATCAGATCACCCCACTCCAGCCATCACAAAGGGTCCACCCATCCTATCCAGACCGTCCTCGATAACAACCATCTTCGCCCTAAATCGCCCCGCAGTATCGCCAGCGGTGAGGTAACAGCTCACTAGCTGGCACAGTAAGTGTTGCCGATTCGTTTGTAATTACATACATATATTTATGTGTTATTTCCTTTTCTGTTATTCTCTGTAAATAATTTTTTTAACGATGAAATTATTAAAATTAGTTGCTTTTAACAATTATTTAATCTGAATTCCAGTGCGCTTTTCTTTATAAAACATAAAGCAACTTTTTAAAATTCTTCTTTGGCAACACTTGAAATCTTACTTAAGTTCGCTTTTTCAATTCGGCTTCACATGTATAAGCTACTTACACACACGTAATGCCCGCGGGCGTTCTAGTGGCAAATACTGATGTAAATCCATTAACAAGTTGAAAAAAAATTGTATTTTTCTTATTTAATTAATTTTAATTTAATTCGTTTTGTAGTCAATTTTTTAACAAACTGTACATATGTATGGGTTGAAGTTAATTTATAATAAAATCTTTTCATATGGAAAGAGAGGTGGAAGGAATTAGATGAATGTGTTGCTAATACCTCTATAAATACGATAACATTACAGTAAGTAATGACAATAAAAAAATAATACCAGCGTATTATACTTCTCTGCGATATGATAAAACCAATTTAAATACAAATATAAAAAATGTCATCTACCATGACCATCATTTTTGGTTTTCTCCGTTGATTAAATTTTTATGGTTAAATAAAACAAATTAAAAGAAATGTTTGGTTTATATTAAAATAAATTGTAATATAAAACTAAAAAAAAGATAAAATATAACAGTAGAATAGTGCGTGCGTATGATAATCTGTCGGATTTCTAAATCACCAATACTGGTTTTCATATCTACCAAGAAAGTACATTCATTTCCAAATACATATACAGTGGCACGTTCCATCCATAGAAATGTCTATAAAAGAGGCTTGATTTATTTATTTTATTTTAAATTAAAGACTGGATGCTCTTATGAAAATCTCTTTGTTAATTATCTCCCATAATGTTGTCAATCCCTTTGGTTTTTTGTGTGCAATGGCTAGTTGTAGTACTAATTTTCTTTAAGAAACCACATTATAACAGCATTATTAAACTAAGTGAATGTTTAACTGGCTCTTTCTTTTTTTTATATAAAAAGATTTTGAAATGGAAAGTAACCATTTTCTACAAACTTTTAGTTTTCTCTTCTTCCTTTATACACACGTGCACTTTTCAATGCTTCATTTATTGTCTGCTCAAGAAAGATTCTACTCTAAAGATTTACATATCGTTGGTCTCATGAAGAAAGGGCATAACTTGATTTTTTTCGAACGTGAGTTTTTAGTGATTCCCATTCATTTCACACGAATACATTTTATCACGAAAATTTAATGCAATAGTCTCAAAAATACGTAATAATAAGAATTTGTATTTTTTTTATTTTGAACCAGCAATCAGGGAATGACCCCTACACATGAAATGTCTTGTGAGAGATAATGAGAGAGATGACAGGTTCTGAAGCAATAGACAAAGGAAAGCTTCACTATCTTACAACTCTGCTTCTGCATGTTCTTTCTTTTATATCAGTGTTGCTACTCCTCAGATGTCGAGTAGACGTATTCAATTTTGAGGCTGTATATTTTTAATTATTTTACTTCGCCGATGGCGCTACATATGCAGAGCGCTCTGATTTGACTTGCGGATTAGTATCAGCTAAAGCCGGTACTGTTCAGTGACCAGTGGCTATGCCTTTGCTACGGAAACATTCCGACAACACTAATGCACATCAGCAAAAATACGAAATGTTTTTATGAGTTAGTGCTAAATACTTAAGATAGCGCCACCCTAGAGTATTATGAGTATGTTTTGCCTTATCCTGCAAAATTACAATTATATTAGTTACGGGCTCTCTACATGACACCAACCATACATTTTTCCAATTTGCTTGTTTAGCTTTTTAATATAATTTTAGGGTCCAATACATGTTTCTGACATACAAATAAATTTGTATTTTTTTAAACTCAGACCATATCAGTTAACAAAAAATACTTTTTTTTCATGTGGCAACAACTTTCAAGAAACATAAAGCTTTCGTTCAGAGAAGTGTTGTAGCTTTTAGAATACCACCCATTGAGAGTAATTGAAAAGTAATCTTAAATAGCTTTATATATTTATTTCTTTATTTAATTATTTAAGAGATGAAATGCACAGTAGTAGTTGCAAACACATGGATGCTTCACATTTATATTTAAACACTAAAATAAAATAGGTTTGTTCTACTTAATAGCTTCATTTTGGAAACGCAAATAAAATGTATCTATATAAATATTTATCAGTTCTGTATCAGTTTGGTATCAACCAAACTGATTTCATTCTTTGACTTCAAAATGATATCAGATTTCTAAATGAAATGTTGTCAAAATTACAACCTTTTGCGGTTACAATCATTTTGAGGTAATTTTTATAGAAATCTTTGGATTCAATTAATTGGTGATGGCTGAAGTAGTGAGCACGTTGACTACAAAGTCAAAAATTGCCTGTGTTCGACGCCAGTTATAGACTTATGGCCCTTTTCAAAATGTCCGATTAAAAGTTAACGTGGACTTTAACGGCAACTTTGGCATACAAAACCTGCTGTTGAAGATCACGTTAAGTTTATCATAAAAACAGCTCGCATTTTTTCTGATGTGCATTAGTGTGTCTTTGTGTCAGTTGTTGGCGGAAGGTTTCAGTGGCGAAGTCACTGGTCACTGAACAATACCGGCTTCAGCTGTAACCAATGCACACATCGGAAAAAACGGATACTAAAAATTAAGATTAAAACAAGTCTCCTTGTCATCAGAGGCGATTCAGTACTGCTAGAAAACAAAGAACGTGCAAAAGCAGAACTGTAAGATATTGAAGCTTCACCCTTCTGTCATTTCTCTAACTATTCCATTCTTCTAGTTCCAGCACAATGCACCGCATGTGTAAGGGCCATCTCCTGCGTGCTGGTAAAAAAATGCAATCAGTTCGATTGCAATAAATTTTTTATTGAAATCATGGGCTTTCAATCAATTTCCCCTGAAATCACTATCAACGAAATAAATAACTTGGCCGTAAATTAGGATACTTTGATTGTAGCATTTGCTGATTGATTTGAGATACATTCTAAGATTGTGGTCCTCTTGAAGTGCTAATATTTCCTGTGGCACTTTCATTCAAAATATAATGAATTCAAATCGTTAAATCGCAAGTAAGGGTCTTTTAATAAGCCTTCAAGTCTACTGTCGTACTAACTTAATTTGTTCTCCGCAATTTTAGATTGTCTATTCTTCAGACGAGAAAAGTGATTAAATATTTTAGCAGTTAAATCGCATTTAAAACCCTGATTATTTTTTAATAATACTTATGTCGTTTTCTTTTCAATAAAATGACATTTCTTGCCCGATTTTGATCAATTAATTTAAAACATATGCACTTCTTTGTTCCACTATAAAGCACTTTTACGGCAGTTTAAAAGAGAATAAAAAAGTGTAAACATTTTTAATAAATAAAGGGAAAAGTGTAATTCACTTTTTGAGAATCGAAATCGCTATTAAAATCGGTTGCATGAATCAGTCTTGTAATGCAAATCCAATCCAAAGTTTTTGGATTTCAGATGCTGTATTATATCAGTTAAGAACATACTGTCAAAAATCCATTCATCACCTTTTAATTCCGGATAGTGGTTTTTCTATTTCTTTCAGAAAATCTCTAAGTTCCTTGAAATTAACAAATTGTCTTAAAACATTATAGATGGATAAGCAAAGACAGTAAAATGTTAAATCTTGAGGATGATCTTTAAGGTCCATTTCTTCCTGAAAGTTCTTGAATTGGCGAATTCCTCCGAATATAGTTCACGATTTCAAGCACAGTTTTCATTACGTCTCCGTATTTACAATACTTTGCAACTAAATGTTCAAGGTGAAAAATGCAATGAAGTGGAAAAATTCTGACCTTCCTTCATCCTGTTTTTTAATCGACCAATAGCGCCTAAATTTGCCTAACATTGCAGGTGCTTTGTCTGTTGTTTAAGCGCTATAAATTCCAATAGTTATCCGTTCGCAATTAAAAACGGTGAAACGGATCGGATAAATACAGCAAACTGGAATTGTTCTGTATATCGGTTGATTCGACAGCGGGTAAGCTGAAAGATATACTCGCCTCTACATCACCTTCCATGCGCTATTTACAATATTTACTGATTTCCTTAATACGTCGCTTGGTTGTATGGCATGCTAAAGGAATATTGTTAAATAGTCTGGGGAATTTTATAGTTCTTAAATCCAGAATTTTAACTATCTGCTGCATATTCATTTTAATAAATTCTCCTTTCGTGTATGGTCCTTTTGCACGGGCGATGTTCCAAGCGATCATAAAACTAGCATCAGCTTCTTTACTAAAATATGATAAATATGTTTTTTTAATTAATCCAGAATTTTAAGGTTTTAAATTGATTGTTCGGATTTCAGTATTCAACGGATAATTAGCCAAAAGTTTAATTATAATATGATTTTATTAAATCATTAAAGGGTGGCCCAATACAGCGAAGGTGTTTGAATTCCTTATAACTTTTTTATTATATTTTTTTTTGTTTTCAGTATTTTGTAATGAAGACTTGGATAATTTAAAATGATACACAATTGATCAATGTGCCAAAATCGTTGTACTTTATTTCAGAAGAACATCATGATTTTATTCATAATTTAATTATGAGCGACGAAACCCTTTTTCAATTGAATGGGTCCATTAATAAGCAAAAAGGGCGACGGAAAATCCAAGAGTAGTTCAATAGCGAGAATTCTGATTGCAATTACTGAATTTGATTACTTTCAATTAATATATGGATTGATTAAAATAAAATGATTCAATCGTTTTTCTCAATCATTAGCGCGAAATCATGTGATTGCAATTAAATAAATTCATTTACAGCTCTGGTACGTATGGACATTATTTCATTTAATTTGTATAAAACCTCTAATGGCCATAAAAGTTACTATTGCATATCGTCACAGAAAATGCAAGAAGCCCTATCTAAACTTTTAAAAATTCATAAGTTAAGTCCAAATAAGTCAGTTCGCAAAATTAAATTTTTTCCAGATATAAATTTGTAAATACTTTTTTACTTGTATTGCAAGATATATTATTTATTTCCCCATTTTTCTTTTACTTCTTCTGTAAAGTTTTTAAAGTGTTTAGATTGCGCTTTTTGCATTCTCTCTGACGATATAAACACATTCTTACATAAATACATCCATACATACTATTTTTTGTTTGTTTGCATTTCTATGAGAATTTTGCTTAGTGCGTATGAGCAATATGGAAATGAATTCTATAAAATAATAAAATTTACGCATCGATGTGCAAATACCATTGCATACTTTTTGGGATATTTTCCATGATTTATTTTATATGATAATTTTAAGGAAACACATTGAAAACGAAGTTTAAAATATTCAAAATTAGTCGAGAGAGGAAAAGAAATATTTTTCCAATTATTTCAAAAAAATATTTTGTATGATTTTTCCTCCATGTTAATTTTTAGTTCCAATTGGTGATTGTTATAAATAAAAACTACAATATGATAAAAAAATATATTTATGTTTTACACCTATTTTTTTTTTCTTGGGCCAATGCTAAGGAGATATTCCCTACGTCTGCAATACATGTAGCGGATACTTCATAGAAGATATAGAAATATAGAGAGCTTAATTCTAGGGCAAATTAGTAGTTGCGTGTTTTTGTTGCTCAGAATTTGTAAAACAGAGTTGCTGTTTGTCAGATGTAATTATGTCAACGCATTAATAAAATCAAATATGTTAGACGAACAATTAATTCATTCGTCTCTTATGTGGCTGGTGGCTAAGTAATTTGGGTTATTTTAGCTTCGAAGTTTAATAAATTTATTAAATTATGAAGTCATGTAGCAGCAGCAGTACTACGTGAATTGGTGAACAGTTTAGAGAAATGCCTGACACAAAAATAAATATTCTGTTAGCAGTTGATAAATAACATTATGACCAGATACCAGTGGAGAAACAAGTATTCAAGTACGAAATACATTTAAATCTATATATATAAAAAGAACTGTACACAAAAAGTGTACATAAAAAATAGGACCGGAAGAAGACGTAGATGGAAATATATTACTCACCGAAACTGTACAACTATCTATATAATTAATACTTTAATGATGTTCGTTGCTAGGCGCATTACGGAAGAAATGCTGTATCTATTTCCATAATTTTTTCTGGATATTGTTTGAAATATTTTGAGGATGGGAAAGAAAAGTTGGGTGTGAGCCTCTCCCCCTGTGCCTCTCACAAATTAAATCATAATAAGTTGCTGACGTCGTTGCTGAAAGACGAAAAGTTTAAAGCCATCATAAGTCGTCCATATAGTTACAAAAGTAAGGAAGCACTCCTGGACTAGGAAAATTCCATGGTAATGGTAATAATTGTTCTATAATATGCGCTACACTATGGGCAGAAAAATCATTTGACTCATCCGCGTGGTTCCAAATACGCTACCGAAGATTAAACAAAGTTTTTTTTCACCGACCAGCACTCAGGAGATAACTCCTAAACATGCGATGCATTGTGCTGGAACTAGAGGAACGGGATAGTTAGAGAAATGACAGGAGGTGTTACACAATCCTGACGAAGGAGGGCGTTTTAATGTGGCTGTGGATTGGTTACAGCTAAAGCCGTTACCGTTCAGTGACCAGTGACTATGGCTTCGCCACTGAAACCATCAGACAACAACTGACACCAAGGCACACTAATGCACATCAGAAAAAGTGCGAGATATTTTTACGATTTATTATGTGCCATCAGTTGCGTTCTTTGCTCAAGCTATATATATATATATATATATATATGAGATGTTAATCTTAAGCACATTATGGTTTGACACATATGTATTCCATCTATTTACGCAATTGCATACATTGGCTTGATCTGGCTTATGCATATTATAGTTAGGCCTAGGCAAAAAGTTCTTAGTTTTGAAAAAATTTGATTTTTTTCTGCTCGACATGTTAGTTTTCCAGTGTATATATTTTTTGGAACGTTCCTTAATAAGTACGAATGTAAACATACTTTAATTGTACGATAAATAATTTTGTCAAACATTTACAACAGTTTTACAAAGCAATAAAAATAACCTTGTTAGGAATAATTAAAGGAAAAAAAGGCGGGTTGTTGACTGACATCCAATGCGACTGAAAAACTTGGTTAATTTTAAAAATGACAAGTTTGTATATATGGATGTATGTATATGTGTATGTATGTATGTTTGTTACTTTTTTAATCTTGGACCAGCCCTTAGGAGATGGCCCTTACATATGCGATGCATTGTGCTGGAACTAGAGGAAAGGAATAGTAGGAAAAATTACAGAAGTTGAAGCTTCACTATCACTGTTTTTTGCACGTTATTTGTTTTTATAGCAGTGTTGTAGCGTCTCTGATGTCAAGTAGACGTCTTAAATTTTTGAAGCTTCGTTTTCAGGAGCCATTTGTAATAATTATTTTACTTCGCTGGTGCTACGCAATACCGACGAAGGATGGCGTTCTGTCCTGCGTAAAAATTAACATCAGAAACGCCGCACAGTGAACCATATTTGGATAAGGCTGCCAAACAATTTTTTTGTGGTTACCGATTTTAAAGTAATGTCACTCGTTTGCAAGTAAATGCCAGCAAAACTTGGGAGCCAAGAAATTATAACTCTATTTAGACTATATCACAGCGAACAGGGTGATTCAAAATGGACATTCTCAGTATTTTGCTTTATTCTTTATAAAGAAAGAACCAAACATGTAAATCAAATTTTACCGAATTCGGTTCAACCGTTTAGTCGGACCGGATTTTGACATATTTTTTGCGTGTGATAACCAGACCAACTTTTTTTTTATATATATATACATTTGTCTGCATGTCTATCTAACCGGATTTTAACCTATTTTTTTAACCCGGTCCTACGCACCACATTTTTGAGTTCAAATTGGTTGTCCACATATATAGCTGAGCATAGCGTTACCTAAAATGCAAAAGAGCCCATTACCGCGTTTAAAAATTTCATTGCAGAGACAAAAAACTTAATAAAATAAAAAGTGTTGTGGTTACAAATATGATTTTTTCGCAATATCATCCAAATAAAATGGTGAGTTTATTTACTACGTTAAAAAATATGTCTCAAAAAGAGTAAGCTGGTAACATTTTTGTAATTTGTTGAATTTAAATGGAAAACAATTCAGACCTATTCGATTGACACCAAAACGAATTCTGTGCGATATTTAGTTTGGCCGGAAATATGCTTTCAACGGACAGAGGGACATGGCACAATAAACTTCTCTATTGATCACATTTCTGAAAATATATAATATTTTTTTCACTATTGAATATCAAAGAAATTACACAAGGAATGACAAACTTAAAGTGCAGGGTATAAAAATGCCAATTTTAAAAACTGAAATAGTTTCGCGAAAATAAAATATATCCTCAAAAAGAGGAAATTAAATGTGCATTTAGTTAAGTGTTATTTGCATTTAACCTATCTCCATATGTAAATAATTTATTTAATTGTGGGTATATGAGTATGTATGTATGTATTCTTATATTTCCAAGAAGAATTTCTGACTTCTTGAAGAATTTGAATGATTCTAAATTTATTTCCATTTAAGGTCAGTTCTTTCTGTGGCTGAGATGGTTCTTCTATTGTTGCGTATTTATATTCATGTTGTTCAACAAATAGCAAAAAACAATGATATCTAATTAAAGCAATTTATTTTTTCAGATTTCAATATTTTCAGATGCCAAGGATGGGACGATGCGAACGGTCCAACTAATGTAATTAAATTAATATTCTTATCATTATTACTATTAGTAATTAGCAATAATAATGATTGATGCCGTAATAATAATTGAGTCGGTAGTTTATTTATTGGTAGTTAAAATTTTTGTCAGTTTCTTTTTTGTAGTTGGAAATTGAAAAAAAAACAATTGGGTTTTACAAAATTTAGAAGCTAAAAAATGCAACAAAACATTCAAAAATAATTGAAAAATATCAGTAGATAAAATGAAACATAAGTAGGTAGTCCGCTTTTTAAATGAAAATAATATTGTTTTAAAAGGTTTTTCATTACAATTTACCTAAAATAGTATTTCGAGTGTATCAATTTCTTCCTCTGCACATTAGGTCAAATGACAGCTTTTTCTGTGCTAAATTAATAAAAATCAAAGTGCCGTTTTACTATTGTTGTTGTCGTTTTTTTAATTGGAAATGCTTCAAAACAAAGACGTGTGATGTTTTTTTTTGCATTAAATAAAAAGCACCGTTACACATTTGTACGTCAAAGTCAATCAATGTAATTTTTTCTACAAGCGTCCTAGAGTGTCCAATAGTGCAAGGTCTACTTTAAGTGTGTATTTCTCGATTTGTGTTTATTATAATTTATTAATTTAAATGGAAAATAAAGAGACAGGTAAGTACTGCTGTTTTTAATTATAACTGCTTTATATTTGTGTCGATATAATTGAAAAGAACTCATTAGACAACATTACCTTAAAAGGATTCAGTTTTTTTTAACTTTTACATTCCGTAAGCGTTTAAAAATTTTGACACCATCTGACCTCTTTCTAATTGAAAAAGTGGTTTAAATATAATGTAATAAGTTAATTTTGGTTTGTGACAAATTTCGATTATTTGCGCTTTATGAGTTATGCCTTTTCTTGTAGGTAACCTCTGTATCAAAAAAAACGATCTGTTTGAAATATGGCGAAAAGAATGCAATAAGAAAGACAAATTTGATGCAGTTTTCAAACACGTTGTTGACAAAATCAAACTTAATACTATTTCGGATGAAATGTATAAAAATATAAAGCAAACAATACATTTTTTTTGCGTAACATTGGCTCAAAAGTGAGAAAAATGTCGCAGAAAGATAAATGTCTTTAAGGATCAAAATCATACGTGGCTGAATTCTGAATTACATTTTGTGGTAAATGATATTACAGAAAAACCTACTTCTACCGGTGTTGGACGTCCAGCTATCCCATTCAGCGCAAAATCAGAATTTGGAAAAAGGAGAGAACTCGCAAATTTTTCAACTGAGAAAGCTGATACTGACCTTCTGGTTCGTGCAGCAGAAACATCGGCTCGTAAACAATGTGATTCCGATTTGGGCGCAGTCCTGTAAGAAATTATGAAAAGCCTGAGAAGGCCATCAAAAATGCGCAAAATGTGTAATCAAGATACCAATAAACCAATTCCACTTTCTGCGGACGAGGCTTTAGCTTTCCTTCTTGAATACAATTTTTCAAAAGAACAAAATAATACAATACGCCACGAAAGCAAATCAAGAAACTGCGATATTTATCCACACTATAATAAAATTACAGCCGCAAAATTAAAATGCCGACCTCAGGGTATAACAGCAAATGAGACCCTTGCTAAAGTTTCGTTGCATTCTAGTTTACTTCATACGGCTGAAAGAATTTTTAAAATGCAAAAAGAAGTACTTCAAGCTGTAATGGAAGCGGAGGAGACAGATTTTTTAAGCTCCGAATTAATATTGAGCGGCGGGTTTGATAGTAGCACCGGTCAAACTCAATTTAAGCAAGCATTTAATGAGCCAAGTTCGTCAAAAAACTGCGATGTTCCCCTTTTAGCTACATCAGTTATTCCCTTACGTTTAATGTCCTTATCGGGAAAGCCAATTTGGAATAACAGCACATCGCAATCTGTAAGCTTTTGTCGTCCCATTAAACTGGAGTACGTAAAGGAGACAAAAAAAGTTGTTCTAAAAGAAGAACATGACTTAAAAATGAAATTGACGCCTTGACTAACCTTCGGATATCAATTGGTGAGGGAAAATGCATCACGCCCGCAAAAACAGCCGCACCAATTACCAGTCGATACTTCAGATTCATTAATTTCTACAACATTTTTAAACAGACGCTTAAAAAAGCGTAAACGTTCTTCACTTCCATCGGAAGTTATTGAGCTGTTATGTTGCAGCGAATCCATAGAAGAATTTCAGCTTAGCACCCAAGACGAAGAAATTGATGAAAATGAAGAAGCGCCTTTTAATTTAAATTTAGAAAATGAATTAGATTTAAGCAATTTCTAAATGTTATAATATAATAAAAAAAAAAAATAAATCAATTCAATGGGTTAAATTCGATTTTTTTAAATAGGGTTAAACTTACTTATGGGATTCTTACAGGCTTTGGTTTGAATACCATGTTTTTATAGTAGTTATTAATTTCGCACAGAATAATTTCCATTTGACCAATAGTGCTCTGTAAAGAGAATTTTTACTGTGCGTAGCGGACAAAAATTCCTGATTCCGTTCAAGTACACTCAAGATAAGGACCAGATTAACGTCATAAAATAATATTATAATAATGTAAACGCTTAAGTTGCCGATACAATGATATGATTGTTTTATCTGCTTGGAATCTTTTTAGAAAATTTTTCCTTTGGTGAATGTTATTATATTTCTTATTTTGCACCAATTCCTTCTTTGAAGTATCCCTTGTAAATATTTTCTTCATTTATTACATTTAAATAGTAATAAAAATCCACATATAACAATAGCACTAGAAAGCAAAAAGAAATTCTCGTCGCTACAGAAATTCACTTAATACGAGTATTAAACCTAAAAATGTTGAATAATAAACATTCAGGACTTACTATGCTGTCAAACTGCTACTCAAAATTTAATGCTCCAGCTATAAAATTAAAATTTTCGTAATACAATAATATTGTTTCCCGACAAAAAAACAAAAAGCAAAATTAATAACATAAAAACTAAAGAAAAAGTTTAACACAAATAAAGTACATATGCAAAAAATAAATATGTATGTAATAAACTCATTGGTATCTAAGTTATGTACGTGTTTTAGCAGATATTTTCATTCCCACAAAATGCTTTAATACGACTAACAGCGGACTTTCAAGTGTGCATAATAACAAGACTAACTTATGTGCGTTGAAGTGTATCAAAAAGCATACTCGTAGACTGAAACATTAAGATCCAAAATATTAAAAGAATGAGCATTAGAAATTTTTAGGCAACGACAGGAAAATGTCCAAGTGCTTGAATTAACATAAACGTGAACATTAAGTTAATTTAACGTTGGATAAATGTATTTCTATTTGGATGACCTTTTAAAGCGAAAACATAGCTTTACTTTGGTCGTCCTTGTGTTTTGATTTTACAGGCGACAAAATGAAACACGTGTTTGTTTTTGTGGAACTGCTGTTGAGTGCTGGCGTGTGTGTGTGTCTGTTTGCGTAGGAGAGTGCATGTGAAAATTTGGTTGTTTGTAGTACCGAGTACATTTTTCATAATTTTATCGGTAAAAAATATTTTTGTAGAACGAAATAATTCCAAATGAAATGTAAAACCATATCAAAAACTAAATAAAGCTCTAATGTGCAAAAATTAAATAACAGAGGGTAAAAATTAATCTATTTGCCATATAGAAGGCAAATGAAAGCCAACTAATTTCTAATGAAACAAATTCATTAACGATCAAACGTCGAAAGTCTCAATATAAATCAAGTAAATTCTTTTGGAAGTCCTCATGGGCAATGTCTCTCCGTGGCTTCGATGATTAAGAGGTTTTTACTAAAATTTCCATAATTAAGGATTTTGCTTTGTTGTTCTTTTAACATACCCCATAAATGACTTTACATAGCGAAGCAGATGCTAGAAATACCGCACAGAGGAAAGTTCTTGAGACAGATCGATGAGAAAAACTTATAATCAGAAAAGTCTGTTTAGAGAATGGTCTCTAAAACTAAAGCAAATAAATAATTGCACTTTACTATAATAATAGAGAACTATTTCATTTGGAAGTTATTTCGTAATGAATTAAGTTCTAATAAAAAATATTAAATGAGTCATTAGAAGAATGAAATTAAATTGCAAAATTAACAATTCGCATTTTTTAAAAGAAAGAATAAGCAATTAAAAATCTATTGATAGTATAACTTGGCGGAAGCTGCTCTGATTAGAGATAGGCGCGTTTCGAATTTTTCCGACACGACACGACCCGAACACGAATATCAGGATATCCAAAAAGTACGAAATACGCACTCTAAAATTTGCCCCAAGACGACACGCTACAACATGGACGAATTCAAAACCAATAACGCAAAATAATTTTTATAAAAAGTAATTAATTACACAGGAATTTGCAATTCAGTAAAATTTTTAACGACATTCGCTATCGCTTCAAGTCAGCTATTACCATTAAGCTTGCGACAATAATTTATATGCTGTATATTTGGTCAGCAAAATTTATGTGTGTGCTGTTTAAAATTTTTTTATTAGAATATCTGGGTGTTAACATACATAAATACCATTAAATCAAAACCAAGGCGTATTGAAACCGGGTACATTCGCGAAACAACAAATACAACAATACAGTAACGCATTTTTGTTTGTGTAAATTTCAAAATTCATGCCAAAAATATACTGAAATACACAAAGAATATACAGATAAATCCCCGTATGATGAACGATACAATGTCAGGCCCATTCGTAATACCGGAAAATTCGTTATATAACAAAAGTTTTTAAAGTTTTATTTTTATGATGGTATTTTAGATAAACAAAAAATTACTCAGTTCTTATGAATGCATTATAAAATATTAAAAGCGAAAAAAACAAAAATTATTATACGATTCTATATTGAAAGTTAATCTTTATGTAGAAATTCGCTGATTGATGTTTGTTTTTCTTCTTCCTAAATTTCTCTCAAGAACAACGATTTGAAAAAAACCGCAATAGTAAAATTATACCCTTTTATAATATTTTGTAATTTTACTTTAAACGGATTCAATAGAGGGTGGCGATGGTCGAAGTAGTCTGCACGTTCACAACAAAACGAAAAATTTTTCCTGGGTGCAACCCTATTTTCAGACGCATAAAAATATCTCGTCCTTTTGTGTGCGTCTTTGTGGCGGAAGGTTTCAGTGGCGAAGTCACCGTCACTAGTCACTGAACAGTAACGGCTTCAGCTGTAACTAATCCACGGGCACATCAGAACGCCCTCCTTCGTCGGTATTGTGTAGCAACGGCGAAGTAAAATAATTCCTAAAAATGGCTACTAAACACGAAGCTTCAAAATTTAATACGTCTCCTAGACATCAGAGACGCTATAACACTGCTATAAAAACAAATAACGTGCAAAAAGCAGTGTTGTGAGATAGTGAAGATTCAGCTCCTATCTTTTTTTTTACAATCCCTTTCCTCTAGTTCCATGACAATGTACCGCATGTGGAGGGGTCATCTCCTGGTCTAAGATAAAAAAAAATAAATCAATTCTGGATTACAACTTTTCTCCACATAACTTCAGAAGCCTAATCCCGTATTTTTTTTTTGATCCTAGCCATCACTTGCTTGGAAATCACTATTGTACATTATTTTATGTAATTCTCTGGCTTTTATTTTTAGCGTAATTCCATTTACTGGCAAACGTTTATTCTTTGATCGAGTAACCAGTCATATATATGTATGACGGAGATCCTCGAAAATTACCCGAACAGTGAAATCGTTATTGCTGGTGATTTCAATGTCCATAACGTATCGTGGCTCCGCCATTCGAGCCATACGACTCCAGAAGGCCAATATGTTGAGCTATTCGCAGCGCACAGCCACCTTGCGCAATTAGTGAATGAACCAACACATATTCCGCGTGTTGACGGGCACCGACACAACACCCTCGACCTTTTTCTCACTTCACACCCTGACAAGTATGAAATGAACACTAGCGCACCTCTCGGAAATTCGGATCATTGCACCATTTCTGCCTCCTTTTCGTTTGCGGAACTTCTTAACGCTGGCCGTGAAACAGCTACGAAACGTTTAAAATATATTTTTGAAAAGGCACGTTGGGCTGAGCTCAACGATTTCTTTCGGCATTTCAATTGGAAGCTCTGCTTCCTTGACAATGACGTCAATGCCATGGCTGAAATGGTCCAAAATATAATATTGCTTGGTATGAAAACATTCATATCATCGAAGCAAATTTCGATGAGGCCTAGACCAAAGTCTTGGTTTAATCAGACGTGCAGACTTGCAGTCAGATCCAGAGAGGAAGCATTTAGTATCTGGCGGAATGATAAAAACGCAGATACTGATATGATGCGCAAAAGGGCGACATCTTCATGTGCCAAAGTGCTAAGACGTGCAAAAGCTTTGTACGAGCAGCGTCTTCGCGCTAAAGTTCTTACTTCGTTAAAAGAGTAAAGGGAAATGCTAGTTCTTCTATTCCACCTCTATTAAAAGATGATCAAATATTCTCTGACCCGGTTGAAAAGGCTAACCTCTCAGCTGAAATGTTTGCAGGTAATTCTCTACTGCCGGAAAGCAATCAACCGCTGCCCGCACCCGAACGTGTATCCGTAACAATGTCAAAGATACACTTTCGGCGTCGTGCAGTTAAAAAGGTTTTAGCGGACCTCAACATAAATAAGTCCCCTGGCCCGGATGGAATTCCGGCACTGATCTTCAAGCATTGTTCTTCGACGTTAGCACATCCTCTGGCAATCTTTTTCAGCATCCTACACCATGCAGCCGAATTTCCGTCGTGCTGGAAAGTTGCAAATGTTACGCCGATCTCCAAGAAGGGAGAGGCAAACAACCCTGAAAATTATCGCCCAATTGCAATCTGTTCCGCGATTTCCAAAGTGATGGAAAGTATGGTGAACTTTCACCTAATGAAATATTTAGAGTCCAACAATTTACTGAACGACGAAAGTCGTGGCTCTGGATATTTCTAAAGCATTTGATAGAGTGTGGCATGGGGCACTTCTGTCCAAACTTATTGCTTTTGGTGTCGGTGATATCTTCTATCGATTTATATCGAGTTTTCTCAGGGATCGCGCTATAAGAGTTGTTATAGACGGGATCTCATCTAACGAGTATAAGATAAATTCAGGGGTACCGCAAGGCTCCACTCTTTCTCCTACCCTATTTCTAGTCTTTCTTAATGACCCCCTATGTCAAACTTCCAACCCTATCCACTCTTTCGCAGATGACAGCAGCCTTTCTCACTCATATTCATTTAGTCGTAGGCCAACATCGACTATGATCACTTCGCTGAGGCAGAATATGAGCGACTCATTGAATTGTGACCTCATGAAAATATCGCAATGGGGTCAGCCAAACAGGGTCGATTTCAATGCTCAAAAGACCCAATGCAGCATGCTTACACATCGACGCATGCCCGATGACGCTGCGTCATCTGTAATTATGGGCGGTATAAACTTCGATGAATCAGAAGCTCTTGATGTTCTTGGCATGAAAATTCAGTGCGATGTTCGATGGACTGAGCACATTGTTTAGGTATCAAAAGAAGCATTCAAGTGCCTCGGTTTTTTAAGACGGTGCAAGACATACTTCACCCCATCTGATCTCCTCACTATTTATACCGCCTACATCCGACCGAAAATGGAATACAACTCTCATGTTTGGGCCGGTGCTTCAAAGACTATTTTGAAGTTACTCGACCGGGTCCAGGAGAGAGCGAAGAAACTCATAGGAGCATAGGAGACAGTAGGGTAGCCAACTCTATTGACTCTCTTGAGCATCGTCGCAACGTGGGGTGCGTTTCGTTGTTCTATCGTTACTATAATGGGATGTGTTCTGATGAAATCAGAGAACTTGCTCCCGAAACCCGATCATTCACGCGCACGACGCGTTCATCATGAAGAGCACATCCATTTGTAGTCAACTTGGCAGCGAACCGCACTACGCATTACAGGGAGAACTCATTTTTCGGCCGAACATCGCGTATGTGGAACAAACTCCCTGCCGAGGTCTTTCCTGTCACTTATGACGTGGGAAAATTCAAATCAAATGTCCATTCACACTACTCCCTCTATCCTCCTTCCCATAACCTGTTTACCTAGTTCCAGCACAATGCATCGCATGTGTAGGGGTCATCCCTTGAGTGCTGGTCCAAGATAAAAAAAAAAAAAAAAAAAAAAAAAAATATGTATCTCCCCTTCAATACTGACTATTTTTTAAAATGGTCAATTGTTGGTGTTTTCCAAATTGGAAACACTTTTTGATTCCATTTTACTCTTTATTGTACAATGTTTTTGGTTTCCATTCGTTATAGTAGAGAGCCAATGTACGCGGCAAACGGCAGCGACGGCGATCATCTGTCTTGGGTTCCGCTTGAAATTTTTTATCCACGCGTTATTTTACGAGTCTAAGGTTACTGGTCAGAATCCAAAGAAATGTGCTTGATTTTTAAATCAGTTTTCGCATGCTCTATTCCCATTCTGCTTCCTTAAATAAATATATGCTTGCGTTACTCTCCTAATTCACAGATTGTGTAGCAGTACATATGTTTCACATCCTATCAGTAAAACGTAGGGGGTCCGCGGTATTACAACTCCCACTTTATAACTATGCTCGATTCTGACTATTTTCGTGATGCTGTCAGTATGGATGTATGCATGAATGTGTTGATATATATGTGTGCGTATATATATATATACAGTGAAACCGTACAGATAATCCGTACCCCGTTAATACGAAAACCTCAACAATTTGAAATAAACGACTGGTTCCTTGACAAAAACTCGTAAAAATTCCAAACATTTTGGTCCCGTCGATAATTCGTATTTTTTGCTGTTCAAAGTCTGCGGAAATCCTTGTAAATCGAACTTAATTGTATAAAAGCTCTTATAATTCGTAAGAAACCCCAATGTTTAAAAAAAAATATAATTGCAAAAGCAAAGTTTTTTCAACAGTTTTATTGCAGTTTTACTGAAGAGTATAACGTAGAAATGCTAACAAACAATACGCATAGAACATTACCATTATAATTTTAGAACATAATTTAAGCATGATTTGATAATAGAGAAAAGCAAATGTAGTTGCTAAATAATTTCGTATTGCTCATCGCCTTCATCCTGTACTCCTGTCAATCGTTTTTTATATTTTAACCCGCTTAATTTCGAAAACTCCTGCAATTCATAAAAAATAGTTGGTCCCTTCGATTACGAATTAAAGGGATTGTACTGTATATGTATATAACTTCTGAACAAGTCAATGTGTCGGTACGAAATGTATCGCATTAGAAAGATATTGAGCTCACGTAGGTGCTTGGAGATAATGGTCCAATTCGTCCAAGTTTGAAATAGAATCAGCTCTTAAACTCTGAAAGCGTATTGGATTTCTGCCGATTTTACTAAAATCGCATAATACCGTTGAAGAAAAATTTCGGAAGCAAATTTTATTTTTCTAATAACTAAAGTCTTCGTCAAATCGCGTTTAGATATTTACCGATATCTTTTATCGGATGTCGCAAATTTGAATAAAAATCTGTGAAATTCCTCGAAAATTAATTTTGTTTTTAATTCTTCCATAATTTCTTGTCAAATTGGTTTAAATTATCCTGGATTTGCCGACTGCCGATTACCAAATTTTTTATTTCTGCCTCATTGTCCCTGCCTGTTCTTCTAAATGCAACCGTAAATTGCTGTTGTTTAATATTCGTACATTTAGATTTTGTTAGGCTGTCATGACGGCAGCTAACTGTAAACTTGAACGTAGATATGTGTATCCTTTGCATGTGGTAACTCCAAATGTAAAGTATCGGATATGAAGTTCTGTTTTTTTTTTATTGTGCATGGCTTCACAAATCACCGCATTCGATAGGGAGTAAAGCATCGTATCGTATAATATTTCTAAACGTCGAATGTTTAATGTAAACAAATGGTAATAAGAAAAAGAAACTTAAACAAATTTTGTGCCAACAATAAGAAATACGTCAATTGTTATTTTATTTAGAAAGAAATGTTATACATATTAGAAAACAAATTAAAGATAAAAGTGATCCTTTTTGATTACCGGCAGCAGCCCAAGATACATTTTTATTTTATAACTATTTTTAGTGTTGACGTTTTATGCCTCTGGTTACAATTTGGCAAAAGGCTTACGATCAGGTGAGGATGCGCACATACAAATTCTGTCATAATTTCTTATTGCTCTATATTTATTTTATGTGCGTTTGTCTCATTCAATATATTTAAATAATATTTTTATTTTGTAGAGCATACAATACATATTGACAAAATATTAACAAAAATTAATATTTCTTCGATTTGCAAGATATATACATTATTTTTGGAACTGTTCAGCAGTAATACCGGAATTTATTTTAGTTAGTAATTTCAAATGCCTACCAACTACCTGCAAGTTCGCGACTATTAAAATTAAAATTAAATAAGCTAGTTTTTCGTTTTTCAAACGTCAACAATTAAACCTCATGAACTCAAATTTCAATTCACGAGCGTATCAACGTCGTATGTATTATGTTATCGTTTTGTTATACAGTATTGCATTTTCGTTATTTGTAATTTTCATACTAAAGTGTATTATGATTACGATTGAATTTTATATGTTTGTCAAATAGTTGTAATGAAGCCAGGAGTGGGAATATTAACTGACTGCTTCACGATCTCTCACGATACCGATTGCTCGCTTAGTTACATTCAATACAAAAACGACATTCCAAATTTTGTTTTTGTTTTTGAAGCGGCCGCACGATATCCTGCGACATCGTGAAACAGGCAATTAATTTTTTCGATTAATTTTGTAAAAATGTTTCAAATCTGTGATAACTAATATCAGAAATTAAATTTTTCATTTCAATTAAATTTTCAAACTATTTGAAACAAAATTGCTTATTGGAAAGAACTTAAGAACTAATTCGTAGCAAATTTAAATTTGCATACTTGGTGTGATTTCATGGAATAAAATTAAATGAATGTGACTGCCTGGCTCAGGATATCACACGATATCGTGCGGTCGGTTAATTACATTGAAAAGAAAAATTATGTTAGAAATGTTGTTTTTGTTTTGCATGTAATTTAGCGACCGATTCATGGCCTCGTTCGCTGAGCGTTGCTATTGCTGTATTATAATGAACGGTTAGCACCTAAATACTCAAATCGTGTTTCAAATTAATAAAGACTAATAAAAAGTAACATGGAAATAAAAAAATTACGATACATTTTTTCAATTAATTTTTGAGCGCATTTCCTAAAATACAAAATATTTTTCAAAGTACTTTTTTCATTTCTGGAATTTTACATTTGACTGACATTTTTCAGAAAAGAGAACACTAGGTATCACTACTGCCAGCCATAACTATCCCACAATTCATGTCATTTCTCTATTTTGCATATCCAGATTTATAATTTTATAATTTTCCCTGACGACTTTATATGCGTATCATAAGCGAGTTTATTCCCCTGCACTTTTTCATTGTAAGATACTTTATTCATATATACATTTAGTTACAAATACAAAGAACTAAATGCAATTTCAAGCAAATCGTATAAAATTTAAGCAAAATTTAACAATAAAAAATCGAATATGGTCATCACGAATATGATATCAAAAAATATTAGTTTTGTGTATGAAAAAGAAACGGCGGTTCACAATATAGTGATGGCAATAAATTATGTTGGGAAAGTGATTGAGGTCGTGTCAAAACTGCACATATATATATATTATCAATTTACTTATATACATATTTCAAATATGCATTTGTAATAAAAAAGCATTTACCTTGATTTCCATAAGGCAAGAACGAACAGCTGACACCTTACAGTACAGCAACGTTCGGCTAACGAGGCCTTTACTTTTATTTCTTCAAGAAGATATAAATAAAAACAAAATTAAAAATACGATAAAAAAACAATACTACAAATTTGCTTGGTCACAAGCACATAAAGACATATCGAACGACTGAGCTTATGAATTGAGCAACTGATTAAAAATGATTAAATACGGAAATGTTGCTGCATATTTAAGCGCAAAATATAAACGCATTTGATTATAATGCTTACGTAACCTAAGGGATTTAGTTTTATGTATTTCCGATTACTTGAAATTTAATGACAAAACAAACGATGTATTTTAATTTATTATCTTTTTATTAAAAAAGACGAGAAAAAATAAACTTTTATATATCAAAGCACATTGTTTCCCACTTCATTTTTTTCTTTATTCTGCTTTTTTTATGGCTTAAATATGAAGCGAGTGACATATTCGTTCATCACATGTCTACTTTCGGATTTAAGTTTCTCCATCTTGAGCCTCCTTCAACGTCTTTTTGTTGTGCAATGAAGTAAATTGATGTTTATAATCTTAAAAAAAATGTGAAACAATGAATTGAAATGGAAAATTGAACCGAATGAAAGGAATCGTAGCGTATTTTCTGTTTCTGTCATAAAAATTAAGCTGCAAAATTTATGGCCAAAAATGAGAGGAAAAAGAATTTAGTATAAAAATAATAATAAAAAAGAAAACCAAAAGGAAATTATGGTTTTCATCACAGCAATGGTTAATTCAGTTTGAATAATAAAATAAGAAAAGCAAATTATTGCGTTGACATTGCCATGGGATTGATTCACAACATATTTTGTTTATTCCATTTCATTTATTTGCTTTTAATAAAACCATAAAATGTTTGTTTTTTTATAAAAACTTTTTTTTCGACTAACAAACATTTTTTACAACTTGCCACATTGGTTATTTGTTATTAAATATATTTTACATATCTTGACGCTTTAATTTCATTTAATGTCATTCGTTTTCGTTTTTATTTTGTTAAATGAATTCAGCTTAAAATAATGTATTTTGTACGATAAACGTCAGGTGAATTTTATGTTCAATTTGTTGACATTTTTATTTTGGATTTGGTTGTGTTTCATTTTTATGATGCATTTTAAATCAATTACCCTCAGTGGTATTACGTGCACTATCATTTCAGTGGAAACATTTCTATCGGATTCTTTAAATTTGACGCGTAAAGAACTTAAATCAAATAATCCACAATTAGATAATATGATAAAGAAAAAAGAAAAAATATTACTAACTGTAGGAAAAGCTATAGGAAAGAAATATTGATCTGATCGTTTCATTGATATTTTTCAAGAATTCGAAGCAATAAGCTCGAGACGTTGGCAATTCTAGTGGCCACGTTGGCTTATGAAGGACGGACACTATTGCTCTCTTCACAATGGAAGTCAGATGGATAGGAAAGTTATAAAAACACTTAGCATTTTTTTTAATGTGTCTTTGTATCATTTGTCATCGGAAGGTTTCAGTGGCGAAAACTTAGTCATTGGTCACTGAACAGTAGTCTTCAGCTTTCCTCCGTTTATCCTTTCACCACGTGTCACTAAATAGAAATGGAAAATAAAGATAAATCGCTAGATTGATCTGATGAAATTGCCATTATATTTCAACAATGTCAGTTTTTTTGTAGATAACTTCACCGCCTAACGCGTTATTAAAATTGTATTTTCCGGTTCAGAACCATTGACATCATACATTTTGTATGAACATAAGAATTTTTGATAATACATATATATAACGCTTGATCAGATGATTTATGTTTGGCTGTGAAGTGGCTTGGCAGGCTTGTGTTTGTTGTTTGTAATTCGAGAATTTTGTATTACGATTGCACTGGTTATTTCATTTGCCACAAAGAACTGTATCGTTGTTACATTTGATTTTTTAGATTTTGTATTTGAAATGGACTTGTGAGTTTTTTTTTTATATTTTTACGCAAAATCTCTATAAAATATAAGTAACTTTCCTTTGTTTCTTCATCTTGGACGAACACTCAGAAGATGACCCCACAGCACATGCGGTGCATTGTGCTGGAACTAGAGGAAAGGGATTGTAGGAGAAGTGATAGGACGTGAAGCTTCACTATCTTACAACACTGCTTTTGGCACGTTATTTGTTTTTATAGCAGTGTTATAGCGTCTCTGATGTCTAGGAGACGTATTAAATTTTGAAGCTTCGTGTTTAGTAGCCATTTTCAGTAATTATTTTACTTCGCCGGTGCTGCACAATACCAACGTAGGAGGGCGTTCTTCTGTGCCTGTGGATAATTTACAGCTGAAGCCGTTACTGTTCAGTGACCAGTGACTAGGCCTTCGCCACTGAAACCTTCCGACAACAAATGACACAAAGCCACACAAATGCACATCAGAAAAAATAAAAATGCGAGATATTTTTTTGAGTATAAAACTGGAGTTGAACCCAGAAACAATTTCCATTTGAAGTCAACGTACAGACTACTTCGGCCATCGCCACCCTGCAAAAGGTATGTATCGTTGTCTGTATTTAAATATTGTCATATCTAAATTTGTTCCCTTCCATTCGCATTACCACTAATTTTTTCCCAAATGCTTTTTTTTTATTTTAAACAGGTACTCTGAATATACCGGCTATACGAAAATTAATGAAAAGCGAAGCTTTCAGAAATATGCTTTCGTACTACCGATGTGAGTAGAATGGGAATGGGAAAGCAAAACATCTGCGACTGCGGACCGGCAGAGGCCAGGCAGAGTTACGGGCAGAGGAATTGATCGAATTATTGACAGAGGCAGAGCCCTCCTTCGTACAAACACTCATCCACACATGTGAAAGCGCATAATTTGCTATGGTTTGTGTGTAATTTTTCGTCTTATTTTTCATTTTTGTATTTTGTGCTTGTGCGTAAATACATACGTACTTGATTGCTACAGTTGGGATGAAAGCCCATAATTTGTTATGGTTTGTGTGTAATTTTTCGTCTTATTGTTTTGTTGCGTGGTTCTATTGGATTTAATTTTTTTTTTTTAATGTACACAAATTTTTTGATTCATAAATGCTGTGGTTTGCATATTTTTTGTATTGTTGGATATTTTTTTTGTTGACAAAGTTTTTTTTCTTTCTTTAAATAGTTTCTTGATGGTTGCAGTTTATTTAGATGGCTTGGGATGGAAGGGGTATATATTCGATTTTATTAATTTGTACACAAATTTTGTTTTTGAGGAATAAATGCTGTTATGGTTTGTGTGTGTGTGTGTGTGGCAGTGAAGATATGGACAGAGAGAATTATTAAAAGCTGCTGACCGTATTTATGTTTAAATTCGTTTTTTGTTTGTTTGTATATGCGTTTGTGTGTAATTTTTCGTCTTATTTTTCATTTTTGTATTTTGTGCTTGTGCGTAAATACATACGTACTTGATTGCTACAGTTGGGATGAAAGCCCATAATTTGTTATGGTTTGTGTGTAATTTTTCGTCTTATTGTTTTGCTGCTTCAATTTTTAAATTTTTGGTTGTTTCCATGCATAATATGTTTCCTTGGTGTGTGGCGTATATGAGTGTATGTTATGTTTGGTTTTTCTACTTTATGTGGTTCGATAATAATAATCTTTATTTTGGATGTTTACATACTCACATACTTGTGTATAAATATAAACATATACTTGCTCTAAGTTTAACTCTGTTCTTTTTTTCTATAAAATATTAAGGAAGGTCAGTTTATCTTTTTTTCTGAAGAAAAAACTGTTAATATTAGGTTCGTTTTGATGTGCTGATTTTAAATGTTGATCTGCTTGTTAAATATACAATTTCACACCCTTTAATTTCCCACAATCTCTTGTTTTTTTTTTTTTTTTTATTCAGTTATGCCTATTCAAAAACTTTTAAAACATGATTGTGCATGCTCTTAATGTTTTGTTTGCTCATCAATATTTTTCAAAAAATTCATTCTGTTATTTTTACTGATTTTCTGTAATTATGCTTTTATAACATGATTGTGCATGCTCTTAATGTTTTGTTTGCTCATCAATATTTTTCAAAAAAATTCATTCTGTTATTTTTACTGATTTTGTTCAAAGATATCTTAGAATAGCTGTAGTAATTCTTTTTTGTTTTCCTACACTTCGGTCAGACTTATTGCAATTATCAATGATATTTTTAAAATCAGTCTGAATGCTTTTCCTTGCTAAACAAATTAATTCATTCATTTCCAATTTGAAAAATTTATTTATTTATTTCTTATTTACCTTCCTCAATTTATTTTTGTTATACAATTTTAAATCAAAAGACCTTTTTTCACTATATATATATGTATAATTACATTTTATTAATTATTATAAATAGATGAATACAATTTAATTAAATTTAAAGTGTTTGTTTTTCTTAAATAATAAACGGTACACCGACAGGTGTCCGGCCCCTCAAGGCAATCTGGGTGGTACCAGGGGAAGCAAGAGAAGTGCTCCTTACCTTCTTCTTCTTCCACCCCGAAATCTTCATTTTCCTCAACCATGTGCAGGAAAAAGATGATGGCGTCCTTATGCTCATTCATGAGCAAATTGTTCCATCCTTCTTTAAACGCTTTTATTTCGGCTATTATTTGATTCTGTTGAAACCGAAATACACATTCAGCCACCACTCTATTGAGCATCTCGTCTTGCCCATCATGATACATCTCGCAAACGGCCGCTGCTTCGTCCAACATTTTGTCGTCAGAGGAGTCGTCGTAGAGAGCCATAAGGATTGGAATATAAATTTTGGGCAACTCTACTACCTCGAGGATTTCAACGGTCGATGTGGACATTCTACTATTTTTTTCTTATAGCTGAAACTGCTGCTTTAAAAGTAATACACTGAATGAATAACAAAATGCTTTTCAACCCACATACCACTTATTTCATATCTGATGTCTGCCTGACACTCCTCTGTTTGTCAGCTGTATCTATCTATCTCCCTCTCGCATATGTATTTCTCAAGTGATAGCCGGCTGCTGCTCCTCAGCTCATCGTCAGCTGTATCTACCTATCTCTTTTTGACATATTTAAATATATGTATGTATACAGAATCCCCATATGCTGTTAGTAGAAATTTTGTTTATTTATTATGCTTAATTTTTTTTTTTTTTTCTTTGTTTTCTGCTATATGACCGTTACTTGTAGTTGTATATAGTTCAAAATTAAGCTTACTTAAGCACTTTTAATTTTTGTATCTTTCATTGAAATACCACAAAGATAAATTTTGCTTTTTTGGTGTTCACTTAAAGTAAAACTATAGTCCAAGTTTTAACAGTATACCGTGACAGTTCCATCAGATACATTTCCTACATTTAAGTTCTGTAGAGTTTGTGAATAAATACAAAATTTCTTTGAAAGTTATTATACTTACATATATATTATTATAATTTTACTAAAGTGAAATAAATATAATAATAGAAATAATAATAATAATAAAAATATAATAAATAAAAAATGTCTTCAGTAAAGTGTTCAATTTGTGACACCACCTTCATTAATTTAAATATCTTGAGAGTGCATCAGAAACTTCATTGCTCGATATGCAAAAAATATTTTGAAACGCAATATCAGCTCAAAGGACATATGACTGAGCATGGTGTCGAAGAACAATATGACACATGCAATATATGCAATGTTTCTTTTAGCAAAAACATGCTAAATGTACATAAGAAACTGCATTGCACTATTTGTGGAAAATTATTTTTGTGTAAAACAAGTGTGAATGCGCATATGAAAACACACATGTCGAGTATGGTACACTCCAATGGTGATGCATTGGCGCATGCCTCGATAGGGAATTTATTAAACCATTGTCAGGCTTGCAATGAAATGATACCATCCTTTCACAACAAAAGTGAAGGCATCCTCTTTCCTGGTGAGTTTTTAAAAAATGCAATGCGATGTATAATCAACCAATTAAAAGAGTGCAGTCAGAAACATACTACACTAAAATTTAATATGGAACTAACTTGCGACTACATGAAATTGGTCAATGATGAAATGTGTGTAACTCCTATGGTACATATATCAAAAATGACCTTGCTCACCATTGCTGATGATGTTGATGAATTCTATAAGAAACATTCAGAGGAAATAAGTGTAAAAATGGATGAATTCCAGGAAAGAGACAGCGGTTGGACTCTTATTAGTATAAAGTATGTAGATTTAAATGTAAACAAAGCATCAATAATAAGAGGTTCACGATTCATTCCACTACCGAAAACCATAGCCAGAAATGGTGGATGTGTAAACATTGAGAACAATGATATATATTGTTTCAAATGGTGTTTAATTGCAGCTTTGTATGGTGATTCTACTCTAAAACCAAGACAAATGAGAAATTGTAATAACTACAATATAGAAAATATTAGAAATGATACAATTTTTGTTGGTGGTAGAGTATTAAACTTTGAAGGGCTGCAGTTTCCACTCCCTCTGAAGCAGTTAAAAGTTTTTGAAAAACAAAATAGTATGAGTGTGAATGTGTTTGGTCATAATGGAGCATCACTAATTGGACCTTACTACATCACAAAAGAAGAAAAAGCAATTCACATTAATTTGCTCTTGCTTCACTCAGAAGACAATTTTCACTATGTTCTTATCAAAAACATCTCAAAGTAAGTTATATATATATTTACATTTATTAAATATTTATATAATAATAAATAATTTAAAATTACTATCTTTTAAGGCTTATTCGATCCAGCATAACAACGCATCACGGAAAAATTTTTATTTGCAACACTTGCTTATTTTATACCCATGATGAAATCACACTTCAACAACATAAAAAGTGCTGTGGGAGAAAAGTTGCAAAAATGCCGGCTGATGAAGATGCTTTTAAAAAATTTGCAAATTATAATAAGCAAATGGACGTGCCTTTTGTTATTTATGCTGACTTCGAGTCAATTTTGGAAAAAATTGATGAAAGTGCAGGTACGAATACTGTAAATATTCAAAAGCATTCTCCATGTGCATTTAGTTATTTTGTAAAGTGTAGTTTTAAGGAAGAAAATAATTTATATAGACAATACTTTGGAGAAGATTCAGCAGAAGTATTCGTTAGAAAAATAGTTGACGACAGTCTTTATATTTATGAAAAACATCTAAGTAAAGAAAAAGTAATGAATATATCTGCTGAAGAATTAAATTCCTTTAATAATGAACAAAATTGTCATATTTGTAAGAAAAGTTTGAAGAATGATAAGGTTATAGATCACTGCCCTCTTACTGGTAATTATCGTGGTGCAGCTCACAGTGAGTGCAATTTAATGTACAAAATACCCAAATTCATACCCGTCATCTTCCATAATCTATCTGCATACGATGCACATTTATTTTTTAAAGAACTTTCTGCTATTAAAAATGCTGTCATAAAAGTCATCCCACAAAATAAAGAGCGCTATATTTCTATATCAGTTTATATTCCGATGAAAAAGAATTCTGGAGTTGAAATACGTTTTTTAGATTCTTTTAGATTTATGGCTTCTAGTTTAGATAGTTTGGCGAAAAATCTTGATATTTCTGATTTTCATACGGTTCGACAAATGTTTCATATTGATAGTCACTTTGATTTGATTAGAAGAAAGGTAGTATTTCCTTACTCGTACATAGATTCTATATCAAAGTTTGATGAAGTAGAACTCCCAAGAAGAGAACATTTTTTTAATATTTTAAGTGATTCGGAATGTGATATTATTGAATATGAACATGCGCAGAAAGTATGGGATGAGTTCAATTGTAGAACACTACGCGATTATACTGAACTCTATCTGAAAACAGATGTTCTGCTTCTTACAGATGTTTTTGAAAATTTTCGAAAAATATGTAAAAGTATTTATGATTTAGATCCAGCCCATTATTATACTGCACCAGGACTATCTTGGGATGCAATGTTGAAGACTACAGAAATAACTTTGGAGTTGATTACAGACTCTAACATACATTCTTTTGTCCAAAGTGGTATTAGGTGCGGACTAGTTCAGTGTTCCAAGAAATATTCAAAGGCGAACAATAAATATATGCATGACTTTGATAAAAATAAGACATCAGAGTATTTAATGTACTTAGACGCCAATAATTTATATGGTTGGGCAATGTCGGAATACTTGCCTTATGGTGGCTTTGAGTGGCTAAGTAAAGAAGAAATTGATGTTTTCAATGTTGAAGAAATCTCAAACTCTTCTGAAACTGGCTATTTTTTAGAAGTAGACATTCAATATCCAGATTCCCTTCATGATGAACATAATGATCTTCCCTTCTGTCCACAAAATAAAAAAATTTCGCAGAATGGGTGTGGGAAGTTAATAGCAGATTTTACATTTAAACAAAATTATGTTATTCACTACAGAGTTCTAAATCAATATATATCAAATGAACTTGTATTGAAAAAAATACATAGGGTACTGAAATTTAAGCAGTCTCCATGGTTGAAAAAATACATTGATATAAATACCTATCATCGTACAAATGCGAAAAATGCTTTTGAAAAGGACTTCTTTAAGCTTCTTAATAATGCAGTTTATGGAAAAACCATGGAAAGTGTAGACAAACGTAAGGATATACGTATTGCTACAGATTGGGAAACTACAAACAGAAATCATTTGGGTTTAAGAGCATTAATCTCTAAACCTAATTTTTTGAGTTTACAAAAATTCTGTGATAGTATGTATGCAGTTCAGCTAAAAGAAATGGAACCATATTATGATAAACCTATCTATATTGGTTTCGCAGTTTTAGAATTGTCGAAATGGAAGATGTACGATTTCCATTATAGATACATGAAACCAAAGTTTGGTGAGAAACTTTCACTTAACTATATGGATACCGATTCATTTATCTATACAATTCAAACTGATGATTTTTATGAAGATATTCGTAACGATATTTCTTTAAACTTTGATACATCAGAATATGCAACGAATAATGTATTCAAGTTGCCACTGCTAAACAAAAAAGTTTTGGGAATGATGAAGGATGAAAATAAGGGTAACATAATGGTAGAGTTTGTGGGCTTAAGATCCAAAATGTATTCTTTTTCGGCTCTCAATTCAAAAGAAGTGAAAAAATCGAAAGGCGTAAAAAGGTCTGCTCTTAACAAAATCACATTAAATGATTATAAGAGCTGTTTATTTGAGCAGAAAGTTGTATCAGATGAGATGTTTTTATTCCGATCAAAAATTCATCAACTGTATACACAAAAGCTCTATAAATTAGTCCTTAACCATACTGATGACAAAAGAAAAGGTATGGACGACCTGGTAAATACCAGAGCGTGGGGTCATTATAAAGATCGAGATGGTAACTCAATGGAAGTTGTGTAGTAGTATCTTGAAAATTATCAGTATGATTATAGTGAGCGATAACCTAAATCACAAATTTCCTTGAATTTGCAAACATTAATCATATATTTATTTATTTACTTTATTTGTGATATAGAATTTAATTAGTTATAGAAATTTGTAAAATATTTATGAAATACTCGTATGTAAGTGAAAATGTATAAATCTTTAATGATAAGTCAAAATATTTTATATGTATAATGTATTGTAAATATTTTAAATAAATAAAAAGACTATATGATTTGATTTGATTTCTTTTATTTTAAAGATTCTTTTACAAGTAAGATTACATTTCTTAAAGCGCAAGCACCATAATAGTGACAACTACAGTAAAATAGATCTGGATACTTCATGCCCATTTATTTCAAGTTGATACAACCAACATCTTCAATATTGAAAATTCTTTTATTCATAATTTTTTCCAGCCATTGCCTTTTCTCTTCACCCTTGACATATATTGTTGCACCATTGACATTAGCTTTTAAAAATTTAATTACGCTGTCAAAAGAAATTGATCCATCATTCCAGAGTAAGTGATGATGATTTCTGGTCAACCATTTCGCTTCCTTCTGCTTTTCAGGTGATAAATATTTAAAATCAAATGGAGGTTTTATAATAAAATTAATGTATTCGTCTTTGTTGAAAGCAATCGCAACTTCCTTTGCAATAAACCCGTTGGAATTGTTTTTGAAGCCTTGCAAGTCTATGAAAATTGTCTTATCATTCATATTAATTTATTTATATAACTTTGCGAACTGTTCCTTTTATGGGTGAATATTCTATTATGCGATCATGAATAAGTATGCAGTATGCTGAAGTTTTTGATGGAATATTTATAGCTGTTTCAAATTCAATTTTTATATCAATTGATCCACTATTGTGTGATTCGTTTTGATAGCTAACATCTACAACAATAATCGGAGCGTTATTCTTAAACTCTTGAGCTGTTAGAATTGGTTGAGATTCTCTCATATAGTAGCTTTGTTGAAATCGTGTGTACATATCATATAGAATTGCATATCGCTCATTTTTAAATTTAATATTAAGATCATCATATGGATATGACACTGAGTTTAAATGTACTTTTAAATTGGTGAGGTCACAGTGAACAAACTTATTTTCTTGTTGAAATGCAATCAAGATAAAACGAGGGCGTTCTCTATTTGCAGCCAGTTTAACATTCCAGATGTGACTAGTCCCCGAATTTAGTTGTGGATTAATATGACAATCCCAACTTCGAAAGGCCATCGGTATGGGAATACCATTGTTAACAGTTTTAATCATATTCAATTTGCAAAGATCAGATAATTGTACATGTATATATATATATATATTATATATATATATATTGTATATTGGATCCTTTGAACTGTAAATTTTAACTTGCATTGTATTGTTATTCGCTTCTATATGAATTTTGTTTGCAGGTCTGTAGCGTTTGTATTGTTCCTCTATATAATCAACTATATCATTCAATTCATAAGAACCAATTGGTATTTCAATTACAAGTTCGCCGATATGAAACATATTGTTGTAGATGTCTACATTCGGTATACTATTGTATGAATGAAAATCTGTTAGAGCACACTCATATGACTCATTCAATTCAATGGGTGGAAAATAATTAGCCGATAACTCTGATGAGTTGGAGCTCAGAGTAAGTGTTATTGACATTTCGACTGTCCGATGTGAAATAAATAAAATATTCCATTATATATTGTTTATAATAAAAGTATTTATTTATTTATTATTATTATCTTATAATTATGCTATTATATATTGTTTACAATATTTCATCTTTGCTAATCCAACTATTGTGTTGATTAGAAAATCCCAACCATTTAACAAATGCTTTATCTCCTCTAGTTTTAATGACCCTTTCAACTAAATATGTATTAGGAAATCTGGTTTTTGAAAGTTCTTCAGCATAAAATCCACCTTTGATAACATTTTCAAGATAATCTTCCAGTATAAATGTTGCAGGATATGTATTTTGAACTGATTTAATAGTAAAAATTTCTGATGTCCAATTGGGGGTATAGCCTTTTTCAAAAGTATGTTTATATTTGCTAATTCGCACATGATCTCCAACGTTAAATTTACTCATTTTATACATTTATAAGTGACTGTATACCGTATTTAATAGTTTTTTCTCATTCGATGAACTAACCTTAATCGGCGGCATTTTGATGGTACGATGAACTCTTCTATTGTATGTGTTAATCAATTTTTTGTAAATATCAATCCAATTATATGAACCATTAAAGCTAAATTCTTTCCACATCATTCCTTTTAAAGATCTATTGAATCGTTCGACTATTGATGCTTTCATTCTGCTATACGTTGAATAGTGATTAACTTTATATTTATGCATCAATTCCACAAAATGTTTATTGAAAAATTCTTTACCATCGTCAGTTTGCAAATTTTTCGGTACTCGTCCCAATTGAAAAATATCTGTCATTGCTTGTGTTGTTTCAGGTCCAGTTTTTGTTTTTATCGCTACAGTCCATGCAAATTTTGAGAAAGTATCAATTACGGTTAGTAAATATCTATAATTCTTGTTGTATTTAGAATAATTTCCCATTTCAACCAAATCAGCTTGCCAAAGATCATCTATTCCTTTCATTACAACTCTTCTACGGGGAAAAACTTTTCGTGCTTGTTTATGAAGTTCATTTACCAAATTTCGTTTTGAGCTCATTTTACACTTTAGTTTAAGAACTATGTTGTAGTCTGTTTGACCCACTTTCAGTTATTGATGCAAACATGTAATTTTCAAATCTATAAATTTTCTCATTGAGCCTTTCAAATTCATTTTCATAAAGTAATTTTGTTTTGTTAAAGTTTTGTTGAATTTTATTATTCTCTTCTAATTGCAAAGCTAATTTATGTTCTAAGTTTTCAAATTGTGCTTGTAGATCGGCATATATTTTATTATTATCTTCCATAAAGTGTGTTAATAATTTGCTTTCCGCTTTCTCAATTTGAGTTTGCAAAAACAATTTATTGATAACATCGTTTTCCTCCAAAGGTTTCGCCACATTTTTGATTCTTTTGTTCTGAACATCAATGTTGTTGTCCGTATCCATAAAGATCCCCAACAATTTAGGAGCATTTCTTGTTGAAATTATACTACTAGTATCGTTTAGATAATGTCCGAATTTATCTACAGACATTCTTTATATATTTTTTTTATATTATTCTATTATATTAACTTCGCGTAGTTCTTCAATAATTGATACAATTTCGTTATTATGATTAGTGTGACCTGCAGCTTGTGATGCAAGTAATAGACGAAGTCGCTCTACCAACTCATTAGGATCATCCCAGTATATATAGTTTGGTTTGTGAGGATTAAATTGCATCATTCCATCACCTTTATAATTACGAGTATGTTTTGTTTTTAAGGTTGGTGAAAATAAATTGTTTAGATCGTCTTCTTTAAACAGTTTTTTAATTATATGTTTATATTTATATGCTTTAGTTCCTTTAATGTGACCATCAGGTTTATAACCTCTTCTATATGCATTAGTACGAATTAAAATTTTTTTGTAGATTTCTAGTTCAGATTTGTCATAGTTTTTAGGTGTTTTATGGAACATTAAAGAAAATAAACCAGGTGTTAGAGCCCACATTTGATCGCCAACTTGAATTTTATCATTAGACAGTTCAATATTACTATCACCAAATTTCCATTTATTACTGATATAATCTTTATGTGGTCCATAGTTTCTATCTAATTCATTTCTCCTTTCCAAGAGTGATAAATCAGTATAATTCTCTTCAATTTTGGAATTCTGTGAATAAAAAGTGTCATCATCATCATCATTATCACGTTCATCATCTTCGTTGTATGAGTTGGTGTTATCAGATATTGTTCCTTCTACAAGTTTCTTTGGTGTACTTGTTAGCAATTTAATTGACGGTTCCTTAAGATATAAATTTTTATTGTGTTTAGTTTTTGTCGTCACATCATTTTCTACTTCTCTTTTGATCAATCTATTACTATATTTTGAATTATTTATAAATTCTTTTAAAGGTTCTGTTATAGGCTTAAATGTATCTTTTAGTTGTTCATGAGTATCTATTTCACCAGTCTTTATACTGCGGAGCTTTTTCTTCAAAACATTTCTAGTCCTCACCAAATCTTTTAAAACTTTTTCATTCATTTTTATATATCAGCTATCAGATCAGGTTATGTGCTATCAGATCAGTTAACAGATTAGTTATGTGTCATCAGATCACATGTATTAAGTTTAAAACTAATTTATATTGTTATGAAATAGTCAAATAGTTTTCTATAGCGACCATTGTTCAATTCATTGTCTTTGCATATCATCAAAAATCCATATTTATCCTTCCAACACTCTCGACAAATTTCATGAAACTTTTCAAAAGTCATATCGCTAGCAACATGGTCACTATAAGCGTGCTTCATATTGGTTTCATCTTGCTTGAACATTATAATTACATTAGCATTGTCTCTTATTAAATGTTTTGGAACTCTAGTATAAGTTTGACATAAGTAGAATGAATCGATATTCTTATGTCGACCCATACAAAAATATGCACGTATATTATTTTGCTTTTCACATGCAACATCATCAAATATCATAATTGAATTAACTTTAGCTTCGTCAGGCGAAATAACAGCATCGTTATCTGTAAATGTGTAGTAGCCCATTCCTTTAACTGATGTTATAAGTTTCCTCAAGTATTCATATTTCGGTTGATATAGGGATTTTGAGTATAAATAGATATTTTCAAACTTGAGTCCGTTAGGACTTTCCAATAAGCTAATCATAACATTAGTCTTTCCACAATTTGAAGGACCAACTATTAGCGCACGAATAGAATTTGGTAAGAGGGAGCTATGCTTTATTTTAAAAGTGATGTGCGATGAAGCATCAATATTACGAACTAATATATTTTTATGTTGTTTTACTAAACGCATTTTGATAACTAAATATTATTCATAAGTATAACCTTTATTATAGAATAAAATGGTTATACAGTACAACAAAAACATTAGTTGTAAAAAAGCAATCGATGGAAAAGGTTTAGTCGACAAAATAATAAACTCTCTACCTATTGAGCTTCATCTTTCTGGATATCAATACTGTGGACCTGGAACAAAGTTACAAAAACGTTTGATCAGAGGTGATAAAGGAATTAATTTACTAGACGAAGCTTGCAAAAGCCACGATATCGCTTATTGGAAAAATAAAGATTTAAATATTAGACATCAAGCTGATAAAATTCTTGAAAACAAAGCTTGGAAGCGAGTTCTTGCAAAAGATAGTAGTCTTGCGGAAAAATCATTTGCATATATGGTCACTAACGCAATGAAAGCTAAAACAAAACTAGGAATGGGTGTAGAGACGAAGAAGAATAATAATGTAAAGAAACTTTTGAGTCGAACTAGTTTGGATGGGAAAAAACTATTCTATTCAACTGTTCGAAATGCTACAAAAATTTTAAAAAGGGAAAAACCTCTAGATATTAACTCTGCTATTAGAATTGCACGAAAAACCATTAACAGTTCTTTTAAAAGAAAAAAATCACAAATTAAAGTACCACGTATAATACGAGTACCAAAAATTGGTGGTTTTCTACCATTAATTCCAATATTAACTGCTCTGGGTGCAATTGGTAGTCTCACGACTGGAGGTGCTGCTATAGCTAAGGCTGTAAATGCAACAAAAAATGCTAAAAGTCAACTTGAAGAAGCATCTAGACACAATAAGGCAATGGAATCAATAGCAGTGGGAAAGGGACTTTATCTTAAGCCATACAAAAAAGGTTATGGATTAGTTTGTAAAGAGCTCTCAAAAAACTCATAGAAATGCTACCCAAAAGACCATTAACTGATGTCGATTTGAGAAAATTTTCAGCAAAAATTCCACACTTTAGAGGAGTTTTCATGTTGAATACTCTACCAAAACGTGTAAGGAGAAGAGAATGTGGAATAATCAATTTAGATGTATCAACAGGACCGGGAACACATTGGGTAGCATATTATAAAGACAACAATCAAAATGAATATTTCGATAGTTTTGGAAATTTACAACCACCTACAGAAGTAGTCAAATATCTGGGCAAAAATATAAAATACAACTATAATCAGTATCAAAATTTTAATGCATTTATCTGCGGACATTTATGTCTTAAATATCTTTATGAATTAAATAAAAAATATTAAATAAAAACACTCACAAATATGTACATTTTAACAAATTATTTATTACTTTTTATTAATATTTTATTATACAATACAGTATAAATTAATTTTGTTACCAAACTGGATATTGAGCATTTTGACAGAAAAATTCATCCATCTCATAAGTCAGCACCAAATTGCGTTCTCCTTCTCTTTGAATGCAAAATTTTCCACTCGAAAGATTATTTACTTCATCGTCTGTAAGGGTGCTGTACCGATTGGGTAGAAACAATATATAATTTTGCAGTTCGACTTGAACTGTTTCCCCATATTTCGTTGTGACCCTTTTTGCACCATCAACAGGATATTTTTTTCCTATATACATGTCCTTAATATGCATTATATTTTTAACTTTGCACGCATTAAATTTTTTTACCAAGTTTGTTGAGGACTCCATTTCTTTTTCTGTTCTTATCACTTTCGATCTTGGTTTCAGACTGATTTTAAAAATATCATTGATAATTGCAATAAGTCTGACCGAAGTGTAGGAAAACAAAAAAGAATTACTACAGCTATTCTAAGATATCTTTGAACAAAATCAGTAAAAATAACAGAATGAATTTTTTTGAAAAATATTGATGAGCAAACAAAACATTAAGAGCATGCACAATCATGTTATAAAAGCATAATTACAGAAAATCAGTAAAAATAACAGAATGAATTTTTTGAAAAATATTGATGAGCAAACAAAACATTAAGAGCATGCACAATCATGTTTTAAAAGTTTTTGAATAGGCATAACTGAATAAAAAAAAAAAAAAAAACAAGAGATTGTGGGAAATTAAAGGGTGTGAAATTGTATATTTAACAAGCAGATCAACATTTAAAATCAGCACATCAAAACGAACCTAATATTAACAGTTTTTTCTTCAGAAAAAAAGATAAACTGACCTTCCTTAATATTTTATAGAAAAAAAGAACAGAGTTAAACTTAGAGCAAGTATATGTTTATATTTATACACAAGTATGTGAGTATGTAAACATCCAAAATAAAGATTATTATTATCGAACCACATAAAGTAGAAAAACCAAACATAACATACACTCATATACGCCACACACCAAGGAAACATATTATGCATGGAAACAACCAAAAATTTAAAAATTGAAGCAGCAAAACAATAAGACGAAAAATTACACACAAACCATAACAAATTATGGGCTTTCATCCCAACTGTAGCAATCAAGTACGTATGTATTTACGCACAAGCACAAAATACAAAAATGAAAAATAAGACGAAAAATTACACACAAACCATAGCAAATTATGCGCTTTCACATGTGTGGATGAGTGTTTGTACGAAGGAGGGCTCTGCCTCTGCCAATAATTCGATCAATTCCTCTGCCCGTAACTCTGCCTGGCCTCTGCCGGTCCGCAGTCGCAGATGTTTTGCTTTCCCATTCCCATTCTACTTTGTGGGGATTGTGGTGATGTTTTGTGGGGATTGTGGGGATGAGTGTTGTGTGTATGAGTGTTGTGTGTATGAGTGTTTGTACGATGGAGGGGTCTGTCTCTGCCAATAATTCGACCATTCCTCGGTCCGTAGCTCTGCCAGACCTCTGCCCAGCCTCTGCCGGTCCGCAGTCGCAGATGTTTTGCTTTCCCATTCCCATTCTACTGATGTGCGTCCCATATTGAAGCAATGAGTTTAGAAAGAACGTGTAGAGCGAGATACAGACACCAGTGGAGTAGTTGCTGTATTATTTTGAAAAAATCAATACATCCATGACGTTAAAATTACATTTCAAGCATTTCCACCTTGATACCTTTTTGGCACAATTACCTCCGCGGGCTGGCCATGCCAATGGAAAAGCGATTCAAAGGCAAAAAATTTGATGCATTGCTTGCGGAGATTTGTTGGTGGAGTTCTAAAATTATACAGTTTGAAGATGAAAGCTACGAAGAAATGAAATTGGTGAATACACTGAAGAAACAATGCCCTTCAATATTATGTCTAACTCGGTTGATGATGCAGACTCAGAACATGAATATGAACAACCTACGAAGAAAACAAGATCATCAGAACTACAAGCGTCAACTTTTAACGAGAATTGTAATTGACAATAATTGAAAATGTTCTAAATTTTGTTTACATGCATAGATAACAAATAAAAATCTCATATTTTCTGTGTAAGAATAACTGTAATATGAATCAAAATCTTTTTTTTTCTTGCAAAATAAAGTTTATAAAAAAAAAGAATATTTGTGGATTTGTAATCCAGTTATTTTTAAGGCAGTGAATGCACTTCTTCGGGTAAGTTTGTTCCCCTTTTTTTCTCCTATTCAATATCTACAACTTTGCTTCAGACACAAAAGACCATATTCCGTATTAATGCAGCCAACTTGACAAAACGAATGACGCAGACAAAAGTTCTTATTTTTTGAGGCTACTTTCATTGGCATCTTTGTAAAATTATACTAAAAACGCAAAAAAGAATATGTAAATTCATAGAATTGCAATACAGCGGTTATACGACTGTGAAACATTTTGATTTTTACAAAATTTTTTAAATATTATAAAGTTTTACGGAATGTAAAATTTCTTACCATATTATTTGGCATTCGCATAACATATTGATTTCACACTATTACTTGTTTGTAAGAAGCGCTTTAAGTCATTATTTTAATATGAGTAGGCTTTAAATACTCTGACAAAATATTTAACTCTACATACTCGTACTCACAATGAGTAGTAAGTATTTTTCTTCTTTTAAAAAATGCTATTTATTTATTTATATTAGAGAATTTTTTGTGGTATCAGTTCCCAAGTGGATTTACCAAGTTAATAATTTTAACAAAGCGTTAGTGATACTAACATAATCGATTCTTGAGAATTTATTACTTGTTTTTATTGAGTGAAATGTTTATTCTAAACTAAGTCTATCTAGAGCAAGTACAAACAAGAATTTTTAGCGAAATGTCAAATTTTTTGCTGCGAATATGGAAGTGCTAAAATAGCAACAAATCAATTTCAGAAAATAATTTGGCAGTACCATGTTTATTTTATTTATTTATTTTATTTATTTATTTTTGTTTTTTTTGGCAAATAAAAATATAAAATATGTACATCTGTTTGTATGTGTATTTATGCACATATGAACTTGTTATATACTCTAGTTCTGTTTTTAATTTAGTCTTTTTAATTTAAATGAATTTCATATTCTTCTATTTACAATTTGTCATACTGAAAAATACAATAGTTTGCATAAATGAAGTTGGTTGTTATAGAAACGTTTTTTTTTTTTTTAATATTTTAAAGAATAAAAAAGCAACTTACATTTTATCATTTTGAATTCATTTCTAGATATGCAAGTGTATTTTTACTTTTAAGTTATTGATTTTTAGGAATATTTAAAAAAATTTGCGAAATTTTCGAAAACGATTCAATACATTTTCTGTAGACTTATTCTGATCGCTCTACTCATAGAGTTTGTAATGTATTGTTTCGTTATGTTGTTCTATGTATGTCATAATGGATAAGTCCCTTCCATTCTCAAGAAGGCCTAACACCAAATCACGCGTGGCGAGACCCTGTAGTGATCGCTTAAGTATGGTTTCATTGGTGGTAATTCGGAGAATTCAATTACATTCCATTAGTTCTCGCGGAACTAAAATATTGAACATTCACAAAGTTCCCTTTGTGTTGCCTATTACAGATAGATAGGAGAGGGATATATAGAGCTGAGCATGAGAGAAAAGAAATGAAAAGGAAGAAAACGTGATGAAAGTGATTAGAGAATGGAAGACAAGATGTTCTGAGCCCAACCAACAATAAAGAAGAGAAGGTGTCCATGGTCCGCTGCATATAGTTTCGAAAAGCTACAGAAATACCGCTTGCGATGAAAGCCAAGACGATGGTTGTTCAGCGTACGACAGGGACACATATTATAAACGTATTTCTATAAATATTGATTATGATGTCAATATAACTTTTGATACTAGGATAAATTGAAGAGCTGTCTTCCAAAAATGCAACCTGAAATGTCACCATTGAAACTCGTGTTACTCCCACAGAATCTAATTAGCGTTACGCGATATATTGGCACCGCTGAAGACTCCATTTTCTTTTAATAAATTTTATTTCTTAAGAGAAGTAACACTATGGCTGCCAAGATGCCTAAAACGGTGTGGCTTATATGTTACGTACTTTTTGGCACGTTTTGTTAATTTTTGAAATAGAGTTGTGGTATCTCTGGAATCGAGTAAACGAATTGATTTTAAACTGAAGGAGTGTTGTTTCGTTCATATTTTCACTTCGCAAACATATTGATTGCTAAATACCGAAGAAATAAATTTTTTTAAGGAATACCTTTGGAATTGAAGTCACAACTTACGAGCTAACACTTCAGCATACATCACCTAAAGTCAATTAAAAAATATCACAGGAAATACTTTAGCGCGAGAAACCAACTTCGGCAGATTTATATATAAAGAGTAATAAATAAACGTCATATATATGTGCGAATATATATATACAATTTATATATTATTTTAATTGATGGGAAATATATAAACCTAAAATAAAGCACAATTAGCAATATTGAATTTAATACTAAATAACAATATAAAAAAATTAAATATAATTATTCCTGACATCCTAAACGATTGTTTGCTATCAGGAAAAATATTGTGTAAATCGGATATGTTTGCTGTAGGGGGTGGCATTATATAAATGAAATTTATAACAATATTTACCTCTTCGGTAGTACTTAAGGTAATGTTGGTCACTTCAATCCCCGCACGACTTTTACTATCCATATTGCTGCTACTGAATTCTGTATCCTCCACTTCAACCGTATTTACTGTGTTGGTTGAATTGCCTTCTACCAGACCCAGTGTAGTGCCCACGTTTGTTTTAACGTTCGCATATTTACCGATACGTAACCGAAGACGTTTACGTTTCTTCTGTGCGGTTAAGTCGGGCTGAAAAGAAGAAATTATTGACGAAGAAGAACACTTTAACAATTAAGGTAAATTAATTTATAAACTACAAAAGTTTGGTTATGAGGGCAAGCCAATAAGTCATTGTAAGAATACATAAAACAAAAATATCAAAATAAATAAAGAGGCATAAAATAATTTGACAGAAAGTTGCTTTATTACATAGGCGATTGCATTGTATTTATAAATGGGGCTTGATTTTATCTTCAGACTGAGTTCAAATAATTGATAAAACCATTATTCAGCTGTTGTTTTAATTTCCTTCAAGTTCGTATTTGTTACTTTCTGACTTGACCTCGTTGTTAATAGAAAACAAACAAAACAGATAAAAAAAAATCGAAATTAAATTATACCACAAGGCTTTAAGGAATAAAAGGGATATCAAACTGGTAGCAGTTAAGCAATAAAAAAAAGTCCAAAGAAAAATTTTAGTATAATTTTTCATTTTGTGTGCTTTTTTTGTTTCATATTTTGCAATTGGAAATGGAATTGTCTCGTTTTCAATTGATAAGCCGTGATTTTTTCAATAAAACTTTTTTCTTTTCTTTTGCTCATTGGATGATATAAAAACTTGGCAAAAATTTACTTTAATGGCATTTTTAAACCGAAGGAAAAGGGTTGGAATTGCAAAGACTTTGTGATGTGGATAAAAATTGCTATTGAAAGTTGAAATTTGAAAATGGCCTTGATAGCAGTATTACGTTTAAAATTTTCTTTTTTCGCTTTTTCTTGAATTTTACGACAAGAAGGTATAAAAAGGTTAATAAGTTTTATTACGGGCGTTAAAGATTATACGATATTCAACACTAACCATAATGATTTAGACAATTCGTTCAACTTTTCAAATTGTCATGTGAAGTTAAATTTTTTTTTTTATATTCAAGAGAAGTAAAGCGCTGGCAATTCAAATGTCTCTCAAGAATATGTGACATGCAATATGTGCTTCATCGCTTTTAAAAGCACTATTTTGGCGGAAAAATTTGATGAAGAGATTTATAGGGTTTAATTTTTATAAAACTCTGCTGTTGCACAGAATGCAGAATTAATAATGTTTCCTAAAATGTTGAAAAATCGAAAGCTCCTGGTTGGAACGGAATAAATGCCAATATATTAAAGAATATGACAGATACATTTTACACAGTGGTTACGAAAGTTTTTAACTGGTGTTTAAGAAACGGCTATTTTCCAAAGCAATTCAAGACGGCAAAAGTAGTGCTAATACCAAAGTTAAAAAGATGTGCCAGAACCCTAAAGAACTACCGGCCTAAAAGTATGCTAAGTTGTCTTGATAAAGTATTTGCGAAAATCTTATTGGACAGGCTAACAGAGTATAGAAAAAGCGTTTGATTCTATATGGCATTATGGTCTAATATATAGGGTGTCCGCCAGGAAGGATTCCTACTTTGTTTTGCCACCATTTTGGTAAACATTAGTCTTGACAGTTCATATTTGGCAGTCGTGAAGTAGACATGTGGCAAATTTATTATGGAAAAATATTCGATAAACCAACGTGTTTTAATCGTTAAAACATTTTATCAAAATCAATCATCGATTACTGTGACGATGAGAAAATTACGTGAAATTTTTGGAAGAAAAAACGTGCCAACAAAACGCACTATTTGTCGTGTTGTGCATGATTTAAAATAAAAATAAACATCTCGCATTTTTCTGATGTGCATTAGTGTGTCTTTGTGTGTCAGTTGTTGTCGGAAGGTTTCAGTGGCGAAGGCATAGTCACTGGTCACTGAACAATACCGGCTTCAGCTGATAGCAATCCACAATCACATCAGAACGCCCTCCTTCGTCGGTATTGTGTAGCACCGGCAAAGTAAAATAATAATAAAAGTGGCTACTAAACCGAAGCTTCAGCACTGCTACGAGTATAAACAAAAAACAAAGAACGTGCGAAAGCAGAGCTTTAAAATAATTAATTAAGCTTCACCTCCTGTTGTTTCTCCTACTATCCCTTTTCCTATAGTTCCAGCACAATCCTTCGCATGTGTAGGAGTCATCTCCTGAGTGCTGGTCCTAGATAAAAAAAAAAAAAAAGAAGAAAGAGGGTCTGTAGGTGATAGGCCCAAGCATGGAACAAAACGTACTGCAAGATCGGCTGAAAACATTACTGCTGCTCAAGAAAGTGTTCAAAACAATCCAGCAACCTCAATTCGACGCCATGATCAGGAGCTTGGTCTTCAAAGAACAACTTTGGCCACAATTTTTAACGCTACAACTGCAGGCTTTGGGCTTGATTAACATGTGGTATCAACAAGACGGTGCCACATCGCACGCAGCCAGGATTACAATGGAATCACGGCGAGACCTCTTTCCACAACAAGTTAATTCAAGAAATGGTGATATTGATTGGCCTCCAAAGTCGTCTGATTTGACTGCTCCGGACTTCTTTTTGTGGTGGGGATATCTGAAAAGCAAGGTTTATGCAAACAAACCAGAAATGCTTGAGCAACTCAAACAAAATATTCGTGATGAAATTAATGAAATACCACGTAAAATGAGTGAGAATGTAATGAAAAATGTGCTCAAAATGGCTCGCATTTGTGAGGCTAACAGAAGCGCACATTTATCTGGTATTGTATTCTATACATAATTGCCGACATTAAATAAAACATTTATCAATATGAGATCCATTCTCTTTCATTTAATCAAAAATTATAAACAAACAAAGTAGTATACTTTCCCGGCGGACACCCGGTATAAACTAAATACAGTGAATCAAAGTAATATTGGGACAAAGCTAAAATGATTTATGTGGAGATAATTAAGCACTATGTTAACTGATTTTAATGCAAAATTTTCATGCTTTTGTGTAGCTAACACTGTGCTAATTGCCATCTCAAAAGATTATGATTCTTAAGTTTGTCAAAATTAATTTATAAATAATTATTCACAATAAGTTAAAAATGCAGTACAAAGTAATAATGGGACAGGTGCCATCACTATATAATCTAGGCTTTATAACGGAACATTTTGCAAAAATTTTTTGTTTAAAAGTTGCTAGAGTATATTACAGATTAATTTTTGATAAGTTTTTAAAGAAAATTAAAATATGGCGCCACGGGGTTCACAAACATCGCCTCAAATCAGAAAACTGATATTAGAACATTCGTAATCAGGAAAAACCGTGAGAAATATTGCGGAAATAGTAAATAAACCAAAATCTAGAGTGTTTAACATCATAAAGCGATATGGAGGTACAGAAACTTTTCAAAATGTAGCAAAACCAAGCAAAAGAAAAATATTTTCCGACGCGGATGAACGATGGCTTATGCGACAAATCAAACAAAAACCCTAGTTAAGCGCTCCCAGACTTGCTGCTGAAGCGGAAATACATCTAGCAAAGAAAGCTAATCCCGAAACGGTAAGAAATGTGTTAAGGAAACACAATTATAATGGCCGGGTAGCTAGGAGAAAACCTTTTAGTAATAAGGTTAATAAGCTTAAAAGAGTGCGCTTTGCTAAAGACCACAGAAACAAGGATTTATCATTCTGGAATAAGGTAATATTCACTGACGAAAGCAAATATAACATATTCAGATCGGATGGAAGGTCATTCGTGTGGAGAAGACCAAATGAAGAACTGTCAGAAAAAAATTTGAGACCTACTGTTAAACATGGCTTGGGGTCAGTTATGGTGTGGGGTGCAATATCAGCAGCTGGTCCCGGTAACCTTCACATTATTGAAGGAATTATGGATCATAAATATTATATCAACATCCTGCGTGCTAATCTTGCAGAAACAGCAGAGAAATTGGGACTGGCGAATGATTATTACTTCTACCAAGACAATGACCCCAAGCATAAGGCTCACAATGTGAGGTGTTGGTTGCTTTACAATTGCCCACATGTGCTCGAAACGCTTCCGCAATCACCCGATCTCAATCCGATAGAGCACGTATGGGCCTATTTAGAAGAAAAATTAAGAAATTACCAAATAAGTTGCAAATCGGACCTAATTAGTGCTCTGAAAGAGGAATGGGGTAGAATAACCCCATAATTCTGTCAAAAACTTGTGAAATCTATGCCGTATCGATTGAAGGCTGTAATAGAGAAAAAAGGCCTTCCAACTAAATATTAAACATTATATATTTAATACTTAACTTGTTACTTTATTACATTGTCCCATTATTACTTTGACAGGATTTTCTGTGTTGTTTTAGTTTTTTTGTTTTTATATTCCAGTGACGGTAGTCAATGTATTTTTTATTTATGTTCTTAATAAATAATAAAAATAAAAGTATAAATATAATTTTATTTTCTTCTTAAACCAATAAGTTCAAAAAAATAATTCGAAAGTTATTGGATAAACAGCTTGTCCCATTATAACATTGAGTCACTGTATGTATATTTGGATAACCAGCTTTTTTTTTTTTAAAAATATTGCAAATTTTTTTTTAAACAAAAGACCATTTGTTGTAAACGGAGACAGTGAACTTTCTTCCCAGCGGCTGATCCGTGCTGGACTACCGCAATTGCCAGTGTAATCGGCTATAATACACTCGATTTATATCTCAATAAAATAAAAATATTGCAAGAACAGTCAGCTGTACTACACGCAGACGATACAGCAATAATAATAAGAGGGAAAGTCTCAAATGCTATAATCAAAAAAATTAAAAAAAAGTGCTTTTACACTCTGAATAATATTTCTCCAAATAGAAAATTAAAACTCACGAAGCAAAGAAACAAGCTATAATTTTTTCGTTTAAAAAATCACCTAAAAGAACGCCGACTCCCTCTTTGTCTCAGGGTGCAACAGAAATATCTCTTATGCTCAAATTCACAGTCATTAGTTATCAAATAGCAATAGTTTAGTCAATAATATTTGATTCACAGCTTTTTGTTTACTACTAGTTAAACCGACAAATGTCATTGGTTAACAAATATTTAGACAACAGCTGATTAGAAAATTATTGTTATTATTTTTGTTTTGATATCATCTATCATAATATAATATATATATAAAGTTCGGTTAGCGCACGCTTGTTTTATCCATTTTTAGGAAATAATACAACAAATGTAAACAAAATCCATATGCTATAACAGTGCTGCCAATATTGAAAATTAAAAGATTTTTAGGGTTACCATTCTTTGGTTATACTGAGAATGTTAGTTAAACAATACACTGTGAATATGAAGTATTAGTTAAATAATAGTTATCACTTTAGTTTACTAATAATTACATTTATTTATTTATTTAATTAATTTATGAGTTGTGCTCGATAAAAAGTTAACTTTTAGACATCACCCCTTTCAAGGATGTGGAAAAGCTGTAAGATGTGCCAGAGCTCTGTTGGAAGTCAAGTGTGGTCAAAAAGATGTGTAAAAACAATGTATAAAAATTTTCAAGTTGTACAAAACACAAATTTGAAGAATAAAAATCGACCTACCGGGACGTTACGCAACAAGTAGACTGGATCGAATATACCAACAGGAATGTTTGTGACAGTGATTGATAATATCAAATAAAAATTTTAAACTCTCAACAGGATTTCAAGTTTTGATTTAATAAGAAATTTGTAATTTTAACAATTTCTAATCTATAAGGTTTTTATTTTTATATACAGTGAATGCAACCAATAGAAATTTAGGTCTGTTTTTTTTTTTATCTGGGACCTGCACTCAGGAGATAACCCGTACACATGCGATGCATTGTGCTGGAACTTTAGGAAAGGGATAGTTAGAGAAACGATAGGAGGTGAAGCTTAATTAATTATTTTACAGCTCTGCTTTTTGCACGTTCTTTCTTTATAGAAGTGTTGAAGGTTCGGTTTAGTAACCATTTTTATTATTATTTTACTTCGCCGGTGCTACATAATACCGACGAAGGAGGGCGTTCTGATGCAATTGTGGATTGCTATCAGCTGAAGCCGGTATTGTTCAGTTACCAGTGACTATGCTTTCGCCACTGAAACCTTCCGACAACAACTGACATTCAAAGACACACTAATGCACATCAGAAAAATGCGAGATGTTTTCTCTAATGCTAATGCTTGGAATACCTAACAATTAACTGGTGCTCGTGCTACTAGAAATTACCGCTATTCTCGGCAATAGGAGGTGATGAAAGCTGGACGCATGCATTGTGCCACCAACATGACAGTAATGACTGCGACACAGTCAGTTTCAGTGATTTTAATTTATATCATTCTCCTCTCCTTTTTTGGTTCAAGTTTATGGAAGCTAAAAAACAAACGCACTGTCTTATACGGTTGACAAGGGTCTTGGCTTGAGTTTTCTGAACCCCAATGAATTGATAGTTTAGTGGTTAAATTCTTATTGACAAACTTTCTATTTTATTTGGAAAATTACACTAAAAATTATTTTCGACATCATTTACTTCATATTTTTATTACTTTCATGTAAAATATTCTTAACACAATTGTCTATTTAAAATATTTGTGTTCTAGTTTACCACTTCTGCTTTCGTTATTTCACTACGATTATCCTTATAGACCTTTTTATTAAATGGGGGAAAAAAACATTTTGTTAAGTTATGGTTTATTGAAATTTTCCGTTGCTGATACTGAATGTAAAAATATTTGTAAATGGAAAAAAGGAAATTGTTTGTGAACATATTGCGTAGCAAGAAATTTTATTAAATTTATATTAACAATATCACCGAAGTCCAAGTAGTTTTAGTGGATGCATAAGGCTGTCATTCTTATTCAGAAGATCTGGAAAGTGTTCATAAATTTAATAAAAGTGTCCTTACGAATTTATTTTCTCCGTATTTGTATGTTTAATATTGATACACATACATAAAATACTACATATCGTCATATGAATTCACAAATGCCCTAAAAAAATTTTTTTTACAAGCACCTTGCCATAGAATTTGAAATAATGCTAATTTTTGTAGTTAGGCGACCACAGCGACCACAAAAAAATAGTGGTTCTGAAAAGAAAAAAATTTTTCTTTCTAATTTGTTGTAGATTGTTATTTGTCTGAAATCAGAATTCCCCTGATGAATTCTTTATGATATTTCGTAATTTGTCTGAAGTCAGAGTTGTCGTTACGAATTTGTTAACCCATTTTGATAGTTTGTCCGAAAAAATTTCTATCTGTGACTGTTTTTAATGTAAATTTCTGGAAATAAAAAGATTTGAAAGCAATATAAAATTGTTATTAATATATAAGTATATTTTAATAAAAAATTGTGAAAATATAATGTAATAAAATGAAAATCAAATAAAGACTTGAAATAAAAGCTATACATATCGTTTCGATTTCATTCCTTCATATCCTTTCGTACCTAAATTTTTTATTATTTCGTACGTACATATTTGTAACAAATTCCTAATTTTGTTAAGATCTAAAATTACAGAACCCCTTTTTTTTATCTAGGACTGAGTGATGGTACATTAATTAATTAAGCTTCACCTCCTGTCGTTTCTCCTACTATCCCTTTTCTATAGTGCCAGCACAATGCTTCGCATGGTTAGGAGTCATCTCCTGAGTGCTGGTCCCAGATAAAAAAAAAATATTTAATTACTGTATTTTATTTTATATTTATATTTTATTTTATATTTATTTTATTTTATTTTATATTTTTATTAAATTGAATGCAACATTGATTATTTATGATAAGCTTGGATAACAGTCATGTTTGATTGCTAGTTTTTTTTAACAGTTTTATTTATTACTTTGCTTTACTGAAATAGAAAAATCATAAAAATATTTTTAAAACTTCTGCTAAAGAAACTTGTCACTTCTGGCTTGTGCTTCTCTTTACAACACTTTAATCCATTTCAATTACGATTATCAGCCGTAAAGAATGTTTTTTTATTCGCTAACGAATAAATTTGTGTAACAACTTTTATTATTTAATGTATATACGTACATATTTTTGTTTAGCTTATAAATTCCATATTATAAAGTTGAATGCAGGACCATAAAAATATTTTCTCATATTTTTTTATGAACGTTAATAATGCGGCAAAAGAATTTTCAGTGCATAAGGATATGACACTTACTAAAATATACACAGTCTATTTATTAGCAGAAAAAAGTCTAAAGTCATAAAGTAAGGATTTGGAATATTAATAAATATAAATTTTGTAATTCTTGTTAAGGTTCAAATCGTGTGGTTAATTGTACCAATTTTGTTTCGTTTTTTATTTTTTTCACATGGGTGATTTTTTTATTGTTATTATTTTTTTATGGAAGAAATATTTTTGGTATATTATAGAGTATATTATATGTACGAAAGTATATATAATTTTATCAAATTACATTTGCCCTTAATTAGAGAAAGTAAAAGTAAATAATTGACCACCGATAGATTTGTTTGCATTTCTTCTTCAAACGTTTGGGGTTAAGAAGTAAATACATTGAAGTCTTCAACAAGTGCTACCTGCATAATCGGAACTTTACAGGAGAGCGAGAACACAATTGATTTCTTTAGATCTTGGATTAATTACTAAAGTTTATTTTACAATGTTCTTTAAAAACAACGTTTAAGTTCTACAAGTATTTAATTTTCAATATTTACTGATAATTTTAGGTTGTATGGTAGATAGCAATTTTTTAGAAAATAAAATTTAATCAATTCGAATAATCAAACAAGGACACAGCAATAACAGATTATACATAAAAATGGACTGTGTTAAAAACTAGTTGTGGCTTTTATTTATATGTATGTATGTCTGTTACGAGTATGCATTTTTATGAAAATAATGAGCTTGTTTTAGCAAAATATAATATAATTGAAGGATTACAAATGCCAGTTGTTATGTCATATTGTCATACAGTGTTAATATTTTAAAATAGATTAAACAAATTCCTGTTCTGCTTCAAACAAAAAAGTCACCAAATAATATAACTTTTCGAGTATGTTTATTGTTTTGTCATAAAATAACAGTAGAAATCCGAGTCGAAAGCAGACAGTTTTCAGTCGATCCGGCGATAATATTTAGAAGCCGCCGCTACTTATTAATGATATAAGATAAAAAATTTTTAAAATTTGTGTACCTTTACAGAAAGAAAAAAAACTACAATATGTAATGTTATACAAGTGAGCAAATTTTGTTTGTGTAACGAATCTCGCTGGCAGCCACTGTACGTTTATACACACACTAACCGCCGTCCAAAAAATTTTTCAGCTCATATCATTGGTAACAGCTGTTTTCGATTATATTTGTTTCAACAATTTTGTGTGCCAAAAGAACAATTTTATATTTTTAATTTAAAATGGAAATATTACAAGACTTACATGTAAGCTTTTATTTACTATATTAAAAAGTCGAACTATTTTAGTTTCATTTTGATATCAAACATTACCAAGGTTTTTTTCTTTAACAGGTGAATGAATTTCTTCAAATATCACACTAAATCATATTTTTTCGTGTTATTATTTTAAAACATATGACTTTATGACTAACTTGGAAATACCCCAAATATATTTATGTATATAATATATAATTGAGAGATTCAAATGATTCAAACATAAAGTCATATGATTTTTAAACATCATGATTTTTAAAATCATGCAAGAAATATGACATTCGTGAATTACCCGCAATAATTTAGTGCGCGATTTCAAAAATTTTATTGAGCTGATGACGCGATATTTAAATAGAATCTATGAAATAGGCTGTAAATGATAATTATGGAACCACCACTGTTTAAACAATATTTTACCAACCAACTTAAACAAAAAGAAATCATATTTGTCTCTTCTTTTGAACTGACCAAACTGTCAAATTGTAATACCAGCCTATAGACTTACTAAGTGATATGTTCGAATTGATGTCTGTCTGTAGTTGTAAAATATTAGCCCTCATTACTTGCAAATATGTCCATTAAATTGGCAGTTGTCATCTTCATTTTAGTTTTGCTGTCTACGCATTTCCGATCCACAGAATTTTGTTTCGTAATTTTAAAAGTGTAGTAATTCTTAGTAAGACAATGTTGTATGAATGTTGGTCTAATAATTTCATTGGGTTCTAATTTGATTTACTAATTCTGTTAGTAGTATTATCATCTATATTTCTTTTCTGTATTGAATTTCATTCGAAATGTTTTCAATCTTCTATGAACTCAAACTGAATTTCTAATACATTCCCATCTCACTGTAGAATTTACGTCGATACCAAATCAATAAAATGGATACTCTGCTGAAGTTATTGCCAATTTCGGCTTATAAAAAAAGTTATTTTGTTAGAACTGTTAACAGTGTTTTCTTTTGACATGCAAAACCTTTTATTGCATTCCCTGCTGTCGCTATACTATGTAAATGTCTTTAAAATTAAGGAAACATTTGTGAAAATTGAAATAACTACTACTACGTATTTTTGAAAATATAAGTCCGTATGATTTAAGTTTTTGTTATTAAGGCTTTTAAATCCCATAAGGTGATGCAAAGAAGTGTTGCGGCGGTAAATATTATACACAACTAAACAGCAAAGTTGGGAAAAATAGATATTTTTGAGTCATTTAAAGCCATTGCAGTAGAAAGAAGTAGTTAAGAAATCTTTAAGAAGTGAGCAGCGTCCACTGCATAACACATATCAGTCTTCAAGAAGAATATATTTAGATATATTCGATTACTACAGAAGTCTTGAAGTTAAGAACAGCAATTAATTTGTAAATCGTTAAAATCGTTTGTTCCGTTTAGAGAGTGCTAAGGTTTTTATGCTAAGGTTTATCATGGGAATTTCTAACAAAGAAAACAATGTAACAATCTAACGTAACAATGGGCTAGTGAACTTGGTGCTATGGTTTGTTGAAGAGCGTATAATGCTACAGTCCTCTTTTTACCCAACACTCGCCTCTATTTGTTTGTGAATAGTTTCCTGAAAATAACAGTGGAATATTCAAGGCAGTTACCAGTTACCTCCACTCAATTAAAAATCTGAAAAACGAACTGAGAAAAAATCATATCATTGCTATAGTTCTAATGTTGTAGTATGATCAACATATTGAATGAAATACCTCGTAATTGACATTTTATCAATTTTATAACCGACGTAAGAGTAATAAAACCGAAATTAGTAAACAATGTTTATGAAATTGCCAACATTTTCCAAGCTTAAGGTCAGAAATTTAATTTTCTTTATATTTATTTCGATATTTCGCGTTTAGTTTACCAAGGGGTTCCAATCAATTGCTGGGTTGGAAGTTTCGACTTGAGGTCTGCGCTGGCTAAAATAATTTTAGGATCCTTCATAAGCAGGGGTTGACGAACACTTGGATGACGTTTATGTTGTGTGATGTGACATTCCAAGATTCTCAGGCTTTGATGCAAGAGCTCAAAATCTTAGACTGTTTCGAAATAGCGGAAGAATTCTATACTTAGCGCAGTACACCGAAAGTCTGGTTAGCGTTTAAAATTCGCAGTGCTTTGCCCCACTGCATCGTATAGTGGTTACCAGAAATCAAACTCTACTACTTCTTCAATTAAAACTTCATCCATTTCATTTTATATTTGTACTATTGAAAAACTAAAGTGCTTACAAATTACAATAAACCAAACAAAAAAGAATCAATTGAAAAATATGAACAGCTGTTTATTGTTAAAAGAGTGATCCCATTTTGAACTATACATACGTAAAAAAAGGGCCAAAAAACTCAATGCCGCGAAAATTCTTATCTATATATATAACAATGAATATGTGTTTGCTTGTTTGTGGGTTTGTTTGTTTGTTTGTACCTTATAGGAACCCAAACCGCTGGACCGATCTTCCTGAAATTTTCACACCATATAATTGGGACTATTGAATGAATTATAGTCTACTTTTTTTTAATCAAGCCCACCTTTACGCCTACTATTTTAATTATGCTACTCCTTCCACATGGTTTTTAACAGAGGGCGATAGGGGGTAATTTTCTGCCCCTCCGAAACGTTCAAACCGATTTTAATGAAATTTAGAACATGGAAAGATCTACATCTAAAATTGCTCATAGGTTATGTACATGATGTATTGTATTTAGATGAACTTTAAAACTTAGATGTATTTGAGTTTAAAAGATACATTGACAATTGTGCTACTCCGGGAAGGTTATAGGCTATTACTTTCTTTAAAACTAGGACCACGAAGGAAAGTAGGGGCAATTTCCACGCCAGCGAGACCATCTAACGGATTTTAATGAAATTTAAATGTATTTATGTTTTTGCGTCTAGAAGGACAGATATGCTACATATATGTTTTTAAATAGAACCAGGAGGCGACGTAGGGATAAGATATGCCTTTCCGAAACTCTATAACTGATGGAGATAATAAAGAGAGCGAAGCCGCGGGTAAAATCTAGTTAGATATAACATGATAAAGTGTAAATTTTTCAATTAATCTGTAGATTATATTAAAGAAATTTGACCTGATTTGTTTAGTAACTTTGTTTGCACTTTTATATGACAATTTTATGGGTCCTTAAGTCGGAAACTATGGGTCGACCAAAAATTTTTCTATTTAATTTTTTTTTCATATTTTTAAGTTTTATACCACGTACGGAAATTTTGTTGCATTTGGACCAGCTTCACTAAAATAGACTTTCCATATTTCCATATTTTAAGCTGTACGTCACTTTCCTTTTTATGCAGGATGGAGCAAAATGACCGAAGGGATTTGATTTCATTATAAGTTCTTATTTAAGACATTATTATAATTTTTTTTTTTTAAATACAGTATATTAATGGAGAATATTTTTAATTTAATTAAGACAAATTATATATCGGAAGTGGTGGCCATTTTCTGCTTCTCATATTCGTGCTTTTTCCATAACCCTTCGCAAAACTTCAAGTGTTACTCGTATGTTGTTGATTTCGTCGCGTATATTATTTTTTAATTGCTGTATGGTTCAAGGCTAATTTAAATGGAGTTTTCCTTTCAAATAAGTCCAGAGGAAACAGTCTGGAGCGATTAAATCCGATGAACGCGGAGGCAAATTAAAAAAATAAATTGTTTAATTAAGTTGTTGGTGGTAATCTGTCGGTTTCAATTCTAGGACAAGCTGAATTTTGTATGGAGATATACTTAATGTACGCAAGATTCACTGCAGCGACCCCCATGATAGGTTGTGTCGAACGTTTTCTGGTTGATGTTTCTCCATCTTCCTGATTACTAAACTGTACTCGTTCAATATTGTCATCTGTGTGCACCGTTCGTCGTCTGAAGGCATCAGGAAGGTTCCTTACTGCCTCTTGTTGTCGAAAATTTGCAACCAGACGGTTTATTGTTTACTCTGAGGGTCCCACCTGCGCATTAAAATAACGACGATATGCACGCTGAGGCAAACCAATGGATCGTTGATTTGAGAAATAAAGTTGAAAGATTTTGCCACGTTGTTCAGTTGTGTAATGTTTCATTTTAAATTCCCCAAGTCTTCTTAACAAAATACAGAAAAAAAATTGTAATAAAAAAATTACAAGGAATTCAAGCACCTTCGCTCATTTTGGGCCACCCTGTATTTTCAACACTGTTTTTCTTTTGTAACCACGTAAAATAGAAATTAGTTTAATTTGACCGCCGCGAACAAGTCAGTATGGATAACAACCTGCAGTCGTGAAAAAGCATACTTGTATGATAGTGAAGGTTCACCATCAACCATCACTATCCTTTTCCACTAGTTCCAGCACAATACATCGCGTAGGGGTCATCCATTGAGTGTTGGCACAAGATAAAAAAAAAAAACGGCAAGAGAAGTGTGAATTTTTAGCGCGTTATATATATGACCATCGATAGATCTATTGAATAATCGGAATTCACTTTGATTCTCTTTGAAATTCAAATACACATAATTATCGTTTTATTGTCCATTTTCCATTTTTCTCACAAAGCAAACTCAATTACAAGTTTTTTGTAATTGCTTCACAAATAACAAACAAAATAAAGCAATTTTTTTTTTCACAAATATACATTTAGGTAATTAGAAGACCAACTATTGTGAAAAACTCACAAAATGTTACTAAAGTTTACAGTTTTTTCTTTTTTTTAACTGCAAACTAAAGGGAATATTTTGCTACCAGCTCATGTGTACTTTAGAGATCTTTTCAACTTTTCTAATACAAGTCATGTCGTGTGTTCTTTATAAAGTCAAGTGAAAAATTTGCATGCTATTGTTGTCAGATGTAAGCAATTCTTGCATGATTAGATTTGAAGGCAATTAAAAATTGTAAATATACAACAGGGAAACGAGAACAAAGTATGTTTACAAAAGTTATGAAACTAATAACTTAGTTTAATACATGGGGCAGTAACCAGCGTTGTCAACTCGGTTTTTAGTGACTTTTAATGTTTAATGGTGTTTAAAGCTTTTCTTTATTTTCGGTGTCACGGGTAATTTTATCATAAATCAAAAAATTTTTGTATCAAAAACTACTATCAATGTGAAATAAAATTTGTTGAAGAGGTACGGGACAGATTGTCGTCCAATTATTCCATTAGCTACACAATTTGAGTCCAATGCCGAAATATTGTTTAGTATTGAAAATGGATGACCTTTTGCCTTATAGTAATTCTATATTAGATTATTCGAAAAGGCTGTTGTTAAATTTTTTTTTATAATTTTTCTTTTAATTAAACGTTGGGTAAGATACCCAAAATATGTAGATCTACCACAAAAGTGGTAATATTGGCATCGTTGTCTACAACCAAAAGACCAATCTCCCATTTAAACCCAACCAATTTTCTGACGTGGTTATGCTAAGAACGCCCTATTACGTCGGAATTTGAGCATTAAAAGATTGGCGAAGTAAAATAATAAATAAAATTCCCTCCTTTAGCTTGAAAGAAATTACGGATAAAAATTTTTTATTCAATACGAGACGGAATGAATTGTGATTATTTATATATACTTTTTATATAGTTGAATAAATATAAAAAAAAATGTGTTTAACTTGTATTGAAGATAAATTTTTCTTTGCCTTTGTCAACCAACGTTTTGACTGTAATGCTTAGAAAAATTATTAGATGTAAATGGAATATATTTTTTTTTCTGGGACCAGCACTCAGTAGATGACTCCTACACATGCGAATCATTGTGCTGGAACTATAGGAAAGGGATAGTAGGAGAAACGACAGGAGGTGAGGCTTAATTAATTATTTTGGACCTCTGCTTTTGCACGTTCTTTGATTATACTCGTAGCAGTGCTGAAGCTTCGGTTCAGTAGCCATTTTTATTTTTATTTTACTTCGCCGGTGCTACACAATACCGACGAAGGAGGGCGTTCTGATGCGATTGTGGATTGCTATCAGCTGAAGCCGGTATTCTGCAGTGACTAGTGACTATGCCTTCGCCACTGAAACCTTCCGACAACAACTGACACACAAAGACACACTAATGCACATCAGAAAAATGCGAGATGTTTATTTTTATTTTAAAATTTTAGTCTGAAACTGGGGTTGAACCCAGGTCTGTTTTTGGATTCGTAGTCAACATGCAGACTACCATCCATCGTGCCATCGCCACCCTCAATCTACAGCCATCTACAGCTAAGGAACACATTATATAGCGTTTGTTAACTTGTTATACTGCAACCGAAAATAAAATTTCTTATATCAACTGTGTAGACTTCACATTAAATTAATTCTATATTTAACTAGCCAACTCAAATTTAAGTTCGCTTATTAAAGTTAGAGCGAGGTAATGTAATGTTTCATTGGACATATATGATCTTTAATTGCTTCAAAACGTTGGGATATATAGCGTATCGGATTTAGAATGAGTAAAATTTATTTTTCGATTAAGGCAGTGATTGTATCCATCGTTGTGCGGAGCGGCAATGCGACCGAAGTCTTATCAGATGTCTCCAAAGTGGATCCATCTCTAACCAGTTCATTCGCCGCTCATTGCCGTAGAAGTTGCTATGTGCCGGAACCAGATAATCGTGGTGTCAGTCCGAAAACAAAACCTCTTACGAGCATTTCTCGTTTCCCTTTGTCTAGTAATTCCGTAATTTTTGCCCTATCTGGAAGATAGTATGATTGCTGTATGCCAAGGTCACTTGATAAGGTTCTAGTACTAATTTTCCATATTATTGTGGATCCGTCAGTAGAGCCTCTGCTGTCTAAGTTGTTTCTTATCTCGCCCTCTTCGATCGCCCTCTATTGAACATACTACGGCACTTTGTGATTATTAGTCGAAATACGCACCTGGCGATTTATAAAGGGTGGTTAAATTTCAAGGGCCGATGTTGATTTTGAATAAAACACAAACTATTTAGGAAATTATTGTAATTTTATTTTATTATGATATATTGGTATTACTCAATTATGTATGGAACAAAATATCGGCCAAATGGGCGCCGCGACCACGGCGGCACACCTCCATCCGATGGTCCAAATTTTCGATGACCCTGAGGCATAATGGAGGTTCTATGCCGTTAATGTGCCGAATTATCTCATCCTTTAGCTCTTGAATTGTTGCTGGCTTATCGACGTACACCTTTTCTTTCCAATAACCCCAAAGAAAAAAGTCCAACGGTGTCAAATCACATGATCTTGGCGGCCAATTGACATCGCCATTACGTGAGATAACACGGCCATTGAATTTGTTGCGCAAAATAGCCATTGTTTCGGTAGCTGTGTGGCAAGTGGCACCGTCCTGCTGAAACCACATATCGTCCACATCCATATCTTCCAATTCGGGCCATAAAAAGTTCGTTATCATCTCACGATAGCGAACACCATTCACAGTTACTGCCTGACCGGCCTCATTTTGGAAAAAATACGGCCCGATGATGCCGCCAGCCCATAAACCGCACCAAACAGTCACTCTTTGTGGGTGCATTGGTTTTTCGACAATCACTCTTGGATTCTCATTCGCCCAAATGCGGCAATTCTGTTTATTGACGAATCCACTGAGGTGAAAATGTGCCTCATCACTGAAGATGATTTTCTTCGAAAATTGATCATCCACTGTTGCCGTGGTCGCGGCGCCCATTTGGCCGATATTTTGTTCCATACATAATTGAGTAATACCAATATATCATAATAAAATAAAATTACAATAATTTCCTAAATAGTTTGTGTTTTATTCAAAATCAACATCGGCCCTTGAAATTTAACCACCCTTTAAAATACCCTTTTTTAGTTTCTATAAATGAAAATCCTTTTTCCCTACCATTGCAAAAGATTACGTTGCCACAAATAAAACCTATTTGGTAAAATAAAATCACAAATCATAAAAATTGAGATTTCTCTTTAACTTTGTAAAATAAATGTTTTAAGAATTTTATATATAAAGAATTCTTCATATATATATATATATATATGTATGTATATATAAGTAATTGTTAAAAAAGAAGAAAAATTAATTATTTTGTTGTTATTATAATTATCGTATTCAAGTCCAGGCTTTCTAAGGCTGGTTTCACATGACATGATTTTTAACATCTGAAACTACTCAACAAAACTCACATATGTCATGCAAAAGCTTTAAATCTTTGTCATAATGACAGTCAGGTGGTTATATCATATGAAATGATTTTAATTAGAGTGCATTCTATTTTGAATTGACAAATCAAACGCCAACAGCTGATGCGACAAACACAAAAATTAAATACTAGTCTTTCCGCTCAGACCCCTGAACTGCTGTACACTATTCTTTTCCAAAAGGAAGACAACTCATAATTTCGCATTGTTGGTAGGCATCATAATAGCCGGAGCGTGTTGCTTCTGTTAAAAATAATTTATGAAATGCGGTGCGATATATGTACATATAATGACAGATGTGAAACAACATTCCGTGTGAAAGCAGCTTATGCAACCTTCATTTAAATGTTTTGAAGTAAAGAAAAATATTCCATTTATTTTGATTTTAATTTCAATTTAAATGTTTGATGCCGAGCTTTTATTTAATTGTAGGCAGCTCTGCACATGACAAACTCAAAGAGAAAAAATGATAATCGATGATAATATTTTCTATTCTATTTATTCCATGTAAAACAAAAAAACCGATGTGGCCTGCATTTGAACTTTGAAACGAAACTTTTGTTTTTATAATTTCAAAACAATGGGCTTTGCAAAGTTTAATCTTACTGAGATGGCATCAAAAAAGCAAACAATAATAATATGCGTAAATGTTAATTCAATGTGGGGTGTTTTATACCAACCCTTCTGTTGGTAAACTGTTATAAATGCTGGAATATCATATTTATAAAGACACGTTCTTTATTTATTTATTTTATTTATTATTTATTAATTTTCTGAAATTTAAAGCCGGAAAGAAAAAATGAATGCGATCACTATGAATTGGTATTTTCATGACTTCATCTGAATTCATTTTTCATGCCATCTTAAATGTCAAAAAGATTTGATAATTTTTTTAACATATGGAAAACAGTCAGCTCTGCCGATTAATCCATATGAATAACTGTGCTGTTAAAATAATAATAATTTAAATAAATTTTTAAATGTGTTTCAGAAACTAAATGCTCGCCAATGACAACTTGATATTAAAATCATGTGTGCTTCAGCTAAGTTCAACGAGTTCATTTGCAATAGGACCCATGCATTAAACTATTTAATTGCATATTTTTTTGATCGGTATATACGAGTACATATTCATATGTATGTATTTTCATACATATATTTTTATGCGTTAGTCAAATTAAAAAAAAAAACCTTTAAAAAGAATATTACAAATTTTTATTCTTATATAAAATTAAGGATTTCATATATTAATGTGGCATATAACATTATTTGTACAGTCGCTAACTTCACTTTTAAAAACCATCTTTTTTTTCCAAACAAAAGTATAAATGTTTGTTTTTTTTATGTAATACATCTATTCGTTCAGCCAGAAAAAAATATCATATAAACGTCTTGAAACATCAAAAGAGCATTAAAAACGAGTGCTATTTTCTTCACTATCCTGACTTTAGCAGTGTCCCGTAGCTACGAATCGCAACTTAAAATTCTGAAAATTTACAATATGATGTATATCGAGCTGTGTACTTAGTTTTTTAGATTTATTTTAATACAATTTAGAAAGCGTTTTTCTTTTTAATAGCTCATCACGTGGAATATGGAATGGAAAAGAAGCATTCCAATCTCGAAAATGTTTTAATAATTACAAATAATTTTTTCGTTATAAAAAAAAAATAATTATTGGGGCATATAAGACTTTTTGCTCAAAGTAGAAAATGCAATTACAAAAAAAATAATTACAAGTTAACTGCAGGAGTTTTATTATTACTTTGTTTTTGTACCTCTGGGATTCCCCTCTCTTCAAACAAGAAAAAAAAAGGTTTTTGTTTCCCATTTATTTTTAACAAGACAATACCTATTGAATTTTGTTCTAATTTCTATATAATACGGACATATATTTTGTATTTGTTTTATTATTTTGTAAAGATTTGCTTCCTTAGTTTTGTTTTGCATGAGTATTTGTGTATTGTCCACTTTATTTTGTGCCCTTAAGCTGGTATTTTATTTTGCACATTTAGTTTTGTTTGCATTTGTCTAAGATTTTGAAAGCCAATGTATAAAATACCAGGCATATTACTGAGAATTGTTATGAAATTGAAGTATTATGCCAAAAGGTTAAGCTAAATACGACCGGTACCCAGCGACCATGTGTTTTTAAGATTATTGAAAGAATGCTCTTTATTTTATTTTTTGCGAGTTTAAAAGGAAATTCCAAAAATAAGTTATAATTTTATACAATTTAACAATAATATTAAAACGTATTTGAGCCCTATATACACATGCATATTATCTTTAATATGCAATGATGAAATCTAGTGATTGCTGGTTTCCTATTCCTACTTACAGAATACCTTTATATAATATATGTACAATGTAGAAGCTATTTCCTACCATACATAGATTAAGTTTCATAGGAAAAAATAGCCGAAAGGACTTGGTGCTACACCAGATTCAAATTATTAATTATATCCTATAACTACGGAACTAAGAAGACATGTTTGCATTTAAACCACCATTATAAAATTCGAAAGGGGTTGGACAAGAAACGACAACTTAAGAACAGAATATGCACCCCAAGTGATGTGTTGTAAAGGAATCGGGGGACTTGTTCTCGAAACACCCTCATTCCTGCCCACAACACGTTCATCATTAACAACGCATCTTTTTGTAGTCAAATTGGCAGCAAATCGCACCACGCAATACAGACGAAACTTCGAAATATTCAAATCGAATTTTCTTACACACTACTCCTCCCAAAATCTTATTACATGCACAATGCGTAGAGCTCATCGCCTGGGTGCTGGTACAAAAAGAAAGAGTCTATTGATTCCTCATTCCTACATTTCCTTCCATAAAGAAATCTACTTTCCAGATATACAACAAACAATTATCGAAATCAAATCGGAAAAGCTCCTTCGCAAAGCTATGAGAATTTTTCTGCTTGTCTTCAATGCTAAATTACAACCTGATTATTATCTTTAGAAGTAGGAGAGCGCTATGTTAGATTTAAATCATGGATAAAATATATTGAACGTACTACTTTCAATAAACGCAACTTTAAGTGTAAATGCTGCGAAAAATATATAAATATTCTTTTTTATAAAGAGATGTAACTGTCAGAGAATGATTGCCTACTACTAGGTGTTAACTTCTAGACATTTCGTTAATTATTTTACTTCGCCAATGATGCTACACAATACCGACGAAGGAGAGTGGTCTGATGTTACTTGTGGATTTGTATCAGCTAAAGCCGGTTCAATGGCCATTGAATCTTTTGCCACAGAAACATTCCGACAACAACTGACACAACGACACAGTAATGCAATGTTCAGAATGCTTTTATGACTTAGTCTGAAGCTGAGTTTGATCGCAAGACTTTCAGGTTTTGTAGTCAACGTGCTAACTACCTCAGCTATCGACACTCTCATTGGATTCTTTATACAGCCGAGAACAGCGTTACCATTATTGCGCTTTTCCTACCAAAGCCGAGTGTGTGCTAATATTATTAAAGGCGAGTCCCAGAACATAATTTACATTTGAAACCAAAAATAATTATCAACATTTTGTTTTTGTTCTGAATGTAAATTTTACTAACGAACCTTTTATGGATAGTCTGGGAGAGGCAGTTATTATAAAAGCGGCAGTCCGGGTAGTAGCAGATAATTAAAAATTTTAAAAACAGCAAGAAAAATAAAAGATTTAAAGTGGCGATTGCTGAAGTAGCCTACAAAACCAAAAACTTTCTGAGTTCAACCCCATTTTCAGACGATCTCATACAAAATTCTCGCATTTTTCTGATGGGCATTAGTGTCTCTTTGTGTCAGTTGTTGTCGGAATGTTTCAGTAGCGAAGGCATAGTCACTGTTCACTGAACAGTAGCGGCTTCACCTGTAACCAATCCACAGGCACAGCAGAACGCCCTCCTTCGTTGGTATTGTGGAGCACCGGCGAAGTAAAATAATTACTAAAAAATGGCTACTAATAACGAAGCTTAAAAAAAATCAGTGGCGCTACAACACTGCTATAAAAACAAATAAAGTACAAAACGCAGGGTTGAAAGATAGTGGAGCTTTACCTCCTGTAATTTTTTTAAGTATGCCTCTAGTTCCTGCACAATGCATCGCATGTGTAGGGGTCGTCTCCTGAGTGCTCGTCCAAGATAAAAAGGCTTGTTGTTTTATCGTCTTTGTTAATTTGATCATCTATCACGACAGCATGATACCATCTTAAATGCCAAAAGACTGAACAAACTAGTTATATATCGTTACTTTAATATAGAAAGTTATATTTTTCTTTAAATCTAACATAGCTTTGCTATTAAAATGAATGTGCTCCGACTATTGCTTACAGAATTTAATAAAAGACTGATTTAAAATATATAATATAATATAATATATATAAAATGTTGCGACTACAAAACTTTGACTTTTATGAACTTGTTACCTTCTCCTGTAGAGTTATGTAGTGTAGTTATGGCCGTTCTATATTAAGGTAGCGATATAATGCTTACTTTTGATAACTATTCCCTAAGAGGTAAAAAAATAGTGGGAGCACGTCAATAGCAGTCAACTGTTTTAATAACGCGCTCATTTTTTTTTGATATTGTGTTGACGTGCCGTCGACAAATAGTGAGGTCATGGTGTTGAATATATATTTTTTTTTTCTCGGAGTATGTTTTTATCATAATATGGTTAAAATACTATAGCAAATATATATATATATATTTGACATCAACATGGAATTTTCTATTATACGGTGAAGAGTATACATGCTCACTAGGGTGTCCCAAAAAATTTTTTTTTTCTGATTTTCATAGGTGCTCAATCAAAATTTAAAAGCTTATAGGGTAAAGTAATTTTGATTTTTTTTAAGAATTTTCGGAATGGGTTTAGAGGTCGCGCGAATGGAGTTTTCATAAAAACTCGGAGTTTTCGGCCTTTTTTCAAACTTGACTCATAACTTGGTTAATAACCACGGGTTTCTTCACTCCTGAGGACACAATTTTAAAGAAAAGTATCCAAGCTTTATTCCTGTGTGAAAAACTTACAAGTTTTGGTCAAGAGTTTGCTCATTTAGATACCCTAAATTACAATTTTCCGTAATTTTTTCAAAAATTTTGTAATAACGCTTTACAACTTTTTAAGTTTCAATGATAACGAAAAAAACTAATCATGCAGTTTGAAAGACAAATTAATTCTAATTAATATGAATAGAACAATTTTTAAATTTGTTCTTACCGTTCCTGAGTTATATCCGTTTTTATCTTTATACCCAGTATATGTTATTATAAGCTGTTTGCCAGTTCACCAATCATACCCAATCAACAAAAAAAAAACTTTTGTTTTGATCTGTGAAAAATCATTTATTGAGGTTCTTGCGATTAAGTTCTATACCTTGCAATAAATTCTGGAAAACAGTTTCAGAAGTTGTGACATTAATATAAGTATTAGCCAAAGCCACACCTCGTTCTGCCACATCATGTTGAACTTTTTTATTTGCATCTTAAAATGACTTTTTGGCTTTCCAATTCTCTGGATCTATTTTTAAAAGATCAATTGAAATATTGCAAGCTTCAAGAAAAGTTAGACTGGCTTTTGAAATGAATTGTTGAATTTCTTTATTTCTAAAGTTTTCTTCTGTTAAAGTTACATTTGCTACTTCATAATCGCTGCATGGAGTATCTGCAAGTTTTTTTTGTCATTAAACGCAAAGTTTTGGTGTCGATACGATAAGTACCACTGATGACCTAGAAAAGTTTTAAGCGAGGCTTGTGCAACTGCTTTATTAATAATTTTATACTATCCAATTCCTTGAATAGGCTCAGATCATTGAGAGGAGCGTATCGAGGGCACTGGCAGAGGTACCAATATTTAATATATATTCTTAAAATAAATGAACTAAATTCAAGCAAGGCATCAATTGTTGATTTGTGTATATAAGATTGCAACTGGTTTCGGAAAATGCATATTTTTAAAGAATATATAATTTTCATCATCCAGCGAGCCTGGAGCTTTTACTGTTGGGTAGGGCATAGATTTATCACCCAAAAAGATTAGACTCAGATGGAGTAGTTCTTTATAGTCCTCTCTTGGTTGCGTGTCTTCAAGTTGGCCTTTAATAAAATTGCTTAAGTCTTCGCGTATTGGTTCCGGAATAATCTTTTCAATAATTTTGTGATTTATGCATTCGGTAAAACTGGACTGTTAATAGATTCCCACCTATGCTGGAGTGTGGCGAAAATAAATGTCAGAAGTTAATGGCAGTTAAAACCCCAATGTTATAATCTTGCCAGATCTATTATTCATTCAATCCCTGAAGATATTCGGATAAATCCAATTAAACGGCGGATTAAATTGAAATGAAATAATATTTTATTTATTCGCAGAAATCACCTTAAAGACCTAACTATAAAAATTTATGGAATATATACAATAATTATAACGAAAAAAGTATCACCATTTTTAAGGTACAAACTATAAAAATAGTGTAACTCGGGAACTGTAGGACCAAATTCCATTTTTCTTTTTCATAATTGTTTAGAACTTATCCGTCTTCAAAAACGCGTCACTAGTTTTTATACCTTCCATATAAATTTTGAAAAGTAATAAACCGTTTTTTACAGAATTTCTTAAAAAATTACAAAAATATTGCCGGAACTTAAAGTTTTGCATATGGAAATAAAGTTTGGGAAATTTTCTTTAGAAATATTCGGTCAAAAAATAAATTCAACGTGGTTATTGACAAAGTTATGAGTCAAGTTTGAAAAAAGGCCGAAAAACCAGATTTTTAACAGAGACTTGATTTGCGCGACCTATAAACCTCTTCCTAAAAATTTAAAAAAAAAATCAAAAATACTGGACCCTATAAGCTTTAAAATTATGCTTGAGCCTCTGACAAAAAAATTTTTTGGGACAACCTAATGCTCACATGTCTTTAAAATGCAGTTAAAGTCATAGAAAATTCTCGTTTGACGCAAATTTTGACTTTGACCGAAGAAAACTCCACCAGCGATATCTGTTAAATATTTTGAGAAGAAAATTAAACTGATATTGATTAATCACGTAAACTTTTTAGTTTAATAGATATATAAAAATAAAGTTGCAAACTATTGCGAACCGTAAACTTTTTAGTTTAATAGATATATAAAAATAAAGTTGCAAACTATTGCGAACCGCCTGACCGGTTCAGATATTAAATTTTTATTCACAACTTATTTTTTTTATCTCAAACCTATCCGAAGAGAAAATATAAAAAACCAAGATTAATAGAAAGGCGCTACAAAGCGTCTTTTGAAGATTGCTTAACGATTAAAATACTAAGAAATTTTCTTATCTCGACTTATCTTTTGTCAAGACTGTACAGAAATATGTATGTCTTGAAATTTTTAAACTAACTAAAATTAAAACACAATAGTAGGAGAAACGACAGGAGGTGAAGCTTAATTAATTATTTTACTGCTCTGCTTTTTTGCACGTTCTTTGTTTTTATAGCAATGTTGAAGCTTCGGTTTAGTAGCCATTTTTATTATATTTTTTTACTTCGCCTGGTGCTACACAATACCGACGAAGAAGGTCGTTCTGATGTGATTGTGGATTGCTATCAGCTAAAGCCGGTATTGTTCAGTGACCAGTGACTATGCCTTCGCCACTGAAATCTTCCGACAACAATTGACACAACAAGTAATATGTTTTTGTTTTAAAACTAAAATAAAAAATTTAATTCTCTTGTGCATGCATAGTGTCGCTAAATTTGTTTCTCAGTTATTTTTACCAGAAATATGGTATTGGATAATTTTATTCCGTAACTTTGTTGTAAATAAAATTTAACAAAATAAAATTTATAATTGCTCAATTCACAAGCTCAGTCGCATGGTTAATTGTTAAAAACGATATGTGTTTATGGGCTTATGAACAGACAGATTATTTTAACATATTTTTATTTTTGCTTTTATTTAATTTTTCTTCTTTAAAAAAATTTGACATTAATTAATTTTATTCCATGAAATCAAAGCAGGTATGGAAATTCGAATTTTATACGAATTACTTTTTAAACAATTTCGATGCAAATAGCTTTAAAATTGAATTGAGTTGAATTAAAAATATATTTATCATTAGGAAGAATTTAATTTCTGATATCAATTACCAAATATTTCAGAGATTTTTACAAAATTAATAAACAAATTTAATATTCTCATAGCACACACACACACACACACACAAATACTTAATATAAAAGACAATACTGTAGAATAAAACGGTTACACAAATCAAACGACGTTAATATGAGCTCGAAAATATATAGTATATATTTATATACATATACTACATACATATAGTAGCTTTAACCGCGGCTTCGCTCCCGCTACTATCCCCATCGGTTATACAGTTTCGGAAAGGCATACTTACCCCTACGTCGCCTCCCGGTTCTATTTAAAAAATATATATGTGGCATATGTGTCCTTCTAGATGCAAAAACATAAATACATTTAAATTTCATTAAAGTCGATTAGATGGTCGCGCTGGCGTGGAAATTGTTCCTACTTTCCCTCGTGTTCCTAGTTTTAAGAAAGTAATAGCCTATAACCTTCCCGGAGTTGCACAATTGTCAATGTATCTTTTAAACTCAAATACATCTAAGTTTTAAAGTTGATCAAAATCGGCTATGAAGTTTAGAGAGGCCGAAATTTTCCCCCTTTCGCCCTCCTGGTCAAAGTTTTAAAAATGTACATTGCCTATGAGCATTTTTAGATGCAAATCTATCCATGTTCTAAATTTCTTATAAATCGATTTAAACGTTTCGCAGAAATTTCCACCCTATCGCCCTCCTGATCCTAGTTTCAAAAAAGTAATACCCTATAACCTTCCCGGAGTTGCACAGACTAAGTGCACCGAATTTCTTCGCGATTGGTCCACAAATGGCGAAATTAAGCTCGTTTATATTATAAAATCTCTGAAACACCATGTGGAAGGAGTAGCATATTTAAAAAAGTATGGGTAAAGGTGGACGTGATTTAAAAAAAGTAGCCTATAATTCATTCAAGAATCCGAATTATATGGTGTGAAAATTTTAGGGCTCCTATAAGGTACATATACATACAAAAATACACATTAATTTTTATATAAATATATGGATACAGGAGAAGTGTTTTTGTGCATTTTTCTTAAAATTTTAATTGATTTATTATTACTATTATTATAATTAAGGAAGACCGAAAAATGTCTATTCTTAATTCTGTTCTCTTCGCCAAAATTCCATTAGAGGCATTACGATATAGGAAGTGCACCGATGAGTTAACAATTACATGTCCTATCTTTTGTGCCTATCCAATCATCACTTCTTTATTGGAGACACAAATGAATAACTTTGTTAAAATAATATAAAGAGCAGAAAAACCAAGAGCTTTATCAAGTTAACCCTTTAGTATGTTTAAAAAGCAAATAATAAAGTGAAACACACCTACTCAATCTACCGGCTAAGCAGTGTTTAATGTACTTGACAGTTAAGAGCAAGTTAAACAGTATTTAAAGCTTTGAATTTTTTTCCTTAACGTTTTCACGTTCTTTTCTTATTTTATGTAAAAAATTGTTCCTTAATGTTTTTTTTTGCTCTAAAAATAAGAACCATTGCTGACCTCTTAGCATAACAGATGTAGTAAATACATTTGTACCACTGCTACACGTATATATAAGCATTCATACATACATACGTACGTATGTTATAATGTATGTATATGGCTGCATATGACTGTATGATAAAACTTCTTAAGTATTCTGCATTAACACATAGACGACAGCAGGCGACAAGCTTTAATCTATGATAATGAAGGTACTTCAGTTTTTCACAACCTATATTATCGCTGTCAATTTCGGCAAATTTCTATTTTTGTAACTGTCAATATAATTGGAAATGTGGAATAATTGACAGCTTAAAAATTTGTTATATTTTATTTATAACAGAAAATGTTACCATAAACGTAGAAAATTCATTTACATTAAAAATAAAGAGGTTTAGAAAAAAATATTCAACTTGTGTTAAATTCGGCCATTAAGATGCCAACTAACAATGGGGCCATTGTGCGTAACATATCTTTACTGTAAGAGAAGAAGCAGGTTCTGAAGTGAATTCGGTAACATGTGAAATACATTAGAATTGATTAGACATATGAAGTAAAAATAGAAGCATTTTGATTTAGTGGAACTTCACTGCCGTTTTGTATTGTTCAAATACCGAGGAATGTGATGTGCATATATTAGCATAAAAACTTGTTTATATAACATAAAAATTACTGAATTGCATTTGACCTTTCGGACAAACAGTACCTTCATTTTAATTTTTTACTTCGTCTTCTGCAAGGCGAATTCATAACAGGTGAACTTACAACACAGCTGGCCGAATATTTATTGCTGTTTAATGTCAAATTATATGAATTATTTAGACAGTATACAATGAATTTTGGTTGCTGTTGTACTAGTAAGTTTATCTGGTATGAATTCTCCCTGGTATTATGGTAGAATATATACTTTTATTTTTATAAAAGTAAGAGACAGTCGAGTCTGGATAATTTTAAATTTAATTAACCAAAGAAAAAATTCTATTTAACAATAGTATTATAAAAATTTCTAATTTTATTTGTTATTATTATTGTGAACATTCCATGTATCAATAGATAATTATAATGAAGAAAAGTGCGCGACTTCAATTTGCTTTTGTCCCATGAATTTTTATTGTGATGAGAGCTGAAAGTAAATCATCAATTCGAGCTGCTCTGACGGCGTAGATCCGTTAAGTAGTGACAAATGTGGTTGCTTCACTTAAAGAAACTGAAATCTGCCTCATCTTCAACCAAATTCACGAGTTCGGCATTTGTAGCGGCACTACGACAGTTACGCTAAAAGAAAATGACGAAGTTGTGGCGTATGCTAAAAGTATGGCATAGAAGCTAAAGCGAATGATTATAATTATTATTATTTTAAATACACAAACCCTTTCACATTATGACTTCTAACTATAGAGTGGCGTACAATACTGAAGAAGAAAGCCCCACTTAGGCCAGAGGTTAAGCCCTTTGTGATATAGAGTATATATAAGTCTAACTTCAAATTACGAACTTCGACGAGCAAGATGACTTTTTTATTTATAGAAAGAGCAATGCATATACTATATGAACTAAAATAAATAATTGCTTCTTTTTAATTTCACATTTTGTAGAAAATACCGCACATTAAAATAATTCAAATATTGAAAGAACTTCAAATTACCGAGGGGACATGCATTTTTTTTTCGATTTTTTGAATGTTTTTCAATGAAACAATTTACTATGCGAAAGCACTGAACAGTACTGGCTTCAACTGTAACCAATCCACAGGCTCATCAGAACGCCCTCCTTCGCCGGTATACACAATACCACACAATAGCACTAGCGAAGTAAAATAATGACTAAAAAATAGCTACTTAAACAAAGCATCAACGTCTCCTTGACATAAGAGGCGATGCCACACTGCTATAAACAGAAAACGTGCAAAAGTAGAGGTGAAAGATAGTGATATCATATCTCATATCGTCATATCTCTCACTATCCCTTTCCTCTAGTTCAAGCACAATACATCGCGTGTGTAGTATGACGCCTGCTGGTCCAAAATTAAAAAAAATTATGCCGATATTCAAATTAACGAGTTTCAAATTATGTAGAGTCGACTGTGTTTGATCATGGCACTAGTGAAACCAGGAACACAATCCCATAAAAGTTAATTGCCAGAGAATGATATATCTTTATGATTGGTAGTATGAATTCAACTGTTTATTTTAGTTATAATATAATAACTATTAGTGGTTTCAAAGCCGGCTGTCTGGCAAGGTTGATCTGTCATCTGAGGTGTTATCTATTTCGTGAATTGTTAGCCATTTTCGAATATGTATCGCTTAATAACCGAAGAACGCTTTAATATAGTTAAAACTTTTACTAAAACATTAATCAACCTACTGAACAAGGAATTGGCAAGATTATGTAGAAATTCAAAGAGACTGGAAGCTTTACAGATGTGGTCAGGGCTGTGCATCATTGCAATGTGCGCACACTTCTACATTTTATTAAGTAAAGAAATAAAAATAATTCAAATTACTTCATAGTACCAACAGTCACTTTTTAAAAATGGTGGATACTTCCCGAACGGTTCAAATTATTGAGGGATACAAAAAACGAATTTAAAATTATCGGAAGTCGACTTTATTGTAATAGTTTATCTGACTACGAATGAGTTTCTGTATAAAGAATGCGTTCAGTATTTGGAAATAATTTGATTTGCAGGGACTGATTATAAACAGAGTATAAAACATATAAGTTTGTAATTAAATGAACATTTGTATAAGATTGAACAAAAAATACCACACAATTTGGTTCTGTTATACAGAGCATTATGTTCATTATGAACACGTGTGTTCTTGGTGTGTAGTAGGCGCATTAATATCTAAGCTATTCTGTTTACTATTTTGCTTTGTCGACGTTTCCATTGATCAAATGTCCAAGAAGGAGGACCCCTGATGAACATTTGCAGAAACAATGATGCAAACTTGAAAAATTTTTGATGACTGAAGGAATGCAAATTAAATAACACCTCTAAATCAAAAAATATAAACTAACAGGTTGTCCTTTTTTTAAAGAAGAACATTTCAAATAACATTATTTTATAATTATTTATCTAAGTGTCATATGCCCTTCACGATGAAGAGGGGCGTCAATCTCAGATGCCGTATCTTAGATGGAATGACATTACAATTTTCTGGTGAGAAGAATTATCTGGGTGCAACGTTTGATAGGGCGCTCACTTGGACCACACATCTTGACAAGGTTACCACGAGACTGTTTGGTAGGATTTGGGGACTGAATCCCAGAATTACTTTCTGGACAATCAATTTGTTGGAGAAACCCATAGTCACCTATGCGTCTTTGGTGTGAAGAGTGGGGACATCAGGAGACGTTTGAGGGTCTTGCAAGACCATCTATATACCCCAATTCTACACACTGATGACATGGCGTCACCGAAAATGGTTATTTTCAGGAAATGCCGTAAGAACTAGAAGACCAACTCTATCAATTTTGAAATGGGATCTCAAGTATGATATGCAGATTTGTCCAAGTTGGAGAATGGTAGAAGAAGAGAGGGAATAAACGTGCACCGATTAGAAAATCGAATCCAATGTGTGGGCGAGTGGCTCTTGTGGCCCTTCAGACGACCCTGATGACTTCGGGAATGGTTTTGGAGAGATCTTTTTTTCTCACGCGGAGGATATTGATTCTAGGTCGCTATACGTCAGATCAATAATCAGCAGAGCTGTGACCGCGCTCTCCACGAGCCACCGTAGTTGCTCTTTATCCCGCTACATCGTAATATTGCGTATATTCTGTTGCAAACAACGTTATATTAGAATTTTGTGGGAAGTATTTTCATTAATTGATATAAAACTAGAAATTAAGCAAATAACGATGTTTTCTTACTGTCCTGAAAATCAATATAAATTTTCGTTGACGAATCCTGAACATAGAAGGGCGATACCCCAGCTTAGGAAAAAAAATAAAATAGGAATTCATTATATTAAGAAATTATAAAAAATTCTTAAGAACGTCCAAAAAACATTAAACGCAGTTTTAAAAGCACTAACTTGACATCGCTGTTTTTAAGTGTTCGATGTTGTTGTTCTTTGGGCTTCTTTTTGTACTATAAAATTTATTTTATCCTTTTTTTTTGACCAATACATAAGTTTGTCTGTACGCATTTATTTTGACTTTTTTCTGCTTGCCAATTTTATTATTCAAGTTGTTGTTTTTATAAAACCACTCACAGTCTCCTCTTGCCCCATGTTTTGTGAGTGAGTGATTTCGAATGCTACTGTTAAAGCAAATGTATTTTGTTAAAAAAAAAGAAACGGGAACAAAAAGAAAAAATGTACATACATATAGGTATGCATGTACGTGTATGTTGGTGTTTGCCGAATGCTATGGACCCTACGCTTGAATTAGAAGGTAATAGATTTGCTGAAATAATAGAAACATTTTTTGACTTTATCTGGAAAATATGGTTTCTTACTTATTTCTTGTTAAAATTTGATTTTATAGTTCTTTTTAATCGTATTAGAATCCTTAAAACGCCAGAGCATAAATTTACTAGATATTCTAACATGCTAAATTCATTACCAGCCATTGTTCAGATGGTATTTTATAATAACTTTTTTCCCTTTTCGCCTGAAAGGTTAAAATTTTTCAAATATTTAAAATTCTCTATGCTGTTTGTGATTTTAAAATATATTATCTCAGTAAGGATTTGATTTTTTTTTACAATTTGACTCTTCAATTACAAATGCTGTGTTAATTTCATATTCACCACTTTAACAATTCTAGCGAATGCTGTAGTAACGACTGTTACGGCCAAATGGTCATTTGTTAAACGTTAGATATATTTTCTTCCAAAATTTTATATTCAAGTTTTGTTGTTGTTTTTATTTTTATTTTATGAAAAGCAATATACTTATGTATACGGCTGACATCTGCTTTGCCCTTTTATGCGAGTGTGTATGCATTCATTTATACTCAAACATATTCATACACACTTACTGTTTCCGTTATAACCTTTCCTTTTTTTACGCCAGATCCACTTAACACATTTAATAGGCAGATTTGAAATTATATGGAATAGGAAAAAGTTTTTCCTACTTAACAGGAATATCAAATAGGAATAGTCCAATAAGTTTTCTTTTGCTCTTTTTCCAGAAAATTTTTTTCTACTGTGTAAAAAAGGGTAAGTAGACACATTCAAACAGCGGAGTTTTAAAAGTGAGCAGAACGTTGAAAAATTAAATCACATTCTTTGAGCACAATTTATTTGTGAATTGAATAGTTATATTTTATACACAAAAGTTTAATTGTCTAAAAATTGCGCATTGGCGTAAGAATTGTGAAGAAAGTGTTTAACTTATAAAAGCTTAATGACGGAAACTGAATAAAAAAACAAATATTTGTAAATTCTTTTGTATCTTCTTATAGATATCTTTTATAGAGATACATTTACAGAAGTGTAACTTGTAATAAAAAGCAAATTAATTTTCAATAAATAAATTTTGTAATTTTTTTTTTTTTTTTTTTATCTTGGACCAGTGCTCAGGGGCTATCCCCTACATATGCAATGCATTGCACTGGAACTAGAGAGAAGGATAGGGAAGAAATAGACATGTGGTGAAAGTGGTAGGAAGATAGAGCTTAATTCTTGCACAACTCTGCAGTTGCGTGTAAATTATAAAGCAAAGTTGCGGCGTCTTTGAAAGTTTTTTTTTGACGCATTATTTTTAAGCTAATGGAGCCATTTTATTTATTATTTTACTTCGCCGATGTTTTATTGCTCAATTACCAACGAAGGAGGGTGCTGTAGCACAGAAAACTCAGAAAAAACTATTTTCTGATTTGACCCGGCTGGGAATCGAACCTGGGTCTTTCTGGTTGCAGAGCCAACACGCTGACTACTCGCCATTTGAAAGCCAATATCAAATATAGCAGGACGAATGGTGGAATGAGCCCACTTATTCTCCGGTGAGTACCCTATGACCTTGAAATGATATGGCGAGAGTGTAGAAGTTCCTCGCATTTTCAATGATATTGCTCAGAGATCTTGTTGATGCGATAAGCCATCAAAAGATTTTTGATTATCTAAAGAATATTTATTCAATACGAAATCTTAATTCTGTTTAAACTAAACTTGAAATATTTCTATGCCCTCTGCTTTAGCTTACGAGCTCCGCTAAAAACACAGCATGGAAAATTTTTATTTATTTTTTTACTGCTCGGCTGCCATTAAAAAAGGTTACTCTTGATTTATTTTACTATGTTTGCATGATGTGAAAAATTAAATGTTTCATTGATTTTGTTTTGTCAGTTTAGTATAGGGATTTAGAAGTTTATTTAACAGCAAGTTGAATAAGTTGTCCTCTGTTACTTTATGTACGAGTAGTTTTAATCAATTATTTGAAAATGGTGGTGTAACAGCTGAGTTGTGCAAGGAAATATGGAAAATTTAATGCAAAATATGTGCGCAGACTGTTGGAAAGTATGTGGTAATCATGTAAAGTTATGATTTTAAGTTATAAATTTTAAACTTCTATAAATAGAAAGTGTTAATAAATTTATATTCTGCAAATTTTCTATATTTAGTTCGAACATATGTATATATATTTGTACATTTCTCGATTTGCCGGAATATCAGGGAAGAGTTCTTCACCAGAGATTTTGTTGCTTGCCGTTTCGATAATTTCGTTTTGGCAATTCCTTTTCGTTACGAACAAAAGAAGAGGGGATGCACAGTATAAGATTTGGCCAATCTAGCTGGACAAAAGTCAACAATACACAAAGAACCGGGCCTTGAACATGAATGTTCTCTGATAATTTATTTAGGAAAAAATACTTGAAATTGTTCAATGTTCAAAGCATGGAAATTTTTATTACAATTGCTTTTTTAGTAGTTATTTTTGTGACTTAAAGATTCACCCTTTTCCTGTCAAAAAGTTTTTGCAAACTTCTTTTTTTTTTTTTTTCTAAATTTTTTATTGTTACAGTAACATTTACATTTTTACAATAATTTAATTTTAATTTTAAGAGATCAATTCTTAATCAAATTTTTCTACTTAATCATTTAGAGCAATGTTTTTAATAAGTATGTTTTTATTTTATCATTTATATATTTATTTAAGGAAAACGGGATATCAAAAACCCTATAAGTAGAGCAGTAATGTCAGAGGGTAAAAACAAGGGATAAACGTTATCAAACTAATGCATTGATGTGTAGATAGCTAGAGTATCTACAACGATTTTTAAAGTTTTGAGACAATATATTAAGTTTATCTTTAACTAATTTTATGTTAGACATAGAGTGCAAAGTTTGTGTGTAAAAATGTATTGGCAAATTATATATCATTTTGAGTAGTTTATTTTGACATATTTGTAGTTTTTTAAGATGACACTCAGAGGTGACATACCAAGCAGGCGCCGCGTAAAACATTATAGAATGGAATATAGATTTTAAGATAAGAAGTTTGTTGTGTGTATTTAGTTCAGACTTTCTGTTTATTAACGGGTACATTATTTTAATTGTTGCATTAATTTTGTGTACAATATATTTAATATGTTCATTAAATAATAGTTTTTTATCCAGCATTATACCAAGATATTTAACCTTGTCATCCCATGGAACAGAGTCGGTACCAACAATAATGTTGGTTTGTGGTAGAAATAAACTTTTTCTTCTTCTTGTAAAGAAGATAGACTGAGTTTTTGAGGGGTTTATCTTTATTTTCCATTTCTTAAAATAGTCGGTAACTATTTTAGTTGATTCCTCCAAAGTGTGTACGATATCTTCCGGTAATATTTCTGAACTAAGTATAGCTGTGTCATCTGCAAAAATAGATGAATTACATCGATGTAAAGCTGGAAAATCATGCGTAAAAAGATTGTATAAAATTGGAGATAGACATGATCCTTGTGGACATCCAGCAGGAATATCATAGTTCTGTGAACATATATTTCCAGTATGAACTTTAAATGTTCTGTTTGATAAAAAACTTTTTATTATTTTGACAAGCGCAGTATCCAGTCCAATTGTATATAGTTTATGATTTAGGGCATCATGCCAAACAGAATCAAATGCCGCTTTTATATCCATTAGGACCATTCCTGTCGACTTACCTTCATTGAAGGAGTTCTTGACAATATTTCTTATTCTAACAAGAGGCTGAATTGTGTTGTGTTCCGAACGGAATCCAAACTGTTGTGGCGGTAAAATGTTGGTTTCTTCCGTGAAACAAACTAGTTTTTCTTTAATAATTTTTTCTAGTATTTTAGACATTGTGTTTAGTAAGCTTATTGGACGATAGCAGTTAGGATTGCTGCTGTCTTTTCCAGGTTTGGGTAATGCGATGGTTTTTGATTCTTTCCAAATTAATGGGAAGTAACAAAACTGTAAGCATAAGTTGTAAATACGAGACAAACTTTTAAAGCTTTCGCTGGAATTTTCTTCTAACTAAAATTTGAGATGCCATCAATTCCTGGCGCTTTTTTGTTTTTTAAATTTTTAATAATATTTTTAAGAGTATTGATGCTAACCGTTATATGACTTAAGTTTTGATCATTTTCAATCGTACTTAAGGTACTGCTTACTACAGTCTCTGTACCCAAGTCACTTAAGTTTGAAGAAATATTATGACTCGAAAAGAAATTTTGAGCCAGTATTTCAGGTTTCTCATTATTCGTTACATACAAACTATTATTTTGCTTTAGCGTTGGTATACAATTTGCTTTTTTCTTAAGAGCTTTATATATCCTCCAAAACTTTGTAGAACCTATGGGTAGATTAGATAGCACGTTGTTCCACTGCTGATTTTTAAATTCTAAAATTTGACTTTTAATGACATTGTTTAAGAAGTTCATTTGTGCTTTAAATAGAAGAAATATAACATTTTTATGATTTTGCGCTATGAACAACTGAAAATGGTAATTTATCAATTTTTTCACGAAAAGTTTGCACTTTCACAAGGCCAAAACTGCCTGAAGGAGCGTTCCAATGCTTTTGCGATGTACTAGAGAGTTCTTAACTATTGTCTTGGCTACAATTTTTGTCTTAGTATTGGATCGAAAATCTCAATGGTTTGGCTGTTATAGGCCAAAATATCCATAAAAACGGGACAAAAGTCTGATCAAGTCAAAATGGGGAAGCTCAATTTTCACCGTAGACGTATGGTCCAGTGGACTTTTTTGCTTAGTACAATCCCAAGAATCAGAAACGCGAAGCGCCCATTAAGATTTTTTTCCTTCCATACTAATCGCCCCACCTTAACCTATATATATGCATACACATATATATACATCTAATATAAAAATTCTCGTTTCGCGGTGTTTGTAGTTAAACTCCTCCGAAACGGCTTGAGCGATTCTCATGAAATTTTGTGTGCATATTGGATAGATCTGGGAATCGGACAACATCTCTTTTTCATCCACCTAAAATTAACCACGCCCCTTTTAATCCCACTTTTTTACCTACTTTTTTCTTTTTTGCAATATGGGTATCAAATGATAGGGTATGATGATGAGATTTTAAAAACTTTATCATCTACATAAATCCAATATGGCGACGGACCGTAAAACTGCAAAAACCTATTTTTAATGCTTATTTGCAATATGGGTATCAAATGATAGGGTATGATGATGAGATTTTAAAAAGTTTATCATCAACCTAAGTCCAATATGGCGACTAACCTTAAAGGAATGAGCACGAAGCCGGTCTCCTGTCGTACTCACTATACAGTTGATAGTAAAAATATTAATAATTATTTTTAATGTTTAGATAGCTATAGAGAATTGTAATTTAAGATATATTTGTTACTTGGTAAAGATTAATTTATTAATCTAAATAAAGCATACTTTCATTGTCTACAACGCTTTCGATTATACACTTAAAAAATGTTTCCTAGAAATAGTATGCGTGGCAAAACAACGTTTGCCGGGTCAGCTAAAAACAGCAAAACTTATTTTTTTTCTCATTAGTAAACAGATTCCGTGCGAAGCCGGGAAGTTGATCTAGTATATATATATATATACATTTATTTATCGAACGATATAAATATCTGAAGTATTAAATTCATTAGGCGTAAATATAATATATATATAATTAATATATATTTGTACGGCAATAATGATCTTCCATTGTATAAGTTTTTTTTGTTGTTGTTGGTCTTTTATAGTAATGAGTATTTCCCTCCAACTGAAATGCTAATTTACTAATGCAAATAAAATCATTATTGTTGGTATATAGAAATTTTATAAATATTTATACTATATGTATGTACATTTATTACTTGTAATATTTAATCGTGGTTAAACATCTTTTTTTACGTTACTAAGTTGTCTCCTTTATTTTGGCAAAAGTGCGGAATTGCTACAATAGGCGTGTTCGATCTTTTTATTTATATTGCGAATTTTAGCGCATTTACTATATTTTTTTTCATTATTATTATTTTTTTCTTCTTTTAATTAATAAACCTCGCTAAGAATATAGCAATTGCTTGTTTTTTTTTTTCATAGTATATATTGTTATGCATATTTAGTATTATATATACATATATATAACTACATGTTAGGTTTCTTTTAATGACATACATCTTCATGTTTTTATAATGTTTAGCAAAATCTTAAATGAATAAAGTTGAATTAATCAATATGAGCGAATAAATAAAAGTTTGTTATTTTCATAGGTTTATAATTAGTTATGTGAACATTTATTAGAAAAAGGTTTCTAAACTAAGTCATTATGTCATTAGGACAAAGGTATTGGGAGGGTTAAGAGACTTGCACTGCACTACAACAACCGATAGAGCAATCATATTCGAAGTATGTGACCAAATATGGCTTTTGTGTTGAATAAATAATATATATGTATATAATGCGATTATAATAGTTTGAAAAGGAAAATAAAATAGAGAGTCTAGAATAGCAAAAAGGTCTGTAAATAAATGCGATTTGTTACAAGAGAGGGCCGAACCTACCCTGCCCGACTGCTAGCTAGCTACTTAATGGCTCCCGCAGTTCTACTTTTGGCAATATCACACAATACCACTTGGTGAGTGAACATCACCTCTGACCCGCACAAAGCATTCTTTCTTTGTGAATGTATCAGTAGCCATACAGTACCATTACACTACTATTCCACAATACTCGATAATAATAAGTCAAAGTTAGTCACATCTTTGATTAATGCTAATGTACGTTCGATAGTTTTTATTTCTTTATCTTTTAAATGTTACTTTTTTTTGCGATAATTACCCGAATAATGTTGAAAAATATTTGTAAAAACCATTGAAGCACATATTAATGAAAACTGAAATGTTAATACAGTGAACTCGCAGAAACGTGAACATCCAGTAACCTGAACTACCCAAATACATGAAATTTTTTTTTTACATTGAATACTCTAAAACGTAAACTTTTTATCGAACGTTAAAATTCAATTTTGTAAGTTATTTAAAAATTTTGCGATTCCCCGCAGAAGAATTTCGTAGTTTGTTTGCTGTAAACAACTTTTGTTGCATGATAAGTAGCTTTAGTATTAATGCGGCAGTTCTACTGGAAGCATCTCTATGTGCTGACTATACATATAGGTATATAAATAATATAAACAATTGATCTCTAAAAATATTTTTATTGGAAATATGTCTAATGAAATAATTTTTAATATGTTATATAAAACCTTTGAATGAAATAATTTTATTGCCTGATTTATTTGCCTTTGTATCAAAGAAAGTTTTTTTGCTGTTTCTCCTTTTCAATAAACACTAATTAAACAAATTAATAATTATCGTAATTTAAATTCAGCTAACCTCTATTTTTGATGAATTTAATAACATAATTAATTTATTATAATTTAGAAATTAGTATCTTAGAAATACTTTTGCAAACCATAGTAGCTAAGTATGTAGTATATTAAAATATGGCAGGAACTTACAAAAAGTAGAATCTAGTGAAAAGTAACGTACATACTTTATTTTAAATTAAAGAAAGATAAAAGAGACTAAAATATGTTATAGAAAAAATTCAATCTAAAACGTGAACACCCTTGCAAAAATTAAATCACGTTTCTGTGAGTTCACTGTATTTCCTTTTGAAAGAAAATCTGTCCTAAACTCTAATTAATATTCCCTAATAGAGTCCTTTTATTTGCTTTTTAAATTACAGACTATTAATATTTGTCATAAGCCTTAAATGCACCACAAATGTTTTAAATTTTATCTAAAAATTCTCTTTAATATCCCTTGAGAATGTTTTTAATATCTTTGATAGTCCTTCTAAGAATTTAAACTAAAAATTTGTTAAACTTGAACTTTCGTGGTTTCTTTTAAGCAAATTATTTTGTACCAAAAAAAAAATCGTAAAAAATTTTTGCATAAAAATTTTTATGTGCTCTTAAGATTTCATTGTTAATTTAATGTCTGTAAGTTCTTTTTTTTATTTGTTTGGTTACTTTTCTACAAATATTTGTTTAGAAAATGTAAGGAAATGAGAAAATGTAAATTAAACAACAGTAAATATTATTTTTATGTATTTTTTATTTTCTTTTCTTGTACACACATATGCAAACAGACTCACTCGTACACATATGCATGCGAAAAAGATTATTTGAATGTGAGTTGGAGCACGTTGAGTACATATTTGTTAAATAACCATAGACCGTAGTATACTTTCAGGGGCTCCTTTCATTTTATTACATTTCAAAGAGTAAATTTAAATATTTAAAATCTAGTAAGGCCTTATCTATATAAATTCTTCTTTTAATGATTATTCTTGGTATATTAACAACAGATTTAAACTCTCGGCTAGACATGAAATAATTAATGAGTGTTGGTTGTCATTAAAAATTCATTAAAAGTTGTAACAAATTTGCGGAAAGCGCAAATGAAATGTTGATATAAATATTATAAAAGTTTTAATTACTGGCTAATCCGTGTCATTAGGGATGAGACAAAAATTGTATAAGAATTAGATGTTCCCTGTTTCCGAAAATACATATGTATGTAGCATATAAATGATCGCACATTAATTTGAAGTTTATCTTGGAAAAGGAAACTTTTGTAGCCTAATATTTTAAACAAAGTATTTTTGGTATATAGTATTAAAAATGTAGCTTCCATTAAAGTACATTTTAAAAATTTTCCTTTCATTACCTTTTTCTTAAAAAAAAAAAAACATAAACTCTACGAAGTTCTTATAAGCTTGTCTGTAGAAACACCTGCACCTCCATATTGAGGAGAGTAATGCTCATGCACTACACTACGGAGGCATGAATAACTACTCTTTTTAAGAAAGTATAAGTTGGAAAAATACTCCTGCGGAATTTTTTTGCAAAATATTTTATAAGGACTTGTTCCGTGATCAATGAAAAAATATTAATACAATGTTGTGCCATGACTGGTGAAAGCACGTAACTGGTATCCAATACTTTTTGTAAAAATCCATATTTTTAAACGTTCATAAAAGAAATTAAAACATACATACACATGTATTTACAGTTATATTGAACTAATAATGTCATAAGATTGTTTGGGACTACTATTCTGGATTACAGATGGTTAATAAGTGCTGATGGCGAGTAGTCAGCGTGTTGGCTCTGCAACCAGAAAGACCCAGGGTCGATTCCCAGCCGGGTCAAATCAGAAAAAAATTTTTTCTGAGTTTTCTGTGCTACAGCACCCTCCTTCGTCGGCATTTGAGCAATAAAACGTCGGCGAAGTAAAATAATAAATAAAATGGCTCCATTAGCTTAAAAATAATGCGTCAAAAAACATCAGAGACGCCGCAACTTTGCTATATAATTTACACGCAACTGTAGAGTTGTGCAAGAATTAAGCTCTATCTTTCTACCACTTTTCACCACCTGTCTGTTTCTTCCCGATCCTTCTCTCTAGTTCCAGTGCAATGCATTGCATATGTAGGGGATAGCCCCTGAGCACTATTCCAAGATAAAAAAAAAAAAAAAAAAAAAAGTATGTTACTGCGACAGGTTACAATAACCTGTTATGTGACTAGTTCGGATGGAATAATCGAAACTCTCCTACTAACCTCACTTTTTAATCATTTGTTCTTTTATATATTATTAAAATGTGAACTAATTTAAATGCTCAATATTTGCGGTATTCTTCCGCATCTTTTCATAATCACAAAAAGAATGCTATTTTCATACAAAAACAAATGTGCCAATTAATAAATTTAATATTAATTCTCGTTTCATACGCATAAAAATTAATACGCGAGATATGTTTGTATTTAAACAGTTAAACAAATAAACAACATTCTCTTTTACACAGTCAAACAAACACGCATTTATTAATAGCATTTGCATTTATTGCAAATAAAAATGTTAATGAGGAATTGAGCAGTAAAGTTGATAAAAGTAACAAAGTGAAATGAAATGCCAAATTTATTAAATTAATATCTTTTTAATGAATTAATTAAAACTAATAAAAATATAATAAAAATTACATATGTTTATGATCGTGTCAGTAACCTCATGGTGTATACAAAATGTTTCTTTTTTGCTTTAGTTACAAAAAATTAAAAAATATTAATAAAGATTTACATAAAGTGTACTCATTTATTTAAAGCAATAAGTTGTATAGGAGACAGGAAGAAATAATTAGTTAGATCTTGAATGCTATGAAGTGGTCTCTTTAATCAGTGTCAGAACCATCAACAAATTAAAGACATATTGAGCCTTTGATGCAATACCGCAGTAACTCAAAATTTGAATTTTTTCAGCTGTGTATGGAGAAATCATCTTTGGGGAAATATATATCTAAAGGAAAAATAATTATGGTTCTATCTCTAACTGTTCAGATTCTACAGCTACAAATGTCTTTATTGCCTCCAGCTATTTCCAACAATATTTATTTGCAATAATGAAATATTTCCTTTATGACAAGAAATTTACAAACAGAAAACATTACAAAACATGCCTCTTTATTTAAAAACTTGTGAAAAAATAACTTTAGTAAAGGAAAATACTATCAAAAAGATGGCTCAAAACTTCAAATGCATTTCTCTCAAAAATATTTTTCCTTTACGAAATAAAAAAAAAATTCGGCACAAATAAATTTTGAAGCCCCCCTTCAGAACATAAAATAGGTATGTTAACCGATAGTAAATTTGAAAATAAGAAGAATAAATAAATGGAAACTTATGGGACACTGAAGTTCCAGTACAAGTTTGTGAAAGAATATGGGCAATATGGGTACAGCATTCTCGCTTATTTACTCAATTCGTGAAATTATTGTAAGAATTTTATTTCCGAAATAAAATGTCCCCTAAATTGTATTCGTTTAATTGCCCCAGTATTTGACAGCAAAACTACAAAAAATGCAATTAAGTTCACATATTAATCATAACTATGTATGTATGCCTACACAAAAAAATTTTCGCGGGAATGAATTCAAAGTAGTTTCATAAACAATCTTTTAATTAAGCCAATTAAATACTTTAGTTGAAAAAATTCTAAATTTTTATGAGTTTGTTCGTACGTTTTATATGAATATAACGTAATACCCAACACTAGTGAATGTTATTTGAAATGCGAAAAGCACCGCGACCAATAGGATCCTTAACCCGTTAATAATAACGCCGTTCATCCATTTTTGATCGATCTCTGTCCCGAAGTACGTTTTCTCAAAAAGTACCATTTGAAAAAGTACCTTTTCCAAAAAGTGATTTTTATTAAAAGAACTTTTTATAGAAAGTAAAATATTAAAAAATTATCTGTACAATCTGAGAAAAGTTAACCGAAATGTTCCAAGGGCTAAGACCTTTTAAATCTTTTAACATTTCGAAGCGTTATTTTTAATTGAAAAAAGAAATAAATAAAATAAAATAAACATCTTTTAAGTTGGATATACAATTTACATTTTTATTTATTCACTTAGTTTTTATCACAGCTTCAGCTGATACCAAGCCATGTCAGATAGTGAAGGTTCATGTCATCTATCTCAGTATACCTTTCCTCTAGCTCAGTGGTTTTCAACCGGTGGGTTGCGACCCTTTGGTGGGTCGCGAGCAAACCCATGGTGGGTCGCGAGCTCATCTAAATAAAATACATTGATTTTTTTTAAATATTTAATTTTTTTAATTCAAAAACATAAAAAAAATTTTAATTCAAAAACATAAAAGTACTTATATTATTGCGAACCCTGGGCTTGCTTATTTTTAATTAAATTCGAAAAACGTGGTTGCAATTGTGACACGCAAACAATCAAATCGTTTTCTAAATTATTCCTTTTTTTGTTTTAATGTTCACCATTTGTGAAAAAGTCATTTCGCCCAGATAAGAGGCTGAAAATTGAATTAATATTTTAAGTGCTTTTTTAGCTAGCTCAGGGGATTCTGCCTTTCTCTTTAGCCAAAATGTAGAATTATTTTGAGATAAATATTCGATTTTGAAGTGAATTTTAAAATTGACGATTGCTGAAATTTGGTATAAGTTTTAGGAAATCGTTTTCTGCTTCAACTGCGACTTTCGATTTTTTTCAGAAGCATAAGCAGAATCATTCGTTGCTTTTAAATAGTTAAAAACAGTCAAAGCAGTAAAAAGTAAAAATTTTATTAATTTTGCTGCTTCGACTTAAGTTTTTTAAACACTGCATTTAGGTTTCCGCTTAATGAATAGCAAGCAAGCGGTGTCATGTTTTTGCTTTATTTTCATTCAATTTTCTGTTTTTATAATAATATTTTCAAACTTTGAGAGCAAAAACGTTAAGGGGTCGCCAAATTTTTTGAAAATCATATTGGGGTCGCGGCTTCCAAAAGGTTGAAAACCACTGCTCTAGCTCAAGCACAATATATTTCATGTTTAGGGGTCATCGCCATCTTCTGAAATTTAATCATTGTTCCAATTGTCGATTTTATCAATGTTGATGTCAACATTAACCCCAACCTTTGCCATCAACAATTGAACTTGTCGAACTTTATCGTCTATTTGATTTGACTTATCCGAGCGTTTAACTTTTACGTGGGTTACATTTTTCCATGTTCTATTGTACTTTTAAAAAAGAACCGTATTGTACGGTAATTTCTATATTTGTGAGGTAATTATAAAAAGTTTTAATTTTTAAGGAGTTAAACCCCTAAAGTTATTTTCTCACAATCCACAAGCTGATATACGCATTTCTCATAAAAACAAATCATCAAAAGTATTTTTTCATTACAACTATGCAAAATTGTCCCAATTGTGCCAATTCTATACGTTTCTGCTGAATAACAACACCTTTTAAATATTACAAAACTGCATACATTGACTTTACTGAAAGTTTAAATTTTAATTACTTTATTTTATTATTGCTAAATACTGTTTTTTTACGTTTTAGTTGTTTTTTAAATAAATATTTTAAATTACAAAAAGGCATAAACCAATTTTAATTAGAAAATATTTTTATTTTTGTAAAAAACGGTAATTTTTCTCGTGCTGTATGGAATTAAAAAAAAAAGTTAACACCACTGTATAAACTTGCAAAATTAACCAAACAACAATTAAATGTAAATAATCGTAATCTTAAGTGTAATATAGAAGTAAAAATTACTTTCGATATCATTGTGCAATAATTGTCTTTGTAGAAGAAAGAAGCAAATATGTGTGGGTGAGTTGTAAAATATTTTTAATAATGCATCTAAATATTTTCCAGAATATATAGAATGCAAGTTATGTATCCAATGTATTGTATGTGCATTAGACTGGACATAAAAAAAAATCCCGTACTCCCTAATATAACATATTTTTGGACAATAATTTGTCGGTCAATGAAAATATGGAACGTTCTAATGAAATACGTTTTGCTCTTAATAATTGTATTTCCATAAAAATAATATTTTAGCTAAATTTTTTAATTTAGTACAATTAAATTTTAAAATGTTTCGGATGGAGTTATCGAATTGCTTCCTTAGTAAGCATCTATTGTCTTTTTGAGAGCTTTAATTTTTTGATATTATGCTTTATACATTGGGGTGGTAGAAAGAAAGATCTGGTGGATAAATACTAGAAGCGGATACTTGAAATCAATGGCCATTGATGCAGAATATTGGGCTTTTAGATACAAAAACACTGATATATCATTCTTTTAGATTCGACTACAAATGCCAAAGATATAAAGAAAATTTTTAAATGGCGACCCCTACCGTAGTCCAAAAAAAAAATTTTTTTTGGAAACAACCGTTCAAAAATACGTTATATTACAGGGTGTATGGAACACTTTTTTTTTACTTGTAAGGTGGTACGGTCTAATGTGCATTATTGACAAAAAACTCGATTTAAAGGTTTTGTTTGTATGGGAGGTACCATACCCACTTGTCGAATTCCTTCCAGTTTTTGACTGATAATTTTTTTTTTAATTACAAAGTTATTTCTACCAAATTTAAAATATTTTGCTTTAACGGTTTTCAAAATATACAGAAATTAATATTAATTTTGTATGGGAGGTACCACGCCTAGTTGTCCAATCACCCCAATTTTTGACTGATGATTTCTTTTAACTACAGAAACTTTCACTTCAACCGTTCTCAATTTATACAAAAATAAATATTTACTTTGTATGGGCGTGAAAATTTCCTCAAAATCGCTTTTGCTGTACATAAGGCACAAACACACGAACAAACACGTCATTTTTATATATAAGATTATTTTATTACTCCCGTATTCATAAATTTTTATTTATTTATAAAAGGTTTATTAGACAAATTTCCATACAAACTTCAATCAATATACCTACTATAAATCCAAAAAATTTTTCTAAATACGGTAGTAAATCTTTTACTAATTAAAAAATTAAGTAGAAAATTGTACACTAAAAGTATTTTGTACGTGAAATGAAGAAAAATTTTAATTTAAAATAAGGATAAATTCATTTAAAAACCTGTCGACTTATTTGTCGTTCAAAAAATAATTAGCTGGCTTTGCGCCAATTTTTGACAACGTATTTAATTAATAAAATTAATCAATTATTAAAAAAATTTTTTAATTTGAATGTTCATTTGCTTACAGATTCATATTTATTTTCTAATCACAAAAGTAAACTGATTCCTAAAAGCTCCAGTTTTAATAATATAATACTTTTGATTGCAATATTCGCGAAATTATTTTTTATTATCACTAGAGATGCAGCTCCACGGTACTAAATGCACTGAAAGCTAAAAGAAAATCACAAAAATAAATATTTGTACATGATTCACTCATTCAGAAGGTAATAGACAGGATAAGCGGGGAAAAAAATAAAAAATTAAACAATGAAAACAATCCAAATTAAATAAATAATGCCAAGAACAATAACAATAAAGAAATTATAATGTGAACTGTGAAATTACAGTTAATATACATCAGGAAATAAAAATTGCATGCATAAGTTTGTATGTTCGGAAGGAAACACAAAAATCTCTGTGTTGTTATATGCATGTGGGTGTGTTTGTTTTTGTTCATGTATAAGTAAAAACATAAGGCAGGCTAATAATGGCTGTTGCCTGACTTCAATACAAACGTTCGTCATAGAAAAATACAAGAAGATGTACTCAAAACAAAAGCAAGCACTCTTGAGACCCACTTGCCTTACGAAACATTAATTAATGTAACGGTAATTGTTTAAATACTACCGCCAGCATCATAGGCAACGCAACGCAAACCTCAGTACCGCACGCTGCTACTACTATTGCGGCAGTTATAAAATGTTTGAAAAGAATAATAAAAGGAATGCTGTTAACGGTAGCACTCGTGCGTACACACGCATGCCAACATATTATCCACAGTGACCCAGAAAACATTTCAATTGAAGAATAAACGAATTCAATATGGTTGGTTTGCGCCTTCATAGTACTCACTCATAAACTTGTTAAGCAATTATGTTTTTTTAATTTATTTATTTAAATATCATAATTAAGAAGCAGTAAAAAAACGTTTATAGTACATTTTAAATAATTGTGGAACATATTTAATAAAAATATATATTTTCTGTAAGAATTTTCTGCTTTAAATAGATATTCTAAATATTTAAAAACGCATGTGTGCGGCCAAAAATGTTAGTAAGCGTTTCAATGGAAGTACAGAATAATTATCAAGTGTCCTTCGTTCGTGCTTAATGACGGGAAAAATATTCTTGACTAGAAATTTATAACTCATGGAGTCGCAGCGAAACAGCGAAAATAGGACCAAATTCACTGTCATTAGTTAATTAATAGCAATAGTTTAACCAATAATATTTGATTCACAGCTTTTTGTTTACTATTAGTTAAACTGCCAAATGTCATTGGTTAACCAATAGTTAGACAACAGCTGATTCGTAAATTATTATTAGTATTTTTGTTTTGATATCATGTACCCAAATATAATAATATATATACAATACTTTTTTAATACTTATTTTTTCACCTTTTTTATTTTAAGAACAATCTATATATTATTTTTTAAGCTCAAAGGTTCGTCGGAAATTTTTATTATTTATATTTATTTATTATATATTTAATATTTATATTTATTTATAATATATTTAAAAAAAAAATATTTATTTAAATATTTATTTATTAAATTATAAAAATCTTCTGAAGATGTTAACCGATGGTTAACATCTTCTGAAGATGTTAACCGATGGTTAACGAAATATCGAAATATATAGAAAAATAAATATAGAGACGAACCTTTGAGCTTAAAAAACAATATATAGATTGTTCCTATATACAATACTATAATTTTTTTATTTTCGATAATATTTTGGTTTTCCCGAACCTATTTCAGCAGCAATTCACTATCTTGCGGGGTAAATTTCGATGAGCGTGCGCTTGTTTTATCCTTTTTTAAAAAATAATGCAACCAATGTAAACAAAACCCATATGCTGTAACAGTGCTACCAATATTGAAAATTAAAGGATTGTTAGGGTTACCATTCTTTGGATATACTGAGAATGCTAGTTAAAAAATATACTGTGAATATGAAGTATTAGTTAAACAATAGTTATCATTTTAGTTTACTACTTTTGCATATCATTACATATTGTGGTCTTTTCTTTCTTCTTATAAAAGTAATTTAATGTAAAGTTATAAAAATGTGAATAGTTTTTAAAAAAGTTTTTCTTCTTATATGACAAAACAATAAACATAGCTCGAAAATTTTATTATTTTATGAATTTTGTTTAAACTATTTTAAAATATTAAGACATTATATCAATATGACTTAATAACAGATATTGTGAATCCTCAAATTAAAATAAATAAAATAAAAGAGGAAAACATTTTGAATCAGTAAATCAGTTGTTTTTACGGAACTTGAAGTTTGCTTTTGGAACGGTAAAAAGTTGGGCTTTCTCAAATAGTTCATTGGAATTTTTATATAAACAAGTGAAATTCTTCAGCTTTTTGAAAAATGTTGTTCAACGTGTACGAATTAATTGGCAGTAGGACCAACGAAACGCACCTAAAGACATATTATAAATTACTTATTATTATTATTATTATTATTATTACTTAACTACTTCTATTTCCTTTATTTATTTATTCCACAGTTGAAGTTTAAAAAAGAGTAAAAATTGCGGAGAAGAAACAAAAGATAAAAATCTTTAATTTTTACGGAAGTCGTTGTTGGTTCATTTGGAAGTTAAAATAATTGAATTAAAAGAAAATACATTTGTTTCTAAGGGTTTATGGGTAAAAAATTAAATCAACTTTTCCTTAAATTTAAATGAAAAATAAGTGGAGCGGTTGTTAAGTGAAATTTAATTTATTTTAATTGCAATTTTAGCTAATTTTACGTACAGAATATTTGGAGTGTACAGACCCATAGATACGATGTCAACGTTTTTACTTCAGAAAGGAAAAACCAATCTATAGCGAAAATTGTATAGCGTTATTAATGCGTTTGAAGTTAGAATTTTCGAGAAAAGAATAACAAAATTCAGAAAAAATTGATTGCTCTTTACCAACTGTATTTGACCACTAACGACATCAATCTGTTTGCACACAGATTTGGCTTAAATTTGGAGTTTTTTGCGTATTGTGAAGTGTATGTATATTGAAGCCAAAACAAATTTATGTTAGGTTAAGCCAAAGTATAAAGAAATAATTTGGATGAATAAAGTTGAACTTTTCATTTAGGACAAAAGATTATTGAGTGATTTATTACCCTCATGCAGATTCACTAATTTGTAATTTTAACAAATGTCTCTTAATTTTCTTGAATTATTTCCTCACCTCCGCTGAAAAGGAAAAAAAAAAATAAATAAAAATATTTCTTAAACATAATTTGTGATCCACTTAATAGACATTAAAGAAGGGAACTACTGCTCATATAAAATAAATTAGAAATAATCCGTTTGCGCCTTAATTACGCATCGTAAATTAAAAATCTTACGGATTTATTTGTAGGCTATTTTTTTAATGGGTTATATATGATTTACGAAAACTTTTTATCGAAATGTGTTGAGAAATCTTTTTGAACTACAAATATTACTACTCGTACATACATATTAAAAAGGTTTCTTTTTTCTTTTCACCTTCTTATCTTAATCTTTTATGCAAAGTGTCATTTAGTTCTCAATTTTCTGAGAACATTTTTCCTTCATCTTAGTTTGCTTTAAATCAAATAATTTTCTAATTTATGTAATTTCATTTCATTTAACTTTTGTTTTTTTTTTATAAATTTGTGTTTTAGCAATTTTTAATTTTAAATGCACTTAGTGTTTTGGAAAGTCCTTATCTTTAAGGCATATATAAGATAATATGCAACTTAGGAATATTTCAAGTCGCTGCAAACTAAATTTGCTGCCGCTTGTTTAATTTTCTTTCCTCAAACTCATAAAAAAAGGGGGCAAGCTATTTGAATGAAATGCTGAAAAACCCACTAACGTCGCCGTTTCAATATGAAAAAATGTTCATACATGTGATAAAATCAGTAGCGTAACGTGGTGGAAGCAACAAAGATTTTAGTTTGATTAAAATTGCCAATATTACAAACTTTCGGGATTAACTAAGAACAATAGCAAATAATAAGTGTGACACTTTCTAGGGCTTAGTCCGAGTGAGAAGAATTATATGAATGTACTTGATTCTGATAAAAAAGCTGTTAGTAATTATAGTAAAGTCTTTCAAAAAGGAGCGCTGAAGGATACCGTCGAAAACCTCTTGAAATTAAGCAGAAAATTAATTCAAATCGCGTTCCTTTTCGACTCCGTTAGCATCCCAATGATTGCCGGTCCGCTCAACCCAGTAATCACTGAGATCACGGCTAAACGTAGCATATAACAAATTGACGTCTGGTGGTCGAGTGGAGGTTCTCGACTTCCAACCTCAACACTGAATCGCTGTTTATAGCGAGCATCCGCCCTAAGCTAATTTTGTCCATCACATCGAGGATTGGACGACCCGTAGAGCCTAACGTAACATAGGCAAAAGCGCGACATTCAAATAGAATGTCACCCGTCGTGTAAGTCTCCTAAATTTACAGTCTGCAGATATCGTCCTCAAGGACGCCAATCCTCCTTAGATAATACGTGCAGTTTCTTATTATTATTATTGTTATTAGCACATTATCCAGCTCAAGGTACCTCGGATATACCACAAGGCACGTTCATCTTTTGCACTCATTTCATCAGAATCATATTTTCAAGTGTAATGAGAATATTCTTCGTTTCCACGCTGTACACGTAAGCCTCTGTCAAGTGATCCAAGGCGTGCATAAAACCCTACATTTTTGCTTAATTTTGACTCAACAGCGACAGTTCTGATATTACACTTCATGCCGCGCTGAAGTGTCAGTGTTTCAGTGTATTAGAGGATTCTAGGGTCGATTCAAAAAATAATAACCATTTTCTTTATTGTTTGGTCAGAAAATAACAGTAGAAATCTAAGTCGAACGACTCAAACTCTTTAGCCTAGCCGGCGATACAATTTCCAAGCCGCTGCTACTTATTAATAATTTCTATAATTAAAAATTCTTTAAAAATTTCTCATTCCTTATATTACATTAAATTTTTGTAACTTCAATATAAGCAAGAAAGAAAAAAAATTACTACATCCAAAAATATACAAGTGAGTAAATTTTGTTTGTGTAATAGCCACCGTTCAAAAAATTATTCTGCTCATATAATCAAAAACAGATGTGCTTGTTTATATTTATTTAAAAAATTTTTTTTTGCGAAGGGAACCATTTTATAACTTTAATTGAAAATTTATTTTTTAGAAGATTTACAGGCACAAACTGCATATTATATTAATTTTTACACTTGTGTTTGGCATTTTGATACCAAATATTTATAAATGTTTTTTTTTCGTATCTGATGACTGAATTTTGAAGGGTTGTGCACAGCTGTCATATTTTTTCTTCATGACCTTTTGAATACTCCAATTTTTAACAAATCTGAAATGGTTGAGGTTGTACTCATATTATACTTTTTATTAATGCAGGGCGAATATTATGGAAGGGTTAAAGGCAAAGAATTTTGAAAATAACTATCTATCCTCAAATGCGTCCTGCATAATTGATCTGGTTGTGGTATTGAGATATTTGGCAAAAGGTCAATTACTTTTGGACAAAAGTACTGTGTTAGTTGTATTTTTTGTAGTCAACTAAGTGACAGATTTATGACGATACGATTACCGGCCGTAAAGTATGAAGCATTTATGTGAAATATTAGCAGCCCATGTCAGCTAGTACAAATGTGGTAACTACACGTCTGGATTATTTCGATATTATGGTTGTAGAATATAAACGTTTTTTTTCTGATTTAATTTTATACACACAGCGAATCTTAAAATTTGTTAGCTGGTCGGATTGCTTCTGACAAAGATAATATGATATTTATTTTCATGATACCAACCTTATTATTGCGTCGATTTATATTCTGATTCGCAACAGGCATAAATACATATTTGTCTCAAAATACATTTTATTCAGTTTTTATATAAACGAGCAAACAATTCTTAACACACACAAGGAAAAATATTTGGTGGCAAGTCAGAGGATTAATGCTAATTATGCATTAATTAAATTTTTTCTTTTCAAAAGAAAGGCATATATATGCATTGATGTATAAGAGCGGGCATTCTTATATTTAGGAATGGTTTATGTTTTTTGTAATACTGTTAGAAGAAAACGAAGAAAGTAATAGTTAAATGTCCGGTTTAAAAGTTCCTTAAGTCGCTAAGAGTTGAATAAGCAAACGACAGACTTTTCTCACCAAATACTCAACCATATGATTTTTATCTCCGCCACCTTTCCTCACATTTGACTTAGCTTAAAATAACTAGATGTTTGAATTTTCTTCTTTTTACGCTCCACACTTGTGCATACAAAAACATATTCTCCAGCATATTTTCTTTTATGACTCCCGTCCAAAGTTTTATACAACTAATGAAATTGTATATAATGATTATCTAATTCTGTTGTTAACTGATGCTTAAAAGAATCCATATGGGAATTAAAACTGTATTTTACTAAAAGATAATTCTTAAGGTATTTTTTTCATTTCATTGCGTTCCAAATAGCTGTAATTCCTCGGTAATAAAAAGTAGTTACTGTTAAGAATTTATTTAGAATACCATATCGGAAGGCATGTATTTTTTCCATTCCAGGTTACATTGTATACTTTAATTGATTCAGCAAATGATAAATGAAATAAACTTTAATTCTAGATATAACGTTTTTTTCAATTATCGCACAAGTTATTCGCAAAAAATTTGTTTTGAAACAAGTAAAATCAATTAAAATTAAAATGAATTGAAATAAGAAGAAACAATTACGGTGCGTTTAATCTAAATTGGAATCTATCAATTTTCTGTACCATTTGTGTTAAATATTCTTTGCACTCTCTTGAATCACTTTATCTGGTATTTTATAAATTATTATCCCAGCGAGCATTTTTAGTCGTAGAAAACTCTTCCGCGATCGGAGCATTCCAATCGTGCAGCAACGGGAGAAATTGTGTCATGCTGTCGAATTGTATACGATGCTCCGATGGTCGCATAGATTCTTATATTCCTACTGCTGATGAAGAGCCTTGAAAAAAGTGAGCCTTTCGTTGCTGTTGTGTCGACGCATTCATTTTCCAAGATATAGAGGAGATCCATTTTATTTATTATTTTATTGCTCAAATAGCATCGACACTTAAGATATTCAATATTGAACAGAGGTCTTCTGCGGAGCCAATACGCTAACTACTCAGCCCACAGAAGTCTTTAATGGCGATTTTGACAACAAAATCACACTTCACTCTTCCAAGAATAGTTGAAAAGACTCGCAAAAGCTTCATTGAAATGAGTAAAATATGATTGTGGTGAAATAACGTTCTTTCGATGGTCTTCAGAATGCTTAAACGACGCTTGTGGTATAAATAAAAAAATATTCGTAGATCAATCATTAAAATGGCTCTCAAAAATACAAATATACGTCTGCACTAAGATTAATCACCATACTGCCCATTTCGGTTGTCTGTGGGATCGACTCATCACTTTTGTGGTAATTACTTTAAAACATAATGTGACAACGTCCCCAATCTCTCAGTATCTCCACTATTAAACGTTCTTCACCGTTTATTGTAACGAATGCGTTTTAATTGAAGGGACGTATCATATCAAAAATAAGTATAAACTCATGCTGTGAGCTGGAAAAGAGATTGATGTTGTTCTTTTTTGCTTTGGTTACTGCAGTTCAGTGTGCTGAATAGGGATGATTCACATCTTACTCCATAGAAACAGAAGTTTAAAATCGATCTGAGAGACCGCAAAATGTAAATGTGTCTCACAAAAACGCAAATAGTGAGGAAGGAAAGAATAGTCCAAACCGTTACCTCAATATAGGAAGGCCGTAACAAATTTTTTTTTAAATTATTTTTTTTTATATTTTCTTGTCCAGAAAACTTTAAAAGAGAAGTTGGAGCATTTCTTCTGTGAATTGCTTAGAGAATTTAATAAGAAACTGACTTACAAAAATAATCGCGACTACAGTACTTACATTTTTATGAAAATATTTCTTATTCCTGTAAATTGAATTACTAGTTAAGGTCTTTCCAAATTAAGGTAACGAAATGCTAGCTGGGATTATAATAAATACAATATAGAAGATGTGTGCGTAACCAAACATATGTATGTGTATTAGAGTGTCTATTTATATGGCTGGGATCGATTGGTCGAGCTGTTACTAATTATTTGAAAAGATTGTTTTTTTTAACGTCAACTTAAAGACAATTCTTTCTTCTATGGTTTTGTATTCAAAGCAAATTTCCAAGCTCTGACAAAATATGGAATAATTTTAAAATTTTCGGTCATGCTACAGGCAGTACTTCGATTTCTGGTGTACACAATTCGCATAATTTTTTCCGTAGTTTGTGTTTTCGAAAGCCCACTTGATTTGCTTTACTTATTTCTTACCAATGGCGCTGTAACAATATCAAGTATTTTTTTATTGCTACAATATCTATTTCTATCACAATCGTACATAGTAGATTCTATTCTAGTATGAGATTTAAAAAATAAATATTTCTTATGTTTCTGATAATATTTCAATCGGTTTCATTTTATATTATTATTTATTTTTGTTCCTGTTATATTATTAAGCAAAGTGAATTTGTCACAATATTATAGAGCTTTAAAAATTGCTTTTAAACTGCCACAAACAAAAAAGATTAAACAAAATGCTAAGAGACTTCAAATTCCTTTATTATGTTAAAATCTATTTAATATCTTCATACCGATTTGATGACAGAATATCACCAATGCCATATTCAGCTGCCTTTGTTATTAGGACAAAGTGAAAATATGTGGATGTTGTCATTGCAATTAGAAAATAATTTTTTTTTATACATAAAATTAAACAACTTGTATAAATTGAAAATCTTTTGTCTTCATAATTGTAACAACTAACAAAATGTAGTATGTCGTTTCTGTCATGCCTTAGAAGATTCTGAAAATATGACAAAAGTGCACAATAACATTTGTCATTAAATTGATGTCGCTTTTCATCTTGCGTACAACAAAATGTCATAACTTTGTTGCAAAACTTCGAATAACATGAATGTAGTGTGAAGTTTAGAAGACCCGTTTTGAATCACCTGTGTCTTATTGAAATACAATATATACAAGTTTATAAATACATCTTACAAACGCAAAATCTTATTGTATCGGTTGCATTTTGTTCTGTGTGAGGATATGAAATAAAGAACAAGCTAAATTTTTAGTATAAGAATTTGTTCTTTTTTTTTCATCGACCGGCACCCAAGCGATGATTTTTTTTCGCTGTAATGCGTAGTGCGAGTCGCTGCAAAATCGAATAGAAATGGATGCGCTTTTAATGATGATCGCGTTATGCACGCGAATGACCGGGCTTCGGGAACAAATTCCCTGATTTCATTAGAACAAACACATCCCATTATTGTAACGATAGAATAATGAAACTCACAACACTTGCTGCATTATTCCTGCTTTTAGATTTTGAATTGTTAAATTTTTATTTTTTGTTGATTGCGTTTAGTTTTCTGTGTCTCAGAAAATGCCACGGGCACTCTATTGAAAGCATGTAATTTAATACTGGAAGGAATTTCTGAATTAAAAATATAAAAAAATATTTAATTATTTCATCAACTAAAGTGAAACATAACGACCCCTTAGTGCCAATTTATCATAAATGACATTTCGTAAAAACGAATTTTATGATTAAAATTAAAAATTTATGGACCAACCCATAGTGGAAAATGTAAAAAAAAAATAAAAATAAAAAAAAAGTTCTCTTGTAAAATTAGTGTTTCGACGTTTACGATCATTTGGCGTTCATTTGGGGTCGATATAACTTTCCCGTCTAGACTAAATTCCATTAAATTAATCAAAATATAGTATACAATATAACTGAAAAGTATAAAAGAACCAAAAAGAATTAAAATTAACTTTTCGTATTAAATGTCTTATTAAAAAACAAACAAAAAATTTCACCATTGACTATGAATACCCTAAAGTGTGTAGAAAAAGCCGTGCAAACTGTTACCACTGCATTAGCTTGTGTTTAATTTATTACTATCATTAGGAATGTGGTTGAAATGAAGTGGTTTTTGTTTAAAAATTTCGGGAAGAGTTTTTTTTTAATTTCGTTATAAGTTTATTTTTTTCTGTTAAACCATTTTGCACATTAACGAATGTTTCATTAGACCACGAGACGTTTAAACATGTGAATGCGTGGGCGCATGTGTGGGTATATGCGTGTGCATATGGCCAAAATACAATTGTGTGAATTTTATGTGAAGATTCCCAGTGCTTCTTTACAATTTTTCATTTTTATTATTTTTCCGGTTGGCAAAAGCATGTGATTCTTCGAGTGTATGTGTGTGTGTGTTGTTTTATGTACAAACACGCATCAACATGTGCGACCATATAAAATGACCCAGGATGTGTTTGAGGCCCACATGTGTGTATGTATATTTGTTTGTTTATTGTGTTGTGTTTATTCTCTGGTTTTGTTCAGTTAATTTTTTTCGTTTTATTTAAGTGGTGTGTATGTTTGAAATATACAATTTTTTTTTTATTCAACATATTGATGTTATTGAATTTTTCAATTACGGGTGTTTTAGCACACTCATTCATCAATTTAACGATGTTTGGCATTAAAAAAAAAATAAAAGTGAAAAGATAACGCATATAAATGAAGGCAAAGCATCTTGAAAAATTGGATAAATCAATGAAAGTGAAATAGCGAGAGAGAGAGAGAGAGGTAGAGGGAAAGAGACGGCCGCAAGAGCCGAAGCAAATATCTATACAAGAGTTGTGAACGATTAAACAAGTCCACTTGCTAATGGCTAAGGACAATTTTTTAAGTGAAATTCTTCTTCTTGTGTTATAAATGACAATTTAAGTTATTTTCATGTATGTGTTTGCTACTAATGATTTCTAGATGTCATTCCGTCTAGTCTCACAATTTTATTAATGAGGTCGCTGTCTTTAAAGAAAATACAATATTTAACAAAATGTGATGTTAATGAAAAGATAATATATGCTAATACTGCGTCTTAAATTATTTGTTATAGGCAGATGACGGAATTATAGGACCTAGTAGTCTATGGTTTCCATATAAATTCGGAGGATTCTGATGACTATCTTCTTCATCCAGAGGACGCAAAAATAGAGTTTGAGTTCTATATTCTCTTTGGTTTATGAAAGAAAAAAGTAACGTGGATAAACAAAAAGTTGGTTACAAATGGAATTACAGAAATAAAATGGAATCACGTGTAGCAACAATAATTGGGAGCAGAGTGTAACAATGAAATGCGTATATCTTTGAGAAAATCAATAAAATGTGCTAAGTGAGCATTGAACTAACGAAGATTTAAACAGCGAATGAGCTTCACAAAAAAAAAATCATCATTTTCGATCAACGCTATTTTTGCAAAGTATTTCTCTTGGTATTTGAAGCTTTTATTGCATTTAAAGATTTTTGTTACTTATACAAACGCATCAACATTTTTTTAAAATTTCACATGTTTCAAAAATATATGGAGAAAAATCAAAGTTTCCATTTAAAAACTACTTTATACAGCACGTATTTTTTTCCGATTAATATTTGCGTAGATAATAAATAGTACAAGTTTCAAAGGGTGAAACAATTTTAATAATAAATCCCCTAATGGACGCTATAAGTGAATCTTACCTGATTATTATTTCCCGTTACATTGATTGGCTTGGGGCGTCGTCTGTGTATACGCTTCCTGGCTGTCTGATAAATTTTCCAATATAAAAACAATATAACCAACAAAGGCACATAAAACGTGCAACAAGTGGCAAATATCTAAAGCAGTAAAATAGATTACAGAAGAATAACAATAACGAAAATATATATATACTTGTATGTATGTATAAAATATAAGTACAAGTTGACTTGACTACAAATTGTTTATATTTGCCAGGACAGTATATTGCTGGCAATAAATAGCAACACTCACCTGATATGCAATGTCTTGTGAAACCATACACTTTTGCTGTTCAATGCGCTGCAAATAATCAGGATCCTTCCAACCGAATTGTGGTGCCAGCGATACAATTACTGCCGCTGTCCAAACAAAAAATATCATAAGAAAAACACGGCGACTGGTGCGTGAGTGGATGTAATCGATATTTGTTACAGCCCAGTATCTAAAATAAAAGAAAAAATAAATAAAATAATATTTGAACATTTTTATAATTTCTAATTATTATATTGGTAAGAGGCTATTCATTTCAATCTGTTTAGTATCCGGTTAATCAAATAATTAAAATCTATCTTATTCGTGGCAATAGGTTATTTTATTTTGTATACAGACAGTAATTAAATACAAATGACTTGATATGTATAAAGACGAGGGTGGCGACGGCACGCTGGATGGTAGTCTGCACGTTGACTACAAAACCAAAAACAGAACTGTGTTCCACCCCAGTTTCAGACTAAAATTATAAAAAAAAAATACATCTCGCATTTTTCTGATGTGCATTAGTGTGTCTTTGTGTGTCAGTTCTTGTCGGAAGGTATAGTCACTGGTCACTGAACAATACCGGCTTCAGTTGATAGCAATCTACAATCACATCAGAACGCCCTCCTTCGTCGGTATTGTGTAGCACCGGCGAAGTAAAATAATAATAAAAATGGCTACTAAACCGAAGCTTCAGCACTGCTACGAGTATAAACAAAGAACGTGTAAAAGCAGAGCTGCAAAAATAATTAATTAAGCTTAACCTCCTTTCGTTTCTCTAACTAGCACTTTCCTATAGTTCCAGCACAATGCTTCGTATGTGTAGGAGTGCTGGTCCCAGATAAAAAAAGGGAGTTTTCTTTTTAAAGCAAATACAGCTACTGTTAATTATTCTTGCTTCACATTCTAATATTAACTAATGTTATTTTTAAATTTCTAGCAATACATGAGGGCACATTTTTTGCACTTACAGAAGCCCAAATATGGAAAAGGACAAGAGTATATACTTAGATATTGATATCTTAATTCACTTTGCGTCGTTTCAATTTGCTTCTTATTTGTTTTGGAACGTAACACCGACGCAAAGTGAGGTATTGGTGTACAGCTTCGATACCATTTCCGACACCATATCGAAGATCTTAGAAAATTATCCGAACAGTGAAATCGACCAATATGTCGAGCTATTCGCGGCGCACAATTACCTTGCGCAACTACTGAATGAGCCAGCACATATTCCGTGTATTGACGGATACCATTCAAACATCTTCGACCTCTTTCTCACTTCACATCCAGATAAGTATGAAGTGAATATTAACGCACCTCTCGGAAATTCGGATCATTGTACCATTTCTGCCTCCTTTTTGATTACGAAACTTCGAATCGTTTCTCGCCCAGCTACGAAACATTTGAAATATACTTAAGAAAAGGTACGTAGGCCTGAGTTCAACGATATCTTTCGGTATTTCAATTGGAGGCTCTGCTTTCTCGACAATAATGTCAATGCTATGGCAAAAATTGTTGAAAATATAATATTGCTTTGTATGAAAACATTCATACCACCGAAGCAAATTTCAATTAAGCCCAGACCGGAGTCGTGGAGACTTGCAGTCAGGTTCAGAGAGAGAGAGAGAGAGAGCATTTAGTATCTGGGGTAAAAAAACGCAGATACTGATTTATTGCGCAAAAAAGAAAGATCTTCGTGCTAAGACGTGAAAAAGCTTTATACGAGCAGAGTCTTGTGGTCATTCGTTGAAAGAGTGAAGGAAAATGCTAGCTCTTCTATTCCGTCTATTTTGAAAGAAACCAACTACCGGAAAGAAACTAACAACTGGCCGCTCTCGAGAGTGTATCCGTAACTATGCCAAAAATATACTTTCGAGCTCGTGCAATTAAAAGGGGTTTAGCTGACTTCAACATGAACAAGTCTCCTGGGCCGGATGGAATTCTTGCACTGGTCTTGAAACAGTGTTCTTCGACGTTATCACGTCCTTTGGCAATCCCTTTCAGCACTCTGTATCATGCAGATGAATTCCCATCATGCTGGAAGGTTGCAAATATTACGACAATCCCCAAAAAGAGGGAGGGAAGGAATCCTGAAAATTACCGCCAAATGGCAATCTGTTTCGCTATTTCCAAAGTGATGGACAGTGTAGTGAACTTCCACCTAATGAAATACCTAGAGTCCAACAATTTGCTGAACTACCACCTATATGGCTTCCTTAGTAGGCGCTCTACGGACAACTTATTGTGCTTCCTCTCGGGAAAAATGTGCAGTTCCATTGTAAATTTCGGCGACAGCAAAGTCATTTCTCTGGATATTTCTAAGGAATTTGATAGAGTGTGACATGGGCTACTTTTGTCCAAACTTATTGCTTTTGGTGTCGTTGATTTCTTCTATCGATTTATATCGAGCTTTCTCAGGGAGTTGTTGTTGAGGTATACCACAAAGCTCCATTCTTTCTCCTACCATATTTCATATCTTTCTAATGACCTTCTATGTCAAACTTTGAACGCTATCCACTCATTTACAGATGCCAGCGGCATCTGTCACTTATATTCATTTGATCGCAGGTCGACATTGACTATGATCGTGGCGCTGAGGCAAAATATGAGTGATTCTTTGAATAGTAACATCGCAGAAATTTCGCAATGGGGTCACGCGAATAGGCTCGATTTCAATACTCAAAAGATCCAATGCATCATGCTTCCACACCAACGCATGTCCGATCATGCTGCTTCACCTTTAATTATGGGTGGTTTCAATATTGAGAAATCAGACACTCTTGATGTTTTTGGTATGAATATTCAGTGTAACGTTCGATGCACTAAGTGCATATTTCAGGACTCGAAAGAAGCATTTAGGTGCCTCGGTTTTTTAAGACGGTGCAAGACATAGTTCACCCCAACTGATGTTCTTACTAATGTTACCGCTTACATCCGACCGAAGATGGAATACAACTCTCACGTATGGGCCGGTGCTTTAAAGACTATTTTGAAGTTACTCGACCGTGTACAGGACGGTGGGGTAGCCAGCTCTATTCTTGATCTATCACTACTATAACGGGATATGCTCTGATGAAATCAGGGAACTTGTTCCCGAAACCCTTTCATTCCAGCGCACAACACATTCGTCATTAAGGGCGCATCCATTTGTGGTTAATTTGGCAGCGAATCGCACTACGCATTACAGAGAGAAATCATTTTTGGGACGAACAGCGCGTATGCAGAGCAAACTCAACTATTTTCCCTTTTTTGTTATATTAACATTCATACAAGACCGATATGAACTAAATCAATGTCAGCATTATGTTATGTCCATGAATTTTTCCCACTGCAATATCACTGACCATGTTCCTCAACACTACTACTAACACATTGACAGTTTTACATAACAAAATGTGATCATGCATAAAATTTCTTATACGATATGTTCACTTATCCCCAATGACTAAATTCGTAAATTCTTGTATATAAGAATATATAGTTGTAAATGAAAAAAAAAACATTTTGTTTCCATTTTATCACATGCGAATAGCAACGAACAAAGTAAATCTACGCATCCATAAACGATAAAACCGAAATATTTTCTAGTCTGTCACACATGTAAGAGTATGCGAAGAAAAAGTACAATCTAAAGCGTTCTTATTCGTGTTTATATACGAAGGGTGAGAGAATATTTCGGTACTCTGGTTCAAAATCAACTGTTCAAAACATTTGCGACTATGATTCCCCATGCTCTTAATAAACTATTTATAACAACAAACATCAAAAAGTAGCGCTATTTGCTTTTCTTTTTCGTAATTTAATTGGTTTTATAACTATATAACTTCTATAGAATTTCATAAAAATATTTACTTTACGTCGCCTGAGCAAAAGTATCCTTCCATATCCTTGAAAGTCTCTACAAAAAAAAAGTTTTATTTTCAAATTAGATGTTGTAAACTTAAGAAAGCTATACAAAACTTCTGAATTCGAGTTGACCTGTGTAATTTCCATTCAAAATTTTTGGAAATAATACAATTTAAAATACAATGTTAAGCCTTGAACAAGATGCTTATACTCTAGAAAATGAAAATTAAAAATAAATATTGAGAATTAATTTGGATAACGTTAGTGATATGATAGTTCAAATAATGAAAGGATATCTAAAAAACATTAAAACTGTGTAAGTTCTAAAAATTTATTAAATTGGTAATGGAATTGAAAGTTGGTTTTTTTTATGGATTATTGAAATTAGGAGTGAACCTTATGCAGCAAAAATTGGAAAAATGAAATTTCCAAATGTTAAAAAATTGTAGTAAAAACAATAATTTTTGAACGTATCAAATTCCTAATTTGAAACCATTTTTGATTGAAAATTGCCTAAAACTTAAATAGGTATTTAATTTCGGAAAAAAGATATGAAAATTTACCAATCAATTACAATTAATAAGGAAGTATTAGCTGACAGTCGAAATGAGCTGCGAAAATCTTAATAAAACAATTATTTTGAAAAAATTCTTTAGTGTTGACCATATGCTGAATGGTACTGAATAAAAAAATACTTCGAAAGTTTCTTTTGCTTTTAAAAAACTCCGAAGCCTTGGAGATATAAGTTGAAAGATAGAAAAAGAAAGTTTTTTTTTTTAAATTATTCCGTAGGGGAAATTGTTAATTATCTACTTTTGTAATAAAAAATATAATGGATTTGCCAACGCGGAGTAGTGAACACTCTTCCCCTTTTAACAAACTTTTGTGTGTGTGTATGTTGTGATAAGGACTTGTCCTCGGGGACAAACAGTTCTCAACATTATAACGATCATAACAGTATTTGAATATGAAATCCAAATAACGTTTCTTTATATGATTTACGATATTTAGACAATTTTAATTTATAAAGTAAATAAAAATTTATTTAAATTAACTTCGCACTTGTCACAAATTTTCGTTGGATTAATTTCGTACTCAACCGTTATCCTAAATATTTTCTCGTAATATCCTCAAGCGATTAAGTTCATTAATTTGTTTTACAAATATTAGTTACTGTTTCACTTTCTTTGACTTTTTCATTTTTGTTATCGTTGTCGTTAATATTCAGTCGGAAAACAAATGCTACGCCAAGGAGAACCTAATTTTTGTGTAAAATAAAACTCCCAATACACAATGCAATCAATTTAAAATAGACTTCTATTGTTGTAGCCTTAAAGAAAAATTATATAATATTTACGACACAAACACCATCAGATACATATTTAGAGATGCACTGTTGATACTTCCTTAAGCCAAACAAGTCTATTATGTCAACTGCCGATTTATAAATTTTTCTGCATCCATTTGAGTCAAGAGTGTGTGGCCGCTAGTAAATCTGTATGTTAAATATTAAAATAAATCAATTTTATTTCGCCACTGAAAGCAAATTGCAAAAATCTCAACTTTGCACTCAGTCGTGCATCTACATTAAGGAGACTTGAGGACGCGTATACACATGCACGCATTCGTATCCATTTATCATACTTAAAATGTCTGCATTTTTTAATTTTTTTTATTTTCCTCCTTTTTTCCATTTCATTTGATGTGGAAACAAATCCAAAGGGGAAACTTTTTGTTTGTAACAATATTTTTGAATTTTTTTGAGTGATGGAATATTCAGAATTAAAAAAAAAAATAAATAAATTTAGAGAATATTCCGTCGAATATGAAATAAGAATAAAAGTTGTCGAAGTGTTGTCAAATGTATAATACATAGTACAGCAATTGTTGAAGGAAAAAAATTAATAATGTCTTCAGACTTAAAGTTAAAACCTGGCGGAAAATCACAGAATTCTTTGAAAATGTATAGGAATTTCGTTCGACATCGAATGCCGTAATTTGGGCTCTGATTTTAATATTAAATCTGTAATAAGTTTCATTAAATTTGGTTTTAACATACAGTTTGCCTAATGAATTTTTTCAGAGAAAATTATATTTTGCTCGTTCAATAAGTGTATTGTCACAGTGGATTTTTCTACTTTGTATAACATTTATTTTACACTCTGTAAAACAGTTCTCTTTTTATATTAATTCTGTGGCAGTATTATTCCTTTTGTGTTGTTTTAACTGAGCAGTAGCTGTACTTACGTTTGTACAAGAAACGTCAAAAATCAATTGTTTTTATTATATTTGCATTAGCAGGTTTTGACATATCTCGAACAAACAACACACTTTTCTGGAATTTAGCTCGATTTCACTTTATGTCATTAACTCTTCAGTATAGTATTTAACATTTGGTTCTAACAAACCATATATATCACCTACGCTCTGACATTAATATACATACATACCATGTTATAATGCTATACTTGGTAGGCTCGCAAGTCCAGTTGACTGTGTTGCGTACAGCTGTCAAATTACACGTACATTTTGCCAATTTGCACGCACACTATTAAATATCCTTTATAATTAATATAAGCATGTTTTTTATTTCAATACATGACATTCTACCGCTCTAAACAACAATTATGTGCCCTGTTGTCTTTTTATCTTGTACACTTGTTGTAGTTCCGCCCTGACCTAGTATATTAGTCTTTATAAAAAAAAAATATCGTTGTATCAGATTTTGCCAAAATCTAGTGACGAAGTAGATTTTGGTTTGTATGGGAAATCTAGTCAAAAAAACAGATTTTGCTCAAAATCTTGTAAGTACAAGATTTCATGCCAATGTAAATGGGTTATTAATTAAATAAAAATATTAAATTAAATTAAAATAAGATGAAGGATGGTTAAAAAAAATAATTTCGTATGGTTGAATTCACCCCATCAATCCAATCAATGTTAAAATCTAATCTTGCATCGCGTATAATTGTCGAGTGAAACAATTTTTAAATATACGTTTTTAGTTTTGGTTTCATAGATAATTCAATAACATACCTTTCGATATACAAATTATCACCAATGGAAATATAGCAGAGAAAATTCCGCATCACTGTAAAATCTTCTTTAGAAAATGTATTTATGAATGAGGATTTCGAATTACGAAGATTTACAAAAACCGTTATTTTCTAAAGCAATTTTCCCAGTATTAAAATTTCCAAACAATTTTCTGTGTAATTTCGAGAAACATTCAGGCAACCAAAATGTGTGGGCCCTTCTCATATTTTTATATACCGATAGTGTATTGGAGACAGATTATAGTGGCTTCATTGTTATAAAATGCTGCTGTTATGGGAATTGTTAATGGGTAAAGTAGCGTTCCTCTGATGTTGAGTAGGCGTATTATTATTTACAATACATTGTTTTTAGTTTGTTGTCTTGGAGGACTGCGTTAAAACAAGTTTTTAAATTGTTTCATGGTTTTTATTTTAGCATTTTGATTCCCAAATGTTCGACATACAATCAACGAAATATGTATACTACCAAAAAATAAACGAATAAACAATATTTAACTTCCCGCTATATGAAGTTATTGATTTTACCGCAAATTGCTGGCAATAAGGTGGTTCGAGAGATATCGTTGACGAAAAATGTCGAAATAATTGTTGTTTTTAATAATTATAAAAGTCTTGTAAAATCGAGTTTCGATATTCACCGATTTTTTAGACTTTGTCCGTATTTACACAATACAATAAACACTGCGTTTTTTTCTCCATTTTCTTTTAAAGTTGCTTCCAAACTCTTCTTGAACCGATGGCGGTGCGTATGTTGAATCATCGGGATCTTGGTATGTTGACATTGATGACATAGACGTTGCTCCTTGCTCTTCAATTTCCATCATAAATGCAGCCACTGTTAGTCTTCTCTGATTATGTTGATCGTGCATAAACTCTTTGAGGCGTTTTGGAACCAAGCCGCATGCACATATAGCTGCCTTCAAATCGCATTTACATGTTCCAATATAAAAAATTGTTTCCAGAGATTTTAGAAACTGTGGAACTTTTGGGATTTTCATTTCGCTCTTGATTTGTTCTTGATATTTGTCAAGCAATCTATTCAATTTAATATATACACAATTTTTCCCGATTATTTCCATACCAAGTTTTTCCCAAATTTCAATCAACTTATTTTGTACTTCAATAGTGAATGATTTATAAGAAAGCTTTTTTTGGTCTGTTTTAGCACGTTCGCTCAAGTAAAAATAATATCTCAAGATATCCAGATGGGTAGGTAAATCAAGATCACTCAAATTAGTAGACACACCAAAAACAGTAACATCATGCTTGTGTATATGACTCATTGGGTTTTCGATTGTTGTTGTGGCTTCATCTTGCGGTGTATAGGATGGTGGATTCATTGTAATATGATGATAGTTTAAATAATAAACTATGTAGCTTACGCTTTGAGTAGTTGTAAAATACTAAATTTTTATTATAAAAAATTGGACTTAAATACTAAAAATTATAACCTTAAAACTAAATAGTACATATGCGTACCTGAGTTTAGGCATGCTCTTTACTGCATACAACTACATATTGTACCCTTCGGGTCAAAAGTCGGGACATCAAAATACATTGTAGAGGTATGGTTCCTTCGGCAAAGTTTCATATTTTGATCCCTAGAATACGATTTTCCTTGTAATTTGAGCGATTTTTAAATCGACCCGCCATACTGTCCATAAATATTTAGATATAAACGTCGGATCTGGCAACTTTTGCCATACAGTAATCTGACAACCGTGTGAACGGTCAATTATTATTGGCAGAGAAATTTATTGTCGCAGAACTGTGTGCCTATGAAAGAGTATGGTTTTCTTTCAATAGTGTGAACAGACGAATTACCAGATGGTAACAATTTTTGATTGTGAGTGCATTGCCACCATATTGCCGTATCATACATTATTGTACAATCTGGCAATCGTGTGAATATATCTTTAGAGTACATATTTAAAAAAAAATATTAAACACTTGTCCGTTTGATAGAATGTCTACTTTAAGAGATGTAGCAACGTACCTTATTATCTTCTGTCGTTTGGCCTGGACGTTGATATATCAATCAATAATTTAATAATAATTATTATGGTTAACTAGTGTTTATTATAGTATAAGGTGTTAAATATTGTAAATAAATAAACTCAACTGAAAAATTGTAATTTAACACTTTTGTATGAATACATACTACATAAATTTTTGAGGATATTTAATTCAATTCGTATTTAATTGTAGTTAAAAATTTTTCCATACAAAAGTTTTCCTAAAAATTAAACGTTTTTTTTCAACAGTATAAAAGATGACAACACTTCGAATTTAAAAATGAAAATAGAGCGAAACAAAAACGAAGAAAATGCAAAAGTTACTTCATCAGGCGTCGCTATGCAACTTGTTCACTCCGATTTTTCCCCTACACCGATCACTATCAAACGAAAATGCATGCAAAAGTTGCGGCGTATATTGCAAGGTGTAAATATGGTCTTAGAAATTGTATCAAATGATGCAAATTTTATAAAAATCTATAAAGTGGTTCGAAAGATATTGATTCGAAAATTTTCGAAAAATAATTTTATTTCAATTCGATTTTCGGTACGCATTAATTTTTCTGAACTTAATACCCTTGTAGAATGCTGCAAATTTGTTTTGACCTTAGCGGGAGGTTTTCCCATATATTTTATAACTTTAGAAACTTGTGGTCAAACGTTTTGTAAACATTGATAATATCCATGCTCAATGTGTAAATGTCACTGATTGTGTATGTTTGCATGTGAGACTGTATGTTTATGTATCTATCACAAATTTTCTTCAATGGCAAAAAAAAAAAAGAAAGGAAAAACTACTTGTCATTTCCTGAATTTTTTTTCTGCTAAAATGCTTGTTTGTGGATCATTTAAGTTTTACAATGCGGATGAAAAGCAGCAGCATTTGAAAGGAAATTATTTAAGCGTTTAGAAATGAAAAAATTCAAGTCTGTTTCTTGTCACTGTTATTTATTTTATTTATTATTTGTAAGGAAGGTAATGGCTAAACTGAATTATCTTTGGAATTGTGCATTTGTTTATAAAAAGTTTTTCCACAGTTTCAAAAGAAAACGGTCACCGATGTACGAATAAGAAAGAGTTCAGTTATAGAGATGATAACATGATTATCTTGCGTAAATAAACAAATAAATGGGTTAGGTTAGGTCGACAGGTAGCTGGATATAAAGGTAAAGAAAGAACTCAGCCCACTTCGGTCCAATATTATTATGGTCCCATTGTGATACTTGTTGTGAAAAAACTGTCACGTGTTGTATCACTACAACAGACCTAATAAATAAATAAATAATAATTGAACGACAAACAAATGTTCATATCTAGAACTGTCTGACTAGAGCTGGAAATAATTTTTAATTTCAGATTTGGTAGGACTTCTTTCCTTTCATATGACTTCCAATAAAGTGGTGGTATCACTTCCTACTAAAGGGAATTCGGAATTATTGTGGTGGGTGCTTAGATTCTGAACTTGTTTTTTCACACTCAGGAACAGCTGCTATCATTCCCAAAATTTTTTGCTTTGTCATTGAATTTGCCCTATTTTAAAACAGAGCGAATCCGATTACAGAATAAATATATTTCCTGACGTATTGGTATGATATTTGACGTCATTGTATATGTTTACAAAAGCCTTATCATCAGAAAATATTGATATGTAGTTCCTGTTGGCTCAGGACTTGTGTATACTGACTTGTGTTGACTGTATAAGCCGAAGGTAATGGGTTCAAACCCTAATTCAGTTATAAAAATTTTTTTAAAATTAAAAGTTTTTACTATTGAAGTCGTAAAATGGCTTAAAAAATTAAAAGAAAAATTCTTGTTGTTACTCGGGAAAGCTTGAAAAGCAATTGAGAGTAAAGCTTACACTCTCTCAACATAATGGAACTGGAATAGTCAACTCCAAATAAATTTAATTGCTAGGCAGGCTAGTTTAAAATTGGTACATCAGACAATGTTTAATTTTTAAAATATTTTAAAATTTACTTTGATCTCTAAATTGCTTGTTATGATGTCAATACTAAAATTAAATTAAAATTTACAGCTTTTTATTAATAAAGTAAATCGTAGTTTGCTCTATAAAACTTTTGTCTATTAAATTCAATTTCATTTACTCTTTGAAAAATATATCTTTTTTCCTGTATTATTGATTGTTTTGGTTTTAGTTTTGCAAGAATGCTTTTTTAACTTTTCACGATCGAAAGAATATTTTGTGTCATTTAAAAGATTTATAATTTAACCATTTTTGCCAGATTCAATAAAAAAATTGTAAAAAAAAAACATTACTGCGCTACTGTCTCTTTATTTCTTTTTGTTGGATTTTAAACTGTTGTTACTGTGCTGCCTTTAAAGTTTCAATTTCAGCAGGTGATTTTATTGCATTGAAATTCGCTGTAAATTTGTTTTTCTTGTTAACGTTTTAAAAATTGGTTTTTTGTTTGCTGCGCAGTGGAAAATATAACAAACGTTTGTAAAAATTTAACACGAAAAAATATGAGAAGCAATTATTTTATTATAAATTTGTTATTGTAATTTGTGGTTTTGGTTATATGGAGGAAATAAAAACTGTGTGTAAAGAAACAGCTGCTTTTGCTTCTCTTACTGTTGATCCTATACCAAATGAATCACGTATTTTAAAAACAAAAAAAAAAACATATATACATACCCATATATACATGTATGTATATATATATATATATATATATATATATATGTATATGTAAGAAAATAAAAGTAAATTTGTTGCATAAATTCATTACGCGTACAATTTAATTATTTGCCACACTGAGCGGAAGAATTGATGCTTTTTTTGTCAAAGTTCTTAAGGGATTTATTTTGTTGCTTGTTCACAATAAATAATCTTTTATGTTTGGGTATGTAATTTAAGATGTCCGCCTCTCTGGATTATACGTTGATGGACATTGCTGAAGTATAAATCCATTTTAATTCAATTAATCTACTAGGTGTAGACGTAACCAACAGAAGACATTAAAAGTGGATATTAGTTGAAATTTTGAAACATCTTTCAAATAAAATTTAATTAAATATATCCATTAAACAAGTTTATTTTTTCTACGACTTGGTAAAAAAAAACAAACAAATATAAGATCTGAATTTTTAATAATTTTCTTTATTTCAATTTAATTTTCTCTCTCTTTTCAATATCGACAAGCAAAAGTGTCTGTTATGTTTTCTCAGAGCAACGACTTCAACAAGTTCGTTCGAAATTTCAGCGCCTTAAACAACTCAAGTAATCGATAAAAAAATTATTTCCTAAAATATTTTTAATTCTTAACTTTTGCTTGTTTTAATTGAATTAGCTCAATTTATATTGGGTGTTTTTAGAGCCTTAGAATGAATATGCCGCAAAGTTATAAAAGCTAGTGCATAAGAGCTAATACATATGCGTGACCAGAAAATGAACAAGCTTTTTTCGGATGTCAGATAGAGCAAAATCCCTGACATTGGCACTGACCAAGAACTCCTCACAGGCGACGAAATACAAGACGAAAACGGGTATAAATACAGCAATGCGAGAACAACGCAACTAAGAGCACATTAGCCATGTCAATTCATGAACAGCTACCAATAAATAATTAGCACGCGTAGGAAAATATATTGACAACAATAAAGCAAATCATGAATATGAGATCATATATGGCAAAGGACTTCTCAAAGAAGGGAGCTTAAGCTGGAGCTAAGCACCAGCATGAAGATACAAACGGATATTCATGCGACTAGCAACATTAGCAGAAAAAGGCAGAGTAACATAAGAAAACTACACCAGACGATAGACTGCCTTAAGTCAAAAGAGGAAAAGATATTAATCAACCAATACCTCAAAATCATATGGAAAATATTCTGGCATAACATCGTAGGCAGCACAGAACTATGGAATACGACCAATGAGGAACCCATAGTAAAGCAAATTAGAAATAGGTAATAGATGGGGATCAGTCATACCGTCATGAAAAATCCCGATAGGTAAATATTATCAGGATGACGCTTGAGTGATCGAAGAAGAAACGCTTGGAGGGAACAGTAATCCAAGATAATGTAACATGCAAATCAAAAAGTAATTTTTGCTAATTTAAATTTTTTTTTGGCATTATTATAGTGAAAAGTTGTTTACCATTTGCCATAATAATACGGAATGTTTTCTGTGGTACATATTGAAGATTGATTTCAAATATTTGGGAAGTACCGTTTTTAAAATTTTTTATCTTGGACAAGTGCCCAAGAGAATTCCCCTACATATGCAATGCATTGAACTGGAACTAGATAGAGAGAGAGAGAGGTATAGTGTAGAGAATAGATAGGAGGTGAAAGTGGTAGGAATATAGAGCTTAATTCTTGCACAACTCTGCAGTTGTTCGTTAATTATAAAGTTATTTCGACCGCATTATTTTTAAACTAAGGGAAGCCATTTTGCCCGACAGTATCATAAAATAAAATTACTTTGTGTGTATTAGTGCCCCTTTTTGTTAGTTGTTGTCGGAAGATTTCATTACGCAGTGCAGAGTACCACCTTCAGATGATACTAATCGCAAAGTAATAGCAGAGCATCCTCGTTTGTCGGAATTGTGTAGCAAATCGGAACAGTAAAATAATTAATAAAATGGCTACTAAACACACCTTCAAAATTGAATACATCTCCTTGACGTCAGAGGCGTTACAACACTTCTATAAAATAAAAACAACAAAAATCTGACTTGTAAAGACAATGAAACTTTCCTAACTGTTCTTAGTATTGCAAGTTTGCAAAAGTGTAGGAGATCTAAACTTCACTAGTTTTGTTGTTTTCGTATTGCACTACATTTGCTACATCTGCAATGCAGGCATAGACAGTTTGCCACGAACAGTGAGTTCCGATATTATAGGCAGAATAAAATCTCCAGTGTGTATTGATTGATAACATAAACGGTCTATTTTTAATACAAAGGCAAAGCGTAGAACCAATCTATATTAGAAAAATATTTCATGGCTGGAGTAGGGTAGGGTAGATGGCATCAAAAAACAGTAATTCCCAACCAATCTAAAAAAAATATTTTTAAGGAATAATTGGTGAAAAAAATGTAAAAGATCTTCATTTGTTTCTTTTTCTCCCATGGCCTTATAACCATTAGAACATTTTTGTTTACACGCTTTCCTTTTAATTTTGAAAATAATATCAAAGTAATTTCTATTTTACATTTTCTTTTAAGTCTCAATAATAAAGCAGCAGGAAGGCAGGCCCATTTCTCTTTTAAATTGGAAAATATTTTTCCAAATCACAAAAATCTTCCACAATTTAATTTTATTTATTTAGTAATTTTTTTTTTACTTTTTCCATGGTAATTCATTTTCGTCAACTGAAGTGTAAAAGGACATAATAATAAAATAATATGAAATTGACTTTGTGATGGGTATTTTTAATTTCAAAGAAAACCCCATCCAGTACTATAAAAAACATAGATTTTATTTAGGCAGATGAAAAAGGCCTAGCAATAAATTACATCAATTACACAAACTTCCAGTTCTAAAGACCCAACAATTTTTCATTTATCATTTTTGCTTTTTTATTATAATTAAGAAAAAGTGTCGTAATGCCCTTTTGTGTTTTAAGTGGCGATGCAGACAATGTTTTATTTCAATTCGTATTTAACATTACAAATATTTTCTTTTCTCCATAATTGTATTTTTTACATTTGCTTTAATATTATTAAATTTTTGCCCTTCGAAAAAAATTGCTCGTTGCCGGAAATAGTTAGTTTGAATCTAAAACCTCTTTCAGCTATACAAATTTATATATAAAAATGACATGTCTGTATGTATGCATGTGTGTTTGTGCCTTATAGATAGTTAAACAGCTAAACTGATTTTCATTGAAAATTTCACAATATCTCTCTGTATATCTGAAAGGAACTACATGTTATATAAATTTCAAAAATTCCAATTGTGCGTTACCACGCCCATACAAAGTAAATATTTATTTTTGAATATCTTTAGAACGGTTGAAGTGAAAGTTTCTTAATATGGTTCGAATAACTTTGTAGTTAAAACAAATCGTCAGTTAAAAACTGGGATGCATTGGACAAGTGGGCGTGGTACCTCCCATACAAACTAAATATTGATTTAATTATATCGTGAGAACGGTTAAAGTTAAAATTTCTGTATTTGGTCGGAGGAACTTAATGATTAGTACAAATCATCAATGAAAAACTGGGAGAGATTGGACAAGTGGGAGTGGTACCTTCTATAGAAACTAAGTATTGAATTCATTATAGCTTGAGAACGTTTAAATTTAAAGTTTCTGTAATTGTTCTGAGTAACTTAGTCTGGCTACTCCGAAGCCAAAAAGTAGGCGGAGTTGGACTAATGGGCATGATACCTCCAATACAAACTAAATTTCTTTCCTGTATATCTTGAAAACTGTTACAGCAAAATCTACTAAGTTTGGTACAAATGACTTTTTAATTAAAACTAATTATCAATCAAAAACTGGAAGGGTGCGGACAAGTGGGCATGGTACCCCACATACAAACTATATATTGACTCCATTATATCTTGATAACGGTTAAAGTTAAAGTTTCTGTATTTTGTCTGAGTAACTAATGGTCAGCATAAATCATCAGTCAAAAAGTGGGCGTGGTACCCCCCATACAAACTAAATCTTTATTTCTATATATCTTGAAAACTGTTACAGCAAAATCTTGACCACTCCCATCCAGTTTTTGACTGATGATTTGTTTTAATTACAAAGCCATTTTGACCATATTTATAAACTTTCATTTCGACAGCAAGTCTAGCAGCATTACCACACTGAGATTTTCTACTTTTATGAAGAGTTGCAACATAAAAAACCATTGCAGAATAATAAATGCAAATGTTTGCAACGCCAAACAGCTGTGTTTTTGTTGTGTTAATAAAAGAAACAGAACTGAAGATCTGCTAAAGGCTCGTCTGCTGACACTCAAATTAAAATTGAAATTGCTCGAAGAAACTTTAAAAGACCTCATAGTAAAATTTAAAATTTTAAACACCCGTACATAAATGGACTTTTGTATATAGAAAACATATGATAAATTGGAAACTCGCACAGTGTTAAGATTTTTGAGCGTACGCTGTTATGTATATTGTGCTGATGGTTTATCTAATGCATGGAAGTTGGTTAGCAGAATTTTACTCATTTATCTCTTTTTATTTTTTAAATCGGACCAGCACTCAGGATATGACCCCTACACATGCGGTGCATTGTGATGGAACTAGATGAAAGGGATAGTAGGAGAAATGATAGGAGATAAAGCTTCACTATCTTACAACTCTGCTTATGGCACGTTATTTGTTTTTGTAGCAGTGTAGTAACATCTCTGATGTCAAGGAGACGTATTAAATTTTGAGCTTCCTCTTTAGTAGCAATTTTTAGTAATTATTTTACTTAGCCGGTGCTACATAAAACGGACGAAGGAGAGTATTCTGATGTGTTTGTGGATTGGATACAGCTGAAGCCGTTACTGTTCAATAACCAGACGAGTGACTATGCCTTGCGACAACAACTGACACAAAGTCACACAAATGCACATCAGAAAAAATGTACGACGTTTTTCGTTTCGTAGTCAACGGTCAGTCTGCTTCGACCATCGCCACTTACCATATAAATAACCCAGAGGAAGCAAAAAAAATAAAAAATAATAAATAAATATTACTGTTTGAGGAAAAAACCCAACAAAATTAATTTTTTTAGTAGTGCAGTTATGTTTCTTCTTGGGTGGCTCCGTAGCCTAATGCATGAGCCTAGACTCTGGGGGCTTCTACTTGTGGTATCACAATGATCCTAAGGTCCTTCGGTGAGGGTCCGCCGCCTAACCTAAGCTTTGATTTTTCTTTAATTGAGTGAAATTTAAAAGAGATATAGTCGTACTTCATTTAATGCCAAATATAAAAAGTAGTACAAAATTTACAACATTTCTAGGAGAATTTAAGAAATGAATGAATGAATGAATTGATTTACTTATAATATTTATAAAAACAAAGCAAAATTAATCCGACAACGTAAAAAAGAACTTCTGGTTCGTCTTTAACGTAGAGAGATAAAAATGTCTTTAAAATAATTTCCGCTTTATTCTATAAAATCCGAGTTACGCATATATGCACATTTGAACAAGAGGGACATTTTAGTTGATGTTGTAATCTTTCAGATTGGAATAATTAGTGTTAAAGAATGAAATCAATCTTCAAAAATAAACATTGAGTAGATATTTTGTCAACATAAACATAAGCTCTGATCGTGAAGTGGAATTGTCTACAAAATTGTTAGCAGAATATCTTTTCGTATATAAAATAAAACAAAATGAAACTCTTGTTTTATTACTTGCAAAATGAATATAAATTTTAAATAAGAATTATATGTATATTTACTTTTTGACCTTTTTTTTTATTACAATCTTTGGTTATAAGTAGGTCACTTTTTATAATTAAAAAAAAAACATTTTATTAACTGAAACAGAAAAACAGATTCAACCCAATACATCATCAAACATTGTTTAACTTCTTTATATAAATTTCCTCTATTAATATTTAATGAAAAGAAACACAAGAAATTGCAACAGCTAAAAATATTTGAATTGTTAAAAAACTAAAAAGTAAAAAAAAATTACGTTGCACATAAAAATGTTTGAAATTATTATTATAAAATAATAATCAATAAAAAATTTTCACTTATTTCTATTTTTACCCTTTACGGTTTACGTCACGCTAACAGCATCTGCTTTGAAATTTATTCCATATTTAAAAGTACAGTTTTATTCTTTTTGGCGCGATTCAAAGTGAATTATGATTATTTATTTATGTTTCTTGTTTGGTTAGGCTGGCCTATATGTACATTTCATTGGAGCTAATGCCAACTTATCAGTAGACCTTCAACCAAATTTTTGAAAAAGCTTAATAAAAACTTCCAAAAAAAATCTTAGATAATTTTCGAGTATAAAAACAGAAAACACAAAGTAGCCTTTGCAAAAGTTTTAGGGATATAAACTTCTTGGGAGATTGAAATACTCGGACATAAGTACTCGTATACGGCAAGGAAAAAACCCAATTGGTATTCCCACCCAATAAATTATTTAGTACCACTAAATCAATAGTAAAGAGTGAAGAAGGATTGATGGATTAAACTTTTGCCATAAGTTTACATTGGCACCACATAAACCAAAGTAAAAACCAGGCAGTCATCACACGAAACTGATATCAATTCAACGAAACCACTTATTCAACAACCAGCTCTCACAATCCATTGTGCTACAAGAGGACACAATGCAGATTTTAACACATAATTTATGGACCCACCGAAAAGAGATTAAATTACAATAGCGATTCCACACCACATGCACAAATGTACAGACATACTATAAGTAAATATACTACGTTAATAAAAAGATACTAAATAAATAAAAGTGAAAAGAGCTTTTATGTACTTATTAGACAAGAGGGTACAACAACATAACATAAACAATTTAAGTAAACTTTTTAGCTTATCTAGTTTTATTAGCATATACATTTTAATTTGTTAAAGAATATCTACTGAAGATGATCAACGAGGTTCATCGTAATACTAGGAAAAATAAAATAGAATACGATTATCTACAAACTAAATAAAAGAAAAATTGTTTTTCTTCATTATATTTTATATACAATTTATTTAATATAGTATTTATGCTAACAAAGTCCTCTTTGATGCGTATTTGAGCAATAAAACATATGCAAAGTAAAGTAATATTGTTCAATTCACAAGGTTTTAGTTTCTTTTTTTATCTTGGATCAGAGCTCAGGAGAAATCCCCTAGATAATGCAGTGAACTGTAACTGAGAGAGAGAAATAATGCAGAGAATGGACAGGGGCTGACAAGAAGATAGAGCATACTTTTGCACAACTCTGCAGTTGCTTTTAAGTATAAAGAAAAGTTGCAGTGGACGCATTATTTTTATGCTGAGGTGGATCCATTATAATTATTATTTTACTTCGCCAACGCTTTATTGCTCAAATACCGACGAATAAAGGTGCTGTAGCATATAAAATTCAGAAAAAGCTTTATGACTTGACCGGGCTGGGAATCGAACCCGGGTCCTTCAGGTTGCAGACCCAACACGATAACTACTCGTCATCAGCACCTCCAACGAATTAACATCATATGCAGCGTGTAATCGTTTTATAATACAGTATTGTATTTTTTTGTTGATAATTTTCATGCAAAAATGTGTTCTGATTATTGGATTGAATTTTTCCGCTTCACTTTAGAGAGTATTTCTAAGCGAATATTCGCTAAAGTTGAGAATTCTCGATATAAAAATATCGGAAATTTTTAAAAATACGAACATTCGCAAAAGCAAATATTAGCGATGATTTCTCGGAAATAAACATTTGCTAAATTGAGGAAAATTTTGTAGATACGAATGGTACCCAAAGAACAACGTTTTAACGTTTTTTTTATTTGCGGTTGCGTGTTCGATTCCCGCCTGAGAAGATAATTAGTACTTTTTAAAGCAGACAAATTAAAAAAAAGAAAAAAATCAACATGATATGAAGAAAGAAAAGAAAACGAAGGAAAACAAAAATTAGAGAGATTCTCTTTTTATTTTTAGCGAGTATTTACCGAATATTGTAAACAATGTTCGTTTTTCATATTGCTCAAGAATTGCTATTAATATATAAGTGTCACAGCTGATGAGCTGATCTTAGAGTTATATTCCTTATGATAAATAATAATAATATAATTGAACCTTCGAAAATGAAACATTTGCTACCACAAACCGAGTGACGGGCGAACTCATGAGTTCTTTTTCGTTTCACTAGCAATAGACGTTCCCGAATGTTTTATCCCAGAAACGTTTGCTAATTGTTTTATGGCGATATTACTTTTGTCTGCTGCGGGCAAGCGGGTTGTCTTTAGCCGTGTGTCCACTACCACATCACAAATCACGGAAGAATTTCTGCAAGTATTTGCTGAAGTATTTCCACTCAATCCGAAACTTGCGGAAGTCTGCTTCCAGAACAAATTGCAGACGTGTTTCCACATAATGTGAGTACAGCTTGCAGTAGTTTGCTTTTTTTTTTTTTTTTTTTTTTTTATCTAGGACCAGCACTCAGGAGATGACTCCTACACATGCGAAGCATTGTGCTGGGAACTATAGGAAAGGGATAGTAGAAGAAACGACAGGAGGTGAAGCTTAATTAAGTATTTTGCAGCTCTGCTTTCGCACGTTCTTTTGTTTTTATACTCGTAGCAGTGCTGAAGCTTCGCTTTAGTAGCTATTTTTATTATTATTTTACTTCGCCGGTGCTACACAATACCGACGAAGGAGGGCGTTCTGATGTGATTGTGGATTGCTATCAGCTGAAGCCGGTATTGTTCAGTGACCAGTGACTATGCCTTCGCCACTGAAACCTTCCGACAACAACTCACACACAAAGACACACTAATGCACATCAGAAAAATGCGAGATGTTTATTTTTATTTAAAAATTTTTTTGTCTGAAACTGGGGTTGAACCCTCTTGAGGGTGGCGATGGTTGTGGTAGTTAGCACGTTGACTACAAAACCAAAAGTCCTGGGTTCAACCCCAGTTTCGGACTGAATTATAAAACCACTTCGCATTTTTCTGGTGTGCAGTAGTGGGGTTTTGTGTTGGTTGTTGTCGAACTGTTTCCGTGGCGAAGGCATAGTCACTGGTCACTGAACAGTACCTGCTTCAGCTGACACTAATCCACAAGTAGCATCAGAGCGCCCTCCTTCGTCGGTATTGTGTAGCATCATCGGCGAAGTAAAATAATTAATAAAATGTCTACCAAATACAGCTTCAAAAATGTAATGCGTTTCCTTAATATCACAGGCTCTGCAACACAGCTATTAAACAAGAAACGTGCAAAAGCAGTATTGTAAATAAAATTAAGCCTTCCTTCTTCTATCTATCCCTTCACCACCTGTAATCTCTATCACTATTTTTATTAAAAAGAACCAACAAATTAAAAAAAGAAACAAAAATAAGTGTTTGGGTGAGAAATTGTATGCTGCGGCGCGTAGATTTAAGTTTCCAAAATACATTACTTGAAGAATTGCGTACCGAAGATTCCATGTAGCTGAAAAATTCTTGAGAATATCTAATGATGATTTTGAAAACATTCTATTTATAATTCAAAAAGTATTGACAACAGTATTTGGCAACTGATAAGACAAAAACAAGAAAATATATCACTTTTAAAGTGTTTTGTTTATTAATTTAATTCTTATAGTCTCTTGATGACGTGTCGCATAATTCAGGATAACATTTTTGCTTTTCTATTACCTAATGTGTTTTTTCGCTACTCCAAATAAATTTCTTTTTGGTCAATTTTATACACTTTGAAAAGAACTCTAAAGAAAAACAAAACCACAAAGCCTCTACCCTAATTCTTCTGCTGTTCACGGTAAGTCGTGCAAGTTACTTCCAGCAAGCAACAAACACGTGTTTCCAAATAATTGCTGCAAGTAACTTCTGCAAGCCGGGACTTCCGGAAATCGACTTCTAACACCTGTTTACACGACAAAAACTTCTACAAATCACTTCTGGAAGCAAATTCCGCAAGAAAACTTGGTAGTGGACACACGGCTTTCGAATTAGTTGTATTGAGGGCAGCTCTGGGAATATGAACTTTTTTTTATATATTTTATTTTGTACAAATCTTTCAAATATGTAATAACTAATATCAGAAATTTTAATCTTCTTAATGATAAACATATATTTAAATCATTTCTGTTGGCAATTTACAACGCTCTTCGTAAGCCAAATACGTGACACTAGTTTTATAACTGTTATACATACTTGTCAAATAACTATTGATAATTTCATTCCAATAACTTTGATCATTCTGAAAAATCATAAAAGCGTTCGGTTACATTTCACTGCTAACTAACTGCTGTATTCATAAAAAAATTTTTTTTTTATAAAAAGTTTATTGGACAAATTTCCACATAAAATTCAATCAGTATACTTTCTATACATCCAAAATTTTTGAAATAACAATTTCAATTAATTTTTCAAACATATTGAAACAAAATTGCTTATCGTGCACAACTTAAAAACTAATTCGTTTCAAATTGAAATTTCCATACCTGGTTTAATTTTATGAAATAAAAAGAAGTGAATGGTAAAATTTTTTAAATAAATAAATATAAATAAAACAAAAATAAAAATAGGACAAAACAATGATACTAAAAATGTGCCTTTTCACACGCACATGAAGACATATCGACTTTTCTTGAACGATAAATCACCGATAGCCGATGCCGATGCCGATGGCTGAAGTAGTCTGCACGTGGACTACAAAACCAAAAATTACCTGGGTTCGACCGCAGTTTCGGATTGATAAAAATATCTCGCATTTTTTCTGATATGCATTAGTGTGTCTTTGTGTCAGTTGTTGTCGAAAGATTTCAGTGGCGAATGCATAGTCACTGGTCACTGAACAGTACCGGATTCAGCTGTAACCAATCCACAGGCACATCCGAGTGCCCTCCTTCGTCGGTATTGTTTAGTACCGGCGAAGTAAAATAATTTTGAAAAATGGCTACTAAAACGAATCTTCAAAAGTTAATATGTCTCCTTGACATCAGAGGCGCTACAACACTGCTAAAAAACAAGGAAGTACAAAAGCATAGTTGTAAGATAGTGAAGTTTCACCGCCTGTCATTTCTCTAACTATCCATCTCGTCAGTGGTGGTCCAGTAAAAAAAAACCGGAGCTTGAGATTTGACCATGTCTTTTACAAATTGAGAGAACACGCAACTACAGAGTTGGTGATAATTGTATTCCTATAACTTCACCATCTTTCTCTTCTCTAAACTATCCCTTTCCAACCGGTTTCTGTGCGAGCTCAGTTATGAAGTTTTTCGCCAAACTTGGCAAGAGTAATACTTTTTGGCGGTGTGAATTCTAAAATTGGTATTGGTGAGATATTTCTTCTACGATAGCATTGCGTTAAAAAAAGAATAAAAAGTATGGCGGCTTTATTTCATAACTATAAGGTTGATTAAGAAAGTATGTAGATTCGCGATTTAAAGCGAATTCGCTTTGACTCCCTTATTTATAAATATATAAAGTCATCGTTTAAGAGGGCAATCAAAACTGTTTTGATTGTAGTTGTGGAAAACTTTAATAAAATTTATACTGGCTTTGATCCACCTAATTGTTTTTTACTGATATTTTAAGAAATGTAAAATTTATGATATTATCATATTTTTTTTGTTTGATAAAAAAAATTGATGGCATCATTAAAAATTTATAAAATAAAGCTATTGTAATATATTTTAACAAGAACAAAAAGACTAGTTGAATTTGTGCATGTTGGACGTCTTGTTTAAAATCTTTTATGTTTTGACAGCTCCAACGTAGAAAGCATCTCAGTTAAACTAAGATGATATCAAAATAAAATAAAGACAAATGCAGCATTTTAAGTTTAAACCACCGTTAAACATGGTTGCATTATGGACGATGAATTGCACCTTAGTCTGACATTCATATACAAATAAACATCAATTGCTAAAAGCAAGAAACAGTATCCAAAGAGTGACGTTTTAATCACCAGATTTGTGGTAAATTTTAACTATTTTTACGCCTTCTGGCTTGTTAAGCGATCCATATTCGTAAATGGCATATTTTTGACTAAATAAATGATACTTCAGATGACAGATATTTAATAGCTGACAGCCTTGTCAGAACGGCGGTTTTGAAGCCATGAAATGGATAACCCGCTTTGACAATATTTTTTTAATTGTTAGGTTAAGGTGGCGGACTCTCCCCAAAGAAGAACGCCCCACTTAGGCCTCAGCTTAGGCCCGTTGTGATACCATAAGAAAAATCCAGGGTCTAGGCGCGAATCGAACCCGCACCTCCAGATTGATAAAACTAATGCTCATGCTCTAGGCTACGGACGGTAAAAACAATGTAAAACTTTTGTTTTATTGTAAGACATGTAGATTATTTAAACTTTTAACATTACGGTAACATTACAACTAAATTTAAATACTTTAATATATTGGTAATATTAGGGTCCTTGTTTCGATTTTGGACATGCCATTTGGTGTGAAAGCTAAAAACAAACTGACTATACTTCTACAAAGAATTTCTTCCATTTTATTTAGAAGCATCACTTGAGCACTGTTCGAAGGAAAACATCAGTTTATTCATCTGCTAAATGAAAATTTTTGGGGATAAATTGTTTTACAGTTAACTTGCTTTCGAAATAGGGGTAAATAATAGAACATGTTGTAGCATTGTTTGAAAGCAAAAACTGAAATCAAAATATTTTGCTTAATTAAAATTAAGCATAATAAACTATGAAATAAATTTAATGGAAAGGTCACTAAAGTATAATAGAAATAAAAATGTTCTTTCTTTTATTACTTTAAATATATTAAAATATTTCAACTTAAAAAGGCTTCAAAAAAGCATGAAAAAAGTAAACATTTTTACGTGCAAAAATAATGAAAACATGAAAAAAGAGAACATGTAAGTGTCAGTGTTGGTGTTATTTTCCACACTGTAACTATTTGCTGTCGCTGCCACTAAATATGTACTTGTTACAATTTACAACACGTTCATGTAGAACAATTGCTTTTCAAACTATCCGTGCGTGTTTCTGTATTTTCTTGCAAGAGCACACTTGTTTGCGATTGTGTCATTTGTTTATGTTTGTTACAAGGAATTCTTGTCCATTTAACACATTGACAGCCAAATAAAGATTAATGTGTTATTTCGTATGTCAGTTTGTTCAATATGTATTTCGCGCTATTAAACATGTTTAACAATAATAAAAGAAAAGCAGAAAAAAATGTTGCGCAATGTTGTGGGTAGGATTGAAAACAAGGCAAGAAAAACATAGACTGTCATTATAGAGGGCGGCCTACGGAGTTTATGAAAAATGATAAAAAGATTTGCCACTAAGAAAAAATTTTACTTAAAATTAGAACAATCTTGTTTTTTTTTTTTTTTTTGGACCGGCACTCAGGGGATGACTCCTACACATGCGATGCATTGTGCTGGAACTAGGAAATTAGGTTATGGGAAGGAGGATAGAGGGAGTAGTGTTTATTGACATTTGATTTAAATCTTCCCATGCTAAAAGTGACAGGAAACACCTCTGCGGGTAGTCTATTCCACATACGTGCCGTTCGGCCAAAAAACGAATTTTCCTTGTAATGCGTAGTGCGAGTCGCCCTCAAATCGACCACAAATGGACACGCTCTTAATGATGATCGCGTCGTGCGCGCGAATAACCGGGTTTCGGGAACAAGTTCCCTGATTTCATTAGAACACATCCCATTATAGTATCGATAGAACAATGAAACGCACCCCACGTTGCGATGATGCTCAAGAGAGTCAATAGAGTTGGCAACCTACTGCCTCCTATGAGTTGCTTCGCCCTTTCTTGTACACGGTCGAGTAACTTCAAAATAGTATTTGAAGCACCGCCCCACACATGAGAGTTGTATTTCATTTTCGGTCGGATGTAGGCGGTATAAATAGTAAGGTGATCAGAAGAAGGGTGAAGTATGTCTTACACCGTCTTAAAAAGCAGAGGCACTTGAATGCTTCCTTTGAGACCTGAAAAGTTTATTTTCAAAATAAAACATGAATTACTATACCAACTCTTACCCGCCGGCTTTTTAATGAAGTCGTGAAAAACTGTAAAAATACAAAAAATACTAAATATTATTTTATCTTATATCTTATCTTATCTGATGTACTCGTATGTTGTATGTTTGTGTCTTATGGACAGCTAAACGACCGAACCGATTTTCTTGAAATTATCGCAGTATCGCTCTGTATATCTGGAAAGGTACTATAGGCTATATAATTTTCAAAAGTTTTAACTGGGCATTGCCACGCCCATACAAAGTAAATATTTATTTCTGTATATCTTGAGAACGGTAGAAGTGAAAGTTTCTGAATATGGTCCAAAATGACTTTATAGTTAAAACAAATCATCAGTCAAAAACTGTATTTGGTCTGAGTAAAAAAAAATGGTCAGTACAAATCATGAGTAAAAAATGGGGGTAATTGCACAATTGGGCGTGGTACATTTTTATTGCGCACCGGAAAAATAGATTATCAAATAACTTCGCTATTTGTGGACCAATATTCAAAATTATTTTTTATATGGAAACCGTCCACAAAACTTGTGTTTTTTTTGCAAATTGGGTGGAAAGAGGCAAAGTGCCCGCCCCAAAAATTGATTATCAAATAACTTCGTCATTTGTTAACCAATTTTCAAAATTATTTTTGCATATGGAAAAGGTCCAGAAATTTTTATTTTTTGAAAATTGGGGGGCGGCGGCATAGTGCCCGCCATAAAAATATATTATAAAATAACTTCGACATTTGTGGACCAATTATGAAAATTTTTTTTGCATATGGAAAAATTCCGCAAAAATTTTTTTTGTAAATTGGGGGGAAGACAAAGTGCCCGGTTTAAAATCGATATGTAGACGCCTCTTTCCTTTTTTTAGATTCACTAAGAACGGATTTTTGGTATTTTAATGTTAAGGACGTAGGACATATAAATGCTGCTGAAAAATAACCGGACATGTGCTTCGTACTATTTCCATATATGTGGGTAGAACTAAAAAAAAACAATTTTGGTATTTCTCTTTGCAACCATATACATATCTCCCAAAGTATTGGGCATAGAACAAAGGTTTTTTTCACCGCCATGATATGGGTATCAAATTAATTTGATATTTGGGGGTGCTGATGGCAAATAGCAGCGTGTTGGCTCTGCAACCAGAAAGACCCTGGTTCGATTCCCAGCCGGGTCAAATCAGAAAAAAGTTTTTTCTGAGTTTTCTGTGCTACAGCACCCTCCTTCGTTGGTATTTGAGCAATAAAACGTCGGCGAAGTAAAATAATAAATAAAATGGCTCCATTAGCTTAAAAATAATGCGTCAAAAAACATCAGAGACGCCGCAACTTTGCTTTATAATTTACACGCAACAGCAGAGTTGTGCAAGAATTAAGCTCTATCTTCCTACCATTTTCACCACCTGTCTATTTCTTCCCTATCCTTCTCTCTAGTTCCAGTGCAATGCATTGCATATGTAGGGGATAGCCCCTGAGCACTGGTCCAAGATAAAAAAAAAAAAAAAGAGATTTTTGAAGGGAGCATAAAGTATAATGATATCTCTGAGAACACTATATGGCGGACGACTATTTTCTACCAACTTCAATGATATGATTACCAAATGAAAAAATTGATTCAGAAGAAAACGTGAAGAAAGTGAAATAGGTATTTTTCAGCAAAATTAAGTTTTATTTCCTTTTAATTTGTTGGTTGATATAACAATAAAAGTATTCACATCTGATGCAGATGGCTTTCCGTAACAATATCTATAAAAAGTGAACGAGAGTAGATAAGTTTGTGTGGGGTAGCGAAGCACACCGCGTGCAGCTGGTTTTAAAATAAATTTTTCAAGCAATAATAATACTCACATATACAGGGTGGCACAAAAGGAGCTATTTGGTTTAAACGGTTTATAACTTTTTTATTTATGCGATTATTACAATTTTTTTTTTTAAATACATTATATTATTGGGAATTTTTTTCAATTACCTTTTGAAAAATGATATCCTGTAAGTGATGTCCATTTTAAGCTTCGCACATACGTGCTCTTTTTAGCATATTTTCCATAACTTTTCCCAAAATTTCGGGTGTAATGGCCATGATTTCATTTCGAATGCTTCATAATTAATTCCCCAAGTCTTCTTCACAAAATGCTGAAAAAAACAAAGAAAAAATAATAACTAAAAAAGTTATAAAGAATTCAAACCATATAGCACCTTTTGTGCCACCCTGTATATGTATGTATTCAGTGCGGTAATCAATATAAAATATCTACTACTTATGCCATATAAATGTGTAGTTTTTATTTTGAAACTTATGTATGTTTGATGATATAGAAATACATGATTAATAAACTCAAGGGCCCACTTAACATGACTCCCTTAGAACTGATGTTATCGTTGTTCTTTTTTTAATAGAATTTGTTTTATGAGATTCTTTCGATTTGTGATCCTCTCCGAAGGATCACAAGAAATGTGAGGTTATGAACAACCAATGTTTCACGACAAGAGCTGGGTACTGGCACATGAGGTGATCAACCGTCTCCTCTGCCTTCACAGACCCACAGCTCCTGCAAAAATGCCGAGTCTATCGGAATGGCTTCCAATCCAGGTTGGTGCCTAGGAATACTGCACGTCCCCTCATGCAGCCAACGAAACGGGACCTTCGCATACTCCGACCGAAGTATACAAAGTTTAACGGAGGGTATCGCGAACACCTATAACCGCCAAAAGTTCGGAAATTGCGAACTGCGTACCCGACTTGGTAAGGCCATTAGCTACGCAATTAGCGAGACCTATGTAAGAGTCACCCTGGAATGGTCCGAGATTTCCTTCTGAAAGCTCTGTCAACGTCGAAGGGACCCCGCCAGGGATTTGATTCAGGGATCCAACAAGTATTGCACCGCCATCTGTATAAGATTGCGATAGTCAATTCGTGTCCGTTGTGAAGGTACCGTGCTATGATTACCGACTCATTTTTCCAAATTGAAAGAATTGGCCTTGCTTGATATGTGGTCTCAACAAGACGATGCACATTTTCTTCTATATATATTTTTTTTAAAGAAAAGTAATACTCAGGAAAAGATTGATTACTACTAGGTATTACCTTCTATAGGAGAGGGATCGTGTTAGAGATGAGGACATAGACAGAGGAAAACTGCGTTATTTTTTCAGCAACTCTACTTTTGCACGACGCACAGTGTCGTGATTTCATATAACGAAGGGCCAAAAATAGAAGGAGTTATCACAAAGCCATGGCACACATGTTTTAAGTAATAAAACATAATCACACCTAAAGTTTGGTCATTTAAGTCCCAAGGATTCGTCTTCTTCCCATATATCCTGGAATTAAAAATTGCCATAACGGAGAGGGGAAAAAAGATAACTTAATGAAATAAATGTACAGACACTATTTATAATATGTTTAATGATCCGTCTAAATTTCATTCAATTCCGATCCGCCTACCCCGAAAATATCCTTTTTCAAAAAAGAGGAAACAGGAGCAAAAAAATTAATTTCCTTATTTAATTTTGCAACTAATCACTGATAAGAACTGAATTGTGTAACAACATACTTAACTTTTGTCTAATGCGGGGTAAGCTATCTCCAACATCACTTATATTCTTAAAAACTTTTACAATTCAAAAATTGCAGCATATATAATAAATAGTAATAACTTAAGTTAGCCTACATAATTCTTATTTGTTTTTATGTAAAACATAAATACGAGTATAACCCCCAAAAAAATTAAACAATTATACATATACATACAAATAACTGAAAAAAACAAACACATAACTTTTATCTTTAATATATTAATATATATATTCTGCTCATTATTGCTGGTGCTATCACTCTCAGATTCCTCTATCAAATCATTGCTAGATATAATGTTGAAACATTCTTCTCTTTCTATTAAATACATCATTAAATCATGCACATTGTAGTTTTTTAAAAGTTTTTTCTGACTATACATCGAAATTGATGGTTCTGATTGTAGAATGAGATATTAGGTCCTTATTAGATTGAACCCTACTTATTTTTCTTGTGTGCCTCAACCTAGCATTTCTTATAACTTTGTGGCTTGATTCAATGGCTTCTGCTGATAGCATTCCAATAGGAATGTTATGATACTTAACATAATTAATGGCATGAATTAAAATTTTGCGCACTATTTCGTACAGAAGTTCAGAGTCTTTTAAAATATTCTCAAAATTAGGAAATTACAAAAAAAGGCCTTAAAATAATTGAAAAATTTTTATTTAATGTTTTATCTACACCAGTAATTTCTGTATTTCCATGATAGGATGTACCATTCTGTTAACTATCAGGTCCATCACTTCGTTGTATGCTGCTTTCTCTCTCGTCAACTTGGTCTCGCATTTCTTTTTCTGCTATTCGCCATGCTTTGATGGGTTCTTTATACGCAATATGTAGAATGTATGCAAAACTTTTTATCCATGCTTGCAATGGCGAAAATCCGTGCTGGCAAACGTCATTTACTGGCCTTTCAAAAATTGACATGAGGTTCATTTCGGAAGGCTTCGCTCCACATTAAACATAATTGAACTGCTTTTCTTTCCATTTATTATATTTAAAACCGCACCAACTATCATTCCCTAAATCTTTTTATAATAAACGTTAAAATTTTTGTTTATCGATGTAGAATTATATGCATCTAAATTCTCAATTTAATTCTGAATCTGTCCCCTCACTGAGTTTATTACGTTAGGTTATTTCTTTGGTAAATATAATTTGGACAGATCAACATAATCTTCAAGATGAGTGTTAATCATTTTGCCATACTACTTTTTCATTTGCCCAATCCAACAAACGTAATGGCGCAAAAAAAGTAACAAATAAAAATTCATCAATTTAATTTTTATTTTCAAAGTTTTGTTTGTACACTAAAGCCCCGATTTGCGTCGTTAATGGGGACGGGAGGAATGCGACGCAAATTGAAACGACGCAAATCGAATTATTTGTTTCTATACAAATGTTCTGATTTCGAATTAATTGGGTGAAAAACTAAAAAATTTTGAAAAAATATATACATATTTAGATAAAAAAAGGTCATATGAATACGTTTTTATTTGTTTAATTTCATTTAATAAACGTTTTTAAAGTTAGAAATAAAAAAAAATAATAAATTAAATAATTAAAATTCATTTTCACATACATAAATACATACATAAATACATACGTATATACGATTCACTTAAACATTAAAGTAAAAAATAGTGTTATAAATGTTATTCAGCAGATAAATCTAAATTAACAACAGTTGTTTCCATTTGGTTAGGTAGCCTCACTGTTTTGTTAACAAAACTGTCTAAGGTTTGCTGAATTGTTAAAGATTTCTTTTGTGCATAGATTTCCTTGTAGCAACTGATGGCGCGCTCAACAGATGATGCTACGCTTAAGCATCGATTTTTATCGGGATCATTTTCAGTAAATATATCCATTGCCTGTGCAATTAATTGCAAAGCTTTGGAAATATTGGAAGTTGTTAACTTTTTTTCTTCTAAAGTAACATCTTCTAATGTACGCTGAACATTAATGGCTAATAAACTTTCTTTGTCATTATATCATCTTCCTCCATTCCTTCAATTGAGCTTTTTTAAAAAGCGACGCAAATCGGGGCTTTAGTGTATATACTATGGCCACTACTGCCATCAAATCCCCATTTGCATCCTAGGATAAGATCATTCTTAGTCGATTTTAACGTCGGTGTTATTTAATATGCTTTCAATAGTTTTGTCTAAAATTGTTTGTAATGGAATCTTTGTTGAACTTTCTGATATATCATCAGCAATAATTTTTTTCTTAGTTCCGCAAATAAAACAATAGGAAGGAAAACAATCATCGTGAACAGAATTGACAGCCTTTCTCATCATATGATATTATCTTTTCTTTCTGCAGCTTTAATAAGAGTATCAGCTGAAGTGGATGCAACAACCTTGTGGATTCGCCTTCTTTTCGTTCGCCGGGATGCATCCTCATAACAAACAAATGGTTGACCCCTATTCATACTTGTACTGGCTTTCTAATAGAAGTGAATTATGTTTTACTACAAGAATCAAAGATCTAAAGAAAACTTACAACACAAATCTCTTCACTAAATATCTCAGTATCTAGCCAATTACTCAACAAATTACTAATTTTTAAAAGCATGAATTTTAGTTTAGCTCTGTTTATTAGACACATTCATCATTTATTTTACTTCGCCGATGGTGCTGCTCAATACCACCGAAGAACGGAGCTTATATGTTGCCACAGTTCCAACCATGGATGACAACAATACAGTTGGTATTGTGAGATGCCGGCTGAAATGCTGGAAAAAGTATGCCAAAATTGGAGTTCACCGATGGACTACAATGAAATAATCTTTAAAAAGTAACTGACAGGCATTGAGCCAAATGAATATTTCATTCGCTTGTGCTAATTTTAAGTGTTTCAGTATTTTATTTTTCAAAACACTTACGGTTTCAAAATCTCTATTTATGTTAAGCAATGCTTACTAATCGTATTCGTAACGATTAAAACATGATATTTTTCATTTAATTGAGATCACATTCAGTTGCCATTAACAAGTAACTAATTGCGATTATTATTCTAAATAAACACCGTCAGATAAAACTTTCATACACGATTTGTGCTTATTATTATTTTGTGTATATTTTTATGTAATTGAGACAGTTTAAAAATCGCATTCGGCCGTGCTCTCTTTTGCTCCAATTTATAGAGCTTTTTCTAGAGCACGGGACAAAAAGGAAATCGAATTGAAAGGAAGTTTTAGAAGTTTAGGGCATTTGTGTATTGCCTTGTTTTAATATATGTTTTTGTTGTATGGAAAATGAAGTGGACTATGTATTTTAATAAAGCCGATGGAACTAAAGCATGCACCATAAATGAGACTTTAACAAAAAGCTTCTCACTGTGTGACTGCTTCGAATGAACTAACTCAATAAAAGGAATTAAACAGCGATAACTTCAATTTAAATTTAATAAAAATCTTATCAAAACTGTTCATATTCATTTCAGTTTTCTCCATACGAGTAGATACAACTTCTGTTTTTGTACTGCAAAGGTCTAGCATTACCTTAAACTCCCTTGGAATTTGAAAATGACAGAAGAAGCGACTCTTCGAAATCTTATTAGAGATTGAGGAGGTTATGCTTGCATTTCCGTGTGACTGTAGAAATACAGTTCAATTCTAATCTAGCGCTACGGGGCCAGCTAGGGCTTCGCTGGCAGCTCTAACGCTCGGTAAGGGTTTAATGAATGATGTACTCTTAAGTGAGTACTTCGTGTCCACCACGAAAAGTTGGATTTGTGTGCTGGTTTGTGAACGGATTCGTATTGGCTGTGGTTACTACCAAAAGTCACGCTGGAAGTTTGGCCTATTCGGGATATATGTGAGTTTGACACATACATTCTGATATGACTTTTACTTAACTAGATGCTGTTGCCATTCAAAAGTAGTCACCGGAGTGTGTCCCGAACAAACAGTTTTACTGGATTAAAAGTTCTTTTTTTTTTTTATTTTGTTTTTTATCTAGGACCAGCACTCAGGAGATGACTCCTACATATGATTAAAAGTTCTTGACTCATTCTGATGTGACACAGAGTTTAGACAGCTCGAAACACCTTAGCAAGGTGCAATTTGTAAACCAGGGATAACTGTAATTTGATTTGCCACTCGAGTGCACTGGTAGCGATATAGGATTTTGTATCTCCGAGTGCCATGGGGGTGGTAGTGATCGTCTTGATTTCACTCGGTGTTGAGAGCACCGTGGAATAAGACGCTAGGTGTCCACGTAAATCTTGAACACATCTGTTCTTGTACTGCACCAATAAATGGTCGTTTCCATACCACTGTTTTTAGTAAATTCTCTTTTAAAATATTTTTCTTTTGTTTTTTATTAAATTGTTTGCAATAAAAATAGAACACAAGAAGATAGTAGTGTATTTAAGAACAATAACGAAAACAGTAACCAATATTTGCTTAACAAAGTACTGGTCGAATGGATGATAACAAGTTCAACTTGCATTTAATTAAATCCCCAAGTTTTGCTAATGCTAATAGAAGTGTAAAGTAAAGATTTTTTATAATTATTTAATTCATATTTCCTTCTCTTTCATATAATTACTTTTGTTTTCAATTTTGTTAATGCTCATCGAGCACTGTCATCTCAACGGTGAAAAGTGTTACTCCACTTACTTACTGCTACGTTCCCATACAAGTGCAGTGTTGGCTTCTGCGAGACTCTGTGTCCAATGTTTAACAATCTACGACAAAGTAATGGGGTGTTGTCAGCTACGTTAAACAGCATTAACTGAAAGTGTTTAAAACTATTTATCATTAAAGCATTCTGTGTCAAATGAAGCGAATAAGTGTGTGCGTGAGTGTCTGGTGGAGTCAGAGAAAAAGAAGTACGACAGGCAATCGTTTACAAGTAAAGAATCGCAAAGTTTTTGCTTGTCCATCAGACATGCTTGTAAAAAATTTGATTTTGTTAATGCACCGTTTTCTACACCATCATTAATAATAGAAAAGAAAAGTATGTCGAGAAAATAATAAAAAAACAACATCGTCAACACTTCATTTAAATGAACTGAAATTATTATGTAGGAGTATTTGTAACGGATTTTAATTTATTTCTTAAAAAAAAGACCGAAAAAGAGAGAAAAATAAAATAACGTTAAATCTCTCTGCCTTTATTTAGTATATCGACTATTTTTTAGTAATTAAGTTAAAAAAGTTCTGAAGATAATTTTTTCTCCAGCAATTTTAAAAATTTGTTTGGGTAATATTTTGCATGCTACTTGTTTATTTGAACGGCTTCTGACCACTACAAGATATATTTATGCCATCTCTATGAATACTTGAACAAGTGAATTCATTTCATATTCAATATAATTTGAGTTAGGTATAACTATTCGTATATTGACAACAATAAAGTGTGGAAAATATTTACGTAAATTATTTCTCTATAAACGATTACAATATTGATTTTAGAAGTGCGTTATAAAGTAAAACATTTTTCTTCAGAGAAGTAGTAGTACACTCTTGTTGGAAAGGGATAGTGTATAGAACGGACAGTTTGTGTAGTGATATGGTAAAGGCTAATTTTTATACAACTCTGCTGTTGCGTGTTTTATTAGTTTCTAAAGTGTAGAATTGCTGGTCTTAAATAGATACACTAATTGTAATACTTATTCAACACAATAATGTATAATTTGATCTACGAAACGTAGGCAGCTATGGCTTAGAGTTTGATTTGACCAATAAGATATTTTATCCCTCCGATGTTTTGTACCTGAAGAGTTAAAGCATTAGCAATATTTTTAAAGATATTCTGGCCCTAATATATCTCTCCTAAAGGCATAAGTTAAATTTATTTAAAAATTAACATTTATAATAAAAATTTCTTCTGAGAGCGCAAATAAAATCTCAGAAAAAGGTTTTTACATTAAATTGGATTAAAGTTTTTGCGTTACCAACCTTACCTTTACTCTTAAAGAAGATTGCAGTGATAAATTTTTATAATTCTTCAGTGATTTTTTTAATATTGTTCCTTAACATATGCAGAATCCGGATCTGCATAATTTCATACTTTACTGCTCTTTCATAAAATCTTAAATTTCATTTTAGTATAATAATTCTCAAAACTACTTTTAATTGTATATTTATTTTCAACTTTGTATGTTTGACTTTAATTCGTGGCCCATATCATGGGCGGGTTGATAACGAAATTTTGTACTTCATTTTGGAACTTTCGTCATTTCGAATTTATACAAACGTGATTTTATGTTGTCGCGACAAACCAGTTTTAAGCGATGCATATAAAATATCTGGACTGCCGTATTGAGGTATCTAACATACCGATTTTCGTTGTTAAGTTCCCGTCCACAGTTGCAATTTTTGTTGCAGCATTTCTTGTATTTGTTGGAGAGAGGTGAAGAGATCGGATGAGATGGTACACTGTTTCCTGAAATTCTCTTTTGCTTTGCAATTCCCACTATTCGACTTGAAGTTTGATGTGCAAAGGTGTGTTGGTATTAGAGAAGAAAAAAGTCGTAAGAAATATAAAATTTGCTAAACTAGAATTTCATAATGTGAACATAAATGGAATTTCAAAGCATAATTTTTAAAAATTGCAAATCTGGAAAGCGATTTATGTAATCATGCGTTGTCACGTGAACCAAAGGTACATGAAAAATTTCAGCATAATCGGTCTTAAGCTATTCAAAAAATGTCAAACACGCACAGCAATTAAAAGAAAGATAGTCAGGAGTGGGCAGAAGCTGGTGTGGGTAGGTTGTGCTCACCCCAGTCCACTTATGGACTTAATTGCAGTTAAATTTGGCATAAAACGCATATTCTCCTTCCGCCCATTTGTTAAATGCAATTAAAATGATCGTTGGTTTATTGATATAAATTTGCATAATTTATGCATTCAACTGTAAAACATCAATCGATTAACAACACTAATGAATCTGATAACAACTCCTGAATATACTTTTTGCTGGAAGGTATTGAAATATGCATTCAATTAATATTTGTCCACAATTACTTTAATGCAAATTACATGACAATAGATAAAAAGAGCTCTGGTTTAAACAAATTACATGCTGTTTCTATTAAAATTTGGCATAATTTTCTTCGAATTATATGCGTTTTACACGTACTTCTATTTACCAACAACTTGTCGAAAATTTTGTAAAGTATTAACTACGTGATGTTGTTTCTATGAGTGATGTTGGAATTGTACAAGTGTTTATTAAACTAAAGGCCAATATGTTGCACGTGAGAGGGCGAATAAAAATATATTTTCGAACAAGAAAATATCATCTGTGATTTTAAAATCGTTATTTATATACAAAGCCTTAATTAAACTAAGAAAATTTTCTTTAAGGGAACAAGTTTCTAGTTGATATTGAATATAGGTCCAATATATGGATTCCGAGTCAGGTTCCTTCTGGGTACAGTTGCATAATAAGCTAGTTGCCTGTAAGTTATCCATTATAAGCATATTTAAGACTTGAAAACACTCGAGACAACAACTTTAGGCTTTCTCAGATATAACTGAATTCTCCAAACGTAGCACGTTTCAAAGCAAAACAAAACGCAAAATTTAAAGCCATATCGTTCTGTTTTAGAAGGCATATATTGTCTAAACTTTCATCTTTCACGAAACCCAAGCAAATGTTCGTCAACTGAAACTCAGATGTATTGAAGTAATGTCTCAACAACTCTGCTCATCGAGAATCTCACGAATTGGAGAAAATTTGTCAATAGAGCTTGCTTGCCGTCTGCTTATAACATAACATAACATAAGTTCGATCAAAAATAAAATACCTGTACAATCCAGTCAAAATGAAAACACCAATATATCCATATAGCAAGCCTTAGTCAATTTCTATAAAACTGTCGCCACATTCTGCCTTTGCATATAAGTTTCACCATTTCTGCATTATCTTTGCAATAGGCAGATGAAATAATAACATAAAAGCATCTTTGATATCTGGATTCAAATTTATTATATTTTCTTTCCGAAATCTTGCGGGCCGATCGTGAACTGGTTGGGGCTTCCATACTGCACCGTCTTTTGCCCAAAATAATGTATCCTCCCTTATATCAGCCGACAGCCCCTATATACCATCGGTGTCCTGATTTTCATTTTAAAGGTCGGAATTATATTCAGATGTTTCAGAAGAAACCTGGCGAGTAATTGTCTTCGCTTTCGGAAAAATTTTCCTCGTCAGAAACATTCAAAATTGCTTGTAATTACTCGTCAGTAAGACACTTTGGTCTAGTCACTTTATAATTATAAATCACAAAAGAAAACGTAAATTGCATGCAGTTCGCAACAATATAAAAGATATACGCAAGTGACAACCGAAAATATTCTATGAAGAAACTTCATAAGTAACGAGGGTAACTTACGTAAGTTTAGAAATATTTCGTTATTAAATAATATTTTTGAATCAAAATATGTTTTTCTGTGCTTAGTTTAGTTATTATAAATAAAGTCAAGAAGTTTTATAGTATAGTCCCACAATTTTTTTGGTTATCATTCATTTTGTGTGATTTTCCACACATTTAAAGGTTGAGATCCATCATCTTACCGCTTTCACCACCTGTCTATTCTTTATATCATCCCTCTTTTTATTTAGTTCTAGTGCAATGCATTGCATACGTAAGGGATTTTTCCTGAGCACTGGACCAAGATAAAAAAATGGCTGTTTGTTACTTCCTTTAAAAACCAAATACGTGCAGAAGATTTTCGTTGTTTTAAACTTTGGTATCCAGTACAGCAGAAGATATATATGCGATTATCGTGATTTGGATCGTGTTTAGCCAAGAAATAGAAACTTCAAATAGCGTGGCAGATTAGACAGAATATTCGAACGGTCAGCTTTTTTTGCTAGAGCTCCAATAAATATTTGCTGTTGGCAAAATAGTAAAAAATATTTGGTTGAAGGTCTACGGATGAGTTGGTATAAGCACTAACGAAATGTATAGGGTGGGCCAAAAGTCACGCCTGCGTGTAAAAATTAAATAACTTTTTTATTTATTATTATCTTTTATTGTTTTAGATTTTATTCTTCGAACCGTGTTACACCACCATGCAAAATTTAACGACCGAGCAACGAACCAAATTCCAGAGTTGTGGATTGTCATCAGAAAGAGTTATTCTTCGAGAATGAAGTTGGTAATGCAATAACGGTGAATGGGAACAGGTATCGTACTAAGATTAATAATTTTAATAGCCCTGAGGCAGTTAACAAGTGGTTCCAGCAGGATGGAGCAACAGCACACAAACTGCTCGTGCTACAATTAGACTTTTAAATGAAATTTTTGAAGACCGAATTATCTCAAGAAATTCAGGATTCAATTGGCCAGCACGTTCACCAGGCTTAACTGCCCCTGAGTATTTATGGCTTATGTCAAAGAACGACTGTATGTTAACAACCCCCAAACTATAGAGCAGTTAAAGCACAACATTGAAGCTGAAATCAGGGCAATAGATCCTGAAACTTTGCGTGCAGTTATGCAAAACGCCTGTTTAAGAGCCCAATTGTGCATCGATGAAAATGGTGGTCATCTTTCTGATATTATTTTTCATAATTAAAATTTAGATCGTACAAAGCTAATATTATATTTAAAAAAAAATAAAAAATAATAATATACTAGCAATGTAGATATATTTTATAAAAAAGACCTACATTGCTAATTAATATTATTACATATGTACAATAAAAATAGAAGGTAAAATAAAAAGAAGAATTAATAATAATAAACAAAAAAGTTTTTAAATTTTTATACGTAGGCGTGACTTTTGGCCCACCCTGTATATATATACTAGGTTAACCATACAACAAGTAGATACATATATGTAAATAATCTGAATTCATTCTGACTTGCGTTGAATAAATATAAAAAAGAATAAAAAAAGCATTTATTTTACTAAAAAATTAGGAAAAGTTTTTTAATAATTTAAATAAGGAAACAAATAATTGCTCAGAAAATGTTTAATTTTATTTAAACTTAAGTTGTTAAGATTATTGTGTCATTAATGCTCCAAACTTATAATATTCACACAGCTGCTTCTGCTGCAGTGGCAGCTAAAGTAACAAAACAAATATTGCCCCCGGATGTGCTGCAACAACCGTTGTCCATATTGTAGTGGTTCGTTCTCTGCCCTCCTACTGAAATTGGTTATAATATAATTCTTTGTGTTTCTATGGTCTCGTTTCTTGTCAAAGCGGGTTTTCTTGTTACGTTTTCTACTATCAACATTAGAATAGTTGCAATAAAAAAGGTAATAAAAATAGAAAAATACGAGCAAAAAAAAAAAAGAAAGACAGTTACACAAAATGCGTTTTTTCATAAATTTTTTTTTTAGAAACTCCTTTTAAAATACGAACGCGTATTATTTTTAAGTGCTTTTCTCTTCCCCACAATGTTTTCCATCGCTCTGATCTGTAAATTTTCTTATTGTACAAAATATGCATAAAATGGAAAAGATGTATGAATAAATGCAACTGTTGTAAGTATTGCTATTGACATGGACAAATGGAGAAATAAAAAAAAAAGAAATAAGAATTATTTGGCATAACTCTAACAGCTGCTGTTGTCCATATTGGAAACACAGTTTTTCCATAAAGATAATTTGAATTATTAAAGGAGAAATACATATTTTAAAAAGAGACTGTTTGAAACAACAAAAGGACGCCATAAATATTTATTCCGTTCAGTGTAAAGAAGGACTAAACATAAAACAGCGGAAGGCACTCATATTCCTCTGCATTCCACTTACTTTGACATCTTTCACACCCAATTATTCTTGCTACAAACGCGAGCGCAAAAGAGCTAAAAGTGATGGCAATTAGTCGATTTGAATTTTTTGGGATACGAGTATACAAAATTCTTAAAATTACTCAAAAATTACAATTATATTGTTCTACACGTGAGCTCTGCCATTCCGATTATACAATTATTTTGCATAATATTGTGAACCGCGTAAAAATAATAATTTACAAATATTTATAAGGGGCATATTTAAAATTGTTAATAAATAATTGAGTCATAAACAGAATGCTTGGGCAATACAACTAATAGGAATATTTAAATTAATATGTAAGTCATAACAATAATATTTTAGAAGTATGAATCAATATGCTTAGTGAGAATTGCTCTGTTATAAGCGCAGCACGTACAATGACGCATAACACAAATTGGCGTAACCGCATAACAAAAAAAAAAAAAATACTCGCCAACACAACAAATAAAAGAATAAAACTAAATTTTAATTAATTTAAAATTAAATCAAATAAAAAATTAATTAGATTTTAACCTGTACTGAAACTAATAGCATCAATTAAATTATTATTGTTGACTTAATTTGACTTAATTTTCAATTAAATTTTTAATTAAATTAAATATTTTGATAATTTCAATCAAATTCTTCATAACAAAAAAAAAACATTATTTCGATTAAATTCTCCGTCATTTTGTCTATTTCATAGCAAAAAAATTAATTATTTATTTAAGTATTGAGCCCAAAAATTAATTAAAAATTTAATTGAATTATTTTCACAATTTATTTTAACTACACGTTATTTTAATTACACGAGTATGGCGAAAATTATGGTTAGCGATTCAATAAAGGGGAAAACAACTATCAATTTGTTCTTCATTGTAATCCGCTAATAAACCAAATATTTTAATAAGGATATAAAAGCTAAGTTTGCTCTCACCTGTACTAAAAACAGAGCTTTGTGCTTTTGGAAATATGTGGATTCTGAAACTGAAAGAACAAAGCTTTGAACCTATTGTCATATTATGTGAGTAATAATACACATTACTCATATACATTTCTGAAACTCTGTCAGGTTAAAAAGATGATATTTATTAAGATAGATAGTTGACACCAAGAGTACACAAAGGATGACGTGTGTAGTTGCACATAGAATATGTATATATGTATATAGGTGTTCTACTCAACTGGTGTTGAAGATTAATTGTTCTTTTTTCCTTTATTTTAATCAAAAGAAATTTTCATATTATTGAGAAGAACTTAAACACAACGAAACGTTTATTCAATATATATTTTTCTAATTAAATAATTATTAATTAAAAATAAATTTTTTTCTGTGAAATTGAATGAATATTTTAAACCAGAACTGCAAAATATGTTGCTGCCACAAAAATCTAGAGAGTTTGCTGTGAGTAAAATTTTCGAATTCTTGACCAGTACTTTTCCAGTTATCAAAACTTTAAGACAAGATTATCTTCTGATTGTTTAATTTTCAATAAGACACTCTTCCCGCAGTTGTGTCACCATTAAGTTGAAGTAATTTTAAACTACATTTTCAATTACATTATATTATACTGTAGCCGCTGTTGTTGTTTCGCGCCTTGTATTTATATTTTTAACCCCTATAGTAAGTTATTGTTAATTATCCTTAAAACTTTAACTGGACGAGTATAACAATAATTGAAATAATTGCAAGCAATTTTAAAGGGAAAACTTTTAATGTAAAATTAAAGTAATTGATGTTAAAGAGCACTAAAATATAATGCAATTATATTCCTAAAGTACATAATTTTAAAGTGTCCTCTACTTCTTAGTAATAAATTATATATTATTATATATATTATATTATATTTTGCACTACTTCCGCATCAAAAGTTGATTTCTTTGGAAGCATTTGTTCACTGGGTACTAACACGTATTCATACTTATTGTAATGTTATCGATACACTCGACACCATCTTCATACTTATAACTACCTTTAGATTCAGATTTTCAAAATGATTGTGTGAAAAATTAAGATTAAACTAATTAAAAAAAAAATTTGCAGTTAAAAAATAGTGCAAAATCTTTAAGTATTTTTCAATCTTTATTTCAATCTCATTTCAGCATGAAATTTTGTTGTCGTTGTGTTCACACTGTTAGCCGGCCAAGACGTATTTGGATGACTTGAATATCACGAATCATTATAAGTACTAAAAAATAAAAATATTCATACTGACTGTTGGCTTCATTGAATGTATTTGCAAACTAGAAAAAAAATTTATAAATACGTATGGATTTAAAAAAATTTATGTTTATGGGAGTACAAAAAAATGCTTCCATTATTAAATTTTTTTATGGGAACTTTTAATGGAATTAAATTAAATATTCACAAGGCGCGTAATAAGAAAGAGAATTAGTTTATTCACAATATCTTCGTAATTTACAATATTTACGCTGTTGTCAAATCATGGCTTTAGTCAGATGGCGGCCAGTTACAAACTCTCGCTATTTGATGGTACATCGTCGATTATTTAAATACCTTTACAATGGAACGTTTATCCTAAGTTAGGATTTTGTAATATGTTATGTTCAACGAAAAGAAAACAGTTGAAACACTTGGGACCTGCTGAGTTTTATTGGTGCAATGCAAATATGCTCACGCGAGTAATGCCCGCAAAAAAAAATTAAATGTATTAATTTTTTTCCTCATCATTTAAACACTTACGAGTTTATACAATATTCAAACGTATTCTGTTAAAACTTTACTGAATTTATCCAATATTATTTTAACGTCATGAAGCTTTTCCTTTCAAGAAATATGTTGAGTGATTGAATTTGAAAATAACTTAGGTTTTCTAAAAAATGTCTACGTCCTTGTGTAACATCACTCCAGTGAAATATTTAAGTCAAATGTGATTGACGTAAGCACATCTCTTGTCATCAGTTTTTAAGAGTTTCAGATGAATTAAAAATTTTAACAACAAAAATGTGCCACAACTTATTGCATTAGAAATCTCATAAGAGTCTGACTAGTTAAATATAAAATGGTTTAGGAAATTTATAATCAATTATTTTGCCTTTTTGGAATAAATCAATATGTTAAACATTAAACAATTCCTCATAAGACTCTGAATTATAATCCCTATTTTGCAATAAGAAGCCATATAAATTGAAATAATTCGTAATAAACTAAAGTGTGATCATTCATCAAAGAGGAAACGACAGTTGAAAATATGTTTGTGAAGAGAGAACAAATATTCAATGAAAATGGACACAAAGGAAAATGGAAAGTAAGTCAACATTTCAGCAATTGAATAAATTAAACTTTAGTTGGTAATGAAAAGAGTATTAAAAGGAATAAAATAAAATACTTTAATTTAATTAGTTATTGTCCGATCGTGGGCTTAATAATTAATCTTGTGTGCAATTCTGGGAATGGCTTTTGTCTACTCTTCCGTTAATTATTTAACACAATTGAAAGGCATTAAAAGCTGAACACATAAAAATATTATTTTCGGCCTTTTGTTTTTTAATAAAAATACGAAATTTACAAAATATAGTGTATTCAGTTTACGGTTTCCGCAGGAACTGGAGCACGATCAACCCAGCAACAAAAAAATTTAATGCGTATGAACAAGTGCGCAGTTATAATTAATATCTAAATAAATTATAAAACTTGTTACAGAAACTTTTTAACCCATGCTAAAACGTAACCAAATCATGGAACATTTATTGGTTTTAAGCATTCATTTAAATGACGAGATGTTTTGTTGAATTTTAACACATACTCGCCAATGACACTCCTATGTTAAAATCATGCGTTTTTCAGCGAAGTTGAACCAGTTCATTCCCAATTGAACCCTTTTGCATGTTTTTTTTTGCTGGGCTTTAAAAGGTGCAGCAGGTAGGTATGTGTTATTTTTAATTAATTTTAAAGAAATAATACTCATGCGCCAAATTTATTCAAAATCAGATTCTTATTATTACAAAAATTTATTATTACATATTAGGTTTTTCTAATTTCCATCTTGAAAAATATTCTGATGCTTACGGCAAAATAAGAACTTTACTTTATTTCACATGCTGTATATTGTCTGCGGTTGCGTTGAATTCGTTTATTCAAATTTACCCCACTTTGATTTGTATTCTTTTATTTATTCTTTTGCTTTTGTTTGAGGTAACAGTTCCGAGTAATTAATAACGTAAAAATATTAATAGCTTATTGGGTCGAGGATCAGGTTGGTTGGAACTTAAAGTAATGAAAATTAAATTATTAGCAGTATTATCAGCAGCGTTATGGAAATTTGACTTAATTAATCTTGAAAAGGTTTTATCGTTACACAAGTGGTAATAGAATCAGACTGTTGCATCTGAATCAGCAAAATTTAATTTGAAATTGTTAATTGTATTTCCAAAGTTGTTTTTTTTTTAGATATTTCAACATAAGCCTGATATTTCGTATGGCAAAATATTCTGTGCGGTACGGCAATTGTTTTGCTATGCATACGTGGTCTGTTCACAAGAGAAGGTAAATTTTGTTTTCTTCGATTACGGCTCAAACGATTGCAATTGTGGAAAAAAACATCTATTTAATGCACCAGCTCTCACATCAATGCTTGTTCGTGATTTTTTGGCCAAAAACAACACTTTAATCATGCCTCAACCACCTTATTCACCAGATTTAGCTCCCTGCGACTTTTCCTTTTCCCAAAACTGAAGAGACTAATGCAAGAGTTTTGCGATAATTGATGAGATAAAGTCAAAATCAAAGAAGGAGCTGATGGCCATACCGAAAAGTGCATTTCAGAAGTGCTTCGAGGATTGGAAGAAGCGCTGCCATAAGTGCATTATATCTGAGGGAGATTACTTTGAAGGGGGCAAAATGGATATTGATGAATAAATAAATACTATCAAAAAACTTGAAAATTCTCCTTTTCTTTTGAACAGACTATGCACATATTTTTTAATGTCAGTTCAGTAAAATTTTTAAAATGTATCGCTTTACATTAAAATAAATAGTGACACTGTATATTGAAAATATACGTTTATTTGTACGTCGTGTTAAGTACATGCCGTGCGTTTTGCAACACACCAGTGAGAAATGTGAAGTAATTGCTTAGGAACTACTTTTGATCTACTATATTTTTTCGACTTATCAGGAATTTATTAATAACACCATTCGAAAAATTAATATGAAAGTGATTTTGTTCAACAAAATTCGTGTATTTATATATTTATATATACGTATGTAAAAAATAAAAAAATGAAGTAATAACAAATACAATTCCATTGCATTTCGATAATATAAATTAAATTTGATTATAATTTCGCACTTACAGAGACCGTTGTCATCTGCGTCGAGTGGTGATACCACTAAAATATTCCCTCCTCCTCCTCTGGGTGGATTCCTTTCAGGGACCGCTTCCCACATTACTTTGGGAAGGCCCAAATCGGCGCGCCAATCAGGACCGCCTTTATTCACCCATTTCTGGGTCCGCCAACTTTGTAGCCGGCACCATGGCCCATGCTTCCAGTCTGCCCTCAGCCAGGATCCTCAGCATCTCGGACGGTACCCCATCTGGGCCAGGGGCCTTACCCGTCTGGAGAGCTGCCGCGGCAGCCCTCAGCTTCCTCTCGGTAAAGGGCGGTGGCAGCCCATCGGAATAGGGCCCATGCTCGCTTTCCACGTTCGCGTCGATGCGCGTTCCGTCCAATTGCACATCAACACGGTTCCCGCCCAATTTACCCGTCACGATTTTGTATATATCATTGCTCTGATTAAAAGATTAGATTTAGTTAGCATCAGTAGCAGTACTTCAAAGTTAATGAATCGGCTTTAAAAAAGAGAAATTCCGCGTATGGCAACCATATGAAAAATAAGTAGACCTAATCCGATTTTGCACTACTTCCGTATTATATATGTTCAGGATCTTATTGACTTCTTTGGAAGTAGTTTTTCACTGGGTCCACTAAATATTAATTTGTGATAGTCTGCTATGAACAATGACAAAATGGCGATGGCACGATGGACGGTAGTCTACGTTGACTACAAAACCAAAAACAGACCTGGGTTCAACCCCAGTGTCAGACTAAAATTTTAAAATAAAAATAAACATTTCGCATTTTTCTGATGTGCATTAGTGTGTCTTTGTGTGTCAGTTGTTGTCGGAAGGTTTCAGTGTCGAAGGCATAGTTACTGGTCTCTGAACAATACTGGCTTCAGCTGATAGCAATCCACAATCACACCAGAAGGCCCTCCTTCGTCGGTATTGTGTAGCACCGGCGAAGTAAAATAATAATAAAAATGGTTACTAAACCGAAGCTTCAGCACTGCTACGAGTATAAACAAAGAACGTGCCAAAGCACAGCTGCAAAAAAATAATTAATTAAGCTTCACCTCCTGTCATTTCTCCTACTATCCCTTTCCTATAGTTCCAGCACAAAAAAAGAAAAAAAAATATACATTACTCTGCCCAATTTACACAATTTTTTTAAAATTCTTCTTTTTTATAGTATTTATAGTAGTCATAAAGTCATATGTTTTAAAATAATAACACGAAAGAATAAGACTACTATGACACAGCCCGCCTTAATTTAGTGTGTTATTTTAAAAAAATTAATTCAGCCGATAAGCAAAAAAAAAAAAACACTGATTAATATTTAATATCATAATTTTAAAAACAAGTGAAGAAACTGAAATATTCTACTTTTTAATATAGTAAACATCTTGCAATAATTCCATTTTTAATTTAAATTATAAAATTGTTGTTTTGGCACAAAAAAATTGTTGAAGCAAATATAATCGAAAACAGCTGTTGCCAGTGACATGAGATGAATAATCTTTTGGACGGCAGATAGTCTATAAACGTTAAGTGGCTGCCATTGACATAAGATACACAAACAAAATTTGTTCACTTGTAAAATTTTAGATGTCGTGATTTTTTTTCTTACTTACTTTTAATTGATTAAAAAAATTATATTAATGAAATTTAATCTAATGGTATAAGAATAATAACAATTTTTAAAATTTTTTTATTCTTATATCATTTATAAGTATCGGGGTCTTGTAAATATTGTGCCGATAAAAGGCGGAGGCCTCGTTTTTACCGCACCATCTGATGTGGTACAATAAATGGGTTTAAATTAAATATATTTTTTTAAATCAATAATACCGGGTGTCCGCCGGGAAGGTATACATACTACTTTGTTTGTTTATAATTCTTGATTAAATGAAAGAGAATGGATCTCATATTGATGAATGTTTTATTTAATGTCGGCAATTATATATGGAATACAATATCATATAAATGTCCGCCTCTGTTAGCCTCACAAATGCGAGCCATTTTGAGCACATTTTTCATTACATTCTCACACATTTCACGCGGTATTTCATTAATTTCATCACGAATATTTTGTTTGACTTGCTCCAGCGTTTCTGGTTTGTTTGCATAAACCTTGCTTTTCAGATATCCCCACAAAAAAAAGTCCGGAGCAGTCAAATCAGGTGACCGTGGAGGCAAATCAACATCATCATTTCCTGAAATAACTTGTTGTGGAAAGAGGTCTCGCACTTGTAATCATGACTGTATGCGATGTGGCACCGTCTTGTTGATACCATATGTTAATCAAGCCCAAAGCATGCAGTTGTGGCGTTAAAAAGTTTTCACTCATATCATATCATTCACATATCCATTCAAATGAAAATATGCCTCGTCACTCATTATGATTTTTTCATTAAAATCGGAGTTGTCATGGGCGAGCTGTAACGTCCTATTTGGATATGTACGGCGGCGTAAATGGTCATATGGAAGAAGCTCTTGTGTCATCTGAATCTTAAATAGAAACAAATGCAAATCCTTGTGCAAAATTGTGGCCAAAGTTTTTCTTTGAAGACTAAGCTCCTGAGCACGGCGTCGAGTTGAGGTTGATGGATTGTTTTGAACACTTTCTTGAGCATCAGTAATGTTTTCAGCCGATCTTGCAGTACGTTTTGTTCCATGCTTGGGCCTATCACCTACAGACCCTCTTTCTTCGAAATCATTCACTACACAATAAATAATGCGTTTTGTTGGCACGTTTTTCTCCCAAAAATTTCACGTATCTTCCTCATCGTCACAGTAATCGAGGATTGATTTTGATAAAATGTTTTAACGATTAAAACACGTTGGTTTATCGAATATTTTTCCATAATAAATTTGCCACATGTCTACTTCACGACTGCCAAATATGAACTGTCAAGACTAATGTTTACCAAAATGGCGGCAAAACAAAGTACTATACCTTCCCGGAGATATAACGTAGGAGTTATAGACTAAAGTTATCGAATGAAATGTGTTTTTTTTTAGTATAGAAGTTATAATATTAATATATTATATCATTAAGTGTTGATGAATTAGACATAGGGAACTTCATTATACTCTTACAGCAAGTTGCATTGGTGTGCCATCTAGTGCAATAAGTTGGTTCTTAAAGTCATACAATTCATCGTTTAGTACATTACTATATTTTTCAACAATGAACGCTGATATTTGGCAGCTATACAGTGGGCCAAAAGAAATCACCCTATTGGAAGATGCTCTTATTTTTGCAAATGGCGGCCAATGTCAAATCTGTTTTGACATTTGTGAACTAGACAGAATACAAGTGAACAAGCCATAGAGCGATACAGTCCCCAAGAACGCGGAATAATCGTGTCTATTTTTTGGGTAACAATTCGTCTGTGGTGTTGGCGCAGCGCGAATTCCGTCGCCGATTCCACGGTCGTCCGACACCGACTGCGCAAACACTGCGAATTTTTGGTCAAAGACCTGCACATGTTCCCGTACAAAGTCCAGTCCGTGCATCAGCTGCTGGCTGTCGACCGTCAAACGCGTGTAACCTACGCCCAAGCCATCCTTAATCTCGAGGACGATTTTTCGATCAAAATCATAATGAGCGATGAGGCTCATTTCCACCTCAGCGGGTACGTAAACAAGCAAAACTATCGCTTCTGCGGCACCGAAAATCCACGAGTGATGCACGAGCAGCCATTACACCCGCTCAAAGTTACAGCATGGTGCGCTTTTCATGCTGGAGGAGTCATCGGGCCATTTGTTTTGGAGGACACCGCTGGTCAAACGACAAATGTGGACGGTGCGCGCTATACAGCCATGTTAACCGAGTTTTTTTTTCCGCAATTGAACGAATTAGGATTGGAGGACATGTGGTTCCAACAGGACGGAGCAACGGGTCAAACTATTGTTTGGTCAAATGGGTACCATCATTTATATTTATGCCTGCTAAAGATGTATTTGTTAAATTAAACTGTGTACATATTCGATATTGTTTGCACGTCTTTTAATTGATTAGTATAAAAATTGTGAAAAGATATAGTCTAGATAATTAATAATAAACTGAGTGGAGTCGATATCTGAGGTGGCAAGCTGTCTGGATGACGTTTGGTATAGTTTTTTTTGATAGTTCCGATCACTTTCTAAGTTTTTTATATTTTTTTTTATTATCTAATTTGTAATTCGTAATGCATATTTCATACAGAAATTAGATTTTGAATTTTTTTAAATATGTTTTGGATATATCTCGGCCATTTATGGTCCGATTTCAATGATATTTAGAGTCATTGGCGATAGTTTTACCCAATATTAACTGAATATTATTACAAGTATCTTGGGTTACAATTAACGATGTCTGAAGGGAAAATTATTTCTTTGATATATCTCAGTTATTCATCACCGGATTTAGGCCATTTTAAATAGTTTGTAAGTATGTATGGCATTTGGAAACATATGATACATTGTGGATATTTATATTGATATATATATATATACTTTGTGGGGTCGGAAAATAATATTGTAGAAATTACTAACGGAATGAGAAACTTATATATACCCTTACCAGCGATGGTGAAGGGTATAAAAATAATAATCAGAGAAATAGCAAGTAATTTGATGTCACAAACATTTGTACAATATGGCGCTCTGTACATACTTTCTGTGTGGTTGTGTATACATGTGAATATTTGCACAGGAAATGAATGTGTTTTGTTGTTAATTTTGTTGTTGTACCAGTGTGTATTAGAATAAGCCTGTGTAATACAAAGCATATTGATTTACAAGAGAAAAAATAATGGTAAAATAAAAAATAATGATTGTTCCATGAAAATATACGTACTACTTTCAATTGTCCTTCTAAGAGATTTTTGTTGTTGTTCTTCTTATTACTGATATTGTTTATAATACAATACATAGTTAGTTCTTCCTGTGGCTCTCGGTCTCCCTCTGTTTGCAAATCTTTCTAATTACGAAAGAACCATTTCCTTGTAAATAATTAAAAAAAATTAGTTCTTTATCTGGTTTTTTTTTACTACTTTATTTATATTTATAGATTTTTTCAGTTTTGTAGGTTTGCGAATACCACAAGTTAATGAAAATGGCTGAATTTTCTTAAAGTTTTGTTATTATTGATAATTTGTTTTTTATGCGCTTGTATTACAAATAAAATTTTTCTTTTCTTTGAGATAAGCAAACATAAAATTGCAGAGTATAAATACATTTTATTTTTACATAAAAAAATTCTAAAAGTGTAAAAGTTCCTTCATACATAAAAAAATTTAAGTTATTGAATCGCTAGTTTAACATCTCTGCATATTTCATGGTTCATACGGTGATGAACAAAATCTGTTAATCGAATTTTATAGCCGACATCAGCGATATATCGTACTCTTTTATCATTGTGTATGAATATTATGAACATAAAATGTCAAAATACTCGTATTTCTAAATTCTATATGCACATTTGCCCTGTATATTGTCGAAAATATTATTTTGTACGTATGTATGTATGTATTCAGTTAATGTACATAATCATTAAATTTAAATACGCTGAAACTGATAATTGATACATTTACAGACAATGAAAATTACATGTGATAGTTACATACTAAGAAACAAACTAAATAAAAGACAAAATTGTAAATTACACTGACAAACACTAGCAGAACGGAACAATATGCCGTTTTCGAAAATTGCTACACTTTCATCATCAGCGTTCTTCGTGTCTTGTCCACTGTTTGTGGTTGTCAGTAGAATTAAATAAATAAATTAAATTATTGTAAATATAAATATTATTATTATTAAATACAAGAAATAAATATTAATTAGGGTAGAGGGAGTAGTGTTTATGGACATTCGATTTGAATTTTCCTTAGTCAAAATTGACAGGAAAGACCTCTGCGGGTAGTCTATTCCACAAATATGCTGTTCGGCAAAAATAGAATTTTCTTTGTAATGCGTAGTGCAATTCGCTACCAAATCGACCACAAATGGATGCGCTCTTAATTATGAACGCGTTGTGTGCGTGAATGACCGGGTTTCGGGAACAAGTTCGCAGAATTCATCAGATCACATCCCATTATAATAACGATAGAACAACAAAACGCACCCCACGTTGCGACGATGCTCAAGAGAGTCAATAGAGTTGGCACCCTACTATCTCTAATGAGTTTCTTCGCCCTTTTCTGTACACGCTGTACTAACTTAAAAATAGTCTTTGAAGCACCGGCCCATACATTAGAGTTTTATTCCATTTTTGGTCGGTTGTAGGCGGTATAAAAAGTAAGCAGATCAGATAGTGTGAAGTATGTCTTACACCGTCTTAAAAAGCCGAGGCACTTGAATGCTTCCTTTGAGACCTAAAAATGTGCTCAGTACATTGAACATCACACTGAAGTTTCATGCCAAGAACATCAAGAGCTTCTGATTCCTCAATGTTTATACCGCCCATAATTACAGATGAGGCAGCGTGATCAGGCATACGTCGACGCGTAAGCGTGAACCTATTCCGATATTCTCGCGAGGTCACCATTCAGCGAATCATTTACATTTTGCCTCATCGCCGCGATCATAGTCGACGTCGGTCTACGATCAAAAGAGTACGAATGGCAAATACTGCTGTCATAAGTGTGCTGTGTGCAGAGTGGATAAGGTTGGAAGTTTGCCAACATAGAAGTCATTAAGAAATATAAGAAATAAGGTTGGAGAGAGAATAGAGCCTTTCGGTACCCTTGAATTTATCTTCAACTCGTTTGATGAGATCCCGTCTATAACAACTCTTATAGCGCGATCCCTGAGAAAACTGGATGGATTTTGAGTGTTGATTTCTGATTTTCCCTATTCTCTAATTTTATATATGTATGTAACTACGTTAGAATGTTTTGTTTTTGCGCTTTTTTCTGTTTACTGCCTTCCTAAGAACACCACAATGAAAATAAATAAAAAAAAAACCTGTACTTATCTCTATTGTTAAATCTTTGGTGGCGATGGTCGAACTAGTCTGCACGTTGACTACAAAAAGAAAAATTTTTTCTTGGGTTCAACCGCAGTTTCAGACTCATAAAAACATCTCGCATTTTTCTGATGTGCATTAGTGTGTCTTTGTGTGTCTGTTGTTGTCGGAAGGTTTCAGTGGCGAAGGCATAGTCACTGGTCACTGAACAGTAACAGCTTCAGCTGTATCCAATCCACATGCACACCAGAACACCCTCCTTCGTCGGTATTGTGTAGCATCGGCGAAGTAAAATAATTACTAAAAATGTCTACTAAAAATGAAGCTTAAAAATTTAATACGCCTCCTTGACATCAAAGACGCTACAACACTGGTATAAAAACAAATAACGTGCAAAAAGCAATGTTATAGATAGCGAAGCTTCACTCCTATCATTTCTCCTACAATACCTTTCCTATAGTTGCAGCACAATGCACCGCATGTGTAGGTGTCATCTCCTGAGTGCTGGTCCAAGATAAAAAAAAACTCGATATAAATCGAGAATAGATTAAAGGTAAAGGTGTAAAAATAGCAGTATTTTATTGAAATCTGCAATTGAATTATTAGAAAAATAGTTTTTAAGTCAAAAATTCGTTATTGAAATAAAATATAAGAAAATAGATAAAGTTTAATTTCTTTTGAGAATATATGCATAAGAAATATTGTTAATTTCATATCTTTTAAAGCTTTTTAAAAAACATTGTTGCAGGTATGCATTCGAAATTTATATAAAATTTATATAAAATTGAAATTGATTGAAATTTATATAAAATGGGCATTGGGTGAAAGTGAACAAAGCTCATATATTCTGAATATAATTTTAATATACTCAGGAATTTAGTGTGGATGTTGCAAGTCGATTTTCCAACTATTAAAATTTTTGTCGCTTTCTTCTATTAGACATGAATCTCTGCGTATTTAAATTCAGGCAAATCGGTTGCATAGTTTCCGAGTTACAGCCGAAGAACCACGACCACCTCCTGCTACCACTGCTTACTTTAAATACCATTTGGACCCGCTAGGTAGTTCGAGATATGTTAAAAATATTAAAAGAAACTAAAAAATAGAAATATGCATTATATATTACGAATTACACTTATAGAACAACAACAATATTTAAATTAAAACACAGTTTTACTTATATATATAAAATGATTCGAACCACTAACTCCACCAAAACGCCACCCAGATACTCTGTCACCTCATCCATCGAGACCGCTGAGTTTGTTATAACTTATAAAGACTACATCTTACCACAATTTTCGCTCGCACTAATCCTATCAAATACATTAACATAAGTTGTATAACGATCCTGTTAATAGATCATTTTCATTATGATCTATTTATATTTATTTAAAATTTTACATTTAAAGAAAAAACAAACAACTGAGACAAGTTTTTTTGAATTGATTGTTAAATTACATAGTAGGAAAGACTTAATTGTTCTTATATAAGGAATCATTCGCCACACCAAAAAAATTTATAACAAATAATTTTTTTTTTACAATTTCTGTTAAAAACCATTTTGTGAGTTTTTATTTTAAAAATATGTTCAAATTAATACGTGCTATCAGAGATGCTAACTATTCAAAATCAAATATGCCAACTGAGCAACCTAAAATATTTAAAAAGTGCTAAACATTAAAATTACAGAATTTTCTGTTGCTTTATGAATTATTATTCAATTTAAATTCATAAACATTTTTTTTTGATGTAAAAAATGTATAACTGATTTTTCATCGAAGTATATTTATTAATCCTTAAATAAATAAAATTAATAAAAAATATAAATACATTTTGATGAATTCGGTAGTTAGGATTTGTTACATTAAAGAAGAAAGCCTCAAGATATCGAAAATACATTTTTGCATAATTTTTACCAGAAACAAATAAGCGTCTCAAATTTGTACGACGAAAAAAAGTCACTTACGCCGTAGGTTGTTGAACAATAATAGTGCCTTCTTTGCTGTAAAGCTACCAAAAACGAACATTTTGATGCATTTTTCAAAAACACGCAGCTGCAGAGTTGTGTGAAACTTAATCCTCATTTCAACTTCACCAGCTGCCTCCTCCCTATACAATCCTTTTCCATTATCTTGTGAGCGTTGGTCCGTGAAAAGAAAATGTCTGGCCAAAAGAAGTAAGTAATTATTGATGTATTGGGCGGGCTGTTGACGGTGCCGTTAATAGCGTAGTCGTATGGCGTGATTTACCAAAGAGGCTCAATAAATGACCACCAATTGTAGGTTGTCCGCTGTCAACTGACAAAGCTTGTAAGTTCATATTGCAAGACCCTTTACAACATTAACGCAACAATATTTTCCTGTAGTTGAGAGAGAGTGTCAACACAATAGTTTAAGTCATTATGTTTGCTGGTCAAAATTAAAAATGTTACTTTATTTATTTTTTTACTTTTTCTAATGATTTTATCAATATGGGTGTATTTGTATATGTGTTTTTCTGCATGTCTTTTTGTGTAGTCTTTTAAGCAAATAGCACTACACGTAGGAAACAACTCAACACAATGCGTGAAAAATATATATATTTTTATTGCTATTACAATGGCTGCATTTTGTGTTCTAACAATATATTTCTTTTTTTTTCAAATTCATATATATGAAAATTCTTTTTACAATTTATTTTAATTTCGTGCATTTTACACAATCATAACGAAGTCATGGCTAAAAGTATGTTTTTCATGGTTTTGTGAATGTCATTGTCCTTTCCTGTTCTCTTTCTTAATTTTTCGGCCAAGACAGCAATTCGAGGGATTATATTGTATAGCAAAAAAGTGTTTATGGCTATACGAGCATATGGATTTGGCTCTTACAGATTTTTCTTTCCTCAAGCATAAAATGAACAATATGCAACGGGATAAAAATGTATGCATGTAACAAGTTTTTTTTTAGTAATTTAAAATTTTATTATTTTTTTTTGTTAGGAGTACAAAATTAATTTTTGTTGTAGTCTCCGCAACTTTTTAAACAATAGTTTAATAAATATTTTTTTTGACATCCAGTACAAAACTACACGTCTGTGTTGGCCTGTTCAGTTCACTTGGAAATATTCGAAGTAAAGAGGATTATTTTGATAAAAATTAATGTATTGTGAGCATTTTTTAATGAAATATATAGAAAATGTATTCTCTTTGTGTATCTTAATGGTTCATAGCTTCTTTGGGCGAAAAAGCATATGTATGACAATGAAACTATAATAGAAGTATTTTCGCATTTCAATGTTTTAAATAAATTAAATTCCATTGGCAAAGGGGTGGCCGCAGTTCTACAACATGTCAATAAAAAGAAAATCAATTTTTCTAGAAGAAATTTGTAGTATTCAGCGCTGCCAGATAAAGTCAAAATCTTAGGGTTAAAATGCAGGAACGAAACGCGTTTTTGATTTGAAATTTAAATTCTAACCGCATTTCCGCAATTCGGCCACTTATGGAATATAATAAAATTGTCATACCATTTTTTGAAAACCATGAAAAAATCTTACAAAATTAAATGAGTATTTGTAATCAGCATAAATAAATCTTGAACACGTTAGATGACGGCATAACAATTCTCATAGCGCGATCTCTAAGAAAGTTGGATATAAATCGAGAGAAGATATCAGCGACACCAAAATCAATAAGATTGGACAAAAGTGTTCCATTCTAAACTCTGGCAAATGCATTGGAAATATCTAGAGCCACTACCTATAGCCAATATTGCGATTAGGCGATAATTTACAGAGTTGCTTGGCTCCCCCTTCTTGGCGATAGGCGTTACATTTGCAACTTTCCAGCATGCAGGAAATACGCTTGCATGTTATAGGGTGCTTCAAGGGATTGCGTGATAAAGTAGAAGAATACTGCTTCAAGATCAGTGCCGGAATTCCATCCGGGCCAGGAAACTTGTTTCGTACGTCTATTGCGAAATAACATCAAAATGCAATGTGTCTAAATAAGTATTTTAAAAGAAAAATTCATAAGAAACTTCGAACTTATTTCATATATACATATATATATCAAGAAGCACTGTCATTCACATTTAAATGTACAGGTTTACTATTAAAAGAAATTAAGTTTAGTTTATTTGTTTATGATGTTTTCTTTGTAATAAATGTAAGGAAACGCAAATATGGAAAATACAAATGCATTTTTATTAAACAAAGTATGTTTAAAATTGAAACTAAATATATTTGTTTAAAAGTGTTTAAAAGACTTTTGTTCAAAATTAAATATATTTTGCTTAAAAATCAACAAAATGATTTAAAAAAGAAGTTGTGTAATTGTATGTCGATAATATTCGATAAGGTGTTGCCTGCTACTGTAGAACTAATTATCAACAAAAATGGTTTATATTGTCCTGCAATGTTATTTATTTATGTTTCTTTCTTTCTTCTTCCCTTGCGATTTATTGTGAAATATATTGGACATTTGCAAAATAATTACCATTACTTCGACCAATTCTTTTCGATGCTTTGATTTTGATTACAGTGACCTCCACTTGCATATATAATAATAAATAGAAATAAATTACACAAATTGAATGTATCGGTTATAAAAAGAACGTAACATTTCGAAAAGTGTCCTGGAAAATGATTAAACCAAAATATGTATATTAAAAAATTATTTCAAAATTATTCTTACCTCTGTCGAAATTCTTGTAACCAAAAATAATAAAAAGTATTAAAAAACTTGCGTTGTAAAGCTGATTTATAATATTCCTAGACTTTATTCCCCAGGTAGACTGAACCAAGTTGGAAATGTTGATTTGGTCGATGCCACAATAAACAGATTGTATGATTATTTTTATACTAAGTCTTCTTATTCGAATTATAGTTATATAGCTGAGCTGGTCCAGCGTTTAGATCAGTAAGTTAAGTAGTTTTATCATAAAAGTTTCATAAAGGTTTTTATACATTTTTACGATAAATATTTTGGAAGAAGAAGAAATGTTCATATAAACTAGTATTATACTTGGAAGTTAATTTGTGAATACTATAAACGAAATAAATTAAATTACATTGAAAATATAATAGCTTGTCTTAAATTCCAGTTGTCTTAATACCAGATGGTTCGATAGTTGCAATGCTGATAGAAAATAGAAAAATATGGCAAAGTTTTTTGTACTTTATTTTCACATTTTTTCTGTTGATTTTCAAAACTTTAAAAAATAGATCAAATTCGCTGTTGAAACAGTTTTTGCATATTTTGTTATAAATAATTAGGATTTTTCGAATGTTTTATTTATGTCAGTACTGTCAAGTTAACAATCCCACCTTGCTATTTTGAAACGAATTATGAAAGAAAAATATTTTGCGTTTTCTGGATAAGCTAAAAACATTTTCTCTTTCGTACAAATTTGGTTTGTGTGACACAACTGAATCCTTATTTTTTCTTGCAAAGAAATTCTTTTGAAAGTTTCATGTTTTTTTTTCTTTAAAGAGTGTTTGGTAGTTTGTTTTATGTGAAATAAGTTAACCTCACAAAACATATTATCACAGTAACTATTACTACGTTTATACGTACGAGTTATTTCCCAATAACACTATTTACAAATTCTGAACTCACTGCTTATACGTAGATCCTACATATAGCAACAAAGTTGCTGTCAGATGGTAATTAACCACAGAAAACGGAAAGTTTCATAACTTACTTGCAAATAGTTATTAGCTAGTTATTTACGATTGGTTTTTCTGTGTTAACCAGTCGCAATAATAAAAATATACGGCAATATTTTTCGTTCAGCAGAAATTTCTATAGCCAATATTGCCAATATTTACACACATTTTACAGTAACCGAGTTTAGCAGGTTAAATATATTTAAATCCTTCAGAATAACAAAATTTGAGTTATATACATGTATTTTCCTTTATTATAGCTTAAAAGCGGGTATCTGAAAGACTATGGAATTCGACTTAAACCACTCTTTCATATTGTCACAGATATACTCGTTTATACATCAAGTAATTTCTTTTTTCTTATTGACCTGTAATCAGTTGTTCCGTTCAGCTTTATTGAACATATCATCAAAAGAGCAAACGAACGAAGCCTTCTGCATATTTTTAACCTCCGCGTAACTTCCGATTTCAATAAAAAGAAAAGAAGAATATTTAAGTTTCAATAAAACAGTTCAATCAACGCACCATATTAATTCCATTTAAATTTCTTCCGGCAAATATTGTGATTTTATCTACATCAAATTCTCTTCTTTTTTTAAATTATTATTTTTCTTATTGCTTATTTTCTATCAGCACAAACTGGAAAAAAATCATTCAAATTGTATTTTAATATGTTTTGTTGTTGATAAAGCTTTGCATTCGCAAATATTTTCCAACATTTTTCAATTTCTTACTTTTTTTTTTGTTCCTCTGTTCTGTTGTACCAAAAAAAAAGGAAAAACAGAAACGGAAGTATACAATACGGTACTCGTCATAAAGACAACAATAACAACAAATTATTTTTTTTCTTCACACAATTCTATGGCAATTTTCTACTAAATATGTGTGAATATTTGAGAATTCGTACTTATATGTACATATGTTCTACTCTTATATGTTTTGTTGTTTGAATGTAGTATCTTTTTATTTATACTTGATTGAAGGTTTTACTTTCTTTTTTGTTATCCTGAAACGCTTCTCTATAGAAATATTTATATCACAAATGTTGTGCCATGTGTGTAATCGATTATAAATGTTTCTGTTAGAACAGCGATGTGCAAGGTGAATGTACATATCACAAAAGTTGAATCAATTGCCGATATATTTTCATATAAGAAAATTATTTTATGAAATCAGATTTAAAAAATATCAACCATCATAATGTGAAATTTAGATATTAATTTTTGGTACCAACTCAGTCGATTTTTATCAATTTTATTTCTTTTTGTTCGTAAGTATGTTATTGTGTTATTTAATACACCAGAAATTTAAAATTTTTTTTTAGACTGCATACTGGAGGGATACTGGAAGTCAATGACCATTGATGCAGAATAATAATAAAAAAAATTTTTTTTTTAATTACTGTCTAAAAATATTTTATATTAGTGTGTGTACGGGGATTTCTTTTGAAGTACGGTCTACTGTACACTGTTGTAACATAAAAATATATAAATAGTGTCATTGCTAAAAATATAACATTTTATATAATTTTGTGAACACTGGCTCGCGACATAATGTGGCAAATGAAAACATCGTCCAAATTTTTCAATTCATCGACGTTTTCGGAAATTGAGATCTCTACAACTAAATTTTTGCCTATTATTGGTAATTTGCCACTTACAAAGCTTCACTCAACACAATGGAAATTGTTAATAATTTTGGCATAATTTTTAATTGATTTTCAAAAACAAAGTATTCGTTGAAAAAGCAAGATGCTTGATATATGTACATGGACGACTAACTTATAAATTCTATATGAAAGTAAAATTAGCACAAATCAAATTTAAACTCGTTCAAGTATATATTGACTGCTGGCAAAATTTATCAAAAAATATTAGAGGCGAATTACGGTATAGAATAACAATTTACACACAATTCAAGAAAATTTTATAAGAAATTTATTTTGATATTGTACTCGTAACATATTGTCTAGTTTTATAGCATTTATAAATTAACAGGCATATACATATACAATTCTTATTATATACGACTATTTGAAGAGTACAAAAAAAGTACAATCTATCATTGAAATGTAATTGGAACTTATATAATATTGCGCTAGATACTCGTAATTGTAATATAATATATGGGGTTCATCAATGGTCCCAATTGCTACCCAAATGTTTCGGATTACTTTTATTCTACTTCGGCCTTGACATGTCCACAAATTAGTGATATTGTTTCTTGTGTGAGGCAATGAAGGTCAGCAGCATCGACTTGGTACTATAAAATATATGTGAATATTTCAACAAAATTATCTCGGAATCCTATCTTACCTCTCCACAATTTTGCGTGGACTATTTTCAACTATACTCTCTCTGAATATTTCAAACGGTTCATTTAATTTTTTTTTATATCAATTTAATTGTATTTATTAAGTCCATAATATTCATTAATTTAGTTTTTCTTCACTATATTGCAATAATATTCCCGAAAAATGCTTTTCATGTGTAATGTGTTCAAACGAAATCTCTAAATGTAAGAGTATCGGTTTCTTTTTGGTTTAAAGAAGTGTGAATCCATCAATCAAATTTAATTTCTTACAGATGCTGTATTAAACCTGTAAAAGCCTATCAATCACTTATGAATACAACTTATTAAATTTTGCTTACAAACGGTTTTTAAACGGCTGAAAGTTTTTATGAATACATCTGTTCGATTTTAGATTTTATATTTTTAAACTGTTTGAATAACATTTTTGATGCATCTTTGATTTCATTTAACTGATATTTTGTGCGCATATTTTTGCTCCCTGCTTTGCTGATATTTTTCGGTATCATCTCTGTGTATCAATTCAACCATACTGATCCCGTAACTTGAAGAAAAGGAGTGCTAAGAATCACAGCCCATATTTACTACTGGAAACCTTATGCATAAAAAAAAAAAATAATAACTATGTCAAACATTAAGTAGACTGAGAAAATGAAATGGTCACGTGCTATAAATTCGGCTATAAATAGTGTTACTTTTGCTCTGTAAAGAATTAAATTTCTAGGCTGTGATGTAATGTGGTTATAGAAGTCGACTGTGCAAACTTGTCTTTGCTGAAAACAAATTAAAATATTTCTTATTTGATATGCTTTTTTATTGTTCATTTCCAATTACATGATACGAGTTTCTAGCGAAATCCAAACGGACTTGTTTCGATTAACTTTAGAAGTAATCAGGATCATAAAGTATATTTCTTTTTCTGGTCAAAGGAATCAGAAACTTTAGTATGTAGGAATAAAACAATGTTTCCTACAGCATTAACAAAATAAAAGGAAAAGGAAATTTCTCTTCTTATTGAAAAAAACTTTTCGTATGAATTTTTTACTTGATGCATTTTCCACCACCCTTTTTTTAACTACCAACAAACCGATTTAATGAACTTACTTCTCTGCTTTATGTAAGAGTTTATTACTGAGGTTTTTGTGGCTGCAGTAAAATTCTAAACATAGGCCTCTTTTCACGAGCTGAAGCAATATTTCTTAAAAGATAAACAAACCGAAATAAATGTAATTGACAATCGTTTTCATACTCCTTGCACGAATTAAAATATTTTAGTGATAAAAATGTTTGTTCCAGTTGTAGGGCATTTCTTCGTTTTAACACAAGCAACAACATTTTTCCGATCTGTATGTCAATATATGTATTTCGAAGAATTGGAATTATACATATTTAAAATTCTATGCAAAACAAAGGGAAATTAAAGAAATAGTACCACCTGTGTCTTAAACCACAGTTTTTCAAATTAACTAAAATGGTCTATATGAAATGTGTGAAGGATTCTTCGATATTTACGCAAATGCTGTCTAACTTAATAAATAATAACAGTCTAAAGGAAGAGGTAAAGCTAAAAGGAAAGACAATTTTATCATCTGCAAACTTTTGTGAGAATATTGTTATTTTTGACGTCAAGGATGCGCTCCGCCAAGAACAGTCGCCAAAGCTACAAATACACCTGATATCATTAATCAATATTTCTGGCATAGTTGGTGTCTCGAATAAAAATGTTTTTGATTGAAATATTACACTTTGTGTTGTTCTTTACAATTTAAAGTTCTATCGGCCGTAGAAAATACCCTGATGTTAATATTACCAACTAACGGAAAACTTTCAATAATTTCTAACAGCGAATACGGTTACTCATATATGGGAAATTTGATCAATTTGACGAGTAAACAGTTACCGAATGCAGTATGAACTCAACTATTGTATTTTATTGCATACTAATTAAATATGCAATAAAGAAGAAAAGTATTGTTCCTAGAATAAGAATCAATTATAATTACCCATAGAACTGAGTGGAATATTGTATATTATTTCATAAATACGAGGGCGGGTCGATAAGTCTTTGACTTTAAACCTATTAACTGAAAAGTGTACACTACTGCCGTCAAAGAGGTATCTGTCAGTTGACTCCTGTCGGAATTTGAACAAACTGAGTCATTTAGTTTGTGTTTGGTACCATGGACGGATTTTTTTTATCTTCGAAAAGCACTCAGGAGATGACTCCTACAAATGCAATGCATTGTACCGGAACTATAGGAAAGGGATAGTAGGAGAAATAATAGGAAGTGAAGCTTCACACTGCTTTTTGCACGTTATTAGGTTTTACAGCAGTGTTGTAGCGTCTCTGATGTCAAGGAGAAGCTTCGGTTTAGTAGCCATTTTAGTAATTATTTTACTTCGCCGGAGCTACACAATACCGACAAGGAGGGCATTCTGATGTACCTGTTGGAAACATCTGATGCCGCCACTGTTCAGTGACCAGTGACTATGCCTTCACCTCTGCAACTTTCCGACAACAACTGACACATCAGAAAAAATACGAGATGTTTTTATGAGTCTGAAACTGGGGTTGAACCCAGGAAAATTTTTCGTTTTGTAGTCTACGTACAGACTACTTCGACCATCGCCACCATCACCTTTTGAGGAGAAAATGGAAAAAAGTGCAGTTCGTGTACTTATTAAGCATCACTGAAAACAAGGCTAAATTTGCTGGTAATACTGTAGGACTTTGCGCCATCAACTTCAATGCTAGAAAGGTGTTTGCGGAATTTCGTTGTGAGATTGAAAGTGAGATAAATTTCGAAATGATCACTTGGATATTAGAAATGTCTCCACAAAATGGGTACCATGTTTGTTCACAATCGACCAAAAACGCAATCGTGTTACAACTTCGCAAGAGTGCTTGGTGTTGTTCAACAGCAATATGGATTAAACCAAATTTCACTCAAAATGGAGGGTTTATCGCGGCAATTTGCACCAAATAAGAAGAAAGTATGTCTGTCAGATTTCGATAGTTTTTAAAATTGCTAAACATATAATGGCGTATATTATGTCAACTAGTTGGGTATATTTAATAAAATCTTGCAAAAAGCTAACGCTTTAGACCACCAAAAAATTTCTTTTTCACCATGAGTTGATCTTCAAATTACTTCCTCATCTACTCGACTATTTTTTGTTCTCAAAGAAATGACGCTCCGAAAATAGATTTGAAATCATCGCACAAATAAATATCTATTTTGATGTCCTTTACAAATCTCATTTTTGGAAGGGGTCAAAAATTTGGGATATAGAACTGAAAAGGAATACGCTGCAAAATAAAATGATTTTTATGCAACTATTTTTCATTTTTTCAACGTTAGTCAAAATTAATTACGATTATTTATATACGAGTACATGTGTATGTTTGTTATTATATGCACATTTTATTTTGTGTTAATACCAAAATCTTCAGTAGTTAAATGAAATGTACATATAGACCAGCTAAACCAAGTAATACACATAAATAAATAATCGCAACAAGATTTTTTTTATCCAAAAATATGTGCGTTATTCTAAAAGTCACGGACTTATTGACCCGCCTTCGTAAACTCTGAATTATATAGTATGATTAAAGGAAGGTAAAAAATGATACATTTTATAAAAATTAAACAAACAAAAAGTCATCAAAATAGCAAAAGTTGCAGAACAAAACCGATATTCTTTATAACATTATAAAAATATATCTTCTCTGGTGCTTAGATACAATTTCACCTTTTTCTATTTATTTTGTTCCCATTAAAATTTACCCTTTGTTATACCCACAGGCACATCAGAACGCCCTTATTCGTCGGCGAAGTAAAATAATTACTAAAAAATGGCTCCTAAAAACGTGGCTTCAAAATTTAGTACGTTTCCTTGACATCAGAGACGATACAACACTGCTACAAAAACAAATAATGTGTAAAAGGCAGTGTTGTAAGTTAGTGAAGCTTCACCTCCAATCATTTCTCCTACAATCCCTTTCCTATAGTTCCAGCATAATGAACCACATGTGTAGGGGACATCTCCTGAGTGCAGGTCCAAGATAAAAAAAAATATGGAAAGATAGATGTAGTTCTTATAAAAGGAATAATTCGCTGAACCAAAAAAATTTATAACATATAAACTTTTTATTTACTATTTCTATTAAAAATTATTTTATAAAATTTGAAAAAATGTAGAATGTTTTCTAACAAAAGATAATATTAAATATAACAGTGAAAATGCTAAAATGGCAAGAAGAACGAGTCAATGGCCATGAATGTGAGTTTCAAGAATGATAGAAAAAGAGATTACGCCATTCCGAATACAAAAATTGAATTTTCTGCACATGCTGGGCAAGTGACGTCACGAAACCATCTGACATTTAAAAGTTGTATAAACATAACAGTTTGGCAATTTCTTATTTTTTCCTTAAATAATTTCATGAGAAAATTTTTTTCTTTTAAATTTTTTTGTTTTGTTTTGCTTCTTTTGATTCACAAATTTAAAATTTTGCTCCATCTACATCATCGTAAGATCTATTAAAATAACAATTATGTTTTTATTTTATAGTTTATTTTTATTTTTATTTTCAAAATATTTTACAATTATTACCTGTGCATGTATATAACATGACTTTGATTATAAGACAATAAAAATTAAATTTTGTCAAGAATAACATATAAATCAAATTAAACGTAAAATAGATAATATAATCAATTTATATTATTCATTGCATGTGTATTTTTCATATTTTAAAATTTGGCTAACTTCATGGACTTGCAGTTTAAATTTATTTTGTTCTGTATTAAGAATTTTTGTTTTATTTATTAATTACGTAACGAAAATAGTCAAATATTCAAAGAATATATAAAATTAAATAACATTTAAAATAGAAATTAATTTCTTTTAAAATAAAATATTAGTGAATTATTTTATATTTTTTTTTGTTATTTATATTTTGCTGAGTTTCCGCATTAAGCGATCTTACACTGCTTCATTATTTCAATATATAGTAATATTACTTTTTTTTTCTTTGTCTTGGACCGGCACTCAGGGGATGACCCCTACACATGCAATGCATTGTGCTGGAACTAGGAAATTAGGTTATGGGAAGGAGGATAGAGGGAGTAGTGTTTATTGACATTTGATTTAAATCTTCCCAAGTTAAAAGTGACAGGAAACACGAATTTTCCCTGTAATGCGTAGTGCGAGTCGCCGTCAAATCGACCACAAATGGATGCGCTCTTAATGATGATCGCGTCGTGCGCGCGAATACCCAGGTTTCGGGAACAAGTTCCCTGATTTCATTAGAACATCTTCCATTATAGTAACGATAGAACAACGAAACGCACCCCATGTTGCGACGATGCTCAAGATAGTCAATAGAGTTGGCTACCCTACTGTGTCCTATGAATTTCTTCGCCCTTTCTTGTACACGGTCGAGTAACTTCAAAATAGTCTTTGAAGCACCGGCCCACACATGAGAGTTGTATTCCATTTTCGGTCGGATGTAGGCGGTATAAATAGTGAGGAGATCAGATGGAGTGAAGTATGTCTTACACCGCCTTAAAAAGCCTAGGCACTTGAATGCTTCCTTTGAGACCTGAAAAATGTGCTCAGTCCATCGGACATCACACTGAATTTTCATGCCAATAACATCAAGAGCTTCTGATTCCTCAATGTTTATGCCACCCATTATTACAGATGAGGCAGCGTGATCGTGCATACGGCGGTGTGATAGCATGCAGCATTGGGTCTTTTAGGAATTGAAATCGACCTTGTTCGCGTGACCCCATTCCAATATTCTCGTGAGGTCACCTGTTAGCGAATCATTCATATTCTGTCGCGTCGCCGCGATCATAGTTGATGTCGGCCTACGATCAAATGAATATGAATGGCAGATACTGCTGTCATCTGCGAAAGAGTGGATAGGGTTTGAGGTATGACATAGGAGGTCATTAAGAAAAATAAGAAATAGGGTAGGAGAAAGAATGGAGCCTTGTGGTACCCCTGAATTGATCTTGAACTCGTTTGATGAGATCCCCTCTATAACAACTCTTATAGCGCGATCCCTGAGAAAGCTCGATATAAATCGAGAGAATATATCGCCGACACCAAAAGCAATAAGTTTCGACAAGAGTGCTCCATGCCACACTCTGTCAAATGCTTTTGAAATATCTAGAGCCACTACCTTACTTTCGCCAAAAAGGTGGATGGATCGACACCATTTTTCCGAGAGGAAGGCTAATAAATCACCCGTGGAACGTCCTCCACGGAAGCCATATTGCCGGTCGTTAAGTAAGCTATTGGACTCCAGATAGGTCATAAGATGGAAATTTAGCATACTCTCCATTACTTTAGAAATGGTAAAGCATATTGCGATTGGGCGATAATTTTCAGGGTTGCTTGCCTCTCCCTTCTTGGGGATCGGCGTAACATTTACAACTTTCCAGCACGATGGAAATTCGCCTGCATGATATAGGGTGCTGAAAAGGATTGCCAGAGGACGCGATAACGTCGAAGAGCACTGTTTCAAGACCAGTGCCGGAATTCCATCCGGGCCAGGAGACTTATTTATGTTAGGGTCCGATAAAACCCTTTTTAATTTTGTCATTTTGGCGATGGCACGATAGTTAGTAGTCTGCACGTTGACTACAAGACCAAAATCAGACCTGGGTTCAACCCCAGCTTCAGACTAAAATTATTAAAAAAAAAAAACATCTCGCATTATTCTGATGTGCATTAGTGTGTCTTTGTGTGTCAGTTGTTGTCGGAAGGTTTCAGTGTCGAAGGCATAGTCACTGGTCTCTGAACAATACTGGCTTCAGCTGAAAGCAATCCACAATCACATCAGAACGCCCTCCTTCGTCGGTATTGTGTAGCATCGGCGAAGTAAAATAATAAAAAAAAAATGGCTACTGAAGAAGTTTCAGCACTGCTACGAGTATAAACAAAGAACGTGCAAAAGCAGAGCTGTAAAATAATTAATAATTAAGCATCACCTCCTGTCGTTTCTTCTACTATCCCTTTCCTATAGTTCCAACACACTGCTTCGCATGTGTAGGAGTCATCTCCTGAGTGCTGGTTCCATATAAAATAAAAATAAAAAATAACCGTAAAATATTGGTTGCTTCCATTTTGCTACCAAACCTGTTAATAGAATAGAAAAATGTTTGTAAATTTGCTTTAAATTATAGATGGAAATAAATCACATTTCAACAAAGCCAGCTGGACACAATTAACTAGTTTTAACAAATAGTGTATTGACTTGTCGTAGCAGTACTTATTTTTAGATTAATTTCATCAAAACTTAAAACACACAGCTTTTTCGGTTGTGACATTTCATTAGCTGCAGACAATAATTTTACGACAGGCTTTAAAATAACACCTGTCAATACATCTAATTTTTGTGCCCAGCTTTGCAAAGTTTTTACCGACGGAAGTGGAAAATTTTTGCATTTTAGCAATCTGTAAGCTTTGGCACTTGTAGAGTACAAATTGATTGAGTGGGCAATATCTTATTCTGTAAAGTTTTGACTTTTGTCACCGTTTTTAATTTGTTTTATTTGTCCTTCAGTGTACAGACGTTTTAGTCCCTTCTCCAGATTTGCGTTTCAAAATCTGAACCTTTTAACTATTAGAGACGAATGTTTAATAGTAGTCTCAGATAGGAATTTTTGCATTTTTAGAATTTCGTTCTCTAAAAACGATTATAATAAAATTTATCAAAAAACAAAGTAAAAATATTTCCAAACTAAATATGCTTACTATGAAGTATTTAGACTTTTATTTTATCTTAAAATATAACCACAAAGAGTTTTTGACCTCTACTGAAATTTTGAGTTAATAACCTATTATTGATCAAATGGCATATGTACATTTCGACTTGTAAATTTTTTATGTAGAGCTGCAAACTGTTTTCGTTTTTGTCAATGTTGGTTTCTTCCGTTTCTTCTTTATATGGTACTGCTTCCGTTTTACTTGCGATACCACTGCCCTCTATAGTTGGAACTGCTCCCAGTTTAAATTTTAGGGTTGCGCTATTACTAAATTATATGCGTAAATATTAAATAAAGAACTGCACAAACAAAAATACTTTTAACTTACCTATTTAAATTTTCTAAATTTCCTAAGAATTAAATATGGAACTATATTTACTAGTTGCATTTCCAATAACGTAAATGTAGCAATAAACAAAATATTAGTATTTAAGTCAAGTGTAAATGAAGAGAGTAGGCTATTATTTTAGTTTTTCTCTACCTTTTCTCAGGGTGTAAAAAGTGGCGCTTTTTCTTTATGTACACTTTACTTAAATACTAATATTTTGTTTATTGCTGTATTGTCGTTATTGAAAATGCAGCAAGTTATTTACATCTATATTTTATTCTTTGTAAAATTTGTCTGAAGTGATATTACTGCATCTTCGGTTGTGGAAATGCGCCCAAAATAAAATATTAAAATTCTTTGGAAAAGTAAATACAACTGCCAAAATATAAAAATTCTTTAGAATTGGAATAATTATGATTGGTAAGATATTAAAAATAAATGCAAATAAAAATAATAAAATTCTTTGGAAATGGAAATAATTACAATATGAGAAATGCATATTAAAATTCTTTGGAAGTTAAGACAAAGTATGGCAAAAAATAAATTACGGGAATAATGGGAGACACTATACCAAACAGAATTACGAACCTCATTATCTCGATTGTTTGTTATGTGAGCAGATATTTCCCCCTTAAGTTTTAAAGTAGCAGAAGTTTACAATTAGGTAAGGAAAGGAAGATAATTGCATTTTTACCTTGGAGGCCGTAGCTTCTAAGCTAAGGGAGTCCGCCAAAACGTTTCTATGTTTCGTAACTACATTATCAATTTTATGTCTGGTGAAAAAAATCTGAGACCACAATATATTGTTGGTTGGTTCAAAATTCATTCTATCCATTATATCTACATACATACATAGTTCCTTAAAATTCATCACACTACACATATAACATTCATATTCATCTTCAAAATGTAATATGTTTTAATTTTTTCAATGAAAATGGATACCTTTACAGGCAATGAGAATTGGATGCAACAACAATAAAAAGTAATATATTTTCATTTTGGATCATTAATATTAATCATACAAATAAAAGTATTCAATAAAAACACAGCCCTAAATGATTTGGAAATATAGAGAATAGGCAACCCTTGCTTGGGTTAAAATACGCCATCTAACGGGAAAACATCGCGCATGGCGTAATCTCTATTTCCATCATTCTTGTATGAGTTTTCATTTTAAAAATATGCTCAAATAAAATATCTAAAAAGTCCTAAATTTTAAAATTACAGAATGTTGCAAAGCAAATAAAATGTAAAAAAATTCTTTTGAAATAATTTATAAACAATTTTCGATCCATTAAAAATTCTCAATATGATTTAGTTCTTTTATTCAAATTACCTTTTCCAAGTACGATTGAAATTTTTATTTAAAAATAACTAGAAGACATCGATGAAAAAATAAGAAAAAATTACTAATTGCTTAACAGATCAATGATTTTAAATGAATTTAGATATTTGTATTTCAATTAAATTTATCAAAGCTTTTAAAACTTATAATAAATTTTTTTTACGATCAGCCGCAAATTACGTGAATAAAATCGAATTAATTATTTACATTTGAGAAGGTAATCAAAACAATGTAATACAAATTAAGCGATCTTAAAATGATCACTTTAAAAGATTAATTTTTGGCAATTTTATTTAGTGATAATGCAATAATGATATCAATAAAAATTCCTTCCATGCTAATTTGTAAATGAGAGAAGTTGTGTCTCATATTATTTGAAGCATTTATTAGAAAGCCATTTATAAAAAGTAAATCTATTTTATCAACTGCATATTTGCCAATTGCTAAATTGTGGGCTCTAATTTCTAATTGCAAACTATAAGTAGAATATTCTTCAGAATCCGCAGATAAACTCAAAATGCTAACTGCTAACTGACTGCCACGATTAAAATATAATACATATTTTACATAGAATCAATATTTTATATTGAACACATTTACCTCTTGGGTTTGGTCACTTCCAGCGGCAAAATTAAAAATTATAAATATTCCCAAAATGCGCTCTGCACTGCAGAAACTATCGATTTCCTCATCATCACAATCGAAATGATGTTTGCCACCATAGCCATACACTTTTGGTATGTAGCACTGTTTACTAACATGGCTTTAGTATCTGGGTTTATTCTCAATATTTTGTTTAATTTTTCTCGTCTAATAATTTTACTAATGTACAATATGTAATAGACACTGGAACTATTGCAAAATCACTTTCAAATGTTCAACAATTCTTTTGCTTTGTGTGAAGATTCATTCTTATTATTCTTTACATTTTAATTCACTTTTCTTTCAATTATATTTATATATTTGTCTAAATCTAACAAAAAATTCTAACCGAAAGCTTATAAAAATAATACACAAATGAAATTCACGTATTTTTAAGGGTATATACTCAGCTGCTTTTGACAAGCAGAATTTCAATTTACACTAACAAAATGCCTGTAAACGTTTTTATTGTCTTCCTGAGCTGACCTTATATGTCCAATGTGATTTGGTTTCCAATATAATGGAAGGCACGTTTTGCACTTTTTGCATCTTTCCATAATTCTCCCGTTTGTACGATTTACCACCAATTGGTTTTGTAAAAATAAATTCTATAGAAATATAAAGAAAGTCAAATTGTGAACAATCGTATGGCCGGAAGAATAAAATACTTTTGAAAATAAGTGTATTCTATATTTATATTTTTATATTTCAATAACAAAACAAATTAATAATTATATATGTATGTGGGTATGTAACCATATAACGCGTAGCAACATGACACACAAATTTTTAAATTTTACAGGAGGAAAAATTTTATAAAATAGTAGTGATAGTTGCAATGTTGTTTTATAGTTGACTATAACGTCGGAAAGTGTATAACATACAATACAATTAATTGAAACCCTAATTTTAAAATTTAACACACATACGGTCTTACGTATGCCACAATATGTACATAAATATTTCCATATAATTATTGTGAAATAATTTGCTTATATCTATATACATATGTAAAGGTTACGTGAATCACTTACATTCTATATTCATATTCTAAAAGTATTCACTTCAATAAATTCAAATTTATTATTAAGTAAAATGCATATATCGGGTGGTTAAATTGTAAGGGCCGATGTTGAATGTGAACCACACCTAAACGCCAAGCTTTTTTCCGAATTTTATTTGACATTTCTCTATTTCAGACTTACTCAATTTGAACCATGGAGAGATACACAATCAAGAATGGTGGCAAGAAATGGCAACAGTGGATGATCAATTTTCGAAGAAAATCATCTTCAGTGATGAGGCACATTTTCACCTCAGTGGATTCGTCAATAAACAGAATTGCCGCATTTGGGCGAATGAGAATCCAAGAGTGATTGTCGAAAAACCAATGCACCCACAAAGAGTGACTGTTTGGTGCGGTTTATGGGCTGGCGGCATCATCGGGCCGCATTTTTTCCAAAATGAGGCCGGTCAGGCAGTTACTGTGAATGGTGTTCGCTATCGTGAGATGATAACGAACTTTTTATGGCCCGAATTGGAAGATATGGATGTGGACGATACGATAATTCGGCACTTTAATGGCATAGAAACTCAATTATGCCTCAGCGTCATCGAAAATTTAGACCATCGGATGGAGGTGTGCCGCCGTGGTCGCGGCGCCCATTTGGCCGATATTTTGTTCCATACATAATTGAGTAATACCAATATATCATAATAAAATAAAATTACAATAATTTCCTAAATAGTTTGTGTTTTATTCAAAATCAACATCGGCCCTTGAAATTTAACCACCCTTTACTATATGTATATGTGCATACATATCCCGATGTAGAAGAAAGTAAATGCTGTAATCCACAATAGTGTCTGAAATTAGAAAAAATTCATTACTCAAAACTTATACATGGTGGGAACATGTTTTTACATACATATTTTTATATTTTCTCGCGTTATATATTTCCAATAAATAATGAATAAATAAATATTTCATTCTAAGTCTATAATAATCTGCTACTTCCATAAAATCCAAGTGATATTTGGGTTTTTCATTAAAATGTATGTTTTATTTATAACAATAAAATGGTGTAATTCGGCACACCCTATTTTAGCACTCTTATTTGTTTTCTAATAATTTTGATTGCCAACGTGGACATATAGTTGAACAGCCTTCACTGTCAAAATTTTAGGTTGTCATTTTGTTCAATGCAGATAACAGATCATATTTGCCTTTTTTAATTTTTTATAAATTATTTTCTTTAAAATTTACTTCAATGTTGGGAATAGCTTACCCACATACAATTTGCTACGTCATAACACAAACATTTTTCAATATTTAAATCAGCTTTAAATTGTTGTGAAAAGTTTCTCTATGATTTCATATCTCCTTTCTTTTCGTTCTTAAATTCTATTCTGCTTTAGTTGTATCCAATGGATTCTTTATGTTTTTTTTTCATCTTCTTGCAATTAAAGTCACTCTAAGTTTATATATATATAGGAGAGACAGTGATGTTGGATTTTAGAAAAAAAACAAATTAAAATTTTTTGTGAAAAAGTTGAAAGTGTTGTTAACCAATTGATTTTGTTATCTGCCACGTAGTTATAAGTTTCAACTTTAGTTTTTTACTGCAATATATGTGAGAAGAATGATAAAGAAAACATTGTGGTATTAAAATCCATAGCCTCAGTAGTAGACACCCGCAGAATTTATAAAAGTTTCCTAAAAAAATACCAATGGTGAAAATTATTTAATTAGATATTTTTTGAAGTACCCCAAAATATTATCACAAAATTCGTACTAATTATCCAGCAATTGAGCACAGTAAAATTTAGCCTGAAAATCAAAACGGCCATTCTAAAAACTCTGGCTGTTAGTGGTGCACCAATGGGTTCTATGGAAATTTTTAATAAACTTTAGAAAAGTATTTAGGTGTTAATAATTCTCTTCCACTTTGCATTATCAAAAAAATATTCAGTGCCGTATTCATAAAAATATTTTTCTTGAAAAAAAGAAAAACGATTGAAAATCGAATTACATCTGGAAATTTTTCTATCGAATACTTTGTCTTGCCAAAGTCTTTTTATAAGAATATTAGAGACATTCTTTGCTTTAAGATAAAGCTATGCTTTATAAGTAAACGAGATGCGGTTGAGGGAGATGGTCTAGTGACACACGAGAGCGGATAGTCAGTGCTACACACTTCAGAAACTGACTGGAGCCTGTAATTGTAATTGCTGGCAATTACGAACTACAGAAAATCCTTCGAGGAGATGGTGGAAAAGTAATACCAGAACAAATGATAGCGGCGAAATTAAGGTGAGCTCTGGTGTTAACTGCAGGCACGGTCATGCGGTGCAGAGAAACCCTGATTCAATTATTAAATTTGTAAATACATATTTTTCCTGAAATAGTTCCTACCGCAGAATGAATAAAATTAAATACTACAATTCGTAAATGTTAAATTAAAAAAAAATTATTTTGTTATATAAATAATATATTATTGATGAATTAAAGTAAATGATATTTATAAAAATTTTAAGCAATCAATTTGTTAAAAATAGTTGAGAAATTTTAATATGAGGTTTTGGACTACATAATTAAAATGTTTTACGAAATTCCATTTGGAACAAATAAAAGGAATGTATGAAACAAATAAAATATTACTAAATTTTTTAGTTATATATTGTTAATATGTATAATATTTTTATCGTTAAATAAAAATACCATTAATTCTTCTCTTATTTCCTATAAATATTTTATATATGTATAATTTTGTATTTAATTGAATTTCAAAATATGTTTATAACATAAATTTTTACAAAATTTATAATTTCATATTTATTTATTGTAGAAAGTATTGAATACTTTTCCTTTCATATTCCCCACAAAGAATAAAAATATAATTTTTTTCGACTTAAAACCCCTCATCCAGAAGCATGCTTTGATGCACACATTTGTTACAGTTACTTTATTTTTTTTAAAGACTTATTGACATTGTGGCCATAAAAATAAAATTTAGATAAATTATTGTTAGAACCAAACAAAAATAATTAATGAAACATGAAAAAAATCAAAGAATGCTTTGTTTGAAAATATTTAAGTAAACTAATTTTCAGAATATTTAGAAGTTAATCGAACTACAGTTATTACAAATGAATGAAAATTTTCTGTCGTGTTCAAGTACACAATTAAATTTATCACAATATTGTTAAGAAATTAGATTTTTGATTAGAATTAAGGAAAAAGAACAATTAATCTCCAACACCAGTTGAGTAGAATACGTATTTTCTATGCCACTACACACGTCATCAGTACTCTTTGTGTCAACAGGCAGATAGTTGTAAAGTCATTAATATCATATATTTAACCCGTCAGAGCTTAGGAAAATGCATACGAGAATATCGTTACTGTCCACATACTATTAACAAAGGTTGTTGTATTATGTGTTGTTGTATTTATGTTTTTACTGAAGGTCATGACCAAAAGTCAAAGCTTCTGTTTTAAGTACATGTGAGAACAAAATTAGCTTTTACATATTTTCAGCTGTGTCCTTTATTAAACTTTTTTTGGTTTATTAGCACTCCATCGGAGGCAATGTTTATATGTTTTTATGTTTATTGTGCAAGAATTTTTCGGTCGCCGATTATATACAACTTTCGTTTGGAATTTTTTCCATAATTACCCAGCTAAAATTAGTGCTTGCCTAGAATATTTTTTGGTAGGGAGACAAAATAGAATCCCTCGCAATTGCGCTTTTATAATGCATGATTTTTGTTCGCGATGAACCGAGTAGAAGCATTACATTATGTAACCACAAGAATGCATTTTTTAAAGCATTTATACTGCTTTAAACAGTGTACTCATTTGCTTTAGTGCATTTCGGCAGCATTTTCGTTAGCATTTGTTACTAAATATGCAATGTATTGCTTCGGGCTGCTTTTAGTGCTTCTAAATTTCGATAATTTTTTGCTGGTTATTATATTATCTAGAAGGGCATTAAAATTTGGCTCACAGTTCAGAACAACACCAAAGCTACAACTAACGATTGAATCTGATCAGTCTGAATCAGTCAAGGTCTTATAATTTTTTATATTTATGTTATTTGGAGTTCATGTTTACGAAAACTACTGTGCATTTTATTTATTTTTTTTGTTTACTACGGCTGCCAGATTTTAGCAGTGATTTTCGTATAAATGCCATTGGTGATAAATTGACTGACTTTAAAATTCAATAATACAAGAATTATAAATTTATTATTATTTTTCTTTTTGTCTCATTAAGTGTTGCAAGAGACATGATAAATTTTGAGCCTATATATACCATTTATCTATACGAGTATATTGAATATTTGTCATGACAGTAAATTTTTATAAATTTTTATGTTTCAATTCTTTTAAACTGATTTTTTTTCAGCTTTTATATAAAGTCTGGTATTGATTGAAAATGATTTATTACGAAATACATATATAATCATATATAAATATCTCTTTTTATTAAAATTTATTAAAAAAAATTTGTTGAAAGGAAGTTAGCGCTACAAGTTGCATAGCGATGCGAATACGGGTACATATGTAAATTCATGTAATGTAATTTTATTTATGAATGTGTGTGTTTTTTTGTGTGTATGGAAATGTTTGTAACATGTCTTTAATAGAATATTGAAAAGGTTTTGCTGCTCTAAAATACTTTCTTTCTCTTTGTCATTGTGCTAACTTTATTCTCACAGTGGAGGAGAAATTCCTCAACAAATTGAACTGCAAAATTTTAATCGACAAAGATATGTATATGATGTTAATGAGTTCCGATACAGAAAACTATGAAGACGCAGAAATAAAACTTTACAGAAATATACCTGCCGCTCTTTGTTGCATGCTAAATGTGTCGTTACTCAAAAGTGTTATCCGTATGCTGCGTTACCTTTTTTCAAGTTTTCCCTTATTTTTCAAGGTTTTTGAAATACCAAAAAGTTTTTAAGTTTTTAGCTTCAAAAATAAGTTTTTTTGGAATTCATTCAAATATTCAAGTTTGGTTTATTAATTTACAGTATATATGTTGCCATGTAATGTAAACGATCTTATAATTTTTCACAGTGGTAACTGTGATACAACTATACCGTATATTATAGTTTTTTATGGCTGTGTTTTCTTTCTAAAAAGTTTTCTATTTCAAAAAAAGCATAATAATTAATATTTAAAGAGAAACGTTAAGGATAATGGAATATTTTTAGTTTTTATTGTTATTAGTTTTAAGCAGCAATGCAAGTGGAACAGCTTAGAATATGCTACACATACACATCGGAGGCTCCAACAAAAACTAAAAAATGGGCAGCTACTCAAAATCGTGGGAAGAATACGGGTGTTGTTTATCTTATTTTGAATAAAAATAAATTCAAAATATATACTTTTGTGCTCTTTTTCATTATTTGAATACTTTTGTAGAAAAAAATGTGTAGAATATTCTCGAGTAGAAAAGTGGGACCGATTATGGTCTATTAGGATAGGTATTTTTGAAAATAATTAATAAATGAAATGAAAAAGTTTTTTGTTAAAAAATTTAGTTTTTTTTTTAAATAAAAAGTTTTTCTTAAAAAATATATGGTAACGGTGTCCGTAAGTATGCAGGCAGCTCTCTGTCACTCAGTCAAACCCACTGACCCAAAATATATTGAGAACTAGTAACTATATTCGCTTGAGAATGAAACGACGCAGCTCATTCCGCCAAGCAGCAGATAAATCAGAAATTAATAGTATTTCAGATTTCATATTTCAGCTGTAAATTAAAAAAAATTAATACACACGGTTAGTTTCTGTTCAACAACAAGCAATATTCTGCTGTTAAATTTTTTCTCCACCTTCTTTGTTTTCTAATGCCCATAACCTACCCTTTCTGTCACTAACCACACTAAACGTTTCAAAAGGAAAGTGAATATAGAAGAACGCGATAAATGTAACGTTTCACTATAACGGTACTTCGTCGTTATATGAATTACAGAGTTAATTTAAATTTTTTAAACTATTGATAGAAAATAAGTGAGAAGAAGTGGAATAGTGTATACCAAAACAGACAACTTTATATCTTGATATTTTCTCTCAAGCTCATGCACGAAATTCATTATCCCTGGACATCCCGAAATATACCGTTAGTTTATAGCTTGGAAGTTGGGCTATCATATTCATATTCAAATAGAGATAAGTTCGAGTACTCATTTTCGGCAGATTCTGGGTCCACATTAACAAAATTTTATTTAGTTTTCAGATACACAGAAAATATTTTTGCCGGAATGAATTTAATTAAAAGAAGAATTGTTTCCTCTCTTTTTCAAACTATTAGTTAATTGCGACAATTCCATTTTTATGTGTATGCATATAGCATGCTCTACCCAGGAATCTACCCAGAGGAGGAGGAGGGAATTTTTTAGTGGCAACACCACTCGACGCAGAAGACGACGGTCTCTGTAAGTGCGAAGGCATTTTCAACCCTACCTCACACGCCAAAAAAAAAAAAAAAAAAAAAAAAAAAAAAAATATACTTGTATACAAATTATATATGAATATATAAGAATATGTAATATTTTAATAGACTTTTAAATGCCAAAAAACCTCATGAATACAAATACGCTAAAATTGAAACATTTTAAATAACTGCAAACACTAAATCTTTGCTTTCAACTAAACTCTTGTTAATTTGAAATCTAGATTATTTGAACTTCGAAGGATATAAAATTTTGGAATACTTCAGTGTTTTTTTTATACATTTTTGAAAGTCTAACATTTCAAATAAGAATAGAAATAAAATATATATGTATAAGCATTTTTATATATGTTTCTTTTCTCTGTATCAGACAAAAGTTTTTAATCTAAAAAAAAAAACTCTTGAAAGTCGGTCTGGCCTAAAAATTCAAAGCTGATTTTTCTTTTGAGATGAATAGTTTATGATATTCGCTACTATATAAAGCATTCACATTGCTAGTTTTACTTTAATTAAATATGAAATTGTAACAAATATTTTATTCAACATTAGAACAACAGAATTATCTATACAAACATTTTGCTCAACAAATTTAGAATGTATTTTTTCTGCTGCCTGTTGTGTTAAGGTGTTCTCACAATTACTCTGCTTTTGTTTGCCCATCAGTTAATTATATTATGCTAATGTTTCCTCCTTATTTCCTTTTAATAGTAACATTCTTCTCTTTTTTATATTTCATAAAATCTTGGGGAAAAAATTTATGCATAATAAATAGATTTAATATCAAGAAGAGATTTACAGGACAACGAAATCATCTCGCCTAATGTTCAATTTATTTAAAAAAAAAGGCACACAAAAAATATAAATATTGAAATTTATCAATGATTGGAAAATAAATTTATAGTAATTTTAGGCATCAAGAGAAATGAACTCTGGTCAGTTCGATATCGTCAAAATATTATGCCCTCATTTACGTCGCAGTGAATTAAAGCTGACTTATAAAAAAAAAGAGAAATAAATAAAAACTAGTGATTTATTCAAGATGATGCCATCATCAGATTGTTGGAAGAATTTACTTCAAGATTATAAAAAATCGTTAGTTATACTCTCTTAACACTATCTAATGATGACACGAAATTAACAGAATGTTCAAAAAACCATAAAAATCATTGTTATTAAATACACATTTAATCTTTAATATATGGAGCGTATGTTCGTAATTTCTCCCTAGAGGGCTTTAGACACTCATGACAACGATATTATTGTATTATAAGTATCCACAAGATGTTGCTAGCAGCTCATCAATAAGCTGTACTAAAATAAAAATGAAATAAAATAAAAAATTATAGACGTAGAGATTATGGCAGTATGTACAATCGAGCGTACCACCTTACAGACAACAAAATAAGTTCGCCGTACAGCCCCTAATATAAATTATTTTTGGACGGTAATTTCGAAAAAATAAAAAACGTTTTTTTATGCCGAACGAAGCGGTCGCCTTTTTAAACTATTCTTTAGATTTTTAGCATTTTCAGTCGGATCTTAAAGAATGATATATCCATGTTTTTTTCTCGAGAATACCAATTTTCTGCACCAATGGCCATCAGTTCAAATATCCCGTTGTAGTGTTTATCCACCAGATCTCTGTACAACCTAATGTCAGAATATTAAAGATCACAAAAAATCAATACAGTTTTGCAAGGAAGCGATTCGATAATACATACAGAAACATTTTAAAATTTAATTTCACAAAAAGAATTAAAAAAACCAAGATAACAAACAATGTTAATTTATTTTGATTCACGTTAAGTAAATGAAAAAATCGTTACATAAAACTAACAATTCTATATGAATGTGATTCGAATCGGCTGTATTTTCGTCTGCTCTGTAGCTGAGACAAAATATGGCGCATACATTGGTAATCGGTGACCGCCTTGGCACACTGGATGCCAAACTGGCATCGGTAAACTGTAGAATTAATTAAATTTAGCAGAGAAAAATTTCACATAAAGTTATTTTTCTTATGCTAACCTGGTAATTAGATTTTTTAATTTGAATACTGAAATGCTTCCAACTGGTCTTGTGCATAGAATTGCAAGCATGGAGCCTTTTGGAATTGGGTGCAGTTGATAATATAAATGAATGATTAACTAATATGACGATGGAACATTTGACGAATGCATCCTGTGGCTTCATTGCGAGCGGATAAAATCTTAGCATAGCAATGTGAATTTACTTGAAGATCTTGGTTTTTTCTCTTTGATAGAAAAATATTTTATGAGTGGGAAAAGATGGAGGGGCTGTTGAGCGTCTTTCGGCAACATACTAATCCAAGATATGGATTGAAAAACGCGCCGACTTCGATGAATTGACAGTGGTATGAAATTAATTTTACAGAGATGGTTAGAGATCATTTTAGTACGAGAGCTTTAATTTTATGACATTAGGATTGTGCATTAGGGTTATAGAAATAGAGATATAGTGGATAAATTCTTGGGATACTTGAAGTCAATGGACATTGGTGCTGAACGTTGGACTTCCCGAAACAACAACATTGGCATATCAATGTTTAAAAAGGCGACCCTACTTTTTTATTTGTTCGAACATGCCGTCCAAAAATACTTTATGTTAGGGGTTGTACGGGGAATTGGTTTTTGGGATACGGTCATATATTTATGACAGTAAAATTTATATTTTAACTTCTTCTTAAAAAGCAGCTTTACTCTTATTAACATTTGTTTGCATATAACGTTTTTTTGGAGTTTTTATATTTATAATTAGTAATTAATTTTGAATAGAAAAGCATCACTAGTACTACTTTTATAAAAAGTATCACCTTAATGAAAAGTAAATTTTTAATAAAGGTACCATTTTAATGAAAAGAACATTCTTATTAAACAACACATTTTTACTAAAAAAATAAATTTTGAATGCAAAAAGTACGCACTCCAATGTACGAAGCGCGTTGCCCCTACGACGTTTTGCTATTTTCTATTTTCTATTTTCTATTTTCTATTTTATCTTAAGGATTTTTCAATTCATTAGAACTTTAATTTCCTTTTACATCTTTTTATTTTTTATATTTATTTAATTTTAAATTGAATTTATTGTTCTGTATAAATTCAGCAGATTCATAGCAGCCTCTTATTAAATTAATCAACAGACAGTACAAAATATTATCTAAATTAAACGCACAATCGTTTTTTTATGTTTTGTTGAAGAAGATTTAATTAGTATAATTTTATGCCAGTTCGCTCTCTCTTTTTAATGTGCTAACATATTATTTCCGGAGGAAACATCATTTGGTGTTTTAAATTTAAAACGGTTGAAAATATAATAAAAACCAGCAGCATCAGTTGTATATTTTTGATGCAAACTTAAATAAAAGAAATTAACAGTGTGCTCTCTTGTTCTTCCGGTTGAAGTTATTTCATTCTTGTACATACATACATACATACATATATTGTTAATAAAATTAACCCTGGAGATGTTGCGCTCTTTGTACTACGTTCGAATGCTTTGTTAGTCAAAATAAGTCGCATCAGTTTCGCTGCGAAATAAATAGTGTTATAAAATAAAACCAATATAAAAGAAAATAAAATATTTTTTTTATTATATTTTTTGAAATATATTTATTAAGCTTGAGGTCTTTTTTTATTTTATTTTGTTTTATTATTCGACATTTCGTTAACAGCTTGTTAACATCTCCAGGAATAATAGGAAATTATAATTAGACCTCAAGCTTAATAAATATATTAAAAAAAAAAAAAAATAAAATAAAAATATATTTAATTTTCTTTTCTTTTTCAAAACAAAATAATGTTTTGTAATTTACAAAATATGCCACATGTAATATTAGCTCAGTTAATTTATATATTTCTACGTTATTATCAAAAACACAAAGTGAAACAATAATTTCTTCCGCACTGCAAGCATATTTTGCTGTGCTTTGTTGGTCGTTTCGAATGCGAAAACAGGGTAATGAGAAATCAGACAAAGTTCTTTTTTGTTAGTCGAATTTATTAACGCAGCACATTTAGGGTTAAGAAAAATATTTTAATACAATCCTTAGGAAAATGTTCTTGCAATAATGCAAAGATATCAAAAAGTTGTACAAGCCATGATGTATTCTTCATGATATTCAAGCCACCAGTTTACAATCATTTGTAGCTCAGTGCCGCATAAGAAAAAATTCCTTGATATATCTAAATTAGATAAGACTATTATAGCAGAACAGTAAAGACGGAATGAGAAGACGGAATGCTAAGCAATTGCAAAGGAATGAGAGAAGGGTAGGTGGAATTTGTACGTGCTTCATTTTGATAGCTGAGGGATTACGAATGTATGCGAATGTATCTCTGGATGTGCTTCATGTACGCGCGTGTGTTACTATGGCAACAAATGATGCCCATTGCCTAATTAATAATTTAATAATAATAAGACTATCAGGGCGAATTATAATTTATATGCAAGATGGAGTACGAATTACTTAAACTGTATTTGTTAATAAAATTATTACCAATTTTGACATTTGAATATACTTTTATCATAACGCAGCAAATTCACTTGTAATAAAGTGATAAAGCATTTAGTCCAGATCTGACATAACTTAATTTCTTACATTTTCCAAAAGTCAATTGTTATTAATTCTTTATCATTATGTGTTTATTCGCATGATTTTTATATCCTTTCATATTTTTTTTTTTATTAAAAGTCAAAAATAGGCCGCTTTATGTTGTGTTTCCTGTTAATTAAGAATATTTTAATTTTATTAAGAGTTAAATAAGAAAAAAAATATTAAGTAAAAGTTGCTCCGGTAATTATTCTGCATAAGAACGCAACGAAAAAACGAGTTTTTTTTCTATATGTTTTGATTACCATGATACATCAGTAATTCATTTTCTACTACTCTTCATATTTTGTGTTTATTTAGGTAGATAACTTGGAAAAAAATAATATTTAAATAATCTAACAGTTTAGAAAATAAATAACAAAAAAAAAAATTTTCTTTTGAATATTAAAGGCCTGTTGAATTTTGGATACTTCCATATTGGACAATTAGTTAGTGTGTTGACTTTGCAACCATAAAGACCAGGGTTGGATTCCCGGCTCGATTGTTTCACATATTTCTTTACTGCGTCGTAATAAATAAAATGGCTACCCTTAGCTTAAAAATATATAATTAATGCGAAATAGAGAGTTGTGCATGAATTAAGATCAATCTTCCTAACAGTTTCACATGTTGTCTATTCGCTCCAGTATCCCCCTCTCTACTAGTTCCAGTGTAATGCATTGCATACGTAGAAAAAACGTAAAAAGTTCTTATTAAATATATTTTTGGACGTGAAATTGGTGGACCTTTCCCATATGCAACAATAATTTAGAAAATTGGTCTACAAATGGCGAAGTTAAGCTCGTTTATATTATAAAAGCTATTAAAAACTATATGGAAAAAGAAACACATTCTGCTTTATATATATACTACGTTTTACCCGCAGCTTCAGTCCCGTTATTATCTCCATCTGTTATACAGTTACGGAGAGGCATATCTTAACCCTATGTCGCCTTCTGGTCCTATTTAAAAAATATATGAAGCATATGTGTCTTTATAGACACAGAAACATAGATACATTTAAATTTCATTAAAATAGGTTAGATGGTCTCGCTGGCGTAGAAATTTCCCCTACCTTCCCTCGTGGACCAAGTTAAAAAAAAATAATAGCCAATATGTCTTTTAAGCTCAAATACATCAAAGTTTAAAGTTCATCAAAATCGGCTAGATAGTTTTGGAGAAGCAGAAATTACCATATCCCCCCTGGTCCTGCTTTTGAAAACGTACATAGCCTATCTGAATTTCTAGACGCAAATCTACCTATGTTCTAAATTTCATTAAAATCGGTATAAACGTTTCGGAGGGACAGAATTTCCCCCCTATCGCCCTCCTAGTCTTAGTTTAAAAAAAAAGTAATATCATATAACATTCCCGGAGTTGCACAGACTAAGTGAACCAAATTTCATCGCGATTGGTACACAAATAGCGAAGTTAAGCTCGTTTATAAAATAGAATCTGTTAGAAACTATGAGGAAGGTGTTGCATAATTAAAAAACTAGGCGTGAAAGTGGGCGTGATTAAAATGCAAAGTAGCCTATAATTCATTAAAGAGACCTAATTATATGGTGTAAATATTTCAGGGAGATCGGTCCAGCGGTTTGGGCTCCTATAAGGTACAAACAAACAAACAAGCAAACAAACAAACAAACAACAAACACACATTCAGCTTTATATATGTAGGTTATAATAATGTGTGCACAGTTAATAATGGAAACAAAACTTACGTAATGAAAAGGACTATTGTAAGTTTAAGATGGTAAATTTATAATTTCATTTAGAAGAGAAAAAATAACGGGGAAATATTTCTGTTATTTTCTTTATAGATAATAATAATTATGTAAAGCTAATAACTTACATCTACTGACAACCAAACACAGTGGACAAAACACGAGGATCGCTGATGATGAAAGTGTAGCAACTTTCGAAGATGGCATACTGTTCCGTTCTGCTAGTGTATGTCAGTGTAATTTACAATTTTGTTATTTGGATTTAGTAAAGGTATGAAGTTTCACTACCAGCCTAATGAAACATAAATTTTTTAATTTAAAATTTTTTTAGTCGATTAATATTTTTTGTAATTTTTATCGTATCTACCATTTTTCTTCTAAAATAAGAAAAAGTCTACATAATTATAACTTTCACAATAATTGATAAAATACTGAAATTTAAAAAACTATAAAAAACTAATCGATATTAATATGTATGTTTTGCAGAAAACGGAAAAAGGAAATAGCAAGAAAATTTTACAAGAATCATTTAAATTAATAACCAATATAAAATAAAAATTTCTAAAAACGTATGTCAAGCCATCGCTGAAACTCCCCTCTAAGTTTAAGTCATTCAACGTAAAATTTGCAGCAGTCAACAACGTTTTAATATTCAGAAAAATTAATGTGCATCGAAAATCGATTTGACAAGAAATCACGGAGTTTTTGGAATTATTAGAATAAAATAACGTTTTTTTTTTTAATTTTTTGTCAGCTATATCTCTCGAACGATTTACCCGATTTTAGTCAAGTCGGCATTTATTTTTGTCGTTAAGAGCTAAGCTCGATTGGCTTACTAGTTTAAAATTTATTTGAAAAAAAAACCATTTTTAGAAAACTTAATTTTTGGAATCTACCGCACCAAATCTGTTAAATAACATTCAGTTTTGTTGGTTTTTATAAATAATTTGTTAAAAAAAATTAAAGCTTTTGAAAGCTGGAACCTAAATGTAGATGAACTTTGGAAAAATAATTTGATTTATTCCTTAAGTTTTATAATGTCTGGTTAAAAGACAAAAGTTGTCAACACTCTGAGTGTCTTGTAGTGATCGATTTTCAGGTGCAACTATTTGCCGTCACGTTGTTTCCTGGTACCGTAATGTACCACCATCGAAGCATCAATTCAAGAACCCACAAGTTGCCAGTATACGGAATTAGTGATGGAAATGGTTGGCATTCTAACATTATTAGAGGTAGGAATGCGATAAGAAATGTAAGAAGCGACATACATAATTATGACGGAGATTGGCACGGTAATACACAAGTGATATGTATATGGACAATATGTATATGACTGTACAATAATTACTGAATATACTTGTACTCTTTGGAGAGCTTATTGAAATTTATAATTCTGCTGAATTAATGCTGCTGGAGTCGAACAACACTTTTTTTGTTGGACCAGTGCTCAGCAAATGCAACTACGTACGCAATGCCTGCTACGATAAAAGAGTAATTCATGTACAACTCGAGGTTTGCGCGTATTTTTGTGAATTTTAAAAGAGAGTTGCTGCGTCTCCCATGTTATGGTGACGCATTAATTTTTAAGCTAGAATAGAATACCGATGAAGAAGACACTATTGGTCTGATCGGCGATTTGAACTGAACGGTTTGTTTTTAAATGACCATTGTGTCCCATTGCAACCCAACGAAACCACTGTCGGTGTATTTTTTAACTATGCTGTTCAGTATTCATTATTACGTCATTTGCATGAAATTTTAGGTTTTTTTTTTTGGATATTTTAATAATAACAAATATATTCTGTTCTTTAATAAAATCTGTTCGAGATATTGGCATTAAATTTTGTATTTATTTATTTAAAAATTATTTAAATAATTTTATTCAAAGTTAATAAATTAATATAGTATTTTGACTATTTAACGTGATTATAATTAAATTTATTAAATTTATTAATTTTCATGTAAAATTTTAAAGAAGATCCCCTCGAAACTTATGGTTAATTTTTTGGATCATTGTGGAAACCCGTTGTTTTATTGCAATAAAAAATTTCAATTGCAACAGATGTTTGAATTCCAACAGTAATTGAATAAAGTCGACATGCAATACAGATAATCGAATAACAGCAGTATTTCTGAATTTTAATTCAAAAGAAAATTTATGAAATATGAAAAATTTTTATGATATCTGATATGATAAACACAAAAATGTAAATACACTTTCCATTGCTTTTGGAAAATTGAATAGTTTTTCCCACTGTCACTGTAAAATAAATTGACAGAGCAAAAAACGACTTTTTTCCATGTGTATCACATATGACAAACACAAATTGAAATTCAACTCTCTAGTGGGTCATCAAATATTTAAACGATTTGAAATAAATAGAAAATTAACGACGTAATGTCCATCTCACATCGATTAAATCCACAATGCATTTCATGATATCTTTACAGCGACACTTGACACTGCACTCATTAATATTGAATTATTTTTATTTAATAATGAGTAACAATAATATTTTGTGTCTCTGTTTTTATTTAGTGGATTGGTAAAAAAAGTACTCTATTTATCGAAACAAAGTTTATAACTTATTTAAATATGCAAATTTCGAATTTATTTCTTAAAAATATCTTACAAACTTCCCGCTGGCAGTTTTTAAATTAATATTTATTTTAAAAGTGTCAAATTTTATTGATGAAATCTTTAGATTTCAGATAGCACCATACAAAAAGTCTATATGGGTTTATTTCACTTCTTATAGATATAAAGTTTCCAGTGAATTGTTCAGAAACTCGTAGCAAAGACAAATTGGACGTCTGCGACGTTGCTCCATATTGCTTGAATCATTATAAACGAAAAAAGTTTAGAAGTTCAGGTATCTATTAGTCACCCAACTTATACATAAAATACCTCGAATTTAACGTAAACGCACGATCCCTCACATTTTAAAAAGTTAGAGCATATAATTCCTCTCGCCAACATCGTAATGCATACATTCAATTTAGTCTAATTAAAGGCCTTATGACGTTTCCATTTCGGTTTCGTTATATTTTTTATCTTGGGCCAGCACTCTGGGAATGAGCCCTATACATGCGATAAAGAAAAGGGATAGTGAGAGAGATGACAGGTGGTGAAGCTTCACTATTTTACAACTCTGCTTTTGGAAGTTTTGTTTTGTTTATAGGAGTGCTGCAGCGCTTCTGATGTCAACGAGACGTATTCAATTTTGAAGCTTTGTTTTAGTAGCCATTGTTGGGAATTGTTTTACTTCGTTGGTGCTGCACAATACGCAATATATCACTTACGGCAGTTTTCTACGCTTGCGTGTCCACTCATGAATCCTGGGTTCTGACATTTGTAACAAGTAATTTTTTCCAATAATTGGACAGAGGCGGAAGAAGCAATTTTTTTTTTTTTTTTTATAACACCAACTTGAGTTCCATTTAGAAAAACCATAAAAATGATTTTTTGTTGTTTTTATTGAATATATGAATGACTGCTTGGTAGGTTTCTTTTACTACACGTTAAGTTATTGTACATTAGAAGGTTTGCAACATATTAACCTCCAAATTAGTTCTTCAACATTTACCATGTTTCGGAAATTTGTTTGCTTCGATGAACTTTACGATCGTCGCACTCTTGGATATACAAATCAGACATTTTTATAGTGAGGATGTAATTATTGGTGTGGAATAGTTTGAAATTGGTCTTGTTGGATTATTTATGGAATAATAGATGTATATAAAAGATATACATGTGTTGGTAAATACTTGTTAATTTGAACAAACATGTTTTAATTAAAGTCAAAAACTTTTTTTTTGGCGTATTTTAAGAATTCATGGTGTTGCCAACTTCAAACTCAATACTCCTTCTGCATTTTCTCTTATCGTCATTTAAAAATAATTTCGGAACATATTTTTAGTAAGAATTTTTGTGCAATTGATGGTAACGTAATAAAACAAAAAACAATTTAAAGTTTATATTATAATAGAATTATTGAAGAGAACAAAGATTACAAGAATTTTCCAGCAGTCATGAAACAACATCAAAGCCTTAAAATTGTATTTATGAAAGTAGAAATTGTTGAAAATATACAGACAATTTAGGAAGAAAAATAGAAAAACCTACAGCGTGTGGAATTGGCTATTATGGTTCTAATTAAGGCATAAGACACCGAAAGCTGCTTCAAAGAAATATCACTAAAAAATATATATATCCCGGCAAAGAACCCATTGAATTTGAAAACTACAAAGGGTACTATTCATTTACCCACAACGGCGTATTTTCTCACCCAGTCACCCATTTGTAAGTACTTTCTTTTATAATTTTATTCCACTAACTACTCCAATTCATTTATTTAGCAAAATAATCGAATAAATAACAGAAAATTTAAATATTATCTTCAGATACACTCTATATACAGATGCTCCTCTCATTTATATTCCTGAAGGTTCAACCTGACCCAGCTGTTATTTTATGAATATATTTTTCGGCATAAATATTTCTATTATTCATAATTAATATTAGTTTTATTTAATCATCTTTTTTTTTAATCATTAATTTTTAAAATCATTGTCACATTGCTCTTATTTGTTAATTAATGCAATTTGAGTAAAACTAATATTAATAATAAAAAAATACAAACTGAAAAACCAACAAAGGGAACGAAAAACAGAGGAAGAAAGAAAAGTAAAGTTTAAGTATCGAATTATCATTAATGTGATTCCATTAATTCAATAATTCGCTATAAAAGAAGTGAATATATTTTTCGGCATAAATATTTCTATTATTCATAATTAATATTAGTTTTATTTATGTAAAATCTCTGCATCATAAATATATATGTATATACAAGGTGGGCCAAAAGAAATCACCCTATTGGAAGATGCTCTTATTTTTGCAAATGGCGGCCAATGTCAAATCTGTTTTGACATTTGTGAACTAGACAGATGTAGAATACAAGTGAACAAACCATTGAGCGATACACTCTCCAAGAACGCGGAATAATAATGTCTATTTTTTTGCCTAACAATTCGTCTGTGGTGTGGGCGCAGAGTAAATTCCCTCGCCGAATCCCCGGTCGCCCGACACCGACTGCGCAAACACTGCGCCGTTTGGCCACCAAACTTGAAGAGTATGGAACCACACGAGACGCTGCCAAGAGTGGCGGCACCGGAGCGCCCGTTTTTGAGGACACCGCTGGTCAAACGACAACAGTGGACGGTGCGCGCTATAGGGCCATGTTAACCGAGTTTTTTCTGCAGCAGTTGAAGGAATTAGGACTGGAGGACCTGTGATTCCAACAGGACGGAGCAACGGCACACACTGCGCGAGCCACAACCGATATTCTGAAGGCGGCATTCCCGGGTCGCGTCTTCTCTCGGTTTGGCGATTTGCACTGGCCCGCAGGATCGCCCGCTTTAACCGTTTCAGAACTTTTTTGTGGGGTTTTTTGAAGTCCCGTGTTTACGTGAAAAAGCCTGAGACCCTGGAAGTCCTCAAGGACATCGGATGACCTCTTTTGGCCCACCTTGCATATAGAATATTCTTGAATTTATTAATAATAATTGAGTACATTTTTTTAAGTACAAGTGTGAGCGTAATCTCAAAACATTCTAGATGCAAACGTCGTAGCACGAGTACAACTTATTCAATGATTTCTAGACGGCCTTCCGGATCATCGATAAAATACATTTTTGGTGAGTCTAATATTGAAATAAGAAGGCAAAAAAATTTACTAATAAGTAAATATGTGTGAACTTATTTACGTATTTGGATATGTAAGTCAACTTTTGTTTAGTATTCTCGTCAGCAACAATGTTAATGAGATGAATTCTCATTGATTGGAGTTTTTTAAGAATGTTAAAATTTTTTTTTCGTATCGTCGAATATATATGTAAATAGTATAATTCTGCTTGTACAGAATTATTTGTTAAATATTATAAATATCTGAATTTACATACGTCTTCATGTGCATTTTCTAAAATTTTAGTGCTCTTACTGAAATTTATAAATATTCTCAAACCTATTTTTGTAAATTTTGTTATTCATGCATTTGATTAGGTTTTCAAATAATATACATTTTTAAAAGTTCTTAAGATACGTATTTTAAAGAAAAAATTGTAAATATATATGTATACCAGTAGGTTAGATGCATTTAGAACATGAATAAAACTGTAATGTAATTTTTTTTATTTAATTTAATATTTAATCTCTAAGTTTATTAACAATTGACATTTTGGAACAACATTCATGTAAACTTCGCAAATTTAGTTAATATTCAATATGGTCCATTAGAGTTAGGCGAGCCACTAAAGTTAATTTTGTTAACACATTTCGCAGACCTAAATCAGTTTTTTTTATTTAACTTAGAATTTGACCAGTCAATTGAAATTTAATAATAAATTTTTCAATTATAATAAAGTAAACAAATAAAAATAATTTTTTTTTAACTAACAATTTAATATTAAAATTTTTGATTTATAATGCTATTTGATTTCATTATTAAATTACATTATTTTTGTAAAGAAAATTATAGTTCTTTTCAATTTCCTTTAGTTTACAAAATAATAATCAGGGTACAAAAGTTGTAATTTGTTCTGCCTTCTTAAAAAAGGATTACATTTTATGTCCTCCAAGTGATCCACTGTTTACAAGTGTTCAAAACATTAAATCACTTTTATGGCTGATTAGCTTTACTAACGTGGCTTTATTCTTCATATAAAAATACAATATGTGCAAAATAATCTTAACCTTTGGTAAAAGTATTAATAAAAATATTCATTGCTGGCCTTTAAATAAAAAGAAGTATTTTTTATTATTAAAATTTTTTTATGTTCTCCACACAATGAGGCATTTAATATTGTTCAATAGCCTGTGCTGCAATCATTTGTGATTTCGATTTAACAGGAAAATAATGACAATAATAATGAAATGAAAGGCGCTTGTTAAAAACTAATCTGAAATACAATCACATTCGTATTAATAATATGTTTCGCATGAAAGGAGATTATTCTTTTCATTTCAATATTTTATGAAAGGCCAGCAACAGTAAAGTTTAATGTAGTTTATCATAATAGTTTCTTCTCTTTTTATTGAAAGAAGTCTTAGATAAAAACAAATTAGAGCGTAATGTAGTTCCTTTTTTTCTTTTCGAAAGTCTACATAAATCTTCGCAGATTAGCTTTTGTGGAAATGTGTGCATGATTTATTCTATGACTATCCCATCGTACTGACAAGTAACGATTTCCAGTGGGCCTTCTTTAGAACTTTAGCTCTTACATTGGAGTAAAACATTCAATTTCATTTTTGATTTTATACTTATTGTCCTTACAAAACTCAAATTACATAAGTATCATTATCGTGGTTCTAGCTACTGGCCAATTTATAATTTATTTCCAAATTGACATTTATTATTTTACTATATATTTAAATGGTTTTAATTATTTTGGCAAAATATCCACAAAAAATATTTTTTACAATTTGCCAAATAGTAGTACGATGAAATTTTTGTTTCATAAACGGTTTTGTGACATTATTTATTTATATATATTTGAATTGAAATATCTTAACCTTTAGTTGCCGAGCAAAATATTTGGTACTTGAATGCCGTGGTTAGAGTGACCCTATTTCAGGTCACGTTTTTCCAAGAATCCACCTGAAAAAACTGTTAAAATGATATCAAACCTAAATAACCACTTACTAAATATTGGTATTAAATCATAAAAACAATACAAGTAAATTGAAAAAGTTTTAATAGCGAAATTCCTAAAATTTCACATTTTTAAGAATTCAATTTTCAGTAATTCATCAAAAAACAACTAAAGCATTTTTTCATACACATATAATCAGCAAATGAAATGCTTTAATTCACAAGATATATGCAATATTCTGGCAGACTTTTTGTGATGTAATGTAATTAATGTAAAATTATAAAATAAGTCACGGAGAACCAGAGGTCCATTGCGAGGATTGCGAGTACACAACCGAGTAACAAAAGATGAAGTAAATCAAAAGCAGTCAATGAAACAGGAAGGAATACAAATCTAACGCTATTAGTTGTTTAAATATTCACTTTAAATTCGCGCGGTGTCGAGGTGGTACCACATCGGCAATTAAAGGTTAAGTTAGTGTGTGTTATGGCTTTGCTTGCCACGCTGCATTTTATGGAAAGTGCTGCTCCCCAAAGTACATTTGAAGTACTTTTGATTGCTTAAATAATAAATTACTTAAATTCCACTATACGCTGCAAACGCCAGGAATTATTTATTTTATTTTGTTTATCAATATTTAGATGAAGATTAACTTATTATTGGAAATGTTAGTATTAAAACGCAAGATTAAAAATTTACATTTTTCAATCCTAACAAGTCTCCATAAAAGATATACAATGATCATTATTTTTAAAAACCTATCCGTATGTATAAGATAATTTAATTGTGCTGCCTTTTAGGTTTATCACTATTGCGTTTCTAATATTCATGCATTCATATATACGACCACAGTTTGTAACAAATTTTGCCAAAATTCCAAAATTTTTATTAAAAAAATATTCTCCGCATTTCGTAAAATTTTTGTGTTGTTTGAAATTAATCTAAAGTTTGTATTTTTAAATTAAATGAAATAAAAAAATATATTTTTAATTTGTTTGTTTTCTTTGTCCTTTTGTAATTTCATATTCTGTATTAATTTAGGAATTTTTAAAAACAATTTCACCTCGTTAATTGTAAGTTATTTTTGCTTTATTTATAATTAATTTCTAACTTGTAATTATTGCTACAAATAAATTTTTGTAATACTCGTAATTTTGAAGTCTTCTTTTACCTTTTAATTATGCAAACGTAATTTGCAATAGCGGCGATGTTTGCTAAATTTACAATCTCTTCTTAACTGTTTTCCCTAAAACATTCTTGAATGTGAAATAAATGAGGGTGCAGATTGGAAATTTGCAGTGTGGAAAGTATGCGGGTTAAAAATAAATTTAATTAATAGTTAATAGCATTTTCTGCTTTGACTAATGTGTTTCATCTTACAACATTAGTTAATAGAGGATTTGCCAGTAAGGCTTTTGACAAATTCAATCAAACTTTACTACTGAAAAGATTAAAAAAAATCTTATTTCTAGGGTAGTTCCCACTTGGTAAAGTTTAATGCTGCTGTTTCGAAGAAAATTCTTTTAAATTCTGACGTACCCCAGGGCAGTCTTCTAGGTCCGATTGTGTTTCTGCTTTTTAACAATGATTTGCCTGATGAAATTAAATATTGTAATGTATTGATGTATTCTAATAACGTTAAAATATTTCTTAGCGCTGATATTCATTTCGTTCAAAAGTTTTTAGAAATAGATTTAAATAATTTTTCCAAAAGGTAGGAAATTAATTTAATGGAACTCAATAAAAAATAAAGAAAAGTAAATGTGAACATATGCCATTTTCAAGTACGAAAATATGACATTTCTTAGGTTTTTGGTATTTCTTGCTGCAAAATTAAACTTTGTGCAACATAAAACGATGACTGTCAACAAATTCCGTAGCATGCTGGATTTTATTAAAAGATGGTCGAAGGAGTTTAGTCATCCTATAATTACGAAAAGACTTTATACTTCGCTCGCAAGCCCTATTTTGGAGTACGGCAGCATTGTTTGGTACCCATTCTACAATATTCATAGTGTTCAAAAACAATTTCTTATTTTCTATTTAAGATATGTATATAGAGAGCGCATGGCACCTCCGTCTTACTTAAGCAGATTAACCGAAATTAATTTACCTACTTTAAAATCTGGTAGAATAATGCTAAACATTTACTTTATGGTGAATCTTATTAATGAATAAATTAATCTTCTCTTAATTTTTGCTTAGTAATGTAACTTTTAATATTGCACACCGCTCTTGTCACTCTAACTTTACTAAGGTGGATCCGCTTAGAAAACTATGCTGATGTTTCAATGAATTATGTAATTTAATAGACTTTTCGCTGAGCACTTATGCTATTAAATGCAATGTTATCATATATTGAAAGCAGTAATATTCACTCTTTTTTGAAATTCTGCTTTTTTAAATTACACAAAATATATAAAATATTACGATATGTTAATAGTATATATGTATATGTATGTATATATACCTACTCGTATGTAATATTTAACTTTCAAATATTCTGTAAGAAATTTGTCCATAGACTTTATTTAAATAAATAAGAAAAAAAAATAAGAAAACTTGATAACTTTGCAGTTTTCTTCACTTTTCAAAGTAACTTAATAGTTAGAGTTAATTTCTAATAATATCCAAGTTGCCATTTTTTTTGCCACACACTTTTGTATTTTTTTTTTTTTCAATTTATTTTGTTGTTCGTAATTTTATTCTTCAACAATTTATTTCTTCAACAATTTATTTTACCCAATAGATGCTTTAATTTTTTTATTACGCTAGAGTGCTTTATTAGTCAAAACGACTAACATCTGATTTACTGCGACATAAATCCTATTATATCATTTAAAAACAGTATATTTGCCTGTAGTTTTGATATTTATTTGAATAAAATTTAATTGAAAATATAATTATATTCCTTTTTGGTTCCGAAGTAATAAACAAATAATCATACTTTTATCATAAAAAAAGTTGAAAATATAATTTTTTTCTCACACGCTGTTCATAACAAAGCGTCTTTTTATTTGTAATTAAATTAGTTATTTATACTTGTAAAAAGGTTTAGAAAAATTAGTAGATGTAATTCAAACAGCTTTTTTTTTTTGCAAATTTTAGTAATTCTCAAACACATTTTGTGAGTTTTTTTTTATAAACTTAGCAAAAAATTACTGAAATTGAGAAGCACTAAAAGCTGATGGAAGCAATAAATTGCATATTTGGGAACAAATACTTAGAAATGTGCTGCCGAAATGCACTAAACTCAAGCGGCTCATCGCAATTACAAGTGACTTCATTGTTGTTGTTTCCCTTACAAAAATGCTTCTAGGCAAGCACTAATTTTTGCTGGGAACATGTGAGATTTTTTAACTTTTTCCAAACTGTAGCTTAACCATACAACAAGTAGAGTTATATAATTGAGTTTATTTGCGGCGTTAAAATTAAGTATTCAAAAAATATTTACCAGAAATTTTTTATTGCTCTTTACTCAATTGTTTTTTCTTTTTGGTACACAGAAATCATTAACGGTACGAAAAAATTTTTTTTTGGAAATTAAAAATATAATTGTGTCTTCATTCTGATGCAGTAACAAAGCATTAAAATTTTGCCCGCGTCATTATGCATTTCTACTAATGAACTGATGTGATGACACAATTAATTGCGTGTTTCTATGAGTTGCAGTGATGAGTGTGAAATTTGTGAATTTTATTTATAATTTATTTTGTGTTTCCGTAATTGCTGAAGTTGTTGCAGTAGCACTATTTTAAAAATGAATGGCTGCTTTGTTTATGAATGTCCATGAATGGAAAATACTTTAAGGTATCATTGGCCAAAATCATTTATAAAATATGAGGCAAAAATTTTTTCATTACATTTACAAACTCCAATAAACAGCAAATTATTATTATGTGCAGCACACTACAAAAGATTGCATAAATTAATTTCTTTTAACAATCTATTTTTTTAAGCTTTAAGGTTTGTTCTCTTTTTATTTATTATTTTTATATTTATTTTCGATATTTCGTTAACCTTCGGTTAACATCTTCAGGGAATTTTTATTTTTATAAGCTTAAAACAATAGATTGTTAAAATAATAAAAAAGGTTAAAAAAAGTATTAAGAAAAATTAATTTCTTTTATTGATTTATATACTAATTTTTATTTATTATTTATTTATTTACAGATTCAATGGGTAAGAAACTGTTGAATTTCATAATATATTTTCTTTTACGTTTGCTTGTATTAATAATTGTTTATCACTTACCTATCAACAGCAATTGCCACCAAATGCAGTATTGAAGCTGTACAACACAGTACATCTATTGAGGTCCAAATGTCGCACAATTCCGGCCCTAATATCCAACCTTGACTGATCTATATACGTCCGTTTGAAGATAAAATTTAGTTTCGGTAAGCGGAAAAAAAATAAAGTTAAAGCCATATAAAATTTTATGAAAAATTTGATAAAAATATTCTAAAAACTACGGTGCAGGAAATTCTGAGCCAATTGTCTTCAAGCTATATTGCTTGTTTCAAGACTGCTCAAAATTTTTTTTTAAGGACATGAAGTAACGATTACTATCTTATATTGTATATGTATGTACTTGACCAGCTGAGATGCAAAACTCGCTCGTTACACGTTTTGCAAATTTTGGGAAAATGTGAAAAACTCTTTGCAGCTGATTAAATGAACAGAATTAGTTGAATGCTTTTAATTCTGTAATGTTATGTCATTCTTGATTAAAAACCCAACAACTGGAAAATTGAAACTAATTGAAATATGGAACAATATTATAAATTAGTTTGTAACGAACAAGTTTTGCTACTATTTTTCGAAACATACGAGTTTTGCTACAAACCATATGGGATCGAACTAGTTTTCCTTCACACTATATTCCACTATGACATTAATCAATCAACTTTACTATATTTTAAAAATGATATTAATTTATTGAAATTGTGGAAACAGTGGTAAAAAAGGTTCTAAAATTTTAAGAAAAAATGTGTTTTTTTAAATAGATAAAGTGAAATCTTCATCTTCAGTGTACCTATCAGCGATACTTTCTGTGTCATGATCAGTTTTATGGCAGTTCAAGAACGAAACATAACATTGTAAGTCTTTATGATTTCTCCAATTTTCCCGAAAAGTGTTTGTATAATAGGCTTTCAACGTCTTTTTGCTTTTCAGATTTAGTATCCACATTGATGGGAAGAAGTTCTCTAATAATGTCATGAATGTACATTCCTCATTTCAAGAATAGTTTAGGGCAACAATAATTAATTCTGTAATTAATACCAACAGTGTAGTGATATATTTATATATAATATATTTTTGTATATGACGGTGGGTAAATTTTTTTTGGTCACCAGGCATATAGCAAAATAGAAATCTGCACAAAATTCTAACAAAATTACCAGAAGAAAGTATGGGTCAGCGCTGGCTGAAGTAGTCTGCACGTTGATTACAAAACCAAAAATTTCCTGGGTTCAATCCCTGTTTCGAACTACTAAAAACATATCGTCTCCTTGACATCAGAGACGTTACAACACACTTATAAAAATAAAGAACATGCAAAAGCAGAGTTTGTTAGAAAGTGAAGCTTCACCTCCGGTCATTCCTCTAGTTCCAGCACAATGCTTCTCATGTGTAGGGGTTATCACCTGAGTGCTGAAGATAAAGGAGATAAAAAAAATATAGAAAGAAAGAGAGACATCAAAATTAACATTTGGGTAATTCGAAGACACAAAAGTTTTTTTGGTAACAGCAGTCATGAATACATTAAGAGTTTTAAAACAAAATTAAATTGACCTCTGTACCTACAAAAGAACCGCAGATATTGACTTTAAAAGTTGAAAAGTGTAAAGATTTCCCAAGTTTATGGGAAATTTTGGCCACTGTATTGTCTGTACTCCTAGCAAAGTAAAAATTTCCATTTTTTTGTTTTTTAGCGAGAATAACAAGTATACGAAATTTTATTGACATCGGAGGTAAACTGGAAAATTCTTGATTGATTTAGTTTGGATTTAACCAAATTGAATGTCTCTCGGCGGGAGGTAGGTTTTTATTTTAGAGTCAAATTTTCTTTCGGCAATTTTCTTAGAATTTTGTGCAGATTTCGACTTCACTATACGTCTGTCACGTTTTTTCTCACCCGAACAAATTAACCAACCCTAATGTTTATACATACATATTTATATTCTGACCTGAACATAATTTGCTACAAGCATCGAAGGAATATACAATATTGAATAAAGTTCGCTTGAATACCAAACACATATACATATGTGTACATTAGACTGTACCTCAAAACAAAATTCCGCGTTTACCCCCTAATATAAAGTATTTGTGGACAGCATTTATGAAAAAATTAATTTTTTATTTTTTTTGCCGAAGCTAAGGGTCGCTTTTTTAAACTTTTCTTTGTATCTTTAGCATTTGCGGTAGTATGTAAAATAGTAGTATGTCAAAGGCTTTGTTTGGGTCATGTTTTGCACTAATGTCTATTGATTTCAAGTATCCCGTTCTTGTATTTATCCTCCAGATCTCTGTTTCTACCACCCTAAAGCACAACCTTAATGCAATAAAATTAAAGCCCTAAAAAATCAATACACACTTGTTAAGGAAGTAATTCAATAATTCTTGCAGAACAGTCTCATCTACAACTAAGAATGATGCAACGAAATTGAGTCTATTCGGGCATGTTTCTTGCTTCTCTATCCCTTTGGCTTCAAAACAAATACAAATGCCATTTATAAACATTCATCATGCAAATGTGATCTCTCTAAAATGAATTGCCAAAAGATTTTTCAGTTCTCGAAAGACTCTCAACAGTACTTCCGTCCGTTCATCGAAAATAACGCGTACTTTTCCCTTCCAAAAAATATTTTCTTACCAATGATAAATGCCCAAGATCTGCTAGTACGCAGTGAAGCAACAGGATCCATTCATCGATCAGTTAAAATTTATTAATTTTAAAATGGAGTATTGATCGATACAAAATTGTATATGAAAGTTCCTAAGAAGCAAACTAAATCAAAGACACAAATTTTAAATCACACTAGCAAACACTAGCAGAACGGAACAACAGGCTGGTTTCGAAGACTGCTACAACTTCAACTTCTACGTTCTTCGTGTTTTGACCACTGTTTGTGGATATCGGTATATGTAAATTATTAGTTTTATTTATTAAATTAATACTAAGAATAATTCCCCGTTAATTATTTCCCACAATGAAGCTCTATATTTACCATATACAATTGTCCTTGGCATATCCTGGTTTGACGTTCATTATTAACTGTGCATACATGTTTGTTTTTTTTTTTGTTCTACTTGAGCAAATTGTTTTGGTTTGATTCTTGAAGCATTATGTATAATAACTCATATTACTACCAACCTATAGCCGTTAATGTATGTATATGAATTGTTAAATACCCTCAAGTAATATCGAGAGTGGCTCATACAATAATATAATCAATTGCAGCGAATTCGAACTGACAGAACCTCCATGTTTACAAATCTTTACAAGAGACCAGCGAAAAGCATTTTAGTATTCAAATAATATAATCAAATTACAAGTTTATCACAAGGAAAATAACTTCATTTGATACTTTGCTTTGCTGAACTTAATTAATTTCCCGATTTACCCATGCCATGCACAAAATACCGAGCGATTTCTTCATGTACTACATTAGTCCTCCAAGGCGGTCACCGACGACCAACGTTTGCGCCATATTTTGTCTAAGATATACAGCTGCCAAAAATAAAATCTAATCGAATCACGTCTATTGATTAAAATTTCCAACATATTGTTTTACCTTAGCTTTTTCTAATTATTTTTGTATAGTTCAGTTGGTAGAAAGAGGTATATAGTAGATAAATACTAGAAATGGATATATAAAGTCAATGGCCATTGATGCAGAACAATTGCCATCTCGAGACGAAAACATTCTCTGACTGCAAATGCCAAAAGTATAAAGAACATTTTACAAAGGCGACTCCTACTTTTGCAAAAATAAAAGGATAATTTTTTGCAAAATACTGTCCAAAAATACTGTATATTTTTTTGCGTATAACGCAGTACGCTCTACTAAATATATGTGTAAATAAATTAAATTTATAGTTGAGGATTTGGTTAATTATTACATCAATAATAATATTTGCAAACTTTCAATTAAAAAACTGTAAAAGGAAATTCATATGAGCAATACTTGTTGGCAGATAAATATTGCTCATACGAATCGATTATTCTAATGTATGTTTTTTTTTAAGTAACAGATGAATAAGAAAATGTTTTGGTGTACTAATTGCCTTCTTGCTTCGGAGGAAATAGAATTAAAATGATTACCTAGAGATTTTTTTGATTAGAGGATTTATTTAAATTTTGTCTGCATAACAAGTGCAACAATTAACTCATTATCAGTGATGATACATTACTGGAAGAATTTTATCATTGTTCATAACTTTCCATAAAAGATAAACAAAGGATCGTTTACGGCAGATATTTGAGAAGTATATGATGGGAGCATTATTCACAATTGAGTATCTACTCAATAAAATGTGTTATATTTGTAAATTTTTTGAAGAAAATTTATAAAATTAAAAAGAGTTTTAAATAATATATGCATAAATTTGTCACCAATAATGAAATGAAAACACATTTATTAAAATTAATATTATTTTGAATTTAATATTAATTTTAAGTAATTAATTGAATTTAATATTATTTTCATATTTAATATTAATATGAAAGTTTTTTGTAAATATATGGAGATGCAAATTATGTGGCTCATAGCTAAGCTCAAAATGCTTGTCTAATGCTTGGTACTACAATTAGCCCCAGTGATAGTTTTATGTCCTCCTTACATTGCAAAAACTGGAACCAATGACAATTCTCTAAACAAAATTTTATTCTATTGTTGAGGTTTTGAGTATACACTGAATATATATGACAAAACAACTTATGTCGACTTAAAGAATTTTCCATATTTTTTTTAACATGAAGGTTAGAAAATTTAACTCTTTTTGTCTAATTAGGATGTTATAACAATTTATATGTAGTTTAAGAAATATTATACATATCGAGCCTTTGGTGCAATACCGTAGTAATTAAAAAAATCGTGAACTGAGAGAAATGCATTTGAAGTTTTGAGCCATCTTTTTGATTGTATTTTCGTTTACTAAAGTTATTTTTTTACAAGTTTTTAAATAAAGAGGTAGGTTTTATTATGTTTTCTGTTTGTAAATTTCTTGTCATAAAGGAAATATTTCATTATTGCAAATAAATATTGTTGGAAATAGCTGGAGGCAATAAAGCCATTTGTAGCTGTAGAATCTAAACAGTTAGAGATAGAACCATAATCTCCTTTCCTTTAGATAGATATTTCCCCAAAGAAAATTTCTGCATACCCAGCTCAAAAAATTAAATTTTAGAGTTACTACGGTATTGGACCAGAGGCTCGATATGTTTAAAATCAAGTAATTTTGTAAAACGCATACCACGTAAATTAATTTTTACAAACATTTTTGTTTACTATTTTAAAAACACTTTGATTCTCCTACAAAATTTTCATAATTATTTTTGTTTTCTGTGGATAATTTCTGATTGATAATATTATTCTTGAAATTATTTCCAAATGACAATTTTATACAAGAAGTATTAAAAGTCGGTGATGATTTTTAGGGGTAAAATAAAATAAAAGGCAATAACTCTCCTTATAAATATTTTCATGTGACAATGTGATAGAAGATAATTTTTTATCCGTCATTATTTTCAATAAAACATATATAGTCAATTTCTGTATTATGAAATTTTTATTAGTCGCGGTATAATCTCACTAAAGACCAGATAATGAATAATGTTTCTCTTACTTACCTCATATACTGCACCCAATGGCATGACAAGACACGCAACGAATAAATCCGCAACAGCTAGTGAAGCTACTAAATAATTAGCAACATTTTGCAAGTTTCTCTCCAAGATAATGGCAGCAATTACAAAAACATTGCCTGCCATTTCAAGTATATTTTATTTTCATATTGTTGTCACCATTGTTTTCAAATGCAATGGAAGCAGATCCGACATACGCACAAGTACACAATTGCACAGCAAGTATTTCAAGTATTAATCATGTTGGAAGTTAATATCACATTTGTATGCATATGTTGACAGTATTGCAATTACAAAGAAGTAAGGGCATACATACGTGTATAATAGTTCATTATATAACAAAAGTGCCATGTGGTTGCATCATCATCAGCATCATTATCATTTAAAACGAAATGTCAAAATCATTTTATATTCCATAGTTGATGTTGGTATTATTGTTGCATTTTCCATTGATATAAAAAAGGAGTCCACGGGAAAACAATAATTAAATCAGCAAATACATCCAGCAAGGCATCCAAGAAAAGATGAAGAAAAAGAATTGGAGAAAGGATATCTGTAATTAATTTCTTTAAATGGAACTAATAATATCATTACTGCTACCTACTCTTATCAAAAAAACCAATTATTTACAATATGTGTATTAAAAATGCATGTTCATAAATTCAATTGCCCCCAGCCCAGTTGTGTATAAAAGAAATGACAGTAACTGTCTATATGCGAAGCAGGATAAAAAAAGTAAGAATATTTTTTTGAAATAACGCTCATTATGTTTTCTCTTTTGAAGTTAAAAGCAATTATTATATTGTTAAAATTTTCTCCTGAAAAAAAATTCTTATAGAGATTGTTGCATGTTTCTTTTACAAACCAGTGAAAGAACTCGTGGACTTGTTGTGAATGTATTAATTAAAATATCTTTTGTTTTAATACAGTGCAATATAAAACTAATAAAATGTAAAGAAGAGCAAAAAAAGATAAAAAAAAGAATTAAAACAAAAGTCAAACATGACTGTTCAAAAATAACATCTTATAGTAGTTACAAAATTTTGTGCATTTGGGTTGGTAGAGTTGCATAATTTTTTCAACAGAAATGACTGCTTTTGTCAAAAAAATTCTCACCAACAATACTTTACTACAAAAAAATTATTAACGGCTCTAATAAAACGATCGATTGTCTATTGAAAATTAAACACAAAATCTATATATATCTAATGCTGAATGTGTGTTTGTTTGTTTGTACCTTATAGAAGCTCAAACCGCTGGACCGATTTTCCTGAAATTTCCACACCATATAACTGGGACTCTTGAATTATTTAGAGGTTACTTTTTTTTCGTCACGCCCACCTTTACGCCTACTTTTTGAATTATGCGTCTCCTTTCACATGGTTTTCAACAGATTTTATAATATAAACGAGTTTAACTTCGCCTTTTGTGGACCAATCGCGAAGAAATTTGGTGCACTTAGTCTGTGCAACTTCAGGAATGTTATAGAGTATTACTTTTTTTAAAACTAGCACCAGGAAGGGGATAAGGGGGAAATTTTTGCCCCTCCGAAAAGTTCAAACTGGTTCACGCTGATAATTTTCTAAGCAAATTTAACGACAATTTTTGAACGGGAATTTTACAACAATTACATATTTTAATTAAAGAATATCTACGATTGGTAATTTTGTAAAAAAGAATTATTTAACTGATAATTTGAAATATATCAAAAATTGTCACAAATGATAATTCTCTCTCATTATTTTCTACTGAAAATTCTTCGGCAATTATAATTATCTAGAAGAAATATATCATGAGCAATCAATTTTTTTTTGATTTATAGATTTGAATATGCATTTGATGTCGTGCAACATGATAAACTAATAGATATTTTAAGGCTCATCAATATCGACTCTAAAGGTATTAATTTTATAAAATCATTATACTGAGATAAAAATGCTGAAATTCGTTTGAGAGATATTGTCACAGAACGCTTTTCTATCAATAGAGGAGTACATAATGGATGCATTCTATCGCCATTGCTTTTTAATATATATTCGGAGTGTATATTCCAAGAAACCATAAAGGATTTAAATTTTAGAGTAAAAGTCAATGGGTAATGTGCGATTTATTTATGGAGATAATTATTCAACGAAAGCAGGAAATATCCCTGTTAGGGGATAATAATGGAATTTGGCATTTATTAGATTTTTAATTTTAATAAGGAATGACTGTTTCAAAACAGATAACCTTGCCAGTTAATAGATTTCGAATTAACGTTCTTTTTCTCGACTGTTATACAGAAGACATAGTAAAGTTGCCTGGTTAAATTGTTTATGAGAATCATATGACTTTAAGAAGAGCGCAGAAACTATTGATTCTCTCACTCTCATTGCGTAGAAAACTTTGATATTTGTGCAGAAATGCAGATAATTCCTGTAGCTTTGCAGAAATATAGATAATTATTATGAGTTTGGAGAAATGCAGAGATACAATGAATTTTGCAGATGTTAGATAGATTTTAAATTGCACGTATTTCAATTATCCAGAGGAGTTGTGCTGAGGTTAAAAAAATAAACAAACAAAAAAACCAAATAGCGGAAAAGAAATTTAAGATTTTTTTTAGAGGAAAACTGGTCAGTTAAGTGATAATAAAATTTTAGTTGTATGAGTGTTGAAAATTTAAATAAATTATTTAGAAATTGGCTTAGTTTCCCATTGGGATTAATTACCATCCCAGGAAGTCTGTCGGGGACGACATCTTAAGCAGAGGTACACGGTACACGCAAAAGTGACGTGTAAGGCATGAGAAAATTTACTTTCTGGATAATACCACTTCACGGTCCCCAAAGCAACAGTCAACAATATCGGGCTACCATTTGGCATAGCTCATTGACAGATTGCTCAATTCTTGTCCGGTCCAGCTAGTCTCTGTGACGAAAATGTCAACTCTTGTCCTTTACCCTATTCGGAAACTTAAAGCCGTCAGAGTCAGTTGTTTTAGTAATGTTCGACTCATTATAAAGGAAACCGTGTGATTGAAAAGAAAAAAAATTTTACCAACAGAAACGTTTTTGATTATTACCATTGTGCGAAGAGAATCGTCTTCCCCACCGGCAGCTATGCCACTGAAATGTTTTTTGGGCAGTGATATATTGCCAAAGAAATTATGACCGTGAACGCGAAATTGAATGAAAGACGAGATGAGATGTTTCGCTTTTTATTGTTACCATGCCAGTGATTTCTTTGTTTAAAATTCATTTACTTAAACCTAAGGCAATATTATATACAAGGGCCACCACCACTGTTGTTGTTGTAATGCACCAATTAAATTATTGCAATTAATATACATACACGTAAGTATATACATATGAATGCATTTATACATGGAATAAAAGAATAACGCAACAATAAACATACAAAAAAAGTGCATTGCATTCTTTTTAGCAACAACAAAATACTTTATGTTAAATAAGAAACAAATATTAACTTTTGACAGTTAATTAATAAAATAGGTTACAGTGGTTTCGATGTGCCAAATTTATTATCAATGTTATGCGGTGACCTAACAACCATTATAAAATACATATAATGTTCCTTTTTGTATAAATTTGCAATTATAGTAACTTAAAATTAACGTAAGGTTAGGATTGTTTAAGTGTACAATTAGAATTTATCAGGTGTGTAAGTTTCAAGTACTTTGGGTTATTAGCGAAACGGGTCTCAGGTTGATATAAATACTGATATTGCCACGAGTAAAACAAATACACTATACCCGTTTTAAAATTAATTATACGGAACTAATAATTTAAAATTTTATTTGGCATTGCTTCTGCAAGAATAATTAATGAGGACCAAATCAAAACGTGACTGAAAAGGGTGAATACAACGGCAAGTAACAAATAGTTTAGAGTTTACAGCATATATTTTACTACTTCAGCCATAAAAATACTTGCCACATAATGACTTACTTTTGTGATAGCCTAATTTAACTACTCGATTACGAAATACATTACACAAAATTATAAAAATTAGAAGTTTGTAATTGAACTCGCTCTTTTATTTGTATTAGAATGTCTGAAAACATTTTCAAAATAATTATTTATTTAGATAAAAGTATAAAAATTTCTAAATTACATTCTTAATTATTTGAAACCAGAAGCGAAGTAGTTATTTGTTGGAAAAATAACATAAATAAATAACCAGTTCCAAGCATGCATATTATTTTATTTTAATGTAAGGTAACACAAAATATTGTTCTCTACAATAAGTAATTTAAGAACCATTGGAATAATTAATTTTAAATAATATTCCTTCTGAATACGTTAATAACATCGTTTTATTGAATCAAGTAAAATATTTACTAGTATTTAAAAATATTTAATATTTGTTGATTTATTAAACACATAAAATTAAACTACCTCGATTACAGCTTGAACATTATGTCTGCAAATGGAATTTGGTTCAGAATACTGAAATAGCGGAACTGTTTCAACTCAAAGAAGAAAAGAATTTCCTGCTTTAAAAAATAATCATTTCACGCAATAACAAAAATAATAACTTCTGAAGAATAGATTATTTAACTCGCACGCCTTATTATAATCATTAAGTTGGTAATCCAGTTAGGAAGTTATTCCACCCAATATGCTTAACTCGGTTACCTTTTTTAAAATTTTTTTCTGGGCGCTAATATTCAAAATTGGATAGGCAATAAAGAAAAATAATAAATTTTCTACATACAATGCATAATCAAGAGTTATTTGCTAAAGTAGACTTATTTCTAATGATAAGAAAAACTATATACATAGATATCGCCAATGATATCAAGAGGGAAGGCTCAGGAGAGGTGGCGTTCTATCTCCGGCTGAGCCATAGCAAGTGCTCTGTGGCCGCGGTATGTTTTTCGCCAACTTCTGAGCTTTTCCCGATTGTCAATTAGTACACTCACGGCAGTCTGCACGGGCCACTGGTCCATCGGGACGCTGAGAGGATGAGCATTCCGTTCAATGTCCCGTGTGGGAGCTGTGAGGAGGATTCGGAGAAAGAGACTGTTGTGTACTTTCTCTGTAAGTGCCTGATTAGGGGCGCCTTTCTTTGACAACTTGGAGCTGTTCTCTCGGTTGGATCTTACGGACTTCGTGAGGTATGTGAACGGCACAGGGTGGCTGTGACGTCCTCTGGTTTCCACGGGGCTAGGGTAACAAAACGGCACCAACGGTGTTACTTGGGTCGACCCATCTTCGTCGACCGCCCTCTATTCTAACCTAACTTAACCAATTATATATCTCTTAGATTGTATACTTAAATTTACTCCATTATTGGTAAACTTCGACGAATCGACGAATATCAAATCTACATTTATATAATAATTAAATTAAAATATTATTTTCTTCTTTTCTGGGACGTATGCAAGGGATAGTGATTCAGCGTCTGTGCTAAGTACCTTTACCATCGCCATTCTCATAAATTGCATAAATTTTTGTTTTATTAGGCCATTTTTTGTTAAATAAAAATTAACACAATATTTGGCTTTACATTACAGGTATTGTTATAAAAGGAACTTAAAATGCATTTCTCTTGAAATATTGTTTTAAACAATTACTTCGAACATATTAAAAATAAATAAGATAACTAATTTTGCAATAAATTTGCACATGAAATGCTAAGTATATTTCGTCGAAGTTGGCTTCAAGAATTTAATAAAAAAAACTTACTTTTATGCATCGAACAGTATCGCATTACCACACACAACAAAAGCATGCTGTCGACTAGAGTTACAGAGAAAATCAGAGTACTACAAGGACACAAAAGAGAACACGAAAATAAAAACAGTGTTAGTCATATCAACGTATGTATATTACTGTCACTACACTAATCGGCACTACAATAAATATTAATTTTGAAGATATTATATTGAAAAGCCACGGCTCAGAGCGGTTTATTTGATGAATGTCTTATGGATACTATCCACTAGTGATAACATTTCCATGCCAAGGTATCATATTAAATACATAATGTAATTATCTGTTCAAGGTGTATTACCTATCGATACGATTATCGATCACAAGTTTCTTTAGAAAATGTATCGCTATTTCTAACATTCCATACAAACTCGTCTCCACGTTCCCTAATGAATTTAGGAGTTGAAATTCAGAAAATGTGATCGGGTGACTGGTTATATAAAAGGTAAATTTTCTAATAATATCCGCATAATTTTTAATTTTTTATTTATGATGCCTACAGCTACGAAAAGTGTTTAATAATTTCCGTTAAAAAATATATTAATATTAAATAGTACTGCAATACAATACGTAACAAATTAGAGCAACAGCAATTCAAATGAAGTGGCACGTTTGTTTTGTTTAGCGTATCTAAGATGCGACTTATTAAAAAGTGAAAATTGTGAATTGACAAATCTTGACAGAAATGTTCAATTTATTTAAGAAGCTTGATCAACTAAAAGTTCAGTTTTTAAATTGCAATAGAAAGCAATGTGCAGCTGTAAAAACAATAAGAATTTATTGTGGGTGAATATTTATTGTGGGTGCAAACTTCAATAAACTTTTCTTTAAATAATTAAAGAAAGAACATTTTTGATTGACTTTGACGTAAAAGTTTATTTAAAATTTTATGTGTTATTTTGTTCGAATACATTTCTCATCGAATTGGAAAAGTTTTCATTCAGCTTCATTTTTTGTTTTAGTTTGTTCAGAGAAATTAGAAACTTTTGGTAGCCTTGGCAGTTAAATTCGAGAGGAAGTGGATTTTTTTTTATTTTTAGTGCTTTGCGACAATGCGATGGAAACATAATGGAATGCGTGTAACTACTAAAAAATTTCTTTTACTGTTATTTGAAATAATTTGTAATATTTATTTTCATAGAGATTTAAAAACTTATTTTAAGAGATGTAAAAAAAAACATTTGTGTATATGGGTTAGGGCTGCTGGATGCTTTTACGAATGCTATGCATTGCAACAGAACTAAGAACATTTGGCTTGAACTGTACAACTGTACAACAGTCGACAGACAGGTAAGTCTCTAGCAGGGACGAGTTCGACCCTAAAACGAATGTCCACTGTAAGGAGTAGTGCTTTGTAGCGCTGGCAAATTAATGCAATAACATTTTCACCGTATGTAATAATATGCGATATTCGCTCTCGAATTGCTTGATATCATTATAGCAAATTTCACTAAAGTAGTGCTGAAACAAAAATTATGATGCTCTCGTCAATAAATTTGGCAAAACACACATTCAGGTGTCGGTCCATTTACGAGGGCTGTATCCATTTTTAGTCGGCTATAGGATATGTAGATAATTAGGGGGTCAGATGGGGTGACGCATATTACACAGCGTCTGAAAAGGCCAAACTGTTTTTGAGACATAGAAAAAAAGTATATACATTTATAAATTACATTCGAATTATTTTAAACCAAAAAGGAAGTAGTAACTTTTTCGAGATATAAAATAAATATAATATAACCCGTTGCAAAAAACACATATTCTTTTATTTTAATTTAGGTTAACAAAGAATATTATTTCATACAGTAAATAATTTAAGAACAATTGGAATCTTTAATTTTGAATAATATTCATTCGAAATAAGTTAATACCATCATTTTGTTCAATTAAGGAAAATTTTTACTAGAATTTAAAAATATATAAATATTTATATTCAAAATTTATGTTATATCTACATACATATAAAATTAAACTATCTCGATTACAGCTTGAAAATTATGACTGCAAATCGAATTTGGTTCAGAATACTGAACTCAAAGAAGAAAAAAATATATTTAGTTATAAGAACTTCCTGCATAAAAAATAACCACAGCAGTAATACCATCAAAAATGCTTAATTCCAAACTTGATTACCTTTTTTAAAATTTTTTGTTGGGATATTACTTTCTACACAATGCTCTTGTGTCCATTTAATATGGTACCTCTTTTGGTACGAGTATTTGTGGCAATAGTTGATGAGGTTCAAATACAAATTTTTTCAACTATACATTGTACAAGGTGGCACACAATGAGCGAAGCTGTTTGAATTCCTTATAACTTTTTAATTATAATTATTTTTTTTCGTTTTCAGTATTTTGTAAAGAAGACTTGGGGAATTTAAAATTGAACAACGTTCCAAAATCGTTGAACTTTATATTTCAAATCAACAATTCATTCTGTTGACTCAGCGTGCATATCGTCGTTATTTTATTGTGCCGGTTGGACCCTCAGAGTCAACAATAACCGTCTGGTTGCAAATTTTCAACAACAAGGGCAGTAAGAAACCTTCCAGGGGCCGGCAGTCAACGAATATTGCAGACACAATATGAACGGGTACAGGAAAGTATTCGGGAACATGGACAAATATCAACCAGGAGACGTTCGACGCAAATTGGCCTCTCACGAGGGTCGCTGCAGAGAATTTTGCATACAATAAGAATGTTTCCGTAGAAAATTCAGCTTGTTCAAGAAATGAAATGGACAGATTTTCAGCAATGACTTGATTATGCAATTTACTTTCGTAAAAAAGCAGAAGAAAATCATGATTCATAATTTAATTATGAGCATCGAAGCCTATTCCAATTAAATTGGTTTTTGATAATGAAAATTTAAGGATATGAGGTACGGAAAATACAAGAGTAGTTCAACAGCGAGAATTACACCCACTTAAGTGTACAGTTTGGTGCGGTGTTTCATCGGAAAGGATAATTGGCCCATCACTGAAAGGAAAAGACTATATTAATAAGCGTAAAATCATACAGCAATACAAAGATAATATACGCAACGAAATCAACAACATAACACCTGAAGTTTTGGGAAAGATTATGGAAAATGTTTTGGAAAGAGCACGAATATGCGAAGCAGCAAATGGCTCCCACTTGCGATATATAACTTTTAATAATTAAATTAAAAATATTCTCCATTAATACTATATTTACAATAAAAAAGTTCATAATAATTTCCTAAATAAGAAGTTATAATGAAGTAAAACTCCTTCGGTCATTTTGGGCCACCGTGTATAAGCAATACTAACATGTTATTCTATAAATATACACTCCCAATAATTAAACAAGTGTAGTAGTATTTTAAGACTTCCTGGGCAAAATTTTGTGTTTTAGAATTTGTGTATCGCAGTTGACCAACAAGAGGGTATTAACTCTAAATTTGGAAATTTTGACTTTTTTTAAATAGTGAACTATCATTTCTTTATCTGAGACCAGCAGTCATGAGATGACCCGTACACAAGCTATGCATTACGCTAGAACTAGAGGAAAGGGATAGTGAGAGATATGACAGGTGATAAAGCTTCACTTTCTTACACCTATTCTTTTGCTCTTTTTTTATAGCAGTGTTGCAGGGCCTCTGATGTCAAGGAGACGTATTCAATTTTGAAGCCTTGTTTTTTAATAGCAATTATTAGTAATTATTTTACTTAACCGGTGCTACACAATGCTTTTGGATTATTATCAGCGGCAGCGGATAATGTTCAGCGTACAGTGACTATGCCGTCGCCAACCTTCCGCCAACCTTCCGCCAACAAATGCACATCAGAAAAAATGCGAGCAGTTTTTATGATTTGGTCTCGAAGAGGGGTCGTATACAGTACTTTTTTTTTTGGTTTTGTAGTCAACGTGCAAACTAATGCAGCCATCGCCACCTCTCATGTCTAGCGAGAGTAAAAATTTAACCTTATTCAGTTTACTCTTTCATCTCAAAAAACCATGATGAATTTCGATTCTCAAATCGACTTAAAATGTAACCTGTCATTAGCTCTTGGCCTCTACTGAAAATGTTCAAATTTTGAGTTACTATCTCTTGCTGATATTAGTAATCGTGGAACAATAGGGTTTATAATAACTTAATATCTAAAAAATAATCATCAAGAGACCATTGCGTTATCATCTCAAATATCCCCCCCACAATTTATATGCAGCTTTTATCCCAATCACGAAAAAATATCTATTTAGACTTTACCCTAAACTAAGAACGCAATAAAGCAAAATAATATATGAATCATTTAGCAACTATTAAAGTTGTCAATAAAGAAATTATTGCAAATCGAAAATCGATCATCCATGGCAGTCATTACTATGAAATTTTATACCACAATAAACATCGAAAACAAATATTTAATTTCTTATTTAAAACATAAATGTATCTAAATTTTGTTGCAGTAGTAATTTTTAATTCACCGCTTGCTTCATCAGTTGATGATAATGTTATTAATTGCATTTTTCATTCTCTTTGATTCAAACTGATTATGTACTCAACTACCAAACGGACAAATTGTTTGTACTCATTACTTCAAATATCTTAATAATGGTAATGTATCTCACACCCTTTTGTGTCTTGAATAGTACGAGTACATGAAAAAAAAGAAATATAAAAGTAAACCGTACCGCTTACTATTTCCATAAATATTAAATTATTTCTATCCTTTTTGAAGTTTTTTCCCACTTACACTATTTACTTTTTAATACACGTATGCCGGGAATTTGAATAAAAGGAAACAAAAGGGGTAATCGCAGCATGAAGAATTTTTCAATCACTATTCTTATACACAAAATGAGCCAGCTATTTGTTGCAATAAGAATAAAATTAAATAAAAAAAAATACCCGATATCGGTCGGTCGCATTCATACATTCAAACTGAAAGCAACATTTTAAATTTTGTTTTGAATGTATTAAACGACCGACCGTTATCGTGTGACATCCTGGGTCAGGCATGCGATTTCTAACTTTCAAGTTGTTTTACAGACAATTATGACTGTTACAGACTTGCTGCTATCCGTAGATATTAAAATATCTATTGTTGCAATCTGCGCAAATATTGTAGAACTTTATATATTGTGGAACTATATATGTATGTATATCGGAAATGGTCAGTTGTCATATTTTTCATTGTTGTTTTCGAAAAATCGTATCGCTGTACTTAAAGAAAAGAAATCTTTTTGATTCGCAGAAAATATTAACAAAATTTTAAAACATTTTTTAAAATATATTTAATAAAATGTACCTATATTTGGTACTATTATCAAAATCGTCGGTAGACCTTTAACCAAATTGTTAAATCGACTAATAAAATGTTATATAAAGAAAATTTTTAAAGAAGCTATTAAGTTTATTTTGTTTATATGTTTCATTACTCTCAAACATTTTTTGGGAGTTCTTGTATAAACATTTGGAATTTCTTACATTTTTAAAAAAATTTGGTCTACTAACGATTTTGGTATTAGCACTAAGTGAACTGTATATTAGGGTGGTCCAACCCTAATGCACGATATTAATTGTGAGTCACAGCTTAACGTCAAGTTTTTTTTCCCATCTTAATTTGACATTTCAAAACCAAATGCATTTCGTGTACTTCGTGATGCTTTTGGTCAGCATAATCGACCAAATGTGCCACAATTATGAGCATTGTGCGGAAATTTCATCAAATCGGGTCTGTAGGAAATATGAAAACACTTGTGCATGCTCGCCCAGCTCGTTCTGCGGAAAAGATTGTTGTTGTTCGCGATAGTGTGGCAATCGGATTATTAATAATTATCATAGATCCTTTAATCATAATTAAATATTAAAAAAATATTAAGATTATTCTCTGAAAACTTTGTTTTATTTAAAGATTATTATTAATTAAAGAGGGTGGCGATGGCACGATGGATGGTAGTCTGCACGTTGACTACACAACCAAAAAACAGAACTGGGTTCAACCCCAGTTTCAGACAAAAAAAATTTTTAAATAAAAATAAACATCTCGCATTTTTCTGATGTGCATTAGTGTGTCTTTGTGTGTGAGTTGTTGTCGGAAGGTTTCAGTGGCGAAGGCATAGTCACTGGTCACTGAACAATACCGGCTTCAGCTGATAGCAATCCACAATCACATCAGAACGCCCTCCTTCGTCGGTATTGTGTAGCACCGGCGAAGTAAAATAATAATAAAAATAGCTACTAAACCGAAGCTTCAGCACTGCTACGAGTATAAAAACAAAAGAACGTGCGAAAGCAGAGCTGCAAAATAATTAATTAAGCTTCACCTCCTGTCGTTTCTTCTACTCTCCCTTTCCTATAGTTCCCAGCACAATGCTTCGCATGTGTAGGAGTCACCTCCTGAGTGCTTCTCCTAGATAAAAAAAAAAAAAAAAAAAAGTAAACAACGCGCGTTTTGGTTGGACCACCATATAATTTCCTTTATGTGATGTCCTCCCTGATGAACCTCCCTGATGATTTCGAAATTTTTCCACCAATAACCGAATGTATACATTTAGGACAATTGGCATAAAATTAAGTGGGAATATAAACTTCGTACATTTGAATCAAAAATTGTGTATGAAAAAACTTTGCTGCACTTTGAAATTGCCATAGTAAACTTAACGTTCACTTTTGCAAGGGATTAGTCTATTTAAATAAAACTGTAGGAAGTTGTGCGACAAATTTACATTTTCTTCTTTTTGGGAACAATGCCACTATAAGGCCATTAATATATGCATAAAATAAGATCAACTGAGTTTTTGGTTTTTTCCCATGTTCTTTTTGAAAGATTTAATATTATTATTTTAACTATTTTTTTTCATATTAAGATCACATGGTTTTTAGCAATATTGGTATCAAAGTGAAGGGAAAACTGTATATAATTTTATAAAAATATTTACTTTACGTCCTCTGCACAAAAATATGAAAAAATTATTCTTTGAAAAAAATATCCTTCCAGTCATTAAAAATAATTTTTTGTAAAGTCATCTAAATTTTTTTCCAAAAAATCTAGGAAATTTCACTGAAAAGCACGGAAAAGAATTCCACAAGGATATTTTAGTAATAAATTTTTCTAAAGAGAGGTAACACTCAGGCAATGAGTACTACTACGAGGTCCTACACGCAAAATAAAATATCAATCCATCCGTACTTTTTATCGTCAGTTTACATAACATATTTATAATATCTTTTGTGATAACATCTAATACATACATTTTCTTACAGGCTTTTAACTCTTTGAAAAAAAATCATGTTATAAATATTTTACAAAAGCACTTTTTAAGGGTTTGTATAAAAAAAATTCTTATAATGAAAGCCTAATGTAGTAATGGTAATTTCAAAGTGTCTACAGAGAGCTTTATTAACATTTTGTAGGAAATATTTTGGCAAAAGGTCACGGTATAAAATTTAAATATTCACAAAAGATAATAACAGAAAAAACGTACAAGTGCATCACTATTATATTTTCTTGAAAAAATTGTGTGTGGGATAACGCATATTTAAGTCATTCTTTTTGAACTGGAAATGCGAAAAGTTTTTCCGTGATGACACCAAAAAGCAAAAAAAAAAATTAAATAAAAATGGAAATAGAAAGCTACCGCATAAAAAGAAATTTAGGTGGAAAAAAGACTTTTTAATGTTTTTTTTTTTACAATGTTATATTAGATACTGTAGGAAGAAGGAATCGGGAATTGCAATTCGTTATACGAGTATATAATAATATACATATTACTATATATGTATATTGAGATATTTAATGTATGAGAGAATATTGTCTTAAACATTTAAAAACAAATTATACACTGCAATTCAATGCAAAATGTTTCAGTTTTAGAAATCTTTCATTTACTACCGAAAATCAAAAGAAATGTCAAAAAATTTAAAAATATTTCGATCGGGAACACTGCACAGTGCAGGTTAGTTAATTTTTAATATTTCTTCAACCAGTAAAGTTCTAGCAAATATTGCTAAATATCTATTACCGCATTACCGAAAAATATTGGACAACTTATTGTCATCAAAATTATTTTCCCTTTACTTTGTTATCATTTTTTTATTTCTTATTTTTATACAAATACCATCAAAAGCAATCAGCCACCAATACATTCATATTAATACGCACTACTAATTAAAGGAAACTCGTACCTGGTATCACTGTTGCTTCATTTGTCTTTTTACTTGCCGCAAGTGCCAAAAAAAGCCACTTTTCTTGTAAGTAAACACGCAAGTTCGAAAAATGTAACTGTATTTGGTAAAAAAGTTTGACTGTATTGGAAAAGGGGTTTATTACCGTAAATTATATAAAGTTATAAGTACTCCTTTAGTTTTTAAACGATTATACTTATTGCTCGTTTATACTTATTGCATTGTATTTTTTGTTTGTACTGTTATAAACTAAATACCTTAGATATTCTTCATTATGGAACTTCAAATAATAAATGATGCAGTGTACTCTTTTTGCCCACAGCACAAGGCAGGCAGTAATGCGAGTAGATATTAATCAAAAGTAATTCAACAAAAGGCGAAAAATGCAGCAACAGCAAAAAATAAACGACCAACAAATTTTGATTTTATTGTTATGCCATAACTACTTACATACCTTAAATTTATTGACTATAACACACTGGTGTGATGCGTAAAGTTAAAAAAAGTTTAAATAAATTGTATTGCAAGCAGTTCAACCAGGAAGTTAAGACTATTTTGGTAATTTTTTTTTTCTTTTCGCTTGGACTACGGAACGGTTCAACATATCCACTTAAAACGATAAAGATTTATATATTTAAATACTAAATAGTTAAATACTGAGAAAATCTGCGAATATTTTGTATATCTGGACATCAAGGTATAATGAGCAACGAAGATGCTGACATGCTTACCAGGATGGCGTTAACTTTGAATAACATACACTGAAGAACTTTTCAGATGCTCGAGAACGGGCTCAAACTATAGCCGAATGGGGAACACAGGAGGGTTTGACAAAATACTGCCAATACTTTGGAGCGAACCGCATCAGGAGAAGTCAAGTCAGATTCTAAGACTGAAATGCGCAACCCTCGGAGACTGGTTGGTATAACAATCGGTCACACAGAGCTGAGGTCACATATGCAGGGCATGCGAGGAAGAGCACGAGCCACTGTAACATGACCACTGTGCATCGTTTAGTCGGAGTAGCCAACAGATTTTAAGAAGGACCCACATAGCGGACCTGGAATGTATAAGGGATTCGGATTGGACACACCTAAGGGAGAGAGTATATATGTAGATCAGATTGAGATTTTTGGAGTGAGGTGAAGGTACCCCAAATCTTCGGTAGGTGTACTCCCATATGGGATTGGGACTACGTAGTTGAGGGGGTATTTTCAATCTAACCTAACCTCACCTACCCTAACTAAACTACCAAATAAAGTAATTAGATATATTGAAAGTTTACAGTGAGCTACAGTAAAAAAAAGCACGTGTTAATATTTGAACGGTTACGGTCGTGAGGTCTTGTTTTGATTGCAGTTTTCTTAAAGATGAAGTATTTTTTGTTATAATTCTCTACAACGTGCCGAATGGAAAGTCGTTACACAACCGTAGAAAAACTTTACCATTGGCTGGACATATTATTGTCAGTTTTGAAATTTAAGACTACAATACTTATTATTAAAGATTCTAAGAAAAAAATTAGAAAAACATAGCGTTAATTTAAAAAACCCAACAAATTAACAACCTTTCAAGCAACAAATTACTTTAACTATTTTATATGTGTTTTACATTTTAATCCCCAAAATTGAAAAGCAATATAAAATTGAACTATTTTAATTTTCTCAGTATAAGATCATATCTCTTCGTATACTTTGTTTCCTTTTAATTAATGCAACACACTGCGTAAACGGGTTAATGTGTTTCTCTACGTGCCCTCTAGTAAAATTGAAAAGAAAATGACAATAGAGATACAAATAACAGCATCTTTTGAAGTCAAAACTAAATTAGTTAATATTAGAAAAAGGTAAGCCTCTTTTAGTCAACACCACCGTATTAAAAATACATTTCGAAATGGCAGAGAATTCTCAATTTGACTCATCCAAGTCAAATAGAAATAAAAAGCATTTTAATGGCTTCAAGAACGCAAAAAATAATCCAACCAAAAAAAAAAAAAAATAGGGGTTCCTTTTAATGGCACATAAAATGAAAAAGAAAAACTAAATTGGTATTTTAAACAAGCAAAGAGGAAGTAGATAAACAATAATAACCACCGGAGTAGGCAATATTTGTATGTTTGTATGGAAAAGCTTTAACAGGAAGTGCACTGTTTGTAGCATTACGAAATAAAAGTGTATAGAAATGTACATATTTTTAAGAATCTATTACGCTAAAATTTATTTTTTTTACATAAAATTTATATATTTTAGATATTTTAAATACAAAAGTTTTTGCAATAAAACATTTGCTTTTCATGTTAAAATTATTAAATACATATCGCACTTGATCAACTCTAAATTTAAACATTTTCAGTAGAGGCCAAAAGTTACATCATGATTTTTTGATATGAAGGTGAAATTTTACTCTGGATGGATATTAATGTTGTATGTTGATTTCTTATAAAAAGTGAAAGTTTTCAAATTTTTTTGGGCAATACCATATCGATGATGAAGTGCGATATATATAACACATTGCATTATTGCACTGAAGTTTAGTATTTGTATATTCAGGAATTTCTGCACCGAAGAGTAGATAAATTCGATTTCGTTTTAAATATTTTATGCATAATTCCAAGCCAAATCAGTCACAAATTTTCTTGTCTGCCTCCGATTTGAAAGAAATTTGTTATACTAGCAAAAAAAAAAAAACAAAAAAGACACATTTTTAGCTCGTTGGGGCCGCAGGGAACGAAAATAAAGGGACCACAATTTCTCCCAAAAATTTCCAAGTCATTACATTTTTGTAAATTCAAATTTCAAAATTCAATATCTTCGGTTCTATTGTAGCTACAGAGTCCAATTTTGATTTTTTTTCAAGCCTTTATTTTGCAGTACGAAACTACTGTTATAATAAAATGTTTTTGTAAAATATAAGAGGTGTCCTCATAATTAAAAAGGCGTAACAATAAATCTTGCACAACAGCTAAAGAAAATATTCTGAAATCCTGGGATCTGTATTCCCCCGATCAGGCACCCTTTAATACGTAACCACACGGTAAGCACCAGCACCAGGAAAAAGAGTCGTCTAAATCGGTCCTCTCAGTAAATGTTTTGAGAATACATATATCTATATATATAAAATAATTTGTTTAAACAAAACTTAAATATATACATATTCCTCTTAGTTATATCTCTAAAATCTCAAAGTTTTAAATGTTAATATTATGTAAAGGGTGAAATTCGGATTGAACTTACGAAAGTGTAAAAAAACTGCCATACTGTTCTCCGTTTTATCATTTATGATCAGTATACTCTGGCAAATCATAATTAAGAGATTGACGCTTGAATGGTGCAGGAAAAATATCCAGAAATTATAGACGACTTTACAATTTCTATCATGCACAGTACTGTGCATCTAAGCAAGCTATAAGTTGAAGTCACGTTAGTCTTATTCGTTACATACGTAGAGCAATGCTATAAAAAGTGCCTCCACAAGAATAGAGTGGTGACCATATGGACAAAATCATTTTGTAATATTAATGCTCGATCTTTCGAATAAAAAATATTTTTGATTTCAATTTAATTTCTTGTGTAATTCTTTACAATTTGAATTACTTAGGTCTTAAGAAAATACACTTGATGTGGTCGTATCAAATTTTTTTTAATTTGTAATAACTTGAACAGTTTTAAGCAATATTTTTTTCTAAAATAAGCTTAAAAGGAGTACGTGGTTACATTTTCTAATTTAAAAAAATTCTAGTAATACAAAAAAAGAATGAAAATCACGGCGAGATATTGTTAAAAAACACAGTCGACCGTCTACTAACGTTTTTATGGTTTTCGCCTGCTACACAATTTAACAGCAATATCTATTGTAAAATGAAATCATTGAGAATCATTGCATTCTTTCATGCTTAACGCTGTCAAATATTTTCTAAGTTGTACAAAAAATGAACGCCCTGCTTCGTCGGTATTGGAAGAAAAATAATTACTAAAAATGAAGCTTCAAAAAATTTAGTACGTCTCCTTGACATCAGAGGCTCTTCAACATTGCTATAAACAAAAACGAGCAAAAGCCTACTTGTATGATATTGAAGCTTCCTTTTCTGTGTAGGGGCTTCTCCAGTGTGCTGGTCTAAGATAAAAAAAAGAAACTTAGAAATCGACCCTACTCCGCTGTCTCATAACATCTTCCACTAACGGTGACACACTCGTTTAAGAAGTAGAGGGGTACTGTAACAGTGGTCTGCAACACAAATTACAGAAATGATCTTTGTTAAAGTAGTTATACCGGAAGTTCGCGATTTAAAACATACCAAAGTCCAGAATGTTTTCTGATATGAATTAGTGTTCACATTAGTTTACTTGACACTGCGCTCCTTCATCGATATTTGTGCAGCGAGGTGAAATAATCAGAATCTTTCAGCTGACAAATTTACGCGTCTACTGAATGTCACCATTATTGGTAGTCATTTTAATTGCCTTAGTGCTATTTCTTTTAGGAACAGTCCCACATTTATCCAATTTCATACTTGACTCTCGGGACTAAAATAATTTGTCGAAATATAAACTTGAAACAGCCTTAAGTTAAATTGCAGAACTTTTGCAAGAAAGGTAAGCAACTTTCAAACAACAAAGGTCTTGCAATTTGGGCCTTCACAACTTCATTGGTAAGTAGATCGCTCTTAATTGAATATGTGTAAACATTTACAGCCACATATGTATATTTTGGTACGGTGCATCATAATAAATCAAATGGACATTTGTTAATTGGTTACAACTTAGGGGATTTTTCATTTCATATGACGATATACTACATATATGTCAAATTAATGATATGAATATCAGTTGCTAGTTGAGTTTACATTGAAGTTTCAACAAACTAATAAATAAAGGAAAATGTTTTACAGTAAAGCAACATTTCACAGAATTCTGAAAGTAAATCCCAACCTCTTTCTATTCCCTAACTGCTCCATAATTCTCCAATTGTTGAGAAATTTTGAATCATTAGTGACAGCATCAACCAGACAGCTCTTATCTGAATATTTTAGATAAGAAGCTTTACCCAGTTCACGCAAAGGACGAACGTTGGCTGCCTTTGGAATTATATTTTGTACGTATGTATATACGAATGCTTTAATATGTACATATGTATGTTTAAGTGAAAAATGTGCTTTCTACTTTCATTTTCATTTCAAATTATTTATCTTATTTGTGCTTGTGTGTTTGTGTTCGGGTAATGTATAAGTATTAACGTAAATATACGAAATAAATTATTGCATTGGTGTGTGTATATGAATGTGTTTACGTATAATCTATTTCAATGATTATATTTTTTTTTTACTATTTATATTATTCTCCCTTCCTCGACAGCTATAAGTGGCTTGCGCCGGAAGTAAACGAAATGTTAGTTTTGTACAATATTAATCGTATATTATAGAAAAAATAACAAAAGTATTTTTATATAAAAAAAACAAGTTAAGCTTCATTATACACATACATAACTGAAAATTTTGTATTCATTATCAACAAAATCTTTCGGGAATACTATCAAATCGAAGGAAATTCGGGAGTAATCTCAAAATAATGAGAAATTCGGAAAGTAGTGATATTTTTGTAACTAAATTGTGAACAGAAAGTTTTTAATCAAAAATAACTTTCGTCTGTCTAGTCTGATTACCGGTATTCGTGAATTTGAATGGCGTAAGAATTCAATGCAATTTGTATTTAATTTTTAGACACACCTCGTATACTTCTGAACGCATTTAATTTCACCAGACCCTGGACAACATAAAATAAATGAATAAATATACACAATCTTATGTATTGTGGTGGGAAAATAAAAACCAAATAATATTAAATATATTGAATTGAACCTGACGCTGAAGCTGTATCTTAAATTAATGAAATCAATTTATTTTCGCAACTGCAAAACAAAGAAGCAAATACTTTACGATAACAACCGTATAGGAGCAGGTTGGAAAATACAATATATTTCATTTAAATTTTAACCAATACAATAAAAATTGCAGGAAAATATTATTGAAAAAATAGAAATTAAATTTCAGCACTGCAGGTATTTTTTGTTTATTAAAATAAAGCTGAATTTTCAAGCTAAATAGATGAACTATTAAATTTTTTGTATTTGGGTGATACGAAATAATTTCAATATAACATAGTGTTACGTTTTACATTTTATACGAGTATTCTTTTATTTACTACACTTTATTTTAAGAATCTTTTATTTATTTGTCTTTTCAGTCAATAATTTGTTTATTAATATATATAAATATATCCAAAATCTGTAGTTTACGTTCAGGTACTTAGTTTAACAACTGCATTGCTAATAAAGGCAGCACATATATTTATACTGCCACTCCTTTGCCACTAGAATCTGTTAGAACTTTGACATTTGTGTAGAATATTTCAGAATGAATATGCATTTGAATTTGTTCGTTTTGTTCTCATGTACCAATTCTGTTTTATTGGAGTCCATAGAGAACGAAAATACCTTTCGTTTTTTAAGTCACTTCGAAAAGTGATTTTATAACGGTAAATGTAGTGAAAAAAGTGTTTTTTACTGTTTCAAATTGAAAGAGTCATAACTTCTTTGTTTCCCAACCGATTTCTTCTTCTGTCTGAAGGATATGATATCACATTTAAACAGTGTAAAAAAACACATTTTTCAAAAAAGAAAAATTTTTGCTCTGGCTATAACTTGCTTATGAGATACCAAACAATATATATATTTGTTATTCTAAAATAAGAACACTAAATTAGCTTTCCAAAATGGGCAAGTACAACTAAAAAAGTAAAAGACTATGTTTTGTGTTTTGACTTTTTGGTTTCTTAATTAGAAATGACATGTTTTTCTCTGCTTTTTATAAACTTTGCGCTTTAAAGACCAGCATACCAGCATTGAAAGCATACTGATTTTATTTTTCCTATATAACGCTCTTCAATTCTAAATATTTTCTGGTGAAAGCGTTCACCTTGCTCTTCACTCATCTATCCTAAATTTGATGGAAATCTTTCCAAATGAGCATGCAGATGGTGAAGTTTTATTGACATTCCATCGCATGGTAGGCAGACAGCAATTTGTTTACTATCTGCTCATAATTTTCACTTTTTGTATCTCCAAGAAAATTTTAACACACTGAAAGAAAGCCATTTCTTGCATTTTTTTCTCTGCATTACTGCCAGGCATAAAATCGAAAATTTTAAATATTATTCTCGAATTTACACACTTTATTAGCGCAGCAACAATTTTTAAATATTTTACATTTTTGTTGCCAATACTGCAGTTCAATCCCCAGTTTCAATATTAATAGTTGTTTATCCAGTTTATTAAACTGAATCAACTCATCAGCTATTTGTGGTGGTATAAGTTTTGTATCTGTACATGGGGTAGTTACACTTTGAACTTGGAGCTATAAACTTAAGAATGCTTATTACATTTAGGCCATCTATCGGGAAACGTGTTTTGAAGTCATCTCAAATAAGTTCAAGTAGCGGAATATAATCTACAATATGATTATCTTGACTTTTCAATTTCGTTTCCAGTGTAAATAACTTTTATTTCATAAAAACTCACCTGAAATTGCTTTTCGGATTTAATTTTATACCTTTCACCTCACCGTTTGTAATTTGTTCAATATGAATTTCAGACCCCATAAAGTGTATATATTCCTGATTCTTATAGATACCTAAGTCGATATAACCCTGTTGTTAGATTAAAAAAAATATACGAATGCTGCATTAGGAGACAATTTCGTCCATACTACATTCATGCGTAATAAAAGTTTCGTATTTTGTATGCTATTAAATTGAAATATTCAGTGGACCAATAGTCTCTGATACAAGATAAGTAACTTTTGAATTTTTTCCGTTTCTTTACAGAAGCCGAAATATGGAATGGGATGCAACTATATACAGCTTCTATACCGCTTCCGTCATCATATCATACAACTTCAGAAGGACAATATGTCGAGCTATTCGCGGCTCACAATAACCTTGCGCAACTATTGAAAGAGCCAACACATATTCCGTGTGTTAACGGACACCAATCAAACATCCTCGATCTCTTTCTCACTTCACACGCAGAGAAGTATGAAGAGAATATTAGCGTAACTCGCGGAAATTCTCATCACTGTACCATTTCTGCCTCCTTTTCGATTAGCAACTTTGCTACGTTTCACAGTCAGCTACGGAACGTTTGAAATATATTTATTTATGAGCTCAACGACTTCTTTCGGCATTTTAATTGAAGGTTTTGCTATTTTGGCAATAATGTCAATGCCATGGCAAAAATGAATGAAAATACAATATTGCTAGCTATTAAAACGTTCATAACATCGAAATAAACAACCACAGATATTGATCTATTGCGCAAAAGGGCGAGATCTTCGTGTGCCAAAGTGCTAAGACATGAAAAAGCTCTGTACGAGCAGCGTGTTCGCGCTAAAGTTCTTACTACCCAACGGGGCAGTAAAAGCTTTTAGTCATTCGTTAAAAGAGTGAAGAAAAATGTTAGTTCTTTTATTCCGGCTCTTTTGAAGGATGAGCAAATATGGACTGACCCGGTTAAAGGACTAACCTCCTAGCTAAATTGTTTGAAAATAATTCTCACTTACTGGAAAGCAACCAACCACTGCCCGCTGTCTAGAGTGTATCCGTAACTATGCCAAAGATATACTTTTGAGCTCATGCAGTTGAAAGGGTTTTAGCGGACCTCAACATAAACAAGTCTCCTGGGCCGGATGGAATTCCTCAATTCCTGGTTTTGAAACAGTGTTCTTCGACGTCATCACGTCCTTTGGCAATCCTTTTTAGCACCTAAAAACCTAGCTATAAGAGTTGTTATCGACGGGGTCTCATCTAACGATTTCAAGATAAATTCAGGGGTACCACAAGGCTCCATTCTTTCTCCTACTCTATTTCTAGTCTTTCTTATTGACCTCCTATGTCAAACTTCCAACCCCATCCACTCTCTTGCATATAACAGCGGCATCTGTCAATCATATTCGTTTAGTCGAAGACTGACATCGACTATAATATGATGAATATGAGTGATTCATAGAATAGTGAGCTTACGAGGATATCGCAAAGGAGTTACGCGAACAGGGTCGATTTCAATGATCAAAAGACCAAATGCTGCAATCTTACACACTGACGCATTCCCGTATAAATATTGAGGAATCAGAAGCACTTGATGTTATTGGAATGAATGTTCAGTGTAACGTTCGTTGGACAGAGCACATCTTTCAGGCCTTAAAAGAAGCATATAAGTACCTCGGTTTTTTAAGACGGTCCAAGACATACTTCACCGCATTTAATCTACTTAATATTTATACCATTTACATCCGACCGAAGATAGAATACGACTCCCGAAGACGGCGCCCCGAAAACTATTTTGCAGTTAAACAACCGTGTACAGCAGAGGGGCGAAAAACTCATTGGGGATGGTAGGGAAGCCAACTCTATTGACTCTCTTGAGAATCGTCGTCTTGTGGGGTACATTTCGTTGTTCTATCACTTCTATAATTGGATGTCTTCTAACATGTTCCCGAAAGCCATTCATTCCTGGACACAATACGTTAATCATTAAGGGCGCATTCATTTGTAGTTGATTTGGCAGCGAATCGCACTACGCATTACAGATATAACTTGTTTTTCGGCCGGAGGTCTTTCCTGACAGTTTTGACGTGGGAAGATTCAAATCAAATGTCCCTCTACCCCCTCTATCCTCCATCACTTAACCTAATTTCCTAATTCCTGCATGTATAGGGGTCATCCTCTGAGCCCTGCTCCGAGTTGTCCTGCAGATTAAAACTTTTAAAATTTAAATTCATTTTATACCATATTAAAACTAATCTAGTGTTGGTTGAGTGGTTAGAGCGTTGGTCCAACAATGAGTTTGATTATGAGTTCGATCCTTATGGCCACTCTAACCAATTTTTTTTAACTTTTTAATATATCCTTTCATGAGACAGACTTTCTTGACATTTTATCAACAATTTTTTCAGCATTTCTGTATTAAAATATTTTAATATTGCTTTTTTACTAAGCCAATTAAAAATTTAACGTTAACGAACACCGTTGCCAGAAAATAATATAATAAAAATGTATTATAATTTTTTGCTTTTTAATATCTCCGTTCATGAGACAGAATTTCTTGAAATTTTTCAATAATTATTTAGCATTTCTGTTTTGAAATCATTTAATATTGTTTTTTTTTACTAATCTATTAAATATTCTGAGTGAGATGGACCTCATTGCCACAATATAATGGCGAAAGAAAGGTTTCTTTTATCGCAACTAAATACTGCTGATATTAAATTTTAAAAATTATGCTTTTCTTTAGTTTCCTGTTTTATAGGAGACTTTAACGTAGGTAGAGAAACATATAACAGAAACTGACATTGAAGGATTTTTGAATGCTAATTGATTTATAATATGCAATTTTTTAAGTGGGCACCAAAATTGTCAAAGTTCTAAGAACTACTGAAGATAGTCCTTTCGCTTCAATTAGCACTTAAATGTCATCATCTATATATTTAAAGTCTGTTCGTCCTTAACCATATTTTGTTCTATATTGAAATATATTAAAACTAAGGAAATTTTGGGTTTCTTTGAAAAATCTATTAAAAATCATGGAATAGAATTCATACTTATGAATTTTTTTGAGAACTGTTTCAAAATTGAGTCAATTAATATGTTACCTTGAGTTCTTTTGGAGATATAAATTGCATTTAAAAGATAGGTTTTTGAAATGGTTATCTAATATTTCTATACGAAATTATAAAAGCGATCGGAAAATACTTTCTGAGTTTAAATTTTTGAAAAATAACAAAGGACTATCGATAGCCTTTAAAACAATATTCTTAAGAAAATATTTCTCCAGAATGATTATCTAAATCCCTTTGAATCCCGAATAGCTTTTTAAAATTAGCATTAAGCAATGATTTTACAAATACATTTAAACTAATATTTTCCTGATATGCGATTTCAATTCGCGTTACAAACAATATATAATTATTATAAACAATTCTTATTATTGACAAATCCTATAATGGGTAAACCCTGAATCCGCGACTGCTATTGAATACCTCACAGAAAAGTTATACCGAAGTTTCAGTGTACATATAATTTTTAAATGCATGGTGTGATTCTAATGTTGATTTATGTGGAAAACTTTACTATCTGTAGCGAAAATAAATATTATAACTTTTATTGCCCTTGATTTCAAACATTGTTAAAGAAAAACATTTATTATAATTCATTGGCGCGTACGTTGAAAACCAAGTTTACATATGAAATCCAAAGAGATAGATAGAAGAATAATGAGCGGTAGCTTATTGTAATTGACTAGAAACAAGAAGCACATCTATAAGCACTCAAATTCATACATATTTCGTATAATGTTTACAGATTTGAATAAAAAATATTTTCAAAAAGAACAATATAATAGCCAAAAAAAATTGATGTTAAGCGCTTAACAAATAAAAATATTAATTTACCTATGAAAAAGGTAACAAAAATAAAATGTTGTGGAAGTATAGAAAAATTTTTTTATTATTTGAAAAAAAAAAAAAAACACAATAATCATACAATCAGTCGTAACAGATTTTTCTCACTCTTTAGAAGATATAAAACCCATGTCAGTAGTTTCCTTATGAGTGGCGATAGCTGACGTAATTAGCACGTTCATTACATAACAATATGTCCTGGGTGCGACCTCAGTATCCGACTAAGTCATAACTAAACTTCACATTTTTCTGATATGCTTTAGTGTGCCTTTGGGTCAGTAGTTGTCGGAATGTTTCAGTGGCGAAAGCGTCAGCTAATACTTAACCATAACTAACATCAAAGCGCCCTCCTTCTGCGGTATTGTATAGAATTATTGGCGAAGTGAAAAAATTTATTGAAATGGCTATCAAACACAGTTTCAAACGGACATCAGAGGCGTTGTAATAATGCTATAAACAACGTTCAAAAGCAGAGTAGTGAAAGATAATAAAGCTTTCCCCTTAACCACCAGTAACTATGTTACTCCTATAGAATTTAACACCTAGTTACTACTACGAGTTATGCATACTGGCAGTCATTGCTTGAGTGTTACTTCTCTTTATGCGAAAAAAATTTAGATAAAAGTTAAACCGAAATCAGTGAGCAAAGTTTATTTAAATTATGGATATAATTTTGTTAGACAATCTAAAACTAAGACTGGAATTTACGATCATATGTTGTTTAAATTCCTGCTGGAAAAAAAAACACAATTTGCTTAGTTTTAAGCAAAATAGCAATTTTCTATTGAAATTGTATATTTGAATACAATTTTCAATTTCAAAATCAGTCGCATATACCTGAACATGATGCAATTAGTAAGGTAGCAATATTAAAACTTTTACAGGCGTTCGTGTGTTTGTACGTTGACATAAAATGTCAGAAAAAATTATCACTCGCAATATTTAAGCACAAATAATATATATTTTTTTAAATAAAATACAGATTGCAAATTAAATTGCTTATCACTGTTTGTTAATAATTGAAAATGTTAAACAAATGTGTTTATATAGAATTTTGATATTATATGTCGCAAACTTAAGCAGAGAAAAAAAATAATCACCTGGTTTAATTACATTATGTACTTGAACTGCATAAGAATGTTTAATATTCTGTCTAAAAAAATATTTTAAAAGAGAAATTCATAAGAAACTTCAAACTTATTTTATTTTTATTAAATTAACTGGTAATTAAAAAAAAATTAAGTTAAGTTAATTTTTGTGATGACTTTTTCTTTTTAATAAATGTTAAGAAAATTAAATTAAAATTAAATTTGTATATATAAAGAAAGTTATCTTCGTCGTCATTCTACCACGAGAACTACTCAACCAATTTGCGAACCAATGAGTTTCACCATATAAAACTTGTAGGCAATTAGTTAATTTCTGTTTACGGACTTAATTCAAGAAATACTTAATTCGTACGGCATTCAGATGGTAGCAACTAGGTCCCTAATAAACTTTGACCGCAATCAGAAATAAAGTGAGGGTGGCGATGTTCGAAGTAGTCTGTACGTTGACTACAAAACGAAAAATTTTTCCTGGGTTCAACCCCAGTTTCAGACTCATAAAAATATCTCTCATTTTCCTGTTGTGCATTTATGTGTCTTTGTGTCAGTTGTTGTCGGAAGGTTTCAATGGCGAAGGCATAGTCACTGGTCACTGAACAGTAACGACTTCAGCTGTATCTAATCCACAGGCACATCTGAACGCCCTCCTTCGTCGGTATTGTGTAGCGCTGGCGAAGTAAAATAGTTACTAAAATATTGCTACTAAAAACGAAGCTTCAAAATTTAATACGTCTCCTTGACATCTGAGACGTTACAACACTGCTATAAAATCAAATAACGTGCAAAAAGCAGTGTTGTAAGATAGTGAAGCTTCACCGCCTTTCATTTCGTCTACAATACCTTTCCTCTAGTGCCGGCACAATGCACCGCATATGTAGTGGTCATATCATGAGTGCTGGTACAAGTTAAAAAAAAAAGTAAATCTCCATCCCAAAGTTAGTTGATATGAAGGAAGTCCCCAAATTAAAAAATTAACTAGGACCCCAAAAATGTAATTGAAAGTGAAAAAAGTCCCCAATAATTACAGCTGTTGCCCTCTATATAGAAATTTCCGTAGTTAATTCATTATATTTGGGAGATCATTGGGGACTTACTTCATGCCGCCTACTTTTAATGTACAGAATTCATTTAACTGCTTACTTATTTATCTTTGAATCATCAATCTGTTCACTTCTTTGCATAAATTTCTACTAATTTATTTAAATTAAATGTTATCATTACTGTATTTACATTCCTTTTTTCTATTATTCTATTTTCTATTATTTATATTATTCTAATTTTTTAATTTTAAAGCCAGTGAATTTATTGTTAATTTACAAACTCAATGGGTTATAATAATACCAGATGTGTTTTTCAGGCAGAAAAGAATCAACTCACTTTCTATTAAAGCGACTCAATACCGTAAAAATGTTTTAAATCAATGGAATACAATTGGGCAAGAAATGCAATGCAATGCATTTAGTTCATGGATAGAATTTATCTACTGTGCAATTTTTTTGCTGTGCAATAACGTTGTCTACTAATTCTTAGAGTACCAAAATCAATAAGACCAGGTGTTGTTTTTTCAATTAGTTGGCCAGTTTCTATCTTCTGAAAACTTTCACTTAGTAACTAAAAGAATATTAACAACTAACTGTCAGCATTCTTTTTTCGTTTTTTACATATAAACTCACTCACCTATAATAGTTATCAGTATCATTAGACCCAATATCACCGATGTGGCAGCCATACGAATCAATTCACCGAGATCTTCTGGTGTGGTCATGTTCCCACTTGCTGTCTCATTACCAAAGGGATCACTTATGTTGACTAGATCTGCCAGCAGACTAGTATCATTCAGTAAGCTTTCATTGATTAATAGTGAACCCAAGTCTACAGCAACATTGCTAAACATATTACCGTCTGCGGAGTCTAACATCGAGGACGACGTTGGAACTGAAGAAATACCAGATGAGGAAGATAATGTCGCTGTTATTAGAGAGTCCGAAGAAAATGAACTGCTATTACTGTTTTTAAATACGGCATTTGTGGCAGTGACTGTGGCAGCAGTTATAGCAGCTGTACCACGTAAATTATTTATTACACGATTGCTGGCATCATAACCAGTCGATGACATTATGGCGACAGTGGCAGCTGTAGAATAGGCAACATAAGCATTTAAAGATTTTTCATTTGCAAATAATACATCATTCAAACTATCTGGAACGCTAAACATTTTGTTGAATGGTATAAAAAAATAGTTGAGATAAAACAGTGTTCTATTTTTGCCTTCCAGATGTAGGCCGCTATCAAATTTATTTCTTGTCTATTTATATCTTAATTCCACTTTGTTTGTATTTAATAATGGAGTTTTAAGCTAATGCGGATGTAGAACGAGGCATGATTGCGTTTATTATTTAGTTGTTTGTACGTTTGTTTAAGAATGCCAAGACGATAGTGAACGTTTAATTATGTCAGTGTAAGAGTGTTTATCTGCCGACTTTTAAAGCGTTTCAATTATATGTTTCACAACTTGTTAGCTTTTCGTTTGAAAATTGGCAGCAATTTGTGTTCCTGCTTGTTCTATGGCTGGTAGCTGGTATTTCAATTATGTTAAATATTTGACTGAATTTTATTTTTATTTACATAGTAAAGCAGTCTTCTTGCTCTGCTTCTTTTTATCCTTAAATTTTCATCTCGTGCTATTTCCATTTTATGTTTAATTTAAAACATAATCGTAGAATAAAATGATTTGTGTTGTGTTGTCCGTTTTAATGCTTTGTTTTTAATTCTATTAAAATTTATCTTACTGCCACTTGCATATGGATTTGTGAAACATTAATTTTTAGCGATTTAATGAGATCCTGGTGCACGATTTTGAAAGTGAATAATCTGAAAATGAAACAAAAACAGTTTTTTAATTAATTTTTTTCGATATTAAGATTTACAGGTTTAAAAATTCTAAAAATGACATTTTTTTTTTTTTTTTTTTTTTTTTTTGGCGTGTGAGGTAGGGTTGAAAATGCCTTCGCACTTACAGAGACCGTCGTCTTCTGCGTTGAGTGGTGTTGCCACTAAAAAATTCCTTCCTCCTCCTCTGGGTAGATTCCAATCTAAATCGTAAATCGTGAGATTTACGGAACAACACTAAATAACAATTTTGATTTTAAAACGGCATATAATATGAAATCAGTTCATTTTCAGAACAGGGCTACACATTAGACCGTACCTCAAAAAAAAATTCCCCGTACACCCCCTAATTCTAATATCAATGTTTTTGTTCCGATATTCTGCATCAATGGCTATTAACTTGCAGTATCCCGTTCTAGTATTTATCCACCAGATCTCTATTTCTCCAACCCTAATTTCACAAAATTAAAGCTCTCAAAAAACCAATACACTTTTGCAAAGAAAGTAATTCGATAATTCTTGCAGATCAGTCGACATTTGTAGTCTGATCTACAACTAACTATGATTCTTTTTTTAACTTGGACCAGCATGAGATGATGAGATGAATTGTACTGAAAACTAAATGAAAGGGATATCAGGAGAAATGGTAGGAGATGAAGCTTCACTATCTCACAAAACTGTTTTTTGCACGTTATTTGCTTTTATAGCAGTGTTGTAGCGTCTCTGATGTCAAGGAGACGTATTAAATTTTGAAGCTTCGTTTTTAGTGGCCATTTTTTTTAGTAATTATTTTACTTCACCGGTGCTACACAATACCGACGAAGGAGGGCGTTATGATGTAGTTGGATTGGATAGAACTGAAGCCGTTACTGTTCAGTGACCAGTCACTATGCCTTCGCCACTGAAACTCTCAGACTTACAAAAAGCCACAGAAATGAGGTTCTTAGGAACTAGGAGGAATTATTTGCTCCACTGGCATAATAGTGCCGGCCAGCGTCAAGCCAAACGCTTTCTGATTCCGAATAGAGCGATCTCAAATAGGCTGCTTTCGCTGAATAGAGCGAACTTGAGCCTGTTAACGGGATACTTCACGGGCCATTGTGGCCTGAGGTATCACCTTAACAAAATTGGTCTTTCCGATACCAATGTCTGTAGATGTTGTGGAAGTGACACTGACAGATCTGAGCACGTTCTATGCGACTGTTCTGCGCTCAGCAGACGGAGGTTTCACCATCTGAGTGAAATTTGATGAGTCCTCACACAAGTTGTGGAACATCAGACCCCTAAAAGTGCTGGGATTACTTAAAAGCCTTAGGATGAAGGTCTAATATGTGGGGTATTGCACAATAGATATTTTAGCTCGCGGTGCTTCGAGTAAATTTTTAGAATATTTATTAAATCTTAATTAAATGATAAAAAATAAACAAGAAACTTATTAATTAAATCGTGTGCTATTTACTAAAGTGTGGCACAAACACAACAAAAATGTCTTACAAGCATTTCATGAAATTGCAATTAGTGTATATGTATTACTTGCTCATTGCAAAACACATACTTCCGAAAGTATTTCTTTTGTTCCACGATCAAAACATTGAAGAAGAGAACACAAGTACAACAAAACAATGTTAAAATAGAACAAGGCTGAAGTAGAAGAGAAATGAAGTAGAACATCAAAACTATTTTGGAACATTCAAAACATCTTTGAATAACTCGTAGACAAACTTGCAAATAAACTTTTGCATTTTTTATGAACATAAAAAATCGAAAGTATGTATGCAAAAATAAAATTTTTTAAATTCACATTTGGAAAAACAAATAAAATAAAAATATCACAATTCATATTAGGTTTGAGGTTCGTTTGTAAGGTTCTTTAAAGAAAAATATTTAAAAATTCGCAAAAAATTTTCAAAATTTATAATTTCACCTACATTTAATGCATCCATTTCAATATATATTTAAGGTTACTAAAATTTAGAAAAATCACGAAAATCAGAAAGTTGAAATTATGAAAAAAAATTATATACGTGCAAGGTGTTTTCCCTCCTAAATGATATTATTTAATAACACTCATGTTTACATTTTTACGCTTTTTTGTGTTTGTTCTTGTGTACTCGATGCTTTTGATGTAATTTACCGTTTTTTTTATTTCATTGTCTGTTTTTGTTTTTATGTTCTGCTTCATTTGAACACACAAGCACAAACAAAACTATAGAGAGAAACTTTTCGAATGGAGCTTGTTTTGTTTCAGTGAGAGTCATGTTTTGTTATTCTTGTTTTGTTGATAATGTTTACACTGGAATGCACGGCTTGGAAGTAGTGTGCTTTAGAATACAGAACTTTCAATACATTTTGTACAGCTCTTTACTATTTACACGTACTTCATGTTTAAATTAGAAATTTCCTGAATCTAAATCACAACATTTAATTCTCCATAGAAACTTTTCGTTTCAATAAAAATAAATAATGCATAGTATTATTTCAGTTTCAATCACTTTCTTAAATAAAATAATTTTAGTGTTGGCATTAATTATGGGCCAGTAGTTTTTATTTACATGGGTAATTATTAAAGTGATACAAAAGTTAATATGTCTAGAATATAGTTTGAAATATACCATAAACAATTTATAAATATCGATTAAGAACATTTTTCCAACTTATTATAATTTAAATTTTCACTAACTAAAAATATAAGGGTATGGCTGAACGTTGACTACAAAACAAAAAATTTCCTGCGTTCAACCTCAGTTTCAGACTCATAAAACATCTCGCATTTTTCTTGATATGCATTTCTGTGGCTTCATGTCACTTGTTGTCGGAAGGTTTCAGTGGCGAGGGCATAGTCACTGGTCACTGAACAGTAACGGCTTCAGCGGTAACCAATACACAGACACATCAGAACGGCCTCCTTCGTCGGTATTGTGTAGCATCGGCGAAGTAAAATAATTACTAAAAATGACTACTAGAACGCGGCTTCAAAATTTAATACGTCTCCTTGACATCAGAGGCTCTAAAACACTGCTATAAAACAAAGAACGTGCAAAAGAAGAGTTATAAGATAGTGAAGCTTCACTTCCTGTCATTTCTCCTACTATCCCTTACCTGTTAGTTCCATTAGAAAGCATTGCATGTGTAGGGGTCATCTCCTAAGTGCTGGTTCAATATAAAAAAAGTAAAGAATTTCTTTAAAAAAAAATTAAAAATTTCTACCGCAATATTTGATTTTTATTTGGAACTAGATAAAATTAATAAGTAAGCTTGTTTTCGTCACAAGTTTTATCAATTTCTTCTGAATATCCCTTCGCCACTGACACATTCCGACAACAACTGCACAAAGACACACTAATTTACATAAGAAGATAAGAAGAAGATAAAAACAGAGTAAACAAAAAAGAAAAAAATGCAACCACCTTTACTTAAAATTGATTTTAATATAAATTGTATTAAAAAATTTTATTTTGCCTTTTAAATATAATAATTGTCAACCAAAGGTTGACTAATTGTGAAGTGGTTTAAAAAAAATAAATATAATTAAAAAATTTAATAAAGGTCAAAATAAAAATAGAAGTGAGACTAATAAAATTAAATAGATTTAAATCGAATAATATGTTTTGTTTTATAAAGAAAATTGTTGGGAAAGCTATTTATTTTATTTTGTTTGTATATTTGATAATTCTCAAAGATTTTTTTGGGAATTCTTGTATAAAGATATGAAATTTCTTATCTTTTTTAAAAAATTTGGTTAAAGGTCCACTGACGAATTCGGTAATAATACCAAATCAAATGTACATATAGACCAGCTAAACCATATAAGAAACATAGATACAAAGTACATAATTGTTACTTATTATTTTTAACTTCAAAACACTACACATTCCATAAAAAATTGTGATATATTTTTTAGTTTTGTTTTATTAAAAAATTATTTTGTTTTAATAAAAAAAGTTTTTATATTTTTATGGTGCACCTTCCAATCCCAGAATAAAGGTCTAGCTACGCTTATGGCACATATGCAATAATGCTAGATGCCCACAAGCTGTTAGATGCCAAAGTCTAATTGGCACGTGAAGATTGCTTTAGTCTATATCAACTGTGGTGTAAGTATAGCCGCTTGTTAAAATTTACTTACGTTTACCATCACTCTTTTTAGACGTAACCTTATACTTTTTACGTAAGCATCACTAGCGAAAATTATTACTACTTTTTCTTTGCCGAAAAAACAACCACGTGTTCATATATTGTAAATTAACATTTTTATAAGTAATAAACATTAAAATCAAATTTTATATCTTTATTACTGTTGTTTTATTGAGCATAAATAACCCCACAGAACCATTGCGCACTATGCTCTCCTAGCACACTTTTCTTGGCCAAAATTAAAAAAAAACTAAAGAAAATACTTATTGGGTTGACAAAATATTTTTTATTATATTTTAATGCATTTCCTAACATTTAGATGAAAACAATAACCCTTCAATTCACTTTCTTTTAATTAATACAACTATTTGTGATGCAACATATACATACATTCTTGAAAAATTACATTTTAGAGCTTCGAACATTTTTCACCTAAATTAAACGAATTAAACATATTCCAAAAAAATTTATGTACAAAATTTCATTTTGTAATGTTTTTTCTCTCCATTAAGGCTATTTTTAATTTCAGGATATATGGGAAGTATGAACATCATTGATTTGATTATGTTTTATCAATTAAACCCATTTGGGCTAAACTTCATGACTTTCATTATATGAAATCACGATACTGTGCGTCATACCCAATATATCCCATCTTGAAGAATTCCCGACAACATAGTCTATGAATGCTGCTTACAGCTTTTCGTGCTTTGTTTTTTGTGTAATAAGACCACATACACAAAACTTGATTAAAATCGTATTTTTTTTTATTTAAAACTATTGTCTCATATCTTCTTATCATTGTAATTCACATTGTATTTCAAGTTTAATAAGTTATGAATACGCTCGTTACCATTAATACATCAACCATTTTCTCTTTCTTTCTTTCTATTTAAATATTATATCGCTAAATTGACTTTCATGCAAAGCAAACACAGAAAAACACCCCGAAGTCATTTCTTATTAATAACTTTAAAAGAGCAAAATTTTTTACTTTAATTTGTTCTTCTCTTTAGAAAGAAAGGGAAGAATGAACAGTAGAACAAATTTAATATAAGAATATTTGCTTGCAAGATAAACTTTTGCACGGAAACATATTTTAAGAACTGTGCAACAACATAACTATCAGTTTTAATTCTTCATGCCAGTGTCAGCAGACTTTAATAAGGAAACCTTAAAATTTGCATGCCAAATCCTGAAGAAGCAAAGTTTACTTCTGCAACAGGAACAACTGTTTTATTAATAAAATATACTATTAAAAAAATTTTAATAAAGTTTTTAGGCTTTGAGGTTAAAAAAAGGGAAATTTTAAAAATAAAAATACTGCTAATAGTTACACTGATAGCAAACTCTTCACTCAGAAAATGATTTTTTAAATTCTACATATTAAAGAATTTTTCTATTTTAAATGAGCTAATGAAGCCCTTCATTATATCAATGAAGAATGTTTCATTATATACAAACAAATTTTTTAGAAGACCCATGCCAACAATTTAAAGAAAATATTCATTGAGTAAATCAAAGACAGAAAGCATTAATAAAAATAAGCCTTATTTCATTATTTTTTTTTTATTGAATTTAATTCCGTATACTATAGAAATTAAGTGGTTTCATGAAAAGTTTTCGTTTGTGTAATAAAAATATGTCATTGATTCAATGATTGTGTTATTTATATATTATTGTGTTCTTTATATATTGTTGTTATTATTTTATGTTTTCTAAATTATCTGATTAAGTTAAAAGTTCTTCAGAATTAGTTAGGTTTGAAAAATCTTCGAGAAAATATAAATGTAACACCAACAATTTGCAAACAAAAACTGCGAAATTCATATTAATTTCCCAACAAAATATAATTTTATTTTGAATGATCCGCTAGGATAATCCCTTCGCAATTTCAAATACATAATGGAGAATTTAATGGAAATTAGGTTTTTGCCGAATAGAAATATTTTGTGAATGGCCTGTAGCACTCACATTTAGTGGACCTCAATACCACCAACAATAGCATATCTTTTATGAAGTATCTTCATATTGAGAAGCAACGTCAGACCATTGGACCGATAGGAAACTCAAAATTAATAAAATTAAGTAAGTAACTCGATTAATTAATATGACATGTTTTTTAAATTGATGTGTAAAAAAACTAAATACCATTCACCGTCTCTAGTTATTGTTACACTACGCAGCAACAAAGAATAGAAATTTAGAAGCAGTAAATGCTGCTGGAAGCAATACAATGCATATTATATTGGCGATGGCTGAAGTAGTCTGCACGTTGACTACAAAATCAAAAATTTGCCGTGTTCGACCCCAGTTTCAGATCAAATAATGAAAACTTCTCATTTTTTCTGATGTGCATTAAGGCACTTTCAGACCATAATATTTCGTACTAAGATAAGTATATCCAAAACTTCAAATATTACGTGCAAGTGTGATAGTGTGAATGCTATGTGTTACGAAAATAACAAATAATACGGTAATGCATTTGACATTCTATAGCACTTTCTCATTTTTTAAACGATAAGATTTTTCAATTTATCTGGCTTGTATTAGTTCGAAAGCAAACAAAGAAAGGAACTAAACAACAAAAAGTCATTTACTTTTAAACCAGTTTTGTTCTTACTATTTATAATTTTCATTTTATTTTAAGTGTGATAGTGTGAAAGGAAAATATAATATTATTTTAGATTTTTTGCTAGTCGCACCTAATCTCATTAAATTTCTCTGTCACAAAGTATTATGAAAGTCATAAGACTTTTATTATAGTGTGAAAGGCCCTTTAGTGTGTCATTGTTTCAGTTGTTGTCAGAAGGTTTCAGTGGCCAAAGAATAATCAGGAATTATCGCTTCAATACTGCTATAAAACAGAACGCGCAAGAGCAGAGTTGAAATTATAGTGAAGCTTCAGCTGCAGTTATTTCTCTAACTATCACTTTCCGCTAGTTCCAGCACAATGCATCACATATGTAAGGGTCATGTCCTGAGTGGACCAGCCAAGATAAAAAAAAATATTCAGAAACAAATGCTCCAAAAATGCTGTATACACTTTACAATTCTCTTATATATATACATATATTTATATACTTTATATATACATATGTTTTATGTATTAAATTTTGTGTTCTTTTTTATGCAAAATTCGCTAAAAATTACCAAAACACATTTTAACATTCAAAGTTACTTTCGTTTTTGTAGCTTGCGTCAAAAAATATTGTGATCAATTATTTTGCAACAAATACGTATTAACAAATTATGTTTGATACCATTCGAAAATACACTTACATAATACTAAACAATATGTATAAGTCGAAGGTATCACTTTTGATACATCAATCACAATTTTATATTTGAATACCAAAATGCACACGTATAGGTGCAAAAAATGGTACCAAAAATCAGTTTTTGCCAGTTCTACTTTCTTAAAGTACATATTTGGAAAAAGTACCAAACACATATCTACTTATTTTTCAGCAGCATTTGTATGCTTTTGAAAACTTTTATCTGTTACAGTTTCAGAGATATTAGATTAGCGATTTTTTATTACCTTTTTTATTCTATTTTAGCCTTAATATTTGAATATTCACAAGCACTTTCTTAGTGGATTTAAACTTCAACCCTATAGCTTTAGGCGATAGGGCATGGCGTTAATGTCATATAAAAGCAATCGTTATTTTAAGAAAAAAAAATGTTATGCAAAATCGCAATTCTAGCTGTTAGTAATCATATCTTCTCTCAATAAAGTTTTTATTATTTTAATGCCAGTGAAAAAATTTGAGAAACGAACGTTAATTTCCCTAGCGCCAGCTGTTATAGACGTGAAAGAACTATTTTTTTAATTTCATTTCATTTTTTATTATTTGTATTAAGGGAGACAACTTTCACTTGTTTGTTTCATGTGTTTTTCATTCAAAACAAAACTCAAAAAATAATATTAAAAAATGTCAAATACATAAGGAAGTATAAGTACTTATACATACGTAACATTTCAATTTCTCATGAAAAGTTTTAAATTTTCCAACATGATTTTTTACTGGCCATAAAATGAAAATATTTTTTTCTTATCTACCAACATCAAATGTTGTGTTCAGAAATTTCTTGAATACATGTTTTATGACAAAAAGTGTAAATTCATCACTTTGACTAATAAAACCGATAGCTAAAAAAGTCATCAAAAATTTTGTAAAAAATTATTGTCATTTGTGTAAAATAAAAGGGGCTTAAATAAAAATAACTATTTATGAGTAGCCTCCGGCGCGAAGTAAGTATAAAACTGAAACGAAGGAGCTACACTAGGCACAAAATAAACCAAATTACTACGTATAACTTGCAAAGCTACAAAATTGAGTCTAAACGTTGAATAAATAAAATAAAAATAAGCGAATGTACCTTGAAGGGGAATTATTATTGGTAGTTCTATTTTATAGAGCACATCTATTCATTCTTTTTTTTTTATTACGTTTTATGTGTTCAGTTCCGCCTGCTACTTATTGGGGCTCATTGCCGAAGAGTTTAAATTTATACGACCATTATTTAGCATAAAACTGCCGGATATACATAAAAATACAGTTCTTCTTACAAGGACGACTAGTGAAGGCAAAAGTTACACATAAATTGTTTGCATCTGAATGTCACGCACACACTGGAGGAAACGCGAGACAGACAGCCACAAGTACGCCTGCCGACATTTTTTTATAAACAAAATAGTGAAGGCAGATTCATTTTTGAAACTAATTTTTAATGCTGTACATTAAAATACGAGGTTTGTCGAAAAGTTATTTTTCAATCGCAACATTTTAATATGAAATTGCAAATAAAACTGAAAATCTTTATTGCTTGTAATCTCACAACAACATACATATCGATTGTTTCAAGTAGAAAGGCCCTAACTCGTATTTTTTACGAAATTGAACTTTTCAGTGATTCCAATATACTCGTATTACACATAAATACACCTCGTTACAAAAATTTATTGCAATAGTCTCATATATAACGGTTTTACAAGCATTTACACATTGATAATTACATTGGCTGGAATAATAACAGTGTCTGTTATGTTTTTACCTTCACCTGTAAGGTTACAATTATTAATATTGGGGCCCTTCTACGTGAGACCAACGATATGTACATTCAAATTGCAATTAAAATATAAATTGTTTCAGAAAATAAAAGATACAAATTTTTAATACGCATAAAACTGGCTTTATTTCTAGAAAAAAAACTGTTGGATTATGAGAAATTTTTTGGATTAACACGTTCCATCTGGAAGTGCTGGTTCAATCTGGAAGTGCTGGTTCGATTCCCGCCTATACCCGTTTAGGACACTTGTAGCATCACAATGGGCTTAAGCTCTAGCCTAAGTGGGGCGTTTTGGACATCATTATCACAATTTTAAGAGAATTTTAGGAGACAATGATTTTACGACGGGTGTAATAATGGAGCTTGTAAAGAGTGCAAATGTAGATAACGAGCATAAAATGCCACAGAAGTTATTTGAAAGTGCTGTTTATATCCCTAGATTATTCCTAAGATTAAGTAACTCTGATATATGTATATAACAAGGATAAAACTCAATTAAGATTCAACACGATAAATAAAAATACATGAATACAAAATCAATTGTAAAAAATGAGGACAAATACAATGTTGTTTATAGTATCAATTGTGATGGTTTGGAACCACGAGGACAAAAGTTAAAACGAGGATGTCATCACACGCAGTTGACTTAAAATCTACGAAACCACTGAGTCAGTAAACTTACTGCCCACTGTACTACGATGGACCACTCAATGTACACACCGAAACGAATAGTGATAGAGATTACAGGTGGTGAAGGAATAGATAGAAGAAGGCTTCATTATTTTTACAATACTGCTTTTGCACGTTTCTTGTTTAATAGCTGTGTTGTAGAGCCTGTGATATTAAGGAAACGCATTACATTTTTGAAGCTGTATTTGGTAGACATTTTATTATTTATTTTACTTCGCCGATGATGCTACACAATACCGACGAAGGAGGGCGCTCTGATGCTACTTGTGGATTAGTGTCAGCTGAAGCCGGTACTGTTCAGTGACCAGTGACTATGCCTTCGCCACGGAAACAGTTCGACAACAACCAACACAAAACCCCACTACTGCACACCAGAAAAATTCGAATTGGTTTTATAATTCAGTCTGAAACTGGGGTTGAACCCAGGACTTTTGGTTTTGTAGTCAACGTGCTAACTACCACACCCATCGCCACCATCACCACCTCTTGAGGGTGGCGATGGCACGATGGATGGTAGTCTGCACGTTGACTACGAATCCAAAAACAGACCTGGGTTCAACCCCAGTTTTAGACCAAAAAATTTTAAAATAAAAATAAACATCTCGCATTTTTCTGATGTTGCATTAGTGTGTCTTTGTGTGTCAGTTGTTGTCGGAAGGTTTCAGTGGCGAAGGCATAGTCACTGGTCACTGAACAATACCGGCTTCAGCTGATAGCTATCCATAATCACATCAGAACGCCCTCCTTCGTCGGTATTGTGTAGCACCGGCGAAGTAAAATAATAATGAAAATGGCTACTAAACCGAAGCTTCAGCACTGATACGAGTAAAAAAAACAAAAGAACGTGCAAAAGCAGAGCTGCAAAATAATTAATTCAGCTTCACCTCCTGTCGTTTCTCCTACTATCCCTTTCCTATAGTTCCAGCACAATGCCTCGCATGTGTAGGAGTCATCTCCTGAGTGCTGGTCCCAGATAAAAAAAAAAAAAAAAAAAAAAAATATGACCCATTCCCCTAGTCAATGTTGCGCCATGTGTATTTCATGTATTTTGCGTATCAAATTAAATTTTTTTTTTTATCTGGGACCAGCACTCAGGAGATGACTCCTACACATGCGAAGCATTGTGGTGAAACTATAGGAAAGGGAAGTAGGAGAAACGACAGGAGGTGAAGCTTAATTAAATATTTTTGCAGCTCTGCTTTCGCACGTTCTTTGTTTATACTTGTAGCAGTGCTGAAGCTTCGGTTCAGTAGCCATTTTTTATTATTGTTTTACTTCGCCGGTGCTACACAATACCGACGAAGGAGGGCGTTCTGGGTGACCAGTGACTATGCCTTCGCCACTGAAACCTTTCGACAACAACTGACACACAAAGACACAGAAAAATGCGAGATGTTTATTTTTATTTTAAAATTTTTGTCTGAAACTGTGGTTGAACCCAGGTCTGTTTTTGGATTTGTAGTCAACGTGCAGACTACCATCCATCGTACCATCGCCACCCTCAGATTTTTAGTTGGAAAACTTTACATTATCGTTCAATATAACGGTATATTTTTGTTTTTTGTGCAATAAATTATTTATGTTTCTTACTATATTGTTTCTAGCATGAATAAAGATGGATAAAGAAGAAAAAGACATCCAGCGTATTTTATCAATTCTCGAAGAATCTGACTCGGATGTCGCATTGTCTGATCCGGAGTCAATTGAAGAAGACGATAATGTAAGTGAGCGTAGTATGACAAGTGATACTGAGCAGCATGTATCGGATAAAGAAGAAAATATAGCGCAGTCTGCTTTAAAATTACAACTCTGGGAAACTCACTCGCCGCCACTTCTAGGGAATGCTTCATCACAATTAGCAGCTTTTTCGATTCGTGAGGTACAATTTTCAAAATATTTTGGTAAAGACGGTACAGTTTGACATAAAACACCTTTTCACCTAAAATACATCGAATAAATAATAACTTAAACCAAAAAAGACGGCAGCATTTGAAGGATTTAAGGCTTGCTCTTGTCAGTGACCATCTGAAAGTCCGTCAGAATGTTGCACATTTACCTCGAGAAGTCCGAAAGAAAATCGGAATACTTACTAACCACCAATAAAAAAAGCCAATGCTCGTAAAAGATGTCAGGTGTGTCCCGCTAAAAATTACCGAAAAACCAACCATACGTGTTAAGGGTGCAACAAGTATATTTGTCCTGAACATATCATACTTTTCTGCGCCGATTGCACAAATAGTGATACTTCCAACTAACTGTTTGTTATTGTTTTATAAATATTAATTAATCAGATACATAAAAGTGTCATTTAAATTGAAACACTAATAAAAAAGATAAGTGTTTATTATATTTAAGCTAGAAGAAGCTAGTTTTGTTAACTTTTTTAAAATGAATTGTTTTTTTTGTATAAAAATAAAAATAAATAACCTTTGTTAATAAAAATGTGTTTTATTATCTTAATAACGTCAGATTAAATTAAAATTGTATATATTTTTTCATAAATATATAGAAATACCTCAAGTTTAATAAGTGGGTAATTATGACCCAACCCCCGTCAATTTAACTAACTTGCACCATAATGACGCCGGGTTAAAAATGAATGAGAAGTGCGTAAGATATCAAGAAAATACTCGTACCAACTCGTAGTGAACGTATTCACAGATCAACAAAAAAAGAGTAAATAAACAAAAATTAAAGGAGATTTTTGCTATTGATAATAAAGAAAACGTATTAATGACTAAAGACAGCTTAAATAATGCTTATTATTTGTATTCACATACAAATTTTAAATTTTTTCCCTGAAAATGATTAACGACCTTGGTCGAAATATCGGAACATTTTTATACAAAATAATTGAAAGGATTAAATTGTTTTTTTCGGTTTATTTTTATTTTCAAGACCCGAAGCTAAGTTATGAACTACTCAGTGTTATTTTTATTCTTTTTTTATTGGATCAGTGCTTAGGGGATATTCCCTGCGTATGCAATGCGTTACACTGGAACTACATAGAGAAAGGCATAGTGTAGAGAATAGACAGGTGGTGCAAGTGGTAGGAAGTCATAGCTCAACCTTGCGTAAGTCTGAATTTGCGTGTTAATTACAAAACAAAGTTGCGGCGTCTCTAATGATTCATTAGTTTTATTTTTAATTTTACTAGGCCGAATTTTTTTATTACTCAACTACCAACGGAGGGAGTTGCTGAAGCACAGAAATATCAGAAAAACATTTTTGACTTCACCGGGCCCTTCTGGTTGCAGAGCCAACTCGTTAACTACTCAGCTATCAGCACATCCCCGATCTTTGTCAGTAAGGTTTTTGTATGTCTATTGAAAGTTTTTCTTTAGTTTCGTTGTTTGTATGACAGGAACATTATTTTGGCAACAGCGACAATTATATTGAATTAATTGCTTTGGAACTTCGTTAATGCTAAATTGAACAATGTGAAAAACACCTTTTATTGGATTGCGAGGTACAATGGTATGGAAATACTATTGGAAAGCAAAATTTTTTTGACAAAAATCTAAATAAAATGACGTAAAATAAGACTGAGATTTACAATACACATACATTTGTATTTGAATCTATTATTATCTATATTTGGGTTTCCAATAGTTTTTCCACATAAGTTCTCGGGTAACCTGCCATGCTGTTGCAGGTGTTTTTTTTATCATTCACATAGAGGTAAAATGTTTTTTTGTTTGGTTATTGAAGTGAATGGTCGGGCACGCCTATTCGAAATAATTGCTTAATTGTTGCTGCACTCTGCAGATGCGGGTTTTTATAAATTTTTAAAATAGAGTTGCTGATGGTTCCACGTTGAAGCATTAATTTTTTTTTTATTTATTCAGAGCTGATTTAAAATCATGTGATTTCAAAAATATAATTCTACTGAAAGATGGATTCATTAATGGGTTTCTTTTTTTATTTACACATTCAATTTATTTAAATGTAACTTAAATGTGCTCTATTTAATCTGAACAATGCAGAAATATAATTTTTATATCATTTATTTCTTCAAAACAACATGGTTTGCAGAACAGGCCTTCGCCTGGTAAACAATTTCAAATAAAAAAATGTTTTTTTTTAATACCCTCAATATTCTAGCATTTCCAAATGATAAGGTAGCCACTAAATGTGTTAAAGCCATACTGCTTACCAGGGCTGTAAAAGATTCCAATCGATTTAAAAGCAATATCATGATTTCGCATTAATGATTGCTAATTTTTTGATTACATTCAAAACTGTAAATACAATAAAAAAGATTGAATCAATTTTTTTTATTTATTTCATATAAATGAATGAATATTATTTATTTAGTATTTTTTTTGGGAATTTTACTAATATATATAATAATTTTATGCACTACTTTCCCCAAATTATTTATTAAAAGAAAATACATTGAAATTGATAAAGGAGGGGTTTAGCTAGTTCCTATGCGCATTTCACTGTTGCTAATACAGATCTTTAGGAAACTTGAACCTTGAATATTTAGTCGTGCATAACATCTTAGTTAATTTATCACAATCATGTGAAAATTACTTTTTATTAGAATAATATTACAATTAATTCGGATATAAATTGATTGCAATCAAATTTTGTTTATTCTTTCAGTGCAATTGGACACGGTAAATCTAGTAATTGCAATTAAATTAAATTATAATAAAATCCCTCATTCTTTTCAAATTAAACCCTTTCTTCCAGAAATAACACTGAACTTGATAATTTGCATATGCCAACAATGTCCATTTTTACTTACAAAGTTTTCTATAGATATTATATACTTATGTTATTTATACATACTTGTGGTATAGTCTATATATGCATATATATACATGTGCACATATCGTTCGTCTCAGGCAGAAATCCCTTAAATAATTTGAAGTTACTTGACCGTGTACAAGAAAGGGCGAAGAAACTCATAGGAGACAGTAGGGTAGCCAACTCTATTGACTCTCTTGAGAATCGTCGCAACGTGGGGTGCGTTTCGTTGTTCTATCGATACTATAATGGGAGGTGTTCTAATGAAATCAGGGAACTTGTTCCCGAAACCCGGTCATTCGCGCGCACGACGCGATCATCATTAATAAGGACGCATCCATTTGTGGTCGATTTGACAGCGACTCGCACTACGCATTACAGGGAAAATTCGTTTTTTGGCCGAACGGCACGTATGTGGAATAGACTACCCGCAGATGTGTTTCATGTACTTTTAGCTTGGGAAGATTTAAATCAAATGTCAATAAACACTACTCCCTCTATCCTCCTTCCCATAACCTAATTTCCTAGTTCCAGCACAATGCATCGCATGTGTAGGGGTCATCCGCTGAGTGCCGCTCCAAGACAAAAAAAAAACTTTACAGGAGAAAGTAAAACCATAATAGAAACTGTTATTATTACAATGCAAAATGCAAATGCTTGTAAAACCGTTATTTTTCAGACTATTGCAATACATTTTTGTGACGAGGTGTATTTGTGTGAAATACTTTGGAATCACTGAAATACTCAATTTCGTAAAACATACGGTATAACAATCGATATAAATACTTACGTGTGATTTCTAGGCCTTTTCAAAAAGTTGGTAGAGGATCGTAATTCATTCTAACAAGTATTGAATAACTCATAAATAATAATTTAATATACTCGTATTTATATAGCAGTGTATATTATTGCGGGAAATTAATAGAAATCGCATTATTTGAATTCAAATTTATTGCAATTAATGTAATTGCATGCAAAGATTTCTAAAAATAATATTTTCAAAGTGATTAAAATCACTAAAGATTGCAATTTTGCAAGATTTCATTTTGAAATCAAAGTCTAATTGAAATCCCTTATATTGCAATCCCTATTTATTGCAGTATTTTACAGCTCTGCTGTATGACATGTATAACATGTCATAAGCAACAAATGTTTAAGTCAACACACAGGCACTTATTTCCAAACGTATAAAACAGTTTTTATTTAGACATTTTAGCGGATGTTGTGTTATAATCGTTATTGTTGTTGTAGCTGCTGTTGCATATTAACAAGAAACATTTGTCTGTTGAAAACTGTATATGTTGAAGAGAAAACTGAAGCAAGGACCGTTCTAAAAAGAATTTAATAAATTTTTCACAGGAACAGGAAATGAGCAACAATACATGCGAAAGAAAAATGTGAGTCAACAACATCAAAAAGAAGTATTTAGAACGTGTGCAAACATACCACATTCAACTAATCCACCTTGGCATTTGCGTTAACGTTGTCCTTGTGACATGATGCCACTTAGTATAGACAGCTTCATAAGTTTCCCTCACTCTGTGCTATTATTGTGCCACACCAAATTTGCTTCTAATGCTTTATTTCATTTTTATGTGCGCGCATAAATGTGTCAGATTTTTATTGCTAACTAAGGTGTTGTTGTTAATTTATTTTATGTTTCGGAACAATTTTTTTTCCATTTTGTACTTAGCATTTTATTATATTAGTTTTATTATGAATATTATTCACAAAAAGTTCTACCGAGAATGAAAGCAAAAAAAGAAAAAAAAATCTATTGTTCTTTATTTCTAATGCTTGGCAAAAAAATTTTACAACAAAGAAATCCCTACGGTTAAAATTCAATGTGAAATAAGCAAATACATTTAATTTTACAAAAAATGTTTTAGTGGGGTCAGATGTTGTATACATTTCTCTAATCATAATAGGTATTTCTAACCATTTGGAGAATTACAGCCGCAGTGTCGCTGTGAACCAAGCCAGCAGTCCGGTTACTCATTACAAACTGAAAGCCATCCGATTGTATAATATTATGTCAATAGCGAAAATAAAATGAAAATAGTTAAGCCCTTACAACTCGCATCTGATTCGGATTTGTCTTTTTCCCATCCAATTGTAAAGTTAAATGTTTATTAGAAATGAAGATCAAAACAAACACAAATAAAAATTTTTCATCGCATTACCATCTGATTTGGATGGCTTTGTAATGTATCATATTGTTATTTCGTTTTAATTCTGAATTTTGTTCTTTTTTCTGAAGTAATTTTTCCGTTATTCTTTCTTTTTCATTTTTATTATTATTCCAAAGTAAAATTTGTATCAAGTTCATAAGTGTTTTTAAAAGTGAAGTGTTAGCGGCATTTTTTATGGTAATATTGTTATAAATTATTAAATAAAAATAATTAAAAAAGGTAAGTGACTGTTTTATTTTTATTTATGTGTTAATTTATATACATATGTATGTATGTTTTGTATTTTTATTTGTTGTAAAGAATAAAATGATTGGATTTAGTAAAAGAAATTTAAGAAGACTAAAGAAAATAGAAAGTGAACGTTTGAAACAAAATTCCGAAATTACAAAATATTAAAAAAAATTAAGTTCCTAATTTATTTATGCAATAGTTAAAATTCATTCCAATATCAATGGCATTCAGATACATCGTATTGCACTCCGAATACACCATAATAGTTGGACCCATCCAACATTCGCTTACAATGTATATTGTGTTGGATAAATCTTACAGCCTAGGCCATCGCTGTGTAAATGTAAATAGAAATTGTATACAGACATTGGATGGGTCTTGTTTACATTGGCATTGGTCTCAAATCGAAGATGTTTGTAGCAAAAATTTCACTGGGAAACTACTGTAAGAGAGCGTATTAGGGGGTCATTAGCGCTTTGACTCTGCAGAGCGAAAAATGTTGGTTTAAAGCCTGTGAGTTTTGGTACCCAGTGAAATTTTTGCTACATACATCTTCGATTTGAGACCAATGACAATGTAAGTAAGACCCATCCAATGTCTGTATACAATTTCTATTTACATTTACACAGCGATGGCCTAGGCTGTCAGATTTATCCAATACAATATACATTGTAAGCGAAGCTTGGATGGGTCCAACACAATATACATTGTAAGCTAAAGTTGGATGGGTCCAACTATTGTGGTGAATTCGGAGTGCAATAAGATGTATCTGAATGCTATTGATCTTGGAATGAATTTTAACTATTGCATAATTAAACTAGGAACTTAATTTTTTTTCAATATTTTAATTTTTTATTGTTATATATATCATTAATATATATTAAATTAATTGTTATAATAAGAGAAATAAAAAACAACACTTCACTTTAAAAAACACTTATGAACTTGATACAAATTTTACTTTGGAATAATAATAAAAATGAAAAAGAAAGAATAACGGAAAAATTACTTCAGAAAAAAGAACAAAATTCATAATTAAAACGAAATGACAATATGATACATTACAAAGCCATCCAAATCAGATGGTAATGCGATGCAAAATTTTTATTTGTGTTTGTTTTGATCTTCATTTCTAATAAACATTTAACTTTACAATTAGAGGGGTAAAAGACAAATCCGAATCAGATGCGAGTTGTAAGGGCTTAACTATTTTCATTTTATTTTCGCTATTGACATAATATTATACAATCGGATGGCTTTCAGTTTGTAATGAGTAACCGGACTGCTGGGTATTTTAGAAATGAGTACGTGGGCAAAGTCAAATAATTAAAAAAATTAATGTCTGTAATCAACACCAGAAATACTGGAAAACTCTTAACAAATTAAAAAAAAAAATAATTTTTGAAAAAATGATTTTATGCCTTGGTTAATACTTCCTGGTTTATATGTAATATTTTGCAGTGCAAGCTTCTACTTATAAGAATTATATTTTAAATATGAAAGAACATTGAAAGTTAAAGGAACAACCACACGGGTGTGCGGGCAGCTCTACTTTACAATTTATTTCTTCGAAAGCGACATTCTTTCAGAAATGGTGTTGTAGTAATACAACCGCATAGAATGGCTGGATTATAATAATTAAAAATACACAAAGTAATAGCAGCTAATTTTTAAAACCCTCTGTTCCTTTCCGCATACGTATAACATTATCTGCGTTTAGATTAATACTGTGAACTGAATTAAAAATATTAAAAAAAAAATCAAAATTGCACCAGTATCCAACGTTTTGTCTGTAAGTCATATTGAATATTTTATTTCTGTTTATTCACTTCTGTAGGACTCACGCATTATTGCCTCTTAATAGAATTACATTATTGTTAACTATAATATTATATTGCAACTGGGAAGGAATTTGTTCGTAATCGCACGGTATTGCTGCATAGGAAGTTTTGACTTATGCACCCAGTCTGTACGATGCCATTTGATTTGTTTCGACGACCACAATTAATTTTTTTAATGATAATGAAACTTAAAACACAGAGAACACTACCCAAATAACCTTATGTGGTGAACTGTAAGCAATGAATAGATCTTAATTCTTGCCCAACTTTGCAATTATTCGTTTTATTTTTTGTGGTTTGTAAAGCAGATAGTGTTATGCTGATGCAGGAATTTTTTAACTAAGAGGGAGCCATTTTTAGTTTTTATTTTACTCCGCCTTCGTTTTGTATGTTCCTCATATACCAACGAACCGTTAGCATAGGAAATAATGCACAAGAGATATCTGAAGCATTTATGGTTGTACGGTGTGAAATCTACGATATATGTATAGCATAGTCAACTCGCTAACTACTCAGTCTACAGCAGTCCCATCAATTTTTAAAAGTGTAATTAAAAACACAAGTAGTTCTCGGTGAGCAAATAACAAGAAAAAATCTAAATTTAATGAATTTCTAAAAAATGCTGATTTAGGTAAACTGTTATCAATATTTCTATTTATTTAATTATAATATTTTATATTATAATTATATAATGTCTATTTGAATAATGTCTATTTGAATTGAATGTGGTTGCTGATGGCGAGTAGTTACCGTGTTGGCTTTGCAAGCAGAAGGATTAAGTCAAAACAAGTTTTTCCTGGGTTTTCTACTGCACCATCTTTCGTCGATATTTGAGCAATAAAAAATCGGCGAAGTAAAATAATAAATGAAATGGATTCAGTTAGATAAAAAAATAATACATCAAAATTAACATCACGCAACTGCAAAGTTGTGCAAGAATTAAGCTCAATTTTCCTACGAGTTTCACCATCTGTCTACTCTCTTTCTTTCTCTCTTTCTAGTTACAGTTCAATCCATTGTATATGTAGGGGATTTACCTTGAGCATTGGTGCAAAAGAAAAAAATTATCATGTGTCAAGTTAGACCGAAATCGCTGGTAGCTGCGAATTATCAATTGAATGAACAAAAAACATTTCATGACATCATGATATTCGTATTATTTGTAAGGATACAGCGTTGGGTGTCATGAAGGCGCATGGCCTAATTCACAGATCGTTACAAGATTCCGATTCAGTATGTCATTGACAACTCTTGTAATATGAATAGGAAGTGCCGGTGTCTTTCGGAGGAGAATAGATGGGATGGTTCGACATAGACGGACGTATAGAAATATTAAATATAGAGCGAAATAATGTTTGAAATCTAGCGATATTCGTAAATTTATCCATAAAATCGTTTGAAGAAACCCAATTCATGGCAGAAGTACTCCGGGACACACTTTGGCATTGGAAATAGTAATATCCACCATCTTCCATTCGTCCAAATGGTATATTAACTAATACCACTCTTCCAAAAGGAAAACAAGAAAAATAAAGCGATCCACTCTGGCGGTCGTCCGTTAAGTGAACCTTTAGTAGCTCCCATGTCACGCTTTTGTATGAAAACAGACTGCATTAAAAATTCGAACCATATTTGTTCTATTTAGTTTCTTTCAATGTGGCGTCGCCTTGGCATATTCCTCTTAAGTGCTCGAAGTAGGCTTGCATCCCGCTTTTAGCTATTAAATTTAAAATATCACATTGCAATATCTTTTTTCTTAATTTTCAGATGCCATCAGATAAACCTTTTTTAATATTCTTCTTCTCTATATTTACCGCTCACATTGTCTCGATAGTATGGAAACCAATGCAGCTTTTCATAAATATATGACATAATAGCGTATAATTTTTATATGATAAATTTTTTTTGGAACTTTAGAATTATGAAATTATGAAAGACGAGAAAAAAGTGAATTAGAGAAAATTTTGATTATCTTAAAACTCGTCATTCAAGTAATGGTTTTTATTCGGGCACTATTTAATTTAATCAATAAAAATTCTACGATAAAAAATTTATAAAAAGTTTCACAATTTATATAAAAAATAGTCATAAATTCAGAGAAATTAATCTTTAATAAGAATAATTTTTCTTGCTTTTTTTATGATTAAAATCAATGTTATATGAGAAAAATTATAATTGGCTTAGAAAAAAGAAATTTATGTTTGTTGCACAGATAACAGAGATAAAGCACGGTTAATAGAGGTATATACATGGAGCTCGGCTAATAGAAGTTATAAAAGAAAACGAGCAGCAAGCCGGCTCATAGAGGCCCAGATAAGCGAGTTTAAAATGTATTTAAAGTTGGGTAAATTTATTTAATCTTCTCAACAGTAAAGTTTTGTTTCACTTTATCTGGCAAAGCAATGCATTCAGTTCCTTTTTTGTTGCTGAAATATTTCTCGGGCACTTTATAGATATGGAAACAAAAAGAGCTTCATAAAATGTATCTTCTCTTCTACATACGTGTGCTCAACAGGGCGTATGTAGAACATTTATATTTAGAAGCTAAAAAAAATCTCATAAATAGCCTTCTCACATGTGAATATAAGCCAGCACTAAATAAAAGAGATATTGAAAAAAAGTGGAAAATGTATTATTTCCACTAGGCTGATTGGAAAATCACTTCCATATTTACTTAAACTATAAAAAAACTATTGCACGCATAAATGCACCAAAATGCGAAGACTTTTTGCCAATTTTTTGTTATGCAATAAAAGCGAGTGATACAGTTACACTCATATATTTAAATAACACACCAACAGTGTATTGTCAAGCATGGGTACTACCGGCGACCTCTCTCATTGGAAACTAAAGCTATGAGAACATTAGAAAATTATATTTGGTACTGTTTTAAAACAAACTTTTTTGAGAAGTAATTTTGCCGAAAGTACGTTTTTAAGAGTTTATTTCTTAAAAAGTACTTCCTTAGATGTTATTTTCTTCAAAAGCTACTATTCGAAAGGTACTTTCGCAAAAGGTACTTTTTCAAAAATAACGTTTTCAAAAAGGTAGTTCTGTAATAGACGAAATGGTACTTTCTGTAAAATGTGCTATTCAAAAAGGTACTTTTTTGAAAGATTCTATTTTAGCAAGCAAGTTTCTTAAAGATATTTAATGAGGTTTTTCTAATATGTGATTACTAATAGGCCTTTCTTAAAAACACAATATTTCAGCATGTGTTTTTAGAATTCCAATTTTCTTTCGAATTACGTTATTGCGTTATTTTACTCAATTTTAAAGAGGGCATCATCATATTTTATTCAAGCAAAATATGTACAGTTTTACAAACGTAGTCTTTAGCTGTTCTCCAACATTTAGATGCATTCATAATCGATGCGCGAAAGCATTTATTATGCACATAGCATCCGTGACCTTTTTTTCGGTTGTAGAAATTGCTTGGACTTCGTCATTGTTATTTTATTGTAAAAAAATAAAGAAGATTCAAGTAGCAAATAAACAGCAACAACAGCAATCATGACGATTTTGTTTATGCATTAAGGAATAATATAATTTCCACATTTAACCTCGAACTCATCATTATTATCATCAATACCACCATCAAAAGCATTTTCATTTTTATTCAATGCCATCACACTGTTATGCATACACAAATAACGAGTTGATAAAGTGCAAGGCGCCAACAGTTTTATGTTAAACTAACAGAAACACTGGCATAAAAAACAGCAACTGAATTGAAATCAACAACGTCATTGTTATTATCAGCAACAATGTCAACAACAACAACAACAACAACAACAACTATAATATCGACAGGGGGTAGGCTATGACTGTGTACTGTTGAGAGTGTTAAGTAGAAAGAATGAAAAAAAAAAGAAAAATAAAGTAAATAAGTGAAATGGAAGTCCTGTCTGTCATTGATGTTTTTCTAAAACAACAATAATAACAGCAATAGTAGAAGCCGCAATTCAAACATTTGTAGATATATATGTGTTGGGAGGAAACGGGAGGCAAAGCTATTGCTGTTGATCAGTTCAATGCGAGAGTTTAATATGATAAAAGTAAGCACGTACACAGTGACACACATCAACATAAACAGAAAAATACTTTTTTTATATCTGAGTTTATAATGCACATTGATTCGAAAACACAAACAGCAGCATCACCTTTTTAATTTACTTGAAATTCACACAATCTCATGCAACATACAAACAATTGTTTCTCAGACGAGGGTTGTTATGTGATTTTCCTTACTTTAATCTTAATATGAAATGGCACGGAATTATTGGGAATGAATTGGTATGAACTATTGAACTTGCTGCAAGGAATGTTATATAATTTCTCTTCCTACAATACTAATGAAACTCCTTTGACTTTGCTTTTGTAAGCAATGATTCTCGTATCGTGCAAACATTTTTTAACATTTTCATTTTTCATTCTCATTTCAACCACAGCAGCAAATGAACCATGCTCCAATTTTTCTCATTTTGTAACCACTACCATTACAAATAGGTGGGTAATACAAAAGAATCCTGTAGAAAAACTATTCACCTTTTTGTTTTACTGTTTGTGTATTTTGTTCTTGGCTTCACCAGATAACATTTTATGCAACCGTATAATGAGTATTGTGTCAAACTTTAGCTTGCCTGGGCTCACTTATTGCTTATGTGTGAGTATTGGTAGCAGTGTTGTTTTGTGTTTACATTCTTTGGTTTTTAACTGAATTTACAACAAGTTGTAGTTGCACGTGGTCGACTTAGTATTACGGAAAAGTGATGTTTTATTATTTCAGCCCATTCTTGTTTTCCTTATTTAACTGAGAACAGATGATGTAAATGCTCCTCTTCCTCAATTGGCTGGCCATTAGTAAATAAATGTATGTATTAGGAGTACTTTTTCCCGAAATTGATTTTAGATTTCGTATTAAGGGACCGTAACAATTACGAAATTTTTTGTAAAAGTTTACTGTAAAGTAATTACTGGGGAAAATCTAGATAAATAGCAAAAATTTAGAAAACTTTTGATATCATTGAGATTTAATAAAATTTTGTAATTATTTTCAATTTATCCCGTGTGCATTTTCTAAATTCACAGCGAAATATTAATTTGGTTGCTGATAAAATTTTAACTAATAAGAACTGTTACAATAGTTTTACTTCCGTATCCTATTTCTGTTTATTATTTGCATAATGACAGTTTAGTAATACGATCGACTTTCGATAATTTGAAACTCCAAGAGTTTAATTGAAAGCAAAGCGCATGGTAAAATCATTGGGATATTGAAGAAAACGATTTAATTGTTTGTTTTTTTCAAAAACACAAACACGTTAACATTACGAATTCAAATTATAGAGTGTGGAAAAGTCAAACTTCAAATTATAAAAACGTCGGCGGGCAAGATTTAATTTCTATTTATATTGTTTTCATTTTATATTTTGCATAAAACGCAACACATTAAAATAATTCAAATTAGAGCTAAAAACTTCAAATTATAACGCGCCGGCCATCAAAATGTCTTTCAGACTAAAATTTTAAAATAAAAATAAACATCTCCCATTTTTCTGATGTGCATTAGTGTGGCTTTGTGTGTCAGCTGTTGTCGAAAGGTTTCAGTGACAAAGGCATAGTCACTGGTCACTGAACAATACCGGCTTCAGCTGATAGTAATCCACAATCGCATCAGAACGCCCTCCTTCGTCGGTATTGTGTAGCACCGGCGAAGTAAAATAATAATAAAAAATGGCTACTAAACCGAAGCTTCAGCACTGCTACGAGTATAAACAAAGAACGTGCAAAAGCAGAGCTGCAAAATAATTAATTAACCTTCACCTCCTGTCGTTTCTCCTACTATCACTTTCCTATAGTTCCAGCACAATGCTTCGCATGTGTAGGAGTCATCTCCTGAGTGCTGGACCCAGATAAAAAAAAAATAACTTCAACTTACAACAGAGGGGACCAAATTTCAAAGATTTTTCCAAATTTGTTGAATGTTTTTCAAGGGACCTGGAAAACAATGAAATTATCGTGAGATTCAAATTAATAAGTGTTAAGTCGTCTGTATATGATAAATCCACTTGCAAAAGGTTAAAAACATATGGAATACAATTGAATACCGATGGCTGGTAGTATGACGGCTAGCTGAAGGTAGATATAACGGCTTTCATTAAATATGTTGTAAAGCCATGTAAAGTGAACACTATTCGTTTTCGGTTTTTAAATATTAATAGTACTAACGAACAGATGACTGTAGTAAAATATTTCGACCGTATTTTTATTATTATTCTTATTATTATTGTCATTATTTTTACAATTATTATTTATACTATTTATTTTTAGTGTTTCCATAAATGTAATATACATATAGACTGGTCATGCATTTTCTACTTCACCCTTTCATGCCTCATTAAAAGAGTAGAGAACAATACTTAAAATTATATAAACACAGGAACATTAAAATATTTTACTAAAATCCTGTTCAATAACAAAAACCAAAATTGCACTAAACAGTTAAAAAACCAAAATCAACATACCAAAATATACAAACGGAAATATTAACGATGCGACAGACTAAAAATTATGGTTAATCACTACATACATATACATACATCAGTTTGTATTCGCCATATGCAAGAACATGAAAATATTAAATACCGCTGTTCTGCTGACGTCATGTTCAGATCTTGCTCAAATCGTTGCCTCGTGACGATATATAGTTAAGAAAACATTGTTGAACTTGATCAAATTCACAATATTTTCTTATATTGTCCTCGTATAGGGTTCTTCGAAATTTATAACGGCAGAATAAATTGGACATATGCAGAGTTGCCAAGTCTGGGTACTGGAAGATAAGGTAATCGCTGTTGGACAATGCAGTCTTTTATATTTTAGTTTCAAGTAAGTATTAAGTAGAGTGTCTAAGCCTTTTATTGTGTGATAGGATTTGTGGGAATGACGTATAGTTTATGTGCTTGTATTTATGTGTATCAGTATCGGTATGGTCTCTTCTTATTGTTTTGGTGTTAGTAAGTGCGTTTGGGTATATGCGTGTGAATTATTCTGGGTATGGTTTTGTATCAAAGTTTTGGTATATTTGTGTGTGGGTGTTGGTATAATCGAGTGCTTTTGTGTCAGTATGTTACTTTTATTTATGAAATGACAAGGATATTGAAATTTTGAAAAAAGAAAAAAAGCTGAACAATCGTTTATTAAAGCGTTTTAGCAATTCAAATAGAGTTTTAGTAAAGAATGTGATTTTACTAAAAGTTTTCCTTCGTATTATTGTTCTCTTAATGTAAATCAAAGTAATTCTATTCGGATTTTTGTGTTTATGTCCTAAATAAATTATAACCCTTGGAAGGTTGAAAATAATTCAGTTGGAGTGTTGGCGTTACATTCTAGAAGGAAGAAGTAGAATAAGGAAGAAGGATCTGGCAAGAACAAAATTTACAAATTAACTGCCGTATTTATAATAAATACTTTTCGTTTACAAAAAGCATCATGAAAAGAATTTCCATACGTGATTTAAATTTTCAACCTTTTTTAAACCACAAATATTTTTAAGAATAGCACAGTTAAATTCGCATTGAAGACTAAAGCTATAGGCTAGAATAAAAAACATTTATTCTATTGCTATATTTAAGCTTCAGGAATTTTTTTGGTAGTGGATTATACTTCACATGCTACATATATTGGGTTCTTTAAAAAGTATTGCTTGATGTCCACATGCCGGGTAACAGTAATTCGATTATGTCAAACGAACTTTATGAAAAATAGATATTGATTTGAATATTATTGAAATATCGGATGGTTTTTGCTGAAAAAAATTTTGCAAAGACATAACGAAAACATTTAAAAGTTTACTCACGCAGAAGTTGTGAGATGTCCTTATGTCTAGAGTATACACCGAGAATATTTCGATTCAGAATTTGCAAAATTCTTACAGTTGGCAATAAATTAGGTAGTAATTTGGAGTGGTTTGAAAGTCATAAAATTAAAGACGGAAGACATCGAAATTAAATTTGCAAATTTGAATTGTGCCACATAACATAAAATCATACAATTGCCGAGTTTTTGTGGGTATTAAGAAGCGTTTGTGAAGTGCTCTCCTCTAATAGAAAATCTCTAACAAGTTCATATTTCTAACACAACAATTATTTTATGGGATCCTCCGTTAAATTTTGCTGAAGGAAAACGAAACTAACATAGATATTGCTTTAGTTAAAAAAATAATAAAACGAAAGACAACCTCAATATTGATCTGGTAATTTTGTGATTTGTTTTCTTTTGGATATAAAAAAAGGCAGGAAGATCGAAGAAATCGCATCTTCCTAGGGACAGTACATTGCATAAAATAGATTCAGTTAACCATAAACTTTTACGTAAAAAAATAGTTTACACAACAATAAATATCGATAAATATTTTAATTGCCCCGGGTTCAGGAAGATATATTTAATTGATATTAACATTAATTTCTAATATCGAACAAAATTCTAAATATTTTAAAACTTTTTATTCATGTTTGCGCATGTCTTTTGGGCATAGTTCCGCGGTGGTGGTACGAGTAAATTTTACCACCTTTTAGTTTTTAACAAATGTTTGCCAAAATATAATTTTCGTTTAGTTACTTGTTTTTAAAAGAACAAGATAACAAATCTTTAATTCAATAAAATGTTAGAATTAAAAAAAACCTGTTTAATTTAACAAACGAAGTACTTATTTCATAGACATTTTTCTTAGAGATAAAAAACAGTGCATACTTTATCTAAGAAAAAATTTTTATTTAAAAATAATCAGGAACTCAAAAGGCATTTTTTCACAGTCAAGTGTATGAAATGACTAATAAATAATAAAAGAAACAAAAATTATATATGAAGAAAAAAAAAATGGAGATCAATATATCTGGAGATATCTCATTCATCAAACTCTTATTAGCATATTGTACGCATATGCGTTTGCTGTATCCCATATACATAGGGTTAGTACAAAGCGAATAAACGTTCTAAATCGTTGAATTTGTTTGAATTCGACATAGTTTGAAACCGTAAATTGACATAGTCGTGCGGAGTGGTCAATATAATTCCATAACAATAATACGTTGAAGCTGACGAATGATATTTTTTTTAAATTGAATAGTTACGCTTATTCGGACGTGGTGGTAAAATTTTTTCTAGAAAAAAAGACGTATGAGCGGTAATTTTTACAACGCCACAAGCGTATTTCCGCTTATACGACAGACACAGCATCCAAAACGCAACGGAATAGCAATAAGATGAATATTAGAAGATACTGTGAAAATGAATTTTATGGCGTGCAACGAAAGAGAGTAAATTAAAAAAATTTAGGGAAGTGTGAAATTTACCAACCCCTCTCCAGTTTAATTAACGTTAATTAAGTGAATTAACGATATAGAAGTGACAAGACTCATAGAAAACTGAGTTGGTGTTATTTAGATTCTTGGCACTGTTTTTTAATTAGAAATAAAGAAATTATGTAATCAGCTTTATTTCCCACATACCAGTATATTGTTTATTTTTATTTCTATTTTTATAGTTTGCTTTTAAATGTGTTAAACCAGTAGACGGTAGTTTTCATATTTCAAGCAAATCTGAAGAGTTTTCCTCGCCTTGTGATATTATTTACTTTGACTTCTTTAGTTGCAGTTCCAAAGTGAAAACACTCATAAAGCATTAAATATAAGCATCGTCACTAGGCTTTTGCGTGCTCCAGGTTTCTTAAAAACAATTTGTTTTTTTTTAGCATAAAGTAGTATAGTTTTTAGTAATTTACATTATAAACTACTTGTTTCTAATTAAGCATTTCGTTCTTCTAACATAATTTACTTTCCATAAAGTTTTTATTTTTATTATAATTGCAATTTGCTGGTGAACAGGTAGATTGCTTTGCACTCAAAACAAGTTATTTTTTACGTATTTATTGATTTACGGATTTTTTTTTTTGTTTCTTGCGCACAGTAATACTTTGACCCATATGTGCTCATCGCCCCATTTTTAAAACAGTAAGTTAGTTGACATTTAAAAAGTTTGGAAAGATATTTCGAAAAAAATTAGATGTGTAGAGAAGAGACAGGTGGTAAAGTAATGGAGGGTGGCGATGGCTGAAGTAGTCTGCACGTCGACTGCAAAACCAAAAATTTTCTGGATTTCAGTCGAAATCATAAAAACATCTTGCATTTCGGAAGGTTTCAGTAGCGAAGGCATATTCATTGGTCATTGAACAGTATCGGCTTCAGCTGATACCAATCCACAGGCGCAAGCAAAGCAAAATAATTAGTAAAAATTACTATTACAAACAAAGCTTAACAATTTAACACGTCTCTTTGACATCATAGGCACTGCAACGCTGCTATAAACAAAAAATTTATAAAGGCAAGGTTTTTTTTTCCTTGAGCATTGAAATCGACCCTGTTTGAGTGACCCCTCATATTTTGCCTCAGCGCCACGATCATAGTCGATGTTGCCCTACAACTAAATGAGTATGACAAATTTCTCTATCAATTGCAACAGAGTGGATGGTGTTGAAAGTTTGATATAGAACGTCCTTAAGAAAGATAAGAAATAGTCTAGGAGAAAGAATGGAGCCTTGCGGCACCCCTGAATTAATCTAGAACTTGTTAGATGAGATACCGTCTATAACAATTATTATAGCGCGATCACTGAGAAAGCTCGATATAAATCGAGGGAAGATATCACCGACACCAAGGGCAATAAGTTTAGACAAAAGTTCTCCATGCCACACTCTGTCAAATGCTTTGGAAATATCTAAGACAGTGAATCTTTACCACCTGTTAACTCTTACACAATCCCTTTCTTCTAATTCCTGCACAATGCATCGCATGTGTAAGGGTTATGCCCTGAGTGCTGGTCGAAGAAATATTTAAAATAAGCATCATTAAGAAATGTGGAAGTGAAAAACCAAGTACGCAGTTCGACTTTGTTTGACACCTAGGATAATGGGTGTATAGTCGCATTGCTGTCAAACAAATTTTGTTACGCAGTGTTATCTTCACTTTTATGCAATTCAGAAATGTGTGCGAGGGCTCTAAGAATGTAGTAACACATTTGACAGAATTGTCTGAATCATACAACGTCGAATTTTTTACTGGCTCGGATATTAAAGGAAATTTTAATTTTAGGTTGAAGTGTTCATAATAACTGTCAGATATAAGAAAAAAAATATTCCAAAAGTATTCTTTTTAATAATAATTATCGGCACGGTTTATTAAGGTAGGGTTATGGCATTTTTAACTTAGTGTCCACAATGGTCTGGAATATAGAATTCGTTTACAATAGAATGCTATTCCTGTTACCAAGATAAAAAAGTGATATAAATATGTATTATGTGCTCTAAATGTAAATTTTATTAATTTCTCTATACTATGTGTTTTTGTTAACACATACTTATGTCCATACGTTGCATGTTAATAAACCCAATAAGTAGAACATATCCTAATACTGCAAGCAGATTTTCTAATGAATTGATATTCTATGAACGTATGAGAAAATTAAATTTATGAGCAGAATTTACCAAAAAAAAAAAAAACCAAAAACTTAAATCTAATACAACCCATAAAACATAACTATTAATTTTTTTCCTTCTTTGCCATAAAATTTCGCACATAAAGTCCTGCTTTAGATTTATAGTGTAATTAGTTTAAGTTTCTTCTTTTGCTGGGCGCAAACAAAGTACTTAAACGTTTGTGGTAAAACTGAATTAAAAGAAATCTAAAAATGAGAATCAAGGATAAAAAAATTTTATTTAATACTGCAAAATAAAACATTAACAAAATAAAAAAACAAATAAAAAAGCAACCATGCTACTAAATACAGGAATAAATTTACTTTTATACGTCAATTAAAAGAAAAAAAACATATGCAATGTTTGGAACACAACTTAAATTCATTTATTTCCAGAGTGAAGAGAAAAGTAAAATGTATTTAATTAAAAACTACACGGCTATGCTAATTAAATTAAACTTGGAAATCAAACAAAGTAGCTTGTTGGCAACACAAGATTTGACAATATATTTTAGTAATTACCAAGAAAATTTCTTCCTTGCTTTTCCATTAGGTATATGTATTTACAATGGAACGTACCTCAAAAAAAGTACCCGTACACCCCCTAATATATCGTATTTTTGGACAGTAATGTAAAAAAAATTTTTTTTTGGACGAAGGTAGGGGTCGCCTTTTTAAATTGTTCTTTATATCTTGGGCATTTGCAGTCGGATCTTAAAGAATGATACAGTCAAATCCCGATAATTCGTACCCCGATAAATCGTAATTCCCTATAATTCGTAATAAACTGTCGGTCTCTTGAAAAAATCTCGTTAATTCGTAAAATTTCCCTACATTTTGGCCCCCTCGTTAATTCGTAATTGTTTTTTTTTCAAATAAAATCTTCTTATAAATCGTAATTGTTTGCTAACTACCACTTAGAATTCTTAATAAAAACAACAGAAACATGGAAAGAATGATTTTTTGTTTACCGCTATTTTTTTTGCGTGGGTTTTTGCTTTTGCTTGTGTGTGTGTTTATTTTCTTAAGATCAGTTTGTTACATGAATAATAAAGAAAAATGTCAAAGCGCACGCATAAAACTCTGTCAGTGTTACAGAAACAACAAATTTGAAAACAACGAATAAAGACGAATAAAGAGGCAAAATTGGCAATTAATAAATCAAGATTTTATGTCTCCAGTCATACTGTGGACGAAGAAATTTTTAATTCCTTAATAAAAATATAAAATACCTTGGACAACCTCCGTGAGAAAAGTCTGAAACAAATGCAAATCACTAATTTTTTTTTATAAATTAATTTTAGATAATGTAAATATGTATGTATTTAAGTTAAGAAAATGAATTTGTCAGTTTTATTTTTATTTTGTTATTTGTTTGCTAGTAAAATTACACGTATTTTACGCTAAGTAAATTAATTTGCTATTTTATTTTATGTACATATTTATTTTATTTATTTTGTATTTTATTTTTAAAAATTTTTATTTTTAACAATTTTTATATTAACTGAATTTATTTTGGGAATATCTATTTATATGTATATATGATTCTTGTTGTGCTTTTTTCCCTTAAAAATTATATGTGAAATTTATTATTACGTACTTCAATTCTCGATTGATTAGTTGCATTTTAAACATATAGATCTTAGGTTTGTATTCAAAAATTTTGAAAAGTCCACTGATGAGCTAAGTAAGCATTAGCGAAATAGTACTATATGGATATGCTTTCCTCCTCAGTTATTGAGTTGCTTTTGTAAAAAATACTTTATGAGAATATCATAAAGTATGTAATAATAAATTTCACATATAATTTTTAAGGGAAAAAAGAACAATAAGAATCATATATATAAATTGTTTTTTATGTTTTTTTTTATCGTTTTAGTAAATAAATTGAAAAACCCCGTTAATTCGTATTTATTTTATTTTAACCCCGTGAAATCGAAACACCGCTAAATCGAAAACCCTTATAATTCGTAAGAAATGGCCGGTCCCTTGCGATTACGAATTATCGGGAGTCCGCTGTATATCAATATTTTTCTCTCGATAAGCCAAATATTCTGCATAATGTCATTGACTTCGGGCATCCCTTCTAGTATTTATCCACCAGGTCCTTATTCTTACTACCCTAATGTACGTCCTTAATGTCAGAAAATTAATGTAAGCAGCAACATTTTAAAATTTAATTATACTAAATTAAAAATTAAGCTAATATAAAATTGTTACGGAAATACATTTATGAACAGCAATTTGTAAATAACTCTCGTATAAACGTATTTTATTACAACGTTCTGGAATTTCATCGACTGACAAGACAATAAACAAACACACAAGTCACACAACAAACTTATGCAAAGCAAAACAGTAAACAATTACATAGCCGGACAAACACACCTTCACTCTAAAAGTTGCTAGATACTACTACAATCTTCTAATAACTCAAAGTGGCAAATGTCTGGACCATAAATAAGGCAGATTGTTAAGCGGTTGTAGAAAACACTCTTGTAGGGAACGTTTAAATTAAGTGCCTGAAAGTAAACTATAGATTGTGAACATTATTCAATTAAAGAAGTACTGTGAAGAAATTATTAAGTTAAAAGACAAATAAATAAAAGCTTATCAAAATAAATTCAAAATTATAGTAAATAAAAGAATACACGTTTTAAAAGGTAAAACGTAATAATGCGGTGTTTTAATTTGCAGTTATGAATTCAAGTAAAATACACGTTTTAAGGAGGTAAAACGTAACAATATGTTCCACCGTCATGCGAAGTCTTAATATTATTTTTCATGGGCAAAAAACAACGGGAAGGTAAGGGAGAATAATTGTAATTAAATTATTTATGCCTCTCCGAAAATATCTAAACGATTTTTTTAAAATTTAAATCTTAGATAGATCTGACTACAGAAGCACCCAAATGCTATAAATATAAAAAAAGGACAATGAGTAAAGGGCAGTTTCGGCATCCTCGAATTACGGGTAAAAGCTAGTTTATATACAGTGGAGAGCAGTTTAAAGAACACCGAACAAATTCTCCGGTCCCACAGTTTTCAATTAATATATCGTAGCAATTAGTACGGTTATAACGATCTCAAATTTTTGTCCGGCGTATTTTGAAACACTAATTCTTTATCGCAATTTGGTAACACTATCAGTTGTTATCTTAGTTCAAAAATAAATAATAAATTTAAACTCACAACAATTAAAAACGTCAAACATACAAAAATATAAAAGAAATTTCGAAATATAGCTTTGAAAGTAAGAAACTTAAGAGAAAAGTGAAATATATGAATTTGCAAAGTCTAAATTGTCAACAATTATAAAAAAATAAGAAAATATTGATTCTCATGATCACGACTAGCAAATTAATTACTCCGGCTATAAAGAAAATAATTGCCCGGTCCCTCGGAGTGCGTTATAACGGAACTACACTGTATTTACTAACAAATAATTCACATTTTATTTGTAATCCATGTTCTCTCTAATGCGTGAAGCGATTTTTTTCTGCAAACTTTTAATGAAATGGTCGTCAATGGTAAGATTTCTATTTATATACCTCTGAAATTCTTAATCACGTGCAGACATTATTACATCCTTATTGTATATGAAGGAAGCACGGTAACATATGATTAAGTATGAATGAAAAAGTAGAATAAGTCATCCTGTATTATACTACAAAGAAAGTAATATAATACCTGTCTCTAGCAAATAGAAATATGAGGCAAATTTAATACTATATCCCATGAGCAAAAATAACATAATTGCTTTTGGAAATTCAGCTTAGATATTCATTTTACCAGTATGGAATGTTTTTTAATCTAAAAAGTTTTTATTTGCTTGAGAGTTTAACAATCATAAAATATACTGGGTTGGAATGATTGAAGTTTTCCATTCAATTTACTTCTACAAAGATTAATTGCATTCCAAAAAAAACAAGAACTTAACAGCACAATGAAAAATGAGACTAATTAGTAGTAATTTTAGGCACATCCGCTCACTTAGTTCTTTAAGATATTATTAACACTAGTTTTACTCTACATATCTTAAAAAGTATTAACAGTAAATAAGCAATAAATTGCATTTGTCTTTTTCAACATTTTGGTTCTTATTCATTATTAGTATTACTGCCAAAAAAAATTTGTAACGACATGACAACGAAGATAATGCTTAAGCACTGAAGAAGAAAATTTATAAAAATAATATCTAAATTATCAGATTTAATTAATCTCCTAAATAGTTATTTCACGCAGACAAGCCACAAGGTTTCGAGGCTTTTAAATATTAAAAATGAATTAAATTCACTTTGGTTAAATAAAAAATAATAAAAAAATCCCCCAAGAAATCAAGAAAAAAATTTTAAATTATATTAATAAAGATTTTCGTATGCTATTTATATCAATGCTTTGAATTACATATATTAAAATTCTTTCGATTGTTTCGGCAATGCAGAAATTGCCTTCCTACTATATATTAGGGAAGTGAAAGAAAAAGTTCGCCAAGAATGGCACCAGTTTTACTCTTTATTTTTAGGAATTTCAAAAAAAATAAATTCTTATCCTTTTTGTGTTCTTAATAGTAAAAAAAAAATTTAATTAAGCATGAGATATAAATTTAAACATGTTACATGTTTTTATTCGTTTTACTCTCCTGAGGAAAGCTGAATATCGTGAGGGGATGCTACATTGAGAATATCAATGATATGACATTCATTCAGTTAGTCAGTCACGTAACTTTTTTACATATTAGATTACATATATGTGAGGGTTTCTTATAGGGCTTTAAATTATTGCAATGCATTTTTTCTTTTCATTTAATTTTAATTTTTTTCCCCATTTCAACAAAATACATGTCGTTAATTTAATATTCTTCCTCCCATGCATTTATTGTCGTAGTTGTAAATTCTTTTTTTTTTATTACTCAAAGTGACGAGTAGATGCCATGGTAATTTTCGACAAATAATATGTGTTATCCTATTGTGCGCAAATGGAAAATATACATCCACTTTACGTATTATCACTAACTGCCATTAAAGGCCCTATCTCACTATAATCCTATTGTTACTACTGTCATAATACTTTGTCAGAGAGAAATCAAATGAGATTTGGTGCGAATGCCAAAAAATCTAAATTTTGCTTTCACACTATCACACATGAAATAAAATGAAAAGTACAAGTAGCAAGAATATAACCAGTTTAGTAGCAAATGACTTTTGTTGTTTTGTTATTTTCTTTTCTTGCTTCCATAAAAACACATGCCTGAGAAAATAAAAAGTATAAGCTTTTTGAAAATTTTTAAGAAATGCTGTGAGCCATACGACTGTAAATTTTCCATCCGTATTTTGGCCAGATTCATAACAAATTGTTTTTACACTATTACACTTTCCTATTTGATATAAGTTTTCGACATGTCGTATTACTCAGTATTACAATGGAAAATGGCCTTAACGCGTTAACGGCAGATGTTGGGAAAAAATAACCAACAATTTAATTAATTAAGAAAAACTTTCGTTACTTTTCCCTGAGACGTATAAAAATATGCTTTCTGGAACAGGCAAAGAAATATAACCATAAAAATCAAGTTGTTGCTTTTGTTGAAACAAAAATCTGATGAACCCCGAGTTTTGTTTTGAATCAACATTGAAAAGTGTTTTTTTTTCGGTGTGGTTGCAAAATAACCTTCTTATTAAAAATTTTATCAAATGTAATATTGTACTGAGTTGGATCGGATATATTTTCCAACTTTCGTAAAACTACATTTTTAGAAGACCGCTATTAGCATATAGAAGCATATAGAAGGAATTAATAGAAACAATATCCTTTAGCTTTAGCTAACATCCAATATTCATAGAAGAATCATATGTACTTGCTTCTTATAAATACTTTCTACCATAAACTAAATAGAACAGACACAACAAATTTTAGTGCTGCCAGGTCAACTACTTCGTGCGAGAGGGCCAACAAATATTTGTAAAAATGCTGTTTTTTTTGCCATACAAACCTTGCGTAATTTTTCATTTGCTTATTGACAAAGGAAATATATTTTGGAAGCAATTGGCGCAAATTAGAAATAAAATTCTATTTCGCACCAAAATCTTGTACAAATTTGGTGATTTGTGGATTTAAATCAATTAATGATTTAGTCCACATATTACCAACAGTGTACACAATAAAGTCACAAGCGCAGAAGCCGGGAAAATACCGAAAACTGTAATCGGAGAATAGTTAATCTTGTAAGTAATCAAATATTTAAATTTGAATTGTATTTTAATAAATTTATTGTATTTTTACAGGAGCCAACGCCATTGCATAATTAGATACAACGCCGAGGCAAAGCTGCATAGAGTTCCTGCAGATCCAACCAGGTAAGTCATACATTTTCGATTGATTGCTAGTTCTAGTGTCCCAAGTTCTGAAACCCACCCCAAAAGTGTTATTGTGTTATGAAATACAAACGTTGGTTTATTAAGCACGAAACCAATTGGTACAAAAGTGTTTAGTGCTAAACAATTTGTTAGCATAAGCAAAAGAAATTCCATTCGATTTTGTGATTAACAAAAGCAACAAAGTGTGTTTGTGTTTTATAAAATAGCAATGATTGACAAAACCAAGTAGAACAAACATTTTGAAACAGGTTGTTACAATTTAATTTTTAATTATTTCATTTTCCGTTTTTATATATGTTTTTTCGTTTATATATATGTTCAACGACTGCGTGAATATGTGGTACTTGGATTTGGATGAGATGAGAAATGGAAACAACTGGAGCCAGAAGAAATGGAAAATAATTATTATTAATTAAAAATACTTTCTATAGTAGAATTTAGTTTTTTTTAATAAAAACAATTAATTTACATTAAATTGTATCGTTGTAACATTTATTTATTCAGTTACGGTTTCTATTTTTGAAATTAAATGATTTTAAAAAAAGGAAATAATCGTGAAAATTAAGTTATACTAAAACAAATGCTTTGCCTTTGTCGTAAAAGAGGACTAATGAAATTTTAAAACGGACAAATCTATTAAGAAAGAAATAAATAAATGTAATATTTCAAATGACTCTTAGCACAATTTTAACACTATTGGACTTAGCACTTTTTCTTTGTAATTATTGTACTTATCAATATTGCAAATATTCAAATTTCATTAGAATATGGTTGGGCGGATAGTATTTTGAGAGAACCACTGGATTTTGTACATCGTCAAAGGCAGGCTCTTGAGAAGCAAAGCGAAAACTGGTGGCCTATATGCTAGACAATTCTTCATAAGCTGTATGTAGGCAAAAATTGTTGACAAAATATCATTCAAATGTTGAAAAGCACTGCCAGTTAGGTAAATGTGCAAATTGAAAAAGGCTTAAATGGAATTTGTATCGAAACCAGATTCATCTACTCCAGCTATTAGTTGTAAGCCCCAGAGTCTTAAAAAAGGAAAACAACATTTGCAAATATTAGCAGCCATTATATAATCAGTAAAAACAAAATAAACTAACCTTTTTCTTAAATAAGCAGGCAAACTGCCTTAACCATAATAACCAATTAGATGAGAAAGCGATCAGGGTTACATTTATACAATTTTTCCATCGGTGGCAAAACCCAAGTAAATTTAAAGGAACATACATTTTCTGTGGTTTTAGCAAAGCGCACTTCATTGTAAAATTCCTTGTTAAAATATTGGGTATATCCGTAAAATGTTTCATGAAACGTCACCACCACCTAGAAACTCTTTAATTCATCAATAGACAAACGTGCCGGCACACACACATACATACCATGGTTTGTTAGTCAAAGTTGCTTTGCTTCATCATCGGTTTGGTGCAATTCCGATGGAACAACTATATGTTGCTTTTAAAACTAACTAACCAACCAGCCAATAATATAAAATCTAATGCATTACTTGCATTTCCACTCTTGCCGAAAATTTCAGTCAAAGTTTAGAACTTATTACACATATTTTTTTTGGTGTGCGCATAGAATATAACACTTTCATTTGCACGTTAACTTTTTATAATATTTTTTAAACCGGGGATTTAAGATTTCATTCATAAAAAATGAAATATTAACACAAAAACAAATTTTTCCCAAAAAATTCAAATATTTTGCTACTCAAAATTTATTTTAAATAGCAAAACATATGTTTTTAAAAGTATAGGTATAACCATTGCTTTTAATACATTGCTTATGCTATCATTTTATTCACTCACACGAACCTTGTAACAAAAACTGATTTGGGGCATTTTCAACTGTCACTTGTGGGTATTCTGTATGTATATTCTGTGCTTTCTACGAATGCCGACAGTATGTATTTATATATGGAAAGAGTGCGAGCAAATATACAACTTTGACATTATATACTTTTATCTAGTAACCAAACTTAAAAACAAGACAGAAAGTGGTTTTTAACCCATGGATAGTAAAACACACATGTTCCAGCTAGAAAACTACACAAACAGGTACAGTATATACATTTTTTTATTTTATATGTCAATAGTTAATGGGTTAAACATTGAATTCTCTCAATTAATTAAAGTTTTTTATTTAATAGAACTAGATTCGAACCAAGGCAAATCCTAATAAAAATTGCTTTCCTCCACAGTTATTGAGTTTGCTTTTATAAAAAATACTTTATGAGAATATCATAAAGTATATAATAATTAATTTCACATATTTTTTCGGGAAAAATCACAATTTTAAAATTAAAATCATATTTAATTTTTTACAATTGAAACTGTTGATGTTTGGAGATATCGAGTCGAAAATTAATGCCTGGTCTGAAATGACGAGTACATGTTGTTGTACATTATTGTAATAATAATTTCTGTCTACCCATCACATACTTTGGCCATAGTAAATGTATCTTTTTGGAACATGGCATTTTAATAATAGCAGATTTTTACTATTTATATTATATTGTTCGGATGTAGCAGTAAATTTTCGAAATAGAATCAATTCAATGTTATTGTTCGAATTATCTATTACTGTCAATTTTTCATTTATATTATTCTTTCGCCTGCCATCTTACTCATGTTTCCCAAAATTTTTCGCTGCTTTAGCTTAATTAACGTTTCTTTTATACCTAAGTGACCTGTTTGTGTGTGTGTGCTATTAGTGAAATGTTCAATTAATTTATATTTCGACATGTCATTTGTTATTCCTAAGAGAATATTATGTATTAATATGTTTAGTTAAAGACTTCGTTATTAATTCCCAGTAAAAAAAGTGCTTACAAACACGTCAATAAAATCCTGAACTTGTAATTTAGAAGTAATGCGAAATCGGATTAGTTCTACTTCCTTTCATACACGGCTGTCATTGCCGGAAGTTCCCTTTTTTGATTCCTATTCATGAATTCTCAGTAATGCTTGTGATGCTAAGTAAAGCTACTGTTCAAAGCATTTTTATAACGGTGCAATAGAACTAGTTTTTTTATTACTCCTACGGAGCTATGAAAAGTTGCTTCTCGTGTATAGATTATAATGTGATTTTTTTAACCCTGTTGTTAGATTAAGCCCTTTTGGTTCAACATTTTTTTTGTAATCTAAATAACTTTTGAACTGTGTAATATATTGCTTTGAGGTTTCGACTCACGTGTTTTATTTTTGCAACAATACTTTTTCCATAATTTAAGGTATCTAATGTAGAGCTGTAGGTAAAAAATTAAAAAGTTACTTATCTTGTATCAGTAACCATTTGGTCCACTTAATTTTAATAGATAACAAAATACGCAGCTTTTCTTGTGTTTATATACAAAAAAATATAATATTATTGGAATTGTTTTTCATTACATGGTATGCAAAATATTTTGCCTTATAGCAACTACAAATTCCCCGTTTTCTTGCCTCCGATCTATAAGAAGCTATATTTGGTGAGCTCGCACAAATTGCAGATGATCTTTTTATTTTAATCACTATCTTGGATGAAAACTGTTGTTGTACTAATCTGCTTCATTTCATCATATGCGTATTAGCCAAAGAAAGTCTAGTTTTCGGAAAAATTCTGGTCTCGATCAACCGGTGCCCATGAAGGATCGACTTCAGAAAACAGTATATATGCATTCAGCATATAGCATATTTGCAAATATGTACTATATTTGGCCATCGAGTTGTTTTGCGCTTTGGAGCCAATCACTTGGTCAGCGGTATCTACACCTGCTATAAGAAACTGTAGACGAGCAACAATAAAGCATACCTCTTGTTGAATTGTAATAGAAAAGAGTTTCCCGATTCTTTTTTGACCCCCTCTTATCAACTGCCACCGTTCATGCAATGTGCTCATCAACATTGTTTATTTGCTCGTATGGCTGGCATGCAACACTAACATCACAATATCACAAAAAGCAGACTCGTACAATGGGACTTTTTTTTTTATATATTCGACCAGCTACGCATGCGATGCATTGTGCTGGAAATGAAGGAAAGGGGCAGTGAGAGAGATGACGGCATGTAGAGCTTCACTATCTTACAACTTTGCTTTTGCACGTTCTTTGTTGATGCAGTGTTGAAGCGGCTCTGATGTCAAGGAGAAATTTTGAAACTTTGTTTTACTAGTCATTTTTAGTAATTATTTACATATTCCACAATACCGACGTAGGTAGGCGCTCTGATGTGCCTGTGGATTGTTATCAGCTGAAGCCGGTACTGTCCAGTGATAACAAGTGTTCCGATAACAACTGACACACTAATTCACAGTAGAAGAAATGCAGAATGTTTTTATGACTTGGTCTGAAACTAGGGTCGAACAGAAGTTTTGGTTTTCTAGTCATCGCCACTAGCAACTTTGGGGATATGAATGTTTTATTTTGGCGCACTGTGCCTACATATGAAAATTTCATTTCCAGTAATTGTTTTACTAAATTAAAAGAGGAAAAGAAATTGGCGCCTGTTACATTTTGCCATTTTAAACTTTCGGTCAACTCCAATACAACGCGTTGTCCTTGGTTCTGTTCAGGCTTTGTATTTTTATTTTTTCCAAGATGTGGCTGTATTTTACAGACGTAGCCAGATTGTGAATCTAGCGACAACCAGAATTACAAACAATTCAACAAGTATAACTACAACAACACAAGCTGTATTCTGGAGATAGTGAAAAATATGAGCCAAACTGGTGATCAGTTTAATAATAAAGAGTTTATAAATATATTTCTAATTTGCATTATACCATTCAATCAAATTACATACGAATATAAAATAAAACGCGCAAAATAGAAAGGGACCTAAGGGCAAAAACCGGTTTTGTTCAGGAGAGCCATTTTAAAGATTTAAATACGTGTATCTTTGGTGTACTATCACCTTCATAAAACGCGCATATCTCTGGGAGGGAACATTTTTGGGGCATGGGATCGGTCTCATTCGATGCTCAGATGTTGTCCACATCAAAAAAAAAAAAAAGTGAAAATTGCTTTTTTTACCCTTAGGTCCCTTTCTCTATGCGCTGTTACATATGTACTTTGGACTAAATGGTCCTTCATTATGCCGAAGGATTCTCATATTTTTCTTTAAAATACAGCAGGGTAAATTTACTTTGATACTATTAATAAGTACCAGGATCTAATTCTACAGAAATACTAATTTCATTTATTTTTCAAATGCAATGTGCCTGTAATTTTTATTATTTCATAACAAGTAATGAAGTTAAATCTTATATATAAAAATTACATGTTTGTATGAATGTATGTGTCTGTGCTTGTACCTTATGGCCAGCTAAACGGCTGAACCGATTTTCTTGAAGTTTTTACAGTATCTCTCCTTATATCTGGAAGGAACTATCGGTTATATAAATTTCAAAAATTTCAACTGGGCGTTGCCATGGAAATACAAAGTAAATATTGATTTTTGTATATAAATAAATAAATAAGAAAACTAGCAATTTTTATCAGAGGGAGTAGGCTGATAATTTTTGCATGTGGCACTCCCATTCCTCATATATCAGGAGGGCTGAAATTGGGTATACGGGTAGGCACTCATAAGGTAGGGAGGGAAGGTAAACTATAGATTTGTCTGCATCTAGATGGACACATAGAACTTTTATATTTTCAAAGATAAGACCATGACGGGTGGTAGGGGCCAACTTCAGCATCTCCGAAACTAACTAACCTTCTTTAATAAAGAACACGTGAGGCATACAAATTTTTTTAAATAAAACTATTATAACAGCTATAGCAACGCGTGGCGGATTCAGCTGGTGTTTTATAAATAAGCAGACAGAGCAAAAACACTTTTATATTAATCTTGTGGACGTTGTTCTTTATAACTTCCTGAGAAGTCGAAAATACACAGTTATTGATATTTCGAAAGTATTTTAAAAGTAATTGCTATGGAATGACGTCTAATATTTTTCACTGGGTTATTACATTCTGTAAGGCGTCTTTCAATACTTTGTCGTAACTCGGTTCAGCTAATTCTTTTTTTGTTGTTTTTTTTCTTTTTATTTTGGAAATCTAATTTATTGTACATATATATATACACGTGTGAAGAACAATATTTGCATATAAATTTAATATTTATTTTATTTGCAACAATAATAGGTACATATCTATTTTAGGTTACTAAATTTACTTATGAGGAGTTGAAGATTATATCTTTTGCAGCATAAAAATATTTATAAATTAGAATATATCATACATCCATATATACATTAGTTGGAAGGAAAAAATTACAGAAGCATGTTTGAATAAATGTTTAATTTTAATAAAACTTAACTTAGTTGAGGCTAATTAAAATGAAGCTGGTTCAGTAATGTGAATAAAATCCGACCAAATACAACGGCGTTTAAAATTCTGTAAGAGTCTATCTATTTTAAATTCCACCCACTCAATACCTGCTAGTGCGTGAAGTCATGTAGTTGAGAAAAAACAGGGTAAGTTGAAAATCAATTTATGGAGTTTGTTCTATGCAATTTGAAGTTGTGTGCCACGTACGATACTAGCGTAGCGTAAAACATTGCTGGATGAAGAATTGTTTTGAGAAAAAGTTTCTCATTAGCAATATTACGATTCAGGAATGGGTACAAGATACGACCTTTACGAAGTTCACGACATTTATTTGATTTATGATGTAAGGAATGTGGTCTTTACATTTCAACATAGTATCCCGAAGTACACCAAGGTACTTAACAGTTTTTCATCATTGAATATGCCTTTCAAATCTAACGCTAAACTACTGGGAATTTTTTCATAATTTTTGGAATATATAGATAATTCCTATATCGTCTAAAAATATAATCAATGATATGGCTTTACCATTTTTATATCCTTCATCATTTCAGGACACGCATAAGTGATGCCTAATGTCGGTCTAATTTTTAGCTAAAACACTTTTTATTTTGCATCATATCACTTCAATAGGTTTGAAACAATAAAAGTCATAATTGTTTTTAGTTAAAATATGCCCACTTCACTATTTGTTAAAGTTAAGTACTTTTATAATTGAAAACAGAACTTACTTCAGCGGCTCGTTTTGACAAAAATGAAATGTGACGCAAGAATTTCGCAATAATTCAAGTAACGGTACATCGAACAGCGGAATAATGTAAGAAACAAACATAAAGAACAATCAACGTAATGGATGCATGCCGGTCTATTTGACATTGGTCAAGTATCAGCGAAAATTTGAGACCGAAACCTACTCGCGTAATCGATGCATCACGGTCTGATAGGGGTATGTTGTTATGAACTTGAGGGATACGCTTCCTAGCAAAATATAATGAAATAGTGTATTAATTCTTGCATTGCTCTTTGCACTTTATATATAACCTCTTTAAAAATATTGCCGGAGCATATATATGCGGTGTCATCAGCAAAAATTTACATTGTGCAATAATCTACATTTGGAAAATCTGCTGTGAATACGAGGTCTGTTCAAAAGAATACATTTTTTTGAAAAGTATTTATTTATTCATCAATATCCATTTTGTCCCCTTCAAAGTAATCCCCCTCAGATATAATGCACTTATGCCAACGCTTCTACCAATCCTCGCAGCACTTCAGAAATGCGCTTTTCGGTATGGACATCGGCTCGTTCTTCGATTTTGACTTTACCTCATCAGTTGTGGCAAACCGGTTTCCTTTCATTAGTCTCTTCAGTTTTGGGAATAGGAAACAGTCGCAGGGCAGCCAAATCTGGTGAATTATGTGGTTCAGGCATGATTAGGGAGTTGTTTTTGGCGATGGCACGATGGATGGTAGTCTGCACGTTGACTACACAACCAAAAAAACAGACCTGGGTTCAACCCCAGTTTCAGACAAAAAAATTTTAAAATAAAAATAAACATCTCGCATTTTTCTGATGTGTATTAGTGTGTCTTTGTGTGTCAGTTGTTGTCGGAAGGTTTCAGTGGCGAAGGCATAGTCACTGGTCACTGAACAATACCGGCTTCAGCTGATAGCAATCCACAATCACATCAGAACGCCCTCCTTCGTCGGTATTGTGTACCACCGGCGAAGTAAAATAATAATAAAAATGGCTACTGAACCGAAGCTTCAGCACTGCTACGAGTATAAACAAAGAACGTGCGAAAGCAGAGCTGCAAAAATAATTAATTCAGCTTCACCTCCTGTAGTTTCTCCTACTATCCCTTTCCTATAGTTCCAGCACAATGCTTCGCATGTGTAGAAGTCATCTCCTGAGTGCTGGTCCTAGATAAAAAAAAAAAAAAAAAAAAAAATCATGACCAAGAATTGATGTGTGAGCTGGTGCATTATCGTGATGCAGAATCCATGATTTTTTCCACAATTCCGATCGTTTGAGCCTTATTGCCGCAAACGTTGCATAACTTCCTTGTTGTAATCCTTAGTAACCGTACGACTTACACTACACTATTTTTTTATAAACGCAAATTTTTTTTAATGCTTTCTTTGCAAATAAAATTATGTATATATTGCTATTGTAAAATTTTAAAAAATTATTAACATTTGTAAAATCAAAATATAATTATATTAAAAATACTCGACTTAGAGACACAGTATATACAAAAGGAGCGAAGGTGTTTGAATTCCTTATAACTTTTTATTATACTTATTTTTTTGTTTTCAGTATTTTGTAAAGTGGACTTCGTTAATACACAAAACTGCAGGATAAGGGGTACGGAAAGCCCAAGAATAGTTTAACAGAGAGAATTACACCCACTTAAGTCTAATGTTTAGTGCTGTGTTTTGTGGGAAAGGATAATTGGCCAATATTTTTTGAACATGAACACGGTGTCGCCGTTTCCATCACTGTATTGTTAATTATAGTTTATGTATATATATATATATATATGTTTATTATAGTATAAATATATTATTTTTTGCTCAATAAAAAAAAAAGAATTCCCAGTAGAGTTACTCAATCGAATTGTCCGCTGAGACGAAAGGCTTCTTTCAAACTTTCAAACTTTCAAAACCTTCAATTTGTTTCATAATGGGATATACATACTCTATTAACTCCTCTTGTTTAAGTTTAAATATGTTTGTGCAAGAATTTTTTTTTTGAAGCATTTAAATAAACTTCAGTAACAATCAAGTTAGTTCCTCTTAAATTCGAAATAAAATTAATGAATTGTTCCACCAGTTATGCCTGTACAAGATTTTTGCTATTATTTTTTACTGATTTATATTTTTATTTACTTTCGTAAAGAAATAAAAGGAGCAAAGATTCTGCTATTAAATACTGGTGTATTTTCTTATCTTAACAAAATATTTATTCAAAACCAGCGCACGGTACAAACGCACATGTTATGCCTGACAACTGAAAAAGATAATTTTAAAAAATATTTTGTGTGGCACAACGGTTTTTGCGATGCCACAGTCTTTATAAATATAAGACGAGGAAAGTCGCAGTAGTATTTATATACCATAAATATTTCATAATTTATTTAACCATAAGAATAAAACAAGTACAGAAACAAACATTTGTGAAAGTGAACTACTTATTTCTTTGGTTATTTATTTATAATATCCGTCTGGGAATATATTACAAATGTTTAAACATTTTGTTTAATTTACTCAAAGATTTTAAAAATGTTGAAATCATGCTACGCCTATCTATTTAATATAATTTAATTTCTTTATCATCTTGAGGGTTAAAATGAAAAATGTTGCGAACTCCAATAGAACAAACACATTAAAAAAAAGTAATTTTCGACCACTGCCTTGTAAAATATGGTACGTACGATTATCCTATAAATTTTTAAAAATTTAATATTAATCATAAGTGTGGTATATGTTCTGGAGCATAAATTATCCCTGGGGACAATGATTGAATTTTATTAATTAATGAGTGTCAAAATTTGCAACAACTGTTGCAAACGTGGTGCTTGTAAAAACAGAAGTATACAAAAAATTTTAATTATGGTTGGGGAGAACATTTAACATAAAACGTGTTAAAATATTAAGTTTAGTCAATTTCACCAGGAGTAGAACTAATAGTGAATAGTGCCATATATAATGTGACAAAGATAATGTGTATAAGATTTAAAAATGTAGTAGGTTTTAGAGCATTGCCTTGAAAAGAAGACTGTTTCGCTCCATAGGAAGTGCTAAAACTGGGACCGTAATTAGGGACCAGTTTTCTATTACTTTGTTTAGTAAATTTGTTTCGTTTTTGGGTAAAAAAGGTGCTTCCTGAAATACTTCTGATAAATTGTTTACAATTGTGTAATATTTTACTCTTCGAAGAGTACACAGTTGATGTCCTCTCTATATGGAATGTATTCAATCACAACTAGAAACATAGGTCTTGGGAAGAGGAACTAGAACTTTATGGAGATGTGATTTTAAACTTTCAACGTCGCAGTTGGCAGGAAAGCTTTCTACATGAACTATATTCTAGAATCGAACTGTTCGGCTAAAAAACTAAATTTTAGCGTGTGTAAAAATATTCGTCTTAGCGGTACTATTTTTTAATATAATAACATGAAGAAGCATTGAAACAAAGATGCATAATCCACATTGACTTAGCTTTCTTCCGTGACTATTTATAGTCTGGTCCAGCCGCTGTAGATAGTAATCAGGTGCGGTGTTATATTTGAAACTGTTTAAAAAAGCCCTTGAATGCTTCTCTTTCGAGATGCTAATTTCATGTTTCTTATCACTCGCACATATTTATACAAATATCAAAAATCAAAACAATGTTAATGTTACTGACTTAAATAATTTACAATTATTTTTCAAACTTGCGTTGATAATAAAATATAATTTTTAAACAATTGAATTAATTGCGTCAGGTTATTAAATTGTTATTTAACTAATGATTCTTTACTTTTATAAAACAATTTATTTTGTTAATTTATGCATATAATTGTTGGAATGAATGAATGCTATGCTGTGCTATGTTATGACAATTATTTCAAATACTAAAAGTTCTTCCCGTTATATACCTACGGTACAATCAGAAAGGGCAAACATCAACTCTATATTGACCACTTATACTTCATTTTAAGCAAACGATTATTATTGAAATTTAATTTCTTATCGTATATGGAAATTTTTAGTACCAAACAGATAGAAATTTATTCCTGCGTATAATTCGCATTCTGAAAAAATACAGCTAAATTTACTTATAAAATAAAAATTGTAATCAAAAATTGAAGAAAATAATTATTTTTTCTTATCTTGGGCCAGCACTCAGAAGATGACCCCTACACTTGCAGTGCATTGCGCTGGAAGTAGAGCAAAGAGATAGTAGGAGAAATGATAGGAGGTGAAGCTTCACTATCTTACAACACTGCTTTTTGCACGTTGTTTGTTTTTAGAGCAGTGTTATAGCGCCTCTGCTGCCGAGGAGACGGATTCAATTTCGAAGCTTGGTTTTAGTAGCCATTTTTTAGTAATTATTTTACTTCGCCGGTGCTACACAATACCCACGAAGGAGGGCTTTCTGATTTGCCTGTGGATTGGATACAGCTGAAGCCGTTATTGTTCTGTTACCACTGACTATACCTTACACACAAATGCACATAAAAAAAATTCGAGATGTTTTTCAGTTAGTCTGAAACTGGGGATGAACCCAGGAACATTTTTCGTTTTATAGTCAACATGCAGACTACTTCGATCATTGCCATCCACATTTTATTTTATTTGCACTTCTGTTTTATCTATAAAAATTTACAGACTTCTATGAGAGACAAGTTGTGAATTGCTAGGTGAGAATTGCACGCATTAATTTGAAATTGAACGGTAAGCATATTATTTATTTTTTTACTTCGTTGCTCAATTAGCGATGAAGAAGGGCCTGTTAGCATATGCACATCAGTAGTGCGATTCACTATGCAATTTTAACGACAATTGTTCGGTTAAAAATACTTAGGAGAAAATAAATGATTTTGAAAATCAATAACATATTTTCAACCATTTACGTTATCGTTAAGTGTTTTATTTGACAACTATTTCTTTAAATAAACCACAGCTGGGCAAATTCTACGCAACTAAACGGGCCTTAACCCGTTGAACTTTCCCACGTTTGTATTTGTAGCTGCAGGAACTAATCCCATGTGTAGTTTATTTTTTAAAGAGAATTTATCTTCTCCTGCATTGCAGATTTCCATTCAAATATGTGCCATATTTATATATCAATTAAAAGTTTATATTTGTAATTACCACGATTTCATTATAAGAAAATTTCGTAATAAAATTATATATAAAATTTCGACTTTGGTTGAGAAATGCAAAATAAAAAAAAATTATTAAAAAAAAAATGTAAAATACATATCAGGAATATTTTAATATAAAAAAGATATATTATTTATTTAAAAAAAAAAATAAACCGAAAAGATTTCACTAGCAAGAACACTTATTTCGATTTATTTCAATTCACGAATTTTATTGACTTGTGATTCTGTAATGTGCGCAATTAAATCATAAAATTAAACTTGAAATTCTTGCGCTTGTATTTTAATGTAAGAAATGTAATGTGATTTAAAGGAGGAGTAATAATTTTATTTTAAGTATACGGCTTTCTAGCACATTCATCAATACCCTAATCAAATTCACATTACTTGTCAAAAATATATGGCAATAAATAATTGAAATTGTAAATACTTTATGCATTTTAGAAACTCTATAACAATAGCTTCTTGTCACCAAGCAACACCCTAACAAGTTCTCCAAAAATTTCTTTTCTTCTAAAAATATAGAAATAAGGTAATATAAAAATAAGGTGAGGGTTTCGCACCTTCGGTTGGTAGCATTTTGTTTTGCAGTTTCCTATATTTTTAATTTTTAACGTAATAAAATTTCGATCATTTATTTATTATGATTATTTATCTATCTCTATTATATGGTTTATCTGGTCTATATGCGGCATTTCATTTGATGTTAATATCAAAATCTTCAGTGGACCTCTAACCAAATTCTTGAAAAAAGCTAAGAAATTTCACATGTTTATACAAAAAATATTTGAGAATTACTTATTTATTTTTATTTTCTTTACTGTAGAGAAAATTTATTTTAATAACAATCACACATTTGTTATGTAACTTGTAAAAAGTATTGCCATAAAAAATACTTTCTGATCTTCGTTCTGTTGGCTGAGTTGTCAATGCATTGACTCTACAATTAGAAGATCGTACATTCAAATATTTCTGACCTGTCCATGCTAACTGCGCCGACTATCGTCGGTATTTGCACGAAAATATCACTGAAGTTAAATAATAAATAAAAATAAAGAGCCAGCAAATTTGCTTTACAAATTAACAGAATGTGCAACTGGGGAGTTATGCAAGCATTAAATCTTATACGTATCATTTAACAAACTTTGTCATCTCTATACTATACATTTCCGACTATTTGCAGTGCAATACTGTGCATACTTAACATACTTGACCAATGTAAGTATTGCTGCCTTCGTAAACGTTAGCTGCTTTACAGTGGGACAACGCCACATATTCTTTACGCAACCGTACAAACTTTGACGATGTATGGCATTCCTAAAGTCATCCGATACAAATAAACGCAACAGAAGCATCATTTAGATTGACAATGCTTTTTATAAACAATGGCGACAAAAGACGAAAGGTATACAATTTCAATGAAATAGAACCCTAATTTCAATTAAAAATTTAATTATTTTATTAAATAATAATTATTATTTTTATTAATTGCTTTCGAAAATAATTTTTTCTGAAGACATTGTTTTTTTATAATGCAAAGCAAACAAATTTTTCTAATCGTCGATGGTGTTCCAAAGTTTAAAATGACAATGCATGATTTGCAAGGTTGGTAAAATGTAACCGCTTTACATATATACTGCTTTGACATTGCATACAGATATTTAGGAAGGCAACCTATGCTTTGATATTACCGATAAATATACGTTAAAGTTAACAACAGAGACAACAGCTTTAGCGCTTCGTATTATTTCCTTGAAAGTCGAAACCACCCAATATTAACAAAATTAAATTGTGTTGTAGAAATATTTATGTTTCGAATCATGATTATACGTTGCAGTCATATTAGAAGTATCAAAAAGCGCCACTGTTCCATATTCAAAATCTTCAAGGCGCAGTTTAATTGCCGAAAATTATCCTCGCATTTGTATATTGTCCAAAATTAACCAAAGAATGAGAGATATGATAAATATAGCAAAAGTATTTCCTTAACCAAGAACGTACACTGCTCATTTGTGGACAGTTTGAAAACTTTTTTTACACTTTGCTGATGGCAAGAATTTTAAGGTTCAGCAATGCGTACACGAACAAAGTGATAGTTTGTGGAATGGTTATAAATTCAATAACAATTAGAGCATGACTAATGTGAGGTTATTTTTCCCAAAATGGATGACTGGAGTTGGTATCCCAACTGGATGATAATTCACAAAAATATTTCAATATTTCAAGCGGTGCTTTTCGCAATACTGGAAGCACTCCATATTCTGTAGGAGACAGACTACAGGAGGGTAAGGATGAGAATACCTTTCAGTCTCTCCTGAAGGCTTAGAACGGCTATACTTATAACTCGAGAATCCTTTTGGAGTACCACAGAGCACTCAATAATTTGGCATCCCGGGACAAGGCATGAGGGTTATGATTGTAATGAGCGGTTAAAAAGCGGTTCTGTATGGCCCTGTTTGGCTTTAGCTGGATGGATCTGAAACGGGAGCTGAAAGATTGGGTTAAGCTCCAGATAGATCGATATTCGCACAACATGGTGGGTGTTAGATATTTCAGAAAATTTCTCTATTTTGATGCAAATAGAAACGAAATGGCTCTCAGACTGCATAAAAGAAGCATTCGTATACTCAAAGAGCTCTTACAGGTCATTTTATATGCAACGATCATCTTTACATACTGGGCATCACTAACATGAACACCTGCAGGATGATTGAATGAATACACGCACGCGGATAGCGACTACCGGTCTCTCATCTATAAGAAGCAAGTCCATTAAGAAGCAGGGTTCATTATAGATCGAATGGTCGCGATGCTGAAGGCCTCTGAAGTAGAAAAATTTCTGGACATTGATATCTATTAGCCAGACTCGTGAAATATAAACAAATAAATCGTTGCACAGTGAATATTTTATTTCTGTTTTTGTTAATTAAATTGCATTTTTTTAACTTACTTAATTAATGACAAAATGTTTTAAAATTGATAAAGATTTTTGTAGAATTCACAGTTGAGTTACTCAATCGATTTGTCCGCTGAGACGAATGACTTATTTTAGGACACAATTATATTGCGTATACTTCATTATTGACATTAACTTTCAATTTATTTTATAATAGCATGTGCATAATTTATTAACTTCTATTGCTTCAACTCGTACCTTTTAGAATAAATTTTGCCTGTCTTTATGTATTTGTTTGTTTTTAGCTTTCAAATACAATGAAGTACCCATTTAGTTTATGCAAAATTATGTCCGAAAATAACAGGTTGATTTCCCATGCCACGCCCACTGCTTACTCCGTTTTTTTGAATATGATGTAACTTAAATCATTTAATCTACATTGAATATGCTTTTTTCACTTTGGAAATTCTAAGGTAGTTAAAGTTTCTGAAGTTTATTTCTTCACTATATTCTCGGAGCCATTCTGTATTGCAACTTTCATTTCTCTACCATATTCTTAGTTATAATTGTTATGTTTTATCTTTGGTGTGAATTGGCTAAAAAGCTATTACGTCTTATTCATATTCCTGTAAATCGAACAGTAATTATTGCTGTTAAAAATTCATATAATTTTAATGAAATAAAAAGAATAACTTTGTGTTTGTTAATCAATGTTATGGCCTAATTTTTTCCCAAAAAGATGTCGATTTGTTTCAAGTAAGTGGGCTCTACAGAACGAGAGTAGTGGGTTCAGACCCTACTCCACTCATCCAACATTCTTCTAGTGTGTATTAATGTTTAATTTGCTACTACTAATGATTAATGTAATTCAAACAATCATCCTTCGTCAGTATTTGAGCAACTAAAAATTTCTACTAAATGAAACTGAATACAATACTTAAGAGCAGATGTGCTTTAGAAATTAACAAAATGCCCAACCGCAGAGTTATGTAACAATTAAAATCTACTCTACCACTTCACTATCTGTTTTGTACAGTCCTATCGCCAAAAATAATATAACACACACTGTCACAATTCTTAATGGCGAAGTACCTGTGACGGCATGAAAAACAATTTTTCATGATGTGCAGCCAAAATTTACTCTACAGATTTCCAACAGAATCCTTTTTTCAACGAGCATATTTAAAAGGTGTTACGTTTGGGTTAAAAACTGTGCTAAGGCGCCTCGCAATTAATATTGTAACTTATACTTGTTTAGTAAATGCGGTCAACATTAATTTTTTTAAATTTTTTTTCTTCTAAGACTTTTCCAAGTTTAATATAAATTTTCTATTTAGATGTCTTCATTTTGAAAAATCTTAAATTTCTAAAAAGCTCTTACAAAGATGGGTCTGATGTAGGCCGAGCACCATTTCAACAATTACCTCGACTTCAACTTACTTATATAATATATCTCTGGAGTTTGTTTTGCAATAGCTAGAAGGAATCATTTATCATCCATGTCCACAGATCTGGCAGTTTAGCAATAATATAAAATAAAATAATAAATTCGTTTTATTTTGTCTTCGCTCATAGAACGACAATCCTGCAGGCTGCTTAGATTACACTAAAGCCCCGATTTGTGTCGTTAATGGGGACGGGAGGAATGCGACGTAAATTGAAACGACGCAAATCGAATTATTTGTTTCTATACAAATGTTCTGATTTCGAATTAATTGGGTGGAAAACTAAAAAATTTCGAAAAAATATATACATATTTAGATAAAAAAAAGTCATATGAATACGTTTTTATTTGGTTAATTTCATTCAATAAACGTTTTTAAAGTTAGAAATAAAAAAAAATAATAAATTAAATTATTATTATTGTTTCCATATGGTTAGGTGGTCTCACTGTTTTGTTAACAAAACTGTCTAAGGTTTGCTGAATTGTTAAAGTTTTTTTTTTGCGCATAGATTTCCTTGTAGCAACTGATGGCGTGCTCAACAGATGATGCTACGCTTAAGCATCGATTTTCATCGGGATCATTCTCAGTAAATATATCCATTGCCTGAGCAATTAATTGCAAAGCTTTGGAAATATTGGAAGTTGTTAACTCTTTTTCTTCTAAAGTAACATCATTCATTACAACATCTTCTTCTAATGCACGCTGAACATTAATGGCTAATAAACTTTCATTGCCAAGCTCCTCTTCGTGAGATAATAAGATTTCATTAATCAAAGTGACGCAAATAGAATCGACGCAAATCGAAATCACAACGACGCCAGTCGGATTATATCAATTTTTAAAAAGCGGATCGACTATTACAATTATATTTGCGGTCTAATTATTCCCCAGAATATGGTTTATGCATCCCAGAATTGCATGGTGTATCTCTCTAAACCAGTTTATCCAAAATAATATTTACAATGAACCAACCATTATTTCTCACAAATCTTTTCTCTGAAGTTAATTCAAAAACTATTCTATCGAATAATAATAGCCTAGCGTCAGTCTTCCATCCTCCTTGCGCAAGCACCATCCAATCCCTGCTTCACTAGATTTAAGTTCTAATTTTAAGGAAGTTTCCAATCAATGTGTTGGAAAAAGTCAAAGCATACTATGATAGTAACGGCCCGAGTGCCCCCGCCGGACGGCCTAGGGGCCCGGGTGCCGCCGATGAGCGGGCTGCTGGCTGTCCGGCTGCCCCTGCCCCTGCGAAACGGGCTGCAACTGCCAAGCGGGCGGCTGCCAGCCCGGCTGCCACTGACGGATCTAAGAGGGCCAGGGCGGAGGGGCCGGATGGGACCCTCGGGGCAACTCCTGCGACCGGGGATGGTGATTGGAGGACAGTCACCTCGGGGAGAAGGAGGAAGAGACGGGGTTTGGGGACCCCGGCGGTAGACGATGGGAGGGCACCGCCCGCGGGCCGTCGGTTGCGACCTAGGCGCGCGAAGCCTGAGGCGGTGCTCATTAAGCCCGCGGTGGGGCACACCTATGCGGGTGTGCTGAAGGATCTGCGTGGCAGCGTGACGGGCGACGCGAAGGGGGTACGGTCCGTCAGGAGGACGGGGGCCGGTGACATCCTGTTGGAACTCGGGAGGGGCGACAGGATTGACCCGGAGTTTGTACGGCGTCTGAGGGACGCTGTCCGCGAGACAGCGTCGGTCGCGGAATTAAGGCCGAGCGCGACCGTGGAGATGCGGGGTCTTGACTCCTTGACGGTCGTGGAGGAGGTAGAGATGGCGGTCCGTGCTCTGCTCGCCGGGCGCGAAGAGCAGTTACGCGTGAGGGTGACGGCACCGGACGTGTGCGAACAGGTTCGGGCGTACGTTACTTTGTCGGTGGAGGGCGCCGCGAAACTGATCGATATTGGCCACGTGCGTGTCGGTTGGATCAGGGCTGCGATGCGGATGTCCGAGAGTGTCGGTAGGTGTTATCGATGCTTTGGGGCGGGGCACACCCAGGTAAGGTGTACTGGGACAGACAGGAGGCAACTGTGCATAAGGTGCGGAGGAGCAGGACATAAGATGAGGGACTGCACAGCGGTCCCCAAGTGCGTTCTGTGCTCGGGGGCGGGGCGCGGTAGGACTGACCACCTGCCGGGCTCGAAGGGCTGCCCGCTATCCCGCAGATGAGGGTGCTCCAGGGGAATATGCACAGGAGCAGGACGGCGGATGCTCTGCTATGGCAGATGGTTGCCGAGAGGGGCGCGGACGGTCCGATGCACCGGGGGTTCTGGCTCGGGGACGAAACGGGTACGGCGGCGCTCTGGCTACCTGGTGGCGGTGAACTCGCGGTTGCGCGGTACGGGATCGGCTGCGGCTATGCGTGGGCTCGGATCGGCGGTTTTGTGCTGGTGAGCTGTTACCTCACTCCTAGCGATAACGTGGCGCGATTTAGGGCGAAGATGGCCGCTATCGAGGACGCTCTGGCTGGTATGGCCGGACCCTTTGTTGTGGCCGGTGATTTCAATGCCAGGGCTGTGGAGTGGGGTGATCCGGTGACGAGCACGAGGGGGAGGTGCGTCCTGGATATGGCGGCCAGGTTGGGGCTGGTGGTCATGAACGCTGGCGGTGCGACTACCTTCAGGCGGCCGGGGTGCGAGTTCACCACTCCTGACATCACTTTGGTATCCGAGAATCTGTCTGGGATGATCGAAGGATGGAGGGTACTCGAGGAATATACTGGGAGTGATCACCAGTATATTGAATTTGGGATAGTATCGGAGGCGGGCGTCGCGCGGTCGCTCGGTGGGAGAGGCGCGCGTGGATGGAACGTCGCGAGGTTAGACCGCGGGTCGTTCTTGGACGGTTTCGACGGTACTACGGTTTTGGACGGTGGGGGGGACGCTGACTCCCTGGCGGGTGCTATGATGCGGCGCATTGTCCGTGGATGCGACGCATCGATGCCCCGATTGTCGCGAAGGGCGGGGAGGCGACCTGTGTACTGGTGGACCCCGGAGATTGCTGGACTCAGGCGTGACTGCCTCCGCAATAGGAGGGTTTATACTAGGGCTAGGCGGGCCGGCGAGGCTCTACTGGAGGCCCAAGAGTACAAGCGGTCCCGCGGGGCGTTGCGTCGCGCGATTATGGCGAGCAAGAGGGCGAAATGGGAAGAACTTCGGAGCGACCTGAACCGTGATCCTTGGGGACTCGGCTATAGGATCGTGGCGGGAAAATTGGGCGCGAGCCGCACTGAGGTGCAATTGGACGGCGCGCGGATCGAAACGATTGTGGGGGGCCTGTTCCCCACACACCCTCCGCTGGTTGGCGAACGTGGGCCCTACGATGATGAGGTTCCACCGCCCTTTACCGGGGAGGAACTGAGGATCGCTGCCGGGGCTCTTAGGACGGGGAAAGCCCCTGGCCCGGATGGGCAGGGCAGATGGTCCCGACTGCATTTACTGTAGTATTACGGAAGATGATGCAGAACACACTTTCTTCGACTGCACCAGGTGGCATGCTGAGAGAGGTGCAATAGCTCAGCGGGTTGGCGGGTTCGCTCCTGCCACCGTGATAGGGAGATGCTCGATTGTGAAGACAATTGGGACGCTGTGGCACAGTACGTGGGATACGTTCTGCGGAGGAAGAAGAGGGACCTCGATGCGCTGCTGCATAGCGGGGCCCCCTCTGACGGGGACCAGGCGATACGGGCCGGGGCCATGGCGCCGGCTGCAAACTTGGCGGACCCAGACGTGGGTGATTGAGAGTGGTCCTGATTGGGACGTGGCTCTGGGCCTTCCCGAAGTAATGCGGAAAGCGGTTCCGGGGAGGAATCTACCCAGAGGAAGAGGAGGGAATTTTTTAGTGGCAACACCACTCGACGCAGAAGACGACGGTCTCTGTAAGTGCGAAGGCATTTTCAACCCTACCTCACACGCCAAAAAAAAAAAAAAAAAAAAAAAATGATAGCAACACTTTTGTGATACCTGCTGTAGGCTTATTAATGAAACAGCAGCTCCTAAAAGTTAGATAGATCTAAGACAGTGGAGAATTTAATACTGAATACAATAGAGAACTTATGGAGAAGTTTCGCTGTAGCCTTCTGTATATATTATACAGTACTCATAAGTTAGATATATGTTAGTGTTTGCACTAATGAGAATTAAGACTGATGCAATTCAACCTATGCTTGAACATTTTAATTGTTACAATTGAACATGTTAAGTCACTTTTAGCTTGGGAAGATTTAAATCAAATGTCAATAAACACTACTCCCTCTATACTCCTTCCCATAACCTAATTTCCTAGTTCCAGCACAATGCATCGCGAGTGTAGGGGTCATCCCCTGAGTGCCGGTCCAAGACAAAAAAAAAAAAAAATATTTGTAGGGTTATTTACTTAACACCGTAATGTGTTTTAAATGTCAAGAATATAAAATAAGTATAAGTCTGAAAAAAGTATTTTTGGTTTAAATTTGTGATTTCGTCTTTTTTTTGTTACATATTTTATAGCTGTCTGAAATAGACACTGTAAAACAGTTTTTCAAAGCCATATACTGTTAGTAATAGGTTGTAAAATGATACAGTTTTGCATAAAAATTTTTATTGAAATTTTTAACAAAAGTCTATGACTTCAAAACGAAATGTATTAGCAATATTTAAAAAAGATGTCAGTGGGGACCGCCGATACCAACAATGTATTTAGAAATAACGATACCAGTTTAAAGATAATATTGTTCTAGCAAACACTTTGCAATTACGTTTCTTGTTGTGTATATGTATATGTGCTCTTTAACTGAGCATCTCGTCATATATTAAATTTACAAGTTCTCTAAAATACAATCATACCTATGCGAAACCCTTTTATATATGTAAATAAATCCCTTACCTGTTTGATAAGGATATTATTTGCTCTGTTGGAAATCGCATCCTGAAAGTCTGTCATATCTTATTCACTTTTTGGTTGCTTTAATATTTCCCAAAGATCTCATTAATTGTTCACTTGCCTACTTTCTTTCTTCTTGTATCCTTCACTAATTTTCTTGTTTTATTTGGCCAGGCATTATGTATGAATAAACAAGTAAAATGCTCACTGTGTGTAGAATATATGATTCTACGAAGTATGCGTGCTAGCCCTTGTTTCCTTTGCTGTTGATATATGTATGTATTTATGAATGGTTTTGAGTGTCTCCGTGTGTTTTTCTGAAAGAAAATTTGAGTATGAAAAATTTTTCGAATAAGACTTTGGTAGGATAAAAAATGTATAACCAACAATAAGCTGTGCGCACGTACTGTACTAATAATGAATGATTTTGCCTTAACACTTCCCGTAAGGACTTATATACGCATACATTTCTAAAAATTAAAACCTTTTTTTGAGATGCAAACCAAGTGTCATGAAAAATGTTCGCTATAGAAATAAAAGACACATTATTTGTATTTATTTATATTTTTTTTATTAAAAGCATATATTTTTCAAGAAGGAAATTTAGATATAGAAGTGGTGTCGGCATTTTAGCAAACAAAACTCTATTGAAATATTACAATAATAAATTGAAATAAATAAAGTAAACTAATAAAATTTAGCTGAAAAATTAATAAACTACTGATATATTTATAATATAATGAATACAAAAAGATGGACGAGACCATAAACATGTATAAACATCGCCTAACTGGTTGCTCATACAAAATGTCTTATGATGGCGAAGTCAAAATAGAACACATGGGTTTATGAGCTCTTCACTCTTGCGAAATAAAATGTTTCGTTCAACTTGAGCGACTCAGAATAAAATAACGATCAGTGAACTATTAAGATCCCAAAGAGTTGCATTCGCATTAAAAAGTCTTTAATATGCAAACCCTACAATTGTATTTTTTACTGTGGCATGTGGCTTAAAATTTAAAAGACTTGTTTTAATTAGGTATTTCAACCGTATATTGGGCGACGACGATACCAAGAAATGCAACTAGTTTGCTACTGCTATTTCTCCAGTCTTAACAAGACTTTGACTTTTGAGTATTAAAGAAGGTTGTTACCGAGATTCTCGCATGGTTGAAATGTATCCTTAAATATAGACTGCAAGCTTAATTGCTGTTACGGTATTCAGTTATAGCAAACTACCTCATTTCCTCTTATACCAAAAATTCAAAGACCACAAAATAAAATTCTGAAGAAGTTAAGTCTATTTAAGAAAATATTCCAAATTTTTATCATAATGGCAAACTTTCGGAGAACGTCTTTTTAAAGTTTTGAAATTAGATACGCATATAGTGATAGACATAGTGATCTATACTTTGATTTTGCTTTTATTTTTCGTATAATAAATTTGTTTATAATTTATTTATTTTTTTAAGTTTACTTACATACTTTTGAATTATTATTTGATTCTTATTTATTTGCTTTATTCAAGAATATTTATGATTTTATGGTTTCTTAGAAATCAGAGTGTATTTTTTGTTCGCCATTACGCGCCTTTGTGTGCTGTAGATTGCATATTTATAACTATTTAGGATAATGGCGCATTGTCGCCTTGGTCTATAATTTTTCAAAAAGCCTTTATTATCCAATAACAAAAACATCACAACGAGCACAAGTACGCAACCCATTTGGAACTATAACGAGTACAATTGCCAAGTAACGTAATTTTTACTTTTTTTAAGTTCTAAGGATGTCTTTGGCATTTACTAAACGTATTGTACGTGCTTGCTTCATTCAGATACATTTAGTCACTTCATCTGTCTTATAATTTGTTTTCAGTAAAAGTGTTGCACGTTATATAGTATTTTTTATTTTATGGCTATTAATTTCCTCTTGTTTATTTATTTCCTTGTAAATTTCATATTTTTTTATTTGGCAATTGATCATAAATTTTAAATACTATTACAATATAATATACAAAGCTTTCCAGTGCATTTAAGCGAAAAAGATTTTGTATTTTCAATGAAGTAGAAACTTTGTAAGCAAGAATCTGTTGTAAAATTTGCCAAAAATATTAATAAAATTATTAGCAAAATTGTAACGCTATTATTCTACTATTCTGCCTTGTACGTGAACAATTTATAATAAAAAGAAACAATAATTATTATTAGTTGCAAAATTCAAATAATTAATTTATGGGCAAAACAGAAAATAGGTACGCATAAAATTTCTACAAAATAGCAAATTTTTATTGAAATATACGCCAAAAATTACTATACTCATTACAGTTAGCTACACAAAAACAGAACAAAAAAATTTGTGAATTAAATTTGTTAAGAATTTTTAATTAAAATTTCATTTTATTCTGGGAAACAGCAATTTAGCTTCGTTTTAGATAAACATACGTACATTCTTACTTTTTCAGTAAAAATGTATATTTTCTGTCAGTCTGCTATAAAATATTAATAAAATGAAATTATAAGAAATTAATATAGTTACTTGTTTTCTTTTTCTTCGTAATACATACTCATTGAGAAAAAAACAAGGAGATAAATGTTAGGCTAAAAAAAATACATGGGGTGTTGTTCTATTTTACTGGTAGGTATATATTATCGAGTACTATAACAATCTGTTGTTGACATTTTCTAAAAGTATTCAAAATTTTGAGTTATTGGTAGAAAACCGGTTTTTCATACCGGTATGCACTTATCAGCCTAAAACTTAATTGGCTATCAACCGATTTCAAAAAGTATTCTCTTAACTTTACGAATTTTCTATTCAATGTATATTTAAAAACACCAGTATGGGATACTCAATTACCAAGTCAATTTCTTTGAACTAATGTACAACTAAGAACAGGTTGTATTTACAGCAACAATCCAAATTTTTTTTGCGCAGCTCGCCTTTTTACATTCTCTAGTTTATGTTGAATCATATTTTAGTTTATAAGAGAGTGAAACAGAGCGAGACAGGGAAAGATTTGGACTTCGTTTGTTTTTTTTTAATTAGGTAAGAAAACATTTAATTTGAATTTTTCTGTTCTTATATGAATTACCCTGTGAAACCGACGATAATCAAGAAAAAATTGCTTCATTTTGTTCGGTAAAATTTTTCGCAAATTATGAAAAAAGTTATCGCCATTGCACTTCATGGGACGTCTGAATTTATATCCAACACGGTGAAAGCTCCAATAACTAGACAAATCTTTGCGCATTAGATATTCGTGGAAAAGAACGAGATTTTCTACTTTGAAAAATTTATAGGAGCTGTCAGCGATTAGAGATTTCACAGCGTCTGTATTTATCTTTTTGCAAAAATTATTTTGTTTTTGTACTAGATGAGCAGAAAAAAAAATTTCATTTGTACATTTTAGTTATTTTAATTGATTTTCTATATTAATTATATGTATTTATATTTTTTTTGATTTTTTCTATTAAATGAATTACTATACTATGGAATAAAATACCCAACTGTTACTTTATTAAAAAATATGGAGGAAAACAAAAAATCTTCTACAAAAAGTTTATAAAAATTTAAAGTAACAAAAAATTATTATAACGATCTTTTAACACAGTTCGGCCTTTTATATTATAATTAAAATACTGCGTAAGATACTTGATATCAATAAAACATAAAATTAATTCTTGGGTGAGGTTACTGACGCAATTTTTAACTGCTTGGTGTACAACGTGCCCAATATCTTCAATATTTTCTGTACTCGGCGCTGTCACCTGGGCTTATTACTTTATTTTATTGTACTAGATATCCTTAGCTCCAGCTATTGAAAAAGTTACGGTATAGAAACTGTTTATAATGTATAAAATAAGAGTTTTAAAATCAGTGAGGTTAACACGATCTCACCTTATACACCGAAGATTAAATATAGGGAAGCAAACAAAAAAAATCGAAACTAAAAATAAAAGACTAACAGTAAATCTAGTAGTCTTAAAAAACCAAAAATGGCAACGCTGACACGTTTTTGACGTAATTAACGTTGATGTCAGATGTGCTCTACATAAATTGTGTATGTATTATTCCGCTTATGAATATTATTTTCCTTTGTGGTTGAGTGCTTAAAATTTTGTCGAAAGTAATAGGCATGTGTGTTTATGAAAAGAGTTTAGGAAAACTTTAGGGGAGCGAATACAGACATTCATTTAAGCATATTATTTAAATGTCGTACTTGAGATCAAAAACACAAGGTAATACAATTTAAACTAATAAATAAATGACTGTTATAGTATGATCGTATATTACAATATTCCAATAACATGCGTATAAATACGACGTCAATCAAGTTCGCGGTCGTAGATCGCAAACCGACAAAAAAAAGCAACTGAGAGCTTGTTTACATTCATGTAGTGTAAAATTGTCAAAAAAAAAAAATAGGAAGTACAAAAAATTTCTAATGTATTCATAAATTATTTTTATAAATTCATAATTATTTAAAATGTTTCTTTAAAGCTACAAGATATTGTGGATTGTCGTTATAAACGCTCAACCTCAAGCCTCATAAAAAAAATCCATGGGAGTTAGATCGGGCGAACTCGGTGGGATGCTCCCAAAGCGACTGATCATATTTGCGGAAAATTTTCCCGAAGCAAATTCATCGAAGCTCTGGCTGTGTGTGCAGTCGCCCCATCCTTTTGAAAGTACGTGTGTGAAGAGTACGATGGATGAGTTCGCAGTTTGGCAAAAATAATTCCGTAATCATTAATCGATAATTTTCACCGTTGACATTCGTCGCCTGGCCTCGAGAATTTTCGAAAAAAAATGGTCCAATTATCTCATGCGTGGATAAGGCACACCAAACAGTTACCATGGGGCAATGCAATGGTTTTTGATGTTTCAATCGAGGGTTGCGGGTTCTTGCAGACCAGTAACGGCAGTTTTGCTTGTTGACGTGGCAGTTTAAGTGAAAATGAGCCTCGTCGCTCCAAAAATGGGATTTAGAGTGCGAAAACGCTACAACATCGTTTCACAAAAATTTTTGAGTAAATCAAACTCACTTTCTTTCAGTTCTTGAACGATTTTAATTTTAAAAGGATGGAACTTCAGATAATTTTTTAAAATTTCATGAATCATCGCTCTTGGAAGTCCCAGTGACGCTGCTTTTTTCTATATAAAAAGTCGCGGATTTTCACGTAAATTGCTTTCAACCAGTTCAATGTTTTCGGGAGTCCTTGAAGATCGGCTAGGCCCTGGCCGTGGGGCATTCACAGCCGAAGCAGTTGGGCGGAATCTCTACACCCTCGAACGAATTAAATTTACACTCGGTCCATCACTTATCCGCCGAATACCGAACTTTGAACAAAATTGTCGACGAGCAATTACGTAAGAATCATTACTCTTAAAAAATGTCTCCACAGCGTGACTGACAAATCCGCACAATCGATAATTCCAACGGCGCCACCCTTCCTCCGCAACGTTTATAACTTTTTGAAATAATCGTATTTAAAAATATAAAGTTGCCACCAGACACCCTGTATTATTTGTATATTAATAACTCCAGAAGTTTTCGCCAAATCAATTTTAGATATTCACCAATTTTTATAGACTTGCCGCAAATTTTACAAAATTGTGTAAAGTGGTTCGAAAGATATTGATGTCAAAAATTTACGAAGTAATTTTTTAATTTTAATTACTCTGCTTAACGCTTAACTTTTCTGGACATAAAATCTGTGTCGAATTTGCCGCAAGTTTGCTTTAAATGTATAAAATAAAGTGTTAGGGATGGTTTGCAAGGCCAACCGATTCCCACATTTGTATACCTTTCACCTTAGGTGATAATTTCAGCAATATTAATTTTTGACCCCATAAAGTATATAAATTCTTAATCCATATAGATACCTAAGTCGATTTAATGATATACGTCTGTCCATCTGTTTTTTTGAAACTTTTTGTCACCTCAGCCATCGACTTTATTGTTACTTATCAAGACTATACCTTGCCACAATGTTTACACTTATACAACTAAAAGACCTTTTTGCAATACATATAAAGAAATTTTATCCTATATGATGCACACGGTCTAGCACTCATAAATATAAAGATTGGTACCCACTTCAGCAACCAATTAAGAAACCTCACCTCAAACACTGTCATAAAATGCATAAATGCAGAAGATCTGATTTCAGTTTTCGTGGAAACAATTTTCACTTTTAAATTTATACATTGCCGCAGTTTACGCTGAATTTAATAATGGTTTATTGTATAAAATAAGAAAATTTTCGGTACATTCTGCTGTTAAAAGGCAAATTTAAAAATGTTTCCCAATTTTACGTAGTAAGCAAATGTCCAATTCAGTGTGAACTGAATTATTATTAATAAGTACAATCAAAACATTTTCTTGCCCTAAAATTTAAAGAAAATTTTTCTGAAAGTTATTTGCTTGCTACTGTAAAATTTTTCCATCAGTAGAACTGCAAAATATATTTGAACATTTCTGTATTAAAATCATTTAATATTGCTTTTTTTACTAGGGCTGAATAGAGCTGATGAGTTTACTTGCACTGATTGCGTCCGTGACTGTTTTTGAAATACATAGTACATATTAAACAAATAATTGTAAAAACATATAGATTTCTAAAAGGAATTATTCTACACACCACAAAAAAAATAATAAAAAAATTAAACTTTCTTTTCTGCTAAATAATTATTACGCAGAATAAAATAAAAGTAGTTTGCTTTATAACGAAAGATTTATTTATAAAATGGCAACAACGTTGACTAGCGAATGTGAGTTTTTATTTTAACAATTAAAAATATATTTCTTACATATCGTAATAGCATCAAAAAATTATGATGAGTTTATTTTTTGGCACAAAGTAACTGGTTTCATTTGTTTTTGGATACGCTCGTGGGATTCTACCTCTTAGAAATCTATCTAAAAGACCTAACAACAGGGAAATATTTTATAAAGGATGGGCAAATTTGAGGTTAGGAAGTAAATTGGCTAAAAATACACTTTTTCTAGACAACTTAAAATTTAGTGATACCAATGTAAAGTAGAAATATGAGAATAAATAATGGAATAAGATGTCGGGTAAATGTCTACCTCTAGCACATCAGCAGACATCCGCTCTTTTCACAAAATTTGGAAAAGAACATTTTGCAACAAAGCTGCCCTTATCTCGTCAGTGCAGAACCGAATTTCATCTTACTGAGCGTCAGTTATTTGTGGTTTGTAAACCCAGTTTTTGAAATGGCCCCAGAGAGAGTAATTCCGCGGTGTTAAATCAGAAGAACGAGGTGGCCAATTGACATTGCCAAATCGAGAAATTACGCGACTGGGAAATTTTGCATGCAATAACTGAATTGTTTGGCCGGCTGTATGGCTTGTGGCGTCGTCTTGATGAAACCAAAGGTCACTGATGTCCACACTAGCCAATTTTGGTCTCAAAAAATTGGTTCTCATGGTTTTGTGGCGCAGAGAATTTCTCGGTGACGGCGTTTCCTTGCTCTTTTTCGAAATAAAATACTGGCCGATGATGCCGCCTGATCACAAACTGTACCTTACGCTCACTTTCTTTTTTTTGAGGTTGTTTCGTATGCCCCTTATGCGACAATTTTGTTTGTTTATATAAACGCCTAATTGAAAATGGGCCTCATCACTAAAGATGATATTATTGAAAAATGCGTTGTTTTCGTTCAGTTTTTCAAATAGGCAATTCACAAACCTTTGACCGATCGTCATCTCTTTATACAAAAAGTTGCGCAAAGTGTCTCTGGTGATGCCAAATTGTTGCGAACGTCGACGAGTTGATGTTACATGCTCATTCTCAACACTTGGCTGTACAGCGGCTATGTTTGCATTACTACGGCCACTACGAGCGTATTGTTTTGCTCTATTGTCAGCCTCGAATTTAGTGATTAAATTATGCACCATGGTCTCAGAAGGATCCTGATTACGAAGAAAACCTACTCGAATTTTACGAAGTGATACACTAAAATTTTCACCATTTTCATAGCAAATTTTCACTATTAAAATTCTGTGTTTGAGAGTGTAGCGTTCCATGGTTAAAATTTTCCAACTTTTTACTAAATGTCAATTCTTCACATTTCGTCATTTGACAGCCAATTTACTTTCTAACCTCAAATTTCCCCACCCTTTATATACATATGCATATGTACATTCTATGTATATTTGCATATAATTTAAATATAAATTAAAACATTTTATATAAATTCGCTTTTATTTGGTGTTATGTATATATAATTTGTAACTTTTTATTGAAGTCAAATTTAACTAATGTCAAACTCATGTGACAACCCAACTTGACGTTTTGTGGTAGCAATACTTGTTAGAGAAAACCGGATAAAAGTTATTGCGCCATAGATTCCAACGAATGATTCACATCAGCAATGACATATATTTGACAGTTGCTGCAATATATGATAACTAATTTAGTGTTAGTATAGAGGGGGATAGGAACTCAGATATTATTAGTCACGATGTAACTTAAAATAATTGCAAATATGCAATCAAGAGTGCTTTGTTTCTGCAGCCGAAAACTCTGGTTCTAAAACTCAAGCACAAATTGGAAATAATTGGGTTAAATTGGTAAATTTGTGTGCTCACAGCATATTGAAAAATAACTAAAACAATTTAATTGCAAACATCTCTGTTAATAAGTGAAATAATTAAAAACTTTGCAAGTTCCCTCTATTTTGTATCGTTGTATTGTTTTGTATTTTTGCCACTATGATGGCGAAAATATAGACGTGCTTTTTATGAAAAATGCCTCGATTTATTCGTTCAGGAATGAAAGGACAACAACAAAAAATAAATCCTGAGCCTAAAAAGAAAAGAAAATGATTTGTAAAACTCATTTATGCTTGTGTACGTATACAAGTTTTGGTATGTGTATCATGTGTCATATGAATTTTATCAAATTCATACGTTCCCTTTAAAAAGTAACACCTATACTGCCATATCGATAATACGAAAAACATGTCAGTGTGTACACATTTAGATAAGAGTGTTCATTTGGTTTAATGAATTATAAAACAAAATAGGTTTTCACCTTTAATATGTAGTAGGTGGCAAAGTAGCACGGCTTTTTCAGAATAATGAGGTATTTTCGTAAGGCGAAAATAATTGAATTTCTGCGAATAAGTATTTTAAAGATAAATAATACATAAATAGTCATAAATTCACAATATAGGCAGGGCTGAGCTTTAAATTCAATTATCTGTAATGATTACAATATTTTTGTGCTGCAAATAATTTGATAATATGGTTATTATTTACAATAGAAGGAATGATGGAATAGTCGTCTTAAGCATTTGCAGCCAATATTTTCATGAAGCAAATATCTGTTGAAATATTATAATTTCAGCGTAATTATGCAGCCTTCTCACACAAGAGCCATGAACAACTGAATTGAAAATATTAATTGTTTATTTTTATTTATTTTTTACCCATAATTTCTTTCTTCAGGGTGAAGTTTTTTCAGCATTTTTATGCCTTGACATAAGCTTTATATCTTAATGTTCTTCAGACTGTAGAAGACTAAGAATGTTGTGAACAAATTGAAAAGTTTCTTTTTGTCGTACTTGTGACTTGTGTTTATATATGACATATTAAATTATTTGCTAATATCTTTTTGGATAAAGTCTGCTTAATATTCTCAGACATATGAGATGCTTTTAAAATAATTATGACTTTGTGTGAATTTGGCAAATAATAATATTGTCTTTTTAAGATTGAGCCAGAGGGAGCTGTTTAAAAGTTAATGATTTAAACTTTTGGCAAAACTTTTTGTTATATATTACAAGACAATGAGAAATTTAAGAAATTAAAAATTATAAATTAGAAATTATAAAGTAGAAAATAAAAGCTGTAAATTATTATTAACTTTAAGACATTCACATGAACTTAAGAGTGTGAGCTTTGAACATGAATGATAACATTTTCTTTCATATTGGGGACAATTTCTAAATTTAGAAATAAATTAATAGATTTTTAATGAAAATTTATTCATGGCGTTCCTATTGCAATGTTTTTTTGCTTATTAAAATATTGACTAAACTAAAGATTTCTTTTTGAAAACTTAACTAGAAATACTGAATTTTCGATGGAACTGTTTGAAGCTGTTCAGTTTTTAGAATCATATCACTTTTTAATTTTTGAAAAGTTTTATATGGCCTGTAGATTGCTCTCACATAAGAAAGAAAAATAGATGTAATGGTGTCGCGGAACTAAAAAAGGATAGACAAATGAACTGATAAACTGGAGTTTTTTTTTTTATCTTGGACCAGCACTCAAGATATGACCCCTACACATGCGGTGCATTGTGCTGAAACTAGGGGAAAGGGAGAGTAGGAGAAATGATAGGGTTGAACCCAGGAAAATTTTTCGTTTTGTAGTCAACGTGCAGACTACTTCGACCTTCGCCACCCTTACTATGTCCAATAATCTATCCATTTAATCGACGGTCCACACAATCGACCGTTCATCCATGTATTGATACCTTTTTTTCTTTAATGCAAATTTCATACGTACTGCAGAAACCAGAAAAATTTGATTCATAGAAATTTTAATTGATCTCAAAATGTTACAAAAATATATGTGTAGTACGTGTATATACTATAAAATAGTATATCAATAACAATGTAATAACGTTTTTCTGTACAAACTAGTTTTAATCAAAAAAAACTTTTATTAAAGTAAGATATCTGGTATTCGCGATATTGCAAATACCACAATTTTCGAGAAATTTTATAATTTCAAATTCCAAATGAATTGAATTTGAATAAGTAAGAGTGAACTTGTGTGTGTTGTAAATACATATCATATATATATATATATCATATGCTGAAAGTAAAATATTGGGCGTGCTGATGGTGAGTAGTTAGCGTATTGGCTCTGCAACCGAGAAGAACACGTGATCGGTTCCAACGAAAAAAAAAAAAAATTTTATGAATTTTCTCTGCTACAGCAATCTCTTTCCTCGCTATTTGAACAATAAAACGTATGCGAAGTAAAATAAAATATAACATGGCTTCTAGTTTAAAAATTTTTAATACTTCAAAATTAACATAAAAGGCGCCGCAACTTCGCCCTTCGCGGGTGAAAGGCACCTTCGCTCCCGTTATTATCAGCATTGGTGATACAGTTTCGGGGAGGCATATCTTATTCTACGTCGCCTCCTAGTCCTATTTAAAAAATATATATGTAACATATGTGTCCTTCTAGACACAAGTTAAGCTCGTTTATATTATAAAATCTGTTAAAAACCATGTGGAAGGAGTAGCATAATTAAAGAAGTAGGCGTAAATGTGGGCGTGATTATAAAAAGAAGTAGCATATAATTTATTCCAGAGTCCGAATTATGTGTAGTGAACATTTCAGGAAGATCGGTCCTGTGGTTTGGGCTCCTATGAGGTACAAACAAACAAACACACATTCAGCTTTATATATACTATATGGGGGTGTTAATGGCGAGTAGTCAGCGTGTTGGCTCTGCAACCAGAAAGACCCAGGTTCGATTACCAGCCGGGTCAAATCAGAAAAAAAATTTTTCTGAGTTTTCTGTGCTACAGCACCCTCCTTCGTCGGTATTTGAGCAATAAAACGTCGGCGAAGTAAAATAATAAATAAAATGGCTCCATTAGCTTAAAAATAATGCGTCAAAAAAAAAAAAAAAAAAAAACATCAGAGACGCCGCAACTTTGCTTTATAATTTACACGCAACTGCAGAGTTGTGCAAGAATTAAGCTCTATCTTCCTACCACTTTCAACACCTGTCTATTTCTTCCCTATCCTTCTCTTTAGTTCCAGTGCAATGCATTGCATATGTAGGGGTTAGCCCCTGAGCACTGGTCCAAGATAAAAAAAAAAAAAAAAAAAAAAAAAAACAAGTGGGCTAAAAGATATCATCCGGGGCAAAAGTCATCACCCGTTGTGTTTTTGCTGCAATTTTTTTTTAATGACAAACTTTAGTTCTGCTTGGATAGCCTTCAACTGCAGCCACTTAGCCGATATCAGAAGCTGAACCAAAGTTTTTCATGAAAATAAAAAATTACGGAAAAAAAGTATCTTGTGGCCCGAGTGATTTCTTTTGGCCCACCTCTTAGATAAGCAACTGCAGAATCGTTTAAGAATTAAGTTCTATCTTCCTGCTACTTTCAGCACATATCTTTTTTCCATACTATCGATCTCTCTCTCTCTCTCTATCTAGGTCCAGTGCAATTCATTACATATGTAGGGCATTTTCCTTGAGCACTGCCCCAAAATAAAAATAAAAAATGACAAACGTAAATAATTAACGACAATTTAATGTAATTACAAATACATATTTTCAAGAATTTGCTAAGAGATTTTGTAATCTTTGGATTTGAAATCCAATATTTGCTTTTAGCGCTATGGTAAAATAAATGATCAGGGTTTTTTGGGAAAAAAATGTCGCGTTTTTTGATATCTATATTTTATTCATTACCCATTGTTCGTCTTGTGCACATTAAACAAAAAAAATAAGTAATAATAAACAATTGATATATCAATTTTCACATGGGATAGAAAAAATAATAATTTTTCGCAAATATGCAGGGAACTATTTAAAGGTATTTTGGTGCCAGCCTAATACTCTGTTGCGTAACATTGGGATTTATCGTTTCCACTCTCTTCTTTCTACTTTAGGTAGATGGGATATCGCATTTCTAATTTTCAAAGAAATTGCTATGAATGCCCAAATTCCATTTACCATGGCAACTCTAATTATGCCAACCAATGACAGAGCTTTAATTTCTTAATTTTTTATTTTGCTCAAAAATAAAAAAGGATAATTTTGCAAAAACGTGCTTATACTTTTCAATTTGCATATCGTCACCTAAAATGGAAAAGGACTTATCATCACTTTTATAAATTTTACAGGAGAGAGAAAAGCACTTAATAAAATGAAAAGTGTTGTCGTTACAAATATGATTTTTTTCACAATATCATCCAAATAAAATTATGAGTTTATTTTTCCACACAAAAAATAAGGCAAATATTTTAGAAAAGTACTGGATACCTAACATTTTTTTTATAATTTTTGGCACACTTTTCAATTGTGGAAAACAATCATTTGTTGTTATGACCTTTTGAATTTCTTTAATAAAGTTGGAGACTTGTCTTTGAGCGGCGTGCAGTCGCCACCTTCCCTAGTAGGAATGACTGGAGAAGAGAGAAGGTACTTGGGGGTGACGTCAGTGTGATCTTCACCGTAAGTTCTAAGACGGAATCAGAAGTTGGGGCGGTTGTTTTCTCCGATGATCTGGAAGTCTATGTTTCCTACAGGCTATTAGATACCGCCAGTGTCTTCCAGGCGGAGCTTTTCGCTATCTGACTGGTACTGGTATCTGGTACTGTTGCTATTCTTTCCGATAGTCAGACGGCGTTGAGGTCGTTGGTGTTACCGGGCATCTGCTCTCGTGTTGTTAGTGAGTGTAGGGAGGAGCTGGCTGTCCTCCACGGTTTCTGTGCCGTTTCCCTTGTGTGGATTCCGAGGTATAGGAACATCAGGGATAATGAGATGGTTGAAGAGCTAGTGGTACTGGGTTCAGCCGGTTCGCCATCTGCTACTGTTATTTCTGGCATAGCGGTCCCTTTTTCTATTGCGAAGGGAAGGATAGAGGAGTTTGTCAGGGGGAAGACTCAATTGAAGTGGAGTTCTTTCTCCGGCTGCGCCATAGCAAGAGTTCTGTGGCCGTGGTATTATTGTCCATAAGTATACTCACGGCCGTTTGCACGGCTCAGTGGTCCATCGACATGCATGCTGAGAGGATGGGCATTCTGTTCAATGTCGGGTGTAGGGGCTGAGAGGATGATTCGGAGAGGGAGACTGTTTCGCACTGTCTCTGTGAGTGTCCCGGTCTGGCTTGGTCGAGGCTGCGATTCTTTCGCTCGCCTTTCTTTGGCAACTTTGGGCTGAGCTCTCGATTGGATCTGACCGACTTAGTGAGCTACGTGAACTGCACGAGGTGGCTGTGACGTCCTCTGGGACCTATGATCAAAACGGCACCTACGGCGCTACTTATGTCGACCAATCTTGGTCAACTGCCCTGTAATCTAACCTAGAATTTCTGTAATAAAGTCGTTATTTTTAGTAACGTCTTTTAAACTTAATATCCATTAAAACTTAATTTCGGGTTTTTTGGTTGTTACGCCCTTTTGCATTTCAGGTGGTGATATACCTCACTGGATAAATGAAATAAGATTCCTTTATCACGAGGTGACTTGCAATATAACAAGATAAATGCCTATATGACTAATTATTGTACATTCCGCTGTTCGAGTTACAATGCTGTTTGAGTTAATGACCGATATGAATACTTGTTGCTTGTTCAGTTTATGTTGGGTAAACAATAAATAATTTGAAAGAAAAAAGAAATGTTACACATTATTCTTGAATTCTTCTGTTTTTAGCATCAAGAATGAGTTTCCTTCTCAGGCTGCAATTCTTGCTATTGGAATGTCAATACTGCTGATGAGCACTGGATCGATATTAAGTTTCGAAAAAGTTAATTAGCATTTTCACTCACTTTAATGTTTTACTTAACCAAAATTTTAATTTAAACAAAGAAAACGCCATGCAATAACATCAATAATATTATATTTCATAAAGTTTTCGAGTTTGTCCTCAGAAATTTATACACTGAACATATCAAACGAGTGTTTGTGTGAGTTAAATAAGGATATAGCGAAAGAAAACCTCTACGTTTGGAAACAGATTTTTGTGTTGAGAAGATATTTGAGAATGTAAGCATGTTAATGCTTGTCTGCGTGCATAATGGGGCAAAAAATATTAAGTTAATTGAAAATGAAGAAACAAAAGAAAACAGCTGAGAAATGGAAGAAAGTCTTGGATTTAATATGAAATATTTATGTATGTTTTATACAGATAAACCGCGAAATTACTTTGACAGACACCCCAGGATATTTTCTGAAATAATAAAAGGAAAAGTTTTTTTTTTTATTTAAATTTGATGACAGAGCTTTCAGCGCTGTAATATATTTTTTACCGTATTTTATTTATTTATTTTCTTTGTTCAAAGAAAATGAACTGTTTTGGATCAAGAGTGCTGAGACTTCTTAATCATATGAAGATTTAAAGGCTTTTTAAATCGTTTTATTAAGAGCTTTTGGCTGTTTTAAATTTTTATAAATTTTTAAAACGAGGTACAAAATTAGATATGCTTTTATGTATTAAATAAAACAAAGGATATATTTTATTATCAATTCACTTTTTTAATGCTGCCAGTCTTATACTCTTAAAAATCTTACACAAATCTAAAACTGCAAATCTTTAGATTTCAATTTGAAAATTCAAATTACATTTGAAAGATTCTTTTAAACAGAGAAGTATAAAATGGCTTATCTCGCAGTATTAAGACGGCCATATGTGGGCAAAAAAATCATTTTATTTCAAATCATAATAATACAGAGGAATCTGCGCAGAACCAGAAATATATGTATATCATTTCACATCTATGTACATATAAGCTTCATTATACAGAAATTATATTATTTGGAATTTTATTTGAAATAATCGGGTATTTGGGTTGGAATTACAATCTGCCATTTTCCAACCTTCTAATATATATTTAGGGATTTAAATACATTAGTCAGCTAGTCGTCACACAAAGTTTCGAAGTACGTGCTTTGAGGAAGAAATCTTAACGCTAAAATACATATGTAGGTAACACTTTGCTCGCATCTCTTATTTATTCTTATTATTATTCTGGTTCTTTATTCTCGCTATCTGAATCTGTTAATGTTCAAGAAAAAAAAGTTTCGTATTGGAATTAAATTATGTATGTATATTTTACATTCTCCGCTAAACACTGTTGTTGGTATACGAAACAGAAAATTGTTTGAATTGTTTGTTTAAAATTGCATGAAGACAAAAATGCTTGTGATTAACATTAACACGTGCAAAATATATTTATTGTAAAAAATATACTGTAGGGAAATTCATTACAGGGAGATCAGAAAACCCTTAAATCAGAACGGAAAGCTATATTTTTGAAGAGAATATAAGCTCACTATGGAGCAATCCGACTGTACTTAAAAATGCTATCCTTGGAAGATATATTAATGCAAAAACGTGCATTTCAAATATTAATAAAAATCTAATGACTTTTAAAAGCAAATATGCCTATTTTGATGGTACATATTAAATTAGCTGCTATTTAGTGGCGAGAATGTATTTTTTACACACACAGCTTCAGCACACAACAAAATATTTTTCTTAAATTTTACGAAAACAGTAAGTAAGTTATGAATTTAGTTATAACTGTTATGAACAGTACCCATGTGAAATGATCTGTAAGAGCCCCTGCTTCTTATATCTAATTAACATTTTTATGGAATATTATGAACTTTTCGTAATTTAAAATATTAATTTCATTTCATTTTCATACTAACGGTATAAACTTTATGAGTTATTCTTGGTATGCTGTATGTAAGAAGAGTATAGAATATTATGTCCCCTGTCTTTCTTTCTTCCAAGGACCAGTGCCCAGGGAATGTCCCATAGTAATGCAATGCATTTCACGGGATCTAAATGCATTCCCAACTCCACAGGTGCGCGATATTTAAAAATTGTAAAATATAGTTTCTTCGTCTCTCAATTATGTTTACAAATTATTTTATAACACTGCTGTTAGATTTAGCTCATTTGGTTCAAATTTTTTTTTGTAATCTCAATAACTTTTGAATAATGTAATATATTGCTTTGAGGTTTCGACTCGCATTTTTTATTTTTGCAACAATACTATTTCTATAATTTAAGCTATTTAACGTAGAACTGTACGAAAAAAATTATAAAGTTACTTATCTTGTATCAGAGACCAATTGGTCCAAAATACGAAGCTTTTGTTGCGTTTACATACAAGAAAATATAATATTTTTAAACTTTGTTTTTCATCATTTTTTCGGTTTATTTTGAAAATAAAATTTTTGCAAGTGGAACATGTTAGCCTTACAGAAACTGCAAATTCCACCACATTTTCTTACGCCCACTTTAGAAGAAGCAATATTTGCTGAGCTGGCAGAAATTGAAGACGATATTTGTATTTTAGTGAATAACTACTGTTGTTGTGATAATCTGCTTCATTTCACCATATGCCAAAGAAAGTGCTACTTTTCGTAAAAAGTCTGGCCTCTTTTGGATAACACACGACACCAACATCGCGATGTCACAGAAAGCAAATGCAGACTCATATAATGGCCGTTTTTATATTGGACAGCACTCAAGGCTTAACCCCTACACATGCGATGCATTGTGCTAGAACTAGATGAAAGGGAGAGAAATAGAGATATAACAGGATGAGAAGCTTCACTATCTTACCAGTCTGCATTTGCGCGTTCTTTACTTTATAGCAGTGCTGAAACGCCTTTGATATCAAGGAGACGTATTAAATTTTTAGCTTTTTTTTAGTAGCCATTTTTAGTAATTATTTTACTTCGCCGGTGCTACACAATACTCAAGAAGGATGGTGCTCTAATGCGCCTGTGGATAGCTTTGAGGTGAACCTGGTACTGTTCAGTGACCACTGACTGCAACCATCGGACAAGAACTGACACAAATGCGAAAAATGGAATTTCTTCTCATTATTTTGATAAATTAACTGTGAACTTGAACAAGACAGAAAATTTTCATTCATTTGAATCTATTTTTATGTGCGATGTACTGCACTGGAACTACATAGAGAAGAATAGCGTAGAAAATAGACAGGAGGTGAAAGTGGTATCCTACCACTTAATTATTGCAGCGTCTCTGATGTTAATTTTGACACATTATTTTTAAGCTAAGGGAGCTAAAAGTCACTGACTTTTATAGCTGAAAAATTTCGATATGGCCCGTATCCTTCTGGATGCAGAACTTACATGCTAACTACTCAGCCACATCAACCCATTTACTTTTTATCATATACCTTTTCTATGTGTGTGTTATTTTATGCTCTCTAGACCAATAACGTTAGCTGTGACGATAGCTTCAAGTTTTTGTATTTTTCAAAATTTAAAAAAAGGCAAAAAATACACTTCCAATTGTGTATCGAAAAAGAATTTTACTATTTATTTTTTCATAAAATGCTCAACTAAAGAAATTGTTTTGTTTATTTCTTACTTTAAAATTGTCCCACAGATTTTTTTTAATATTGCATCGATTGGATGAAGATTAACATTAACTTACTAAAATGAATAGTAACCACCCAGGGTTAAAGAACTATTGTTAATGAATTTTAGTTTTGTGTTAGTGTGCATTGTATAATCGTCTTTATGAATAATTAAATACTAGTTGTGTTGGTGAAAAGTGAAATAAATACAACTAAATTTAGGACAACTTTGAATATACTTTTGAAAATTTTCAACAATTGCTTTATAATATTCATACTGCCGTACCCATAAAATAATATTTTTAATCCTATGACGACGAAGAATTTGGCGCTGGAAATTGTTAACTTTTTATTACGGATTCTTACTCGGAAATGTAACATTTCAAGACTAAAATCTTGTCAAAATATGTATTTTTTTTAATCGACGAGTAAAATTCATGGCGGAAATGTGTCCCATTCGCCGTCAACGGCAGAAATTTTAGAACAAATGAACTGAACATTTAAAAGCATTTTTTGATTATATAAAGTAAACAGAAAAATGCTTGCAATAACGTATGCTCTATTTCAATTAAAAAACAAACAAAAACGATTTCAACTATCATATTTAAACTTTAAGCCAAGGCAAATGTCAGTCAGGAGATGCCCAACGTATGCGGTAGCATGCACCGGAGCTGGGAAATAGGTTATGCGTAGGAGGATAGAAGTAGTAGTGTTTGTGGACATTCGACTATAGCTTCCCAACATCGAAATTGACGAGCAAGACGTTTGCAGAGACTTTATTTCAAGTACGAATAGTTCGGTTAAAAAATTAATTTCCTCTGTAATTTGCGATTCGCTTTTAAATCGACCACACTTAAAAGTGTCCGAGGTTCGGGGGTTCGCTGATATCATTGTGGCACATTCCTTTGTAGTAGCAATAAAACAGGAAGACACATACATTACGACCACGCTCTAGCAAGTCAATTGTGTTGACTACTCTACTGTCACCGATAAGCATCTGCTTTGAAGCACCGCTCCGTACGTGTATTCCGTATTGGTTTCCGTTTTCGGTGCTATAGATAGTAAGGCGATCAGATGGAGTGAAGTATTTCTTACACCGCCTTTAAACGTCTAGGAACTTGAATACTTTTTTGGAGACTTGCAAAATGAGGCCATTTCTACACACGTCACTGAATTGTCATGCCATAAACAACAAAAACTTCTGATTCCTCAATGCCTATACCATCAACAACTACACATAAAACAGCATTTTCATTCATATTCTGCCTCATGGCACTAATAATTTTCAGGTTGGTCCTATATATCCCATCGTATTTTTACCCCCAGCAGAACAGTACAGAACCGATTCAAAATGCCATGGTCGACTAATTTACATAAGTCATTGGTTCATCTAATACTAAAAGTTTATACAGCAGTAACAATTAGATCCCGAGATTTTAGGAAACTGAAATTGTTAGAAAAATAATTTAAATTTTTGAGTTTGAGATGCTTTTATGCCCAATTGAAACACTGAAACTTCACTGATTTTGTTAAAAACCATTGAAAAATGTGCCTGTAACGACGAAAAACTCACCAAAAGGGATATATGTATGTGTCCCATTCTTCGTGAAAATGTCAATTTATAAATGCTTTAATAAACACATTTTCAAACAAAATTTAAGTTTTATAGTTTTTTATGGAAAAGCGAAAATAATTTCATAAAGAAATTAAGCACTCACTCGAAACTACTGCATAACGAAATAATGATAGTGAGTTCAAATAACAAAAAAAAACCCCTAGTATTATAGAAAAGTAGTAGTTATTTAAATATTTATATAATAAATTTATTAAATATCGGATGATACAGTTGGCATTAGAAATGCCAAACGAGAAGTTCTCTGCCAGAATCAACAACGCCTTCAACTCCAAGTAATGATATTCACTTTGGTAAGAAAACAAATAAAACTCAAAAAACATCAAGTTTTTGTACAAACACATTCTTTTTTTTTTGTATAGAAATATGTCTACATGTACACCAAATTAGTGCCTAAAGAAGACACGACGTTTGAATTTTATAAATTGCTTAAAATTCAAATGCATATGCAATAATTTTTCTACAACATATTTTAATTTTAGCTCGATATTTACTTTTCTATTAAGTTTCCAAATGTCAAAACTACACAGAACCATCAAACAAAACTGAAAGCTTCGTAATTAAAAGAGTGCAATTGTGCAATGTGAAGCAAGTATTCTAACTTTAAGTTCATGTAAAGTCATGCCTCTAGATATTTCTAAACCATTTGATAGCGTGTGGCAGGGGGCACTTCTGTTGAATCTTATTGGTTTTGCTGTCGGTGATATCTTCTCTCGATTTATTTTGAGAGATCGCGCTATAAGAGTAGACGGATCTCATCTAACGAGTTCAAGATAAATTTAGGGGTACCGCAAAACTCCATTCTTTCTCATACCCTATTTCTTATCTTCCTTAATGACTTCTATGTCAAAATTTCAACCCCATCAGCAGATTATAGCGACATTTGTTACTCATATTCATTCAGTTGTAGGCCAACAAAAACTATGATCGCAATGCTGAGGCAAAATATGAGTGATTCATTGCATAGTGACCCCTTTGCGTCACGCAAACAAGCTCAACAAACAGTCGATTTCAAAGCTCAAAATACCCAATGCTGCATACTTACACACCGACGCATGCTCTATACGCTGATTCACCTGTATCATTGGGTGGTATAAATATTGGGGAATCAGAAGCACTTGATGTGCTTGCCATGAAGATTTAGTGTGATGTTCGATGGACTGAGCACATCATTTAAGTGCTTCGGCTTTTTAAGACGGTGCAAGACATACTTCACCCCATCTGATCTCCTTATTATTTCATTATTTATACCGCTTGCACCTCTATCTCCGCATCTGCTCTAATAAAATCAGGGAACTTGTTCCCAAAACCCGTTCATTCCTGCGCACAACGCGTTCTTCATTAAAGTCGCATCCATTTGTGGTCGATTTGGCAGCGAATCGCACAAATCATTACAGAGAGAAATCATTTTTCGGCCGAACAGCGCGTATGTGGAATAAACTTCCTTTACTGTCTTTACTCTCACCTTTGACGTGGGAAAATTCAAATCCAATATCCTAAAATACTAATGCTATCCTCCTCCCCATAACCTTATTTCCTAGTTCCAGCACAATGTTTCGCATGTGTAGGGTCATTTGATAAAAAGATAACTGCACAAGCACAATGCAATTCACAGTAAGTAATAAAAAATAAATAAATAATTTTTATCGAAATCCCACTAAAGAAAATATATATAAATCTCTATTATCACTGTCGGCATTTCGTCTGTCAGGTGTTTTTAGTTTCTTAAGTTAATTAATTTTTTTTTATAATAATACAGAAATACTGTACCACATAATAACAAACCACACATACATGCTACTATGTATATAATTATGTACTTTTCTTATACATATATTATGTTTGTTATTTAAGTGAAGTAGGAGTGCGATTGTCAAATGTGAGAAAAAAGTAACGTACAACAGATACCACAAACAGAGGTGTGTTAAACTTAGACATTTTACGTCATTTTGAAGTTTTTTTTGATTAATACAGTAAACTGACGACTAATGAGTTTCGTTACAAAAACGATAGTATTTCGACGTTTCTCTTGTATTGCTCTTTTCCTCAGTTAGCAGTAGCAGTTGCTATTTTTTAATGATTTCGTTTCACCCTCATCGTACAATTATGTATGGCCTTTAAGGCCCGTTCAGACTATTATACAAGTATTAAGACTTTCATCACATTTTACGATACAGAAATCTAAATACATTTATTGCGACTGTCAAAAAATCTAACGTAAACTGACATTTTGTATTCACACCATCACACTTGAAATAGAGATTAAAATTTTAAAAATGTTAAGCCTTTATATGAAGAAAAAAATAACAAAAAATGGACGGCACGCCACCGGCGGCGGAACAGTTGGCTTGTGAATTTTAATCAGATAAAAAGTATTATTGTTTAGAAAATTTTCAAAAAATGAGAATGTATTATGGGATGTCAATTTTTTATCGTAATACTTGTGGTTTTCATAACATTTTGCGTTCACACTATCACACTTGCACGTATTATTTGAATTTTTGACAAGTATTAATACAAAGTATAATAGTCTGAACGGGCCTTTAGCAGTATCAAACCACCAGCTGAATTAAAAAAATGCCGTATTCATAGATTTTTGTTTTTTTGATTTATAAATTGTTTAGTAAGCAATTTTCCTTACAAAATTCATATATTATACATCTCTATATATGTATATATATATATATATATATATATATATACAAGGCGGGCCAAAAGAAATTACCATACTGGAAGATGCTCTTATTTTTGCAAATGGCGGCCAATGTCAAATCTGTTTTGATATTTGTGAACTAAACAGATGTAGAATACAAGTGAACAAGCCCAAGAACGCAAAATAATCGTGTCTATATTTTTGAGTAACAATTCGTCTGTGCTCTTGGCGCAGCGCGAATTCCGTCGCCGATTCGCCGGTCGTCCGACACCGACTGCGCAAACATTGCACCTTTTGGCCACCAACCTTGAAGAGAATGGGACCACACGAGACGCTGCCAAGAGTGGTCGGCCCCGGAGTTCCCGTTTTCGAGGACGCCGCTGGTCAAAGGACAACAGTGGACGTTGCGCCCTATAGGGCCATGTTAACCGCGTTTTTTCTGCAGCAATTGAACGAATTAGGACTGGAGGACATGTGGTTCTAACAGGACGGGAGCAGCGTTCCCAGGTCGCCTCATCTCTCATTTTGGCGAATTGCACTGGCCCGCAAGATCGCCCGATTTAACCGTTCCAGGCTTTTTTTGTGAGGTTTTTTGAACTTCCGTGTTTACGTGAACAAGCCCGAGACCCTGGAAGCCCTCAAGAACAACATTCAACACGAGTGCAAGAATATGTCGCCCGAAGTTTTCGTCGAAGTGATGAAAAATGCCATAAAACGAGCCCGTATAGCAATCAATTGTGACGGCGCCCATTTGGCCGATATCATCTTCTCGACTTGAAAAATAGAATTCTAAAGGTTCAGATAAACATAATCAAAAGCAGAATCGAAGTTTTTCATTTAGAAAAAAAATGAGAGCCAAACAACATCGGATGACTTCTTTTGGCCCACCTTGCATATATGAATATTATTATTAGTAAACAGTTTAAAGCGAAGGTGTACTAATTCATAATATGTTTAATGATAGCAAAATTTTTTAAAACGGTACTGACAAATTTAAAAAACAAATATGTATGCCGCTAAAAAGAGAATCTATTAAATGAAATTGATTTTTGTAAAATTAAAATTTTTTTACCAGGGAAGAATTATATTTCGGTATTTATATGAAGAAATAAATGTTTCAATATACTATTTGTGTTAATATTCAGATAATTGCGTTAAATTTTATTGAGTGATATTTTTAAATAAAAAAGATATTTAACTTAAAAAATTCTGTTTTAAATAAAAATTACAATTTATGTCACTATTCTTTCATTTATTCAACGTTAGTCAAATTTAATTACGATTATTTATCTACATATGTTTGTTATATCGTTTAGCTGGTCTACTCGTATATGCACATTTCGTCTAGTGCTATTAGCAAAATTAAAAAATTTAATTTTTCATTTTGCCTTTTAAATGCAATCATTGTCAACCGAAGGTCGACAAAAAAAAGGTTTTGAAAAATTAAATAGATTAAAATCGAATAATAAAATGTTTATTGTATAAAGAAGATTTTTGAAAACATAGATAAATAATCGCAATTAGTGCCTACGTATGCAAAGCTCGTACCGTAACAAAGGATAGTGATAAAGACGACAGGTGAAGGAAAGCTTCATTAATTTTACAACTGTGCTTTTGCATATTTTTTCTTTTTATAACAGTGTTGCAGTATCTCTGGTGTCAAGCAGACGCATTTGAAACTGTGGTTGGTAGCCAATTTATTTTATATGTTCTATATATTTGAAATAAATTTTGAGTTTCCAGAACTATTTTCTCTAAATAGCAAACACAACACATGACAATATATTATATTCTCAAAATTATACCTGAAGGCTTTGAATGGCTATATCTATAACTTGAGAATCTTTCTGAAGTGTCACAGCGCAATCAACAATCTGAATACCAGGGCATCAGGGTTATGACGGTAGTGATTCACAACCGAAGACGGGAGGGTTTCAACAGGAAAACATGTGATGCATTTACCTGGAACTAGAGCAAAGGGATAGTAGGAGATAATTACAAAAGGTGAAGCTTCGCTATCTTACAAACTCTGCTTTTGCACGTTCTTTGTTGCTATGGCAGTGTTGAAGTGCCTCTGATGTCAATAAGACGTATTCAATTTTTAAGGTTTGTTTTCAGTAGCCTTTTTGATTTTTAGTAGTTATTTTACTTCGCCCGTGCTACAGCATACTGACGAAGGAGAAGAAGAAAATATATTTAATGGGCTTTATGAACTAAATTTATTTTCAGATAATTATTTGGCAAACTAAAATATTTGGTTTCTTAACATGCATGAAAAATATAACATGAAAGTCTTTCTACGCACAGTCAATTTCTATTATTTAATTACAACTGTCATTTGTATGACTGTAGAAAAATATAAAATTTTATCGAAATGCATAAGAACCTTGTTACGTGAATTTGCGCATCAAAATCATGAAGTTAAAGTAAAACTAATTAAAATGCTAGTGAAATAAGGTTCTGGAGACATATTTCTGCAGTTAGATGTATGTAATAAGCAAGCAAATTACATTTGCAAATTATATTTAATATTTGTATTGAATTTATATTTATATTTGTGTGTCAACATTTTCTTCATTGTAACAAAAGTCGAAATCTTTTGGAAGATTAACAATTTGAAAACTTATTATGCTTAGAAAGTATCCCATACGAAATAAATATTGAAGATGTAATGCATACCATGATTGATTTTGTAACTTTTTTGCATTTCCATATGTAAATTAATTTGCCTTTTAAATTGGGTATATGAGACACAATTCTACTTTGGCAACACCGACTCTTGTTCAGAAAGATAATATATGTAACACATACAACCGAAAAACCTAATAGTAGTTTTGCCTACCTCTGGTTTACGATATTCGAAGAGATTTCTGGATTTTGGTGCAAACAGAGCAAACAAGCCTCTCAGACTGGATGAAAGGGGTATTAGTATACTCACAGGGACTCTTACAGGTTTTTTTTACCTGCGACGATTAGGCATCATTAACACGAGCATTTGCAGGTTCTACTATGATAATGATGAATAGACGGAACATCTTCTCACCAACTGTTCGGGAATAATGAATAGGAGGAGAAGGTTCTCTAATGAGTTCACGCTTGCGGATAGTGACCTCCGGTCTCTCCTCCTGTAGAAGTTGGTACGATTTATGAGCGTACTATACGGTCAGTGGGCAAAAATAGGGTGCACAATAGATCAATTATGGTCGCAGTGCTAAAGGCCCCCTTCTCAACGTTTTTTACCATTACATTACATTACAACTTATTCAAATCAAATTTGCAACATTCACAGGCACGTGAAAATACTTGTTCAGTTTCTTAAATAGAAAACATTTTCAGAGTCAACATGATTCCACAACGTATACTTTCTTAAAAATTTTAAAAATGCCTCAATAAAAGGCAAAAAGTATAACAAACTTTCTGAAAATGATACATACATAAGGGTCGTAGAAAGTGGAAGAGAGCTCACAAAAAGGTAACATTGATAATTTAGTATTACAAAGTTGATGGTGAATATGGTGGAAAAAAAAACCATTGAAAATAGCATTTACAGAATTTCTTTAAATTTTTAATATAATGTAATATAATAATATAATTATTATATAACTTTTTTATAAGAAATACTTTCCTTATAAATTACGGAAATATTGAAAGTCTGTAACAGTTAGTTCATTGTAACGACAATTAAAGCCTTCCTCTCCAATCATTAATCCAAGTGAAACTCTTGTATAATATACCCAATTAATAAATTTGTCATGAAAGTAAATACTCATTACAGAAACTGTTTTGAATCATATTGCAGAAATGGTCCCAGCTGATACTTCAAGGTTTCTAGTGAAAAATACAGGTGGCTCGTTAAACAACATCCTGTTTTCAGTTCTTTTGCTTTGATTCCTCTTTTTTAATAATAATATACACAAATACATACAGACAAACGCCTTCACATCGGCAAATTTTGTTCAAGAAATAAAGTTTTGCTCGGTTCATTCAACCACACACACAAAGCAAAATATATCATTTAAGGAAAGTTTTTGTGACCGGTTGTTTGCTTATTTGCTTACTGTATTGAGTTTCCGAGGCCAAATTTCAATAATTGACAAAATACTGTGAAGTTCTTTTAAAATATTTTATTCAAAGGGTTCAGTCAATATTTATCATCGTAAAAAATTCTCTCAATATGTTTAAGTTTATTTATCATTAAAAAATATATACATATATAAGAATTTCAATGTTTAAAGCTATTTCAATGACTTTGGTTAACTTTATTTAGCGAAGGAAGAAAAAGTTACATATTTATATATGTACATATCGAGTATTTCGTTCCGACACTTGACTGTTGGTAATTCAATTGCTTTAGAGCATTTAATACACCGGGATCGCATCTGTGCTAGAATTTGATAAAAATAATAATTCGGTGGTTTTTATAGGCTGCAGTGAATATGTTGGGGAAATGTTTGTACTTATTTATCGGGAAAGAAAGATGAAGTGTAGTTTTTTTTTATCTTGAACCAGCACTTTGTATATGACACCTATATATGTGATACATTCTGTTGGAACTAGAGGAAAGGGATTGTTAGAGAGATGACAGGAGTTGAAGCTTCACTATCTTACAACTCTGATTTTCCAAGTTTTTTGTTTGTAGCAGTGCTGCAGCGCATCTGATGTTAAGGAGACGTATTAGAAGCTTTATTTTAGTAGTCGTTTTATTAATTATTTCACTTCCTGGTACTACGCAATACCAACGAAGGAGGGCGGTCTGATGTGCCTGTGGATTGGTTACAACTGAAGCCTGTACTGTTCAATGAGGGGTGACTATCCCTTCGCCACAACAACTTCTTCCGACAGCAACTGATAGAAAAACACACTAATGCACAACAGAAAATATACGAGATGTTTGTATTACTTAGTCCGAAATTGGGCTCGAACCAAAGAACAAAGTTAACAAAGTTCAGCGTATTCTGGGAGAGTGATATTTCAAATAAAATAATAAAATCTCGCCACTGCGTATTAGTGTTCGGGAATGCCTGGTAACTGAGATCTTTCTGCTCAAATTAGTTGGTGTGATTAAATAGAAATTATATTAAAACTAAGATATTGTATGTCATGTAGCCTACGCTAGACATCATCTTGGTGTAATTGCTCTAATCTTCACGTTTCGGTCTTTAAAATTGAACCCTTATACTTTTCATTTAGTGCTCTGGAATTCGAGCGAACTTCGAACCTTTTGGAAACCAAAAATATTTTTCAGTATAAAAAAATAATTTCATATCACATACGAATACAAATATTTAAATTTTTATTTTAAATATTTTTATTTATTTTATTATTTTACTTTGTTGTACACGCTTGTCGAAACTATTAACCGTTAACAAAAAATATTTTAGTATTGTTATTATTAAACTAAAAACTGAGATAATTTAGCCAGCAAAAAAAAGCAATACTTCCCTCTGTAATGGAATTCTCATAATCCTTTCCTACTGCAATCACTCCGTTTCTACTACTGCAATTAATTAATCACATATTAATTGCAATATCTGTCAGATGGTATGAAAAACATACATTTCTCAAAGCCAGTTAGTTACATTACAGTAACTTAAATTTGTTTATTTAATATTTTCAGTTTATAGTCATTTTTGAATTTGCGCTGTTCCTTAAATGGCACTTGCAAAAAAAATTGTATAATCTTAACATATCACAAGCTGTCATTAGCATGCCATTCTTCTCTATTCTTCACAAGATAGAAACGCTAAATTAAACGATTAAATCCCGCCGCTGTCAGTGCAACTACAGACATGCATCTTAATGCCAAAAATTGTTTCGCTGGTTTTTCCAAGTTCTGTTTTTGACAGCAGCTTGCGAGAAGAACATACACTTTCATAACTGGAGTGTAATCGCATTGCAAAGAAAACTGGCTGGAAAAACCAGTAAATAAATATTTTAAAAATTTTCTGTATATTTTTCTTTTGCACTTGAAACGATTTGTTTTAATATTTGAATTTTCCATTTAGCAGCGACAGAATTTTTTATTGGAAAAAGTGTATAATGATTTCTTTTTATATTTGAAAGCTGATACTTTATAAGAAGAATCATTTAGTTTTAAAAAATTAGACGTTTTTATAGCAGTACTTTTGTATGTGATTATTTTTTTTTTTATAATTTTGCTCAACATGTTAAATAAGACTGAGTGCATTTTAATTCTTTCAACCACAATTTTACATATATAAGTTTATAATATATAAAAAATAAATACAAAAAAAAAATAATTATTGTTTTGTATGGGCGTGGCAACGTCCAGTTGGAATTTTTGAAATTTATATTGCCTATAGTTCTTTCAAGATATATAAGAGCGATACTGTGAAAATTTCAAAAAAATCGGTTCAGTCGTTTAGATGTCCATACACACATACATACACAGCATGAAATAGTTACCAGTTTTACTACTTAATCGTAAAGGTGAATGTAATAGAAATAAAATAAAGTTTATTTCATGAAAATCTACAGATATTAGCACCAAATGAAATGCTGCATATAGACCAGCTAAACCATATAACAAACATAGACAAATAATCGTAATGAATTTTGACTAACGTTGAATAATTGAAAGAATAATTAAATAATGTTTTTTTTTTTTCATAAAATGTACCTACAAGAACATATGCAATTAAAAATTAACTTTCTCGAGGTGTTTTTGTGTGGTTTGTACCTTCTGTAAAATTATTTTTAATTAAATAACTTTTTTGCATAAAGTTTGCGTTGGCTTAGCTAATTAGAACTGAAAGAAGCACATGTAAAAAATTCCATATTACAAAGCACTTAAAAATTTTATTCTCAAGTAAACTTTCGAAAATCATCACAAATTAGTGTTCGCAATAATTTTTGCGCTTTTACTCTTTTCGAGGAAATTAATTTGATGGCATGTTTTTCTAAAACTAATTTATTTACTTTTATTTTATTTATTTACTCTTTGCTAATTATTACAACCATTTTTGGAGTGGCCTTTTAATTTCATTTAAGTATCATAGTTGTGCTTGTAATTTAGTTTGATTAGAATTTGTTTATTCACATTTTATATTTTGAAAATTTGAAATGCAAATCATGAATCAGTCAACTGTGAAAAAAGCAAACGTTACTAAATTATTGTACTGTCAAATTAGCTGGTTTCTAAACTTTATTTTCCACATTCATTGACACGTATAGTCATTATAATCTTCTGTCCAAGTTAATTGTAAAATAATTTTGTAATAATAATATTGCGTAAAATCTAAGTGATTTCCTTTAACCCTTGTGTTAATACACGAATACAGGCGTACCCACCGAATGACTAAACTGACTAAATAATAAAATTTTAACTTGATCGTCGTCATTACGTTGAAAATAGGAATTTGTTTCGATTATTAACCGTCCATTTATCTGTGTGGAGTTTGGTGGTGATTTCCCATTGGACGCGTCCCCAGGTGACGGATAGGGTAAGTCGGACTGGGCCACCTGTTGCTACACTGCAAAAGTGATTAACAGAGGCACCCGCTATGAATCAAGCTTGCTGAAAAGTTGCGTCTTTCATCTTAAGATGAATGCGCAAAGTCCCATGCATGGTGCCAAGGCTCCGGTCGGTTGTAACTTTTAGCGTAGCCCTTACACGCCGTCACTGTATGTATGTAGGACTTCGCTGACTATGGCACATTTTGCCATGTTTTTGTTTATAGATATTTAGTTTAGTGTTCGGTACTCAATATCAATTGATTAGTTGAATTTTGAATATAAGACTCTTTAATTTGAAGTCAGAAATTAGAAAAAATCCACTAACGGGACAAAATAAGTATTAGCGAAATAGTACTATATGGATATGATTTCTTCTCAATTATTGAGTTTGCTTTATAAAAACTACTACATACTATAAAGTATGTAATAATATATTTCATATGTATTTTTTTCGGGAAAAAACACAATTTTTAAATTAGAATCATATATGATTTATTTTATTTTAATAAAATTATTTTTAAATAAATTATTTTTTCAAGTTATTTAATACTAGTTAAAAATTTTTTTAATTCTCTATTTGTGGAAGCTCAACTGTACAAAAAATCATAAATATCTTATACTTTAAAAATCTCTGTTATTTGGCCAACAATAAATATAAAAATTTAACTAATGTCTTATTTAAAAAAAATTTAGAATTTAAAGTTCAATACCTGAGCTTCACTGTTTTTTAAATGATAAAGAAACTTTCAAATAATTTTCCGAATTTAAAAATCACTAAAACATTAAAAGTTATTGCGATTATGATAATATTATGTATATGAAAAGTTACTACTACGGAAATGATCTTATTTCCTTCAAAATTTAACTACAATTTTTAAACTATTTTTTACCAATTCAGCAACCCTAAAAGCCTATAATCAGACCATAATTTGGCGATCTATATTCGAGTTTCGTTCCACTGTGAAACGGTAAGATTCCATGAAAGCAAGTGCTTTGCTATTGGCAGAGTGGTAATGTGAATATTTTTTACACTTGCGCGGTATGGTGATGGTAATTTTTCTGCAATGTTTTTACATTTCATGAATTTGCCTTGCTACGCTTTATAAAAAATTTTAATTTCTTATATATAAATTAAATTTTATAATCAATAACAATAGCTACTTAAGAAAAAAAAAGTTGGACATTTACCTTCATAAAAATTAATAAATCTTAACATTTAAGTACCAAATACTTTCTTATTTCGTAAGACTACACTAGTTAAATAGCAATTGCTGGAAAAGGGGAACATGTATTTCGCTCTTAGAGTTCTAAACTTTCTGTACCACATAATTTAACTTTTACTTATTTTGTATTATTCTTTTACTGGGTTGTAATGAAAAGTTTGCACTTTTTACATTTAAATATTTGCTATATAGTATGTATGTATATTTTTCTTTCGTTGTACATAAATACGTGAGTATATGAACAGTTTTTATTTTAGCATTAAAAAAAAACAAAGAGAAAAAAACCAAAACTTTTCGTCATATTGCACAGTGATGGATTTATCTAGATAACGTTTAAATACCAAAAATTGTTATGTCGCAATATAAGCCTTCGCATTGGCGACTGCATTTTAAACCGAATGATGTAGTAATAATGTTTCATAATCGATATTAACTAAATGGGTTGGTTAGTGTAAACTTTAGAGAAGGAATAATAATAATAAATCCATGTGAAAAAGTGCTTCCAAAAAAGTCAATAAGATCCTGAACTAGTGAAGTGGAAGTAGCTCATAATCGGATTAGTTATACTTCATTTTACATAGGCTTGTCGTTGGCGGAAATTATTTTTTTAGAAGTCGATTAAATTCTAAGTACTGCTCGTGATGTTAAGTAAATCTACTTTTTTAATCGTTTTTAATCAGAGCAATGAAATTAATTTTTTATTACCCCTACAGAGCAATGAAAAGTTGTTTATCGCTTTGCTTCAATGATATTAATAAGAAGCAGGTTTATTTAATTTATTTGATCAAAATGCAATTGAATTATATAACTTATAACTTTATTTGTTTTACTATTAAATAAATAATAAATAATAAAGTCCAATGATGTATAAATATGTAATCTGTTATAAGCAAATATGAACGAATTTTGTAGAACAAAATCACTTTTTTATTCATTTTCTGTATGTTGTTCTCAATTACTTCCTGAAATGGCAATTACGAGTATATATAGTTATTAATATTTCGGAAGTGGATTAAAAGCACTTCCCAGATATTGACTTTTAATATTTTTCACTGAGATCTCATAGAGGAAATGAGAACTGTGAGGAGAGTAATCTAGGTTACATATTTCAGAGATAAATTTAATGTTTTATATGTTTAAATGTTTGTAATGACCATTGTTAATAAATATTCCCCTTCGTCATCACAGAAAATAAGAGCGACAAATAACCTCGCCCAAATCGCAGCTTATAGTATTACTTTCTTTTCTGATGCTTACATTTCGTAAACGTTTAAATACATTATATTGAATGGTACGCGATATCAAGTCTCTAATATCTCTAAGTATGCAATGCCTTTATGCAGCTTTACAACCTTTTTCAAAACTAATTGAAAGTTTTCGTTCCTTAAAAAAATTTTTATTAACAGTTGCCGCATTCTTTGCCGTTCTTAATTATCTTGGGTTTATATACATATCAATTATTAAATAGCGCTTTAAGATACCGTCATTTTGCATATGTAATTAATTAAGATATAAAAAATACTCCATAACTCCTATCAGCTACCATACCGATTGGTATATCTGCCCCCGTCCTCATATTCTCTAGATAACTAATTTTAATCTTCCTTTTGATATACCTTAAGCCTAAAAAATGCCGCAGTCTGCCAGACTACAGGCTAATTCCAAGCCAAATCAACCATGAACATTCTTTGTTAGCTTCCGATTTCAATAAAATTTGATATACTTATTATTGTATCTATGAATCCAATCCATCATTATTTTTAAACTTGGAACTCTATATGTAAGCCCTAAAGAGCATATTCTGAAAGTTTTGATTTGCTTCCCTGCAGACCCAACGGTCTAAAGCATTACCATCTTTTTAGCATACCAAATTTTATTAAAATCGGAGGCATACAAGAAAACAAATTTTTATTTTTCTTTGACTTCACTTGTAATGACCCTATGAAGAATATCACGAACATGAATTCTCACCTAATGACATGCCAAGCCACTGTATAGCTCTGTTTTGTTGTTTATTTTTAAGACAATTGCACTTTTGATTACTAATGAACTTGTATTGATATTTTTGTCACTATCTCATATACGTATATAAGTACATTTATAAATAAACACAAATTCTTCTACGGTATGAATGTGTTTGTATATACATATTTATATATGAATGTGTGTACAATATGTATGTATATCGGTACTAACTACATGGCTTTTGATTACATATACATGTTGCATTGAATATCTTACACAAGTTAAGAAAAAAAAATTAAACAGGAGTTATAGTGAAATATATTTAGTTTCGTATAACTTGCATGTTGTCAGAGAATACTAAGATCTATACAGCATTTTTAACAAAAATTTTTGACAGAAATTAGAAAGTTTTCTAATTTAGCAAATACATTATTCTACAACTACGAGTATGACAGTATACTGTCGATAATAACATAGAGGACAGAATAGGTACAATGCGAGTTGGCCTTAATTTTTTGCTTTACTAAGGTCGAGTAGATAATAATTACCTTGATTTTAAAAATTAAAGGAAACTTTCTTTTTGTTCATCATACAAATGAGAGAATATTAATATTTTTTTACTGTACGAAAAATTTCGTGTATACAATTGTATTTCATGTAGAGCAAAGTAGTATTCATATGGCAGAACATTACACGGAAACTGGAAAGTAGAATTTTATTTGTGTAATAAATGTACATATTTACATACATATTTTAAAACTAAAATATACGAGGATTAATGTAAAAGTTTTAGATGTAAAGAGTGGTGTTACATTAAAAATCCGCGTTAGTCAACTTCCTAAAATCAGAACTTTATTTATAACTTTTATTAGTTAATTTTCTCATAAAAGTTTATGACCCACATACTGGAAACTTCTTGAGAACTCGTATTGTTTAATAAATTTTAAATAAATACCGACTTTGAGCTAAGGAAATATTTTGAGTAGGCGTGGCAGACAAATTTACTTCTAACACCCTTAACTGTATGGTGGGTACTTGGGTACTTCCATACAATTCATATGGAAAAACGCTCATTACAAATATATTATTAGTAACACTAATAACATAATAAATAAAAGTCAATAAGAAAATAGTTGACTGAAATATTTATTTGGTGAAAGAAACATAAACGAACAAAAACGTATTTTACCTCAATGTGAATGTTCAAAAAAAAGCCAGCTTCAAGAACATGGCAAAGTACCTGGGCACCTATATGGAAAGACTATTAAAAACCAAAATATCAATATCATTTTCACTTCAAATGTACGTGTACTGTAAATCTCAAGCTTATTTTACATGATTTTATGCAGATTTTTGTTCAGGTATCTGGTTACCTTGCATGCACATAAGTTATTTTTGCCATTCACATAAGGGTTAAGTTCATAGACAATTCAGCAAAATAAAGTGCACATTACAGTTGTTTACATTTATTCAGTTTTAAAAGACAATTTCCTTCTCGCTTGTGTTAACTACGAACTTAATTTTTTTCTATGGCTATAACTTTTTAACCAAAATTTTATATACAGCCCGTCGCAGGGAGACGCAAGCGAACAATTGTTATGTACAACCATGAAAAATGAACGAATGTAATGTTGTATTCAAGTAGATCATCATGTTTACAATTTATTATTCGGTGCATATTTACATGTTTTCTCCTTTTAGCAGAATTTTTATTTGTATTTTGAAAACTTTTTACTTTCTTTCACTTTGTTTGGTGATTTTAAATACTGCAGACAATGTGTATATAAAATGAATTGAACATGTATTAGAAACAAATCCAAAACTACAGTTGGACTCAAATAATTGGAAATCTTGTAATAATGAACATTCAACGAATTTCACATAGGCGGTATAAAAATTCCTGAATAAATTTTTTGTTGCAAATAAGTTCTATCATGTCTGTCGTATATAGAAATTTCTAAAAAAAATTAAATACTAATAACTGTTTATAAGTTTCCGAAATTAATTGCGTATCGAAAATATATTATTTTGTTACAAACCATACACTCAACGTAGTGTGACTTTTCTTTTAATATTGAGAAGCACGAAACTAAAACACATATCGGAAATAAAAATACAAACGAAAAACTTTGTAGAGTTCTCCTAATGAAAGGCCAATAGTCAATAACTTGGAGTTAAAAAAAAAAAGATTTAAACGGCGTTATACATATGTTTTCTGAGACCAAATATCGAAAGCAATCAAATTGGAAGCTGTAAGTTAAAAGAATATATATAATATATAATAAGGTAATACATTTTAAACACATTTTAACTGAACAGATTTTATTGTAGTAAATTTGTTGAAATTAATAATTAAAGTAAAAATATTTTCCTTGGGTAAGCGATTTCCTAAAAAATTTCAATATGTTAGTGATTGAAAAGTGTTTTTTGCTGTAGTGAAAAAATATTTTAGATTTACAAAATATATTTCAAATACTTTCTTTAATAAACAATCTATCAAACGAAAATTATTTTTATGATTAGATTTGTAAAATGTTTTATTGTCTTTTGAATTTGGCTTAGCAATTTTAGGTCCTTTTAAAAGCATTAAAACACAATTACTGATGAACGAGAAGTTCATATATGACTGACATGACGAAATTGCTCTGTGCATTTTTTGAGTTTAAACTGACACATAAAATTTTAGGGCAGAAAAAGAACAAAAACAATAACGTGCATATGGTTTGACAGATTTTTGAAAACAAAAAGGCCGTAGTATTTTTTATTTTTATATTATAGCGTGGTCACACATGGTGTAAGCTTTTTTATTGGTTATTACGGATTAATAAACTTTAAAAAATAAATGAGAATTGAATTGAGTAATAACGTACATATGTATATACATACGCTCAGCCTATTTCAAAATATTTTAAACTCATATTAAAGAGCAGAGCAGTTGGACAATCAGACGCTGTGATTTGAAAAGAAAAAGACAAATTGAAATACAGAGTGGCCCAAAAGAAGTGAAGGTGTTTGAATTCCTTATAACTTTTTTATTATAATTTTTTTTGTTTTTCAGTATTTTGTAAAGAAAACTTGAGGAATTTAAAATGGAACAGTACACAATTGAACAACGTGACAAAATCGTTGAACTTTATTGCAGAAAAACAAAATTTTATTTATAATTTATTTATGAGCGACGAAGCCCATTTCCAATTCAATTCCACTAACCAAATTTTAAAATTAAGACAAAGGGTGGCGATGGCACGATAGATGGTAGTCTGCACGTTGACTTCAAAACCAGACACAGACCTGGGTTCAACTACAGTTTCAGACTAAAATTATAAAAAAACATCTCGCATTTTTCTGATGTGTGTCATTGTGTGTCAGTGGTGTCGAAGGCATAGTCACTGGTCACTGAACAATACCGGCTTGAGCTGATAGCAATCCACAATCACATCAGAACGCCCTACTTCGTCGGCGAAGTAAAATAATAATAAAAATGGCTACTAAACCGATTCTTCAGCACTGCTACGAGTATAAACAAAGAACGTGCAAAAGCAGAGCTGTAAAATAATTAATTAAGCTTCACCTCCTGGCGTTTCTCCTACTATCCCTTTCCTAGAGTTCCAGCACAATGCTTCGCATGTGTAGGAGTCGGAGTGCTGGTCCCAGATAAAAAAAAAACCATCAACAATTTTGTTCTCTTTTTATCTTGTACTAGTAGTGCTCTGTAACGCAGTACGCAAATAGGTTTAGGAGAGCACGATAAATTGAATAGTCGTTATGCAATTTGCTTAAAAATAAGCACTTTCGAAGACTGACTTGTCGCAAGTAAAATTATGCAAGTATCAGGAATGAATTTCTTGATTGAAGTAGCAATAACACAAAAATGTGATACCCACATTGCGAATATACTCAAGTGAAGCAATATAGTTGGTTACTCCAAACTCACCGGTAAGCCTCTTCTCTCTCTCCTATACGCAATCGATTAGCTTCGAAATTTACTTTGATAAGGTGGGTCTTTATTATTATTTGTAAATTAATAAATAAAAATTAATCCAAAGCTTGAAAAATTAATGTACTTAATTAGCAAAGGCGCCACTTCAAGAGTTGTGTTAGCTGAATAGTTAGCACGTTGATTCTGCATCCAGAAGATGCACGGTTCAAGGCGTGGTAAAAGCCAATAAGTACATAATAATTGATATAACAATAATAATAAATAAAATTAAAAATTAATGCGTCACCAAAATGCCAGAGATACAAGAACTCTGCATTACAAATTCTCATAAAAATTCGAAACAGCAGAATTGCTATCTATTCTTTCAATTTGAACTAGTGGAACGCATTGCATACATACACTGAGGACTGATGAAAAAATGCGCAATACCAAAGGTGTATACTAATTAAGTTTTCTAATCAGTTCACTTACAGTTTACTGCTCTATACCATTTATCAGATGATATGCTGAGGAGATATTAGAGCTCAAATCGAATAATTTCAAGAAAAACTTAATACTTATATATTTTTGAATTTTCTAAAATTATTAAGCACAATTAAACGCTACTAAAGCGAATTTTTAACCATTCCCTGGGATCTTCGGGCTCCCATAGAATGGGAGAAGGTTTTTTTTCAGGAGATGACCACTACACATGCAATGCATTGTCCCGGAACTATATGAAAGGGTAGTAGGAGAAATGATAGGAGGTGAAGCTTCACTATCTTACAACACTGCTTTTTTCACGTTATTTTTTTTACAGCAGTGTTGTAGCGCCTGAGTGCTGGTCCCAGAATGTTAAAGACTTCATAGAAGTTACAATAAATACATTAAAATTATTTGAATTAAAAAATGTTATAAGTAAAATTAAACTACTTATAAAATAAATGGCCTTAATATTTAATACTTAATACAAAGTTAATTTTGTCCGATTCATGGGAATTAAACACTTTGTTAGATTATAGCTTATGAAATTTATTCATTCTTTAAAATTATGAAGCAAGTAGGAAATATAGATCTTCAGTAACCCGCACTACTCCAAAGAAATGGTAATGAAAGCAACGTAAAAACATAAGCAAAAACGTTGTAGTAGTATTAGTGGTAGTACGAGTAGTAGTTGTACTGAATAACAACTACCCAGTTAGCCATTGTAAACTTCTAGTACAGTACCATTTTTTAAAGATGTCAGACTTTCCCAACGAAAACGCCAAACACAAAAAGGATGATTGCTTTTCACCATATCACCGAAAAGACAATGTTTAAGACAATATCTTTACTCTTATCATTTACAAAGTTTTATAGAAGACAGTATAAAAGATGCTTCTGCTCATATTGTCATAAACTACGATTTCCATTTAGGAAATTTAAACAAGAGAGTTCAAAATGTGCATACATCGTTGAGGGCTATGTCGTCTAGGACAATTCCTATATTGAAGTTATAGATAACTACTCAGCATGATCGAAATTAAATAAACTGTAAATTACTTAATTATGTACTTATTGAATTCGTTACATAAAATAAACTGCATTGAGTTTTAAAGTGTAGTTAATTTTAAAATTACTACGAACTGATAACGTTGTATAGAATGTACTAAAGAGTGTAATTACCACTGATTACTTTGTAGTCTACCTACTATGTATTACTAACATTTTAAATTTTTTTCGTGGTTCTATATTATTTCTAATATTAGCATAAATTGATAGAAAATATTTCAATAAGTAAAAACAAGTAAACGAAAATAATTAAGAAATAAAAATATAAGAAAGAAAGTAAATCGACTAAATGTTAAACATACAAATAAGCATGAGTGGGTTATATTTGGTTTCCAATTGACATAAACAGAAAATATGAAAAATAAAACGATTAACATGAAAATATATTTCTTGTTGCAAAAAAAAAGAGAAACAAACAATACAACCAACAACATCATTATGAATGTCGTTATCATTACCGGCAAAACGAAGGCAACAAATAAATGGTAACATTATCTAAACTACTAAATGTCGAAATGAGTTTGTTTGTTTTGATTTTGTTTTATGAAACAGTGTATTTTATGCACATAGTGTGAAATTTATTTTCTTTTGTGTTGTTGTATGTTGTTGTACTCTATGAGCCGTAATTGCAACGATATCCCAGTAAGCAATTGGAAGAAACTTATTTGCATATTCGTAAAGAGCCGCACTATTATCACAAGGATTACTAATTTATTCCTGTTTTTGTATATATGCCCTTTAGAACAAAAATTAGCAAAAAATTATTGATTCCTAAAATCATTTTCTGCTTTAAACAAACAATAATAACGTCGGCAAAGTAAAATAACAAATGAAATGGGTCTTATTTAGCTTAAAAATAATATAGTTTTTGCATTAAGTAGAGTGCTCAGTAGAGCTTCAACCCAAAAAATTATATAAAAAATTAAATTTATGCATTTTATTTATGTAAGATATAAAAAAGGTTTTATGAATAGCGTTTCTTTTTTTAATGTTTTACATTTTGAATTATGAAATGTTTTTTAGTATGTATTGCACAATTCCTTGAACGAAATATTTTACGAAGTAAACATTTAAATAGTAAAACTATATACTGGTAAGTTTGGCAGGATGCGGCGTGGATCGCTCTTAAGTGTCATCTCTGATTGGAGTAGATAGTGTTGCCAGTAAATTGAAAAATACCTACCCATTTTGATAATAATAATCCATTTCGTCGTATATGTCGTAATCATATTATAATATTATATTTGTGAGAGGAATAATGTTCTAAATAGTAAACTTATTTCACATTTGAATACTTAATTTTTTTTATAACTTTGTGTTATAAATTTACTGCCGTATTCATAAAAATTTTTTTTATTAATAAATGGTTTATTAGACATTTTTCCATACAAAATTCAATGCATATACCTTCTATAAATCCAAAAAATTTTTATGAATATGGCAGTTAATCTGTAAGTATTATAGACCATAGACTTTATTCAAAGTACAGTAGAACAAATGGAGGAAAAGTCTTTAGGAGAGATTAAGTTAAATATATTAACCACCAATTTATTGAAAGTAAAAGAAAATAGGTCTGTGTTCAGATTATGGAAGTCTTATTGATAAGATTGCTACATTATAGGCGAGAACGACGTGGGGAAAAGTAGCGAGTTGTACTGCCAATAAATAATGCAAAAGTGGTAATGTTGTTAACATTTAAGATGACATTAACGCATTCACTTTTTGTTTGCTGGGAAGTTATATTGACATCAAATTCTGTTAAAACTGCAGCTATAGAGGCACTTTGTGAATACAAGTTATTTGCTATACAAATACTTGCATTTCCAGTAAAAAATTTTAAAAAAGTTAACTGAGTTTGGAAATAAGCATTTTAAATGGTATCACTTCCCAACTGGATAACCAACTTAATGATTTTAACAAAGCGTGAGACTAAAATAATCGATTCTTCAGAAGTTATAACTTTTAGAGTGTGTAAAATTGTTATTTTTTACGCAGGGAATTCTTATAACTAAATTTACTTTTTTCTTCTTTGAGTTGGAAAAGTTCCGAATAAATTTTTTTGAACTCTGTTTAAAATAAGTAAGAATTTAAATTATAAATTTAAATACCTTTTTCTAAATAATTAATTATTTTGACATTTTGGCGATGGTTGCGGTAGTTAGCACGTTGACTACAAAACCAAAAGTCCCAGTTTCAGACTGAATTATAAAACCACTTCGCATTTTTCTGATGTGCATTAGTGGGGCTTTGTGTTGGTTGTTGTCGAACTGTTTCCGTGGCGAAGGCATAGTCCCTGGTTACTGAACAGTACCGGCTTCAGGTGACACTAATCCACAAGTTACATCAGAGCGCCCTCCTTCGTCGGTATTGTGTAGCATCATCGGCGAAGTAAAATAATTAATAAAATGTCTACCAAACACTGCTGTTAAACAAGAAACGTGCAAAAGCAGTGTTGTAAAAATAATGAAGCCTTCTTCTATCTATCCCTTCACCACCTGTAATCTCTATCACTATTCGTTTCCTAGAAGTTAACACCTGGTAGGCAATTATTCCCTGAGTGTTACTTCTCTTTAAAAAAAAACCAGTTCAATTAATACTTCTGAGTTTTATAATTTTGTGTAATGTATTTAGTAATCGAGTACTTAAATTTGGCAATCACAAAAGTAAGCCATTCTGTGGCAAGTACTTTCTACGGTAATGTATAATTTTTTTGCTGGTTATATTAAAAAATTTTTTAATGGTTACGTTATTCATTCCTTTTGTTAATTTTTTAGATTGGACATATAAAATTTATGAAATGAAGTATTGTACAGATTTATTAAAAACCCCTTGGTCCTGAAAAATCCGCACATTGTTTGTGTATCTAATCTGTTTCTTATTTTGTTCCTATTGATATTAATTTGTGAAAAATTCTTTCAACTTTAGCTTTTGCTATTGGTATTGTTAATATTGCATTAAAATATGCCTTTTTAAACATGGAAAAGCTCAGAATAATGGGAATTATTTGCATTCAAAAAGTTTTCCCAAAATTTTTCACTATTTTTTCAGCCAATTTTATTCTTGTAAACTTTTAAGTGATGTAATTCTCGGCATTCGTCTTTAATTTGGTGAATCCTTGAAATTTTTAAGAACTTCCCTAATCGAGAATTAAATTTATAATAGCTTTTAATATCATTAGCAGTTTTTGTTTTACAGGAACACTTCGATTAATAGACTAATGGCGATTTGCTTTCTGAACAAAAATGTTGACTTTTCGAAGGAGGATACTTTCTCGAGTTTGCCAACGCCTTTAGAAAATTATACATTATTTACTAACACAGTGGTACAGATTATTTGAGACATATCATTAGTGTATACATAGCGTATCACGGGTTTTAGCGTAATTTATATTATTCAGCAGAATAATAATAATAATAAATAAACAATAATTATAAATTATTTTTATATGTATATACTTATTGTATTATCTAGATAGTCTTTATATTTTTTGTTCTTGGACCGGTACTCAGGGGCATAACTCAAAAGTGACAAGAGAGACTCCTGCGGGTACTTTATTCGGCCAAAAAACTTGTTTTCTCTGTAATTGGTAGTACGTTTGGCTGAAAATATACTACAAATGGATGCGCTCTTCATAATGATCGCGCTGTGCGTATGAATGATCGGTAGTATCGATAGAAAAGGCACCACACTGTGTGACGTAGTAGCTCAAGTAACTTAATTGAGTTGGCTTTCCTACTGTAGCCAATGAGTTTCTTCGCCATCTTCTGTACAGTGTCCATTAACTTCAACGGTGGCGATGGCATGATGGATGGTAGTCTGCACGTTGACTACAAAACCAAAACCAGACCTGGTTTCAAACCCAATTTCAGATTAAAATTATTTAAAATAAAAATAAACATCTCGCATTTTTATGATGTGCATTAGTGTGTCTTTGTGTGTCAGTTCTTGTCGGAATGTTTCAGTGGCGAATGCATAGTCACTGGTCACTGCACAATACCGGCTTCAGCTGATAGCAATCCACAATCACATCGGAACGCCTTCCTTCGTCGGTATTGTGTAGCACCGGCGAAGTAAAATAATAATAAAAATGGCTACTAAACCGAAGCTTCAGCACTGCGACGGGTATAAACAACGAACGTGCAAAAAGCAGAGCTGTAAAATAATTAATTAAGCTTCACCTCCTATCGTTTCTCCTACTATCCCTTTCCTATAGTTCCAGCACAATGCTTCGCATGTGTAGGAGCCATCTCCTGAGTGCTGGTCCCAGATAAAAAAAAAAAGTACAGTCGAACTTCTCTATAACATAGCAGTTTGGGACCGTCAAATTTCTACGTTATAGAGAAAATTCGTTATAGAGAAACTGCAGAAAATGTTGACTACATTTTTTTTATGTAGAAAATATATTTATTAAGACAAAAAAAATTGTTTTTACATGAACACATTAATTTTTTTTTTATTAATGTATACATATGCGACTAAATTGATGCAAAAAATCGATTGCTAAAAACTTCGCAATAGAGAGATTATTTAGTGTGAAAAATTCTATTTAGGTCTTTAAAAATTGTACGTTACAGAGAGAACTTCGCTATAGGGAAGTTCGTTATAGGGAGATCAAAATGTATGAAAATACTCACAAAAATGTTGTGTTCACGAATTTTATTTGTTATAGAGAAGATTTCGTTATAGAGAAGTTCGCTATAGAGAAGTTCGACTGTATTTCATGCCGGCCTATTGTATTCCATTCTCGGTCAGATGTAAGCGGTATAAATAGTAAGGAGATTAGTTAGGGTATGTCTTATGACGTCGTAAAAAGTCATTGCAGTTAATTGCATCTTTCGAGACCTGAAAAATGCGCTCAGTCCATAGAAAATCACAATCAATTTTCATACCAACATCAAGATCTTTTTATTCCTTAATGGGTGTTAGCCCATAATTTGTTTTTTTCTCGGATCAGCACTCAGGAGATGACCTCTACACCTGTGATGCATTGTGCTGGAACTAGAGGAAATTGATATTTAGAGAAATGACAGGACGTGAAGCTTCACTATCTTACAACTCGCCTTATGCACGTTCTTTGTTTTATAGCAGTGTTGAAGTGCCACTGTTCTGATGTTCCTGTGGATTGCTTACAGCTGAAGACGATACTGTTCAGTGACCAGTGACTATTCCGGTAACAACTTACACAAAGACACACTAATGCTCATCAGAAAAAATAGGAGATGTTTTTATCATTTAGTCTGCAACTGGGGCCGAACACAGGCAAATTTTTTAGTTTTGTAGTAAACCTGTTGAAAAGCCGATGCATCCACAAAGAGTGACTGTTTGGTGCGGTTTATGGGCTGGAGGCGTCAGCGGACCGTACTTCTTCCAAATGAGGTCGGCCAAGCAATTACCGTTAATGGTGTTCACTATCGCGGTATGATAATGGACTTCTTGTGGCCAGAAATTAAGGATATGGACCTGGACGATATGTGGTTCCAACAGGATGGCGCCACTATCCAACACAGCCAATGGCTCTTTGGCGTGAGAAATTCAATGGCCCTATTATCTCAAGTCATCGCGATGTTATTTGGCTCTCACGATCATGTGATTGGACACCGTTGGACTTCTTTCATTGGCGATATTTAAAAGAAGAAGTGTACGTCAGTAAACCCATAACAGTTTAGGAAGTAAAGGAGGAGATAATTAATGACATTTAAACTCAATCATGTGTCAGAGTCATTGAAAATATTAACCATCGGACAGAGGTATGCCTCAGAAGCCGTGGCGAGCATTTGGACTATATTTTGTTTCATCCATAATTATCATAGATCCTTCTATTATAATAAAAAATATCAAGATAATTCTCTGAAAACTTTAATATAATAAAATTGCTGCACATTTGTAAGTGCTTTTAAGGTAACAGCAGTTTTGGCCTACCCGCAGAAAAAATTGCACAAAGTTGATTGTGCTACTTAGTAAAAATTACTGTAATTTAAATAATTTTTTTACTGCTACCCTTAAATTTTTGATTTTAGAAGGCATAAATGGTTAATGTGTTTAAAATGGCACTTATAACGATAGATTAATTTGTATTACTGTAAAAAGGTTAATGTTGCATCCAACATTGCTCAATTAAACAAACAAAGCTGGCTTTCAGTCTAAAGAGTTTGACTGATTAATACTCATATAGTATAATTGTATGTGTATAGACATATGTATACTATTTATATGAGAGTTTCATTCGTTTATATGAGGTCCCTTGGTAAAAATAAAATTGTGTTAATTTTTCCATAATTTATTGATGGTAATAAATTTAGAGCAATAAGAAGATTATGCCAAAAACTTCAGATGAAAAAGTGAATTATCAAATGTACACGTTTATAGCAGTTTCAAAAGCTAATTGCAACATTATATTTTAGGTGTTTTATCGGGTAGGTTAACATAAAAAAAAAAGAAATTTAAACCTTAAAACACACTAACAAGGGTACTGCAATCAATACAAATTCAATATATATTTTTCGAGTGATTTTTTCTTTTAAATATTGTACTGTGTCATTGAAATGACCTCCATAATGACAGTGAAGTTATTCATAATGCTGTACTAAATATTTTACGTATTATGCAGTGTACATGTAGCTGTAAGTACTCTTTTTAAATACATATGATTGTATTCATGCATTTACAAAGATATATTCTTACTTTTCTGTCGTAGAGCAACACATTATTTTAAAGAAAAAGTGAAAATATAAATTGACAGACACACGTAGTTATAAGAATATTTTTACACTAATTCAAATATCATATTAAGAGATTTATATTTCAGGATGAAGCTTGGTAAATATTTTGTATTTCCTATTTAAAGTTTTAAGAAAACTTTCAAACTGAGCACACGCAATTGTTATTTCTTCATCATTTTCTTAAAAAAAAAAACATTATTGGTGTCTTTTTCTTCGGAAAATTAGTACTGTTGGGTAAGTGGTTAGCGGTTTCTCTTGTACAATCGTTGGTTGAAACTACACGCCAGTCATCAAAAATGTTTCCAATATGCAGTACCGTCTATGCTAATGCACATCACAGTAATACAAACATCGTCAAAGTAAAATAAGAAAAAAAATTAATGCGTATCCATACACCATAGTGTTAAAATTTTACTTTTAAAAGTTACAAACTGCGAAGTGCCACAGTTGTGTAAGTATTAATCTGTATTTTTTTCTATCACTTCACCACGTACATACGTAGTGGTGTACGTGTCCTTTATTCATATATCTCTTTTCTCCAAAAGATGGAGTGTCATCATTGTTGTTACCCATCTCAATTCCCAGTGTTACTTCTTCTAAAAAAAAAATGCACCAGTTAATACATCTATGTTAGCATCAACTTTAGTCTTATTTCCTTATTTCAAGTGATTTTATTCCATAGTAATTCGGACCATAATTCCATAAGGAATTTAGTCCCACATAATTTTAACTGCTGTTGCTTTTTTGATTCTAGTGCGAAACAATCAGTGTCATTGTCCCTTAAACATCACTTTATTTTCGTACACGTTGATATGCGTGTTTGCTATTTACCCACTAACGTGGACATGTTTCTTATAAAGAACTACCAAATATGGCTTGTATTTTTATTTGAACTTTCCAGTTTTCAGAAAGTGTGTTTGGATTTTAGAAATCTGGGCATAGTTTTTTATATTATTTATATTAAAATAAATATTAAAATAAAGAAATTTAACAAAAATATTTATTTATTGTGCTTTGATAAATATAATTATGGCAATATAATAAATTTATTTATTGCTTGCAAAAATATAACATCGTTGCCGTTACTGTGTCATTTCACATACAATTAAATAAAAAAATATTTTTTGCAATATTACTGAAAAATATGTACATATACTCGTATATTATAAATTGAAAAATTTTAACGTTATTTGCTATAGCAAGGGGTTGAAATGTTATTTTATTTTATGTTGCCTCAGAAATTCAATTAATAAATATGTTTGAAAAATTTAGAAAATAATTTTTATTACTGCCTTCTTACGACGTGCTCGTAGGTAATCTTTTTCAATTTTTATTTTAAGAACACCAATTGCATAGAGACAAGCCAAATAACAGGCGTCTTACAATCAGCACGGCATTAAATTACTTTTTTGTTTTCTTTTTGCTGTGGCGGGATATCATGAATTTTTTTATATTTAGGTTTTTATTTAAAATTAAATAAGAAAAAAAATCGATAATTTTCGCGCACACACTTACATTTGTATATTTAGACGATATACAATATTATTAGAGAGAACTATTTTTATAGATATTTTTCTACTTAATGCCAATGACAATTATCATGAAGTTTTCAATGCTTTTGACACACAACATATGACGTGACGAAATATTATTTTCCTCTTTGACTCATCACATTTCAGTAGAATTAAATTGAATTGATTGCCATATTGTTACATTTTGGCGATCGTATATGTTTGTTTGTATTTATATAGTCATTTATTATATTTTCAGAGATGCTAAACACTTTTAACTATTTTATTATTGAAGCTGTGTATGCGTATTTTAATAATTATTGACTGTTTGGCTAAAAGCCAATGTAAATTAATTTATTCATGTTTTACGCACAAAATTTAAATAAAAAAATAATATAATTTCTGGAAAATCCCCTACATAAACTTTGCTGACAATGTAATGAGTTAAAATACTAATTATTATACTCTTCACTACTTCCACTTTCGATGTTTAACTAATCACTTTAACACGGAGATGTCATTCGAGGCAAGTACTTACCCCTCCCCCTTACGAATAACACCTTCTAATGCCATTACAAGTAAGTTATTGCATATTTAAAAACGCTAAAGTCGACCTACTATGTTACATTTTGTGAGCTGTAAAATTTTGCATGCATTTTCGTATCCATTCATACAATTATTTCATATACCTTTATTGGACGCGTATACTAGAGAAACAACAACAAAAAGCAATGTTTTTTTGGGAAAGTTGTAATTGTAATAATATTTTCCTTAGCAGCTTAGTATATATAATTCGAATTCAAAAAATAAATAATTAATGTTTTTAAGTTAATCATATTTAATTACAAATTGTTATTCGTTGTAATTTATTTAAGCATGTGTTGATTTATGTTGAAAATTTTTTTATTTAGTACTAAAATGATTAAAATTTAAAGACGGATATATTTAATTAACTCATATTCTTAAATTACATTTAAAAAATTTTTTTTTTTTTTTGTAAATATATTTAAAAGTGAAATATACAGGGTTCTTTATAACACTAAAAACACATTTCAAAGGTTTATTTATATACAGATATGTATGTATATATATTTTTTTGCAAATACCACACAAATGTAATCATTTTATATTATTTTCGTTTTTCTTTTTAAGTGCGTTTGGATACAAAAATAAATAAGTAAATAAATAACACTCGTTATTGTTAGTAGAACGATATGATTTTGTTTTATAAAGAGACAATGCGACAAATAGAAGAGAACAATAATATTAATGAAACCAGTCACGTTTACAATCTTGGCAAATGAATAGAGAGTTGATGGGAAATGTTTTTGTCGGTTTTTATCTATGATTTCATAAAACTGTAAGGCGTATAGTGTTGTCTAATCAAACATAAGCTAGTAGATTGTACAATTCTTATGTTTGTACAATTCGAAAGACATTCAGTTGCAAAATAAATTACTCGTGCTACAAACGATGGGAAAACAACATGAACATGCGGAATGTTGTATGATTTATTATTCTTCTGATATGAGTGTAAGTTTGACTGACTGTATTGATGTATGTGCATATATATTTCTATAGAAACGAACTACAATGTATAAATTACTACATGAACATATAAAAGATAATGACAGAAGTTATAATAAAAAGATTATTAATTTTTGTTCTGTTATTATAAGGGTTAGACTAGTTTTCTGGCAACAACGTCTATTTGGTGGAAAAATACATTATTCTCTAAATACATATCGAGCCTTTGGTGCAATACCGTAGTAATTCAAAAAATCGTGGATTGAGAAAAATGCATTTGAAGTTTTGAGCCATCTTTTTGATAGTATTTTCGTTTACTAAAGTTATTTTTTTACAAGTTTTTAAATAAAGAGGCATGATTTGTAATGTTTTCTGTTTTTAAATTTAAATATTTCATTATGCAAATAAATATTGTTGGAAATAGCTGGAGGGAATAAAGACATTTGTAGCTGTAGAATCTGAACAGTTAGATATAGAACCATAATCTTTTTTTCCTTTAGATATATATTTCCCCAAAGATCATTTCTGCATACCCAGCTCAAAAAATTCAAATTTTGAATTAATACGGTATTGCACCAAAAGCTCGATATGTACAATTAAAATTTTACTTTTTTCTCATTGGATAACTCAAGTTCAGGTCGTAATCGTATGATTATTATTTATTAATAACTCTAAGAAAATATTAATCATACGTGTACCACCATTACAAAATGCAGCCTTGATTTGGGAATTATTTTCATATAAAGAAAAGTGTAGTTGCGATTAAAATTATTTCCTTATTTTGCATTCTGTTCAACTGTATGCGAACGAATTTAGTTAGTTTTTTTTTGTTTTTAATGCAGAATTATGTGATTTACGGTTGTGTTAATCCTGCCACTCAATAGTAGCAGGAATTTATGAGCACGTAAAACGTAAATATACAAACCAATATATGTAATAAAGTAAAAATGGACACATGAATATGTATATATTAGTAAATAAAATAGGAAATAATATTTTAGACTGGAATGGACATTAGGAATTTACATATATTACCTAATAGCCGTGTACGGATTGGCAATGTCATGTGCGGCACATGCACAGTTACTGCTGCACATTTTGTGTACAGCTCTTAAAATTGAGGTTCATAAGGGGAAGATACATGACTAATTATATAAAAAATATGTACAAATTCAGTAGCACTTTGTCAAACAGGACGATGTAGTTTACATATATAAAAAATAATCTATCTATTTTTTCAAAAGCACAAGCAGAAGCCAAAGCAAATTAGATAAAACTTACATCAGTTCTTAAACACCGAAAACAACAATAAAATATCATCGTTTTGAGCCAACAGCTATTTTTGAGGTCTACGCTTATTTGGCAGACACCTCCTAGAACATTGATTTTAAATTCTTGGCCTTTAGTTTACAACTAAGTCTGAGATGAAGTTGTAATGGAGCTGTTTTCCTCAAGTCATTTTAATTATGCAAAAAAAAAATAAATTTTGTAATTAAATCTCTGTTAAGAATTATCTCATGTGTATGATATTGTTAAAATTAATGCTGATAGCGATTTTTGTAATTCGGTTTTACTACATATAGATCGCCTGATGATGATCGACGAAGTTGATAGAAATATTGGGAAAAATAATAAAAAAAAGAAAACTCTGTTTTATCTTTTATTAGGGCCCCTATTATTTTTTTTTTTTTATCTAGGAGCAGCACTCAGGAGATGACTCCTACACATGCGAAGCATTGTGCTGGGAACTATAGAAAAGGGATAGTAGAAGAAACGACAGGAGGTGAAGCTTAATTAATTATTTTGCAGCTCTGCTTTCGCACGTTCTTTTGTTTTTATACTCGTAGCAGTGCTGAAGCTTCGGTTTAGTAGCTATTTTTATTATTATTTTACTTCGCCGGTGCTACACAATACCGACGAAGGAAGGCGTTCTCATGTGATTGTGGATTGCTATCAGCTGAAGCCGGTATTGTTCAGTGACCAGTGACTATGCCTTCGCCACTGAAACCTTCCGACAACAACTCACACACAAAGACACACTAATGCACATCAGAAAAATGCGAGATGTTTATTTTTATTTAAAAATTTTTTTTTTTTTTTTTGTCTGAAACTGGGGTTAAACCCAGGTCTGTTTTTTGGTTGTGTAGTCAACGTGCAGACTACCATCCATCGTGCCATCACCACCCTCATTATATATATATATATATTATAAGTTGCATTCAATGTTCGACTGTCTCTGTCTATCAAATATCGAATTGAGAATGTTAAATTGTTATTATGAATTGGTAATTTTGCCGGTATTTTCATTGTTCATCGAATATTTTATTGAAACGAATTTTGTATTCGATGTACTTATATCGTAATGATTAAATATTGTTTAAAATGTAATATTGTCGTAACTTTTTCATAATTTTGGTTGGGTACATGTACATTTTTAATTTATTTTCTTTATTATATGCAGATTTGAAGTAGTAAATACCAAAGATAAATATCTTAAATGATTTTCAGAAGGGAACATAAAATATGAAGAATTGTTTATAAGCACAATATAGAAAATATCTCAAAATGGCGGACCAGCACTGTGTGCCTTAATAAAAGCAATAACGTCGGCAGAATAACAATGTCAAATTGCTAGTGCCCAACAATATATTTAATTTTGGCGAACACCTACATAACTTAATATACAAACAATTATAAAAAATATCAAGAATTGAACTCTATTATAATAAATCGGAAATTATAAAAGGAATTTTCTTTTATCGACATCATTGGTCACTTTTTTTTCAACACAGTTATACTTTTTTTTATCTTTGCATATAATAAATTACATTTTAATTTTACAGCCTGTGTTAAGATATTATTACTTAGCAGTATATTATAAGATTTGTTGGTAAATATGTGTTACAATACTTTTTTTTTTTTCTTAGACCGGCACTCAGGGCTTAACCCCCACACATGCGATGCATTGTGCTGGAACTAGGAAATTAGGTTATGGGAAGGAGGATAGAGAGAGTAGTGTTTATTGACATTTGATTTAAACCTTCCCACGTCAAAAGTGACAGGAAAGACCTGTGCGGTTAGTGCATTCCACATACGTGCTGTTCGGCCAAAAAACGAATTCTCTCTGTAATGCGTTGTGCGGTTCGCTGCCAATTTGACCACAAATGGATGCGCTCCGGGTTTCGTGAACAAGTTCCCTGATTTCATCAGAGCACATCCCATTATAATAACGATAGAATAACAGGAGATCAGATGGTGTGAAGTATGTCTTACACCGTCTTAAAAAACCGAGGTACTTGAATGATTCCTTTGAGACATTAAAAATGTGCTCAGTCCTTCGAACATCGCACTGAATTATTTTCATGCCGAGAAGATCAAGAGCTTCTGATTCCTGGATATTTACACCGACCATAATTACAGATAAGGCAGCGCAGTCGGGCATGCGTCGATGCGTAAGCATGCGGTTCACACGTTAATATTTTGTGTTGGCAATCAAATTTCACAATTGCCATGGTAATAATTACCAAAATTATTGCTCGTTTGGTACCTATGGTGCCATATTTTGAAATTGTCAACATGATCTTCTTCTTAGCAATTCGAAATGTAAATAAATAAACTGTACATGTTTATTGACCACTTCTCAAAAAATTTCAGACTTTTGCATTAGAAGATAAAATGATGTCGTTTTTATTTTCCTTCTTACTTATATACGAATTCATAAAAAATGTTTTTGATTTACAAATGAAGTATAATCTTTTTGTAAACTTAAGACATTTATATGAATATGACAAGTATTGTTTAATTACAATGGTATTTATTCAACTTACCATTTTGTATAATTTCCTTGTTGGAGCTTCATCTGTTCTCTAAGCAAATGATTCTGAATGCGGGTATAGATGAAATTTCTTACTGTTGTTATTTCACGCGTAGAATAAAGAATGCAGCAAATTATTATTTTATTGCTGTTTATACATTTTCATTAAAAAAAACAAATTTCTTGATTATAAAAAGAACTCTTAACATTAAAAGTGTCCATTAAAATTTTATTATTATAATGACTGTTATTGTTCTTTGTTACTTTTGAGCACTAACGCATTCTCTCTTTTAAACGCTTAATTTTCACATTTAATTTTAATTATTCTCGATGTTTTTTAATCATTGTTTATTATTGTTGTTGTTGTTGTCAACACTTCTGTTTGGTTACACACACCTTCTGTAATTTCTATCCGAAATTAATGATGATGGTTTTAAATTAATTCTTTCCTATAAAATAACTCTATCAACCTGCCTTCAGCTACTGGTTAATTGTGTTTGCTGTAAGGAGAAAAAAAAATAAAATGGTTTTTGAAAAACGTTATAACAATTATTGGAAATGACAACCTATTTAATTTAATTATAAATGAGCAATTAATTTTACTAACAACAGATAGTACTTTAATTGCCAAAAATCGATAAATTCTATTTTTTCCACTAAAGATTTACAGATTTTAATAAAATTTTGTAGCTTTTAAAGGATGTGTATTTGATTAAAACAGCTTTATTATTATAATGACATGATATTAAAGGACAACAGTTGATCGTAAAGAAATGCTTAACAAAACTCAATTTTTTTCCTGCAGCAACATTTCATTTTGCGACTGAATAATTGCAAAATTCAAATCCTACATTAGTATAGAGAGATTCTATATATTCTTTAAATACTCGTAGGTTAATTTCTGGAGTTTTTTTTTAAAAAAACTAAAATGTATTTGCGAAGTCATAATAATATTCGATTAAATTAAGGATAAGGAGAAGTCGAAGATCAATAGGAAAATTAGAATGAAGAATAAAATCCAGTGAAAAATATTAGAACTCATTCTTTAGGAAGTACTTTTGAACTGCTTCCGACGTATAAATAAATGTATATTTGCGATTTCTCAAGAAGTTATTAAAAAGTATATCCAGATAAGTAATAAAAATTTAATTGTATTCTTAATTGATATACAAAAATATCATTCTCATCTAACATTACATAGCTCCGTAGAAGTAATAAAAATTTGTCCCATTGCACTGTAAGCAGATTTTCTTCGCGTCACGAGCAACACTTCGGATTCAATGAATCGGCATTAAAAACTAGAACTTCCGGCAACGACAAGCATATGTAAAAAGAAGTAGACTAATCCGATTATACAGTACTTCCGGATCACAAGTTCAGGATCTTATTGACACTTTTTGAAGCACTTTTCCAATGCAAAAGTTTAAATTTCAGATGAAATAAAAATTTAAAGTGATGACAAAACGAATGAATTAAGATAACGACGAAAATAATCGAAGAAGTCAAAAAAGAGCTTAGTACACTTAATCCTGATAAGCATGACAAAAAATTGTGAAAAGTAAGTCCGATTTGGGAAAGATTATGTACAATTACGTTCAAGATGAACATCTCGTTATTATCACCTTGCTTTCATTATCCCTAAAATAAATGACAGATACTACAACAGAGTAAAAGAAAGACAAAGGCGATAAATAAAGGAATTTTAAGATGACCAAAAGGCAGGTACTGAAAAACAGGTATTTTTTTTGAATAATAAGATGACAATTAAGATGCCAAATAAAAATATCTTCGTCTAAAAGAATATTTTTCTAAAAAATCAAACGAATTCAACGAATCTATTGCGATACTCCTACTGCAGTTCCACATTACCGCTAAGTTGATTTTGACGATACAGTGTTCATTCTGAGCGTAGTAAAATGGTGTTGATGATGATAAAATATGAACAGGAAACGGAAAATAATTGTGAACAATTAATGAAGCGACCTTGAAAATAGGAACTAAATTTTTTATTAGTGTTTTATTCTTTTCTCTTTTGATATTCAATTAATACCATATTGGAATATTTTTTTAAATAGGCAGCGTTTCAGGTAATACCATGGCGAAGAAATTTTTTAATGCCGGCCAAAGGACGGTTATGGAAAAATAGAGATTATAAATATATGAAAAAACTACTTGAACAAAATCGGCGCGGACATTTTATTTACATAAAAATTTTAATGGGCATGATGCCACGCTAAATAGTGAAATAATGGTCATAGACATTAATTCACAACTATAAATGTCGCCATGTCCATTAACATTATAATACTACATTGTTGGATTCTTTGACAATTTTTAGAGTGTTTTAAGGAACCGTCATAACGTCCATGGACAGTATGCGTTTAAAAACTATGACATGTCACCTTTGTCAGCATTCAGCAATAAAACGTAAAGTAAAATAATGAATAGAATTACCCTCCTTAGTGTCTAAAAATTAATGCGTCAACATAACACGAGACAGTCAATAACTCCGCTGTTAGAAAAGCTCTGCATAGGACTGGTTTAAGAGAAAAAAATTTCAGCTTGTTCATACTTAATACATGACTGGTGAAAACATTAATAAATCGGGGATTAAAAAAGAACACATTTCATTCACAATTTTAAAGTGTTAATAAAACAGTAGCATCGTGGACTTTTTGGATCAGTAGTGCGATTCTGTAACTTTTAACGATTCGACAATTGGTAAATTTGTGGACTTTTCATGTTGCTTGCACTAACGATGGTGCGATTCTGTAAATTGTTGTTAACAATAGTAGCTAAACTTTAAAATCAAGTGGCATCTCTGTACAAATATACGAAAACCACAAGTAAAAAACAAACAAATTCTCTGTATTTAAAACGAAAACAAAAAATTTTTAATTTTTTTATTTTATTTATTAATTTATTTGTTGATAATCTTTGAAAAATGTAATTTAGTTTATTTATTTTCCTACACTTATATTCAAGAAATCTAAATGATAACAAATATCGAATAAATTTTACTGAATTGCAAATTCGAAAAAATTTCGTTATACTTATTTTAACGATACGATTTTCATAATAAAAGTGAGTGAATCGCACTACAGAACTAGTAAAGTGGTCTTTTTTTTAAGTACAAAGTTGGCAGGAAATACTGCAAAAGGGAGTTTACTCCACATACGACCAGTTCAAGCAAAAACGAATTTCCTCTGTGTGTAATGCGAATCAACAACAAAAGGATGCGTCCTCGACGACCAGTTTCGTAACTTGGAAACGGGAAATTTAAAAAGGCAATATCATGTAGTTAAAATACTTGTGTGCTGAAGATGGAATATTTTACGTTTAAATATTTGAATTTGAACAATTGGTGGATATTGTGAATAACTTGCATTAGCGTAACTGGATTCTTAAGACGTTAATTTGGTACAACATTCATATAGTTTGTTTAGTGACTGGATTTCAGTACCCCCAACTTAAGTTTGAATATCTGTATCACTTTGTAACAGATTACTTGACATATCTTATAATAAGTTCTCTTCCCTCTTCAATCCTTCTGTGACTTCGTTCTCTACAACCCTTTCACTGACATCCTTGTACCCCTATGTATTTATGTTGAAAATATCTTCATTGCAGTATATAGTTTGCGCCAGAAGTCTTCTGTTATAATTCCTTTTCGTTATTGAAGTGAATAATTAAAGGTCAAGTTCGGAAAGTCTTCTGAAAAATTGAATTTAAAAAAAAAACTAAAATATAAAAAAAAATAAAAGTGGAAACTTTTTCGCAATTTTTTCATGTAAATTGGACCATGCTTTCCTAACCACACGCAGGGTCACAGCATTTCGAGCATGTGTGGCATGTTTTATAGCCCAGCTAAAAAAATTTTTTGGTGGAATCACTTCGCAACTGGATTTTTTTTTAGAGTTACTCTATATTTTATTTAATTTAGAAAAATGCGCTGCCTCAAAGCCCTTAGGCATTTGAGAGGCAAATTGGACTAAATTTAAGAAGTAATAGCAAAAAAGAAAATATAAAAAATACAATATATGTATATGTGTGTATATGTGTAATAACTTAATATACATATGTACATACATATGTTTCAAAAAAAAAATTTTAATTATGTATAAAGTAGATAATTTGAATTCATTTAAGCTAAGGGTATATATGTATATGTTAAAGCAAAATTTCTTTCAATTTTTCTAGTCAAAGTTTTTTTAAATTTACTTTAAACAATGAAATTCTATTTATTGATTTTAACGAATCTGGCAAGTTATTATATTCTCGACTACGCATGTATTCCACGCGTTGCTTTGTATACTCCAGCCTACAACGAGGCACTGCTAAGTTGGTGTTATTTCTCGTGTTAAAAGCATGCTGATTACCCGAGAACTTAATTGTGTGATGACCCATATTGTGCAATGATTTAAAAAACATAGAGCAAAGGTTGAAACTTGTATATGGCGTACACTCAGAACTGTTTTAGAAAAATGTTTGCAGAGAGATATAGTCGAGTACGTCAGAGGAAGATTAAATACTACTTTAAGAGCTTTGTTTTGCGTTCGTTGAAGAGATTAGTTCTTTTTTAGCTATAAAAAATTGCTAAATACCTAAAGTAACTTTGAATTAATGCATTGTAGAGCAAGAGCTAGTATTTTCATTGAATTTATTCTTAAATTTAAACAGTATTCCAATAGCTGAAGACATTTTTGTCTTTACGTATTATATGTGGAGATTCCAAGCAAGGTTACTTTGCAAATAAATTGCTAGATAATTTAAGGAAGTTACTTCCTCAATTTCAGTACCATACACAAATATACTGAAGCTGTTATTTAGATTACAATATCGCTTGAATCTCATTAACTTAGTTCTGTTAGCATTTAGAGCAAGTTTGTTTATTATCGCAAATTCGACTATTAAAGCAGCATCTCTTTCAATATAAGCTTTAACTACTGTATCATATTTGAAAGGATAAAAAATCGATATATCATCAGCATAGACAAAAAGTTTACCTTTTAAGCCAAGATGAATAATATCATTCAGATACAAGGTGAATAGAAAAATTGCATATAGAGAAATTGCATTCTATAGCGTCAATATACAAATAATTATGAATATTACTATATACGTGGTCTATTGATGTTTTCCTATCCGGGCGAGTAATTAAACTGTTGCAATTTTGAAAATCATAATTTTCTAGAAGACACAATAGTTCTTCACTCGACTGCGCTTTCAACACATCGATATTGGAGTCACCCACAACTATACATGGAGTGCGACCATAATCAGAGAGCAAGTTCTCCAAAAATTCCAGAAAATTGTGTGTACTACACTTTTGGGACCTATAAAACGACACGAATGTTATCGCCTTTCCTTTGAGTTTTTGCTTATTTAATGTAATTGTTCACGAATATAAACTAAGGTCCCACCATAGCTGTCCAATCTGCAGCAGTGAATACTATTATAGTATAATAATTGGGTATAATAATTATACCCATATATATTATATAATTGTAAAAGATCTTTATGAAGTCAGGCTTCTTGAATTGCGATAATACAAGGTAGTCGAGGAAGATTCGCAATTAGAGCTTTAAATTTATTGAATTTATCAAATGACGAAATACTTCTGACATTAATACTAATTACATCTAAATGATTTTAATACGGCATGAGACTAAAATAATCGATTCTGGAGAAGTGATTGCTTTTCTATTGTATGAAGTGGTTATTTTGTTACGCAGGAAGTTCTTATATCTAAATTTACTTTTTTCTTTATTGAGTTGAAAAAGTTCCTCTATTTCAGTATTCTCAGCTAAATTCAAATTGCAGATATAATGTTGAAGCTGTCATTGAGAATTGTATGTGTAAAAAGAAAAGAAATTTTGAATATAAATATTTATTAATTTTTAAATACAAGTAAATTATTTATTTAATTCAACAGAATGATGGTATTTCGAATGAATATTATTTAAAATTATACATTCCAATAGTTCTGAAAATATTTACTTTAAAGAATAATATATTTTGTTAATTTAACTTAAAATAAAATAATATGTATTTTTTGGAACTATACATTTATTTTATTTCTCCAAAAAGTAACTACTTCATTTCTGGTTTAAAATAGTTAAGAATGTAATTTAGAAATTTATATACTTTTTTCTAAATAACTAATATTTTTGAAAATGTTTTCAGACATTCTAGTACAAAAAAAAGAACAATTCAATTAATACTTTTGATTTTTATAATTTTGTATAATGTACGTAGTAATCGAGTAGTTAAATTAGGTAATCACAAAAGTAAGACATTATGTGGCAAGTACTTCTTCACTACTACTACTACTACTTCAAATCTTGCATTTTTTTGGTGTGTTCCACTGGTATCGCGCGGCAAAACGGCCTATTAGCACATAATACCGTTGTGATAACACGAAAACTCACGAAACCCAAAACGAAAACGAAAAGAAGTAAGTAACGTTGGATGTAGGAGTCAAAATTGAGAACGTTAATCCAATTTGTATTTATCTTTCATTTATTACTCGTATAAAAATATTGCGCTTCCATTGAGTACATCGAGTGTTCTTATCATAGTGTATATTGAGAATTATACGGCAACACCCTAACAATGTGTACGTTGTTACTATAGGAGTTAATCTTTTAATTGTAAACACTCACTCTCATTTTGGTATTCGTAGCAAACACATCAATATCTTCTTCACGCATAATAAAGTTAATCAGTATATTGTAAGCATCAAACAGAGTTTTATTTATAACCATAAACTTTATCAGGTTATGGGCCCATATATAAGCCTAGAGGTCCATTACAGAAGGTATCTTTGTATAGAAGGTTGGTAAATTTATCTATGGATGATGATACTAAAGTGGTGCAACACTTGAATGAATTTAATGAAGTGTCCGAGAAACTGGCTGAGAGTGGTATTGAGATCCAGGAGGAGCTCTTAGTGATCATGTTGTTGTCCAGTCTTCCTAAAGAGTATGACAATTTTGTTTTTGCAATGGAAACAAGGGATGAATTGCCAAAATTTAATGTGCTTAAACAAAAACTACTTGAAGAAGGCAAAAGAAGAGAAGAAAAAGTAGACAATGAGCAAAAACCGTCAATTTCACAAAAACAACAACAGGCTTTCATAGCAAAGTCTACACACATGAGCAAAGATAAAAAATATAAAAAGTTCAAGGGAAAATGTTTTTTGTGTGGTATAGTTGGTCACTATGCCAGTAAGTGCGATAAGAAGCAGGGAAACAACAATAATACACAAGCAATGACAATGCTGGCGGCAGCAGATAGTTCGTTAAATTCGAAAAGTTGGTACGTCGACAGCGGCGCTACGTCTCATATGTGTAACGACAAAAATATGTTCGTTACTTTTGAGAATCATCATGAAGTAATCGCGCTGGCTGGCAACAAGCACATAAGTGCCAGTGGAAAAGGTGACGTATTAATACATAATAACAATTATGAAATTTTGCTTCAAAATGTCTTGTTCTCTTCCGAGTTGCAGGCAAACTTTATTTCTGTTAACAAGGCTGTCGACTGCGGTTTGACAGTGATGTTTACCTCGCAGAACGCTATTATAAGAAGAACAGATGGTAATGTTGTACTTATGGCGAGACGTAGAGACAACATGTTCGTAGCAGAAAATGAGCGATCAACCGAAAGAGTCTGCGCTGTTAATAATATGACTACTGTCTGGCACAACAGATATGGTCATTTGAATTTTAAGAGTTTGAAGCATTTGTTTGATAAACGTATGGTAAATGGTATGAGTGTTACTAACACGGCAGAATTAAATAGATGTAAAACATGTATGCTGAGCAAAATACATGTCTTACCATTTCCCAAGGAGAGCCATACGCAAACAACCGAATTGTTGGAGGTTGTACATTCGGATGTTTGTGGCCCTTTTAAAGTAGAGTCTGTCGGCGGAGCTAAGTACTTCGTCACATTTATTGATGACAGGTCAAGGCAAATTTTTGCTTACTTTATAAAGAGTAAGAACGAAGTGTTTGAAATTTTTAAAGTCTCCAAGTCGCATGTTGAGAGGCAGACAGGCTGCAAAATAAAAACACTGCGTACAGACAATGGAGGTGAATACATAAACTCAAGGTTTGATTCGTTTCTTCTGGCAGAGGGTATTAGCAGACAATTAACAGTGCCATACACGCCGCAACAGAACGGTGTGTCTGAAAGAGCCAATCGAACACTTATTGAAATGGCGAGATCTATGATGGTACATGCTGGTGTGAAGGAATACCTATGGGCAGAAGCTGTTAATACTGCAGTATACATTAGAAACAGATGTCCCACTAAACTTTTAAATAACAAAACGCCATTTGAAATGTGGTTTAAAAGAAAGCCCAGTGTAAAACATTTAAAAACGTTTGGTTCTTATGCTGTAAGTCTGACCAAGTCTGTAAATAAGTCGAAATTTCAAGCAAAAGGTTCATCGTATATTATGGTTGGATATTCGATGACGGCGAAGGCATATCGTCTGTTCGATACAAGAACACGTAAGGTTATTGAGCAGAGAGATGTTATTTTTGATGAAGATTTGTTTAATGTTGAGGATGGCAATAAATACAACAATGTTGAAAAACCCCTGATTGCAGAAGATTATTTAACATTGTGCTTTGATGAGAATAATAACAGTGCAGGTGTAGTTGACAACGATTGCCAACCTCCTGTACTCGTGGACAATCATGATGAAAGTTCTGATATGGCTGATGGTGATAGTGATCATGATGACATGATCGAAAATCAAAGTAAGATTATTGGACCAGGAAGGCCAAGAATTATTCGTGATGGCAAACGTGGCAGACCGAAAAAACAATACAATATCCTTCAATCGAAAAACACTGAATTATGCTTAGCCGTGGATGAAAATGTACCACAGACAATTAAACAGGCTCTTTCAGATAAAGATAAGAATTTGTGGGAGAAAGCCATGCAGAATGAAATACATGCCCTGAGGAAAAATAAAACATGGTATTTGACGGATTTGCCAAAAGGCCAGAGGGCAATACCATGCAAATGGGTGTATAACATAAAACGCAATGCCAATGGTGAAATAGAGCGGTACAAGGCACGCCTAGTTGCTAAAGGTTGCAACCAGCGAATTGGTATCGATTTTAAAGAAACTTTTTCTCCAGTCGTACGGTATTCTACGATTCGCTTGTTGTTGGCACTAGCGGTTAAAAACAAGATGCATTTGCACCAAATGGACGTCAGTACGGCATATTTAAATGGTGATCTCAACGATGAAATTTATATGCAACAGCCCGAAAATTTTGTAGATGGCAAATCACTAGAGAAGGTTCTACGTCTAAACAAAGCTATCTATGGCCTAAAGCAAAGCGGAAAGGAGTGGAACAACAAATTAGATACTGTTCTACGTGAAATGAGCTTCAAGCCGTGCGACAACGAACCATGTTTGTACAAATCAAATAAAAAGGGTGTTTTGGTGTTGATTGCAGTGTACGTCGATGATTTGATAATTGCCTGCAGCAATATAGATGTAGTACATGCAGTTAAGAAGGAAATTTGTGAAAGATTCGATGTTATTGACAAAGGTATTTTAAAACATTTTCTCGGAATGGAGGTGGAACGTGAAGGTAACACCGGTAATATAAAATTGAGTCAGATTCAATATATTTTAGATATTTTGAAACTATACGGAATGGATCAATGCAAATCTGTGGCAGTTCCATTGGAAAGCGGTTATCAGGCAAATTGTACCGATGATTGCGAAAAATTTAATCAACATGATTATCAGTCCCTTATTGGCTCGCTTATGTACTTAGCGATATCTACAAGGCCGGATATATTGCATTCCGTATCTAAGATGGCTCAGCGTAATTCCGATCCACACGTCGAACACATGACAAAGTTAAAACACATATTGAGATATCTATCTGGAACAAGAAACTTGAAGTTGCAATATACATCTGATGGTTGCGGCCTTGAGGGATATGTAGACGCTGACTGGGCAGGTGATGCGATTGACCGAAAGTCGTATACAGGTTTCGCATTTTACTTTAATGGATGTCTAGTCTCCTGGGAATCAAAGAAACAACATTCAGTCGCACTGAGCAGCACAGAGGCTGAGTACATGGCGGCTTCAGAGGCAGCTAAAGAGGCTATTTATTTAAAACGTTTAATTTCGGAAGTCAACGATTGTGGTAATGATCCAATAAAAATTAATATAGACAATCAAGGAGCCTTAAAATTGGCTGAAAATCCAATTTTGCATAAACGGAGCAAACATATCGATATAAGGTTTCATTATATCAGAGAGTTAGTTCAAAGAAAGGATATAGAACTGAAGTATTGCCCTACTTCAGATATGGTTGCTGACGTTCTAACCAAGAATTTGTCTAAAATAAAACATAATAATTTTGTTAATCTTTTGAAATTAAATTGAGAAATAATTTTTTATTTGTAAAACAACATCCACATTGAGGAGGAGTATTGAGAATTATACGGCAACACCCTAACAATGTGTACGTTGTTACTATAGGAGTTAATCTTTTAATTGTAAACACTCACTCTCATTTTGGTATTCGTAGCAAACACATCAATATCTTCTTCACGCATAATAAAGTTAATCAGTATATTGTAAGCATCAAACAGAGTTTTATTTATAACCATAAACTTTATCAGTGTATACAGTGGCACACATTTATTTTTTTATTTCGAAACAACTGACCAGTGTGGAAGCCAAATATCGATGAATATACTTCACGACGCCTATTTGATGTAAATTCTCATGAAAATCAAGCATAACTTTTCAGTAAAATGTTCACACATGCTAAGCCGTTGGACATGCGATATTTGCTGATGGTTCGTGGTACAATTGTACCAAAGATGTCAATAAAGCATAGAAATAGTTTTCCACTGCCCACCGAACTTCGTGACATGTAAAAAACCAAGATCATTATTTAATTCTTAGATATATAGTTGGGGTATTTTTAAAGTTTCAACTCCGTGGATGCCTAAATAATATCAAAGCAAAAATGCATAAATATTATAAAAAATCGTAGAAGTTTTGAAGATGTTTCGAAATTAAAGATGACATACAGAAATAGTTAGATATTTTTGCAATTCAATTCTTAAGAGGATGTTCTAAATATTGGAAAAATAATGATGAATATTATTTGTTTGTAAATTTCACAATAAAATGTATTTTTCACATTAACTTTTTATTTCGGCCTGTAGTTGTTTCTCTTGTAGCCAAAAATACTTAGATGTGAAAAAACGCTTGCATAATTGAAATTTAGAAGCTCTTTTATCGGCAATCAATCGAAATTCTATATAAAATATTACGAGTATTTAGTTATAGAGAGTGTGTCAATTCAGACAATTTAGAGCATAGTTCCGACATTTCAAAATCCTTTAAAACTTGTTTGGAATCTTTGCTTCATTTGGAATTGTTGAACATTTTGAAACTTTCAACATTTTTTAATGACATGAAAACACCCTCTTTTTGCAAATTTGAACACTGTTTTCATTTGAATTGTATATTCTTCCTTTAGAATCTTGCAACTTGGAAAGAGCCGCTTTTGAAATTTTTAGTGTTGTTTCCTGTTATATTGGAAGTAACTCGTACTACTCCATGTACTTAAATATTGCTTCCAGAGATTTTCTATGGGAGCTAGGTTAAATTATATGGTGGTTTTCTATCACAATTAGACATTGATGGGTTATTGTACGTTTAAATTAAGTATAAAAAACAGTATTATATATTATCTGCTGTATTTAAAAAAATTCTTTTTTATTTATAAAATGTTTATTAAATAAATTTCCATACAAAATTCAATCTTTTTAGAAGCATGATTTCAATCGACTGACGAATTTGGAAGTTATTAAATATCATAATACCGAATACCGTTAGAATAGTTTTATAGGTTTGACAGACAGACGTTTGCCATATATTTAATTTTTGAGTATGTTATTCTAATAACTGTCACATGCACACATGTATTCCACAGATAATTTCATGACAATGTGCAGCATTTGGCTTGTGTTTTTTATATTTTTCTTATCAGACTTTTTCTAATGAAATTTTTTTAGCATTTAGTCGTTTAAATGTTATTTGGAGAACATTAAACCCCTAGGAATATTTTCTAAAAAAGCTTAGAAATTGTTTTATTTACTGAAAAAGAAAACATCTATTTGCCGTGAAGGTGAATGACAACCTGTCAGGGAATATATTTTAAAAAATACACAAGCATTTAGAAGGTTTTTTTTTTATATTTTGGGTTGTAATTTAATTTTATTTTGGAATCCTACTTAAACCGTATTATTTGTATTAGACCATAAAACAATAAAACAAAAATTAAAATAATTTTAATAATAATAAATTCTGCTTGTTTTAAGGTTTAAATAAGAGTTTTGTTAAATTTGACTTAATTGATGCTTTAACTAGTTGTATTAACAAAAGAACTTTAGCACAAAGATTTTCATACAAGACATCAAAAAATTATCAGAAAAATTAAAAATATCCCCTAGTTTATGGTTTAAAAACATTTTTGGTTATTATCAAAAGTTCTCTTGGCTTTTTTTGACCGCTGGAAAATTTAATTTACGCAACAGTAAGCAAAAGTTTCCTTTTTTTATCAAAAGGAAAACTAGTGGCTTTTTTCAAGATTTTATATCTTTTATGTTTAAAATAGTAAACATTACAAATGAAGGAAAAATAAAGAAATTTAAATTAAGCCTTCAAAGTAAAAACTCTTAATATGTAGAAGTAAAAGTTGCATAGATGCTAATTGCTCCCAGCAGATAATGTGACTGGTCCATACACGCATGTATATATATGCTAGGACCAGTCCAAGCCTGACCTAATTGTGTGGAGAGAACGTGGTCTATTTAACAGTACAAAGTGGACATTACGGGTGGACCGTATAACCCACTTTTGCACCTGTTGAGAATGATGTCGAATAGTTGTTTTCGGCGATACACTCCTTTACATCAGCAATGTGTTCAAGAGACCGACTGATACGTCGACACACAAGAGTCTTACCCACCCAACTTTTTGAAATTTGTTGACCACTCTTCGAATGGGTGACCCATTAGGTGCACTTTCTCGACTGAAAATTCTTCGAATTCTTCTCAGCATATCTTTACAATTTTTGTAATAAGCTTTCACCTCTAGAATGCATTGTTCTTTCGTAAAGCGCTCCATTTTAATAATCCGAATAAACATACTGATAGCTGCCAAATGTCCGTGTAGCCACTTGCACAAAACAAAATTACACTAAATTTAAAAACTCTCTTTTTACTGAGACACCCATTATTATCTGTTGTTTTCAATTACTTGGTAACCAGTCCATTTTAGATACAAGGGACCCGTTGTATAATATTATCTGCATTTGGGAATGTGGTAAAGTTGTGTTTATGGTTCGAATAATGCTATAAGTATATTTTTATTTCTTTTTAAGTGTTTTTATTGTTAATTTAATTTATTATTTCACACAAAAATCGGATTAAAATATCTTTTTATATATTACGGATATATCTTAACAGTTTATAGACTGATTCTAATAATATTTAACAGAAAACTTCCTTACCACTGAAGGTGAAGGGTATAAAAATAGTGGTATTAAGAAAGAAACTCTTAAAAAAATTTTTTTTTGTTATTTAATTGAGTTTTTTAAATTTTGTTGAATTTACATCTTTTATTTCTACCATGTCGTAGTTAATTAACGAATATATGGCAAAGATATATCTTGCAAAATGTAATTTTCTATTAAATATATTGAGAAGTACATACGTTGTAAACTGCGGCTACATGTGCTCTTTTAAATGTAACTCATTGAAAGTCAGTACAGGTTGAGATTTATTAGGGTATTTTTTCTATTTATTTTATTGTGTGATATGTTCAGATTAAATATGATTGCATAGTTTCCCTTGAAAAGGTACAAATAGCAATAGAAACATAAATCTTTGCTAAAAACCAAATGATTTCTATGTTATGCTTGGCGTCTCTATGTTTAGCCGTAATGGTGGCGCCATGCAAAATATAAACAATTTTTGGTAGCAAATGTTGTTGGCTTCTGTGCAAATGTAATTGCTTCTTCTTTGTGTTTTTCAGTTCCAAAAATGTAAATGAAATATAATTATATATTCCCCTTCATTTTAGAATCTTTATTTTACCACATCAAAAGAACATTTTTTTGTATTTATTTTTTTATTTTTGCTACATAGAACAAAAGGTGTTACTTTTTCAGCCTAAGAATTTGCTAGTTTTATTATTTTATAAAAAAAAATTAATTAAATTACACAAGAACAATAGAGATAAATAGAAAAAATGATAATAATAAGAAATGCTTTAATTTATTGAAATAAGAACGCTGATAGTATGATTAACATCCTATCTTTTGCTAAGAGGCAGCGATAACAGATGGACAACATTTTTATACTTGAAATATTTAGTGTAAAGACAGGCGTAATTTAGAATAAATTTATAATTCAATTTATTACTGCCATATTGACAAAAATATATCTGATTATTAATTGATTTAATTAAAATTATTATCTGCAAGTTATTCATTAAAAGTTTGTGAGCACTTATCGATTGGTGTAATGGTTAGAAAGGTGGACGGGGCCACCCATACTAAAATTTAACATTATCTCTTATGAACTTCTCAGTAGTGCTTCCTATGAAACTTCACGGTATATTAACAATGCAATCTCATGAGGTACAGTGAAAAAATCTTAATCGACTTTTAGAAAAGGCTGGAAAAAGCTAAATTGCACCCCAAAAAAAGCTAAAAAATGATGACAATTTTTATTCTTAATTCAACGTTTTATTTACTATGAATAAAAAGTCACTCTAGGTGTATAAATAAATAATATATAATGTATAGTGTTGCATAAATATCACGAGAGTCCAATAATTTTAATAAATCATCGGTAATTATGAGATCATGGCAACATTTTAAAGAGCATCGAATATTAGATAAAAAATTAAGCATTTTAATGTTAATACGACTTATTTGTTTTTTTTAAATTATTTTCCTGGTACAAAAAAATCTTTTATCAACAGCGTTACTGAAATGTAATACTAGATAGCTAAATAGTAGATTAACCAAATCAAGAAATAGATTTTCTTGTAGCGCATTCTTAAATTGTCGCACCTCCTGCCAGAACTCAACTTTTGACTGAATATTTATCTAGTTATAACTTTAAAACTTTCTCTATTGGCTTTCAAATGTATGTACTTAAATTTTTCATTATCAATAGGACAGGTTTTAATATGTTCCAAAATGATTTTGTCGGTTCAGAAGAAAATTTCAAAAAATTTACACTTTTTCATGATAAATTTAATATAACGTTAAAAAATGTTATGAAGCTAAAACGTAAAATCCACGACTAAAAAAAGGCTAAATATAGCCTCAAAAAAGCTAAACTGTCATCGCTGCTCATGAATGCAAAGTATGCTGCCAAAATTCCAAAAATTTTGTACATGCAGCATGGCCTTTCAATGTTTTAATTATTTATTGGTTTCATTAATTAAATACAAGTAATAAATAATTTTGAATAGTGAAGTTTTTTTCAGTTTTCTAAAAGTGTATACAAAGTTTGTTTAATATTTAAAGAAATTTATATAGAATAAATTATTTTATATTTATGAAAATAATATAGTTTTTGAACAAGAATTTAGTTTAATGGAATTTACAAGTTTTCAATCAACTTCAACTTTACACTAAGTAGCAACTTTTATTTCACAACTTTAATATTTTGACAACTTATCTCAACTTTCGCGCACGACTTATTCTAAAACACTATTACTGCTTAAATTCTTCCAGTCCGTAGAGCACTACTGACATGTTCCATATCAGAGAGAGATTTTAATTAGTGAAGAAACGGATTACTCTTTACATGTGTATATCAGGCGCTGATTCAAGGGGGCGAATATTAAACCGATATTAGAAAATTTCAGTTTAGAAGCATTGGCAATTGGAGAGCGAAACTCTCTCTCTGGGTGGACCGTCACGATTCAATGCTGCAATTTGCACAAGAGTACAGCATATAATAAAGTGTTTGCCGGATACGCGCACTATCTTTAATAATTAAAACAAATTTAAATTTCAATAAAAAAATTTATTTAAAGTTGCCATCGTTTTTATATTAAAAAAAAGGAAAGAAGCCTTTAAAGTAGTTTATTTGGATGAGGAAGTGGATGAGGACGAAGTGGAAGTGGAAGAGCCAGAGGATCCACGAAATTCTGAGCTAAAATTATGTGTTGTTTGCATTATTAAAGATCAAAATACACGTTTTGGCTTGCAAGCGTATTAAAATTATCATTGTATGTGTAATGGAACTTTAAGCGCAAATACTTTCAAATAAAAAAGAAAATATCATTTATCAAGTTTGTCGTAAGCATGTTGACGAAACAAAGCAATGTTTTTTGTTGCTTACTTTAAATAACCAGGAAAAATTCAGTAGGGTTCTGAAAACATTAGGGAAACGTCATGCTTTGGAAATACATTGTTTTGAAGAGCTTCCGACTGTGCAAAAAGTAGGTAGAGCGGTATCTCAATTTATTGTTCAGCTTTTTACATTTATTTAACAAGAATATTAAAATAAACAGCACATGTTGATGCTTTGAAGCATACACATATGTATACTTTTATACATGCCACCTTATAACGTGGTCATTTGGGGCAAATTTTTGGGGCATTATTTCATGTTTTTTGGCAAATGTCAGTGCAGAAAGTGCTTCCAAAAAAGTCAATAAGATCCTGAGCTTGTAATCTGTTTCGTAGTGCATAATCGGATTAGTTCTACTTCTTCTTAGATAAGGTTGTCGTTGCCGGAAGTTCTAGTTTTTGATGCCGATTCATTGAATTCGAATTAATTCTCGTGACGTTGAATAAATCTTTTTTCTACTTCTTTTTTAACCTCCTCCAGTCAGAGCAATGGAACATATTTTTTTATTACTCCGCTTTGATTTAAGGCTATTAATAAGAAGAAATTCTTCTTGATAAGTTCCAATTCTACAAAAGTTCTAATTTTATTTCATATATTTTATCGAAATGTTTTACGATTAAATAAATAATAAAGTCAAAACTTTTATACATATGTATATACAAATATAGAAATAAGAAAAAATTAACGTATTTTGTAGAATAAAATCACTTTCATACTAATTTTCTATATGTTGTTCTTAATTTCGGAAGTAGATCAAAAGTAGTTCCAAAGTTATGACATCTAGCATTTTTCACTGGGTTGTTCTATTTTGAAATAAAGACGAAAAATTTAAATCTTTATTTCTAATTCTGATAAGTTGATACTTATACAAACTTGAGGCTGACTGCTGCATATGCAACAAAAACGGAAAATATCTGAAAATCATTGATATAATGCACTACTGCACTACTGCACTACTAAATGATAAAGATATTTGTTTAAATCTTACCGGTTAATATTCATATTTTCTCCATTTCAGCTCATAGTGGTATTAACCTAAGGAAGAATGAGTTCTTTAGAGGTATGGCCATAACAGCATTATCAGGAACCTACCTCGCGTTATTATGAACTCCTCGTTACATATCTTCACTTCTTATAGTGGAACCCCATGAAAAGAGTGATCTATTCATCGGTTGCAGAAATGCTTTGAGATTTTAACACTTTGGAGAATATTGAATGTGGATAAAAATTTGAAGATGACAGCGTTATTGTCAACCTTTTGAAAGTACTCAGTTTAGCAACTTGCTCTGAAGCAATTTTATAATCCTTGCTCCCTTAAAAATAATTTTCGCCGCTACACTTTTGGCCACACAGTGCTCTGCATACCCTCCAGAAAAACAAAAAATATGTGACACACAATGTCACCAGTGTCAGTATGGTTTTTAAGTTTCTTTTGAAAAGAAAAAAAAAAAACAGAAACGAATACGGAAACGGAAACGATTATTATGTCGCATTAGCTATGTCCTTTCAAGTGGATTAAATTTTTATGTCGAAATATTTACTTACAATTTTTCTATTGCTGGGGGCAACAGTCAATCAACTTATTTGAACTACTACTCAATAATGCTCTTTACAGTGGCAATTGTTTCCATGGTTCCGGATTGTACCATTTCTTTATAGATTGTGAGTTTCGAAATATATCGAGAAAGGTAATAAATTTTACATGATTTACAAAGGCCATCGTTGAAACATATTGACGCAAATTCATTTTTTTTATAAATATCTTTTCATTTTAATAATATTGAGTTGGGCTGAAATGTTACTTCATTTTAATTGTGTCAGAATCAAAACAAAAGAAAATGTGTGGTAATGGTCGAAGTAGTATGCACGTTGACTACAAAACGAAAAATTTTTCCTGGGTTCAACCCCAGTTTCAGACTTATAAAAACATCTCGCATTTTTTCTGATGTGCGTTTCTGTGGCTTTGTGTCAGTTGTTGTCGGAAGGTTTCAGTGACGAAGGCATAGTCACTGGTCGCTGAATAGTGACGGCTTCAGCTGTATCCTATCCACAGGTACATCAGAACGCCCTCCTTCGTCGGTATTGTGTAGCACCGGGGAAGTGAAATAACTACTAAAAAAATGGCTACTCAAAACGAAGCTTCAAAATTTAATAGGCCTCTTTGATATCAGAGGCGCTACAACACTGCTGTAAAAAAAATAACGTGAAAAAAGCAGTGTTGTAAGATAGTGAAGCTTCACCTCCTATCATTTCTCCTACTACCCTTTCCTATAGTTCCGGGACAATGCATCGCATGTGTAGTGGTCATCTCCTGAAAAAAAACCTTCTCCGATTCTATGGGAGTCCAAAGATCCCAGGGAATGGTTAAAAATTCGCTTTAGTAGCGTTTAATTGTGCTTAATAATTTTAGAAAATTCAAAAATATATAAGTATTAAGTTTTTCTTGAAATTATTCGATTTGAGCTCTAATATCTCCTCAGCATATCATCTGATAAATGGTATAGAGCAGTAAACTGTTAGTGAACTGATTAGAAAACTTAATTAGTATACACCTTTGGTATTGCACATTTTTTCATCAGTCCTCAGTGTATGTATGCAATGCCTTCCACTAGTTCGAGTTGAAAGAATAGATAGCAATTCTGCTGTTTCGAATTTTTATGAGAATTTGTAATGCAGAGTTCTTGTATCTCTGGCATTTTGGTGACGCATTAATTTTTAATTTTATTTATTATTATTGTTATATCAATTATTATGTACTTATTGGCTTTTACCACGCCTTGAACCGTGCATCTTCTGGGTGCAGAATCAACGTGCTAACTATTCAGCTAACAGAACTCTTGAAGTGGCGCCTTTGCTAATTAAGTACATTAATTTTTCAAGCTTTCGATTAATTTTTATTTATTAATTTACAAATAATAATAAAGACCCACCTTATCAAAGTAAATTTCGAAGCTAATCGATTGCGTATAGGAGAGAGAGAAGAGGCTTACCGGTGAGTTTGGAGTAACCAACTATATTGCTTCACTTGAGTATATTCGCAATGTGGGTATCACATTTTTGTGTTATTGCTACTTCAATCAAAAAATTCATTCCTGATACTTGCATAATTTTACTTGCGACAAGTCAGTCTTCGAAAGTGCTTATTTTTCAGCAAATTGCATAACGACTATTCAATTTATCCTGCTCTCCTAAACCTATTTGCGTACTGCGTTACAGAGCACTACTAGTACAAGATAAAAAGAGAAAAAAATTGTTGATGGTTTTTTTTTTTATCTGGGACCAGCACTCCGACTCCGACACATGCGAAGCATTGTGCTGGAACTATAGGAAAGAGATAGTAGAGGAAATGATAGAAGGTGAAGCTTAATTAATTATTTTACAGCTCTGCTTTCGCACGTTCTTTGTTTGTTTATACTCGTAGCAGTGCTGGAGCTTCGGTTTAGTAGCCATTTTTTTATTATTATTTTACTTCGCCGGTGCTACACAATATCGACGAAGGAGGGCGTTCTTATGTGATTGTGGATTGCTATCAGCTGAAGCCGGTATTGTTCAGTGACCAGTGACTATGTCTTCGACACTGAAACCTTCCTACAACAACTGACACACAAAGACACACTAATGCCCATCAGACAAATGCGAGATGTTTTTTTTATTTTTATATTTTTTTGTCTGAAACAGGAGTTGAACCCAGGTCTGTTTTTGGTTTTATAGTCAACGTGCAGACTACCATCCATGGTGCCATCGCCCATCGAGGGGCGCGCAAGAGCCATTATTCCTAGTAAGAATAAATGAGATTGGGTTCGGTTGTTTCGCTCTCTGCTATTATTTTCTCGGATATAGGGGTCCCCCCATTTGTTGTTGCAAAGGGTCAGGTAGCGGAGTTTTTCAGGAAGCTGGCTCAGGAGACGTGGAGATCTATTCCAAATTGCGCAAAGACCAGAGGTCTGTGGCCGGTTTATGATGGGGTTAAACTTCAGCAATTCCTGAGCTATTATCGGCATGCATACTGGGAAGATGAGCATTCACTTAAATTTTCTTGGGGACGCCTTGGAGTAGCAGACTGTTGGACATTTTCTTAGACAAATTTGCAGTCATTCTGCAAGTTGGACATGATAGACTTATTGAGGTACGTGAACGGCAGGGTTGCTGTGATAGCTTCTACTTTCTACGAGACTAAAGAAACAATAGGGAACCTGCGGTGCTACTTGAATCGACCCATCTTAATTGTCCTTCCTTGCTGAATGAGCATGACCACAATAATGCAATGTATAAATGCAATTGGAATTACCTGCAAATTGTTTATACAATAACGCATATTTTTATACATTTTAATGTTTCACTTTTAAATATGCGATTAGGTTCTCATCGTCAGTTTTATTCAATAGCTGATATAGAGGCCCCTGTCCTTATATTTTATGAAGATCTATGTGCAATTTCCATCGTTATCACCGATCAGACAGAATATAATTTAACTTGCGGATGTCGAACATGTCGTGTATGTGCTGTTGGCTCTGCAGCCAGAAAGGCCCAGGTTCGATTCCCAACCAGGTCAAATCAGAAATAAGTTTTTTCTGAGTTCTCTGTGCTACAGCATCCTCCTTTAACAGCTTTTTTAAAATAATTTTTACGACTTAAATATTGGTCTCAACAGTGGAAGGAACACATGCAATGATCGTACAGCCCAATTACCTTATTACCAATACTGGTAAAGGTTTCTGAGAACTTGCTCAACTTTAAATTGACTCCAATACTAAATAAGCCAAGTGTATTTTGAAGCATTAGTTTTGGTTTGAAAGTAATTATAAGAACACGCTACAAGTTCTTATAATAAAGCTAATCATCATCGAGCCGCGCAAATATTTGTTCTCGAAAATTATATACCAATATATCAAAATCGTTTTGCAATAGCACAAAATATTACAGAAGGAAAAGTTAAAATTAATGAAAATAAAATTTACACTCATTTAGATAAATTAGCTAATATGTACCATCTTAACTTACTTTATAGCTCAAGTTTGAAATATTTATACACCAATTGTTAACAGACTTAGCTTCTGGTATAGAAAAAATTTTAAGCCAGCGAAACAAAATTCCGCGAATGGAGACAACTGACCCATAGTGCATAGTTTTCGAATTTCTAACATTATAAATGTAATATTAAATAGCGCCAAATATGCATATCAATATTAGAAGAAAGGTGTGTGTATACCATGTAAAAAGTTGTCTTCACGTTTATTATGGAAGAAAACTCTATCCGACACCCAGAATCAAGAGTTATCAACGCTTATACATACATATGTATATGCCACCTACGAATATTTATTAATAAATTTAAATTGTAACTCTAATATATTTCTTAGTAATTGTCATACGTAATTTGGCTTCAAGGAATTTTCGAGTTTAATAAATAAATAAAAAAATTAATTATTAATAGAATTGTTATTGTTATTTAATATGAAAATGAATATGCAACAAATTAATTAATTTTAGTCTTCTCATTCAATGATTTGCATAAAAATTTGTAGAAAAGAACAAATTTATATAGCAGTCCTGTGAAAATACTCTTAATTTATTTTATATTACGGAATTTATTTGTCACAAAAAATATACAAAATTGCGTCGGTATTCTTCAAGTTTTTGCACGTAAACTTTTACAATTATAAAAGTGCCTTTGGAAAGTTCAAAGGGAACCCCACATGTGGTTTGTAATCAGAATGTCAGTAGAAAATGTATAGAAAGTAATTAAGCAGATAATAACAATAGTATTTTATGGAATGTTTCTTACTCTTGAAACCATTTGCTAACAAACCATTTGCTTAAATGTGGAAGTAAAAGTGTGTATGTATCGAAATGTATTGTAATCATATTCAATTTTCTTAAATACTGAAGTTAAGTGTGGAATATCAAATATACCAGTAGAATATATTAAAGGTAATTTGAATGCATCTCTGTATATGGATTATAATAAAAAGAATACTTCAAAAAGATTTGTGAGCTTGAAAACGTTCGAAAGATTTTTTTTGTTAGTTATCAATTCCACTCTATATCTGTAAATTTATTTTAATCGTTCAACTAAGTAGTGGATTTTTGAATGAGCCTGTACTTTCTATGTTAGATGCAGAATAATATTGTTTTACTTACTCATTTGTAAAAAGGATTTATTTATAAATACAAATTGAGATATATGTATATAATATTCAATAGCAAAAAGTGTAAAAGAAAAATAAATAAATAATTGGGAGAAGAATTTTGTAAAGGTTATAAAAAGAAAGTTTTTCGATAATGGATAACAAACAGAAATTGTCAGTTGCCTGAAAGCAATAGAAATGTGCAACTCTCAATTGCCAGTTGACTCTCGTAATACCAAGTACGTATAAAAACTGTCACTTCAACTGAGCTACGATTTATATTCGCAATCGAGTCATAAGTACTGCACTAAAACAATCAGAACGAAGTAGGATAATGAACGCAGTTAAGGTGTCGGGTGAAATTCATTGTGCAGATCGAAATATGCTATACACTTGTTTGTATTCCTCCTTGAAGAAACAATGAATAATTTCCTTTTATCTTCTTTCCGTAGCGCACAAGTTGATTTTGGTTTGCAAAGTAATAGCGCTGGAACAACAAATAAAATAACAGCAAGCTTGTTGTATCCTTAAAGAGTATTTTTACGTTTTTGTTAGATATTTAACCCTAATCTTGCCAACATGTTCTCTCGGACACTATGTGATGCTCGAGTCAACTGAATAATGTAACTAATTGCAATTAAATTTCATAAAATTTTTATTTTTCAACCGTCCCTAATAATTTGATTGTAAATTAAATCCCAGGCAAAAAATCCAATAATTCCCAAAAAAAAAAATTAAGTAAATCCCAAATTTGTGGCAGTTATTTCATTATGAAATTACTCCCAAAAGAATTTCATATGGTACTTATTTCATTTTATTTTGTTTTTAGGTCTTATTTCATTCCCTTTGAGAGTTATTTAAAGTTTTAGAGAGTTCTCTCATTTTTAGACATTTGCAATTTTTAATATTTTTTTAAATTGGTATGAAAATTTTTATTTATATTTTATAGTTATATAATTTTTTCCTTGGGACCTATTTCACCTGCGTGTTATTGAACGCCGCCTTTAGGAAAAAATTAAAAAATTGCTTCTACCTTGGCTACTTTGCAGCTGATAATATTATAGTCATGAAATAGCAATAAAAATATGAGATTTCTTTCTGCATGCCATAAGCCAGATTATGCGTACAGAACATTTACTTATCCATTTGATTTTTTTAAATTCTTGTCGTTTTTTTAACAGCGAATATGCCCTATTTTTTATAGTGCAAGAGGATTTATAGTTCAGCATTTTCCTTCAGAACAATTAAAAGTTGTTTTATGCTTTGAATAGTGACCTCACAAAAATATCGCAAAGGGGTCATGCGAACAGGTCGATTTCAATTCTCAAAAGACCCGACGCATGCCCGATCAGGCTCTTTCACCTGTAATTATGGGTAGTATAAATATTCAGCAATTAGAAGCTCTCGATGTTCTTAAAAAGAAGAATTAGTGTGATGTGCGATGGACGAAACACATCTTTCAGGTCTCAAAAGAATCATTAAAGTGCTCCGGTTTTTTTAAGACTTCACCGCAACTAATCTCCTTACTATTTATACCACTTATATCCGACCGAAAACTATTTGGAAATGAAGAAACGCAAAGGATAGGGTAGCCAACTCTATTGACTCTCTTGAGCATCGTCGCAACGTGGGCTGCGTTTCGTTGTTCTATCGTTACTATTATGGGATGTGCTCTGATGAATTTTGGGAACCCGGTTATTCACTCACTCAACGCGTTCATCATTAAGAGCGCGTCCATTTGTAGTCGACTTGGCAGCGAATCGCACTACGTATTACAGAGAAAATTCGGCCGAACAGCATCAATGTGGAATGGACTGCCCGCAGAGGCCTTTTCTGTCACTTTTCGAATCAAATGCCCCCTTCCCATAACCTAATTTCCTAGTTTCAGCACTATGCATCGCATGTGGAGGGTCTCATCCACTGAGTGCTGGTTCAAGATAACAAAAAAGAAAAAGATAGAAATTTTACATCTTTAATCCTGTTTCATCCCACTAAGCCACCTTTAGTTTTCCACACATTACTAAAATAACTATATATAAATTATAATAAGGTTGTCACTAAAATTTTTATATTTTTTACATATTGTAAAAAAAAACATTTATGTATTTAAAGACCAAAAACCTTGACTCCAATAAGTTACAACTAAGAAATCAAGTTTTTTTTTGTTAATATGAAAGGCATTATTGTGTATTAATCGCGGTAGCTTTGTATTTCTAAACTGACAGAGTAACGAAATAATAATTTTTTGTGGATTTCAAGTCTGTGTTTTATGAATGTATCACTATTTTATATGGTAGGCATTACGTTTACCTTATTTTTAATATGCCAAGAGGCGGCCGTTATTATTCGTAAGATTTTGCTCTGACGCCTTCAACTTAATTTCTATTCACCATCCTGAGGCAGTGCGCCATAAATCTAACATAAAAAATCAATAAATAATAACTCATATAAAAATAAAATAACAATTTATATAAAAATATGCAAATATAAGTTATATTTTATACTATGAAGAAGACTAAAAGGAAAAAAAGTCAAGTAAAATTTATTAAATAAGTTAATATTCAAATAGATAATTTCTTTCAGCTCTGTATAAATGTTTTTTTGCTGATTCCTTTGTTTGGTTTTGCGAAGCCACTAAGTTTTAATTGGAGTTCTTTGCTCTTTACCGCCAACAAAAAGTTAAAAAAATATTATTTAGCTTTCGATTTGGAAAAAAATAAATTTTTTTACCAGAAATTAAAAGAAAGTTATATACATATCATACTAATAATTTCTCTTAAAATAATATTCCATCAGTATATTCTGTTACTAAAAATTCAAAGTGTGCACTTGGTGAAATTGTAAAAAGAATTGAATTGAAAGTTTGTGTTTTATTTTCTTAAAAGTAATGATTATACAGTTACATCCACTCCCCTCACAATGTATAACATTAAAAATGTTATGGTTATATCAGAAATTTTTGGTACCAAAATTTATTGGCAATATTTTCTTAAAAGGAAACATTTATAATCAAGTATACACTAAGCTCCAGAAGGTGCCGTTTATATACCACAAAAACTCGCGTAACCCAAAAAAAATGGAAGTACCTGATGTGGGCTGTAGTCTCATTATCTATATTGGATGATATCACCCGGTTACGCCTAGATTAGCGTCATTTGCCTGCCCCTGCCGAGCCGAGGGCCGTACACTCGGACAATAAATGGAAACCGATTTCTCACCACACCTCCTGCATAGTCTATTTCTAGCTGTTGAAACGTATTGGTATCAGAACATCTGTACATTGTGGGTGGGATAAAGCTGTCCCTGCACCGTGTTGCCAGCTTTGACGATGATGTTCTCGAGGTTAAGGCCCTGATTTCCGCCTGGTTGTTAGTGAGAATATTAATATTATCGCAGGTGGTCATTCTAGCCGCAACCATAATTATCGTATAAATCTCCCCCTGGAACACACTTGCGTAATCCGTCTGTAGGTATTGCTGACGTCTCTTCATTAACCGTAGAGCCAACTTACCCTTTAATTTTTTTATACTTTCGCAGAGTTAAATTTCGATCAAAAAGAGAAAAAGTTTTAATTTAAATAGTTGCGCTTGAGAAATTTAACTTAAACTGGAATATTGTATATAGAATTTAAAAAAAAAAATCAAAATTTTTTTTTTATCTTGTACCAGCACTCAGGAGATGCCACCCGCACATGCGATGCATTGTGCTGGAACTAGAGGAACGGGATAGCGAGAGAGAGGACAGTTGGTGAAAGGATAGACAGGGAAAGCTTCACTATATTAGAACTCTGTTGCAGCTCCTCTGATGTCAAGGAGACGTATTAAATTTTGAACCTTTGTTTTAGTAGCCATTTTTAGTAATTATTTTACTTCGTTAGTGCTACATAATATCAAAGAAGGAGAGTGCTTTGATATGCCTGTGGATTGGTTACAAAAAACCGAAGGACTTGAATGCTTCCTTTGAGACCTGAAAAATGTGATCAGTAAAGAAACCCGAAATGCAAAAGAAGTGCCCTGATATTGAATTTAACCCAAAGACAGCGAAATTCGGGATCATGCGTGCCTAAAGATTGCTGGCACTGGTATACAACCTCATTTTGTATATAAATTGCAATGCCCCTGTGTAGATGGAAAAGAGATAGGAGGTGATACCCAGGTATATGAAAATCCTGTGGGTTAGCATCTTTAGACACCTGGGTTTCACTTAAGGCGAAAACATCCGGCCGATGGAGAGAAACGTGAGCATAGACAGAGAAGAAGTTTGCCTTTAGACCACGTATGTTGCAGAAGTCAATTGTGAATCGGCCTGTCATGATTAACGGGAGAAAAGTCAAATAAAATGTCTATCTTTTTTATTGCAAGCGTCACTGAGCTAATCGCTGGTAATCATCAAACAGTTTAGCCGCAACTAACACAATGGCATCAACAATACAAAAGATTTAGTAGGGTATGGTAAGGAGATTTAGCATAATGACACGAAAAAGGCCGTAAAAGCCCTAATCCGCTCACAGTGACGCGAAGTGACAGCACTGGTGTATTTTATTTTCTTTCCGTCACTGGTAACGGGGTTTCTCTTTTTCCTTTGTTCTTTTATTCTTATTGCTGTTCTGTGTATTTTTGCATGTTAAATTTCTTATTTTATTAGTTGAGATTTTTTGCTTATTTTAGTTTAAGTACAGTTTATTGTTTTTATTTATTGTATTTTATGTTATGTTGTTTTTGTTTTTCCGCTCCGTTCTTGTGGTCTCCGTTATTATTGTTATTGTTTATTTCCATATATTATTCCATTTATTTTTTCTATTTATCTGTTGCACTGTTTAATTAATGTTTTGAATTTATCTATTGAAGAAAACGGACGGACGACACGACACGACGGACGGAAGTTCGCCATTCGGCGAAGTGATGGACCGAGTGTAAATTTAATTCGTTCGCGGGTGTTCCGCGCAACTTCTTCGGCTATGAAAGCTCCACGGCCAGGGCCCAGTCGATCTTCAAGGACTCCCAAAAACATTGAACTGGTTGAAAGCAGTTTACGTGAAAATCCGCGACTTTCAATATGGAAAATAGCAGCGTCACTGGGACTTCCAACAGCGATTATTCATGATATTTTAAAAAAATCATCTGGATGACATGCTCTTTAAAAAATAAAATCCTCATTTCCATTCTAACGTTCAATGATCTTAATAAAACTTTGCATCAATTATGACGTTTTTTATTTAAGTTTGAAAATATAAATCTGCTACCAGACACCCTGTACAAAAAGATCATTCAACTACTTAAATTAACCGTGATATTCTCAACCATCTATTTGTCGAAGATCTATAAAATTAAAACAATTCCACTAGGTATCTACAGTGTAGATTCTACACGTTTGAGGAAAGGCTTATACTCGTAAGCGAAATATTTGATATGGCGCATCTTTCCTCATGCAATACCATCAGTGGAAAATTTTAGATGTGTTCATTGGCGAAACTACCCAACACTGTGTTTAGGTCATCATATACATATGTATGAAAGAAATCGTAGTTCTGTGATTCCATTTATGAAAATAACTCAGTACGCAACCAGAGGACTTTAACATCAATCCAAACTAAAATCGGAAGTTTGTCAGATGTATCTAGGCTAACTGTAATATATTTAATAGCTAATTAATATATTTAATACCTAATTAATATTAATAATACCTAATTAAATTATTACTATTAATTCTTAAAATCTTAATAATACTTATCCTAGAAAATTACAACACTTATTCCTACTACTCTAAATTGCAACTTTGTAAGAATGAATGATAGGAGAAGAAAAAGTAAAAGTCAGTTTCGTTACTACCATACATGCGTGCATTTATTAAAAAAGACAAACGTAACAATTAGCAACGAGGATGGGATAAAGTAATGATAATGGTAATGGGGTGAAGTAATATAATATATTTACTACCTAATATTAATTAGGTATTAAATATATTAATTAGGTATTAAATATATTACACTAACAACGTTATTTTTCGTTAGTATTTGAGCAATGAAATGTCGGCGAAGTAAAATAATATATCATGTGGTTTTAATTTAGCCCACGGATTAATGCGTCAACAGAACATCAAAGACGTAGCAACTCTACTTTAGAAATTTTCAAGTGCATTTGCAGAGTTGTGGAAGAATTAATCTATATACTTCGTATACTCCTACCATGTATTTACACTATTCTTTTTGATCTATTTCTGATGTAAAATTCCCACATTTGATAGGAAATTTGGTAAGAAATTCCAATACATTCTAATAGAATTTTGTATGTAATTCCAATTAGAATAGAATTCCGTAATTAGGCCTCTAAGTTGTCAATGCGCCGCCTCATGTCAATTCGTTGCCACGTGTTAAATTTTGCTGACATTTTTTATTTTACACTTGTACAGTATTCAACATTTTTTAGAGTTGAAACCGAATGACCATCGGTTGAATCAGATATGTTTGCTGATAGTCGCATGAATAATTGCGTGGGAAAATTAAACAGAAAAACAAATAAAAATATTTGTTGTGTAATTTTGCAGATGACTTTGCTTTCTTCTTTGTATGCAAAGAATCGGTTGAAGGTTTTCTTATTCGTTGGCATTAGCACCAACGCAATGAAGCCTAGCGAGCAGCTGAACTAAACAGCAAATATACTTAGAAATTTATTTTGCTTGGCATGAGTTGGTTTTATTAATCATAATAATTTTCATTATAATTTCACTTTCATTTTACATGATTACAAATTTTATTTATATCCATCCAGATAACAACTCTTGATTGCGCACAATGTAATACATTCTAGTGAATATATACGCTGAAGTTGTGTTCTTGAAAACTACGTATTTCCATGTCTGTATCACTGCTTTCCTTACGGTGAAACTAAATTAAATTATTTTTATATTCATTTACTTACAAATGTTACATGACCATATACACATACGAGTATGTAGACTTTCATACATACATATAAACATACACATACGCAATTTAATGTTCAATATAGTAGTCGTAAATTTTTGGCAACATAAGAATTTCGTGGTAAAACAACTGCTGTTTTTTAAACGAGCAACTATTTCATATTGTTCTACTAAAATAAAGCGTAAAGGCCATGGGAGGGTCTAGAAAGCGGACCGAGCTAGGCTTCATGTCTTAAAAAGAATCAGTTTTCTATCGGACAGTTCCACCGTGGTCGCCAGGCCTCGATTTCAGTAGTACATACATACATATTTTTGCATTTTATTCTACCAAATATGATCATAGACTTCGTGCTTTAGACAGAGTCCTACAATTTTCAAATTGAAACTACAGCTTGAGTAACTCCTAATTATAAGCAAGTTCTTCAGTAACTAATGCCTCTAAACTCTTAACCAACGCTTTTAAAGCACACATTTGCTTTCCATGTTGAAATCAATGGAATGTATTCTGGATCAGGTTCGGTAAGCAATCGATATTTTTTTAGTTGATAATTAACATTTTTTAATATAAAACAATAATTTTAAAATCTAAAAATGGTTAATTGAAAAAATCTACATTGTTTTATATTTTATTTAATTACTACCTGAAGCCGCCACGCGTTGTTCCTTCCAGATATACCGTGAAATTTTCAAAAAAACCGTTTAGCTGGCTATAAAACACAAACACACATACATACATACATACATTCATACAAACATTTAATTTTCATATATAATAAGATTAAAAATAAATGCTTTTATACTTCGTTTTAGTATATTAAATTTATGCGTTTATCCAAAGTATATTTATCTCTGTGAGAGTGTACAGGAGAATCTGAATCCATTTCAGTCATGTACAGCTTGGAAAACCGCAGCGTATATAACCAGTCCAACACAACGACATCCACGCGAAAGTAGAATATAGGAAGACTCAATACAGATGCACTTCTGAACGGACTGTCACAAGATCGCTGCACGGAGGGGCGTATAACAAACGCTGGAAATGTGGTACATGACACCATGAGGCTCATTAACGCGGCGTGCAGTGAGGCAATGCCTACTTTCAGTAGGAAACACGGAAAAGGGGCTGTATATTGGTGGACTGAAGAAATCTCTAACCTGAGGCGGGCGTGCCTCAGATGTAGGAGAAAATACACTAGGGCCAGAAGAGACACACTCCAACATCGGAAGCTGAGGGATTTAAGAAAGCCAAAAATAACCTGAAAGTCGCTGCACTCAAGAACAAGAAACAGAAATGGGAGGAATTGAGATTGTACCTCAACCGGAACCGGACGGAATTCCGGCGGAGATACTTAAAATAATCGCATGGTAGACATAGTAGATCAACAATAGCTGCTATCACAGCGGTCATAGAGGGGGTGCAAAAGGCACAGACAGGAAACCATTTCCCAAGACGCATTGTGCTACTAGCAACGTTGGATGTTAAGAACGCGTTTAATAGCGTCAAATAGTACAACATGATTAGGGCTCAGGAGGAACGCTTTAGAGCACCATCGTACGTTATGACGATGGTGAGAAGTTACCTTAAGGATCGGGTGCTTATATACGAAAGGGGCTGGGATAATATGTAAAAAACAGATTACGGCAGGAGCGGCACAGGGATCGATATTAGGGCCAGAACTCTGGAACATTACCTACGATGGGATTCTTCGTATAGAAATGCCAGACGATACCTATATGGTGGCTTACGCAGATGACATTGCACGCGTCATTAGTGCTCGCAACATGGACTAAGCCCAGAGCAAACTAACTCAAGTCATGCTTAGGATAAAGGCATGGCTGGATTCACAATGTCTCAGTCTGGCAACGGAAAAAACGGAATTGCTCATAATCACAAGAAGGCACATTCCTATCGAGTAGGATATACGGCTCTTAACTGAGACAATCAGGACGAGTAGATGCGTTCGATATCTGGAACTAAGGTTAGACCCTAGACTAACGTTCAGGGACCAGCTCCAACATGCCGCGACAAAAGCTGCCGAAGCAACTGCTTCTCTTAGCAGACTAATGTCCAATATTGAAGGACCACGCTGCAGTAAAAGGAAGCTGATAATGGCAACGACCCATGCGATTTTATTGTACGGATGTGAAATCTGGGCCGATGCACTACAGGCACACTACCGAAAAAGGATGATAGCAGCTGTACAACGCACCGCAGCTCTTAGAGTGACCTCAGCGTACCGTACGGTATCGGAACCAGCAGTCCTAGTCATAGGAGCGATAATACCAATTGATCTATTACTTGAGGAACGTAAAGAACTTTGGAACGAGCGTAGACATACCGGAAGAACAAGCGGAGAGGCAACGAGATCAGCACGAACGCGGATAATGCAGAGGTGGCAGTACATATGGAATACGGAAACACGGGGTAGATGGACAGCCAGGCTGATAACCGAATTGGACAAGTGGGTGAATAGAGGACATGGCGAGATAAATTATTACCTCACACAGATGTTGTCGGGATATTGATACTTTCTGAAATATCACCACCAGATCGGTAAGTCGGACACACCTCTCTGCATCTATGGCGACAACTGCATACACGATGTATGGCACACTTTTTTCAAATGTAAGAGATGGAGGGCAGAACGGGATGTCGTGGAACGCCACATTGGTGAAATTGCTCCGGAGACCATAATAGCGGCCATGACGCAGAATAAGAATAATTGGGTTCTTATAGGTTCACATACCAGGGCTGTGATGACAGCATCTGAGATGCATTAGACATTTTTCCTCCCTACCCGAAAAAAAAAAATATTATTATCATCTCTGCCACTAAAAATTAATTGCATTGATATACATCTTATTGCTCTCCGAGTCAATAAAAAAATAGAAATCAATCTTACATTCTAGGCTATCGCTATATAAATGTAAATATGAATTAAAGGGAGACTATAAATGGGTTACTAGTCTCAGATCGAAGATGTATGTATCGAAGATGATGTATAATATTTCACTAGGCTGTTCTGCAGTTGGCTCTTTTGTTTTTCGATATAATTACCATTATCTGAGAGTTCTGGTATTTTAGGAATCTACTGAATATATTGTATTTATCAACAAAGTAAATTCTCTATTAAACGAAAAAATTCTATTGATTTCGCTTGAAGAAACCGAACTGAAAGTATTGTATTTTCGAATGACCGAAAAACTTGAAAACAAAATTTTAATTAAGTGATACTTATATTGATATGCTAAAACACTCGATATAAAATATAAAAAAAAAATTTGTAAATTATAATTGTGCTTATGTCATATGTTTTTAAAATAATAATTTAGTGAGCTATTTCAATATGTTATGACTTTTTTGTTTGAAGCACAACAACAATTTGTTTAAAGTATTTTAAAATATTAAGACATTAGGACAATATGACTTAATAACAGATATTCTGAATACCCAAATTGTAAATTAGACAAAAAGATTCGTACTTGTATGCTTGAATAAAACTATGATCGTCATAAATTCTAATAACTAATTTTGCAATTTACAAATACATACTTCAATGAAGGAATATAACGAATTTTTAAACTAAAGGAAAGGCGATTTATTATTATGAAAATTAACGATATTTTACATGAAGTATTAGTAACGATGGAGTTATTTATTTACAGTCGTATACATAAAAATTTTAAGCAGCTTTACCTACCATTGTTAAGCAAATTACTTTAAAATTGTATACAGAAACGATTATTAGCTGAGCATGCGTATAGGAAAGCATTATTAGTTGGACGAAATTTAATATTTCTTCGACCCTACTTTAAAGCTCGGTGACATTTTTATTTATTCGTTTTGTTTGTTTACATTTTGTGTTTATAAAATTTTTTTTTTACAAAACAACATATTAAATAAATGTTTATTTGTGAATATATAACTATAATAACTGCTTTAAAATTAATAAGCAGAATTATTAAGAGTTAGTGTTATATAAAAAAAAATTGTATGAATTTATTTCAGTCTTTTGACAGAAAATAACATAGTGACAAACAAAGAAACAAAATAAACTTAAGAAAATTTGAATAACATACTTACACTAACAAATATAAAAAATAATAAACTTTATTAAAATAAATAAAATACGAATAACAATTAAACGGTTTAATAACTGGGAAGAAAAAGGAAAAAAAGAAATAAGCGCTATACCAGTGACGGGCGAAATATACAGATCAGTGTTGACACCACCAACCACTGTTGTCACTTCGGGTCACGGTGACCGGATCAGAGCTTTTATGACCTTTTCCGTGTCATTGTACTAAATTTCCTTACCATACCCGACTAAATCTTTTGTATTGTTGGTGCAATTGTGTTGGTTGCTGCTAGACTGATTGGTGATGAAGGATGTAACACTGATCACCGGCAGTCATTCAAGCAGCGATTAGCTCAGTGGCGTTTGCAATACAGAAGATAAACATTTTGACTTTTCTCGCGTTAATCATGACAGGCCGATTTAGAATTGACTTCTGCAACATACGTGGTCTAAGGGCAAACTTCTTCTCTGTCTATGCTCACGTTTCTCTCCATCGGCCGGATGTTTTCAGGGATACCACAAGGTTCCATTCTTTCTCCTACCCTATTTCTTATCTTTCTTAATGACCTTCTATGTCAAACTTCCAACCCTACCCATTCTTTTGCAGATGACAGCAGTATCTGCTATTCATATTCGTGATCGCGGCGGCGAGGCAGAATATGAATAATTCGCTAAATGTTGACCATACGAGAATATCGGAATGGGGTCACGCGAACAGGGTCGATTTCAATGCTCAAAAGACCCAATGCTGCATGCTTACGCATCGACGCGTAGAAGAAGAAGTGGGAAAAAAACCAACGAAACGTTGAGCAAATAGATTTAATAACATCCAAATAATTCGTTTTATTAACAACACAAAAACAAAAATTTACCAAAAATTCAGCCTAGGGAAACACCCGATTATAATAAAATCAAAACATTGGTCAAATAAAGAAAAAACTAACATATTTTTAATTATTATTTTTTCTTTGTTTTTTTTCAGCATTTTGTGAAGAAGACTTGGGGAATTAATTATGAATCATTACACGATCGAACACAGTACATACTGCAGGTGCCTCAATGGCTTTGTTAAGGGACACATTCGGCGAACGCATTATTTCGCGCACAAGCGATTTTAACTTGCTTCCATGTCCACCAGATTTAACAGCTCCTGACAGCTTTCTTTGGGAATATTTGAAAGAAAGAGTGTACGTTAACAAACCAAGAACCATACTCCAAGTAAAAACCACCATCCGAAATGAAATCATGGCCATTACACCCGAAATTTTGCTATTACACCCGAAATTTGCGAAAAGTTATGGAAAATATGCTATAAAGGGCACGTATGTGCGGAACAGAAAATGGACATCACTTTTCAAAGCTAATTAAAAAAAAAATTATAATAATCGCATAAATAAAAAAGTTTTAAACCATTTAAACCATATAGCTCATTCTCCGCCACCCTGTAGATACTTGAATTGTATTCACTGATAAGGAGATGGTTTTAAAATTAAATCACCGAGAAAAACGTTTGATATTTTAAGATTTAAGCTCTTCAAGAATTTTATTTATAACCCTACTGTTTTTATGCGTTTAATATGTAAAGTGAACGAGTTAATTTTATTTCATGTTAAAGCATCTGCTATAATTTATCGCTTCATAAAACAACGTTTATTTATTGTACTTGTTTATAAATTTATTCTACAAAATTTAACTTAAACCAATCTTTCGATACACTACACAGTTGTTATAACCAGAGCTATAAAATATTGCAATCGATTTAATTGCAATCACATGATTTCACGTTAACCGTTATGTCTACAACCGCGTACCGCAGTATGTTTTTTGTGTTCAATTCGACTTAATTATACATTCTGGTACGACATCAACTTTCAATTGTGAATACGCTTCTAAACTATTTTTTCTTTTTTTTGATAACTGATAATTTAAAAAAAAATTATTTTTGTGGAAACAATTTTGTAGTTTTTGGAAATTACCCCTTAACTATTCAATCAAATCATTAATGAAATCAAAATAATTATATTTTCAGGTTTATTAAATTTTTTGAAAGTGAACAAAAATGGAGTAGAAAAAGATATTTGTATTTTAGTTTGAGCATTAGTTACAAATACTATCATCTTCTGCGTATTGTGCACAAACTGTCTTTTGTTATTATTTACAAACTTTTCTGGTTGGCCTCTTTTATCACAAATATAAGAATTTGCCTTGTGCTTTTTCCTTCCGGAACTGCCTATTTCTCCTGGTTTACGAGCTGCATAATTTTTTATTTTGTGTTACTAAGTGATCCAAAATACTTTTTTATTCTGCTGCGAAATGTCCCATTATTTGCTGATTTCTCCCGGATTTTTTTAAAGAGAGTAATACTCAGACAATGATTGCCTACTACTAGGTGTTACGTTCTATAGGAAAACGATAGTGATGAAAACTGGTGATGGGGAAAGCTTCATTATCTATACACCTCTGCTTTTCCACGTTTTTTGTTTTATAAGCGGCTCTTGTGTCAAGAATACGTATTTAATGCGTAATGTTTTTAGGAATAAATCGTTACCATGATTGAGTGAAACATTAATTGAGTGTTAAATTAATTCTAGTTGATTCCGTTATATACAATCTGATTATTCAATGAAAAAAGTTACATGATCCTTTTACTAGTTTCATGGTATCAACTGAAATAAAAAGAGTTGAATTCCGAAATAAATCAGATTGATCAACTAAAACATTTGTGCCCTCACTTAGGTGCAGGTCGGCTAATTGCTTTACCGGACCACTGCATGTAGGTTATACTATTTTGTTTGTATATTTCGTAATTCTCAAATATTTTTTTTGGGAGTTCTTGTATAAAGATGTGAAATTTCTTAGCTTTTTTCAATAATTTGGTTAAAGATCTATTGAAAATTTTCGTATTAGCAGCAAATGAAATGCTCATATAATAGACCAGCGAAACCATATAACACACATAGATAAATAATCATAATGAATTTTGACTAAAGGTGAATAATTAAAATATAGTTACATAATTCTTCAATATTGACATAAATATATACATATATGTATATATTTAATTATTTTTATATTTATATATTTATATTTATTTTTAATTAAAATTTTTTGCTAATGTACTCATTCAAATCTTATTTGCTACATAGCACACAGTGAAATTTATACGGCCTTTATAACGAATCCTACTATACCGAGTGGAGAACTAGAACTTTTTCATTTCATAAGAAATTAAGGAAAGAAATCAAGGGAATTTGCACTTTGGGTATCTTTTATAATGCTTGCATATTTCCAGTTTGGGATATTATTATTATTTATATAAATGAGACTCAAAAAAAAATCATCAGATGCTGATGAGTTGAAGTATGAATTTACTTCCATTCTTTCATTTGAGGACTTAAAGTTAAAAAATTAAATAGGGCTTCAAGTTTTTAAATTTTGGTGTGCTAAATACTTCTTTCATTCGATTAGAATAATTCAATTAAGAATAGTATCTGATTGCTATTAAATAAATCATTAATAAAATATGAAAAACTTAAACCAGAAAGTTAAGATAGGCAGGACACCAATGGGTTATAGTTTCTAACAATTTCGTCAATTGCTTTATGGAAGTTTAAGAAAGTGACACAAATCTGTAATATATCAGCCTATGGTTTTAAAATGGCTGAAGGAATTTTGTTCTTTGCTTCAAAATATATATTTTTTTTTGTTTTCAACAAAACAATAGAATATTTTTTATGGGTTGAAAGTACCCTGCTTCTGGTATTTAATTTTATGGCCATATAATATATCAATTAGTTATAAATTCATATGTATTTCAAAAGATATCCTTTAAGTTTGATTAGTACGCTTATAACTTTTGTTCTCCTCAGTGTATATTGAAACATGTTTCATAAATATGCAAAAAGTGAATATCATCTCAACAAAATATTGGTACTAAAAAGTTTAATGCTAAACTCTGTTCAAGTTTCCTAATACGCACATAAAACAATAAGCAAATATAAACATAAATATAAAAAAAAAATTATGAAAGCAGAAGAATCCAAATATAAATATTTAAATAATGGCATACATTAGTATTTTGTAAAGCAGTTGAGTGTACATATGTATTTTTATGCAAAATATAGAACATAATATACACATTAATATACTATACTATACATTTATGTTTACATTTGGGAGTGTATATTTCAAATAAAAATAAATATTTTTGCGGCACAAGTAAGTGAATAACACATTCCTTTGTTATCCTTGGTGTTTGTATTATAATAACTGAGAGCATTCACATGAGTGTTAGCAAATATTAAATACAAAAAAAGATTTTGTCACAAAATCTATGCAACTAGCAGGCATTTGAGTCTTTAACGCAAAGATGCTGTTTAAAGAAGATATTGGTAATCCTTATATTTAGAGAGAAATTTATTTCTGTAATATTGTTTACTTTTTGTACTTGCTTTAACAATCAAAGTATGTAAATCTGCATATATTCACTGTAGATTTAAGACACTTTGAGCTACCATAAGATTACCAGTCAATGCATATTGGGTCAGCATTAAAAGAAAAAAAGTATATTTACACTTTCATACCGCTGTGGGGAAAAGTACTGACACAAACCAAATCACATAACTGGTAAATGCCTCGGAGGGAGTTTCAACACGTCCTATGCAGTAGCCCAGCGGTTTTTCATCTTGATGGTCTAGAAATAATTGAGACTTCTGACACACAATGCGACATGATATCTAAAACTGAAAACTTCTATGAAAGCTGAAAGGACTACCATTATCACATCACTGGTTTCTAAATGAAAGGAGCTTCTATTACGTAAAATTAATATGAAAAGCTTGTGGCAATTTGTGACTAGAGGGAGTCAAATTACATTATTTAAAAATACTCAACAAAAATAATTTATTCGGATTTTCTTTGATTTGTAGAGCGATTAAGTAACTTTTAACGATTCGACAATAGTTGAATTTGTCGACGTTTCAGTTTGCTTGCACTAACGAAGTTGCGATTCTGCAACTTGATGTTAACGATAGTAGTACATAAACATTGAAATCAAGTAGTACCATCTCTGTGAAAATATATGAAACACAAAAAGAGGTACATGAAAAAAACTAAAATATTTATTAATTTTATTTTATTTAGTAATTACTTGTTCAATATGTTTGCAAAATGTAATTCAAAGTACTTATTTTCATATATTTATATACACAACATGTAATTTTTTTTGGAAATACGTAGCAAATAAACAGGCAAGTGATTTAATGGTATTTATGTATGTTCACACCTAAAAATTCTACCAACTACATTTTAAACACCACATATATATTTTGTCGACAAAATAAACAGCACATAAATTAATGTCGCAAAGGTAACAATAACAGCTGACTTGAAGCGATAGCAAATTCCATAAAATTTCGTTATACTTATTTTAACGATACGATTCTCGCAGTAAAAGTTAGTGAATCGCACTACTGTTATCTACAAGAAATACAAATATGGAGTGATAGCGTTAAAAAAACAATTATACACCAATATTATTCACAATCTCATAAAGCATTAAAAACATAAACCAGAGAGCAGATTAATGACTACAATCTGCTAAAATTTAAATATATGTACAATCTAATATGAAAATTATTACTTTGCCGACAAGACATGGCTACACTACTGTCATTGTACATAGCTGTCGATATATTAAACTAATGTATGTATGTATTCGTCAGCGACAATAAGTAGATCTGGCATTGTCAATATTGAAGTAAATGCGAAAATGTCACAACAAACTGAAAGGAATTAAACTCATTATTAATTATCAATTTATGTTTATTATATGGTTAACTTAGCCTATGTGCTGTATTTCGTCTACTGTCAATAATTAGAAATTCAAGCGACCAAATAAAAAGTTCTAATCATCGAGATTTCAAACTAACAAGATTTAATTGAAAGTAAAGCGAATGGTAAAATCAGAGGAGTTAATTTTTTGTTTATTTCAAAAACACAAACACATTCACTTTATGAGTTCAAATTATAGAGTGTATTATAGAGCGGAGCTTCACCTCCTGTCATTTCTCCAACTATCCCTTTCCTCTACTTCCAGCACAATGCATCGCATGTGTAGGGGTCATCTTCCATGTGCAAGCCAAGTTAAAAAAATAGAAACAGAGCTTCGAACCGGAACGGAACCGAAAACCGGAATTTATAAACAAACCGTAACCGAACCCTATTATTTTAAATAAAAAAGAGCGTAACCTTAACCTGAACGAACTTTCATTTGGTTTAGAATGGTTTAGCTGGTGTATGTTTACATTTCATTTGGTGTTACTCGTAATATCAAAATCGTCACTAAACGTTTAATCAAATTCTTGAAACAGCTATGAACTTACATATGGTTGTACACGAACACCCAAAAATAATGCATGTGTAGGGGTTATCTCCTGAGTGCTAATCCAAGATAAAAACATTATAGAGCGTCAGCAATCAAAATGTCATTCTTATAACATAAAATTAGCGAGGAGGCAATATTACAGGGATCTTTTTCAATTTATAGAATTTGTTCAAGGGACCTGGAAAACATTTCAAATTGTCGAGACATTAAAGAATTTCAAATTATCAGGAGTCTAAAGTTGGTATACTTTTTTAATATTAAAATTTACATTTAGTAACAACCACACACAGTGAAAAATCGCGAAGAACGCTGATGATGAAAGTGTTTCCTGTCGAAAACGGTATAGTGTTCCGTTCTGTTAGTGTATGTCAGTGTAATTTATTATTTTGTTCTTTTGATTTAGTTTGTTTCTTAGTAATTACCACATGTAATTTTTCCTACCCGTACTATTTTGATTTTATATATTAACTATTAATTTTTTAAAATAAATAATTTTATTTTCACAAAAGAATAATATCTTAATGTGAAAATACAAAAATATGCATTTCGACAACAAGCAGTTTGAGTTTCAAGTATGCAATGCTTAATTTAAAAAGAAATTATTTTCTATTTTATTAAATTTGTTAAATATTTGTCCCTCAAATTAAATGATTCAAGGGGTCACTGAAAAACAAGATACAAGATTTTATTTTTTTGTACCGGTACTCAGGGTATGACCCCTATCCATGCGGTGCATTGTACCGGAACTAGGAAAGAAGGTTTTGGGAGAGAGGGTAGAGGGTAAAGGGAATAGTGCTTATTGACATTGTATTTGAATTTTCCCACGTCAAAAGTCACAGGAACGACCTCTGCGGGTAGTCTATTCCACATACGTGCTGTTCGGCCAATCAAACATCTCTGTAATGCGTAGTAAGATTCACTGTCAAATCGCCCACAAATGAAAGCGCTCTTACTGCTAAAGGCGTTGTGCGCGTGAATGACCGGGTTTCAGGAACAAGTCCTGATGCATTAGAACACATCGCATTATATTAACGATAGAACAACGACAGAGACAGAGAGGTGAATGCTTCATTATTTTTAAATCTCCGGTTTTTGCACGTTTCTTGTTTTGTAGCAGTGCGGATGCGCTTCTTATGTCAAAGGGACGTTGCTATTCGTAAGCGAGAGTGCTAAGTACATGACATGACAGCGCCATGTTGAAGTAATTAGTTAAAAAGCCAAAGTAGAAGTAGTGAGGATTATGATAATTAGATTATTAACCCATTACTTTGCCAGCAAAGTTTTTGCTGGGATGCTACGGTCACTTTGTCTTTTTCTGTCTACAACTGAAACAGGATTCCAAAACTAATTGCATTAATACTTGTAACGAATAAAGCTTCTGACATTCCGTACGTGTTTTTTTTTATTATAATAAAACAAAATGCAAAAGAAATAAATGTAAACAGAACTTGGCGGTTGTAGTTTGATTTAATTTTTACACATTTGTTGAGTATTTCTTTTAAATTTTATTATAAGCATAAAAACATTTTTGTGTCTTAAAAGGACAAATTCCAATTCATGTATATGAATCAAATTCTATAAACATCTTTCGCATTTATTTTTAAAAACATTTGTATAACATACACCAAGTACAAATATAACATATTTAATACAGTGAATATTATAGTATGACCTAAAAAAATAGTTATATTTTTGCTGACAAGGTTTGATTGAACAATTTTTAGAAGTGCAAGTAAAATTGCTGACATTCTTACTTTATTTCACTTATTAACTTGTGATGTGTTACTGGCTGAGTAACAAGCTTGTTGACTCTACAACCAGAAGTGGCGACTGTCAAATCCCCGACCATACTAAAAAAAGTTTTCTTAATTGCATCTGCGCTAACAGCAAATAAAGTGGCTTTCATTTTGCTTAACATAACACTTAAGATACAGCATCTCTGCTTTACAAATTCTTAGAAACACGCTATTGCAGAGTTGTGTAAGAATACATCAGCATCTATCCTGCTTATCAATTCATAATCAGTCTCATGTCTGTCTCTTTCCAACTAGTTCCAGTTCATGCATTTCATACGTAAGAAGCATATCGAAGAAAAAAAAACGAAATATCTACTGCAGAAAAGAAGAGAAAAGAGAAAATTATACCACATGTACTAGAGACAAAAGACTGGTTCCCAAAGAGGATATAGAAAGAAAGTTTCATTTTGTTCAAAAATAATCATTAAACTCTTACAACAGATGATTAAATTGGACAAATATGTGCAGGTTTTTAAGAAGAAATAACACCAAGGCAATTAAATGCCCAACGGCTATAACTTTTTGAAAATGGACTTTATAGCGAAGAGCAAGGTAGTGAAATGATGGAGTAGAGCATAATTATTGATTCTAAATTCTTGCTGCTTATTTGTAAAATACAGCTGCACTATCGCTGGTGTTAAATAAATGCAGTAATTTTTAAACTGAAAGAACCCCTTTTTGTTAATTATATTACTTCAGCTATTTTTTTCATTATTCGAGTTCCAACAAAATATGACGCTATGATGTACGCAAGTGTTTATGCAATATTAACGATACTAGGAAAAATGTTTGTCATACTAATATATGACTTTATTGAAAATTTAAAATAATATTTGGTATGTACGCTATTCTTTTTTATTTATAACTTACTAATAATATTATTTTAGTTTTATAGAAAAGGCTCCGCAATACCGCCAAAAATTAGACCTGAATACAGCTTGTATTTGCGGTTATGGAGGATTGAAGTTCCATGAGGTACATAGAAGGCACATCGTAAATATTGTAAATGCAATTTGCTTGATCTTGTTGCCATTCATCACCATTAAAACATTTGGAAAAATTTTCCATCCGCCACCTTATGGACCGCACGATTTCAGCACAAAGTTCAAGGATTCTACAATGTGCATAATTATATGTCAACATACTTTTTTTTTTTTTTTTAATAAAGTTAAGTTTTATTTCATTTGACTTTACATCACAAATTCAGGTACCTCAGCGTCCTTTGGACATTATTGAGGTGAGTTGACAAAAATATTCGTTTCTATAGGTATATTCCTATTTACATTTTTATACATAAGTATTCTAAATAAATAAAATATATTTTATAATTTTTAATTTAGTAAAGCTTCAATGTTACTGTACAACAATTCTTTCAGAGAGAACTTGAAAGAAGAAATTGTATTTATACTTTTTAAATTTTTAGGTAAATTATTGAATTCTAAACTTACAATATATTAAATTTTTTGTTTTGTAGTTTCAAGACGACATCTTGATACACTTAAATTTGAGATGTTTCTTGTACTGAAGACGGTTTGATTCCTGTTAAATCTTATCGTGTTATGACCATAATTTTTTATAGATTTAAATACAAAAAGTAGTAATTGGATTTTGTATAACCATAAAGTTGAGTATCTTAGAGGTAAGATAAAAACGGTTACGAGAGCCTTATTCTGAGTTTTTTGCAGGGCTTGTAGCTCAGTACTATTGCTACCATATATTAAAACTAAATAAAAAAAAAATAATTTAAATGACTTAGTATCAATGCTTGATAAATAATCGGCTTGTTTTTAGATTAAATTTATGTTTAAATTTATACAACATCCCAATAACTGGATATATTTTCGTCTTAATTTCTTGTATATGTAATTTTCAAGACAAATTACTTTACAGACAAACTCCTAAGTATTTGACACAGTGAGACTCGAAACTTTTTCTTCCATCTACAAAAACACTAAAACTATGAGAATAAAACAGAGAGATATCATCCGCATATACAAATATTTTCTCCGTAAGTTTGAGGTTCATAATATCATTAATATAGATACTGAATAACAAGAGGCCTAAAACACTACCTTGTGGCACGCCATGTTCGACATTTCCCAAAGAACTTTTGCTTCCATTCAATTCCACGATTTTCACATCGATTTATACAGTAGACCTTCGAACAAATTTATGAAAGTTCCACTTTAAACTACGCTTAATGATAAGTTTCACAGAAACAAGTCTCTACCATAATACACAATGGCGTTGGGCCAAAAAACGATTTCCTGTGTAATGCGTAGTGCGAGTCTCTGCCAACTCGACCACAAATGGATGCGCTTTTAATTATGATCGCATCGTGAACAGTAATGACCAGTTTTCGGAAACAAGTTAACTGATTTAATTAGAACAACAAAACGCACCACACATTGCGACGTTGCTCAAGAGAATCAATAGAGTTGGCTACCCTATCTCCAATGAGTTTCTTAGCTCTTTCCTGTACAGGGTCGAGTAACTTCAAAATAGTCCTTGCAGCACCGGTCCATACAAGAGACTTGTATTCCGTTTTCGGTCGGAATAGGTGGTATATATTCTAAGGTGATCAGATGGGGTGAAGTATATCTTACACCGTCGTAAAAAACCGATGCACTTGAATGCTGCCTATGAGAATTGAAAAATTGCTCAGTCCATCACACTGGATTTTAACGCCAAGAACATCTGATACCTCAATGTTTATACGCTTTCAGATGAGACAGCATGATCGTGCATACGGCGGTGGGTGAGCATGCGGCATTGAGTATTTTGGGCATTGGAATCGACCCTGTTCGCGTGACCCGATTCCGATATTCTCGTGAGGTCACCATTTAGCGAATTATTCATTTTCAGACTTGTCGCCGAGATCATAGTCGATGTCAGCTTATGATCAAATAAAAATGAATGACAGATACTGCTGTCGTCTGCAAAAGAGTGGATAGGGTTGGAAGTTTGATATAGAAGGTCATTAAGAAAGAGAAGAAATAGGGTCGGAGAAAGACTGAAGCCTTGCGGTACCCTTGAATTACCTTGAGATACCGTCTATAACAACTCTTATATCGCGATCCGTGAGGTAGCTCGATATAAATCGAGAGAAGATATCATCGACAATAAAAGCAATAAGTTTGGACAAAAGTTCTCCATGCCACACTCTGTCAAATGCTTTGGAAATATCTAGAGCCACTACCTTACTTTCGCCGAAATGGTGGATGGATCGACACCATTTTTCCGAGAGGAAGGTTAATAAGTCTCCCGTGGAACGTCCTGCACGGAAGCCATATTGCCGGTCGTTAAGTAAGCTATTGGACTGCAGATACTTCACCAGATGGAAATTCAGCATACTCTCTTTTACTTTGGAAATGGTAGAACATATTGCGATTGGGCGATAATTTTCAGGGTTGCTTGCCTCTCCCTACTTGGGACTCGGCGTTACATTTTAGCACGACGGAAATTCGCCTGCATGGTATAGGGTACTCAAAAGGATTGCCAGAGGACCTGACGACGTCGAAGACTAATGCCTCAAGACCAGTGCCATAATTCCATCCGGCCCAGGAGACTTGTTTATGTTGAGGTGTGCTAAAACCCTTTTAACTGCGCGAGCTCGAAATTAAAATATACTTATACTTGTGACATAGTTACGAATACACTCTGGAGAACGGGCAGTGGTTGATTGCTTTCTGGCAAGTGAGAATTACTTGCAAACATTCCAGGATATTACCTTTATCAACCGGGTCAGTGAATATTTGATCATCTTTTAAAAGAGGAGGAATAGAGGAACTAGCAATTTCCTTCACTCCTTTAATGAATGACCAAAATCTTTTACTTTCCCGTGGGGCAGTAAGAACTTTAGCTTGAAGACACTATTCGTACAAAGTTTTTTCGTGTCTTAGCACTTTGGCATATGAAGATCGCGTTTTTGTTATTCCGCCACATACTAAATGCTTCATCGAGGTTGGCTACGGTGAACATACCTCATCGTCTTTAAAAAGTTTAGACATACGTACCAGTTTCTTGACAATTTTTGTGTCAGTACCTTTCCTTATAGAAATATGTCTGAATTTCTTAAAACAATATCTGAAACGGTAATTAAGTAATCCTTGCTGGATAAAAAAAGTCTGTGGTTACAAAATACCAACCGGAGATTAAGACTTATTGATTTGACAGATCATATATACAGAAATTATTTTTATTGTCTCATGTCTGGTTTAAAATTTTTTTTATTTATGTGTGTTTTAGATTCAATTCAATATGCTTTTTGTTGAAAAATGGTTTTGTATTGCGCCGGAAAAAATCTTGTAATTAATTTTGACTAACGTTAAATAATTGAAACAATAATTACACAATAGTATTGGAAGATTTAATTTCTCATTTTACCTTTTAAATCCAATCATTGTCAACCAAAGTGTTGACGAATTGTAAGAAAGGTTTAGCAAAATTAAATAGATTTAAAATGAAATAATAAAATCTTTATTGTATAAGGAAAATTTTTAAATAAGCTATTTGGTTTGTTTTGTTTATATATTCCGCAATTCTCAAATATTTTTTGGGAGTTCTGGTATAAACGTGTGAAATTTCTTAGCTTTTTTCAAGAAAATGAAGATTTTGATATCAGCACCAAATAAAATTCTGCATATAGACAGATAAACCATATAACAAACATAGATTAATTAATTAATTAATTAATATGCGGAAGGGTACTGCATTGAAAGAAATTTGCTTTTCATTAAAAATAATTCAGTCTTATACGGGGTATTCATAAAATTTGTAATATTAATGAAAATAAGGCAATTCTTATGATGGGTAAATACTAAAATACCAGTATACAGGACAATTGTTAAAGTAGATTTTGGTTACTAGTACCCAACCTGTATATTTGACTGCACCTTTCTTAATGAAAATATTTCCATATTTCTCTCAACCATAAATATTATTATGAATACAAAAGCTTTTGTTGTTTATTTTTATTTGCATGCAATTGTTATTTGAATTGTTAACAAACAAAATTAAATTCTGCTAATAAAATTTCTTCAAATATACATACAAAATATGTAGCATATATAATTTTTTATATTACAATGCAAATATTTTGTTCAATTTCAAACTAAGCACAATAGGACTAAACAAATTCTCAAGAAATATACTTTGAAATAAATATCTCTAAATATTGTAAAATATAGATTTTGATGGGAAGAAATTATGCCCACTTTTATTATAGACAAATATTTTAATATTAAAATTTGAATATTATAAATGTTTGCACTTCTAAAAATATTTGAAATTCTTTCCATTACAGCTCTTATTCCATTATATTTTCTTTTACGCAAAACAAATTAGCAAATTAACGATTTCTTCTTTGACCTTTTTTTGCATAAGTAATTTTTATTAGAAAACTTTGTTCCAGGAAAATATCCCAGAAGAATTAAAACAAAGTTTAACGAAATAATGGTATTTCTTTTATTGTTTATAAATTTTATAAAAAAAATTTTTATAAAGAAAACACTAACTTTATGCTGGAAGAAAATTTATAAGTAAAAATTACAATGTAGTAAATTTTATACTATTTTATTTGTGGCAAATACCAAACCCACCGATTATATAAATATTTTTAATTTAAATTGCTTTCACTAGCTAAAAATATTAAAATATTTGCAAATAAATTTATCTAAATATGTCACAAAAAAATTACACTCATACCTTTGTAATATTTCCTTTTCATGTTAAACTATTTTCAGTAGCGATAACCTGCAAAGTTATTACAATACAAAAACTCGAAACATTCATTATTCATAAAACTACTAAGACCGACTGGAGATGTTTATAAAAGCGAACGAATTTTCTCAAATACTGTTTTTTTTCTCAAAACAACTACAAAATATTGCGTTAATATCATTAATGTGCTTTAGCGATTAGGAACGTCTTTAATTCGAAAAGTTAAAAACCGATTTCAGTTTAAATTATTTATTTTATTAAGTATTAGTTATTTCTTCGAACTTGTTTAAATAAAATGGATCAACAAACGGTTTTTAAATATCAGCAGCTGAAAAAGTGATTAATAAATACAGTCGACTCTCGATAATATGAAATCCAAACTACACTGTTGGACATTCCTTCATAACTGTCTAGAACTACCTAGAGCTAAACGCAAAATGTCACAAATAAATGCTTTAGTACCGCTTTTGAAGTTTTTGTTTATATGTATCAAGTGTTAAAGTTGATTACTGTAATTAAGTGTGTTGGAAAACTAATATTAAAATTTTATTCCATACATTTGAGGAAGGGAAATTATCAAAATTAATTACGATTATTTATTTATATTTGTTATATGGTTTAGCTGGTATATTTGTATATTTAACAATTATCAAAGATTTTTTGGGAGTTCTTGTATAAACATGTGAAATTTCTTAGCCTTTTTCAAGAATTTGGTTAAAAGCCTACTGAAGATTTTCGTATTAGTACCAAATAGAATGTGCATATAGACCAGCTAAAATATCTAGTTAAATAATAAATCTAGTTAAATAATTGATAATTTTTAAAATTTATCGAAAATTTGCCAATTCCTTCAACCGAGAAATTCAAATTAGAGATTTTCAAATCATGGAGAGTGGTCTGTTTTTTATTTACAACGCACAATTTTTAACTACAGTAAAAAATATTAAAATAAATTTAAATTTACTAAATATTAGAAAAACCATTTACTCGTACTTTAACGTACGAAAATATGGAAGACAAACTTAGTTCACATGATCACATAAGGTGTTAATGCGAGTAATAAATAAAATTTAAAAAAAACTTTTCATAAAAAGTTTACCAGTATACAATGTATTTTTATTAGTAGCTACTAGAGGATAAATGACAGCATACATAATAATAGAATTAAATTTATAAAACTTAAGTTCCTTTAGTTTAAAAGTAGACGTCTAATCATCCATCGCAGTAGGTCTTAATTGCCACAAATATGAATTTCAACTTCTGTCCATTGTTTTTGATTCAATTCGGAGTACTGATAACGATGGTTTTTTTTTCCCTACTCTTGTTTCAAAGATATGTTAATTGATTTCATAATTTACACATTTTTTTTATTATTCACGAACGACCCTCTAAATTTTTAAATATATTATGGATTATTAATATACATAAAAATCTCTTTCATTTGAGTAGAGTCATATTGGTAAGTATATCTATTTAAATTAGAAGGGAAAGGATATTACAAATTACATTTTTTTAGGTTAGTCCTTGAAACTTTGAAAAATTAAATTTTTCACCCATTTTTCAATACACGCGCAAACTAGATATTCTAACGAAATATTTTAAATAAAAAAAAAATATTAAAATAAAATATTTCGAAAATATCTTTTTATTAAATTTTAGGTTTTAAATAGTACAAAAAATGTTTATCTTCACATGAAAATAATATATTTTAAAAAATTTATTTTACAGAGTCGATGTGATGCATGTAAAATGTTTTCTTATATGATTTTTTTAACAATGGGCCTACTTAAGATGCCGTCAATAGTTCCAGCAGTAATCTGTCATCATATGGTGATCACATCATCTTGTTGATATAATCACTACACAAAAATGTATTATTTATACAACGGCTTTTCGTCATTGCTGTTATGTTATTAGTGATCAATTTTACCCAAAAACCAAATTCTTTTGGATGTAGTTAAAAAAAAGAAAATTTTAAGTTTTTTTTACAAATGAATGAATGAAGTTGTGTTTAAGTTCATAGTTATTTTATCACACTAATGTAAAAATTACTTTTGATTATAATAAAGGAAAGAAGAACAATTAATCTCCAACAGCTGTTTAGCAGAGCACGTGCCACTATCCCCTTAATAAGTACTATAAGTACAATAAGAAAGTAGTTGTAAATTCATTAATATCATTTATTTAACACGATATACTTTAAAAAATGAATACGAGAATAACACATTATAATCCACATACTATATTGGCAAATGATAAAACCTTTGTTCTTTCTGTTTTAGTATAGATCACATATTCCCAAAAGCTCAAAGCTCTGTTTTTAGTACAGGTGACAACAACATGACTTTTTTAGAACTTTTAACTTTTATCTTTAATTTTTTTTTTTTTACATAATAGAAAATATCTCGAAAACAAGAGGTAGTAGAAAAAATATTAGTGTTGTATTCACAATCAGTGGACAAAAACACACAACGATCAGTTATTTAAAAAAATTTACATATGAAAAGTTTAAAAGGACTAAACCACAAGAACTTTTACATTCTTGCAATAACAATAAGATATAATGATATATGCAATAATGTGAGATGCTTTTGTGTAGAATAATAATCCAGAAAGTATTTTAAAGTTTTGAAGACTGAATAATACAGAAATTATGTAGATTATGCAAATAATAATTGTCAGTATATCTATAACGCTAGAGCTACTAAAGAAAACCTTATTATGTCATTTTTATTTTAAAAATTTCTAAAACCTCCATTTTATTGTGTCGTGGCTTGGTTTTTTCAAACCATAAGATTTTGAAATTAAAATCTTAAAATTTTTCGAAAAGTAATACTCATACAACAATAGTGACATTTGTGTGTAACAATATTTTTGGATCGGAATAGCGTAGAATAGAGTGTAGTACAGTGGTAAAGTAGACCATGTTTCTTTCAGAATTCTACCGTTGAGCGTTTTTTAATTTGATTAGCAGCCTTGCAGTATCTCTGGTGTGTAGTAGACGCATTCATTTATTAAGTTAAATGAGAGATATTATGTTAATTATTTCACTTCGCGCACATTATTCAACACTCGAATACCGACGAACAATGAATTCGTATGGATCCTAATGCACAACAGAAAAGTGTTTGATGACTGAAGTATGGGGTTTGAATCAAAGGTCTTCGGGATAAAGAGCCAACTGCTTAGGCAACAGCAGCAGTATTACCCGATGATTTTTTTTTTAAATGCAAACTGTTTAATTGTGTTTCCTTATTGAACGGATTAATGAATAAGTATACGTTCAGTTTTATTTGATCAATTCACAAGCTCGGTCGTATGGTTTACCATTTCAAAAAAAAGATATGTATGTACATATATGCTTGTGCACACGCATATTTGTAGTATGATTATTTTTGTTTTTATTTATATTATCTTCTTGAAAAACCTTTGCCACTCATTTCTCATTTTTTCATGAAATTAAACCGGGTATAGAAATTTCAATTTGATACGAATTAGTTTTTATGTTTTTCACGATAACCAATTTTGATTATAATAGTTTGAAAAATTAATTGAAATTGAGAATTAAAGGAGAATTTAATTTCTAGCATTAGTCATCACGTATTTAGAAGAATTTTACAATACAACTATTTCAAAAACATAAAATTCAATACTATAATCAGAGCACTATTTTTAATGAAAATTGCCAACAACAACCAATATACAATCTGTATAATAACATTATTACACAAGACATACGACGTTAGTGCAAGCTTGTGAACTGATCAATAGTTCATGTAGATGTTAAAGTTTATAATTCAGCAACATCATTTTTGTTTAACACCGGACACTATACTTGAGAAGTTCGCAACAACTATTACTTTTATGATTAAATGCTAAAGCAAACGCCTTAAAATTATTTTTTATAATTTTTTTCTCGAATATAATCTGAGCACTAAATGTAGGCATAAACAATATAGGTAAGTGAAGCAACTTAGACACCGGGATGTTTTGGTACATACTTACATTATTTTTATTTTTAAAACTATTTCCAACTTATTGATTCCACTAAGTCAGACAATGAAGGCAGATTAAATAAGCTTTTGAGTATCAAATTAACAGAAAACAATTTATTATTGTCACAACTACAGACGACGTGCTACTCAAAAAGTTTGGTTTGTTGGATTTAAATATACTGCACTGAAATTTATTGTGGATTATTACATTAATTGCCGGTTTACTAATATCATCTCGTTCGTATATTTATATTGAAAACAAAAATTTTTTTTGGTTTTTGTTTATATATTTTATTCAGAAACGAGACATGTTCGTATGTTTTCTGAAATTTCTAAAATAATTTAAGACTTTAGTTGAAATTCTCTAATTTGTGTTTTTTTTCAAATTAACTGTAACAATACATTTTTGTTATCTCAAGAAAGTTTTAATTAATTCCAATCACTTACTATCGTATTCGTTAAGAATACTTTTGATTTAATGGTTTAATAACTACAAAATAACATTTTTGTATTTTTGTGAAGGAAAATATTTCAGTGAATAATGGCAATTAAAATTTAAGAAATATTTATAAGTAGAATTTTTTAGGGACATGAGGATATGAACTATTGAATGTTTTAATATATTAGTGAATTGCTTTGTAAAAACTCTAAAAACACAAACAATAAATACATAATTTTTTAAATCATCCGCAAGTTCCGATGCACAAATTCCGGTATTAATATACTTTTTATGAAAACTTTTTATATGCATTTAAGTCCATCACTTTGCAAGACCTGATTAATTTCATGTTTGAAATATTTAAAAAAAATCTTAATTTGTTATAACTTTATCTTCCAAATAAATGATTTTAATGTAAAAAGTTTTTATTTTTATAAAAATTATATTTGACTTCAGAAAAATAATTTTTTTTATTTTAAATATAATATTTAAATAATAATATAGTGTATGCGACAATATTCAAATTGCTTCCACTATATACATATGTTTTTATTTACTATTGCCATATTTTTCTTTTCGATCATTTTTTTTATACTAATTTATTCAAATAGCCATAACAAATGTAATTAATTACTTTAATTTTATGTTTTCCATATCTGTTGCTAAGAAAGGATTTTCTTTCCTTCAATCAGTTGCAGCATCGGTGGTATCATGTTTCCACTAAATTTTTAATAAATTAACACTCCATATATGTTGGGGTAACTGTGTATTTATTGTATTTGTATATTTCGTTTCGCAATTCAATTGTTTAGTTTTCTATTCCACCCCTTTTTATAACAAATTTAAAATTTTTTCATGACTTTTCTTTATTATATTATTCTTTACTACATTTAAAATATTTTTAATAACAGCAATAAAATTACATTACAAAAATTCACACACTCTCAAACATATGCACATCAACACATATTTAAAGTGAATATAAAATATCAAAATGAACGTACAAGCCCGGTACCGTTGCGAAAAAGTACGTCCAAATACCCGTAGCCCATTCGGCAAACTAATGTGAAACTCTAAATGTTAAACAAATCTAAGTGAACTCCTTCTGGTTGTCAGTGTTACATGAACAATTCGACACTGTGATTTCTGTTGTTACTTTCATTCAATTTTGCCTGGAACGCTTTTTATTATAATTTATCAATTACATTTTGTGCTTGATTTTCACTTCAGTATTTTTCTATGTTGTTAATTTTTTTTGCTCGTGCTTCGACATTTTCCTGCCAAACAATAATTTTAATCTTGAAATACACACGTGTAGATGATGTGAGTGTATTTTCGCATGCACACAAGTTCTCGGTTTGACATGACGGTGAGAGCAGAACAAGCTTCCTGTTATACAATCTCCCGGTTTTTCCATTTTCTTTTAACCAGGTTCCCTCTTTATTGCTGACGTTTTTCTAGGCAGCAATGGAGGAACATTACGAGATTCTCTTGGGATTTACAAAAGTCGAACATCAATGTTGTTTGTGTTGCGTATGTTTATTTTCTTTAGCATTATGCATGTGTACATATGTCTGACGTTTGGATGTTTATTCATTTTGAGTTATCTTTTCACTTAAGCTTTTTGTTCTTTCGAAAGTTTTCTTTAACTTTATTTTCGAATACCCGGTCATTGGTAATTCTCTTATTTTTTTTAACAAAGAGAAATATAAATTAAAAAAGAATCTCTACACAAAATATCTCTATTTACGGCGAATATAATTCTCATTAAGTATACGCAGCAATGTACTATGGATTTACTATAGTAACGTTTTTTTTAAATTTAAAATTAAAAAAAAGGTGGATAGAGAATTAAAATACTAAACTTTAAAATAAATACTGCGAAAATATTTTGCTTTTTAATTTTTTACCATGTTTTCTCCTCAAGGTCAGTAATATGGAACAGGCATTTTTCAATGAAACTCTAGTCTCAATTTAGTTGGGAATACATACATCTATGAAAATATTAATAATTTAAATATTTCAAGTTTTCGAATTTCCCAAAAATTAAATTTTTTTAGATTATCATATACATGTAATAGGAATTTGACTCAAAAGTAGAGTCACATGTAAGTTGTTATTTTTCTTAAAAAAATATTATAAATATTCATGTTGAACACATATCGGGGTATCTATCTAGTGTTTTCCAAACTGCCGGTCTGCCAAAGCTATCATCTGAAGTGCCTTTTAATTAGTGGAAGGTTTGCAATTCAAAAATATGTATCTTTGAACAAGCAAAGGACGTGCAATAATAATTATTTAACGTGGAGACTTTTCGAGCTTATAGAGAGAACAAATAAAATATTTTCTATCAATTTTGTAATTTTCATTGAAATTGGCTATATAGTTTGCGAATTCCTTTGCACATGTTCGTCCAATTTTATCCAGAAATATAAATTTAACGTAAATTTTATACTTTGCTTAAAATTTAAATTGTTCTAAACAAAAATTTCACTATCTTTTTCCACTACAATTTAAATTTTACATAAATATTTTAATTTCACTAATAATTAAAATTTTAGTTAAATCTAAATTTCATCAAGATTGAAATTGTAATTTGACTAAATAGATTTACCAAAACAAATTAACAAAAAATGTCTAAATATTTTCAATATAAATTATATCATCATTAAGTTCCAAGTCATTTGAATTTGGTTTTCCTTAGTACTACCCACTTTTTGTATGGCACCCCCATGTAATCTTATTCCCAATTATTATATTTATTTCAATTAATGAAAGAAAAATGAATAGCGTGTTGAAGCAGAAGAAGCAAAAGAACATATCCACCATTCTAAAAGCTTTGTATACAAAGTATATCTTTTTCACAAACTCATAAGGGTATTGTGTAAAAGATCCGTCGCAATCAAATACAGCGTTGTTGACTGCCTTATTTTATTAACAATTAAATGTAATTCCATTCACCTACTCCAAGTATAACTGTTGTTAATAAACTTTCTTAATTAGCTGGTAAATCTAATTTCCATTAAAAGCGTGTTGCAACGGCAAAGCTGCTTGTGGTTGGATTCATGCCCGCCCCAATTTTCTGCAATTTCGTTTCTGGTTTTAAACTTAATTGATGATAATGATAATTAATCATGAATATTTGTACCTAATACTGATGTTACGAATACCAATTCTTACTATTCGCGAATGCGTAACGAATGAGAATATCTGTGACAATAAGAATATCTGTGACAAGACGAATAAGTATATCTGTGATAATATTCGTAAAATATGAATATTAAATCTTTAATTTAGCGCTACTCGATATTTAATTGAAAAAAATCCCTCTCTGAGATTGTCAACTGAATGCCACTGCTGACCATTTCGCAACTTAGTTTTCTAGTTCCGACTCACACTTTCCGACTACTTTAGTCAATCTGCAGACTGCGTTAGTAGTTAAGGGAAACAAAAAAATTAAAGTGTTGTAATATTTAAAATAACCAAAAATAGATTATCAGTCAATATGGTATTGAAATCAGTATGAAATTGATTTTTTTCATTTGATAAACCTAAAAACAATAAAATGATTTTTTTTATCATATATCAAGCCCGCTACAGGACGGATAGGTTTACACACCGCATCGTAGGAGCCATCTCCTGAAGCAGAAGACGTTTATTTCTGAAGTTCAACTCTACTCAATAGATATTTGATTATTAATCCAACATGGTAAGAACAAACAAGACTTTTCTATTCTAACTCAAGTTGTGAAATTTATATAGATACTAGCTGACCTGGCCACGCATTGTTGTAGTTGTTATAATAGCTTCAAAAAAAAAATTATGACTTGTGTGTCCTTTATTAAAATCGGTTAGTTACTGTCGGAGACGCGGAAGTTGCCCCCTACCTTTGCCTCGTCACCCTTCTCACCACGTGCTTAATTGTATACTCTATTTCAGCTTCCTGGCTCTATGAAGAATACGCACCCGTATATCGAAAAATGTACTATCAAGTAATTCAAACCAAAATGAGAAATTTTAGCTTTAACCGTTCTCAAAAATTATTATTTACTATGTGTGGGAGGTACCTTGCCCACATATCCCACTCCGTCTTCTTTTTGATCAAGGATTTATATTGGCTTTTAAGCAATTTGGACCAAATTCAGAGAATTTACTTTATCCGTTTTAGATATATAAGCTATAAAGCTAATAAATATTTATTTTGCATGGACGTGGAATCTTCCAATGGTAAATTTTTAAATCAATATAGGTTATATTATAAGTTCGAGATAGTTACACATCTGTGCTAAATTTCATTAAAATCAATCCTGTAGTTTCAGAAATTACACCGGATGAACATGGTGACAAGAGTTTTTTATACATCTAGATACATTTAATTTAATTTAATTTTGTTACTAAAAATTTTTCAAAATTAATCTTCTTTTAATTTAGTATTTTTGTACTTTTTTATTTCTTTAACGTAACGCAAAACATTTGCTTGAATTTTATGAAATGCTATTTTGCATAAAAAGCTTTAGTTATGTACTTATTACTTTGCCTTTCCATGAGCATCTTCGTCAGCAAATAATATTCCTAAATTAAAATAATTTTTAAAAACAATAAAACAAATATAAATAAATTATTTTCAGTAGTAAATAATTCTCAACAATATAATATCCATATTTTATGCACTAAATATCTATAGTTGTGAGTGCCATCATCCGAGTCAGATTTAAAATTAATCATGTTTTTTAATGTAAAATGTATTATTTATAATACCTCGAACTAATGTATATCGATATTTAAACAATTCTTCGTATCGAAAATTTATCTATTCGGAAAATACATATTTAGTAGCACAATGTGCAGACAATGCAGTCTTCATTTCAGTGTTCCAGTATTTCTAATCTGATCTGTGTCCAGCCGTTCTCATTTGAATTTATTCTTGGGTGTGCCTGTATAAACATTATGACACCTTTATCTATTATTCCCTCTAAATGGTGTGCAGGATCACTGCGATATTGAAGGGAATGAAATGGCCGAAATAGGTAGAGAAGTGACACCTTATGAAAATTTCAAGTAACAACATTTCACGTTTTCTGTTTGTGTGCAGTCACTGACCCTTTTAAATATAAACCAAAAATATCTGATAATTTAATTCTAGTTCGAACTAAAGAAAAAGTTCGTACAACTTTGTACAAGACATTAAAAATTTTGCTATCTCATTTTCTATCAAAATTGCACAAAAATTGTTATCTTGAACGCTTTTGGATTAATTTGGGCGAGTTCGGACTGTTTTGCTATGCACCTCGAACAGATCTAAAAAGAGTTTTAAATAACAGTACTGAAAGAAAATTAATTTAAAACCGGTTTATTTTCATAAAAATGTAATTGAAATTGTTCATTTAAAAGTAGTGTTTATTCGTTCGACTGGTAGACATACGTCTTCCTTTGGGCCGCTGTTCGGCCTTGCAGTGAATATAATTGGAATATGTGGTTACATTGAAATATTTAGATTAAAACAGAAAAGTACAAGCGAAAAAACTAAAAAACACCATAGTGACAAACAAAGAAACAAAATAAACTTAAGAAAATTAAATAGTGGCGATTGCACGATGGATGGTAGTCTGCACGTTGACTACAAAACCAAAAACAGACTGGGGTTGAACCAGTCCACGGCTTTTAAGGCCTTTTTTCGTGTCATTGTACTAAATCTCCTTACCATACCCGACTAAATCTTTTGTATTGTTTCTTCTGAAATATACGTCGTCTAAGTGGAAACTTCTACTCTGTCTATGCTGATGTTGGTCTCCATCGGCCGGATGTTTTCGCCTTAAGTGAAATCCAGGTGTCTGAATATGCTGCCCCACAGGATTTTTACATACCTGAGTATCAACTCCTATCTCTTTTCCATCTACACAGGGGCCTTGTAATTTATATACGCAATGAGGTTGTGTACCAGTGCCAGCAATCTTTAGGCACGCATGAACCCGAGTTTCGCTGTCTTTGGGATAAATTCAAAATCAGGGCACATCTTTTGCATTTCGGGTTTCTTTACAGAAGCTCAAATACAGAAAAGCGGAAAACTATATACAACTTCGATGCCCTTTCCGACACTATATCGGAGATCCTCGAAAATTACCCGAACAGTGAAATCGTTATTGCTGGTGATTTCAATGTTCACAATTTATCCTGGCTCCCCAATTCGAGCCAGACAACCCCAGAAGGCCAATATGCTTAGCTATTCGCAGCGCACAATCACCTTGCGCAATTAGTGAATGAACCAACACATATTTCATGTATTGACGAGCACCAACACAACACCCTCGACCTTTTTCTCACTTCACACCCTGACAAGTATGACAAGAACATTATCGCACCTCTCGGTAATTCGGATCATTAAACCATTTCTGCCCCCTTTTCGTTTGAGGAACTAAGAAGCGTTTCACCGCCAGCTACGAAAAGTTTGAAATATATTTACGAAAAGGCACGTTGGGCTGAGCTCAACGATTTCTTTCAGCATTTCAATTGGAGGCTCTACTTCCTTGACAATGATGTCAATGCCATGGCTGAAATGGTCCAAAATATAATATTGCTTGGTATGAAAACATTCATATCATCGAAGCAAATTTCGATGAGGCCTAGACCAAAGTCTTGGTTTAATCAGACGTGCAGACTTGCAGTCAGATCGAGAGAGGAAGCATTTAGTATCTGGCGGAATGATAAAAACGCAGATACTGATATGATGCGCAAAAGGGCGACATCTTCATGTGCCAAAGTGCTAAGACGTGCAAAAGCTTTGTACGAGCAGCGTCTTCGCGCTAAAGTTCTTACTTCGTTAAAAGAGTAAAGGGTTCTTCTATTCCACCTCTATTAAAAGATGATCAAATATTCACTGACCCGGTTGAATAGGCTAACCTCCCAGCTGAAATGTTTGCAGTTAATTCTCTACTGCCGGAAAGCAATCAACCGCTGCCCGCACCCGAACGTGTATCCGTAACTATGTCAAAGATACACTTTCGGCGTCGTGCAGTTAAAAAGGTTTTAGCGGACCTCAACATAAATAAGTCCCCTGGCCCGGATGGAATTCCGGCACTGATCTTCAAGCATTGCTCTTCGACGTTATCACATCCTCTGGCAATCTTTTTCAGCACCCTACACCATGCAGCCGAATTTCCGTCGTGCTCGAAATTTGCAAATGTTACGCCGATCTCCAAGAAGGGAGAGGCAAACAACCCTGAAAATTATCGCCCAATCGCAATATGCTCTACCATTTCCAAAGTAATGTAGAGTATGCTAAATTTCCATCTTATGAAGTATCTGGAGTCCAATAGCTTACTGAATGATCGGCAATATGGCTTCCTATGAGGACGTTCCACGGGAGACTTATTAACCTTCCTCTCGGAAAAATGGTGGCGATCCATCCACCATTTCGGCGAAAGTAAGGTAGTGGCTCTAGATATTTCAAAAGCATTTGACAGAGTGTGGCATGGAGAACTTTTGTCCAATCTTATTGCTTTTGGTGTCGGTGATATCTTCTCTCGATTTATATCGAGCTTTCTCAGGGATCGCGCTAAAAGAGTTGTTATAGACGGGATCTCATCTAACGAGTTCAAGATCAATTCAGGGGTACCACAAGGCTCCATTCTTCCTTCTACCCTATTTCTTATCTTTCTTAATGACCTCTATGTCAAACTTCCAACCCTATCCATTCTTTTGCAGATGATAGTAGTATCTAATATTCATATTCATTTAATCGTAGGCCTACGTCAAATATGATCGCGGCAACGAGGCAGAATGTGAATAATTCGCTATTCGAACATCGGAATGGGGTCACGCGAACAGGGTCGATTTCAATGCTCAAAAGACCCAATGCTGCATGCTTACACATCGACGCATGCCTGACTGCGCTGCTGTCTGTAATTATGGGCGGTATAAATATCCAGGAATCAGAAGCTTTTGATGTCCTCGGCATGAAAATTCAGTGCGATGTTGGATGGACTGATCACATTTTTCAGGCTCAAAGAAAGCCAAATCTAGTGACTCTCTTCAGCATCGTCGCAACGTGGGGTGCGTTTCGTTGTTATATCGTTACTATAATGGGATGTGTTCCGAAGAAATCAGGGCAATTGTTCCCGAAACCCGGTTATTCATGCGCACCACGCGTTCATCATTAAGAGCACATCCATTTGTGGTCAACTTGGCAGCGAACCGCACTACGCATTACAGAGAAAATTCGTTTTTTGGCCGAACAGCATGTATGTAGGATGGACTACCCGCAGAGGTCTTTCCTGAAACTTTTGACGTGGGAAGATTTAAATCTACTGTCAATACACAATACTTCCTCTATCCTTTCTCCCAAAACCTTATTTCGGCACAATGCATCGCATGTGTAGGGGTCATCTCCTGAGTACCGGTTCAAGAAAAAAAATAAAATTGTTAATTAAAATTTCATGTAATTGCTGAAAAACAATTAGAATCAATTCTTTGATTCAATTTGAGGTTGGCGATGGCACGATGGATGGTAGTCTGCACGTTGACTACAAATCCAAAAACATACCTGGGTTCAACCCCAGTTTCAGACTAAAATTATTTGAAATAACAATACACATCTCGCATTTTTCTGATGTGCATTAGTGTGTCTTTGTGTGTCAGTTGTTGCCGGAAGGTTTCAGTGGCGAAGGCATAGTCACTGGTCACTGAACAATACCGGCTTCAGCTGGTAGCAATCCACAATCGCATCGGAACGCCCTCCTTCGTCGGTATTGTGTAGCACCGGCGAAGTAAAATAATAATAAAAATGGCTACTGAACCGTAGCTTCAGCACTGCTACGAGTATAAACAAAGAACGTGCAAAAGCAGAGCTGCAAAAATAATTAATTAAGCTTCACCTCTCTTATCATTTCTCCTACTATCCCTTTCCTATAGTTCCAGCACAATGCTTCGCATGTGTAGGAGTCATCTCCTAAGTGCTGGTCCCAGATAAAAAAAAAAAAAAAATTCTTGCATAACTCAGCAGTTGCTTGTTGGTGTTAATTTATAAAGCAGTGTCGATGCTTATATAGTATGTTGGCGCACTAATTTCTAAACTAAAAAGGAGCCATTTTATTTTTTTTTATCTAGGACCAGTGCCCAGTGGCTATCCCCTAAATATGCAAATCATTGCACTGGAACTAGACAGAGTGATAGGGTAGAGAATAGTCAGGTGGTGAAAGTGGTAGGAAGATAGAGCTTAATTTTTGCACAACTCTGCAGTTGCGTGTTAATTATAAAGCAAAGTTGCGGCGTCTCTGATGTTTTTTGACGCATTATTTTTACGCTATTATTTTACTCCGCCGACGTTTTTTTCAAATACCGACGAAGGAGGGTACTGTAGCACAGAAAACTCAGAAAAAACTTTTATCTGATTTGACCTGGCTGGGAATCGAACCTGGATCTTTCTGGTTGCAGAACAAATACGCTGACTACTCGCCATCACCGACATTTTTAGCGCTCAAAAAGTGACTAAGAAAGACGGTGCTATTTTACATTAAATACCTTTTTGGTTAACTCGGACTTGCACCCACGACCTTCTGGCCATAAATTCAACGGTTAACTACTCAGTCAATAGCATTCTCAAAAAAAATTTCACCTAAAGTATTACTTATTACTTCTGCCATCTTGCTAATAAAGAATTTAGAATTTTAAAATCTTTCCGACATTATATGTCTGTGTGCCAATATTTTACAAAACGTTGGTTGAAAAATTTTATCTGAACTCTTTCTTTTATTTAAAAATTGTCTTATTAATTCACATGTTGTTAGATAATAGGGAATTTCTTATTTCTTTCAATATAGACCAGCTAAACCATATAAATAATGGTAATTAATTTTCACTATCATTAAACAAATGACAACAATATTTACATAAATATATTTATTTATACTTATGTATTTTTTAACTATCCCACTCTGCTCACTGAAAGATACTCTAGCTTGATACTTATCTGTCTCAAATGCTTTGAAAATTACAGCAATTAATTTTAACTGAGAAACTTTTTTAATTATCTTTAATTAACTAGAGAATGAATAAAAACTCATAAATTAAAAGTAAAACATTATAAATAATTTTTTAATTAATTAATTCTGTAAAATGTTGCGTAAGACTAAAAGCTATTAAAAAAAGTTTAATTAATTGCTGCTTTCACACAGAATTTTGCCACTAGATTTTCCTAGAAGTCGCACATTTAATAAAGCATTTGATAGAAAAAATTCAAAATGTAACCTAGCAGCACTTGGGAACATTATAAGTTTCCTTTGTTGTAATAAAAAGGAATACAAAACAGAATATGTTCTTTTTTGGCAACCTTTTATAAGATCAGAAATTGGTAAAAGCAAAATTGTATAGATATTGTATATCAAATTCAAATATTATTTGAATTTTGGGGAAATTTAATAAAAAGTATTCAGTTTCAAAACTAGCAACTAGTGAAAGTGAAAATTATTGCATCATTTCAAAGTGATTTTTACTATAAAATTTGTAATTTTTATACTCTTCACTTTAAGTTTAAGTTTATATAAGTTTGTAATTGCGTGTGAAATTTCTTTAATATTCCTCTCAGAAGAAAAATTTATATATTTTCAGAAATATTATGAATAGAGCCATATCCGTATGTCTCTGAATGTGTCCTTTGAAATGCCGTTTTTGGCCAAATTAATAAAATTCGTTTTATGTCAATCGGTCAGTGGTACACCTGAATCTCTGGATATTTAAATTCAGGCAAATCGGTTGAAATGTTTTCGAGCCACAGCCGAAGAACCACCTCGTATTTTTACTTGAAATTTTAGTACAAAAATGTTCATAACTTAGAAACGGCTGGAACGATCTTAATGAAAATTAGTTCGTGAATGTAACTAGGTGAACTGCTTACTTTAAAGACCATTTGGACTAGATACGTAGCTAGAGATATGTTCAAAATATACCCAAAAAAACTAAAAAACAGCAGATTTCCTTATGAAATATTCATTATATATTATGAATTAGACTAATAGAACAACATTTAAATTAAAACATACTTATTTACTTACATATAGCGCATGATTCGAACCACCAAAATGCCATCCAGATACTCTGTCACCTCATCCATCAACACCGCTGAGTTTCTTATAACTTATGAAGACTAAATCTTACCACAATTTTCACACTAATACTCTCAAATACACAAGTGGTCCCTGCAGAAATCGCGGCTACTCAACACACGCCTGTAAAGTATACTCCATAAGGGACTACGACTAGTCCAAAAGTAACCCAAATGTATGAAATAAACGTGTTTCCTTTAACATTGCGATGTCCTAGGTGAGGACCATATACTCCAGCCATGCATTACATCAGAGTAATTCCAAAACTACTCTATATCACTACTCCGCGCATTATCAGCAGAAAATTAAACACGATGCCTTAAAGCATACAGTCGTTAAAATACGAACACTTATTGGTCAGCAATAAGCTCTTGCTTGAAAATAACATGGTCCATGCCTGCATTACATGGGACCATTTTCTAACTACTCTTTTTTAACTAATATGGATCATGTAATCAACTAATTTCTGCAGGGGTGTAGCGAAACTTTTTAGCAATACATCTAAAGAAATTTTACCATATATGTATACAGTCTGATGAAACAAATACATTCTTAGCTCTCATAAACATAAAGCCAGTTTTCATAAATAATTTTTTTGCTGTTCTTATGAACATGAACATTCATGCCAAAGAGTAGCATTGCTTTTTGAGCATTTCTATATGCAAAAAAAAACGTCTTATTTTTACGAACACTGTTGTAACGAAATAATGTTGGGGTAGAATCGACAAATATATGATTATCCGATTTTTTTTTATATAGTATATTTAAAATTTAACATTTAAAGAAAGAACAAAAAACTGAGACAAGTTTAATTGAATTGATTGTTAAAATACATAGTAGGAAAGACTTAATTGTTCTTATAAAAGAAAACATTCGCTACACCAAAAAAATTTATACCAAATAATTTTTTTTTACAATTTCTGTTAAAAACATTTTACAAAATTTCAAAAAAGGTAGAATGTTTTCTAACTTGTACATCTATGTGTGGCTGTTTTCTGGACAGTAACGCACCCAAATACAAATATTGCTGCGGATATTAATGCGTGTAGCATTAATACAGAAATGATGAAAACATTTTTAGACGCAATTTAGGAAAGAATTTTACAGAGACGGAAAAAGAAATCGACAGGTTTTCTTTAAAATTAAATCACAACATAATTCTGGTTTTAAAAAAATTTATAATTACGAAGGTCGCACTGAACTGGGCATTTGTTTGTTTTGCAAAATAATAACAATTTTAAAAATGTAAAAATTTCCGATTTTACATAATTTATAATAAAATTTATATAATAATAATAAAAGAAATAGCATTCAGTGTAAACTGTGCCAATGTTTGCAAATTTGAATTAAAAATTTTATCACCGAAAAGTCAAGTTCTTCTACATTTATGCTTTTTATGGCAGTTTCATAATAAGAAATATTATTTCGTACACTGTTGTTTCCCGCTCTTTCATGATCCGGCATTAAAAAGAAAAACAAATGTGGTGTGGCTTCTGAACAATTGTTTGGTGAAACTTACATATCGTCATATAAAATGTAAAACCATGTAAGTGACAAAATTTAAAAAATCGGTTTCTCTATTGAATATTGTGTCCCAAGTAAAATAAAATATTTATCTAAATATAAGTGATTCTTTGAATTTTATGCGAGTTTTGAAAAACTTTTTTCAGGTAGATTTCTTAACCCTGTTTTCAAATTTTTTCCCTCTCTTTTAAAATCTAAAAGAATGTAATTACATGGTTTTACGTTTTATATGACGATATACTTTTAATTTATGAGTGCCTACATTTTTATCTATACACATATATGTATATGTTCGGCTCACTCCTATAGGGAGCATATGGCATTTTTTATGTTCATAAATTTGTTGTTTTATTATTTTGTATACATACATGTATACGTATGGACTTCTGAAAAAGTTCTTTAGACTTTTATTTGCATTAGTGACAACGAATTTAATTCGGTCGATGGAGGAAGTAGCAAAGAGCATGGTATCGAATACAAAATTTTTTGAATTAGTTTGAATCATAGGTGTCCCTCAGAACTTGCGTTTCTTTTTTTACTGGTTATAGAAATTAATAATTTGGTAAACACATTAATTGGAAAAAGGTCCAAAAATTTTTGTTTTTAATTTACAAAACAAACATTTATAGCTCATCTATAGGAACAACAGTTGTACTCTGGTATAATTAAACGTAAGGAAGAATGTGTAACGAAAATAAATTTTTTTCGTTGCTTCGTATTTTCATTTGAAATGAAAAGCGTTTGTTTGGTGCGTAAAAATTCTTGAAAAAAATTGCGATCATTCGTCCAATGTGATTTAGTTTCCAATATATTGTAAAAATATATTCAATAGAAATTGATAATAAGAACTAACATATAACCTCTAATTCTACGTATTGAAATTTTAATATTTATGTACATATTTGAACTATATTTGAATGTGGGTCTATAATCATATAACGCGTCGAAAAATGCACCCACAATTTTGTAAATTTTACAGGAGGAAAAAAATTTACAAAACAGTACTGATAGTTACAACGTCGTTTTCGAATTGGCAATAACGTCGGCAAGTATATAACATACAATAACTAATTTAAACCCTAATTTTGAAATTTTTGTCACATACGGTCTAACGTTTCATGTGACAATATCTAATTTTCATATAATTTATCTGAAATAATTTACATCTAATATATGAAATTCTCGTGTCGCGGTGTTTGTAGTTAAACTTCTCCGAAACGGCTTGACCGATTCTCATGAAATTTTGTATGCATATTGGGCAGATCTGAGAATCGGACAACATCTATTTTTCATCCCCCTAAAATAAACCACGCTCACTTTACTCCCACTTTGTTTTATCTACTTTTTCCTTCTTTGCAATATGGATATCAAATGAAAGGGTATAATGTGGAGATTTTAAAAAGTTTATCATCAACCTAAGTCCAATATGGCGACTGACCCTAAAGGAAAGAGAACGAAGCCGGTCGGCCATTTTCTTTTAGTTTTATTTGTGTATCGATCGTAGCAGTGACTGTTATACGTATTATTTTAATTTTTCTGTGCAACTCTCATGTTAATTTTACTCTCATCGTAAATTTATTATTAATTTCCACTGCAATAATTATTTATTCGCAATTTATTAATAACTGATAAAGACAATTTCAACTATTAACGGATATCCAATATATCGTCGAAGACGTACTGAAAATGGCGGACAATCGTCCATTAAAACTATCAGTAACGCAGACATCGACATTGCCAATCGTTGGCTGGTACCATATTCACCTCTGCTGAACAAAACATTCATGGCACATATTTATGTTGAGTCATGCAGTTCGGTGAAGAGTATCAAATATATTTGCAAATATGTTCATAAAGGAAGTGCTATGGCTGTATTTAGAATTGAAAATACTAATCTAAATACTCCTCCGTTGAATCAAAATGATGAAATTACGAATTACCAAATTGGCCGGTATATCATTTCCAATGAAACTGTCTGTCGTATTTTCGGTTTCCCAATTCATGAGCACAGGAACACAAATTCGTCTAGTACTGACTACATGTTTCTCGCCGCCCCGAGTGCAAATGTTGAGGGATAATCACAAAGATTCAATGACTTATGATATATTGTATCGATATCGTACAACGATCTAACGATATCATTCAGTGATGCTTTGTACAATGAATCATTGATTGCTATCGAGCATCTTTGCATTACTATTGCGAATTTACCAATAAGTCATTTCGGTATGAGCTCGCCGAATCGAAGTGCATCTGATTTACTCAACGCAGATATGAATCGTGAACTATAGTACAATACTGTGGAAATGGCAGGCATTGTTAGTAAATGTTGAACAAAAAATTATTTACAACCGCATTATGCTGGCAGTTTCGGCAGGACAAGGAGGATTCTTGGATGGACCAGGTGGAACTGGCAAAACGCTCCTTATTTCGCTACTTCTTGCCGAGATACGAAAAAAATGGCAACTTCTGGCATTGCAGCAACTTTATTACATGGAGGCAGAACAGCTCATTCAGCATTTAAGCTGCCATTGTACATTCAAAGTAATCCAGATGCAGTGTGCAACATAAAAAAACCATTGGCACTATGGCACACAAACATTCGCTTGAGGCATTGGATAGGATATTAAAGGATATAAAAAACAAATATAAACTATTTGGTGGCACTTTGTTACTCCTTTCAAGTGATTTTAGACAAACACTTCCCGTTATTCCACGTTCTACGTGCGCTGATGAAATCAACGCTTGCTTAAAATCATCGCGACTGTGGCGTAATGTTGAAAAAGTACAACTGACGGTGAACATGCCCGAAATGCTTCAGCATCCATCCGCCGAAACTTTTTCTAAACAACTGTTAGATATTGGCGATGGGAAAGGTGCTGTACATGAAAATACTGGATGCATAAAATTACAGACGGACTTCTGCACAATAATCGACTCGCAAAGAGATATATTTGTTACTTTGAGAAAGATTAATTTATTAACCTAAATAAAGCATACTTTCATTGTCTACAACGCTTTCGATTATAAGTAAATCCCCGCACTAGTCCTCCATTACACGTCCCGGTTTCGCACGGAATCTGTTTACTAATGAGCAAAAAAAATAAGTTTTACCGTTGTTTTGCCATGTATATTATTTCTAGGAAACATTTTTTTAGTTCACCTTTACCTTTAGGTGAATCAGAATCGAGTTTTAGTACAAAACAATGGAAACTAGAAAAAACCAACTAAATTTTTTATGATAATTGAATAAAACGGTATATAGAAATTTCCACGAAATTTTTTTCATTCTTTTGAAAGTTGACACGTGACCTGGCAGTGAGAATTCGCAGTTTCTATTGCATATCAGAGGACATCAAGATAATTATACAGGTAATATAATTTCAGGGAAGAAAAACTGTAGATAATTTTCTTGAACTAATTGGAGATATGTTTTACAGCATTAAAGAGTCAGGAAAACGATTTGCCAAAAAAAAAACAAGAAGAACAAAAATATAAATTTTGTTAATAAAATCCCTGTAAAGGTAGACTCAGGCAATCAAATTTTTTTTGGCCACACAAAAGGCTGTTGTAGTGCAAATTCCTCAAGAGTATCCAATTTTCTAAGGAGAAAAATATCCCATCAAAAATTTTGGATTGCGGGGATATAGGTAATCCGGAGAAATTTCCTAAATTATATCCCAAAATGGTAAATTTTCTGAAAGGTACTTCAGACGTCACTTTAATATAACCTCAAATTGTTGTTTTAGTAGCAGAACTTATATACATACATACATACATCTATTGGGACAATAGAGTATACAACTTTTAAGAGAACGTCACCGTGGAAAGGGGGAAAATAAATTTGGAAGTATTTTTGGTTGCTTATGTGGCGTGAAGTTTCTCAGAAGTGTGTAATAGGTCTACCCAAAAGAGAGCTGAAAGAGGAGAAGATTTATGCTAATTAGAATCCAAAATATATAAGGCATAGAAATTTAAAGGAAGAAAAAAGAGAAGCTTTTCTATTTGATAAAAGTGGCATGATTGTGGTGACATAGAGAAGTTAAAAGTAAAAAGTAAGACAAGCGAAAAAAAATTTATAACCAAACAAGAAAACAAGAGGTCAAGTCCATTTTATATATAGTATATATATACATACATATGTCTAACTTAATTCATCTGTATCAACGACCACCAGCGGCGATTTGGAAAGCTTTCCCAGTTACTGCAAGTAAGTAAATTCTATATTATTTCATATTATCTACGAGATTTCTGCTCGTTCATTCTCGGTAGAAATTGCATGCAAAAAATTAATTCGCAATTATTAATTTTAAATTAATTAATCCGAAATTGAACGAACAGACTCATTACATTTTATTTAAATTTTTTCTTGCAAAACCAAGATCAATATTGTTTAGTTGTTGTTGGCAAGTCTTAGAAAATTTATGCATTCTTAAAAAATTGTTTAAATTTTGTTTTGAAGTGGTATAGAGTGGCATTGGTTTACTTTTTTTTTTAATTATGTTAATTATTTTTTTCACCTAGATATATACATATTAAAAACAATTAAAATTAACTTTAAACATTCTTGATCTTGATTACATTTTGCTCTCATATTATTGCTTTTTCTTTTTTAATACTACTTTTTGTCACCAAATAACCACAGTTGAAAATAATTGTAACGTTAGTTTGAGAACCATTGAAAAAGAACTTGTGAAAAAAGAACAAGCATATTAAATAGAAGGGCATTTAAATACGAAATAACTACATGTAAGACAGTGAAGAATTTATCTTTATGTACATAGGGCAATTGATACTTGAAATTTAATCTACGTCATTAAATTAGCATTATAAATTTGAAAAGCGTAGTGTATTGAATTTATAAATCTTTTGAAGGATTTTTTTTTTTGCCCAATTTATTTAAATTTTATTATATAATAAAAATATTATTTGGAAGTTAAGAATTAACTGTGTTTGGTGTTTTGCTCTGACAGAAGTCAAGAACCTCCCAACCACTGCAGCTAGAGGTTTAGACGGGTCCCATTAACTTCTGTTATTAAATTTTTGTTATTTTCCTTTGGTCAAAAGGATAGTTTTTTTTTTGCAATATAATAAACCACTATAATCATTACAGACGGTCATCTAGTATCTATATATATATAGTAAGCGTTACATGAAACACTTATAGTTTTCATATTATAAAAGTATTCACCTCAAAAAAGTCAAATTTATAATTAAATATAATACATGTGTATATGGACATACATATCTCGATGTAGGAAAAAGTAAATGCTGTAATTCTCAAAAAACATGCCTGAAATTAGAAAAAATTCATTACTCTAAACCTATACATCGTAGGAACATGTTTCTTAAAACATATTTTTATGTTTTCTCGCTCTATTCCCTATAAATAAGTCAATAATGATCAATGTTTCTGCGGTTTACACAGCCCAATAAGAAATTTTCAATGGCCAGTAAATGTTTGTTTTGTTCTTCAAACGGATTTGCTTTATTTAGTAAAAATAAACTGTTTGTGGAATTTTCTACTTTTATTAAATCTAAGTAATATTTGAGTCTTTCATTTAAATGTATGAAATACTTACAGCAAAAAATGGTGTAAGCCTCTGTTTGAAAGATTTGATCACGCAAGAATGGCTTAAGCCACAAATGCATCACAATATTCGTTTTTGGTAGCTTTACGGTAAAATTTGCTTTTCACGATGAGTTGGCTGTTTAAAGTTATATAGTGATCGAAAAGAACAGGTCCGAAGGACCAGATTCAACAATTAGGTAAAAATTCGGCACTACTAAATGACTATCCGGCAATTCAGACGAATATCAGGAATAAAGTGAGCCAGTGAAGGGTATCTAAGATTCGGCACAGCCGAATATAGCACTCCTACTTGATTGTATTTAGTTGGCTTTGAGTTGGCAGTTAAGTTGCTATTTTTTCCAATGGTTGGTAATAGATGTGCCCATAGTTCAGTCTTCCACAGACTCACGATGGAGTCACAAAATCGCTTGAATTATTTTAATAATAATACAGTGTTACTTTGCAGTTGAGGTAAGCTCAGTCTCTCCGTCCTCAAATATCTTCTTCCTTTGCAAAGTGCCATGCCGCTTTACTAATCGAAATATGCACTTAAAGCCTCCGATTTACTAACCTGTACAATCGCATGATTGTCAAATTTTACATGTGTATTAAAACAGTATAATAGGGCGAACTAAAAACGATTCTACGTCATTTACAGATAAAATAATTGGGAACATAAAGATGCTATAACAACGAAAAAAATGCTAAATATTTCAAATAAAGACCAAAAGTAACAAACCAGATATATAATTAAAGTTTAAAGAGATTTAAAAATCTAACGTTGGAAGAAAAGTCTTCATCAAACAAATGGAAAATGGTGAAGTTTACCCAACACCAAACAAAATTACGATTCGATATGACCGAGGATTTCGGGTCCAGAATTTGCGAAGAACAAAGACTTTTTTATGTTTTTGACCAGTGCTCAGGATATACCCTACATATGCAATACATTGCACTGATTCTAGATAGAGAGAGGGATAGTGTAGAGAATAAATTGGCGGTGAAAGTGATAGGAAGTTAGAGCTTAACTACAACTCTGTAGTTACGTGTTGCAGCACCCCTTGTTAAGAACACAAAATTTAAAATAAAAAAAAACATATGCTTCACTAATTTTGAGTTATTCAGTGAAAAGCAAATAAATCTTTTTTTTTATAATTTGGACCGGCACTCAGGGGATGACCCCTATACATGCGGTGTATTGTGCCGGAACTAGGAAATATGGTTTTGGGAGAAAGGATAGAGGGAGTAGTGTTTATTGACATTCGATTTGAATCTTCCCACGTCAAAAGTGACAGGAAAGACCTCTGCGGGTAGACCATTTCACATACGTGCTGTTGGGCCAAAAAACGAATTTTCTCTGTAATGAGTAGTGCGGATCGCTCTCAAGTCGACCACAAATTGACGCGCTCTTAGTGATGAACACCTCGTGCGCGTGAATATTCGGGTTTCGGGAACGAGTTCCCTGATTTCATCAGAATACATCCCATTATAGTAACGATAGAACAACGAAAAGCACCCCACGTTGCGACTATGCTCAAGAGAGTCAATAGAGTTGGCTACCCAACAGTATTCTATGAGTTTCTTCGCTCACTCCTGTACACGGTCGATTAACTTCAAAATAGTCTTTGAAGCACCGGCCCATAAATGCGAATTGTATTCCATTTTCGGTCGGATGTAAGCGGTATAAATAGTGAGGAGATCAGATGGGGTGAAGAATGTCTTACACCGTCTTAAAATACCGAGGCACTTGAATGCTTCCTTTGAGAACTGAAAAATGTGCGAACATCACACTGAATTTTCATGCCGAGAACATCAAGAGCTTCTGATTTCTGGATGTTTATACCGCCCATAATTACAGATGACCCTGTTCGCGAGTAATTATCGACCCTGTTCACGTGACCCCATTCCGATGTTCTCGTGAGGTCACCATTTAGGGAATTATTCATATTCTGCCTCGTCGCCCGTCTATAACAACTCTTATGGCGCGATCCCTGAGAAAGCTCGATATAAATCGAGAGAAGATATCACCGACACCAAAAGCAATAAGTTTGGATAATCTACAACTGTCCAAAAATATGCAAACTATTATTGACAAAACAATTAATTAAGATTCATTTATTACGGGAAATAAAGAAAAAAGCACATCAGACATCATTAATAAACACATCAAGCAGTACAAAAATAAATATTAAAATCTATAATCTTTAGAAAATATTGTCATAAATATTGCTTTGCAATTTAAAAGAATAAGATTGACATGAATATAGTCGTATAAGAATCTTGCACATTTGATACATGAAATATTAAATTTTTTTATATTGGACAATCACTCAGGAGATGACCCCTACACATCAGATGCACTGCTATGGAAGTAGAGGAAGGGGATAGTAGGTGAAATGACAGAAACCAAACACTAGTTGGCATATTTTTCTCCAGCAGTGATATGCTTTTGTGACTTTTATTATATCTGTCTAAGTTTCTGAGATATTACCGAATTTAGCCTTTTTTATTGAAAGAGGCATCTACATACACAATTTAGCCGTTTGGGGTGTGCGCTGATGTGTTAGTCAGTAAGGTTACACTTTATATATACACTTTATATATACACTTTATATATACACTTTTTAATATAATACACATATTTGTAGTCGCTTATAAAATGTATAAAGTTTTTTTTTTTTCCTGGGACCAGCACTCAGGAGATTACCCCTATAAATACAACGCATTGTGCTGGAAAGGGATAGTAGGAGAAATGACAGGAGTTAAACCTTCACTATCTTACAACTTTGCTTTGGCACGTTCTTTGTTTTATAGCAGTGTTCTAGCGCCTCTGGTGTCAAGGAGACCTATTAAATTTTGAAGCTACGTTTTAGTAGCCATTTTTAGTAATTATTTTACTTCGCCGATGCTACGCAATACCGGCGAAGAAAGGTGTTCTGATGTGCCTGTGGTTTGAATACAGTTGAAGCCGTTATTGTTCAGTGACCAGTGACTATGCCTTCGCCACTGAAACCTTGGGAAAACAACTATACATACTATAGAATTGGTACGGTAATATAATTATTAATTTAATTTTATATACATTAATTTTATGGTTTGATTTCATTTTGACAGCTAGTGCAGAGAAACTAGTGATAATTGAAATTAGAGATGATAGTTCTGTGTCGATTAAACACTATTATGTCTCGGGTTACAGGACTTTAACGAAAAGTCTTTTGTTGCGGTCAGATTTTATTATACAGAATCATTCTTTCCATAAAAAAATCTTACAACTGACTTAAATTATTATCATTTCGTTTGTTGCATGTATTTTTAGTTAAATAATGCCTGGAACAGTGAAAATATTTCACATTTAAAGAAAATGAATTGAAAATAAATTTAACTTTTGTTAATCAGTGAGGGTCTTACAAAAGTAAAGAGAGTATGAATTGAACGCTACAAGCATTGATAAATGACACAAAATACAGAATTTCCTTTTAGCATTTCAACACTGTTTTATATTTGGATGCAGTCGTATTCTTCAAGCGAAATTGCTTTATGATTTCACTGTTACACAATTCAATATTCTTAAAGTATGCAGCTGGGGTAACACTACTATAAACATTTAATCCTAATTGGCTTCATAATAATAAAATCATGTCATAATAGATTACAACGCCATTCATACGTATGTATTTTATAACACAAAGTCTTCTTCACTCCTCCGTCTATCGCTTAGTTTTTAAAGAACATATTGTTACAATAGAATATGAAGAATGAATTTTATTTGTCTGAAGGTCTTGAAAACTGGGCGATTTGATTCTGTGTTAAATTGAAAAGTATATGGGAGTACATTGAGAAAATCAAACCAATACAAAAATATACTAGTGGAAATGCTGTTCAAAAGAAAACCAAATATGTAAATTGCTGTTTATCTTATTATTAATTGCTTGAAAATTAAATATTAATCAATTCACATAGTGTCGTTTACTCAGATGTCTTTTATTCTTGGAGTATTTAATATGCGAGTTATAAAAAGAGTATATAAAACACTACACCTTGTTTATATTTTTTCAAACTTTTTCGCAAACACTCGCTTTATAATTTTGAAACGTTGCTTTGGCGATGACTAAAAATGTTTCTTATTGTTTTTATTTATAAGCAATTTACTACTATAGATAAACAGAAACAGACAACGTACCATATACTATATTTATTTACATAAGTCTATCTGTTGTAGTCATAAAAATTTGTTTTGATTTATAAACGAAAAAAAGTTGCTGGTGGTTAGAAATGAATTTTTTATGTTTAAAAAATTAAGATGTATGCATTTTCATACAAACAAATGAGTTTTATTCCCTTCGACGAATATTCGTCACGAAAAATTCGTAGTGCGTCCTAATTGTGTGTTGTCATCATTTATTCCTACAATTTAAATTTGCGACTAAAACTGTAATTATTCAAATCTCCAAGTAACTCAAAACATACAACTGTGAAGTGTAAATCTATGAATTGTCTGTATTTATTATTTCCTTTATTATTTGCTTGGGATCGGTTCTAGACACTACAAAAACAAAATTTAAAATTTTAGTTTTTATTGCATGTAGTAAGCGAACGAACGATATTGGTCGATAAAGTGAACAGGTCTTAAATATTTTGAACCGTAAGACAAAATTATTTTAGATCTCCTCTTTTTCACGAAAATCAGAAAATGTTTCTCTGAATTAACGCAAGACCGGACAATATAAAATTTAAGCAAAAAGTGAATAGTCTGAATTCCTCTATTAACATTAACGCGACAAAATCTTACATGCTTGTACATAAAAATAAATAAATAGAAATATCTTTGCTGCATGATTACTTACATATTCCAGAAATTTTTATGTAAATCATCTTTTTGTTGCCTAATTTTTTTTTTTTTCATCTGTATCATCCAATCATGATAAGTAGACTATAAACTGTAGCAATATTTTAAAATATTCGTTTTTTTATGATTTATCATTGATGATTAAGCATTTTATTAGTTTTTGCTATTGTGCCTTGATGTGTAGTGTAGCCTGAATTCATTATTTAAGTCCTCAATTTCAATGATTAATGACAGTGTTTCTATTTAAAATGTTTTTTTAATGAGGCTTAAAGTTATCTTGATATAATTTTAAAATACTGTGATGACACAATTCATATGTATTTAACTATAACTTATTCAAATGATAAATGAGTGCAAAATGTGCTCATATTATTAGAAATGTTGTTGCTGAACAAAGAAGTTTACTGTAGGTTTAGCAAAATGATTTAAAAATGTGAATAGCAATCTGTGCAAATTTTCTGTGATCATTTTTCTATAGGAAAAAGAAATTTTCCAGCGTGAAATAAATAATGTATGTAATGTATAATGTACATACATAATAAATAATATGGCATTATATATGTATCATGAATATCATCATATTCTTCGAAAATGAATCTAGGCCAAAAGTCGACATTTTTTTAAACAGCGTGAGTAGAAATATAGTATATAGAGGGTGGCGATGGCTGAAGTAGTCTGCACGTTGACTACAAAACCAAAACAGACCTGGGTTCAACCCCAGATTCAGACTAAAATTATAAAAAACATCTCGCATTTGCACTAGTGTGACTTTGTGTGTCGGTTGTTTTCGGAAAGTTTCAGTGGCGAAGGGATAGTCACTGGTCACTGAACAATACCGGCTACAGCTGATAGCACTCCACAATCACATTAGAACGCCCTCTATCATCGGTTTTGTGTGGCACCGGCGAAGTAAAATAATAATAAAATGGCTACTAAGCCGTAGCTTCAACAATGCTATAAAAACAAACAACGTACAAAAGAAGAGCTGTAAAATAATTAATTAAGCTTTACCTCCTGTCGTTTCTCTAACTATCCCTTTCCTATAGTTCCAGCACAATGCACCGCATATGTACGGGTCATCTCCCAAGTGCTAGTCCAAGATAAAAAAGGATTTGTATTTTTAAATTAAGGGTAGCCATTCCATTTTTTAATTTACTTCGCCGACGTAAGGAGGTTGCAAAAAAAAAATTTTTTTTACTGGTTTTTTACCTGACTGGTTGCAGAGGCAACATTAGACCGTGTAATGGAGGACTTTTAATTATATAATGATTCTTATGGGGTTTTTTTTGAAAAGCAAGAACATTTTTATTTTTTTAAATGAAATATTCAGTGTCAAAATTTTCATATATATTTTTCATCTTATTTTGTCTTGTGATATTTATATCGAAGTTCGAATTTAATTTTTTTTATCAAAATTAATAGTTTTTGTCATGGCTCTCAATTTTCAAACCTGTCTCGAAATTTTAACTATACTTTTGAACAGTTTATTTATGTTTAAGAATCGTCATTTGTTCAGAGTTAGGGTACTTAGATTACCTTTTTTTTTTTTTTTTTTTTTTTTTGGCGTGTGAGGTAGGGTTGAAAATGCCTTCGCACTTACAGAGACCGTCGTCTTCTGCGTCGAGTGGTGTTGCCACTAAAAAATTCCCTCCTCCTCCTCTGGGTAATTTCTCCCCGGGACCGCTTTCCGCATTACTTCGGGAAGGCCCAGAGCCACGTCCCAATCAGGACCACTCTCACTCACCCACGTCTGGGTCCGCCATGGCCCCGGCCCGTATCGCCTGGTCCCCGTCAGAGGGGGCCCCGCTATGCAGCAGCGCATCGAGGTCCCTCTTCTTCCTCCGCAGAACGTATCCCACGTACTGTGCCACAGCGTCCCAATTGTCCTCACAATCGAGCATCCTCCCTATCACGGTGGGAGAAGCGAACCCGCCAACCCGCTGCGCCATTGCACCTCTCTCAGTATGCCACCTGGTGCAGTCGAAGAAAGTGTGTTCTGCATCATCATCCGTAATACCACAGTAAATGCAGTCGGGACCATCTGCCCTGCCCATCCGATACAGGTACTTTCGGAAGTATCCGTGGCCCGAGAGGAATTGTGTCAGGAAGTAGTTAACTTCCCCAAATTTCCTCCGAATAAAATTTGGGTGAATACAATGCGTGATGTTCAGAATCGAGTTTTAGTAAAAACAAGTGAAACTAGAAAAACCAACAAAATTTTTTTGTATGATTCCAATAAAACTGTATATAGAAATTTCCACGATATTTTAATTGAACTTACTTGGTTGAAAAATTGTACGCCATTATTGTTTTCAAAGTTGACACGTGACCTGGCAGTGAGAATTCGAAGTTTCTATTGAATTTCAGAGGATATCAATATAATTATAAAGGTAATATAATTTCAGGGAAGAAAAACAGCAGATAATTTTCTTGAACTAACTTGGTAATATGTTTTACAGCACTGAAGAGTCAGGAAAATGATTTGAAAAAAAAAACAGGAAGAACAAAAATATAATTTTTGTTAATAAAATCCCTGTAAAGGTAGGCTCAGGCAATCAAATTTTTTTGGCAACACAAAAAGCTGTTGTATTTCAAATTCCTCAAGGATATCCAATTTTCTTAAGGAGATAAAAATCCCATCAAAAACTTCGGTATTTCAGAGGTCACTTTTAATATAATTTCAAATTGTTGTTTTAGTAGTAGAACTTGTCTACCTACATACATACATCTATTGACACAATAGAGTATATAATTTTTAAGAGAAGGGCAACAAATACGATCATCCAACTCGTCACCGCGGAAAGGCGGGAAAATAAATTTGGGAGTTATCTTTGGTTGCTTATGTGGCGTGAAGTTTTTCTCAGAACGTGCATAATAGGTCTACCCAAAAGAGAGCAATAAGAGGACAATATTTATGCTGTTTACATTCCAAAATTTATAGGGCGTAGAAATTTAATAGAAAAAAAGGAAGCTTTGCATGATTGTGGTGACATAGAGAAGGTAAAAGTAAAAAGCAACACAAGCGAAAAAAAATTTATGACCAAAAAAAAAAAACAAAAAAAGAGTTCAAGTCCATTTTATATATAGTATATATATATTTACATATATATGACTAAAATATCCAAAACACTTTATTCTTCTGTATCAACGACCACCAGCGGCGATTTGGAAAGCTTTCCCAGTTACTGCAAGTTAGTAAATTCTATATTATTTCATATTATCGATGAGACCTCTGCTCGTTCATTCTCGGTAGAAATTGCATGGCAAAAATTGTGAAGTAAGTCGCAATTATTAATTTTAAATTAATTAATTAATTAATCCGGAATTGAACGAACAGACTCATTACACTTTATTTAAATTATTTCTTGCAAAACCAAGATCAATAATGTTTAGTTGTTTATTTAGGCATTCACAAAAAATTGTTTAAATTTTTGTTTTGAAGCAGTATAGAGTGACATTTGTTTTGCTCTTGTTTTAATTATGAAATCCATTTTTTTCACCTAGATATACACATATTAAAAACAATTAAAATTAACTTAAACATTCTTGATCTTGATTGCATTTTGTTTTCATATTATTACTTTTTCTTCTTTAATACTACTTTATGTCACCAAATAACCACAGTTGAAACTAATTGTAACGGTAGTTTGAGAATCATTGCAAAAGGGGAATTGAACAAGAAAAAAAAAGAAACTGTGAAATAAGAAAAAGCATATTAAATAGAAGGGCAATTAATAAATACGAAATAACTATATGTAAGACAGAAAAGAATTTATCATTATGTATATAGGGCAACTGATACATGAAATTTGCTCTACGTCATTAAATTAGCATTATAAGAGCGTTGTGTATTGAAGTTATAATCTTTTGAGGGATTTTTTTCCCAATTTATTTACATCTTAATATTATTTAGAAGTTCAGAATTAACTTACACCTATGTTTAGAACCTAGGACAACTATATATATACTTTAGGACTTACAAATAAAGAATGTTGTGTGAGTGTAAATAATAAATTTTGTTAATACGGAGTAATCTTATTTGAGGAAGGAAAAGTGTTTGGAAAGGGTACTTCTAAAACTATTCTCGCCTAGAGGTACAAAGGTAAGGGTGGGTTTTGAGCATATCAAACTCCCACTGTGTCCACAACTATGTTACTACTTCGACGTCAATATCTCAGTTAAATTTCCATATTCAATAGCTTTAATAGTATTAATTTTTTTGGTGTTGCTATTCTGGCAATAGTTATTCTGTAATTTGACTTTTGTTCGTGCATTAGATGAAATACGGGACTCTGAAATAATAATATGGTAATGTTTTGCTCTGACAGACGTCAAGAACCTCCCCAACCACTGCAGCTAGAGGCGAAGACGGGTCCCACCGACTTCTGTTTTTTAATTTTTGTTATTTTCCTTTGGTTAAAAGGAAAGGTTTTTTTTCCTGCAATATAATAAACCACTATAATCATTACAACCGTACCGCCTTACAGCAAAAAAAGTGCTCCGCATACCCCTTATATATCGTATTTTTGGGCAGTAATATGAAAAAAATTGCTTCTCTAGACAAAAACATTGATATATTATTTTTTAAGATCCGACTGCAAATGCCAAAATATAAAGAAAAGTTTAATAAGGAAACTTCTACCATATTCCAAAAAAAACATTTTTTAAAATTACTCTCCAAAAATATGTTATATTAGGGAGATTTTTTTTAAGTAAGGGTTAGTCAACGGGCGTTATTTGAAGTGCTACAGCCACAAATTTTGAAAGATGTTATGGAAAATACTTTAAACCGAGGCCATAATTGGGAATCTCAAAACGGTATCGTTTACATTGTTTGATTCATTGGCTTTACAATTCCTAAACTAAAAAGTAAATTCATTTGTAGTCATATCACCAACAACAAAACTTATTAAATATATTATACTTAATTATGCTACATTTACCAGAGCTTTTACAGAATAACATGTATTAGAAGCAATAATACAGTAATTCTATTGATGTTAATAATTTGTACAAGTACAAAAGAACTATCTCAAAATTGTGCTTTTATGAATTTTGACTGAAAAGTTTGCCAATATTTCATAAAGAAGAGGGGCACGGAGAAAGGTTTCTAAAGACGTAAAATAAAAGCACGAAACCTAACTACTAATGAGGGTGGGGATGGCTAAGCGCTCTCCTTCGTCGGTATTATGTAGCACTAGTGAAATAATTAATAATTATTAAGAAAGATACTGAAGCTATACCTCCTGTCAGTTCTCCTGTGTAGGGGTCATCTCCTAAGTGCTTCTCCATGATAAAAAAAACAATCCATCACATTACAAAAAAAACTGATTCGCTATATTTTTTAACAGGGGCCATTGTGTTAAAATTTGCTTTTCTTACGTCTTATTTACCCAAATTTTGTGGTAAGATTGGTATCCCGCTGGTGTCCAATTTAGAGTAGAAAAACAAACCTATTATTATCAACATTAAAGCAGTGGTAGGCAAACATATAGTATTATGTTTTTCGCTTGTATGAGTTACATACATTCTCTTCCTTAACTAGCGTCGGTGTTGTCACAGTAGAATTGTGTCTCATATACCCAATTTGAAACGCAAATTTTCTAAGATATGGGAATGGGAAAAACTTACAAAATTAGTCTTGGTATGCATTGCATCTTCACTATTTATTTGGTATGGGCTACGTTTTATGCATAATAAATTTTAAAATCGTTTATCTGCGAAAAGAATTTCACTTTTGTTACAATAAAGAAAATGTTGACACGCAAATATAAATAGGTCAATACAAATACTAAATATAATTTGCAAATGTAGTTTGTTTGCTCATTACATACATATATTTGCAGAAATATGTCTCCAGAACCCTATTTCACTAGCAAGAGGTAAAGGTAGACCTTTCCTTATTTTAATTAGTTTTGCTTTGACTTCCTGATTTTGCTACGCAATGTAACGTAACAGGATTCTTAAGAATTTCGATAAAATTTTATATTTTTTTACAGTCATAAAAACGATAGTTGAAATTAAATAATTGAAACTGAATGTCCGTGGAATGAATTTTCATGTTATATTTTTCATGCTTGTTAAGAAAGCAAATATTTTAGTTTGCGAAATAATTATCTGAAAATAAGTTTAGTTCATATTGCCCATAATGCATATCTTCTTGCAGTTTTTGTTTTTATATAGGAGAACAAAAATGAGGAAAAATTTTAAAAATGATAGTAAAATAAAGTTTTAAGTATTTATTTAAATTAAAATAAAATTATTTACTATAAATGTTTGATATCATTATTTAATATAATTGGAAAACAAATGAAAAAAAAGTGCTGCATAAATCCAAAATGAAGTTCAAATACAAGGAACAGAACACTTTTGACGTGTGAAAATTGAAATCAAATGTCAGTAAACACTGCTCCCTCTATCCTTTCGCCCAAAACATTATTTCCTAGTTCCGGCGCAATGCAGCGCCCTGCAGGGTCATCCCCTTAGTGCCGTTTCTCTTGACCTGACCGAAATTTAAAGTACTTATATACAAACATGTCGTTTTTATATATAAGGATTTAAAAAGTTGGGATACATTTGAATAAACTTTCTAATTATGCGCTCAAATATGTCGGCCAAAAGCCAAATGTCAATAAAAATAAGCAATAATATGTAAAGATGTGTACACGTATATATGTATATCATGAAAGGGGAATATCGTTTCTTGTGTTGAAAGCACAACAACTATTTATTAAATTATTCCCGTGTCAGAAGATCAATTGATATATAATTTAAAGAAATGAACAGCAAGAAAGGAGAAAAAAAGAATACATAAAATTTTAAAAAAACTTTTATATATTTGTTCTAAGTTAAGTCAAAAAATGCCGAAACCGCAGCTCTTATTTACAGAATTCGTGCATAATCTACTGAGTCAATATATTAAACTCTTTAATTCGGAAGCGCTAATATTAAGTTGAAAAGTTTTAATTTTTTTTGCAGTCACTCCTTGTTTATATTTCAACTATTGCACCTGATAAATTTTCATTTTACAATATATGTATCTACGCTCTTTTTTTATAAGGGCTTAACAATTGCAGAAGTAATTACTAGACTTTACATCAAAAGTTTTTTAAAAAGGACTAAAGAAAAATTTTAAAAGCACTAAGAAAGCAGCAAAAGTAGTATCAAAGTACTAAGTGAGAATCACTTCAAATTTGTACAGCAAATTTACTAAATGCAATATTGCACAACGACAATCGTCATTACTGTTATTAACTTTATGTCCACAAGATTTAATACAATCTGACTTCCGTTGAAGATAGTTTTCATCAACGAAAAATCGTATTGAAATGACAATGGCTGCATATATTAATAACAAAAATGAGCAATTCCGTTTGGTTATTATAGTTAGTTTCTTTGATTCGCAATTGGAAAGATGAATTACTTTTTACAATTATTTTATATAAAGTATGCTTGGCTGGGTAACTATATAGAAGTCCAGCAACAATATCATTCACCATTCCCCGTTAAGCGGAAAAATCAACAATTTTAAATCAGCAGAAGAGGAGGAAATTCGTTTCTGTGTACATGTCGTTATTTATTACCAAATGTGCATAAAGCATGAAATGGGCAAAAGGTAAACAAAATTAATATGAAAAATAAAAAAAATAAATCAGCAGTCTAATATCAAACCCTTTAAAATGAACAATCAGAACGCTGTATTTCAATTTTCTAGCTCAAATATGTTTTAAATAATTGCGTGTTTCATGTTGTAAAAATGACGATAATTTTTACAATCGGTTTAACTATTAAAATTAAATTAAAATTTCAAAAGTTGTGTCTGTATTGGTTCTTCTGATCGTACCTTAAAACAAAAAAGTCAACAATTCTCTGCTTTGGCATTTGTTAATCCATTTTAAATCCATTATCCAAGGGAACGCATTACTAAAAATTTTTTTTTTTCTATCTGGGACCAGCACTCAGGAGATGACTCCTACACATGCGAAGCATTGTGCTGGAACTATAGGAAAGGGATAGTAAGAGAAACGACAGGAGGTGAAGCTTAATTAATTATTTTGCAGCTCTGCTTTAGCACGTTCTTTGTTTATACTCGTAGCAGTGCTGAAGCTTCGGTTTAGTAGCCATTTTTATTATTATTTAACTTCGCCGGTGCTACACAATACCGACGAAGGAGGGCGTTCTGATATGGTTGTGTATTGCTATCAGCTGGACCCGGTATTGTTCTGTGACCAGTGACTATGCCTTCGCCACTGAAACCTTCCGACAACAAGTGACACACAGAGACACACTAATGCACATCAGAAAAATGCGAGATGTTTATTTTTATTTTAAATAATTTTAGTCTGAAACTGGGGTTGAACCCAGGTCTGTTTTTGGTTTTGTAGTCAACGTGCAGACTACCATCCATCGTGTCATCGCCACCCAGTATATTTTAAGTATATTTTAAATTTTTTTTAATTTAGAAAATTATACTCGAACAACTCATTCTTTCATCAATTCAAAATGAAAATCAATTCTGCAATTAACTAAAATTTTCTTTTTAAATTTTAAAAAGTCTAATAATTGATAACTTCCAAACAAACTAAATCGAAGACAAAAATTGTAAATCACACTGATGAACACTACCAATTTTATTTATTCGGATTTTTAGCAATTAATATACAAAAAATCTTTATAATGCTATTGATTTTAATATGTAGTAAATATTTACGAACCATTATTCCATCGCTGTAAGTAGATTTGTAAGAGAATATTGGGGTAGGTTTTGCTTACCAACCTTCTTACGTATAGCATAATTTTTGTTCGCAATGTGGCACTTTGAAGCATTTCCATTTAAATGCTTTTTTCGGCAGTGTGGTGAAATCACATGATGTGGTGAAATCATGGAATCTAAAATAATTCATCCGAATTCGTTCCGTCACTTCATTACGCTAATTGTATTTCGTAAAATTGATCATTGCCGTACAAGAGTGCTTTGTAATATGCACTAAAGTAAGGGAATGTAGTGAACACTGAAATATTAGTTTAGTTTTTCTTGTATTTTCAAAGAAGCCAAAAACAAATATGTATTTCCTACTATACATAATTACAATATTCATAAACTTTACAACAATAATAATTAAAAATAAGTAATTAATTTGAAGTTTCAAATACATTGGAGATTTGTTTTTGTTCGTAATAACCGTATTAATTTCCATGAATTCTTGTTTATGGGGCTTGAGAAACAGTTAGTTATAAACGAAAATTCGTGATCACTGTACTAATTTATAAGAAATATCAATGCGAAACTATTGGAATCGGAGAATTTGTTTGTTGTCAACGAAAATTCGTCATAGCCGGTGTTCGTTATAACCGAATTCCAGTTCCACTTAACTTCAACTAAAAAAGACGTGTTTATTGGTAAAATTATTGTAATTTTGTGCCATTGGAGTATGAATAAGTGTTTGAGAATATGAACTCTTTATAAATTGAACCTTAGAAAGATCACGTGTATCTAACGGCATGTTTGCCTTGTGAAACATCTACGCATCGCCTCAGATGTCCGAAATGCACAGCGACGGCCTGGTGATAGTCTGGATGAAATATTTATTCTTTATTTTTTAATCGTATGCATAAATTTTACGCAGATAATCTTTATTGCTCAATTATTATCCTTCATCAATGCACATGTGTTTCTAAGCTTGTTCTTTTATACTTTTGAGTTTAAATAATCCTATTAAAAATATCGCTGGTTATCAACGAACCAAGAGTGTACATGTCTAAATAATGCCTCAAATATTGTTTTAGAGATTGTATTGCATGTAACATTGCTTAGTGAAACCACTATTTGCACACAATATCCCAAATACAAATATATTTGCAATGAGAGTGTCGGGTGTTTGAATTGGTCAACAAAGAAGGGGTTGATAGTTTGGGTTTTGCACTTCTGAATTTTTACTGTTTGTAGCGGCCATATTAGCAAGTTCATCACCAGAATTGTCTGTTATTTATTATTTGAAGAGGGGACGCTCTTAACAAAGGAGTATACATGTCTGTGCTTTTGTCTTACACCAGTGTTCAGGGGATGTCCCCTACCTATGCATTGCAGCGGAAATAGTTGTACTTTTTTAATAATTTGTAATGCACAGTTGCTCCATTTTTGGTGCATTAATTTTTAAGTTGGAGGGTAGTCATTTTATGTACTATTTTACTTCTCCGATGTTTTATTGCAGTAATACTGAAGTGCTATTAGCACGGACACAATAAAAACAATTTTTGATTTTGCGGGTCTTGAACCGAGGATATACTTGATGCTGACTGAACGTGCTAACGACTCAGCTAACAGCAGCCGCAATTTACTCCGCCAATCACTAACAGTTTTAAATTAGTGTTTCAGCTAATATTGTGCATCACAGCACCCTCTGTCGTGAATGAAAAGTGTTTGTTTTCTAGTACGAAATCCACTATGTTCATTCTGCGCAAGAAGTTATTTATTTATTTAAGAGATTTTCAACATTATTCTAATAACAAGGGTGACGAAAGAAAGTTAATAAATTAAAGGAAAGTTAAAAAAAAAAGTTTTATAATCTTCGCCAATAGAATTCGGTAGATAAAGATATAATACTGATTGATATTCCCTGTGATTTTAAAAAAATCTACTCACTAATACACACAAGCAATTCCATCGATCAATGCAAATTAAGCTTTCAAATTCTAAATGCCATGAGCAATTCTTAAATAAAATGTTTTAATCTCCTTGATGTACTGCTGCATTAAGAAAATTATCATATCTACCTGTGCTTTTGTATTATTCTATGTACTTGTTGTAGAGTTGCGTCTGCTTGTACAAATATGTTTTACTTATGATTCGGCATTCAGAATTTCAAACTATAAAAACATTATTATTATGGGTTAATGGATAGAATTTATTGTTGAACGTAACCTCTCAAAATTACAAAATTTTAGAAAATGTTAATTATTTAACATATGAAAATGTTTCTGTCCTGTGTGCTTCTAAATCAATCTGACAGCACAAAAAGTTATGCTTGTGTACCAAATTTCAATGGATTTAGTTCAATAATTATGGCGAAACAATTATCTGATGGCAATGGGAATAAATTCAAATTCAATTCTATATAGTAAAATAAACAGGAGGTAATGTTAATGGAACCCTTCAATATAACATTTATTTATCGAATTACCTATTATCCGTATTTATAAAAATGGACAAAAAATTTTACTGGCTAAAGAAGCATTTTCCAGTAATTTGTAACTCATTTAGTCTAAAAAAAGGAAAACAAACAAATAAATACATTGAGTAATTTTCTGTTTAATTTCCATTTCTTTTTTCATTTCGGCCTGAATTGTGTATGCTAAATTTTCAACATTTTATATGCTACATTTTCATATTTATTTACTGTTTTTCTAGATGTACCATATCTGCTCTTGTCTTCGAGAAATTTAACTTTTCTTTTGGTCAGTAAACAATTTTTTCTTTGTTTGTAAATAATTTCTAGTTGGTTTTTGGTTTTATTATGTGGCTTGTAGTATTTCAGCCAGATGTGGCATATAATTTATGCTTTTTTTGGCTTACATTTTTTAGCTTAACAAAAAGATATTAAGTTTGGCAAAAAGAATATTAATGCTGTTTATTTTCTTCTGTTACTGACCTAATTGGCCATTGAAGTGTAAAATTAATTCTGTAGAAATATATGTATCTACATAATAATCGTATACCACTGTATTGTGGTGTGAAAAATTCGTCTTTCTAGAAAATATTTTTGATTTACTTATTGCTTTTAAACAAACTAATATTTAGGAGTCTGACTCAGTCAATTACTAACTTTCCAAATATACTTACATATGTGAGCACATACATATTCAGATTTTGCTACTGACTAATTACGAACAAGATGCAAATAAATATCTGCGAGAAAATGAAAAGTCCGTGTATTCTAACTGAGGTGAAAGTTTACCTGGAAAATTTTTTTTGGACCAGTGCTCATGTGATGTGTCTTACGTATGCATGTATGCCGCAGGACATAGTTGGAAAGGGTTACAGTCAGTGTTGTCAGTTATGGCGAGTTGTCGCCAAACGTGATAATATAGAGTCCTTTTTAACGAATAAAAATTTAATTTTGCGATATTTTTTTATGATATCTCTTACGATTAAATTTCATTACAAAAATGTCTGACGGTTTATTTCATATGTTTAAAGTTGATTAAGGAATTATATCCATTGGCGAATTAAAACAAATTCGCTTTGAATACCACATTTATACATATATACATATTTAATTATATTATTAATTGACCTTTTTTATTATATTTTTTTTATTTTTTTATTTATATATATTTATATATATTTTATTATTTATATATATTTATATATATTTATTATATATTATATTATTTATATATATTTTATATTTATATATAAAAAAAAAATATATATCAAAAAATATATACATATTTATTTATATAAAAACTTTTATACTAAAATATTACAGCTCTAAATAATAGCAAATATATGAACTAAAACTGCAATCACATAAATAATATTTCTTAAAATCTGAAAACTAGTTCACTGAATTAATTTTCTGCCACTTTACTTATAGTTTGCTATGACCCATCTATCGTAGCAGCCACAACAATGTTACAAATAAATCAAATTATAAATTAAAACCAGTTTAATATTTAAAGCAAAATATAAATGCCTTTTGATGACCAACAAAATATTTCACAACATCATCTCTTGATTACAACATTATTATTCTAGTCTCATGATTTATTATTACACAACAAAAATTGTATAAAGAATTGGGCTTATCGTATTTTAATATGTGATTTTTCCATGAATTTTCTGTTACGAAAAGATACACAACATTAATATTCCACTTAGTTTTTATTCAAAGATGCGAAAGTATTGTGTGTGTGTACACAAACAAACGTAAAATTTTAAAAATTTCAGCTGTTGTAGTTCATTGAAATTTACATGGTGACATTTTCACGGTTATGGCATATTTCTACTCGAAAATTGTGGAAGAATTGTCACTTCCAATAATACTTTTCTGCAGAAAATTTTCTGTTGCCAAAATTGTTATCAATAGAAAACATTTGCTAGTCTACACAAAAACCCCACCTTTCTCTGAAATTGGATTACATGTACAGTATCCAATCACACAGCAAATTGAATTAGCTATAACCAGCCGAATTACTTTATGTACAAGTTGTCAAATAAACTTGTTACTCTACTTTAGATATGAAGGCAAGAAGCTTAAATGTTGCCACCAGCATTTAATATTTTAAAAGTTAAACAAATTGCAATTAATCATAATAATAATTACGGACGTATTTCATAAGAAACAATTTATTTAATTTGCTATCAACGACTAGCCCAGTCTAGACAAATGTGACGTCTGTACAAACCCTAAAAATACGGAAGGTTTCTTAAATATTCCATCGTTTGTTTAGAAATGAAAGAAAGAGTTTAAAAATTAAATTTTTATTTTTGTACTTTATTGCACATTTACAGACGCTGTTCTTGTAAATGTTACTTAATATTGTACAAATATGTAAAACTTTAAAATATAAAGGCGTTATCTTAATTGAATGAATATTCAACCGACGGCAAAGACATGCCACAAATTTCCGAGCCACCCCTTGGTCGGGTTGCCGCAGTTTATGCGCGACTCGTCTTGCCGCAAATGAGCAGTTCGAACGTAGAGTCCTGTTGCACTACCATGGACTTTTGATTCACCGCATCGGGAATCCTGAGTGACAAACAGAAAACCGCGACCGTTTTAGCAGCCTTAGACCCCAGCGTCATCTCGCAGCTCTCGGAGGTTATCGCCGACATGCCCCAGAGCGATCGGTACAATTATATTCAGAGGAAGATAAACTCCATTTAACCGATAGCGAACACCTAAGACTAAATCGCCTGCTATCCGACTTGCCTCTTGGTGACAAGAGACCGTCAGACCTCTATTACGAGATGAAGCGCGTTGCAGGGATGATCATCGGGGAGGCCGCCCGTCAATCTAGGAACGCCCTTAATTATCCAAAAATATCTTTAAAGAAAAAAAATCACACCCATATACACATTTTGAACATACATTTTTTTTTATCTTGGACCAGTGCTCAGGGGCTATCCCCTACATATGCAATGCATTGCACTGGAACTAGAGAGAAGGATAGGGAAGAAACAGACAGGTGGTGAAAGTGGTAGAAAGATAGAGCTTAATTCTTGCGCAACTTTGCAGTTGCGTGTAAATTATAAAGCAAAGTTGCGGCGTCTCTGATGTTTTTTTTTGACGCATTATTTTTAAGCTAATTGAGCCATTTTATTTATTATTTAGTTCGCCGACGTTTTATTGCTCAAATACCGACGAAGGAGAGTGCTGTAGCACAGAAAACTCAGAAAAAACTTTTTTCTGATTTGACCCGGCTGGGATTCGAACCTGGGTCTTTCTGGTTGCAGAGCCAACACGCTGACTACTCGCCATCAGCACCCCCACTGATTGATTTTTGGATAATAGAAATAGAATTAAGATGTAGCAAAAAGTAATATAAAAGAATGTTCTACAAAATAATTGTGTGCTGATTGCCAAGTGTGATTCACCACATGTGAATTTGTACAACCAAATGGCACACATTCCTGCATTCACTTCGAATTATTACAAGTATAGTAAACTTTATGTAGATGTTTTCAAAAGTAACAAATAAAATTTAGAGTCAACAGTAAGTAAACTCAATTTTTAAGTACATACAGTACAGTCAGATTATACTTGCACAAAAAATAAATTTACATTATTTATTAGAACTATTGCCACTTAATTGCTTTTTTTTAAACTGCTCCAAAATGGCAGGAACAGTAAAGTGCAAAAGTTTAAAATGAACAGTTTAAAATTGGGGTAGAAATGTACTTTTGGTTGAAAAGAAAACACCATTATTTTCAAGGTCATAAAGTAGTTCTCGTAAAAATAATTAGAGGAAACTTTTTTGCCTACAAATACTAGGTGGTGCAGAAGTCATCTGCCTACCGAAAGATGTTATAACTTTTGCAAATGACGGTAGATGACAGTTTTTCATTCACTTTTGATGAGTTATACTGCTCAAGAATAATAATTCTTTCGATTTTTTGCATAATAATGCATCGGTGGTGTTGACGCATCATGAATGTGGACAAATACTATGGTTTTTAGTTGCTCAACTAGAAGAGTATGAGGCAACATGATATGATATATCTGTGGTAGCCGTTCTGCTCAGAATATCGTGTCAAACGACTACTATGGAAGACGGACACAGGGAATCGAGTATTAATCGTACTAAAATGAAATTTTACATACATATATATACATACTTCATGTCTAATCTAAGAACAATTTTTATTTTGAGAAAAATTGGTATGTGTCTATACAATTTTCCAATCAAGCTGTAACTTTGTTTCATCCGGTAAATGACTACCTCCCTTACATTCTTTTCCCCAAACACTAAATTTTAGCAACATTGTGATTAGAATTCACTAAGCACCAATATTAAATTATAAAACTAAATTTTTTAGCTCAGTGAAAAATACGTTGTAACCGCTCTTGAAATGATTTTTTATTGCATAAAAATCTCTAATTTAATATTTACTTGAGAAAGGTTCATAAATATTTTTTGTGGTAAATTTTTCCAATAGCTAAGAAAATTTATTTTAGTTTACATGTCTTTCAAAACGTATTTTAGAAATTGATGTACAATAATTAAATCATTTAATATATTTTGTAGACTTAAGTGATAATCGTTCTGGATCCGGCATTAATAATAGCAAATGAGCCATCTCTCGTCATTTTTTTTATGTTAGAATCCTAATATTTTTATGAATCGCTTCTAAAGCACACACCCTACAATAATATATTGCCAGTAATTTTTTGATGTTGTTTATTTGTATGAACATATAAGAAAAATCCATTTTTTGTCCAAACATTTGAACCTGCAATTTTAGCTTCACTTGTCGCCAGTTGGAAATCAATACTAATACATTATTTTATACTTTAAACTTTTAAGAGGTTTTCAATAATTCTCGAAGCTATAATAATCACCGAGGTAGTAGATCCAAAAAAGAGTTTGTTGCACTGTACGTGTGGTGCAATATGTCACCTACACTCCACAAAATTCTCATTCATGGAAAAGATATAATTGAAAAATGTATTTTACCTGTATGTTTACTATCGTAACAAAGACTATAAAAAATATAGCCCATGATCCCACGATCTCACATTTGACTCCTTCGTTTAGCCCGAAAAAGCATACGAAGTAAGGCTCTGTTAGAATAATAATATTAATAATACAATTGATATATTTTCGTACAAGTATTATTTATTACATATATCATTGCTTAGAACGCAAAATGTTCTGACTAACATTAATTAATCAATGTTTAATTAGGAAAATACGAAATTATTAAAAAAAATCATTAAAAATTTTCATTAGTAAATTTGCAATAGTAACTACTTAAACTACAAATATTTATAACAAAAATTAACTGTTTATTGAGGTTAAATATTTCTGTCATAAAATTATTCAGAAATTTTTATTATGTTACTCGAGTTTCCGTACTAAAAATATAAGAATGGATTTTCAAATGCAATTACACATCATTGATCGTATTCACAAAATGAAAACATAATTGACTACATAAAAAATAAAATAAAACAATGATAACCACTTTTAAAAATAAAAATAAGAAAGAAAATATGTATATAAAATTGAATAGAAAAAATTTGTGGCATTTACGACTATAAATTTTTTTTTGTCATTGTTTAGTTGTTGAAAATTTATTTGCAATTGATATACATATGTACATATGTATGTTTGTATGTACAAACATAGAACCCAGCAAAAAATAATTAAAGTTATGGAAGCTGTATAAACTGGTTTTGCTTTATAAATGTGATTTACACTAAGCACATATTTTTCCTTTTATTATTATATTTTATTATATTATAATTCGAATATCTGTTGCGACTTTCAAATCTTAGTGTAATTTTACTGGTCACTGCTGAAAAAAATCTTCTTTAAATTTTGTATGGAGGCGACTGGTTCGGTAACGTCTTGGTAACTTGTATATAATTTTTAGATTTTTATTTTTAATAATTTTAAGCTTTTTTAAATAGGTTTTCGCACATTTTGTTGACCATATTTGGAATCTGCATGTCATTATCGGTCTTATACACATTCTATATAGCATAATTTGGTTTTTTTGTTATATAATGTTGATTTTAGATTAAGACGTGGAAATAGAACTCTACCACATCTGATTGCTTTGGTGCATGTTTGCAAGGCATGTTTTTGTCTAAGATAAATCCCAAGTATTCAACGGTGTAGCTACTCCAACAATAGAGAGTCTATTACTAGGTATACGCTTCAGTGATTTGTTAAATGGGGATATGATTGTCTTAGCGTCATTAATTTTGATTTTTCTTTTCGCAAAGTAGTTTTTGGCATCAGTCATGATGTGAGTTTGACACTTTTCCTGCCACTAATAGCGTCTTATCATCCGCATTTGTAGTCAGAAATAAATATTGAGTACAAAGTTGGAGATAATACAGAGCCTTGCGAACCCCTGCTGAAATGATTCGTTCTTTAGAGCATTTATCATCTATACGGACCTTAAAAGATCTTTCTTTTAAGAAGCTTTTCATTATCTTTTGTAGATCTATTGGGTATCCGAATTTATGAAGCTTATGCATATATTTATTATCATGCATATATATATCACTCCATATTGAGTAAAACGCTTTTTCAATATCTAAAAACACCATTCCTGTACTTTTTCTATTCCTTTTGTTGTGTTGTATGATGTTTACAATTTTTTTTACTTGGTGAATGGTTGAGTGTTCTTTTCTGAATCCAAACTGTTATTCTTGTATGATGCTATTATACTCTGTAAAATTATTTAATCTATCTAATATTATTTTTTCAAATACTTCATCCAGGACGTTTAACATACTAATTGATCTATAGTTTTCTGGAGTTTTAGGGTCTTTGTTTGGCTTCGGAATTGGTATCACTTTTGCATTCGTAAATTGTTAAGAAAAACAACAGTTGTTGAGACACCAATTATACACATTCGCAACAATGATAAAGAAATTGACGGCCGTGTTTTTTATATATAATAACATTAATTTCATCAATGGGTGGGTCTTTTGGGTTTTCGACAGTTTTTTATTTTTTTTGGCGTGTGAGGTAGGATTGAAAATGCCTTCGCACTTACAGAGACCGTCGTCTTCTGCGTCGAGTGGTGTTGCCACTAAAAAATTTCCTCCTCCTCCTCTGGGTAGATTCCTCCCCGGGACCGCTTTCCGCATTACTTCGGGAAGGCCCAGAGCCACGTCCCAAACAGGACCACTCTCACTCACCCACGTCTGGGTACGCCAAGTCCGCAGCCGGCGCCATGGCCCGTATCGCCTGGTCCCCGTCAGAGGGGGCCCCGTTATGCAGCAGCGCATCGAGGTCTCTCTTCTTCCTCCGCAGAACGTATCCCACGTACTGCGCCACAGCATCCCAATTGTCCTCACAATCGAGCATCCTCCCTATCACGGTGGCAGGAGCGAACCCGCCAACCCGCTGCGCCATTGCACCTCGCTCAGTATGCCACCTGGTGCAGTCGAAGAAAGTGTGTTCTGCATCATCATCCGTAATGCCACAGTAAATGCAGTCGGGACCATCTGCCCTACCCAGGGTTTTCGACAGTTGAAGAGAATTATTTATGGTTATCTGATTGTCCAACCATTCCATATGCTCTGACACCTTCCTATCTAAATTTTTCTAATATTGTTTGAGGCATTATGCACTTTTCCAAAAACTACTGCAGTGATCTAAGCATTTTCGCACGTCTTATTTTTACCTTTAATTGCTTTAGTCAACTCCCAAAACTTCTTATTTCCAGCTGGCAACCTCTGAAAAAGAATACCAGTTTGTTGTATTAGTCTTTTTTAAATGAAAATGTATAAACAAAGCTTTAAGATAGAAGTGAATAAATTTCTTTCTGCAGTAATGCGCTTCTTTGTAATTTCTTTCTGTATATCTTTCTTTGGCCCATCAAATATAAGCTAGTAGGAGAAAGCTTCTTTTGTATACTTGTTTTTCGCCCACTGGAATTTTTTTAGAGGACTCTTGAAGACAATACATATATGATTTCTGATAAGACTGCTTCAATATTTGATTCGGTAAGGACCATTGTATGTAAATTTTTATTATTTGTTTCGTTGTCTACACATTTACTTATTTCCAGTTTGTCTTCTGATGTGCCTGTGGATTGATTACAGCTGAAGCCGTTACTTGTTCAGTGACCAGTGACTGACTATACAGAAAAAAATTATTTTCATAATATTTATGGAAAACGTTCTTATTTTATGGCGTTCATAAAATATATGAAATGTACTTAGTAGCTATCAATTATTTCTTGTATTTCAAATTTTCTTTAAGACTACCTGTATTAAGTTTTGAATTTCGTTATAAATGTTATGAATTAAATTCATAAATTTGTTCATAGGAATTTTTCTTAGATCTAATGAACATTTTCCTAGAGTATAATGGATTATTCTTAATTCAAAATAATGACTTTATATCTACAATTTTGCAAAATATAATATGAATTTTTCTTGTATTTTATGTGTAGGTTCATTTATAACGTAAAGAAATTGAAGTAACGTATTGTTTATTTATGTTACTTTTAATTGGTTTTATGGAACTGTTCATAAAAATTACGACAAATTTTCATAATCTCTTAAAAATTTTTTTTATAATTTATGAGAAATTGTAATATTGCTGCCGGTGTGTTTAAAATTAGGCCGGAATATACAAATGCAAACTGAATTCGAATAGTATAATTTTCGTTAAAATTTAAAGTTTAAACAGAAAAACCGCAAATTTATGAATAAAAACAAAAAGATATGCATAAAAATTATAAATTTATGTATAAAAACATTTCTTAAAAACAAAGCCTAATGTTAAAATGCTAACTTTTCTCAAAAAATGCCAATACGAGTAATTTCTTAGATATTATGAAGCTGCCATACATTTTTATTTATATTATGAACGCTTTCTAAAATATAAGAACATTAAAACACTATTTTTCATATATATGTAATAAATCATAAATACTAAGTAAATTTACATAAATGGAAAGAAATTTTTCATATATTTTATGTATTTTTCATAAATTATTCATAAAATTTTCCCAATACTTTCTTCTTGAATAGTATTAAAAATTCCATAAATATGATAAAATCGAATATTGGCAAATTTTTTTTCAAATATTCATTTATATAAAGAATTTTTTTTTGTCTGTGGCTGCCTTCGCCACTGAATCCTTCGGACAACAACTGACACAAATGCACATCAGAAAAAATGCGACATGTTTTTTTATGAGTCTGAAACTGGGGTTGAACCGAGAAAACTTTTGGTTTTGTAGTCAACGTGCAGACTACTTCAGCCATCGCGACCCTCAGTTATTTTGTCTAAGTCATCGAGGAAGGTCGTTATGTGCTTTGGACAATAGGGATACGTAAATATAATTGTTTTGTTGTTTTTTTCACTAGTAAAGAAATATTTTCTATTTTGAGGTTGAAACTCTTTCATGAGAAATTGAAGCTTTTATCGCTATAAGAACATCTCCACCATATTCGGTCATCTCGATAGATTTTGTAGTTTCTGGTTTTGAATGTGTGTCTTATTTTCAAAAACGTTTCATTAATTAAAATAACATCTATTTGCAAAATGTTCTAGTTCTAATACGTACGAAAAATTTGTTATTTTTTGTTTTGAGTACTAACATAATGTTGTTGTTCTTTTTCTTCCAAATCGGACGAGTAAGAGCCTAGAATTCTTTGAGAGATAAATCTGTTTAGACGTTTACTGCTTCTCATTTTCTGATGTATTCCCTTATTCTGGACGGACAGAAAGGGTCATTTGTTCTATGATTGACGTTTTTTAAATTTATTTTTATACAATTGAAGCACTTGCAGATAACAGGGCCGATTATAGATGTTTCACAGTTACCATAATCGTGTGGTCCACCGCAACCTTAGCACGCTTCACTACTATGACAGTTGGCTGATCAAGGTCCATACATTTGTGCATTTGGTTGATCCACTATGTCGCCGTAGCGGTTTTCTCCAATGAACGACAACGCCTTTCTGGGCAAACCAAACAGCACCAGTTTAAATCTTTTGTTGTCTTTCACGGGGTGCGTAAAGAACTGCATCTTTTCATACCTTAATTTTTAAATAGTTTCATCAAATTCATGTAATGTATTTGCTATTACTTTTGTTCCAATAGACATTTTTTAATATTTATTATTTTTACCTAGTAGTTTCATTACTGCAGTAAAAGTGTGACAGTTGTCAGCAATGATTGGCGGAATCTTAACCGTATCCCTGATTTGTTCAACTTCAGCAATTGAGTTTTCTTAATCCGACATCTCCAAGAGCACCTTAAATCTATTTCCAGGCTTAGCTTTTTTAAATCTAGGATCATTTCCCCAGAATTTTTTGCATTTAGTGGACATTTTCAAGGAAATTTGCAAAGGAAAGATTTTACAGCTGATATTTAACAATACATCTGTTCGCTAAAAGAATCAGCAAGAGAAAAAAAATGACACTGAGAACATACATCATTGCCTTAACAAGAGCAATAATATATAGTTGAAAATACATTTTTGTGTTTGGTTTCTTTAACAATACAAGAAAAATAATACAAATATTTTAGTGCTCACTACATTCTACTACACATACTAAGAATCACTCCTGTAAGGATACAATAATAATTTTTACGATATGCAACGAATGAACCGACTGAACCAATGCGACCTCAATATTCCCTTACAAACCTACTTACTGTGGTGTAGCAGTTTTTGCTGGGAAGTAACAATTCCGTGCAACAAAGCTAATGTTCCAAGTAAACTCACACAGGTGTATCTTACGAAATATCGAAACATTAAATAAATAGAAAACGAAGACTGATGTAGGTGCAAAGTTTGTGGGTACAATAAATTCTCACCTCCAAAAGAAGTAAACCGCAGTTATAACAAATATGAAATAAATCCCCAAAGTTTATTTACTATCAAACGAAATTAAAATTAATAGAACTGTGCAATAGAACTGAAATTAATTAATTATTGTGAATTTTGTTTGATAACGGATTGCATGAAGCTAAAAACTTTTGTAAATATATGATTGATCTTAAATCTTTCTTTTGTACAATAGATGAATTACAGTGAAATTACATGCAAAATATTGTTTTTATACAAGCCAAATTTTAATTTTCTTATGGCACTTATTCACAGGCATAATGATCATATAAAAAAGGTGCTGTAATTTTCCAATATGTCATTGCATCAGTGATAATTAAAAGCAAGTAAGTGTGCTATATTCGGCTGTGCCGAATCTTAGATACCCTTCACTGGCTCACTTTATTTCCCTTATTCGACTGAATTTCCAGATAGTCGTTTAGTAGTGCCGAATTTTTACCTAATTGTTCCAGTTCTCTCTTCAAATAGCTAACTCAACTTGCAAACCAAATTTCACCGTAATGTTACCAAAAACGAATATTTCGATGCATTTATGGTTTATGATATTCTTGCGTGATCGAATCTTTCAAACAGAGGTTTACACCATTATTTGCTGTAAGTATTTCATATATTTAAATGAAAACATCAAATATTACAAAATATTAGTTTATTTATACTAAATAAATCAAATCCATCGGAAGAATAAAAGAAACATTTAGTTGACGTAGAAAATTTATTATTGGTCTGTGTAAACACAACAGTTCTGTGTTCTGCGTTTAAAAAGGAAAAACTAAAAGAGACAATACAAAGCTTGATAACTATTTAAATTTTTTAATAAAATTTTTTAAATTGTTCAGAATTCTTTTGTATTTTTTTTGTATCGCATATCTGTTCACTTATATAGCTCCACTGACTTTGACCTTTTTCTATTCCACTAGTGCAAATATAAATTACGGTATGCTTGATTTGTTTCAACGTATTATCTATTGGAAATGTTAAAATTTTTGTCAAAAAAGTAATATTTTTGGGGTAGTCGAGGTTTTAATTTACTGATCATCTTTATACAGTCACACAAAATATCAATTTTTATTATAATTTTATGAACCAAATAAAATATATCAAATAGGCGAAATGGTTTAAGAATGAAGGCAATGATTCATCTTATAAATAAAATTGATTTAAAACTGCGCGTAGCCTTTGTTAATTTCATTACCTTTGACAAACAATATATGTAGCAAATTTTAAAGACAATCTTGATCATTTAACTGTTGCTTAAAGTTTAAAAAATATCCTTAAAGTAAATTCATACATATTCTCGTATATATAAATATGTAGATTAGACTCATGTCTCTCTTAAAAAAGTTAATACATTTTGAAATTAAAATTCATTTTGTCATTTTCAATAATGCTTGCTAGACACTAACTTTATCGGTGCTGATGGCGAGTAGTCAGCGTGTTGGCTCTGCAACCAGAAAGACCCAGGTTCGATTCCCAGCCGGGTCAAATCAGAAAATAGTTTTTTCTGAGTTTTCTGTGCTACAGCACCCTCCTTCTTTGGTAGTTGAGCAATAAAACGCCGGCGAAGTAAAATAGTAAATAAAATGGCTCCATTAGCTTAAAAATAATGCGTCAAAAAACATTAGAGACGCCGCAACTTTGCTTTATAATTTACACGCAACTGCAGAGTTGTGCAAGAATTAAGCTCTATCTTCCTACCACTTTCACCACCTGTCTATTTCTTCCCTATCCTCTCTCTAGTTCCAGTGCAATGCATTGCATATGTAGGGGATAGCCCCTGAGCACTGGTCCAAGATAAAAAAAAAAATTAAAAACTTAAATCAAATAAATACAAACTACAAGACAGAAATTTATTTAAGAAAATAATAGTGTTTGAACTAAATCGCCAATGATTTGAAATATTCGCATCTGGCATCATATAAATTTTATGTAAGAAAATGTTTTTTGTTCTGGTAGCACTGATGACTCAATAAAATGAGCGAAAAAAATACATTGAAAACGCTCTTCACTGAACTAAAATCATCAAAAAAAGTAAACTTTTTTCAATTCGCTCAGTTTACTGAATCGTTCAATAGAGCTAGCTCAGAGCTGAACAAGTAAACTCTACTAGGAAGTAATATCTCTTTTTACGCAATAAAAAGCGTAAATATATAAAAACTTGAGTTTTCATTGATATAATTTTTAATTAAAATTTGCAAACATTGGCAAAGTTTACACTGAATTTGCTATTTCTTTTATTATTATATAAATTATTATTAAATAAAAAACAAGTATTAAGATAAATTATATTATAAACTAAATTTTTAAAAAGACAAATTTTTAAAGTTTTTACTACAAACTACATTATTATACATTTTTTTAAATCAAAACTATGTTGCGATGAATTTTTAATGAAAACTTGTGAATTTATTTACGCGTGATTGTTAAATTTTTCCATGAATTGCGTTGCAAAATATTTTTCAGCATTTCTGTATTAATATCGTTCATTTTGTTTTTTCTTAATAACCCAATAAAAATCAGATTTTGAGAGCAGTGTTGCCAGAAAATAATGACGAGATAAATTGATATCAAATTAAAATTCTTTTTAAATATTTAAAAAGGCAGTGTTAAATACTGTAGTGAAAATGGTAAAATGGGAACAACGTTGACTAGTGTATGTGACATATTGTATTGTGTATGTATACATATGGAAATGCAAAAGGGCAAATCTTCAAATTTTATAACTTTACAGGAAAGATTAAAAATTAATAAAATAAGATTAGATTGTGATTATTTATAAACATGATTTTTTTAAATTAAGAAATTTTCTATGATGACTAAATGTTTTTTTTTTTGCTTTATTTAGTAAAAATAAACTATTCGCGGAATCTTCTATTTCCATAAAATCGCATATTTGTTTCAGGTAAAAATTATACAAAAATGTATTTTCGATTTCTTGAGGCTATCTTCTTTAATGCAATAAATTTTTACTGCCGAATTCATCAAAATTTATTTATATTATTATTCATTTTATTTATTAAAGGTTTAATAAATAAATTTCCATGAAAAATCAGTTGTTATATATTTTATACATCCAAAAACAATGATTAAGAATACGGCAGTTAACTTATAAATTGAATAATAAATCATAAAGAAACTGAAAACTCTGTAATTTTAAAGTTTAGCACTTTTTAGATATTTTATGTTGCTCAGTTGGAGTATTTTGGTTACGAATAGTTAGCAGCTGTGACAGCACATACTTATTTGATCATAATTTTAAAATGAAAACTCATATTCATGGCCATTGCCTCGCATACATAACCCGTCGCTTTTGCCATTTTATATTTTCCACTGTTAGATTTATTATTTTAATTCGTTAGAAAGCATTCTACTTTTTTTTAAATTTTGAAAAATGTTTTTTAAAGAAATTGTAAAAAAAAATTTAATTGTTATAAATTTTTTTGGTGTAGCGATAGATTCCTTTTATACAAACTATGTATTTTAACAACAATCACTGATACAATCAATTCAATTAAACTTGTCTCAGTTATTTGTTATTTCTTTAAATGTCAAATTATAAACATATATAAATATAAATTGGATATTTGGTTGGATTGGTATGTTCAAAAGAAAAGATGAACTTCTGATTTTTTGAAAAGAATTTATTTATTCATCAATATTCATAATCTCCCTTAGATATAATGCATTTGTGGCAGCGCTTCTTTCAATCTTCGAAGCACTTCTAAAATGCGCTTTTCGGTATAGCCATCAGCTAGTTCTTCGATTTTGACGTTATCTCATCAATTGTGGGGAATAAATCTCGTCTGTCTACTTAGCTCTATTTCAACATTATTTTGTGGCAACAAAAACAAAAAAAAACACAAGTGACAAACAAATAAACAAAATAAACTTAAAAATTTGGTCAACTTACACTAACAAATATAAAAAACAATTAACTCCAATATAAGAAATACAATACAAAAACCAATAACAAATTAAACGGTGGAATAACTGAGGAGAAAAAGAAAAAAAAAAGAGAAAACCGCTATACTAGTGACGGGCGACGAATACGAATACTGATAAGTGCTGACACTACGGGTCACGGTGAGCAGATCAGAGCTTTTATGGCCTTTTTTCGTGTCATTGTGCTAATTCCCCTTACCAGAAGCCCAAATACGGAAAGGGAGAAAACTATATACAACTTCAATGTCCTTTCCGACACTATATCGGAGATCCTAGAAAAATACCCGAACAGTGAAATCGTTATTTCTGGGGATTTCGATGTCCATAATTCATCGTGGCTCCGCCATTCAAGCCAGAAGGCCAATATGTTGAGCTATTCGCAGCGCACAATCACCTTGCGCAATTAGTGAATGAACCAACACATATTTCATGTGTTGACGGGCACCGACATAACACCCTCGACCTTTTTCTCACTTCACACCATGACAAGTATGAAATGAACATTAGCTCACCTCTCGGTAATTCGGATCATTGCACCCGGTCTGCCTCATTTTCATACCACCTCACGTTCATACCATCGAAGCAAATTTCGATTAGGCCTAGACCGAAGTCTTGGTTTAATCATTTATTTAGGAAGCATTTAGTATCTAGCGGAATGATAGAAACGCAGATACTGATATGAAGCGCAAAATGGCGAGATCTTCGAGTGCCAAAGTGCTAAGACGTGCAAAAGCTTTGTACGAGCAGCGTCTTCGCACTAAAGTTCTTACTGTCCCACGGGGAAGTAAAAGCTTTTGGTCATTCGTTAAAAGAGTAAAGGGAAATGCTAGTTCTTATATTCCGCCTCTTTTAAAGGATGATCAAATATACACTGACCCGGTTGAAAAGGTTAACCTCCTAGCTGAAATGTTTGCAGATAATTCACACCTGGCTGAAAGCAATCAACCACTGCCCGCATCCGAGCTTGTATCCGTAACTATGTCAAATATATACTTTCGGGCTCGTGCAGTTAAAAGGGTTTTAGCGGACCTTAACATAAATAAGTCTCCTGGCCCGGATGGAATTCCGGCACTGGGCTTGAAGCAGTGCTCTTCGACGTTATCGCGTCCTCTGGCAATCCTTTTCAGCACTCTATAGCATGCAGGCGAATTTCCGTCGTGCTAGAAAGTTGCAAATGTTACGCCGATCCCCAAGAAGGGAGACGCAAACAAGCCTGAAAATTATCGCCCAATCGCAGTATGCTCTACCATTTCTAAAGTAATGGAGAGTATGCTAAATTTCCATCTTATGAAGTATCTGGAGTCCAAAAGATTACTTAACGATCGGCAATATGTCTTCCGTGGAGGACGTTCCACGGGAACAATATTCGTCAAAATCAAATTTTTTATTGGGTTAGTAAAAGAAACAACATTATATAATTTCCGTATAGAAATACTCAAAATTCAGTGCCACTCTTTCGCATGAATATGCATATTAATAAAAATGGGGTCTGGCTTATAAATAATTGTTTTTAAAAACTGGCACTATGCTTTAAGTTTATGAGTGCTATAGATGTATTTCTTTTATCCAACCGGAAACGTATATGGTAAAATTTATTTCCACATATTGCTAACAAGGGTAATTACACGACTTTGGTTAGCGTATTTGATTGGATTAGTGAGAACATTGTGGCAAGATATAGTCTTGATAAGTTATAAAAACTCAGCGATACTGATGGCTTAGGTGACAGAGTATCTGGAGGGCGTTTTGGTGGAGTTTTGTTGGTGGTACGAATCGTGTCACATATATATATATATATATATATATGTATACGTTTCAATTAAAGTGTTTGTTCTATTAATCTAATTCATAATTTATAACGCATATTTCATGAGGAAATCGGATATTTCATAGTCTTTTTTGTATATTTTGAATATCTATCGCGGTACCTAGCGAGTCTAAATAGTATTTAAAGTAATCAGTCTACCTACTTACATATACGGTCTAAACTTCATTGAAATCGTTCCAGCCGTTTCGAAGTTTTTGTATTAATATTTCAAAAAAAAAGAGGTGGTCGTGGTTCTTCGGCTGTAGCTCGGAAACTATTCAAACGATTTGCCTGAATTTAAATAGCAAGAGACTTAGGTCTACTACTGACCGATTAACATCCAAACGAATTTTGTGTGATGATTAGTTTGCCCACGGCGCACACTGGGGATTTCGCTGAAAAAAGTCAAATTGTCAACATACTCTTCATGCAATATGCAGTGATATTTTGAAATTTTAGACTAAATTGTACAATCAAATCAAAAAGAATTACTCCGATCTGACTGCTAGTTTTTTTTTATAGCCGTCTGAAACTCAGTACTTGTATGTTTTATCGAACCAACTTAATTTAAAGCTAAGAATTTCAAAACGAATATTATTTTATTATGTGAGCTAACGTTTTTCTTTTTATTTTTTATTTAAAGTAGGATATTTCAGTATACTAAAATTTAAAAAATAAACTCTGCAGAGACTTAAGTTTTTTTTGTTTGTTTATTTTTATGAACATATAACAAAAATCCCTTTTCTCTCCAAACATTTGGACCTGCAATTTTAGCCATACTTTCCCACAGTTGGAAATCACTACTAATACATTATCTCATATCTGTTTTTACATTTTTAATCAATTTCAAGTGCCACCAAGTGCCACCTCTCAATTTGTTGCATTACACAGTACAACATTTTTCAGCTGATTCATTCGTGACTCAATTCTGATAAGGATCTTTTGTTTAACATAACTCAAGAACCACTAGTCGGATTTTGCTTAAACAAATTTAGAAAAACCAAGAATTACAATTACTTTCATCTGTTTATATAACGTTTCGCTACATAAGCAACAGTTTCGCAGTTATTAATAAATGTATGAAGAAAAAAAAATATTTTTTGCCTAAAAAATTAATTTTTTTTTTTTTCATTCATAAAAAATCCAAAACTGTAAAAAAGTGTCAAGTCCTATTACTTTCACGTAAAGTCGCATAACCTATTAAAAAATGAGACATAAATCATGAAAATCGATGAACGCGTTTCGCTTTTATTCACAATTAAGTAAAAGTATGAATTTAAAAAATTTGCTCGAGATATGCACAAAATTCTTTGGAAAAAACATTGAAAACTTTTTATTTGTGATTTTCAGAATTAAAAAAAAAAAGTAATAAACAAAAGGTTATTTGATTTTTATGATTGCAGTAGCAAAGTAATAAGCGCTAATAAATTTGCGTGGACAATTAAAAGGAAAAAAGGAAAGTGCACTTTTTTAATTATTTGGGTTTTTCCGTTAGTTACCGGCATGATTTTTTTACAGAAATTGCACCCACATTTATGAGTGCTCATGTTTTGGAACGTTTCGAAATATGCGCCCATTCATAAGTACCAGTCAGTAAAATATTGAAAAATAAGTAGTATTTATTTATTTTATTTTTTTAAATTTAGTCAATGGATATAATCCTTACAGACTAATAACAAGGTATTTATGACTATATTGAATTTATGAATTCTGAATATGAAAATTTAGTGACAAATATATCGTCTGCAGCATCCAATTTGGATTTTATATAATAATCAACGGGAAATAAATATATATCTTTTCGGAGGCAAAACAATTAATTGCTTAGGAGAAATTCTGACAGAAATAGAACTTGATGGACCCGGAACGGAAGATGATAGAGCGCCACTTTTAGACTTTTGGACATTATTCAACACACCAGATCCTGATGGACTTGGACCTTGATCAACAACAAAATTTTCCTGATTTATTAACACCGTATTCATTAGCTTTACCACAGGTGTTGACAATGCTTCATTGTTGGTCTTTTGACCAGTATTTGCAAGGGTATTGTACGAATCAGAAATAATTTCAGGCTGATTATCGGTGATTAATTGTTCATTATTGGCTTTATTTTTATTTCTGGCGGATTTACGTCGTTTAGGAGAAGACTCAAAAGACGAAGATTCTTTGCTAAGGCTCAGGAAAGTCGTAACAAAGACTATAAAAAATATCGCCTTAGACACTCTAGAAAATGCAGTCGAATTGCCACGAACGAAGATATTATGCACCGAATGATGGTAACATCAGATCCCATGATCTCACATTTGACTCCTTCATTTAGCCAGAAAATGCATAGTGTTATAAGCGATGAAGTTAAGGCTCTTTTAGAATAATAAATTAAAAATAGATTTAAAATAAATAATAAATAAAAATTAAAAAAATCATTTAAATTTTTTTGTTAGTTAGGGCTTTTTACATTGTATGTAACGATACGCATTTCTCTAACTTTCTTTATTTTGATTACTTTTGTGTATTACTATAAAAATAAAAGTAAATTTGTGATGAAATCACTACATTTTTTGACAAATATATTTTTTTCCGCACCTCCATACAAAAATTCCCAGTGTGCAGCGTTTCAATGGACACACAGAGAGACTGAAAGACGGACATGGCTCAATAAATTTCTATATTCATGATAATACTGAAAATACATAAATTTTTCTTCAGAAGGGAATATTAAAGACTTTTCCCAGGGAATGACAAACTTATATATACCCGTTACACTTAAAATGAAGGGTATAATTAGTTAGCTTTAGTGACAAAAATGCCACGTGAGCTAACGTTTTAAATTAGTATGTTGAACAGTTGTAAGATAAATCAAAAATAAAAATAATATAGGTTAAAAAGGGTCCACACCTAACAACAGCGTTAATGTATTTAGTAAAATATTAAATTTACTATTTAAAAAATATTTTATATTTAGTTATCATTTTTCTTTTATCGGCTGACTTAAATTTGAAAGCACACGCTAAATTATGGTATTATTTGTAAGACAAATTACCTTATAACAAAATCAAAAACAAAAAATATAAGGGTCCTCATTTAAACACTTAAAATTGGCATCTGTGCAGTTGTGCATATTTACGAGACATTAAGCCCCATTTTAATTAAAATGTACTGGAGATAATGCGAGGTCAATATGCATTAGCTGCATAACAATATTTTTAGCAAAGGTCAATATAAAAATAAATTATTTAAAATAAATTTGTTTCTAAAAATTGTAATTTACTTTTAAAAATGCCTTCCTTAATATAGACGAAAGACTCAATTGCTCAGATCATTTGCTGAAATTGTTATGTGTGACAAGTTAACACTAAAATTTTTTTGGGAAAAGTGTGAAGGCATGCTGTTTTACTAAATGCACAATTTAACAGCGGAAGTTTACGAGGAAAGTTTACAAAGCTTGTGCAAAATTTCCATAAAATTTTTGCGAGAAATGCACAGTTTGAGAGAATTTTAAGCGTTTTCATGAGAACCCTTAATGTGCTCAAACAAAGCAAAAAAGTTTTGTAATTTTTTCACGTATATCTCAAATTTAATATTGAATTGAACTGACAAGTGTTTTAAACTCGATAAAGTGTTTCCTCTAATAAGCCAATTCGATTGAGGTGCTTTCCATTTCAAGTTTGTCTCCCTTGTTCGACAACAATCAAGAAGAATAAAGAAGTATTAAACCTCAGAGTATTTATAGTAAACTTTAATAATTTTGTAGGCGCCCATATTTCAATGTACAGAATTTTATAATATGTTTTCATGCAAATTACGTGAAGCTGCTTGATGGTATTCATGAACACTTAAAATAATACCATCATCCAAAAGGTATCCGGCATTCTTGTGAACTAATTCGTTTTTCACTCTACATATTATAAGTTAATCATCATCAAATATTATTGTGTTCAAGACCCGAAATGCCGATACACCCAGTGTATATGGGTGTGAAAAAGTTTTTTCTTTTTTCTGATAGGTCACTTAAACTATACGATTTCCCCTTAGGCTTCGCTCAGAAAAAAAACTTTACTTTTAATTTAAAATTAAAATTAATAATAAAATGTAAATAAATAATTATCGTAAACAAAAAAAAATAGTCAAACACAGACAAAAAAAATTTTAATAAAAGTTTTACAAACATAATTTCTGAACTATTACAAACGCCTTCTGTTCTTGTCAAAATAAATTTATAAGACATGATGCATAAAAATGTGTCCAAAATCAAATAAAAACGCTTATTGTCAACATTTTTTTTTTATTTTGGACCTGCACTCAGGAGATGACCCCTACATATGCGATGCATTGTGCTGGAACTAGTGGAAAGGAATAGTAGGAGAAATGACAGAAGGTGAAGATTCACTATCTTACAACTCTGCTTTTTGCACGTTCTTTGTTTTTATATAGCAGTGTTGTGTAGCGCCTCTGATTTCAAGTAGACGTATTAAATTTTACAGCTGAAGCCGTTACTGTTCAGTGACCAGTGACTACACTTTCGCCACTTTAACCCTCCGACAACAACTGACACATAGACACACTAATGCACATCAGAAAAAAGCGAAAGAATTTTATGAGTCTGAAACTGGGTTTGAACCCAAAAAAATTTTTTTTTTTTGTAGACAGCGTGCAGACTATTTCAGCCATCGCCACCCTCACCAGAACCCGTTTGCTTATGCTTGTTACTTCAAAGATCACGTCTTCATTGTGCTTGAAAAAAGGTTAATTTCAACCGATGTTCCTTGTATTAAAATTTACTAAATTTAAATTTAATTTTACATTTTCAAAATTGTTCAAAAAAGGAACATAAAGCAGAATATTGAATTAAGAAATGCAAAATGCGCAATTACACGTATGCCATGAAAAAAGTACGTGCTCAATCGCTGTCATTGATTTGATTCCTTGTCATCAAACTTATTCATGTCAATCGGTTATGAAAGATGAAAGACAGTCCGACACTCAGACACGCAGACAGTAAAATTTAAAAAAGAACTGGCAAACTCATCAAAATTCATGTTAATTCCATGTAAATCGAAAATTTAATTTTTAACGCTTGTGTATAAAATAAAATAAATAAATAATCTTATTTAATATACAATACGAGAACACACATACTTTCCTCATATGCAAATAAAAGGTTATTGTATGTAAATCTTGTGACAAAGTACGAAGAAAAAACCTTTCTTAAATCATTTATGTTACAGACGAATAAATATCCAATGGTTGAGAGAAAAGAATCTTGCAAGATGCTCATATTGAAAATGTAACAACCAATTTTAGGGGAAAATATGGGGGCTTACGAACTTTTATCAACGTGGGAATATAAGAGAATGCAAGTGATTAAAAAAATATCAATGACACATGTATTGCGCAATATATTTATATACGTTGGAATCTAATTGAAATTATCTCAGAAATATTTTCAACATTAATAAACAAGTATTATTCTAAGAACAATTGCACTAATTACAGTAGTTGCCTAGTAAGCATTCAAACACAATATTTGTCTCATCACGATTTCTTTGTAAATTGTTAATGTATGTGTGGGGGGTTAAAGCAGTCAAATTTCCTTATAATGAATCTGTATGGGCCCAGAATATTATTTCATTATACATATACTTCCGTATACAGAAATTATATTTTTCCACCTTTATTTAAAATAATCAGTTATTCTAGTTTGGATTACACTCTTCCATTTTTAATTTAATTTTATTTTATTGTATTTTAAAAATTTCATAACATTCAACAAAACTTTCATTATTCACTTCAAGTTGTTCTAGTTTTTCAAGTTGTTCTAAGAAAAATTTGGGAAGAGGTTCCCTGAAGATCTGCATTAGCAACAATAAAATGCGCATAGGAATTAGCTAAACCCTCCTAAATCAATGTCAATATACATATTTTCTATTAGTAAATATTTTTTTGAATAAGTTAAATATTTTGGGAAAGGTAGTGCGTAAAATTATTATATTTTAGTAAAATTCTCAAAAAAAAAATGCTGAACAATTATTACAGGTTTTAAATTAAATTATAATATTTTTCAAACTTAAGGTCAGTAATATTTTTATTTGTTCAATATTTCGCCACTTTTTTGTGCAGCTTCTTCAGGAAATTGGTTCTTGCTTAAAATTATTATTGTAAAGTGCTACAAACACATTACTGACTTTAAGATTGGAGAATATTATAATTTAATTTAAAATAAAAAACAGTAAAATAAATAGCAAGAAACAGATATTACAGGTGCGAAAAATAGTCACACCCTCACAATATTGAAACAGTTTGACGTAGTGTGGCATCGTTATTGTCAATATTCATCTTATTTCTGGTAACTTTGAGTGCACATCGTAATTGTGACGCATTACAAATAGAGTAAAAAATTTTTGTAATAGAATTAATTGAAGTATATCGCTCATTAATGACTTTTTGGGACATGCAAATGAAAAAAAAAATAATGACAAAAACAAAAAGAAAATATCATCAGTGCTTTTTTTTTTATAAATAAAGAAATAAATAGATATTTTGTGTTTTAGTTAATTGAGGTCTTAATAAGGTATAAATTAAAAAAAAATAATAATTTTAATGCACTTAGTTTGCAATTGATCCGAAACCACTTACGTGAGGGGTGTGCTACCCTGATGACGCGCAGTGTATGTTAGTTTTTTCTTTATTTAACCAATGTTTTGTCTTTAGTATAATCGGGTGTTTCCCTAAGCTGAATTTTTGGTAAATTTTTGTTTTTGTGTTGTTAATAATTTACCGATGTAAAAATTAAACAGTAAGTTCCACACAACACATAAATTCATACAGTAATATTAAAATTATATATTATTTTGACAGATTTAATTTAATAAAGAAAGCTCCTGAAAAAGTTGGAAAAAAACCAACGAAACGTTGAGCAAATAGATTTAATAACATCCAAATAATTTGTTTTATTAACAACACAGAAACACAACAATTTACCAAAAATTCAGCTTAGGGAAACACCCGATTATACTATAAACAAATTTAATTTTATAATAGATGGTAAAAATAAAACTCCTCAAATGAGTTCTATTTCATAACGGCAAAATAAAAATCTCTTTTTAACAGTTCCATCTGACCTTTTATTTATTCGTTGAAGAAAAACTTAACTGTAGAGTTGATAGCATTTTTCAAGATCTGAAAGAGCACTTTAAAACGAATATATTGGTATATGACACTCAGGTCTCCTTTGAATTTAACATGTAGTTCTTGAGTTTAAATTTTATGGATAACTCTTATTTACGGCCCCTGGTTTTTAGTATAAAATGTACAGAAAAAATTATCTTAAAACTTTTTGTTACAACTACCTGCCAGTTATAAATTCAAAATTTTTAAATATGTATGAAAAAGACGAATACCAATAATACACTCGAGCTATACAGAATTTTATACAAGACACTTGTTAAAAAAGGGAACACCAGAACATTTCTGAATGCTTGAAAACAAGCTTTAACCTGAAATTAAGCGATGATTGTAGAATAAAACTAAACGCATGGACAACATTTTACTGAATGCATAGAAAAACGAGGGCCTTTATTATTTATTTTATAATATTTTTATAATATGAAAGATGTCACCGCCTTATATAATTCTGACAGAGCACGTTTCAGAAGTAGTGAATTTTTTAATATATAGCCACACAACCAAGAACTCTGAAATAGAGGAATGTGGTACGAAAGTATTATAGAAAATATTTTGTTCGAATCATTCAAAGGTATTTAGAATTAGGTACACAATTGCCCTTTAGCAGACATAAAACACTAAACCCAACATGTTTTTTTGTGCAAACAATAAATGTATTTGTATCTCCTTTATACATATAGAACTACTTCGTTGGCAAACATTTACAGATTTTCTTCGAGATTTAATTTTCTGACGTTAGGGTGTAGAAGGAGAGATTTGGGGGATAAATAGTAGAACGGTATAAGTCTATCGCCCTTTTTTACATTGTTTGTATCCTCGAGACAAAAAACATTGATATACCATTCTTTAATACCCAAAAATGCCAAAGATATAACGTTAAAAGAAGGGAGTGGCGATGGCTGAAGGAGTCTGCACTTTGACTACAAAACCAAAAGGTCCTAGGTTCGAGCACATTTTTAGACCAAGTTGTAAAAACATCTCGAATTTTTTCTGATGTACGTTAGTGTGTCTTTGTGTTGTCGCTAGGTTTCAGTAGTGAATCTTAGTCACTAGTCACTGTACAGTACCGGCTTCAGATGATACCAATCTGCAGGCACATTTGAGCGCCTCCTTTGTGGGCAGTGTGTAGCATCATCGGCAAAGTAAAATAATTAATAAAGTGTCTACTAAAATATCAAAATTGAATACGTCTCTCTATGGTCTCAATGAGAAATTTAGCGCGAAAAAAGTGGTTTCTTCGAAAGGCACAAAAATAAATAGTTTGTTTGGTATTTTAGTGGCAACACTCCACCGTGCATAACGGTATTTTTTTCCTGTATACTTGCAATATTTTCGCTGCAGCATTGGTTTGAATACAAATAATTTTTGCATTTTGTTTTTATTAAGAAATCAGTCGATATTTTTTTGTGATTTGGAGAGCTTATAAAATAAAATTGAAACATTTTCGTTAATATTTCTTGCTTTTATTTACTTTTTTAATTCTTGATTTGTCGTCGAATAAGTATTCCGTTAAAAAAAAATTATGAAAAGCAAAACGTATTCGTTAATTGTGCATTTATATCTGTTTTATAAATTGTGTTAGAGTTTTAAATGTGCATTTACCTAGCTTTAACCAACACCAATTATTTCTGTGTAATCTGTAGCATTTGAATTAATAAATACTTAATGTAAAAACTGGCAGCTAGTTTTTTCCATTAAATTAAATATCGAAATTTTAGGTTACAATGTCTATCGCTAAAAGAGATTTGTTTAATATTTGGTTCGCTGAAAAGGATCAAAAGAAAAAATCTAATGCAGAATACAGAATGATGAAAATAGTGAATATGAAAATAAATAAAAACAAGCAGCTCGGAATTTCGTTACCATATTATCGCAAAAGTGGGCGAAGGCAAATCGAACAAAAAGTTTTTTCGAGGATAGATATAAGGCTTGGTAGGATGAGTTCTTTCCGCGAGCATGCATTATAAACAGATCAGCATTTATTTGTAGTATGTTTGGTCCTTTGGAGTTGAAAAATAGAGACAAAGTTATATGGCAAACCCCACGGCCTTCTTCTACAGGCTTTTCCAGACCGATTAAGCTTACATTTGAACGAGAAAATAAGACATTAATTACCCAAGAAATTGAACTAATACAAACTCAAATATCTAAAATTTTTCCAACTGAAATACAGGTTAATGATGATATTATACATGTTAACCACCGTTTCTTTTAGACTATGATCGATGGTAAATTTTTGTAACTATTGCAAATTTGTCGCCGCAAAGATGTGGAATTTGTGGAGCTCCACCTTCCGTAATGAATGACATAAAAAATAAAAGAGTTGAAAGTAAATGAAAGCCTTTGTGAGTATGGACTCTAGACTTTGCATGCTTGGATACGAATTTTAGAGTGCATTTTGCACATTGCGTATAAAGTTGAGTTGCAAAAATGGCAAGCTCGGGGAGATTTGGAAAAGGCTTGGATTGAGTCAAGGAAAAAGATGATAATTGATAGTCTGAAAACAGAAATGAACTTGCTGATCGATATACAGAAGCCAGGTCATGGAACTACAAATGATGGCAATTCCGGCAGAAGATTCTTCCAGCAACCACGTTTAGCTTCACAAATAACTGTCGTAAGCGACAACTTAATTCGAAGACTAGGGGTAATTTTACGAACAATGGCATCGGGCTATGCAATTAATGTAGAATTATTTCGATCGTATTCCCTCGAAACAGCGGAACTATACGTGGAATTATATCCATGGTATTGCATGCAATCTAATATCCACAAGATATTGATCCACGGTGCAGACATTATTCAAAATGCTGCCCTGCCTATAGGAGTGTTATCCGAGGAAGCGCTCGAATCTCGGAACAAAGACATTAGATATATTAGAGAACATCCTGCTCGAAAAATGTCACGGGAAAGTAACATACAAGATCTTTTTAACCACTTGCTTTTTTCATCAGATCCTTATATTTCCTCTCTTTCAACAAAACCGTCGAATCGAAATTCAGAACCCTTCTGTTAAGAATCCATGGCTTTGATTTCTGATAATTGTACCGTAGAAGACGTAACGGATGCAGAAACAAGCCAAGATGAATAAATATTTATCAATAAAATATCACAGTATGTGTGCACGAATATATATGTAGAATTTTGAATGAATATGTAAATAAAAATCCTCACCTATGAAAAAACAAAAAAATTAATCATTATAAATACTATTATCTTACATAGAAAATACCACACCCATTCGTTCGAATCCGCCCATTTTTCGTGCAAAATCGTGTCCTGACATGTAATTAATTTGTGCAAATTTTTATGCTTTTAGCTTCTTTTAAAAAGAAGTTATGACTTTTTAAGCACTAAATTTGACTTTGAGACCACTGTGCGTCTCCTTGACATCAGATATGCAGCAAAAGTGATATAAAAAAAAAACTTGCAAAAGCATAGTTGTAAGAAACTGAAGCTTTACCATTTTTTTTTCGAAATTGCTTTTCAAAAGGGCTTAGACTTACGGGAATTTGCTTTTTTATGGTACGGTCTAATGTACATATATAATTTAAACTTATTTTAATCTACCTTTCACCCGCGGCTTCGCTCCCGTTATTATCTGCATCGGTGATACGGAGAGGCATATCTTATCTATACGTCGCCTCCTGGTCCTATTTAAAAATATATATGTAGCATATGTGTGAGATGGTCTCGGAGACGCGGAAATTGGTCCTACCTTCCTTGTGGTCCTAGTTCTCAAAGAAATTAATAGCCAATGTGACTTTCAAACTCAAGTACATCCAAATATTAAAGTTTATCACAATCGGCTTGGTAGTTTTTGAGAAGCAGAAATTTCGCCCCTATTACCCTCCTGTTCATACTTTCGAAAATGAACATGACATATGTAAGCTTTTAGATGCAGATGTATCTATGTTCTAAATTTCATTGAAATCGGTTTGATTGTTTCGAAGAAATTTCTCCGCTGTCTCCCTCCTGCTCATACTTTTGAAAATATACATATGCTATGTGAATTTTTAAACGAAAATCTATTTATGTTCTAAATTTCATTAAAATCGGTTTGAACGTTTCAGAGGGGCATAAATACCTCCCTCCTGGTCGTAGTTTTATAAAAATTAATACCCTATAACCTTTCCGGAGTTGCACAGACTAAGTGGACCAAATGTCACCGCGATTGGTTCCACATGTGGAAGGAGTAGCATAATTAAAAAAGTAGGCGTAAAATTGGGCGTGATTAAAAAAAAAGAAGCCTATAATTCATTCAAGGGTCCCATTTATATGGTGTGAAAATTTCGGGAAGATCGGTCCAGCAGTTTGAGCTCCGACAAGGTACAAACAAACACACATTCAGGTTTATATATATAGATACAGTTTTTTAGAGCAACTTCTTCAAAAGGTAACTTTTTAGAAGACACTCATTTAGATTCTTCCTTTCTAAAAGGTACATTTTTTCAAATTACAATTTTAGTAGGCAGTATTTGGGAAGGTGCTTACAGCAATAGTTTTAAATGACAGTTTTTGAAAAGTAATTTTTTACAATTGGTAGTAAAATGAATGTGCCTTTATACATGTATATCTCGTGATAACTATTTTCTTATTTACTCAATTAGTTGTTTATTTATTTAATTCCTTTTCCTTCATTCATTAATTTTATTTTATTTCTTTGCTGACATTTGCCATTTTAATATCTTAATTAACTTTACGCCAAGTTTCACCTGAAAGGCATTTATTAATTACACTTTTTTGAACAAATTAAATTTCATTGAGATTCAACTGAGTCATTGTAATTAAAAATTTCTCGTTAGCTTTTTTCTTGTTTAACTATTTTATTAGGTTGGTAAATTACACTACACAACAAGATATGCACATAAAGCCTTCCTTCATGAAAAAATGCGCGAAAGCTAGGAGTGCTAATACTATTTCCTAAGCTGAGTGATACATAAATGAAAGAAGATCCGAGTATATCTGTTGGTTCTCAAATCAGGCACCTGATGAAATATTTAAAGGAAAACTTAGCGATTTAGAAAATTTAAATATTTTCCGAAATCACAGAAATAAAGAAGAAAATCATAAAGTTATATTGACGTGATTATGACGTTATAACGGAAGAACGTCATATTGTTGTTAAAAATTGAGATTTTCTAACATATAAGAAACTAAAGTTTTCTAGTGTCATGCGAAAAGCGTTTTTTGTTGACCAAAATTAAAATTGTAAATTACTGGTTATTTTGCTTTGAGTAAGAAAATAAGAACATTTTGTAAAGTGATTTTCATTCGCATGTTAATCGCTGTGATTAAATTATACTATACACTATATAAATTAGACAATGTACTACATTGTTTAGTGGGTGCCGATAACTGAAGTAGTTAGCACATTGACTACAAAACAGAAGGTCTTGTATTCGAGCGCAGTACCGGCGTAGTCATAAAAACATATTGTGCATTAATGTGCCCTTGTGTCAGTTGTTTCAGTGGCAAAGTCATAGTTACTGGTCACTGAACAGCTGGCTTCAGTTGATACTCATCCATAAGTAATATCATAGCGCCCTCCTTTATCGGTATTGTGTAGCATCATAGGCAAACTAAAATAATTAATGAAATGTCTAAAATACAAAACTGCAAGAATTGACACCAGAGACGATCCAACACTGTTATAGCTATAAAAAAAAATTGCAAAACACAGTTATACAAATAATGAACGTTTCCTCTGCATATTATGTGTCATCTCTATCGCTATCATTGCCTGAGGCATTCTTATTAGCACGTATAGTATATTCTATTTTCTTTCTAAAGAGGATCTTATATAGAAAATTCGCATTAAGGCCATACAAAAATATGAGGAAACAATATAGTATTTTTTCTTATACCATCTTCCTCGGGCTACGCAAGAAATTTAATTGGTATTTATTTTGTGAGTTCGTCTCCCACAGGTAAGTAAACTTTGAAGTCGATCTTAATTACATGCTTAGGCCGAGTACGGTAACACTACACGGCATACATTTACGACCAGGAATGTCCGTTTTAGTATGCAACTGTGGCCGTTTTAGTATCCATAAATATATATGTATCTATGTAGATATCATCTGACCTTACCCATATTTCCGTCCTTGCAGGGATTTCAGGTATCAGTATACTGCAATCATCCGGCATCATGAAAAAAATCTTTACATTCAAGTTTTCCACATGGATACATCCGCCTGTTCTGACTCGTCTTCCCGCGATCCCGTTCAGGCAATCAAGTAATGCAGGTCAACTGTCGAGTACTAGTAATAACAATAGCCCATCAAAATAAGGTTTCCATGTACACTAGTTGATATTCGTTGACGTATGGAACTCACAGAATAGTGAAAGATACCGGTAAGTCCTACCCACTTTTCCGCCACGTGCAAGTAGCATCCAATTTGATGGTTTATTGTCGTCGAAATACCTTCTTCAGTGTACTGCAGTTCGAAGCTCCTTCCAATGAATTACACCAAACCTCTACACCATTAGAAGTGCTGTTTTCTGAGTATTTACAAAGTTGACTCTGCTATCAGACCATCCGTGCTCGAACGCACAGTCAAATAAAAAATATTGAAAATTGTGTGCATGCTAACAGGGATTTCTTTCGTCGGTATTTGAGGGGTAATACGTCGGCGATGTAGCTTCGCAAAAAAACAATTAAAAAAATAAAGAGTCAACATAACACCAGAGATGCAGCAATTATGCTTTACAAATTCTCAAAAAAAATTAATAAAAAAAATGCAACTGCAGAGGCCTGATATCATTTCACCACTTTCTCTAACTAATGTTTCTACAAACTAATGTGCCGTCATGTAGTCACTATATTAACTGTTAACAAACTGTCATACTGCGCGCACATTTTACAATATCGTTCAGCGGTGAGACTAATTTTTAGCTTAACGGGAGTAGAGTGAGTGGTAAAATCCCGACATAATTTTTTTATCTTGGACCAGCACTCAGGAGATGACTTTACACATGCGATACGTTGTGCTGAAACTAGACCATAAAAACTAAAGAATAGTTATAGAAATGACAGGAGGTGAATCGTCACTATCTTACAACTCTGTGCAAGCGTATCTGATGTCAAGGAGACGCATGAAATTTTGAAGCTTCGCTTTTAGTAGCCATTTTTAATAATTATTTTACTTCGGTTGTGCTACACAATACCGACGAAGGAGGATGCTCTGATGTGATTGTGGACTGAACTGAATCAACAGAATCCAGTACCGTTCAGTGACCAGTGACTATACCTTCTTCAGTGAAACCTTCCGACATCAACTGCCACAAAGACACACTAACGCAAATCAGGAAAAATGCGAGATGTTTTTTTTTTTATTTTGTCTAAAATTGGAGTGGAACCCAGCACTTTCTTTGTTTTATACTCAACGTGCAGATTACTTCAGCCATCGCTACCCTTATTGAAGTGAAATTTTTGGTTAATAAAATTCTCTAAAAATTTCTTACCCGCTGAAGTTCAAGATCTAATATTAGCGTCAAAAAGAAACGTCGCTTACTGTTGTTTGACTAAAATCGGGTGACACCCTCAAAAATTTGCGAACAAATATTTTGTGAATTACATACTCCGTAATTTCTTGCCAAATCGATATTTCTTGTCAAAAAGATTTTCGATACTCATTTTTTGGTCTTAAAAACTGTGTCGAATGCTGAAAAATTTGCTTTGAATGGATTAAACTGAGGGATGGTCTGCAAAGTTCACCGATTCTGATATTTTTTAATATTAGGGAAGTGATTGTTTAATAATGATGTAATAAGAGAAAAATGTTTTTCTTTTGCAAAGTAATTCAAATCGTATTTGCTATAATCGTGGTAACACCGTATGTTCCGCTTTAAATGTATAAATGATTTACAACCACATTCATAATGTGGCATTACGAATGCCACTTTTAAGAAAGAGCTTAATATTTGTTCCTCTGTTTATATGTAACGAAAGCATTTCTAACAGCACCGATAACACATATTAATACTTTAAGAAACGTTGTACTACATACATATGTATGTATATAGATGCACAAATATAACATAGTTGTTCGTTTCTTTAGAAATGATTTTAAAATATCCTTCCTGCCATTCATCTACTTATTATTGATACATATCATGCAACAGTTTTATAAGTCGTAAAAAAATAAAAATATTTTCAAATAAATTACATTGGGAAATATAAGACAACGTACAAGAAAATACATATATGTACATAATATAAATATATTATATATGTGTGCTTGCGTTATATATAGAAAAAATTCAAATAAAATGTGAGGAAATAGGAAACATTTATACTCTTCCACGTACTCAGATTGTATTAGTACCTTTTTTATACCTGATGCCGTTCAGGTTCAACGTGCCATGAAGGTGTGAAAGTTAACTGCTCAATTTTCCTTTTAGGGGAGCGTGAAGAAAGGATTTCCTATTGGAGTGTGATGGGTTAAGTTTGATTTCATTGATTTTATGCTTTTTTTTAATTTTGAAGAAGATTTTACGATAAAGACCTCAGCTTTTGTCGCAAACTGAATTACAAGTATTTTTATTTATTTCTATGCACATACATATATATATATGAAGATATATAAGTACATATATACATATACTTACGTTTATTCTTTAAAGTATGAAAATTGTAAATTTCTCCTCTTAGTCTACATATTTATCGATTACCAGCTGTCAGTCTAGTTTTATAATACTTGAAATAAAATTTTGCAATCTACAAAATAATATAAAAAAATATTCAGCATATTAAAGTTGAAAATTATATTGATTAGACATAAAAGACAGACATGTGATAAAAAGCTTTATATTGTTTTATTGATTAATGTTTTTTCCTTTTGTGGAACGTACAAATTCGTCCAACAATCAGCGGAAATGCAGTCTGGTTCTTACTGTGACGCATGATGCAATCGAATGGAAAAAATCTAACAAAAATGTAGATGCTTTCTAACAACGGTAACAACTGTAAAAAATTAAAAAACTGATGAAGCATAATTCTTATACAACTCTACTGTGGCAGAGGTAGCAAGTTGAGTTTGAAAACATGATTAAAAATATTTCAAACTCAAATAGCTGATACCAACACACAGGCACATCGGAGCGCACCCCTTTATCGGTATTGTGTAGACCACGGTCTCAAAATTGAATACATCTTCTAGACATAAGACGTGCCGCAACTCTGCTATAAACAAAGAACGTGCAAAAGCATAGTTTTAAGATAGTGAAGCTCTCCTCTATCTATCCCATCATCACCTGTCATGTCTTTCACTATATCTTTTCTATAGGAGAAACACCTACAGGGTAGCGCAGAATGAGCTATATGGTTTGAATTCTTTATAACTTTTATTATTATTATTTTTTCTTTGTTTTTTTTCAGCAGTTTGTGAAGAAGAGTTGGGGAGTTAATTAGAAATCATTACAACATCGAACAACGTATAAAAATAATTGAATTTAATTTTTTTCTTAAGGGAAATATTCGGCGGACATTATTTCGCGCACAAGCGATTTTTACTGGCATCCACGTTCACCAGACTTAACAGCTCCTGACAGTTTTCTTTGGGGATATTTGAAAGAAACCAAGAACCATACTCCAACTAAAAACCAACATTCGAAATGAAATCATGGCCATTACACCCGAAATTTTGCGAAAAGTTATGAAAAATATGCTAAAAAGAGCACTTATCCGCGAAGCAGAAAATGGACATCACTTATATGATATCATTTTTCAAAGCTAATTGCAAAAACTTTCCCAATAATATACTGTATTTAAAAAAAATATAATAATAATTGCATAAATAAAAAAGTTATAAACCATTTAAACCATATAGCTCATTCTGCGCTACCCTGTAGTAGTATGCCATTATTATATGAGTGTTACTTCTCTTTAATAAGAAAACTATTTCTTGAAATAAAACAGGCTCGTAGATATATTGTTTTAAATAAAATTTAATAGTCAATTTCTTTGTAGTTATTTATCGGTTTTTAGTGCTTCACGAAAAATTAAATTGCCAAAATATAACAAAACGCACCAAAAGTATGAGTATTTATTTCATTGTTTGCTCCCCTTCATACTTCTTTGGCAAAATTTTCTTTTATACAAATTATGTATTTTTCCAAGAATTACACATATCGAGCCTTTGGTGCAATACCGTAGTAATTCAAAATTTGAATTTTTTGAGCTGGGTATGCAGAAATGATCTTTGGGGAAATATATATCTAAAGGAAAAATGATTATGGTTCTATCTCTAACTGTTCAGATTTATAACAATATTTATTTGCAATAATGAAATATTTCCTTTTTGACAAGAAATTTACAAACAGAAAACATTACAAAACATGCCTCTTTATTTAAAAACTTGTAAAAAAAGAACTTTAGTAAACGAAAATACTATCAAAAAGATGATTCAAAACTTCAAATGCATTTATCTCTGTTCACGATTTTTTGATTTACAACGGTATTGCACCAAAGGCTCGATATATGTTTGTATTTGTACATTTATTTTAATATTTCTTTATACTGATCATTTGTTTATTTATTTTTCTTCTGGTTTTTTGGAGACTAAAACTACCAAACACGAAACTACAAAACAATACAGATATTGAAGAATGCAAAGAAACTTATTATAGAGATGGGAAATTGAAAAATTAGAAGAGGAAGAAAAAAAGTAAGTCCATAGGATTTATGTATTCGTTTCTAACAATAACAATTTTCAGTTACCAATTTTGTAAACCGAATGTTCAAACATGACAGTCTAAGCAAAGGATCTTAAAAAGAACAATTTAAATTGCAAAAGATTTCGCTACGGCTTCAATCACATGGCAGTGCAGTTGAACTAAATATATTTCTCATTAAGGTATAAATTGAAGACATTTAAACATTTTTAATATTTTTACTTATATATCTTTGTAGAAAGTCTTAGTACACTATGCAATTACCTTGAGAATCATCGGTTATATTTCTGCTGACAACCAGTTGAATTCTGACAAGTGAAAATGTTATGTTTTTATTTTTTTGGACAAGTTAAAGTTTATAAAAGAAGTTTAAAAAGTAACAAAATTTATGCCTACTAAAATCTGTCGACAAAATTAATCATATGGAATATCTTTAACAGGTTTTGCGACTAAAAAAATTTAATGCTAAAGTCATGTTGCCATTTGGATTTTTTAATATTATTTTGAAAATTTATGTTCATCTCAAATTTTAATATTATTTTTAGCATATACAATGCGACAACAAATATCTCTTCCTTTGTAGTACTAAACATATCTGATATGAATATATGAGATCTTTTCTTTTCTCGGTGGATTTCTTCTACGTGTGGAATGCTTTACACCAAAACTATTTTGAAATGTATAATATAGAGAAAATAAACAGCGATTGAAATTGGACTTAATTATTGCAGAAATCTGCAATGGCACACTTTTGTTAATGTGTAAAATAGAGTTACTGGATCACTTATTTATTATCTCACTTTCTGCACGTTTTCATTTCATCTATTGCAGACAAATATCTTTGATGTTCGCTCCATAATGTTCGCCAAATTTTATTTATTATAAAATGATTTAAATTTCAGCTATGTCGCTGATGTTAATTTTGACAAATTATTTTTTAAGCTAAGGGGAGCCATTTCATTTATTATAATACTTCGCTAAAAATGTTACTGCTCAAATACCGACGAAGGAAGGTACTGTAGCATAGAAAAGAGAAAATATTTTTTGTCTTTGTCGGACTGTGAATCGAACATTGGTCTTTCTGGTTCCTCAAGTAAAGCCCTAACTACTCAGCCATCACCACCCTCTACATGGTTTCGACGAACGCAATTTAAAATTTAATTTTTCCTTTCCTTTCGTTTCGTTTTTTTTTTTATTTTGAATGTGATGCCCATCGTCTTTCCGCCAACAGTTTCTCTACAGGTAAAGCAGTTCTCCTTTTTTTCAGAAATCCTGCGAAAAATATCTATATTCTTTGTTAAATATTGTTAATTAAATTACTTTAAATTAAATCAAATAATAAATAGTAACTCAGGCAGAAAAATACATAAGGTGGTTGAAGTATTGACAAGACGTAAGACAACCTAGAGTGCTCTACTGACCCTCAAATGATAATGTTGTTTAACGGTCGCCCAATCATTTTTTATAACCATGGCTAACAATAAAGAAAACTAAAAATTTAATTCTTTAACAGTACTAGCAATTTTCTTAATAAAATACTTTTCCAATACTTCAAACTGAATAACTGCAGGTATGTCCCAACAACCAATAAAAAAAAATAAAATGTGCAGTGCCAATGAAACTAATTTATTTTTTTACGTAAAAAAAAATATATTTTATATTTTCATTAATAAATACTCTATAAATTATTATAATTTATCGGGATGTCGTTCATCCACATCTGTCTTGGCTGCTGCTAACCACATATTTGTTTTCGATAACAACGATGATTCCATCACGACTTGGAACTGCTTGAATAAAAGTCCGTAAAAATTTAGCATGAATGTATGAATTTTGCAGGGCTTTAAAATTTTCTTTGCCGTGCCCTTTGTTTTGCTTTCCACAGCTACTAAATTTTAATTTGAGTTCTTGGATCACAATAAAAGATTATTCAGCTTTTGATTTTGAAAACTATAAAAATGACAGAATTTCAAATAAAGTTCATACCAACAATTCCTCATAAAATAATTTTCCATTAGTATATTCTGTTAGTAAAAATGCAAAGTATGCACTTGGTGAAATTGAAGAAAATATTGAATCAAAAGCTTTGTTTTCTTTTGTTGAAATTAATTATTATACATTTACATCTACTTCCCATGACAAAGTACGCGTATTAGAAAATAGGAAATTTTCGGTTCAAATTTTTCTTAATACAAACCTGCCCACATTTTTTTAAAAGGCAACATTTATAAGGTTGACTGTGATGTGTTTGACTATACACTAAGCTCCAAAGATGTAGTAATATACATATATGCATGGTTCAAAACTTTAAATGGCAAAACATTTTACTGTCCGAAAATTTTAACGTTGGCAAAAAAAAAAAAATATTTAATGAGGTTAGTAAAATATCGAGAAAAAAAAACTAAATTAAAATTAAAAAATGACAATTTTTTATTATTATATTATAAACAAAAACCAATTTTCCTGAAGAAGCTACACAAAGGAGTAGCGAAATATCGAATCGGAATAAATATTAAATATATTAAAAAGACCTTAAGCTTAAATAATTAGTGTTATTAATTAAAAAATGACAAAAAGTTAAAAACTTAAAATTAAAAAAAGAGGTCAAATGGAAGGAATATTTAATATTTTTATTTGGTTCTTCACTAAAATAGTTTTTTAATGTCATATTTTATACCCGCCGCGATGTAAACACTTAAATTGACGTTCCTAAACTCTAATAGAGTTTTTAATAACTATTTAAATTTACTTAAATTTATTATTTTATTTATTAATATTAATTTTCCGTCTTTGTCCTTTCTGTGAGTGCAAATAAATTTTGAAATTAACAATTTTATACTAATTAACTAAATTATCCTCCTTGCTGGCTATCATTCCCCGGAACGTCAAGCAAACAATAGTCAAAAGTAAATATCTATATATTTCTACATCTCTTTAACCATTTAACTAATTTGGTTATACCTTATATCCTCCGACTAAGTTTTTGAAATAAAGAATTTAATTGAATACGATTTAAGAAAGACTTTTGAAGTTATTAAAAAGAAAAGAATTTCGAATAATTTCGACAGCGATAACACTCAACCCATTTAACAGATTTGTATAAACTAAATCAATCGAGTTTAATCGCATTTAATCACATTTATGGCCATCGAATATGTTTTTTGAGCTAAAGAGTTGATTGCATTTTTTATTCCATAGCTTCCAATAATAATAAAAATTTCGTTCGAAATATCCCGATCTGCATTTCTTCTCTTCTTTTCTAACTTAATATATAAATATTTTCCTTACCACTTCTATCTCAATCACTACATATAACAAATTTCTAATATTGGTAGTTTGCTTAAAGGTATAAATAAATGAATAAAGAAAAACCAAAGTAAAGCAGAAAAAATTCATACGAAAATTTCATCAGCATAATTTTCATGGTACTGAAAAAATATTATTGTATTCCTTTATTTTTATAATAAGGATTTCAGTGTTATTTTCAGAATTATTACTACTCGGAGAACATTTTCTATGCAACTTAATGCAACAGTATATAGAAACAATCTAGTATAATACCATGCTAATAGATGGAGATATGAAACAGTTGTTCTTCATGTTCAAGAGGGGAATAAATGAATGAATCTCGAGTAAAATTTTAATTTATGTTTAATTTAATTTCATTGATTGATTTGTGTTGCGGTGAACTTAAATGGTGATGTAAGATTAAGTTTCATTTTATTAACATTGAAATATCTGTTTAAAATATTCGGTGCTAAAATGGATGCGAAATAAATCTTTTTTCTAATTAAAAGACAGTAATTTGGGAACATTTTTCTAGCAACACAGCATTAGCAATCATTTTATTTTTAATTTTTTTTTTTACTAAAAGTAAATTATTTTTAAATGTGTTTATTTATATAATTTTTTTAACTGCTATCTGGGTTCAATAAGCTTTTTCATTGCTGAAGTCTATTATAGTTAACAATATTGCTTGCAGAAAGAAAACAAAAAAAGTATCAGCAGCTTTCTAACAATTCTTGCTAAATTCCGTTTGATATTGCAAAAAAATGTATGTGCCATATACCATGCAACAATAATTTTCTAACAAAAGCAATATCGAAATTATTTCACTTGAAGTTGTGTAACTACTCGATAAGAGAAGAAAGAAAATATAAGAAAAATATGCAACAAGCACAAATAAAATCGTTTCATTTTAAGTAGTTTAATAATGCAAAAGCAGCGTATTGTGAAAAAAATTTTAACAAAAACGACGTTATTCTCATAAAACATTGAGCTGTGAGCAGAGTTGGGCAGATTGAAATATATCTATTTGAAATACAAATTCATATTTTGTATTTTAAATACTAAACGCTTAAGGTATTTTGTGTTTTAAATTCTAATCGCTTAAGTATTTTGCATTCAATAGTTGTGAACTCAAAATATATTTTTGCAAGATACAATTTTCATTTACATGAATAAAAGTTGTAAAAATTATTTGAATCATGCATCAACTAAAAACATTAAATTTTACTACCGTTTTATACAGGGTGTCTGGTGGCAAATTTATATTTTTAAATACGATTATTTCAGAAAGTAATAAACGATGCGGTGGGAGGGTGGCGCCGTTTTAATTATCGATTGTGCGGATTTGTCAGTCACGACGTCGCAGTGGTCGAGTGAGCAAAGCGCGTTCGCTGTGGATACATTTTTTAAGAGTAATGATTCTTACGTAATTGCTCGTCGACAATTTTGTTCAAAGTTCGGTATTTGGCGAATAAATGATGAACCGACTGTAAATTTAATTCGTTCGTGGGTGCAGATATTCCGCGCAACTGCTTCGGCTATGAATGCCCCACGACCAGAGCCCAGTCGATCTTCGAGGACTCCCGAAAACATTAAACTGGTTGAAAGCAGTTTACGTGAAAATCCGCGACTTGCGATACGGAAAAGAGCAGCCAGGGACTTCCAAAAGCGATTATTCATGAAATTTTAAAAAAGGATCTGAAGGATCTGGATGACATACTCTTTAAAAAATAAAATCCGCATTTCCATTCTATCGTTCAATGCTCTTAATAAAACTTTGTGTCAATTATTACGTTTCTTATTTAATTTTGAAAATATAAATCTGCTACCAGACACCCTGTATTTAAGAAATGACAATTGTACACTTTAATGATCAATTGATTTTTAATTTTCATTTTTTCAATAAGAGAAAATGATTTTAAAGTAAAAACTACAAAAAAATGGCAAAAGCTAACCAACCCACATTGAACCATCTTGGGTCATGTGTAAATCTACCATCTTTCGATTCTTGACAGTTACCCAGATAAAAAAAATAAATTTCTTTAGAATGCTTATTTTGTATATTAAGAACTTAAATAAAAAGTATTTGTTTTTTGTATTTTAAATACATTTTATGCCTTAAATATACCAGAGTATGTTTTTTGCCTAACGCAGTAAGTGTGTAATAATCCACAGTGTTTTGAATTTGTCTCAGAAACCAAAGCAATCAGGTGACAACTTAAGTTGTAATGAAAATGTTATTTACTTTTTCTTTTTAGAAAATAGTATATATGCGTGAATAAAGAGAGGCTCATAAGCTTCATAATGCACTTGCATAAACCACACGTAATGATGAGGTAAACGTAGCTTGCCTACTGGAGTTTTTTTTCCTCAAAATGTTATATAGAAATAAAATAAAATTATTACTATTCACGGTCATTTTCATAATGTCTGATTATTAAACTTGTAACAGAAAATTAACTAACTGGCGGTTTGCTTAACAGGCACTATTCAATCGTCGGTTAATGATTTAAATTTATCATCCCTCAGTTACTTAACAAGAAAATACGACAAAATATGGCAATATTGTTTGTGTTTGTTTACGAAAAATATTATAATGACAGAAACTAGAAAAAAAATGTTAATGCTTGTGAAAAAAATATTTAAATATACTTTTTTTTTTTTTTATGAGATTACTCCTACACATGCGAAGCATTGTGCTGGAACTATAGGAAAGGGATAGTAGGAGAAACGATAGAAGGTGAAGCTTAATTAATTATTTTGCGGCTCTGCTTTTGCACGTTCTCTGTTTATACTCGTAGCAGTGCTGAAGCTTCGGTTTAGTAGACATTTATTATTATTTTACTTCGCCGATGCTACACAATACCGACGAATGAGGGCGTTCTGATGCGATTGTGGATTGATATCAGCTTAAGCCGGTATTGTTCAGTCACCAGTGACTATGCCTTCGCCACTAAAACCTTCCGACAACAACTGACACACAGAGACACACTAATGCACATAAGAAATATGCGAGATGTTTATTTTTATTTTAAATAATTTTAGTCTGAAACTGGCGTTGAACCCTATTTAAAAACAAGTATTTTTTAACATTTTATTTTCATCCTTTTTAATTAAAAAAAATTTATAGACTTTGTTAAATATATATAATTTATACTTGATAACAGTACCAATAGTTTTATATGAGCACAAATCAATGTCAATATTTTTAGTGAATATCTATTTTGATATCATCTGATAAATTTTCATGGAAAAAGAATACGATTTCTTATTAGAATCATTAAAAACATAACAATCAATTGTAATGGTAAGTTGTGTAAGGCAAGCCTCTCTGCATCGCTAGCAATTTCATCTATTGTGCTCCTTCGGAAGGAGCATTGGAAGTGGTAGTGTAACATGGACTCCTCTTCCTCGCTGCATGTTCTGGTGGCAAAAAGTCCTATTTTGTGCTGGTAGAGTGTGTTGTAAGTGCTCCAGTACATATTCTAATGTTCCTCATAGTCAGCCGAAGAACAATGTTGGCCCTTCTACTAACGAATATCGTAGAGGATCTTGGAGTTGTATACGTAATACGTATTACGTATTGTTACAGAAAATGGAAAAATTCCTATATATCATTTTAAAAATACAAAACTGACTTATTAGTTCTGGTTTGTTAAGTCCAAATAAGTCATCTGGCTAAATTTAAATTTTTTGACATCCAGAGTATCTAATATGGTATACAGTTTCCTCCGGAAATTTGTGGTATCCTTACTTAGCGTTATGGCTTTATGGGTGCTCGATCCCGGTCTTATTCCATTGCGTTGCGGATTCATCTGTGCACCATTTTTTCAGTCTTCTTGTAATCAGTGTGGATCTTTATCCAAATCTTCCCCGGTGAGAAGATGACCTCGTACCTCTTGGTAGATGTGGGTATTGGGTATGTGCGGTCATAAACCTGAGTCATGTCAATGAATCGATCAACTCTCTATAAGATTTCAAAGTGCCTAGTAGGATTGCGTGATCTCAATCTTATATTTGTATGAAGTGCGATTTCCTGAAATATTGCTTCCCCCTGTATAGCAATGTGAAGCTGTAGAAGATTAAAAATCGCCTCCACAGGGGCTATTGATGTACAGATGTACAAGTAATTGTATTTAGTAAGGTAACGAATGACAAAATATTGGGCGATGATATGCTGGCTGAATGCTAATGGCTGGTCAGTCATCGTGTTGACTCTGCAACCAGAAGAACCAGGGTTAGACTCCCAGCTTGGTCAAGTTAAAATTATTTATCCGATTTTTCTACGCTACAGCAACCTCCTTCGTCGGTATTTGAGCAATAAAACGTCCGCGAAGTAAAATAATAGATAAAATGGCCATCCTTAGCTTACAAAAATTACTTTACTTTATACATAACACGCAACCTCAGAGTTGTTCTAGAATTAAGCCCTATCTTCCTAATACTATCACCACCTATCTATACCGTATGTAAATTGCATACGTTGGGGATATCCCGTATGAACTGGTCCAAGAAAAAAGCATAAAATATTTAATTATTACTTTTTATTATTACTTTTCCACAATATATAAAATTTTGTAATAATAAAGTTTATACTTAATTTATTTTTTTCTTTTTGTACGATGTTAAATGATTTTTATACAAATCCAGGCAGAAAAAAAATAGAGTATAAAGTTGGCAAAGCATTTCGTGAAACGTATGTCCATTTTCCAAGCACATTATAAAATATTTCGCACCAGAAACGTTATATTGTTAAATTTTTCTTTTAATACTGTAATTTCTGAATATTAAATAATATGTATATTCAATTTTGTACTATCAAAAGTTTTTTGTTTTAAATTGCTCTTTTGTAACTCTGAGTTAAAAAGTTGATGTCTTCCTTCTTGTTCTTTGTTCTGTTGATGTGTTGTTGGATTTGCAAAATCTTTGTTATGTATCTCTTTCTCATGTTATCTGGTGTGTCTAATTTTTTACATTATAACAATTCACAATTTCTCTTCAAAGAATCGTGGTCGGTCATCTACGCCTTAGAAGATTGGACACTGTTGCCTTGATACATTAAAATGGTATTTCCATTGGAAACTCTTTTAATATTATTTTTCTCTGGGCCTTAAATTTTATCTAGCACTTGCTGGATTTAATGTCACTATTTAGTTTCAAAATTTTAATAATTATTGTTAGTTCACTAAGGACTTTGTGAAGATACAATAAATAAGATTGAAAAAAAATATGTTGTGAAAATGCAATATTTTATTTTGATTTTTTATTATATATTTATACTTATACTTATACTTATACTTATACTTATACTTATACTTATACTTATACTTATACTTATATTTATACTTATACTTATACTTATACTTATACTTATACTTATACTTATACTTATACTTATACTTATACTTATACTTATACTTATACTTATACTTATACTTATACATAAGATATCAATATACATTCGTCAGCCAAAATTAATATAAAATCTCATTTAATGCAATAATAGTAGTTTACCACATGAAATGCTTAATTTCATCACGTACATACATACTTCATACACTGTTGAAAATATATTTCAGCTCCATTTAAATTCCTTATGTAATTGTGCTCGACAAGAATTTAAGAGCAAAATCAATATAACAATAGTACTTATTCTGGCTTTTAGCCATCATTGTGACATTAAAGAATTTTTTTGGCAAACTATACAAAATAATCAGTAGCCAAAAAGAATATTATAATAATAAATACTGGGAAAAAGTAAAATACCAAATTACCACTGTTGAATGCCAGTATGATAAGGATATTTAGTAACTTACCTTTTCAAACGGCTGCAGTAGATAAAAATTTCATAATTCTATTTACTTTTAATGCAAAATAATTTTAAAAATTGCCAACTTAAAAAAAATTTAAAAAGTCTTCAGTTACAGGTATCTCTATTTTGGGGTACTTGAAATGATCAATTGAAGCAAAAGTATTTTGTCATTATTAGATTCTTATTACGTCATAAAATTTAGCAGGAAACACAGTCTTACAAAGAAATTTAAATGCAAATTCACAAATTAGCAAAAAGGCGATTAATGCTTGTAATTCTGTAATGCAAAAGCAATAAGTGTTTCTCTGAATTACTTCTATAGTTTCAGTTGATAAACCGCGAAGATATATTTTATATGGTACATGATTGACACCTTCTAGTTTTAAACTACAAATAAAATCAGCTTTGCTTCTGGGATTTTGTATTCCAATTAATAGTAACATTGTTCATCTCTCACAGGGTTTGGCCTGATAAGCTTTATGGATTAAATATTCAGAATCATTTTTTTCTTTTCGTCTTTTACCAACATATTTCATGCCATTTTCTGGCTTGCTTCATTTGGAATTATGGAACATTTTCAGCATTTTTAATAGCTATAAATACGCTAACTATTTGTAAGGCATGAAATGACCAGTGACCAGTGGCTATGCCTTCATAACTGAAACGTTCCAACAACAACTGACACAAAGATGGTTCTATGACTTGGTCTGAAATCGGGATTTTTTGCTTTTTCCGTCAACGTTCAGACTACTTCAGCTATGGCCACCCTCTTATTTATTTTTACATTAATTCACTTTCAATTCGGTGCTAATTTAATAAAACTCTGAAGTGAAAACCATAGCCTGATTTTATTCAAAATTGAAAAGAACAAAAAAAGCCTTAAAATATATAATATAGATGGTTAATTTTGTAGGAGTATAACCAATAACATAATTATGTAATACTAAAAAAAGTGGCATGTTTTTAATTAGCCATCAAAATTTTAAATACAAAAAAAATAGTAAATCACAAAAAAAATACTTTGTGTGATGGAATTGACCACCGCGCTGTGTTCTTTCTCAAAATCTGCTTTCATCTACCAAATTGTTTCTAAAATAATTATTTTACTGAACAGGATTTTATTTCACCCTATGGTGCTAATAAGTATTATTAGAGACTATCTGCTGTGCTCCTTGACTTACTATGAACAATTTTTTCAAAATAATATTTTCCTTTATTTTTATTGCGCGTAAGCATATATTAATTAAAAAGGGAAAAATTATATTCAGTAACAACCATGGCAAGTTGTAGAGCCATGGACAATAGAAGACTTCCCATGAAACTGAAATAAAAGTATTTTACAGCGTAAATACCTTTTTGTTAAACATATTCCTAAAGGCCCTTTCACACTATAGTACAAGTCTTATGACTTTCATAATACTTTGTGAGAGAGAAATGTAAAGAGATTTAGTGTGACTGCGAAAAAATCTAAAGTAATATTACATTTTGCTTTCACACTATCACACTTGAAATAAAATGAAAACTGTGAAAGTGAAAAGTATTCAGTATACTCTGCCATTTCATAATGGAGAAACTCACAAACGGGCAACGACTACAAATCGTTGAAATTTATTATCAAAATTCGTGTTCTGTGACAAATGTCCATCGTTTGTTACGACCTTTTTATGGTCGTCATAATCGACCTAGTGAATCAACAATTCGTGCTATAATCACCAAATTTACTTTGTTGGACCGCCGAACGACTTTCATTCGTAGAGTGAGTACCAAAGAGAATATTGCAGCCGTAGCGACCAGTGTTAATGAGGATAGTGAAATGTCAGTTCGTCGCCGTTCTCAGGTGTTGGGCATGTGTTATTCAACCACATGGAAAATTTTACGTGTCGATTTGCATTTGAAAGCCTATAAAATCCAACTCGTTCAAGAATTAAAGGCGAATGACCTACCAAAACGTCGAATTTTTGGTGAATGGGCCTTACAACAGCTCGATGGAAATCCACTGTTTTATCGAAAAATTGTGTTCAGCGAGGAGGCTCATTTCTGGCTGAATGGATACGTAAACAAGCAAAACTGTCGCATCTGGGGTACATACCGTACAAGAGTTACCGATGCATCCCGAAAAACGACAGTTTATTGTGGTTTATGGGCTGGTGGCATCATCGGTTCATTTTTCTACAAAGACGACCGTGGAAGAAACGTTATCGTCAACGGCGAACGATATTAAGCCATGATATGCGACTTTTTTTGCGCCAATTGGCTGAGATGGACTTGATTTATATGTGGTTTATATGTGGAATCTACCCAGAGGAGGAGGAGGGAATTTTTTAGTGGCAACACCACTCGACGCAGAAGACGACGGTCTCTGTAAGTGCGAAGGCATTTTCAACCCTACCTCACACGCCAAAAAAAAAAAAAAAAAAAAAAAAAAAAAATGTGAAGTCGTTGGTCTATGTGGACATGCCAAACACGATTGAAGCTTTATAACACGTGTTATTCAAGGAATACAGGCCGAAATGCTCGAAAAAGTATTCCAAATTGCACTTTACGAATGGACCAATTGGACCGGAGCCGCGGGCAACATTTACATGCAGTTATTTTGAAAAAATTAATGGCAAAGACCAATTTATCAATTCCAATAAAAATTTTGAATATATGATACAAATTTGAGTGTTTTATTAGATTTAAAAAAAAAACTACGATTAAAAAATCACCAACCGGTTTAGAAGGAAATTACTTTTTTGTTCTTTTGTTATTTTCTTTGGTTGCTTACACAAAAAGACTTCCCTGATATAATGAAAAGTATAAGCTTTTTGAAAAATTCAAAATAATGATGAGAGCCATACGACTGCCGAATTCCCATCCGTATTTTGGTCAGACTTATACCATATTGTTTTTACACTATTTTACTTTCCCATTTGATTTAATTTTTGGCAGGTCGTATTACTCAGTGTTACAATGTAAAAGGGGCTTAAATAATAATGGATAGAATTGAAAATATGTAGGGCAGACTGTTTCGCTCCATTTATTTCTTAGTACCTTCTTCATTTAAACATACAAATACAACTTTTATTTAAGATCCATCACCACAAAGAAATTGTTTTTTTTTTCAATTTAAAGTTATTTTGAAAGTCACTCTTAGAGATTGCTATGGAAATATCTTCCTTTCACAGCATGCGTTGAAAATAGAAATTTTTTAATAATGTGAAACAAATAAAAGCTGGAGTTTTTATTCGTTTGCGATGTATCCAAGTAGCGGTTGTATTTTATTTGCTACAATACATATTTTTCGGCACGATGAACAAATATAAAACTTAATATAGTTTTGTATTATAAAACATAATAAGGAGAATAAGGAGAATAAGGAGAATAAATATAATAAATAAAACTTAAAATAATATATAAACTCTTTTGTTATACCAAAGAAGGCACAAAAATAAATAATAATAATAACCAAAACTTTAAATCTTCCCCAGGGGTTATTTTCCTTTTCGTCACTGAAGACAAATTAAGTAAAATAATGAAAAAGTGAAAAATATTTGGCGAAAAATTAAAAAAAATTTATTTTATATATGTATTTAACAAAAGACTTCTGATATCAACGACCCGCATAAGTGTTAATTAAAATGTGAATCGTGATCGTTCTTGTAGTACTTGTCTTGCTCATCGTCTTTTGTTGCAATTGTAGTTGTTGTATTCTATCAGAGTAATAAAATATTATACAATTTCCATAAAACTTTATTACAATAACCAGCAACATCTACTGCTGTATAACAGATATATAAAGAAAAGTAAAAAGTCAAAGAAACTTAGTGAGCACTGAAACAGGGTGTTTGGTTCGAAATGTATTTTGTTGAAAAATATTTTAATAATTCAGTACGTTGAAAATTTAACATTTTATTTTTTATTTAGCAAATAGTTCATGATATATATTACTTAAATTTGATTTTTTTAACAATCATGTTTCTTCGTTAATATTTTCAATTTGATTTACGAAATATCAATTAAATCAGTTAATTAATATTAATATTTCAGCATTTTTATTAATTTAAAATTTCGAATAAAAAGTTGTACCAAAGTATCCATCTCTTCGATATTTTACGTATTCTGAATTAATTATATAAGGCGATAGTGTCAAAAAATTTCCTAACGAATGATTGCATAATAATAGTTATATAACCTCGAGGTCGTCAATAACTCTGTGCTCCCAAATTGGTTTAATATATATACACATGTAAGTGAATCTCTTGAAATTACTTTCTTGTTTTTTTCCCAATAAATTACATGAAATCCCGCCAATCTCGCATTTTTCTGATGTGCATTAGTGTGTCTTTGTGTGTGAGTTGTTGTCGGAAGGTTTCAGTGGCGAAGGCATAGTCACTGGTCACTGAACAATACCGGCTTCAGCTGATAGCAATCCACAATCACATCAGAACGCCCTCCTTCGTCGGTATTGTGTAGCACCGGCAAAGTAAAATAATAATAAAAATAGCTACTAAACCGAAGCTTCAGCACTGCTACGAGTATAAAAACAAAAGAACGTGCGAAAGCAGAGCTGCAAAATAATTAATTCACCTCCTGTCCTAGATAAAAAAAAAAAAAAAAAAAATCACGGCAAATTATTTAGTTATTAATTTGTGCTGGTCCCAGATAAAAAAAAAAAAAATTACCATTAATCTTTACAAAATACTACCCTTCATATTTTAAAACTATCTCAATTTTATAAAACAAAAGAAAACAATTTTACTAAATAAATAATCGCCATTTATTCCATTGAATGAATATTGTAGATTGTAATGTTAGAAACTTTTATATTGGCATTTTCTTTTGCGTTTTGCCTTTTAATGCATGACCAATTGTGAAAATGTATAGATTGAAACATTAACTTTGAATTAGTTACTCAATATGGCGGTATTGGCAGTATTAATATTTAATACATACACTAGTTACAAAATTCCTTTATAAATACACCTATTATTAACCTCCAAGTAGGCAGCCTGTCCGGGACTGCTTTCCTTTAATAAAGAGAAGTACCAGAAGTCACTGTACTCTATTGAGTAGTAATATATTATAGTGCATCCCATAAATGACAAACAATTCACGAATGTTGCACCGTTATTTTATTTGACAACAAACTAATAAAAATAACGACAAAAAAGTAGTGTGTTTTGTTCCATTAATGTTTGCATTTAGTAAATAATTTTTTTATTATTTCAAAAATTACTGAACAAATGCATATTTATGTTTGTAGTTTATTATAATACACATATTAAATTAGCATTTATAAAAAAACAAAAACTCCACTAACATAAATACGGGCATTTATTATTCCTGATGATGTTAACAAGCTGTTAACGAAATATCGAATAATAAAACCAAATAAAATAAAAAAATAAAAAAAGACCTCAAGCTTAATAAATATATTTCAAAAAATAATAATAAAAAAGGTCAATTATTAATATAATTAAAAATAAAAATACGGGCATATAAACTGGTGTAAGTACACCTCAGTAATTTGTTACAGCACGTATTTTTATACGTTTTCTTATATTTTCTTTTTCATTTATAACGGCAGCAATTTAGACGTATGTCTCAAGAAAAAAAATTCCCCTGTACAATATGCCATTTTGTTTACGTCTTTACTTAGCTTACTTCGATATACATTTAAGAAATTAAACTTTGTTTAGAATAAAATGAAAATAGTTTTTCTCAGGAGGAGCTCGAAAAAATCAATGTTTTCCAGTTATTAAAATTACATTAATAAAAACCAGTTTTTTTTAATTTAAAATGGGCATCTAATAATCGATCGAACACAGAAAAAAATTAAATCAATTAAGAAAAACGAAGATTGAATTAAAATAATAATTGGATACCGAAATCGTAGATTCAATTATGAAAAAATTTTACGTTTTTTTCATAAGAAATTAATTAAAAATTTTTCAAAATTCTATTAAAACATTAATTGAAAATTTTTCGAGATTCAATTAATAAATAAATCAACAAAAAAATAATGCTTTTCTCATATAAAAACTAAACATATATATAAAGTTTTAATTGAAAAAAAAAGATTTACTAAGCAAAGAATTAATTGGAAAATTTTAACAACTATTTTTTTATGTGAATTAGACTGATGGTGTAATTGTTCTCTACTCTCTGTTCTCTTAAAAATCAGTTGATCCAGTTTTGGAAATAAGAAAACTCTATATTTTGTGTACATTTGTCCTGTTAAAAACGAAAACAAATATAGCGACAGGGAATTGAACAACAGCAGATGTTCATAGTTACACGAATGATACTTTTAAGGTATTCTGCCATTTAGCCATAGATGGAATGAAATATTAAATGTTAAATCAATCTATCATAAATAATGCAATAAATTTAAAATTGCTAAAACAAATGCAAATCCCTATATTTGAGTTCATCGTTCTCGTCTACCTTATTAGACGTTTTATACACACAATTCCAGTAAAAAATGTAAATTTTTATTGAAGCTCCTTTGAAGTACCCTGTAAATTTTATTTCAGATATTACCAACACTTTAATAAGTTCAAAGATGAAATTATATGTGCGTATATTTACGCAAAATACAAACTGCGAAGAAACTTTTCGAAGTTGGTAGAAACTTTGTCATTTACAGAAAAACTAAACACACCATTCTGCCACAGTTTCAAATTTGTAGTTGAAGATGAAGATGCTGATGATGATGATGTTGATGTATTTGATGAACATGATGGTTTACGATGTTGTTGTTGTTGATACAAGTGAATGATTTCTTGCAGCAAATATACCCCAGATATGAAAACACATCTCTATAATTTTAAATAATAATTTGAAAGACAAAAAAAAAGCAAACAAACAGAAAATGTGAACAAAGTATTTGTATGTGAGAGAAACATAAATTCAAATTTTTATTTGTCATCAATTTGTGCTACACAATGACTTGAAACTTTATGAGTTCTAATAAAAGTAACGATAATAATCGACAGACTGTAGTTGCATTCAAGTTATTTTATTAGTTTTCCATTTACATATTTATTTATGTTTGCAATTTGTATATATTAACACATATAATTTCCAAAATGCACACACACCCTTCAGGGAAGATGTCACTCAAAACTGATTTGTGTTTGTCAAAAATTAGGGTAATAAAATTAGCAATAATCTTTATTAAATTGAATTCAGATTTTCATTGAATTTTCTTTTACATAATTCGATATTATTCCGCTTTCCGGGAACTCCATTAAGCACACGACTGTCAAGAGTTGGCCGCCAAACCACACGCAAACATGCGCAAGATTCCCAACAATTGAAGGATCACCGTGAACAACGTTGTAAGTGACATATCATGGTTTGGTAGAAGGGTAAAAACGAAACATATTGGTTTTTTCCATGCAAAAAATCAATAAAATTTTATTTTTAAATTACAGTGGATGTCTAATAGTAATGTCTATAGTACGAAAGGAAAATTTTTTACATTGGCAGTTATATATTACGAATAAAAAGTTTTTGTTATTCGACAATACGAAAAACTGAATTTTTTTTAAGATTATGGTTTCTTTAAGTTTTTGTTTGAAGTTTTGTACTTGTTTTTTTTTTCTACGGTTAACTGCCAAATAATTAGCTGCTACAAAATTTAATAATTTTACGTCGCGTGCTCTAAATTTGATACATACAATATGATAAAGTAAAAGAATTGAAAAAGAAACAAATTTCTTTAGAAAATACCTTGAAAATTATAGAAGATATTGAAAGTGGAAAATCCTTACATGAACTCTGTACAAAGTATGAATTATTTAAGTCAACTATTTGCACTATAAAAAAGCAGAAGGCGCCTCTTTTGTTTTAAATAAAAAACTAATTTAAATGAAATTATCTATATGTGTTTTGTTTTATATGAAAATATGAAAAAACTGTAGTCTAATAATAAGAATTCTCCAACATTACTAAAAGGGTTGACATTATATAATTCGTACTATTGGACCACCACTGTATGTGTATATTTGCAAATTTGTTCATCGAAACGTTTTCTATGCAAAGAGTGAGGTAAGCTAAAGCACTTTTCCACTACACAAATCATGACTAAGGGTTTTTGGAGATATTATTCTACATTGCACAGTAGAGATTACGATGGTATTTAAAATGTTATTCTCGCCAAGAAAATGTTCCTATTAAGTAAAACATTACATAAATCATTTTACTTACACTTGGAAAGGCATATTAGTTTCTTTAATTTTATAAACAGATCTGCTGTATATCTCGTGGGGAGCATTAAATAAGGGCAATTTTCTTTACTATTTTACATCACCTACATTTTTATTGCTTAAATATCAATGCAATAGGACGCTGTATATCATAGGTCAGATACTAGTTCATATCAGATATGACTTTCAATCACCATGATATTCTGGCTTTAATAATAACGCACTGGTTCCTCAGAACAATACGTTTTGACTTTTGCCGATTATTCTTTTGATTAGAATTAGATCGTGTGATTTTTTATAGGAATAATTTGATGTGAAATTCCGAAATTCCGTCACACTTATGCAAAATGAGGCCGTTGTTGTGTGAGTAGTGTGTAGACCCGTAACTAGAAGATTTCAAATCGAATCCCCGATTAGACCAACAATTTTTGGATTGTCTCTTCGCTGACAGCGAAGTAAAATAATAAATGAAATGACTCTGGTTCATCATAAAAAATTAAGTGTCAACATAATATCTGAGATTAGAAATTCTTTCAATAAACAAATAACAATCCAAAAGCAAATTTTCTATTAAATTAGAATATAGGATTATGTTCATGTACAGTACATGAATTAAAAAAAAATAAATAATTTTTTGAGTTATTGCAAAAAAAAATCCACTTAACACATACGTTATGTTTCACTCCAAGCCTACTACATAATTAAAATTTTTTTATAATATAAAGCAGCGAAATGCCTGAAGAATTCAAAAATAATATAATATTTTATCAAGAAACAATCAACTTGTACTTGTATACAGTTTCAGTTTATTTTAAGAATTTTACTGCCAAGTTTTGCATAAATTTAGATAAGCTTTCATTTATATTTAATTTTTTTCACAGCTATTAAGGCACTTACAACCATATCCCCTCAGCAAAATTACAAACCAATCAAGTTCATTTCTATCACATCATTTATACACATTTATCTACTCGTATCCATTTTTACTTTTTACCCACATACACATATAGATTTTTGGGCAAAAAGAAAGAAAAATAAACGGCACAATAAAATATTAAATTTACTGCTGTATTTATGTGTAATACGCTTTTGGCGCTTTTAGTGCAGCTTTCACTTTGAGTGCTATTGTGGGTATTTGATTGTAAACGTTTGTATGGTTGGGGGAGGGCGGCATAGTGAAAGTATCCTTAACATAGCCAGTTGGATAATTTATGGCCTTTGTAAAGTTTAACATTTAAATTTAAATTATTTCTCTCCCTTCTGCAAAATATTTTGTTTCTTGCATTTATGCTAGTACAGCTGCAGCAGAGCTTAACCTCTTCAAAACCTTTTTCTTCATACTCGTACTGATCTGAAATATGAAAATCATCTAATGTTTTTATAGCATTCTTCACAAGATATATATCCAACAAATTTTGTTATTTCAAACGAGTTTAATTATTCAGAGCAAAAACTCAAGTCCAATTTCAATTACAAAAATATAGTGTTCAGTTATTTTTATTTTTCAAAGTCAATGAATGCACCAATGTGCTGCACCATGCTGCCCAAATAAGCCTTCACAAAATTTACAATATACCAGGCCCGTGTTCTTTTAAATCACTCTTCAAATTTAATTTTCATAATTATGAACAAACTTAAACAGTAATTCAAAAACAAGTCAATTATTCCAATTTCTTTTTCTTTATTTAATAACTTTATTTTTATTGTTTTCATTTTTCCGCTGCAAGGCACAACTTAAACATAAACCTTTCCCTTCTCTTCTCCTGTCAGCCTGGAAAAATTCATTTAATGGCTCCCGCTAATTCAAGTTACTGTTGGTGTTATTGTTGTTCATAACAAGACATTAAAACGAAAATCGTGTTAATACGATTTACAGCAAGTGCTCTAAAAATTTTATTACAATCATGTTTGAAAACACCAACTAGTAGCCCTTTCATGTTGTTGAGCCTTTTAAGATCTTTCTGTTGTTGTAATTGCTGTCCTTTGGTGACAATTACAAGCCAGAAACAAGCTACACAGGACTGTCAAGTATTCAGGCCAACACAATTTATAACTCACCAAAGAACAAACCACCCAAGCAAACAGCAAAACAGCCACCCAAGCAGTTTGCTAAATCAAAATTCAAGCAAATGTTGCATTGAATTATAAATGATTTTTCGAAATAAAATTACTATGAACTGTTTGAAACTTTCCGTTGCATTAAGAATAAATGATAATGTTTAGTTTTCGACTATCAGAACAAGTAAAAGGCAATTTGACTTCTTCAATAAAAGTTTAAAATAAGTTAAGAGTTTAAGCTGGAAATGCTTAGGAGTCAATATGACCTTCTTTAAAGAAAATTTTTAATTAATGATGAGGGCAAACTACAAAATGGGAATTATTAAAAGCGGTAAACGTGAGCTCGATTTGCGCAATTACCACACAGTATAGTGATTTCATATAACGAGTGGCTAAGGAATTATCTTAAATATTGAAATTTTTCTCTGACATTATAATTGATAAAATATTATGAAACATAAGATTTGGTCATGTAACGTACATTTTATGTCCTATATCCCGAAAATAAAAATTTCAATAAAAAAAATCAATTTCATCATGAAATTTTGTGGAGATTTATGTTTAAGTTTTTTTTTTCAAATATCTTTCCATTCAAAGCAAGAATACTCCTACGTCTAAAACAAAAAAAAACGCTAAAATAAATAAATTTTCTTATTTATTATTTTGGCACACGAATCACTTGAAACGTTTAAAATTGCCAATTTTGTGATTGAGGAAATATGCCGGAAATATGTCATTATGTATTTGGTCATAATAAATAAAGAAAGCGAATATACGAAATTGCTCAGATTAAGAGAAGAAGAAGTAATACTATATTTTTTGTTTAATTCGAAAGCGGAAGTTTACGAGTGAGAATTGTGAGCAAATGTACCGATTTTGTGTAAAGGAATGTTTATCCAATTTTTAACAGTTAATTTCCGAGAGTGTAAATATGCGCATTTCGTACAGTTTGCTATACAATTAGGCATTTTCATAAAGCCCCTTAATGTAGATTAATAATTCAACTTTTTGGAAGAATGCCCACAACCCCAATGCAGATTCTGCAGAATTTCTACCATGTCTATTCATGATTTAATAAACGAATATCAATATATAAAAGGTATAAGTGATAAAATAACTACTCATTTAAAAATATAATACTATACTATATATTATAAGAGAGAGCATAAATAATGTTGCTAAAAATATTGAATATATATAAAAAAGTTTAAATGTCAAATCGCCTCCTAAGCTACCAAGAGCTGATGGCCTTGATAGATAGTGTTCTATAGTTTATAACAATTAATTATTTCAAAGTTATTTTTTAATAATACTAATAATAATAATAATTATATTAATAACTTTTTGTGTAATATGTGGTAATCATTCGGATTTCCGGATTCGACGGAGATGCGACGCATTGATGCCCTGCATGTTGTGGCGATCGGGGATCGCCCTGCCTACAGGTCGCCAAACTCTTAAATTTACACTCGGTCCATCACTCATTCGCCGAACTTTGAACAAAATTGTCGACGAGCAATTACGTAAGAATCATTACTCTTAAAAAATGTATCCACAGCGAACGCGCGACAACTGCGACATCGTGACGGACAAATTCTCATATCCGCCACCCTTCCTCCACACCATTTATTACTTTTTGAAATAATCGTATTTAAAAATATAAATTTGCCACCAGACACCCTGTATTTATCTGTTCTCATTTATTTCTAATTTCTTCTTATATTGGCTACAATACATTTACTAATTATCTTTTATAAAAATGTAAATTAATCGAATGTTGGCTACAGCTACTACGGCAGCTATGTATTCTGTAGATGTTGCGTTCAAAATAATCCCCTTAATTTAAATGTGAGTATTTCATATTTGCAAGATTGTAACCCGTGGCCTACTGTTGTCATTCTGTTTCATGCTTGATGGTTTATAAGGTTTTTCTTATAATCTAAATATGTAAGTCCCATACTCATTCACATATGATAATTCTTATGAATAATAATTTTCTTTTTTCTGCCCATTCATTTTTATAATGTAAAATATTGTTTTAATCTATGTTCTGTTACACTTATAAAAAAATTACTAGAACAAGTATAAGTAATAATTATTAAATTAACTAAAGAACTAGTTAAGAAACCTAGTTTCTACACTAAGCCTACTCTGACATATAAGTTTTTCATTTATCATATCATAATAATTATTTGTATTATTAACCAACCATTATTTTTTTCCTTTAGAGAAATTGTTTGTAACGACTGCATTAAAGTAAATTTTTAAGGGATTTGCTTTAAGACACTATAAATTCGTTTTTTCTTTATCTTCCCTAAAAGTTGAACGTACAACATACATACATATTTCTTTTTTAAAACTTAACCAACTTATCATTTCTGAAAGTTTACACTTTCAGTTTATTTATAAAAGCTGTTTTGTTACAAAAATAAATTTACCGCATGAATTTTAATAACAAAATTCCTCTCAAGATGAAATACACATACAGTTAGATCTTTTTATGAGAAAGTATCAATAAGACTTACAGCATGTTTACAGAACACGACAAAACTGAATCGCGGATGGGCGATACACGAGCGAATAAGTAAAAAATTGGGTTCATAAAACACGACGCGATTTTGTCGTGCTACTTACGTTGTATCGCACAAATGTTAAAATGTAGTAACGTCGCAATGTTACCAACATGTTGAGAAAGTATTTTTGTTTATTTTTTTCCATATAAAATTATATTTTCAAGTTGAAAATGAGGCAACTCTATTTTACGAAAAAAGCAAAATACAAATACAAAAATATATGTATATATGTATGTATGTATTTATTATTACTTCATTAATGTTATCATGATTATTATTACTATACTATATACTCATAATAAATAAAACTCAAATAAATTATTCTTTACAGGTAATGGTGGTTATAAGTTGCAGCCATATATTATGGCTCCTTACAGAAATCCTACACGCGCCCTTAAAACAAATTTCAATGAAAAACAATGTCAATTGTGGAATGTAATTGAACACTGTTTTGGTGTTTTGAAAAACCGTTTTATGTGCCTGATCGGATCTGGAGGGCTTCATTATTCCGCTGCAAGAGTCATTCAAATGGTAAATGTTTGTTGTGCACTACACTATATGTACATCTTTTACAAACATAATTGGGCACAACCTGGATGAACCTTGATGGACGGCCTAGGCATTCAGTCTGTTTGCCACAGTTTCCCATTAACACTCCATTGCAGCCTTACTAAAGCCAAACTCAGGGCTACCCGTAGCAAGGTGTAGATACTGTTCCATACAGGCCACATATTGACGAAATTGGGTGGCTGTTGTCATATTGATGCTGCAAATTAAAATCAGAAATTTGTTTAAATTAGTATAGTAATATATTTATAACTTTTTGCGGTATGTGTTAACGACATTAATATTTTATTCACGTTTATCAACATATTAATTTAGTATAATAATATAATTAATATACATATATATATATATGTATATATATGTATATATATACCTCTATTTTGCTGAATTTTCCATTTCAAATATATAATTTATATATTTTTTATCACAGGCTGGATTATTTTTTTTGTATGTTCTCACAAGTTCACTGCAAACGATTAGAAATTTTCAATCGCTCAGATTTGACGTTTTGGCGACAGCTATCGTGTTTTACAAACCAAAAAATCCTGACAAGTGTTACGTTTTTTTAACATAAAAGTCCATAATTGCGATATATAAACCAAAAAAAGAAAAACCCTAAAATTTTAGCGTTTTTTATCGGCGAGTCGTGCTCTGTAAACATGCTGTTAGATTCCTGAATGAATTCTTTTTTCAAAGAACGTTTCATATGTACTTTCATAAATAATAAATCCCTCTTCTAATCACCTTGAGAAAAGAAAAAAACATTAAACTAAAACTTTTTTAAAAACAAAAAAAAAAACAAAAATACTTTAGAATAGTTTTTCATATTTAGTAGTTTTGAAGTTACAAATTATTTTAATTTTTATTAGAGATATGTTTTCATTTGTAAAGAAAATAAGAGAATTTATGCTCCCTTTTTTACGGTAATAATTTTGGAATACATTTCAAGTTTTCTTTTCTTTCTTTCAGAACTAAAATTGGTAGTTAAATTTTTCTTTTTGTTTCTCTATTTTCCAGTTGCAAACTGAAGGAGCAAATGTTAAATTGTTTATGAATTTTTTACTTGAAACGTTAAAAGTGCGGGAAAATGAAAGTACTTCGGCATTTAAATAAATAAAAAAAAGATACATATGTATAAATGGCAAGTGCATTATGTGCATTACACTGTGTATCAATTTTCTTTTAAAACAACTTTTTGCGAGTCCGTTGAAAGTAATTTAAAAGTTTTTGTAGTAAAACATTAAAAAATTTAATAAGACAATACCTTTTGTGTGGTTTAAAATACTTTGAATGCATGCACAGTTTACTTTATTAGTAAGAAAGCGTTTAACGAAAATATATAAATTTTGATAACTTACAGGCACTCAAAGTTGCATATGAGAGTTACTAAGAAACAACGAAATCCAGGACAAAACTATAAATTAAACTGACAAAAACTAGCAGAACGGAAGAACATTCAGTTTTCGAAGACTGCGACAGCTTCATCTTCAGCGTTCTTCGTGTTTTGTGCACTGTGTGAGGTTATCAGTAGATGCAAATTCTTAGCTTTATATTTTAATTTTTTTTATTAATTGATTTTAATAATTGATTTATTTTCATTAATAACTGTGCACAAATGTTTGTTTTTTTTGTTCTACTTGAGCGCACTGTTTTGGTTTGATTCTTCAAGTATTGTGAATAATGCATTATATTACTACCAGCCCATTCACGTTAATGTATATGAATTATTAAATATCCTCAAGTTAGTAACTTCGAGAGTTACTCATCAAATCCAACTGACAGAGCTTCCATGTTTGCAATTATGTACATAAAGACCATCAATAAGCATGTGAAGAAAAATTACTTCATTTAATAATTTTTCTTTTTGGTAAACTTGCTTAATTTCCCAGTTTACTCATGCCCTGCACAAAACACCGTTCATGTAGTCTATGAATTTTCCAAAACGGTCCAAATCATCTTCGTTTGCGTAATATTTTTTCTAAGCTATAGAGCCGCCGACTTGAATCAATCCCAAATAGGATTGATAAAAATTTCTAACATTTTAAGTTACATAAGTTTTTTTAATTCATTTATTATAATTAAAATTTAAAATGTTTCTGTAGCAATTATTTAATTTGCTATCATTAGGGTGTAGAAACAGAGATCTGCTGAAAGCATACTAGAACGGAATACTTGAACTGAAAAAAACAGTGATATATCATTCTTTAAGATCCGACTGCAAAAGCCAAGGATAGTTTAAAAAGGCGACCCTAACTTTCAGCAAAAAAGGAATTTAATTTTTACGAAAATGGCGTCCAAAAATACTTTATATTAGGGGTATACGTTGCACTATTTTTGCCTCTATGGTGGTATCCTCTACTACTTCAATTCAATTTCTTTTCTTTATTATCATAACTACTTTGAAAACTATTTAAAGTTTTTAACTTTTTTTTTAGTTTAGTATTAAAGAAAGCAAGCTTATAATAAACGAAAAAACCTTTCAGAACAACTCCATTATTTTGTTTTATTGAATACATATTATAAATATCAAGGTAAATTCATACCTATTAACTACCCTACAAGAAATGGACGACTGAAACTAGTACATACAATTTTTTTTTTATATTTGCAGAAATTTTATATTTGGCCGAACATATTACTGTCATTGCTGATGGAGATATCCATCATCGTTGACGAATGTATGTTGCAGAGTTTAATTTTTGAAATTTTGTTCTTCAAAAATTATTATTTATGAATTCGTGAATAGTTGGTTTTATGATTTGTATATTAAATTTGTGTCTCATGAATTATTAATATGTCCAATGAATTTAAGAAACATTGGATATTTAAGTGAAAATGGAAGATAAGATAAGAAAGCCAAGGCCAGGCTACCATTGAACTATAACAGCTGCAACTTGCCAGCATGGAGACGATCGAAGCCAGCATAAGTATCTGATTGTTTTAGTCCACTCCAAGGTTGCGATAGGTATTACTATTTTATATTATATTACATTTTTATTTTATATAGATACTATATATGTACATTTATATAAGCATATTGAAATAAAATAAATATGAGGAATCGAAATAAATTGTGTTTTATTTCAACTGGGATATCCGTCAACAGTGATCGATATATCTGTCAACGCTAATTATCCAACAGGGACCGATATTTAAAATCAGAACCCTTAAGAAAAGTTAAGTGCGCGTATAGTCGCATTGCTGCCAAAAAGAAGAAAAAAACTAATATTTGTCGCACAGTGTTATCCAAGTTGATAACTTAATTTCATTGAAAATAATTGAAACACTTGGTTTGCTTTACAACACGACAAACTTATCAATAAAAATTATAATTCATGAATAATTTTTAGCATCAGAATTCTTTAGTACCATAATTGAGAAAAGCTTTAGTTTTTCAAATATTTCTTAATTATTTACTGGAATTATTATATATATATATATTAATTAAAAAAGGGGTTAACTGTTTAAAAATGTACTTACCGAATCGTACATAAACAGCCTTTTAAAAAAATTCAAATGAAAATGCGGACACATTTTCATACACTTTTTCTATAGAAATTTTATAATCGGTAGTTTTTGTATTCTTAAGTAGCCGATTTTGCTGTAGAAATTATCTTTTCCATAATATCTTAATTTGGTAGATTTCTTAATTGTACAACATTTGTGCTTTAGAATTATAATTCCCCTATGAATTATTCTTCAATTTTCATTACTTATGGGAGAAAAAAATTTTATATATTTAAAATTTTAGAGTTTTTCGGAAACTTTGTACTGCATTTAAATTGTTTTATCCTGAACTTTGGGCTTTTTTTATTTATAAAAAATTGTTTCTCCCACTTTATTATGTATTTATTTGTTGCGTGTTTCAGTTCGTGTTAGAAAAAGCGGAAGTCGAAACAATAAATGAAACGGATTAAAATTGTATATTAAGTCTATCGGAAGGCTGGTTGAGAACGAGCAAAATATATTGAAAGGCCTTTAAAATACACAAGAAATAATGAATAAATAATAAATTGAGAGAATATCTATCATAATGTAATTAAACCAGGTGGCATCACTACGTCAGGTGATTATTTTTTATCTGCTTAAGGAGCGACATAAAATGTCAAAATTCCATATAAACACATTTGCTTTAGAGTTTTTATTATTAACAAAAAGTGATAAGAAATTTAATTTGCGTAATATTGTTGCAATCGGTATTTTGTTTTAAAAAAATTTATTATTAGTAATAAAATATTGCGAGTGAAAATTTTTTCGGACATTTTATGTCGCAAGGCACAAACACACGAACGCTTTAATGGGGCCACCTTATTAATTGCATATGTACTTCAAATAAATATATTCTAATTCCTCTTTTTTTTTGCTGTAAAAATTTTTTCGAATTGTGTTTACAAAATATTTATAATTTCTGCATTATTCTACATTTTTCATTTTTAGAAAAATATCTTTTAATATATTTAAATTTTTAAATTAAATTGTTTACTGGCTGTAAGTAGTTTTTATAATCTTAGGGAATAAATTTTTGCAAATTAGGTAATAGGAAAATAGGTAAATTTTTCTTAATATTTGTAATTTTTATGCCTACTGAAATTTTAATAATAACTTTTGATTAACTTTTCCCGTAATCGAAGTTTGCTAGACACAAAATGCGGTTAAGTGGACAAACGGTGGGTGTATAAGTACACTTTCGTTGTGGCAGTAAAATTCTTAAGCACCCAAAAAATTTTTCCAGTTGAATGGGTTTCGTACAAAATTATCATTATTTCGCTTTCTGTCATCAACTATTTTTTTACTCAATTCAAAATTACAAAAATAAATTCATTGTTTAGTAGTCTCTTGGGGATGATATGAACCCAAGTACGTTTAAATCTCGATATGATTTCTTCAACAAAATTTCAACTAACACCAACTATATACACCAATTTATGTGTTTTTCATTTTAGTAAAATTATTAGACATTTTCTTCAAAAATAGTCATAAATCTCTTAATTTTTTTGTATTTTTCTTCGAAATATTTATCTTTTGCTGACAATTTTTATTCGTGCAAAAATTACATATTTCTTTTATAATTTAGAAGGAAAAAAAGATTTTAATATTTCTTGCTGTCAAGACTGTTGACAAATATTTTGAATGTTTTATTTTTGGATTTTGGAGTCTTATTTTAGACTGAAAACAAATTTCCGGAATTAAATTTTCTTTTTTTCCGATCTCTACAATGTACATTAAAATACATAGAGACAAATGTATATCTTAATTATTTTGGATGACTAGACTAGGGATTGAACTCGTAAGATTCGGGCTGAGAGTCAACATCAGCCAGTAAAATTTGAGCGTTTTCTTTTGATATATCAATATGTATTCCAGTAAGACTTCATTCTCTGTATAAAGGCGTAATTCGGCATTTAATCGTCCTCTTCCTGTTTCAGTGCGAATAATATATATACGGTCATCAAAAAATTAAAAAAAAAGAATTTGGATTTATAAACGGAAGGGGAAATTTGCTGCCTCTCCTTTCACTAATTGTACTATATTATGTTGAAAGGTTGACTTTAATTTCATGGTGTTGTTTAGAACTTTTTCCATTATAAATGTTTTATTAAATTTATTACTGTTGCATTCCTTGCGTAAACTTTCTGTAGAGTCATTAATTTGTACTTGTAAAAATAGCTCTTAAAGGAAATGAAGAAATAAACATACACACGTGCATATGTATGTGTGCACACACTTTTTATGATCATAAATATTTGCTCAAGGAAACAGTTGAATAATTGTAGAAGCAGTGGTATACTGTGGAGCTGAAAACAATATTTTTATAAATATGGTTAAAAAATTATTAATCACTTGTGTGATATGTTTATGATATGTAAATTTAAATGCAATGTAATATTTCATATTATTTCCTTTTTAAAAATTTCCTTTAAAAAACTTAAAAGTTTTTATGCCCAATTGTTCGAAACTTTTCCACAGTGAAATGCGAGAAAGGGAATTTATTAAAAGAAAACTTAAGAAACCAAAAAAGAGTAACAAGGAAAATATTTTATGAAAATAAACATGTTAGTTGTTATTGTTGTTCTTATATTAAATTGCAAAATTAAATTTTATTAAAATAAACAGGTGCTGGGAAAAAATTGAGATTAATTTCTTTGACAGACTGTGAAAAAAATTAAATAATAAAAACCATACAGAAACCGTTATACACATTTTAAAAAGTTTACAATTAAGGGAGCAGGAAAAGGATTCTTAATAACAGTCATAGAGTCATCGAAATATTTTCAAAAGTTTGTAATTGTGAAAATATACTTTTTTATTTCAAGTACAATTAAATGTCTTCTGGGGTCGTGTGAACAAACTGAAATATTTTGCAAAGAAAGTTAGCTGCAGAGCTATAAAGGAATGATAACGTATTAAAATGACGTCATGGATCAATTGGATGCTGAGTTTTAAATTCTTGAACGCTTTTCATTTTCTAAAAATATGAACTAAAATTTTATAAATCATATTCAGTTCATTTAAAAATTGATTCTGACTTTGTGTGTGTATATGTGTGTGTATGTGTGTAGCTGTATGTATGTATTATTATTATTAATATTAGTATTGGGTCCAAAGCACTGCGATTTAAAGATCTATTATGCAATGCTCTTCATATTAGATTCCATCCTAAGGCTTCTAAGGAATCCAAGGCCAAAACCCATTTGGGGTTTGAATTCCACAGGTTTGTGTGGAGCCACCACAGTTCCACCCAGGTGGAGAATCCTCAGTGTGCCGATTGTAGGACAATGTGTCACATTTTCACAAAACCAACAGAACTTGGTCTCGTATGACTAGGAGTTGTTCTACTAGAGCATTGTCGTTTCATAGCAGCTAACTGTTGAGCAAGCTTCCTAGCTTACTCAATATCATGTAAATCAAAAAGAATTTCGTCCGCTTTTTAGCGGCCCTACTGAGTCGAACCTTCTCGTCCTCAGTTCCTGAGCCATGAATAGGAAAGGTGAGGAGTTTATCTCCCTCTTCTGAGGTGATGTAGAAGGCTCTCCATTTCCGCTGGTTCGCAAGCCGCTTGCGAGGATGTTGTTTTTGTGTAGCACTTCTGGCTCCTCTATTATTTTTACTTCGTTTTCCTTTCCATAAGGGCAGTAAGGGGATGGGGTTGGTCGACCCGCGAGAGTTTCCCGTTGTGAAGGTAATGCTGATTACACCCAGAGAGCGCCCAGTATCTGGAGGCCACCGTTAGAAGACATACCAATATAGTGTCATTCATCGCATAGGCACCAATAACACCTGGGATTGCGGGTTTAATCCAGTTTTCCTCTCTAGGGAAAACTATTTTAATATATACGTCCATGGAGATTTGACTGAATAAATGACACCAAATTCGGCGGATGTAGGTTAAATAATATGACCGTTAAGAATTGAAAAAGTTCGGATCTGAATATTAAGACCCCTCAATGTATATTTTTGTATACGTCTATTTTGGGGACCGTAGAAAAGTTATTTATTTATCTAATATTAAAATCATGCTCAACAAGACACAGTTCTGTAATTACAGATCAGGATTATTAAAGTTAATAATATGCCACCGTAATTTACTTATAAATGACGTATACTTATTTCGAAAATATTTCGTGTCTACCTCAATATGTAACTGACTGCTTGTTTTTTTTTTTGTCATGCATTAAGTTGTTTTGAGATGTTTTAACAACATATTAATCTCAACATAAGTACGTCAAAATTTACAAGTTACAAGTGCACAGAAAAAAAACTGCATTGCACATGGTATAAAAACATTAACATGTGAACATCACTCTCTGCAAGGCGATTGACTGTAGTTTTGTCGTGAAATAGTTCGTGCTTGACAATATATAAAATATTACTATTATTGTAATATTCTTTTATAGGTAAGACATGATGGCCCAAAAAAAGCGAAGGCGTTTGAATTTTTTTGTTATCAGAATTTTGTGTTGAAGACTTGGGGAATTTAAAATACAACAGTACACTATTGAACAACGTGACAAAATCGCTGAACTTTATTTCAGAAGAAAATCATGATTTTATTAATAATTTAATTATGAGCGAGGAAGCCCATTTCCAATTGAATAGGTTCGTTAATAGACATAAAGGGCTACGGAAATCCAAGAGTAGTTCTACAGCGAGAATTACACCCACTTAAGTGTATGGTTTGTTGCTGTGCTGTGTGTTGAACAATATTGGATAATTTTTGAAGGCTAGCCGTGGAAAACCATCCGGAAGTATGGTTCCAACAGGATGGAGCTACAGCGTATACTGCGAGGGACACAATGGCTCTTTGAACTCAAACCACTTCTTACAAAGATATATTAAAATTATAAAAATTAGTTTTTCATAAAATTTATTTAAAAATTTCTTAAAATTTAAATAAATTTGTTATGTACGAATATATGTACGAGTATATGCATATTTGTAGGCTCTGAAAGGTTAAATCTTAAAAAAACGTTTAGAGTCAAGACACCCAACTGTTGAATTAAAAAAGTTATAAGAAATTAGCAACTATATATAATAATTTGCAAAAAATGTATGAAGGACAACACAAAAAATTTGGAAGAATAGGATATAAATGTTCATACTCCAAGAAATAGAGAGAGGGAAGTAAATAAACCTTTGTTTCAGTTTCTCGCTCGTATAGAATAAAGGTTAAGAATCCGCCCTCTACACAGAAAAAATTCAAATCAAGTTTCAATTAAAATAACAGAGATTCAATTAAAATAATAACTAGATTTAAACCTATCACGAAAAACGCAGAATCAATTAACAGTTTTAATTGAAAACATTTTAAAATTCACCCATTTTGAGTGCATTGTCTTGAAAGAACACCAAAATCAATTAAAATAAACGTGAATTCAATTAAATTATTAATTGCGAAAGAAAATTTCTGAGCAAAGATTTAATTGGAAAAAATTTATAATTATTTTTTCTGTGTAGGTATATTAACGTAACGAAAAATATTTTAAATGAAAAGGTTATATGTTGTACACAAAAATTCAAAGAAAATTTCTGTTAAGCTACATATATATTGGGAAGTACATATACATTGGCATGAATTCTAGCACTCAGGAGATATTGAGCAAAATCAAAAAGCTTTCTCATCTTTGCATTTAATAAAATTTAATGTTGAAAATAAAAGCGCGAAATAAAATTTTTAAGAAAATTTCAAAACGCTTATCTGAAAAGTTTTAAATTTAACTTTGCGACATTTACAACAAAGGCTTGATATGTACATATGTACATGTATCAATGTATATGTATGAAAAACAGATATCAGGAATTTTACAGAAAAGTCAATTGTGTTTTTAAAATGTAAAATTTTAGAGAGAAGATAAATTATGTAATATATAATCTTTCGATCTACAATAACATTTTTTAAAGTTAATTTGTAAAAATATTAGCTATTTTCGCAATAGTAAAAAATAGTAAAATTTTATAATGAAGATTTCCAGTCACCTTGCAAATCTGATGTATTATCGGCAAATTTTAACACAATAAAGGTTTAAAGTTTCTTTCATTAATTTTTTTTTGTTTCAAATTAGAGAAATAAAAATTAAAATAAGAAATAAGTTTAGACTATATATGGTGGTATTGATTGACGTTGACTTTTTCTCTGTTCACTTGGATTGCTGTGTCATGTTAAATTCTTTCTGACTAACAATGTTGCAAATATTAGCCTAATTTGGATTTAATAATAAGCAAAATATATTAAAATAAGAAAAGTTTAATCATTTCTATATTTAGTATGCTTAAAAAAAAACGATATTTTATTATAAAAGTACGGTGTAATTGTGATAGATAAATGTGACATGTGCGTGACGTTGTTGAAGGTTAAAAAAATATTTTTATTATATATTTTTTTCAGATAACATAACTAATTAATAACATAACTATTATATAAAAGTATAATAATTGTATCTGAAGTAAATTCGCTGCAATTTTAGATAGCAATTGACATCTAATATTTAAAGTGTAAATTTAGTAGCGCGTGCGTACGATACATTTTTCTTTATATCAACGAAATTAAAATTCTAATTAATTTTAAAAAGATTATAAAATGGAGTAATAAAAAGGGCAATTATTTTTTAACAAAAATATTTTCTTAACAAAATCAGTTAAAATTATTCGCACGGTGTAATAGTGCGTTGCATGGATTTCATGATGTATATGTACATAGAATAACTTGAAAATTTATTTGACATATTGCGTAACAAAAGCGAATAAGTCGTTTCAAAATTAAGATAAGACGTTTGAAGCAACGTCTGCAAAAAATCTTATATTTTAGATAGAAAAAAATTATCCTTTGAATCTGAAATACTGATAATTTTTACAGTTACGCGACCCTAGCGCAAAAAAAAATATGATGGGTATGCAAAGTTTTTTTGCTTCTATTGTATAATCAAAATTTGAAAATCATTCATAAAATACATTTTTTAATCACTTAAAAATTAATTCAGTTAAAGAACAAATTTTTTATTTTTTTATTAATCCCAAATTGCCAAAAATAACTTTCCTATGAAATCATTCTACGCAGTGCCTTGATTTTTTTTTAAATTTATGTATCTTCATTACAGAGGGCATTTCTTTAGAAGAAATTCGTTAATGGAAACAGTGAGTAAATTTAATCGATGTCTTTCAATTTTCTCACCTTCCCAACTGCCTATTGAAGTGCAAAAATATTATCTCAAATGAATCAAATTAGAGATAAACGAATGTGTTAAGGCAACTTAAGGCTTACAATCGTTTTAAATTATCGTTTTATTATTAAATAGCAAAGGAAGTCGTTTTTAAAATGTATATCATTAATTTAATACGTTTTATCCTTTTTACTGCTTTCTTTACCTCATCCACTTAATTTGCGTTACGTTTAAATTGATTCCTGCACACCACCGACTGTGTCAAAGTAAATGCCAGTTGACTTACACTATTTCAATGCCGAAATTTTTTTATTTAAAGAACTTGGCAAAAGATAATATTAATAATGAAATAGAAACATGCGTAAATGCTGAGTTAAAAGAAAACGTAATTAATTGATGCGAAGTGTAATTAATCAAATACTTTAAAAGGATTTCTTACTGAAAAGTTTTATTTCTTTTTTCGCTAGTTATCAATTTTAATGTAAAATAAAATTGTATGTACATACATATGTAAATATTTCAAACGAGTATTATATTCAAATGAAAATTTAAGTTTTAGAAAGGTATTTCAGCTAAACAGTAATTAGTTCTTTCTTTCGTTTTAATTTTAACCGGAGCATATCATAAAAATATTTTAAATATTAATTAACATTTACGGTTACGGTTCGATTTACTACATCGATTGTGATTGAGAAGGTTTCACACCCTGTACGCAATTGAGATAATTGTATAATATTGCATTTTCAGCTAACAGCGTTTTTAAGGCTTTCAGCATGTAAACTTTTCTTAAGCGATGAATTCATCACGAGAATAGACCAAATCATAATTCAAGTATGTTTAAGTTTAAAAATATAGTGAATATTATTGAAGACGGATTCTTTCTACTAAGTTAATCATATGCCGAACTTAATAAACTGTTGTTTAAAAACTTTGCACAGAAAATATTTTGATTCAGCTTTGATTTCGATTAAAATTTTGACATCTTGTGAGTCATGCCAATACTGTAGCCATCACAGAAGCAAACAGTTGCTTTCCCAGAGAGATTTAAATGGCATGACCTTTTCATTATAATTACACACAATCGTTTGTTTCTTTGTTTATGTTTAACAGATCCGTGAACAATACTTCATAAAAATTGATACAAATTTGCTTTGGCTAGGTTAACTGTGTTGTATGTACCCATTAAATTTATAAATTTTTATATTTTTAGGTTTTGAATTCTATTAAAATTTTTAAATGATTCGTCCAATGAATTAAGATTTATTGCAGTTCATGTTAAATTTTGTTCTTTAGTTTTCAATACATTTTTCGTGATATTTTAGATTTTGGAAATTCATTTTTTTACATTATTATTTCGTTGTAGTTTGTAATGATTCGAAACAAAATCATTCACATTTAAATGTGGTTGTTCGTTGACAATATAAAGTTTTTGCTATTGAAACCCATTGTATTATAGTTGTTTTTTAACTGCAAATAAGACGAAATCCTTTTTTGGTCTTGCAAAGAACACAACACGCGAATACTTGTCAAAAATACGAATATCATCATTACTCGGGTAACACTTTGAAACCCCGCCACTAAATATCAATTGTCAATTGTTCTGTCATTGTTTCTTTATATGTTGCTTAACTTTAACTCAAATAAAATAGAGAACCTCCCCAGCCAATCTGCTGTGCGTTAATAAAAGAGATTTCAATTAAATTTTTTAAACCCAAGTGCCTTATAATCTGTATAATTAAAATGATTTTAATGAATTATATATTTTTTTATTTAAATATTCTCAGGCGTCACTTCATTAGCACCTTTTCAGCTAAAAAAAAATTATATTTTTATTACGATTATATAATCTATTTTGTTATATGGTTTAGCTAGTCTATATGCGGCATTTCATTTGGTGCTAATATCAAAATATTCTCTAGACCTTTAACCAAATTCTTGAAAAAAGCTAAGAAATTTCATATGTTTATACAGATACTCCCAATTAATATTTGAGAATAAGGAAATATACAAACAAAACAAACCAAATAGATTATTTAAAAACTTTCCTTATACAACAAACAATTTATTATTTGATTTTAAATCTATTTAATTTTTCTAAACCTTTCTTACAATTAGTCAACACAATTGACAATGATTGTATTTAACATATTCTTTTAATTGTTTTCGATCTTTTTCTTGTTGAATTATAGTTTATTTAATTGAACTTGAGATCTTATATTTTCAAATAACAATCTTTTTGAGGTAAATGGGATCAATAATTTTCAAATATCAATACCATATACACAACGAATTAATTATAAAACAGATACATTGCTCAATGTTGTAGACATTTAGTTAATAGATAATAGAAGTTTAAATAATTTTACATTGTAAACATTTTTTAAAATAATTATTATTTCAGTTATAATATTTTTAGTATTTTAAAGAAATCAAATTTATTAATATTTTAGTTTTTTAATATTTGATTTGCTGCCTTTTTATAAAAATTAATTTTGTAAATTATATTTTTTGAAATATATTTATTAAGCTTGAGGTCTTTTTTTATTTTATTTGGTTTTATTATTTTATTATTTATTGAATAATAAAACCAAATAAAATAAAAAAAAGACCTCAAGCTTAATAAATATTTTTCAAAAAATATAATAAAAAAGGTCAATTAATAATATAAATAAAATTTTGTAAATTATTATTAAATGTTGTCCCTGAAGAAGTTTTACATTGTGAAAACGAAATATTGGAAAAAGTTTAATTTAAAACAAAAAAAAAAATAATATAAGATCTCAAGCTCAATTAAATAAATTATAATTCAATATTATTTAACTATTTTTCATGTATTTATTTATATATTTAGCAGGTCTATATGTATATTTCTTTTGGTGCTAATACCAAAATCGTCAGTAGACAGTCTAAATATTTCTACAAAAACTCTGAAAAAATTTTTTTGTTGTATAAAAAATTTTCAAGAAGGTATTTAGTTTATTTTTTTTCATATTTTCTAATTTTAATAAAAGTTTTTGGTAATTCTTGTATAAAAATGTTGAATTTCTTAGCTTTTTTAAAAAATTTGGTTTCGGTATTAGCACCAAATAGCATTTGTACATTTAAAACCATACAAGAAAATATTAAATTTTCCAATAATTAAATGTTCCATTTTGCCTTCTAAAAAAATATTTTTATTTCAACTTTGTCAACTTTACTCGATGACAAACACAATTTCAAAGTGGAATTTTATATAATTCTTCAAAATATTAAGAAATTTTCTTATTTAAAACATTCGCGTTGACATGTGTGCATACGTCTTTGTAAAACGTATAAATAATTGAAGTTTAAACAATTTGTAATAGAAAAATTGCCAACAAAAAATTTTATGTTTTTTCAACACATTCTTGTTTTCTACACTCTTTACAATCCATCATTTATCATTAAATATACAAAAATATGTAGATACACCTGTGACTCGTTTATATTTTTACACATGCTCATGTTTTTTGGAATATTTTGACTCGTTTTAGAAACATTTATTTGGAAGAAATAAAATAGTAAAGCTTACATCAAGGTACATTGACGTGCAGGGTTGCCAGAAAAAAGTGTCCAACAGGACTAAAAATTGTAATCAATAGATATTAAAAAATTTTAATAGTAAAAAATCAAACAACTGAAAATGTATATTTTTAGGAGTACAAATGCATGTTTACTTTGCAATATTCCAATCGGGAAAGATGATATTGACTTAATACTTAAAAAATGTTAATACTGATTTAATCAATACATAGAAATTTTCTTGTATTGTCGTCATAAAAGTTTTGATTGCGTTTCGGAAATCTAATTCTAAAATAAAGATTCATACACAAAAGTGATAGTGTAGAATCTAGTGGACCCTCGATTTTCGAGCTGTAAAGTCAACGATCTGACTACTTCAACCAAAAGGGTGGTGATGGATGAAGTGGTGTGCACGCTGACAACAAAACCAAAACGTTCCTGGGTTCAACCGCAGTTTCAGACTCCTAAAACATCTCGTATTTTTTCTGCAGGTATATTCACTGGTTACTCCACAGTAACGGCTTCTGCTGTAACCAATCCACAGGCACAGTGTGTAGTCGGTATAATTACTAAAAATGGCTACCAAAACGAAGCTTCAAAAATTTAATACGTTTCCTTGACATCAGAGGCGCTACAATACTGTTATGAAACAATAAACGTACAAAAGCATAGTTGTAAGATAGTGAAGCTTCATTTCTCCTACTATCCCTTTCTTCTAGCTCCAACACAATGCATCGCATGTGTAGGGGTCATCTCCTGACTGCTGGTTCAAGATACTAATAAAAAAAGCACTGAGAAAGCTAATCTGCTTTGCGGGTACACTACACTAGTACACTACATTGGAAGTGTTAGAAATCGGGTTAGTTTTTAGTACTTAGGGAGTAGTCACGTGGTTATTTTTGTGTCAGTTCCTTCCGCATTTTTTTTCAGCGTAATGGATAATCGAAGCAGAAACATAGTAGTGAAACATATCAGAGTTTTCACTAGAAATCAACTGATATACTAGCGTACCGCATGCCCTTTTTGCTATGACTGGTTCTATTATTATGAATAAAATTCTATTTACTGGGTTAATAAAAATTAATTCTAAACTAATCGGTTAACTTTTTATTTTATTAACACACAAATATACATTTACATATTATTTTGTTTCATTCAAGATCATTATTTACTTATTTTAGATATGAAAAATTTTATTTACAAATATTATATGTGAATGTTTTCTTAAATTTCAGAAACATTAAATTTTTTCCATAAATTCTTCTTTTAATTAAATTGAACTGATCACATCTTACATCTAATGATTTTTATTTGGTCTCGCATAAATTTAGTTTCCATAGTTGGTGTATTTAATCTTTGATCAGGCCGACTGTTACCATTGTTTGGCAGGATGTTCTTCCAAAGGCAGTTTTGAATATTTGCTATTTGTGATTTTTAAGTAGTTTCCCTATTATACCACATTGGTTTTGGAAATTGTAGTCCACGATATTACATTTTGGCACATTAGCCAAATTTTTATATGGATTTATATGATTTTTCTTCTCTAACGTGATACGATATTTTGGCCTCTAAGGCTTGTATTGCATATATTTTTTTGAATAAATGAATGATAACATATGTGAGGTCCCAATCAATACGAATGGATTTTAACCAGGCAAACCTTCTACTAATATTCGATTCATAAAATACCATTACAGATGAAAGAGCGACTATCATTCCATTAAAGTAACACTGAGGAAGTCTATATTACGTATTTACATCCATATATACCGTCAAATGGTTTCCTGGTGTTGTAAAAATACAAGTTCTTTTCATCGACGCAGCAAAGGTTTATTTATGCAAAAAAAAAACAATACATGCACACACTCCACTAAGTCAGCAAATGCGAAATTGAACAGTTTCTCGTTTATGAGATTATATTCCGGCTTATGTATGTATGTGCATATCGTTTGTATTACTCATATTGTAATGTGCATAACTTTAATAAGAACGATACATCATATCCTTCTTAATTGTGCGTTGAATAAGAGCAACAACAAGCGACACCAAGTAAATCTTCAACAATTTCCTTTACCAACATTTTGTTTTTATAAATAAAGAAAATTAAATATGAAGAAAAACTTGACTCGTTAGGAAATTTATTTATAAACTCCGTGTACAATTAAAAGTTTGAAAGAATAAGAATATTAAGACAAAATTTTAATACATTTTGTAATATATGAAAAACTAAGGAGAAAAATTTTAATTTCGCAATTATGAGCATACATACCACTTCAATCAACTAAATTTATTTCACATATTATGGCAATCAATTATATGATCACCGTCGGAGGTGCTGAAGATCCTGGCTGAGAGCAGGCCGGAAGCATTGCTTCCGGTATATGATGCTTGTTTAGTCCAGGGCGTCTTCCCAAGACGCTGGAAAACACAGCGGCTCGTGCTTGTTAGCAAGGGCAGGGGCGATCCGACCCAGCCATCGGCTTATCGGCCACTTTGCATGTTGGATGGTGCGGGCAAGCTGCTGGAGAAGCTACTGCAAAGAAGGCTGGTGGAGGCCGTGAGGATGGCTGGGGGGCTGTCGGATAGACAGCATGGCTTCAGACCTGGCAGGTCAACGCTCGGGGCGATTGCTGATGTGGTTGAGTGCTTCGAGCGCGCTCAGAGCGAGAGGCGCTATTATCCGAAGCGCATAGTTGTCCTGGCAACACTCGACGTTCGGAATGCCTTCAACAGCCTACGATGGGCTGATGTTCTAGAGGCGCTACGGGGAGGTTTCGTATTCCCGGATACTTGTATAGAATTCTCCGTAGTTATCTGGACGATCGGGTACTGTTGTACGATACGCCGACGGGGCGGAGGAGCAGGACGATCACGTCCGGCGCGGCCCAGGGATCTGTGCTGGGCCCGGACCTATGGAATCTGACCTACGATGGGATCTTTGGGGTGGAAATGCCCGAGGATGCTCAGCTCGTGGGATACGCGGATGATATAGCGGCGGTGATCTTGGCGGGGGATATGGATGACGCCAGGGGGAAGCTGAACCGGGTCATGATTAGGACCCGGATGTGGCTTGAGGACCACGGCTTGGAATTGGCCGGGGAGAAGACCGAGGTGATGTTGATGACGCGGGCACACATACCACTCGATGTCGGCATGCAGATAGGGGATGTGTCTCTGGTTACCCAGAGTGCCATAAGGTATTTGGGCGTCAGACTCGACTGTAGGCTGACTTACTGTCTTACTTACTTACAGACTTACAGTTGCTTCGGCATACCGCACGGTCTCGGGCGCTGCGGTCCTGGTGATATGTGGGGAAATACCCATAGACCTCTTGGCGCGCGAGCAATGGGAGGCTTGGAACTCGACGGGGGAGGGCCCTGGTGTTGGTGCTATTGGTCTGAGACCCCAAACTGTCCGGCGATGGCAGGACAGGTGGACCGCGGACACGGTCGGCAGGTGGACGGCGAAGCTTATTCCCCGCGTGGAAGTATGGATCCGGAGGAAATTTGGGGAAGTTAACTACTTCCTGACACAATTCCTCTCGGGCCACGGATACTTCCGAAAGTACCTTTATCGAATGGGCAGGGCAGATGGTCCCGACTGCATTTACTGTGGTATTACGGATGATGATACAGAACACACTTTCTTCGACTGCACCAGGTGGCATACTGAGAGAGGTGCAATGGCGCAGCGGGTTGGCGGGTTCGCTCCTGCCACCGTGATAGGGAGGATGCTCGATTGTGGGGACAATTGGGACGCTGTGGCACAGTACGTGGGATACGTTCTGCGGAGGAAGAAGAGGGACCTCGATGCGCTGCTGCATAGCGGGGCCCCCTCTGACGGGGACCAGGCGATACGGGCCGGGGCCATGGCACCGGCGGCGGACTTGGCGGACCCAGACGTGGGTGAGTGAGAGTGGTCCTGATTGGGACGTGGCTCTGGGCCTTCCCGAAGTAATGCGGAAAGCGGTTCCGGGGAGGAATCTACCCAGCGGAGGAGGAGGGAATTTTTTAGTGGCAACACCACTCGACGCAGAAGACGACGGTCTCTGTAAGTGCGAAGGCATTTTCAACCCTACCTCACACGCCAAAAAAAAAAAAAAAAAATTATATGATCAATTAATATCTCATTCAGGAAATGCTACTTCTAAAGTACCTGTTTAATTCTATTATCCATATTTACTTCATGGTTTATGGTAAAACTTCAATAATCAATAATTAGCATATTTTATTAACAATTCGACATGTAGATAAAATTAATTATATGACCACTTTATGTCATATTTGACAGCTTATAGAAATGAGGTGTATTCGTGTGTGTGCTTTAGTAATGGCATTCGATTTATCACGGCAACCTCTTTTATTAGCATTTATGAATTATTCATTTAGATATGTATATACAATAGAAATATGTATTTTAGTTAATGTGTGCATTGATTACTCAGTCATTGTAACGACAAATGGCTTCCTTCATTGTACTCAAATACTCGTGTCTGTTAGGCAAACTAGAGAAATGAATTATAAACATTGTTCATTTTCATGTCTAAATACAAATATTTCACAAGTAACCAGATGTTAATGTAGATGACAAATAAATATTGACACTTCTTTGAGATTCCAATGACAGCTACTTTGACGGGTAAAAGGAAAGTACAATATTCAGTTAAATACTATGGGCGCATGGCTACACTTTACAATGATCACATTAAGATCGAATAAATTTTATTATTTTTTCCGTTAACATATCATGTCGGTTTTTCCTTCCTTAACTCTTCATTGCCAAAAGCAATCGGTCACAAATTTAAATTGATGGTATTCCGTGTTTGGAGCATCTCTCATTGCAACTGGGTGCAATGTTGCCATTGATATTGATATTATTTTTGAACAACATAGTGAATTAGTAAACGTACGGAAAATTTCCAAATATTTTGTGAAATTTAGGTGACACGTATAAGAAAGCTCATGCAACAAACATATCACACGTGATCACCAAGAGCTATTACTCGAAATTTTTAAATTTTCAGTAGAGGGCAAAAACTGTTTGTCTATACATTTTAAGTGTATTTGGAAATCCAAAAACATAATGGTTTTTTGAGATGAAAGAGCAAACTGAATAAAGTGAAATTTTTACATCAGATAGATATTAGTGTTGTTATTTGATTTGTTAGTTATCTTTTTGCAATTTAATTTTATAATTTTTAATTATATTTATTTTTGAGCGATGGTCTTTTTTATGAAAAGTTTTTTAATTATTATTTATTTCTCAATATTTCGCTACCAAATAGGTAGCATCGTCAGGAAATAATAATTTGTATTAACAAAAAATATTTTTTTAAAATAAGGAAATATTAACTAAATATGTAGATGATATATTCTGTATTATTGAGGATAGTCAAATAGATAATATGTTGACAATTTTTAATAATTTTAACCAAGATATTAAGTTTACAATAGAGAGGGAAGTGGATTTAAAACTTCCATATTTAGATGTATTGATTGAGAGAAGAGGTCAGAATTTAATAATGGATTGGTAAAATAAGGATATAATTATAGATATATTGAGGAAAAATGATTTTCCAATACGAGTAATTCATAAATTATTGGAAAAGTACGGTAAACGGGATGATATTAATGGTAATAATGATGTGGAACCTAGAATTTATAAATCTACTACATATATACCTAATATGTCGGAACAACTTTTAAGATCGAAAATATTTAATACTGAAAAATATAGGATAGCATATAAAACATATAATACTTTAAGAAAATTATTTAATAAAATGAAAGATAGAGTTCAAAACACGGAATTGTCTAATTTAGTATACAGGATACCTTGTGGGGGAAATAATTTGGAAAGTTGTGATAAAGTATATGTAGGAACAACAAAGAACAAACTTAAAACTAGATTAGCAGGACATAAGTCAGATCAAAAATACAGACATATAAACACACAAAAAACAGCATTAACTACACATTGTGCATCATTAGATCATTATCCAAAATTTGAAGACACAACTATATTGGAGAAAGAAACTAATTATAAACGACGTTTTTTGTTGGAAATGTTACAGATAATTAAAATACCTGCGGACAATAGAATAAACTATAAATCAGATGTAGATAATTTAGCACAAAATTATAGATATTTAGTTAATACAATTTAGATTTAGATTATGTATTATATATGTATATATTTTTATGCAAAAAATATAGTTAATAATAGATAGTCATAGGTCATTTATTAAATTATTTTTAATAATTATGTTATATTCTAATAGATATATGTTATTATTACATTGTAGAAATATGTTATTTTACATACATGTATATACATATGTACAAAAGAAAATAATTTTGAAAACTTGTTTATTTATGTATAAAGAATATTTTTAATATTAATGACAAAAAATTTTCATTTCCTTTCAAAAATATTTTCTTTTCCTTATTTTAAAAAAATATTTTATTATTATTTCCTGACGATCCTACCTATTTGGTAGCGAAATATTGAGAAATAAATAATAATTAAAAAACTTTTCATAAAAAAGACCATCGCTCAAAAATAAATATAATTAAAAAATTTTAATAAAGGTCAAATAAAAATAGAAGTGATACTAATTTATAATTTTTATTTAATTTCTTAGTCGATCAAGTGCGATATGTATGTTTGCTTTCTTTTATCATCTTTTTAGCGTACAAAGTCCTGGCAGAAACAATTGTCCGTACACAGTCTTTAAGGATTTTAAAATAGTTAGTGGCCAATTTCGCCGAGAAGGCAATGAGTGTTTGTTAATTTTATTCGTTAAATTCGTAGCAAAAGAAAGAACTTCCAAAGAAGTGAGGAAGATCCCAGGAAAACGATTGTTGGCAAAGTAATGAGTAACTCATTACGAGTTAAAATGCCAATAATCATACCATTTACTTTACTTTCTACTTTGGATTTTTAACTAATAAATTTAACATAGCGATGTCATTGAAACCAAGTACTTACCACTCTCGCTTACGAATAAAAACTGCTGAATGCCATTACAAATAAGTTATTACACTGAGTAGTTATTTTGAAGGGCATTTAATAAAAGTTACCTGTAGCACAGGTCAACAAAATAAAATTTTTTTTGTCTGGTCTAAGGTCATAGTCAATACAAACACAAATACAATATACAATACATATAGTACTCCGCTTCAATGACGATAAATTCTTTTTTTTTATTGATTCTGGTTCTCGACATTTACCGTTATATAGAGAGCAGATGCCGTTGCACCACGTAATTTGCAATAACTCGAGAACTATCTCTTTGATAGAACTAAGAAAGACATGGAAGGATCTATAACAAAATAACCTTTCCATTATGTTATAATACATTTTTTACAAATCCTTATAGTTTAGGAGGTATTAAGAATGTTAAAAAAAAACCTTTTTTCAAGGAAATTTTAAAAAAATTTCTTTTAAAAAGTTTATTAAAAATTAAAATGAACGCAATCTGAAATGTTGTTATTAATTTTGGTACAAATATGTTGCAAATAAAACGAGACATATTTCATTCATAAATTCTGATTTTATTCACAATTAACTGGTAGCATCTACTATTTTACAGAACATTTTTGTTTTTTCCCTTTTTTGTTATTTTAATTTAAAGACCACAAAACAGAAGTAGTTGAGTATTAACGAATTTGCTTTCAGTTGATAAGATTTATTTATTGCTTCTTTCTTACAAATTATTTCAGCATATATACTAACTATGAGAAGTTATTGTTCAATCTGTGAGAACCAAAATTAAATAATATCTATTAACATTTATTTGAATATTTTCCTATATTTGTAAATGATGTATATATGTGCCGTCCACCCTACAACAACAACAACAACAACAAATAAACTGCATAATATTTTGGGTGGTTTGCCGCCAGCTTTGACAAAGCGTCAAATAACCCATATGCATTGCCCGCGCAATGCACACAGTAATTCTTTTTTCTCTTTATCTCTTCTGGGATTTCATGCATACAGATGTCTAACGTGTACCCTTTTTTGAATCTGGAGGGGAACGAGGCTGTGGATGAACTCGAAAGGAAGGATTGGCGTCGTAGAGGATAATATCTGCAGACTATGCCTGGAGGAGGCTGGGACTTCGGCACATATTGTGTGTGAAAATCCAACTTTGCTTTTGTCACGGTCCCTCCCATGGGAGTGTGATGTAGGAACTTAGTCTGGGGCAGATGCTAGCGAAAAATAAGACTCAAGGATGATGTTGGAAGTCTATATATACCACTAGACTGACAGAAGTAGACTATAGAGACTATAGCAAACACTGAGCTCATTGGTTTGCCATTTTTTGGTTGAACCGCAGGCATTCGTGAAGTGACCCAATTTGGATGTGGTCTGCTTCGATGTCCCCAAACACTTTAATAATAACTCTTCAATGCACCAGCGTATGTACTGAGCATTAGTAACTTCTTCAATTTGAACGATACAAATGCTGATTTTATACCGCTGATTCATACATTTTTTTTGCAGAAAACCAGGTATGGAAATCATTAAATTGAATTAAAAATTTGAATCAAAAGGCAATTTGTGGAATAAAATATTTTTAAATAATTTATATTTAAATTGTGTCTAAAAGCTTATTTCAATATTAAACCCCTATAACTTAATTATCAAATAATGTAAGCAATAAAATGTTTAGAGTCACGATACTGGTATTTAAAAAAAGTTTTTGCAGCTGCTGTCTATTCGAGGAATAGTAATACGTCGATTGTGTGTGATTAACATTACAATTTCGTTATTGTGATACCTTTGAAATAAACTAAAATATAATTTACTTGATACCCATTATGCAAACATTACATGAAAACTTAACACTAATAAAATGCGTTTACAAATATTTTAGATTTCAAATACCATATGTATACTCATGGGAGGTTAACTGCTGCAAAAATAATTAATTTTATTTCATTTAGATTTACATTTTCCCCCGTAATATAATTAAATAACAAAATCTGGCACCATACGTTGTACAATTTTATGGCATGAAAACTATTTTATTATAAATAATTTTACAAAAGAAATTTTATTGTATATATGAGACAATACAATGATAGAAATTTTACTGTATTCATTGTAGCAGAATATAATTATTATTATCACACAACTTTAATTAAAATAAAAAAAGTCCGTATTAAAAAGATAGAAAGTATCAAGTTTCATAGAAATGTAAATCAGTAGTACTCCGTGATAAATTTTAATGTGATAAAAAGAAAATATAAAAATCTATTATTTTTCACTATGAATTTTAATTTCAAAAACGTATTCGAAGTGCCAAGAAAATTTTCCAAGATGATATAATTTTTTCTTTCACAAATATTAAATAAATAATGATTATTATTTTTTTTCAAACCATATTTGTTTTCAGTACAATATTGAGAATTATCATTTTCTAAAAAATACTAATACAGTGTAAGCTCGTTAATCCGAATTAATGATTGCATGCCTTGATTCGGATTATCGAAATATTCGTGTTTCTATTCCACGTTCCTTTGCCCAACCTATTGATGTGTTTAAAGCCTGTATAAATTCGGTTTAGCGAGCTGCAATCAATGCGGACTATAAGATATGCAATGCTTAATATTTTCAATTCGGATTACACACCGTTCGGATTAACGAGCTTACACTGTACTTTCTAAGATATTTTTATTAACTATTAAAAATCATGCATATTTCTAATTACAGCATATCTCTCTTCTAGAAAATCTGTGTTCTCCCGTCAGGGGCGTATAATTCTAGCTTAGATGAAGAATTGTCTGTGGTAAGAGGGTGGGTCTCGATTACAATGACAATGGTTCTACCCTAAACTTGAAAGCCTTCGTTTTAATTTTGTAGCCAGGAAATGTTTCACTAGTTCTCAGAACCACCAGCGATGGACTCTCTCTTCACTAAGGAAATGCTCTAAGCTTTGTATTGTATAGAAACTGCTGTCTTTTTTTCTATACTGTATTCTGTATTCATCCATCAACGCACCTCGGGCCTCTGTTAACCGGCTGTATCTATTATATACCTCTATAATGTGTTTTCTATCCCCTGTGTGTACCTCTATCAACCGTGTTTTCCCTCTATTATCCACGCAACAATCATAAATTTATTTCATCAAAGCCATCTAAATGATTCATAACTGTTTGGAGTTACATACTCATGTCTCCTATTTCTGTTATCTTTTCTATTATAGAAATAATATTTGATCTTGTAACTATTTATTTTAGTAAAGACTCGTTCAAATAATAAGTCATTAAAAAAGCAAGAAGAGTTCTTTCTAATAAAGCTTAAAAATTCTTTACGTTATGACTATCGCAAAAACTTGTGAATTCAATTTTTGCCTGAAAAATATGTGATATTTTTATTATTTATTATTAACCATGTTTTTCGATTATCCGTGCTAAGGTCGGCCCGGTTCAACTGTATAAGATTAAGCATCTGAAAGCAAGCTAAATTATGTTAAAAATATGTATAAAGAAAACAGAAAGAAGTGAGAACTAAACATTTCTCATTTTTTTATTATATTTTTAGAAGTGTGTTATAATTGTGCTATTTTAGTATCGAATTTTTACGTATAGAGTTTGATGTTTATCATGGTTTATACAGGGATACCTAAAAGAAGTGAAGGTGTTTGAATTATTTATAACTTTTTTATCATAATTTTGTAAAGAAGACTTGGGGAATTTAAAATGGAACAGTACACAATTGAACACCGTGTCAAAATCGTTGAACTTTATTTCAGAAGAAAATCATGATTTTATTCATAAATTAATTAAGAGCAACGAAGCCCATTTCCAATTGAATGGTTGTGCTAATAGACAAGTCTTTAAGTCTTCTTCAGAGGTTCATAACTCGGCATCTACTGATGACCGCAAATTTTTTAGATACTTTAGCCCCCTCTCATTTTTAATGTAATATGTATCCGATAATTCGAATATATATTACGAATATTTCTACCAACGAAGCATTATAGCGACTTTCGATGTAATATATCTGAAATTTTCAAGTAAAATGTTTACAAATGGGTATTTGGAGATGTTTTACCTCCGTATGTTGATTATTAATTTGTATAGTGCAGTATACTACGAAGTTATCTTTTTTTAAAGGAAAATAAATTCCTGCAATATCCCCTGCGTATTGACAGGTAACTATGGCTTCATTTTACGCTATTCAATGAATCAAAAGGTTGAAAATATCTACAAAAAGTTAAAAATTGTGCTGCTCTTGGTTGAGTATTTAGTGTATTATTTCTGCAATCGGAATACCTGCGGTTTAAATCCCCGTCTGAACAAACATTTTTCTGATGTGTCTATGTTATTTTGACATTTGAGCAACTCTTCTTTACATATTCTGAGAAAATCGCGTTTGCGGATTTGTGTCAGAATTATTCAATATCTATCTTTCCTGCAACACCTATCTCTTTTCTACACTCTCTTTCTATACTATCGCTTTCCAACTAGTTTCATTGCGTCCATTACATTCGTATGTACCTCAAAAAAAAATCGCCGTATTCCCCTAATATAACGTATTTATGGACAGCAATTTAAAAAACAAATTTTTTTTAAATTTATTTATATCTTTGGCATTTGCAGTCGGATTTTAAATAATAATATATCAATGTTTTTGTTTCAAGCAGCCCAATATCCTGCATTAATAGCCATTAACTTCCAGTCTGCCATTCTCTTATATATCCACCATACCGTTTCTACGACCCCAATGTACCACCCAATGTCAGAAAATTAAAGTTCGCAAAAAACCAATACGTTTTCGCAAAAGAAGTAATTTAATTGTTCTAAATTAAATTAAATTAAAAAATTAACAGCAATTTGTAAGTAACCCTCGTATAAACGTATTTCATTGAAACGTTCTGGATTTTTATCGACTGACAACGCAAAGCAAAACAATAATCAATTACAGAGACTGACAAACACACATTCATACTAATCCAACAATAGTGAGATAACATAAGCAAAAGATAAATTTAAAGATAATTATCGGATCAAATTAACGGATCTCTGGAATATTTTACACCAATGTTAAATTGTTCTAACAGGCTCTAATGGGAAATGTCTGGAAAATAAATAAGACTGATTGTGAGCAATCATTATTCAATTGGTAAAGTACTCTTGAAGCGAACGTTTAAATTAAGTGCCACATTTTTTTTTTTTTATCTTCAGCACTTAGGAGATGACTCCTACACATGCGAAGCATTGTGCTGGAACTATAGGAAAGGGATAGTATGAGAAACGACAGGAGGTGAGGCTTAAATAATTATTTTTGCAGCTCTGCTTTCTCACGTTCTTTGTTTATTCTATTTTTATTATTGTTTTACTTCGCCGGTGCTACACAATACCGATGAAGGAGGGCGTTTTGATGCAATTGTGGATTGCCATCAGTTGAATCCGGTATTCTTCAGTGACCAGTGACTATGCCTTCGCCACTGAAACTTTCCGACAATAACTGACACATTAATGCACATCAGTAAAATGCGAGATGTTTATTTTTATTTTAAAATTTTAGTCTGAAACTGGGGTTGAACCCAGGTCTGTTTTAGGATTCGCACGTGCAGACTACCATCCATCGTGCCATCGCCACCCTCATACTAAACTATAGATTGTGAAGCAATTATTAAGAAAAAGGACAAATAAATAATAGTTTAAGAAACTAAATTGTAGTATAGAAAAGAATACACGTTTAAAGGTAAAACGTAATAATTCGTTATTTTATTTTTTAATGACAAATTGTAAAATACACATTCTAAAAAGTTAAAACGTACAATATGTTGGAAATTTTAATCAATCAATCTAGGAAAATTCATGTACTACATGTACAAAACGCTCGGTGTTTTGTGTGATGGTTTGGGAAAGGATTCGTAGTGGATATGGTTACCACCAAAAGTCACGCTGGAATTTAAGTTTTTGGTCTATTCGGGATATATGTGAGTTTGATACATATATTCTGATACGACTTTTACTTAACTAGGTGCTGTTGCCATTCAACAGTAGTCACCGGTGTGTGTCTCGAACAAACAGTATTACTGGCTTAAGCGTTCTTGACTCAAATACATTCCGTTGTGACACAGAGTTTGGACAGCTCGAAACACCTTAACAAGGTGCAATTTATAGACCAGGGATAACTATAATTGATTTGCTACCCGTGTGCACTGGTAGTGGTACAGAATTTTGTATCTCTGAGTGCATGGGGGCGGTAGTTGTCGTCTAATTTCACTCAGTGTTGAGAGCACCGTGGAATAAGACGCTATGCGTAGGTGTCCACGCAAATCTTGAACACATCCTGTTAATTCGATTATTTCGCTTGAACACTGCAATGAGGAGGCTCTGTCAATTCGAATGTGGTGCAATTGATCATATCAATTTAAGAGTCACTCGCGAAGTTTGTGAAATAACCAACATGTGGACCGATCATATGACGAAGGCATCCTGTTGCTTCATTGCGGGCGGATAAAATCTTAGTAAAGCCATCATCTGAACGTACTTGCAGATAATGGTCTGGATGGGAAAGTGCTCGTTATTTTCGATAAACGAAGGGATGGCTGTTGATGGTCTTTTGGTAAGAGACGAATCCAAGATATGTATTGAAAACCATGGCGACTTCGGTGAATTGCCAGTGGTTGGAAATTAATTTTAGATTGATCATTAGAGATTACTCTAGTATCAAGCCAACCACATCAATGTTTGGCGAAGTCAATAATATGATGCTTCTCGGGACAAAAACATAGTGTGTATATCATTCTTTAATATCCGACTGTAAATGCCAAAGATATAAAGTAAAATTTAAAACGGCGACCCCTACCTTCGCCAAAAAAAAAAATATTTTTTTATATATTAGGGGGTGTACGTAGCACTTTTTTTTGCTTCTAAGGTGGTAAGTTCTAGTATGTTCCCTAACATTGGTCCAAGAAGATAATTTTTTATCTTTTCAGTATATCATATTTTATATAATACTACGAATACCCGATGTGCTTTGCTGCCCGACACCAACTTATCTAATCTCGCCCAATTTTGTATAGATATCGCTACGCATCTGCTATCTGCATCAAATAAGGATACTTTTATTGTTATATCAACAGAAATACCTATTTCACTTTATTTTAAGTTTTATTCTCAGCCGTTTTTTTATTTGGTAGACATATCATTGAAGTGGGTATTGTATTTACAGAGACGCCATTACGTTTTATGCTCCCTTCAAAAATTCCTTTAATTTGATAACCATATCATGGCGGTGTATATAGATAATAAAAAAAGTACATCATAAGCACTATTTAAATAGGATAAAAGTACAATTCTACTCCATATATTTTCGAATTTCGAAAAAGTAAGAGCGCTCACTCGAAATTTTTTCTAGAAGAAAATGTTACGGAAAAAAGGTTTGTTCTGTTTGCAATACTTTGGGAGATAAACAGAAATACCAAAATTAATTTTTTTTTTAGTTTTACCCAGTACATACATACATATATGTAAAAAGTACCAAACACATGTCCGCTTATTTTACAGTAGCTTTTACGTATATATATGCTTTTCTATCTTTCTTATTCTATCTGGCTTAGTGTCTGAGATATTAGGTATCGATTTTACCCGTTTTTCTCCTTAACTTTAAAATATCCAAAAATTCCTTCGTACTAGATCTAAAGAGGATTCTGCATACCGAAAAGCAACCGATGATGATGGGCACAAAAAAAATTTTGCGGAATTTTTCCCCTTTCAAATTTCTATAATAATGATCCTCTTTCATATGCAGAGAACATTTTGAAAATTGGTTCACAAATGATGAATCTATTGGATAATCAATTAGTGGAGCGAGCAATTCGCCTCCCTCCCTTCTTACAACAAACAAAAAAAAAATTAGTTTGGCGGACCTCTTTCATATGCAAAAAGTGTTTTGAAAATTGGTGCACAAAAGACGAAATTATTTAATAACCAATTATTGGAGCGACTATTTCAAAAAAAAAAATAAATAAAAGTTAGTTCCATATGCAAAAATTATTTCGAAAATTGGTAATTTTATAATACATTTTTTAGGAAGGCACATTTCGCCCTCCCGCTCAAAAAAAAAATTTAGTGGATGTCTTTCATAAGCAAAAAGCATTTTGAAAATTGGTCCACAAATGTCGAAGTTATTTATAATCATTTGTTGGGGTTGGTACTTTGACTCCTTCCCACCCCGCCCCAACATTTTCCAAAAAAAGAATTTATTGAAGAAAATGTTTCCATATGCAAAAATATTATAATTTTTAAAATTGGTCCACAAATAGCGAAGTAAGGCTCGTTTATATTATTAAATCTGTTAAAAACTAAGTGGAAGGAATAACATACTTTAAAAAAGTAGCCGTAAAAGTGGTTGTAGTTAAGAAAAGTAGCCTATAAATTATTCAAGAGTCCTAGTTAAATGTTTTGAACATTTTGGGGAGATCGGTCCAGCGCTTTATAAGGTACAAACAAACAAATTTACAAAGAAGCAAACTTACAAACAAACACACATTCTGCTTTATATATATAAATGATTTGGAATGTTGCTATTGGGACAGATTAAAAAAGGTTAAAGATTATTCTGGTATATAATAAAAATTAAATTTCAACTTCTATTACAAAGTATATTTATTTTTTTTAGTTGCTTATTATATTTATTACGCTTTTATGACCACTGTCTAGTTTCACTCTGTTAAACTAATTTCAATTCACTCTGCACAATTGCAACCATTCTTTATGCATCGTTTACGCTTCTGATCAAATGTGAATGTCCATTGGGATCAGCATTCAAACTTCGACTTCCAAACACAATCTGTACGAGTAACATAAGAAAAATGCAAAGCGTGCTAATATGTGTAGTTGCAACAATGGCACTTCAAGGACGATTTTGATTTCCTTTTATTACAAATTTCTAACTCATGTTTGGTTTATTGAAATATCTTCAATACAATTTGTTGAAGTGTTTCGTTTCTGTTCTTATTTATTTCCATTTCAGTGCATCATATTGACGTGAACAATGTTTTTTCAAGAACAAAAAAAAAACACGCACACACAGAAGGGAAATCGTATATTTAATTTATACATGCAAGTGTGTGGGTGCCAACCATTGTGTGTCTAATATATGTATTACAAAATAAATGAAACGTTTAACAGTTGTGCCACATTCTACTAAATTTCGGTATTATTTTTAGGTTTTAATTTTTACCTACTTTCCTAACTGTGTCGTATAGAAGGCTTGTAAAAAGAGCACGAGTTTTTCCTGTTTCTCAATTAAGTATAAAAACGCAAGTGCTTCTAATATGTTTATGTTATGGTTTCATTTAAAATATTTAGAATTTAATTATTTAAAATTTAATATTTAAAGAGACACTATTTTCTTACATTTTTATTCTTTTAATTTCCACTACTTAAATATCTTTAAAATTTAGATTATTTGAAATCTCTAACTTTATTTTTATTAATTTAAATTTGGAAAAGTACATATAAGTATATAAGTATATATTTTGTTCTATTTTATTTGTTTTTTTAACAATTTCATTAAAATATCAACATTTATACATAAGAGACAAACAATTTAAATTAATTTTTAAATCGTCTTATTTTACATTAACGCAAAGCGAAGAAGTGTAGCAAAAATTTAAGTAAAACTTTGTTAGAAATATAAAAAATGTAATTTTAGTTCACACATACTATGTATACGAGGAAAAACAAAAATAATTTGAAGAAGATAATTTAATTCATTTCATTTCATCAATTGAATACCAAATTTTTGAAAAACATCTAAAGCGGCTTTTTGGTATCGCTATCATTCTTTCGACAACGTTTATTGTAGAGGCCTCATACAATGTCTGCCGACATTGGATTTCTGTACGGCGACATAAGAAAAGGTTAAAGAGGGTATCGCGAGTCAGCTAAAAGCAATGAGATGCGTTTGACATTTTGGTGCTACATACGAATCACGGCTAGAGCAAGGTCGTGTTGCATGTACGAATTTATGTATGTACATTAGAGTGGGTCAATTTGTTCGAGTGAGAAAAAACGTGACAGGTGTATAGCAAAATTGAAATCTGCACAAAATTCTAAGAAAATTAACAGAAGAAAGTATGGGTCTAAATCAAAACCTTGCTCCCTCCGAGAGATATCAAAATTCACATTTGAGTAATTCCATTTTATTCAACTCATTCGATTTAGAGCAATTAGATAACGGGAAACTAAAAATTTCAAAAGTCTTATATTTTTAAAAATAATTAAACTTATAGTCGCATTTTATTAGTAACGGTTATTTTAATATATATATAGATATATATATATATATATCTATATGTATATATATTGTAGACTATAGTGCATTTTAATTAATTGTAAAGTTTTAAACGAATATGACCCCAACTTTAGTTTTATATTACTTTTAATGGTTGTATCTCAGCGGATTTTTTTGAAATTTTAGTACAATTGAGATTTTAGCGAATACTATTTAAATACAATTTTTGTAGATCTTTTCACAAAGCACGTGTTAAAAAAACTTACGACATCACAAATAGCAACTAAAACATGATCCTTACAGGTGGACAATGAAAATAACAAGAACTGTAAGCCAGAGAAAGATCAGGGACGCCGCGGCGTTCTCAAACACATCATAGATTTGAAAGGGCTTAATCTTACTTGCGATAACTTTGTTAAAACAAAATATTACAATGGTTGGTACTGTTTGAAAAAACAAAACATTTTTTCCATAAAAAAAATTTGCAACTAAAAAATAAACCAAACAGTTTGGCACACTTCATCTTCGATAATGACAGCAAAACAATAATTGTGCGATATGTACCAAAAAAAGCGATCTGTGTTTTTGTTCAGCACATTACATCACGACGACCAAATAAGAGCTACTCGTACCACCAAAAAGCCAGAAATTATACACTTTTACAATAGAAAAAAATCCGGGGTCGATACTTTAGATCAATTAAAAAGAACTTACACCTACAAAAGGAGAAGTAACCGGTGACCACAAGTTCTGTTTTATAATATTTTGGATATATCCGCTATGTAATGCTTATGTAAATTTTCCTAACTCTTATGTGCGCGGCAAAAAAAATACTTTATAATGCGCAGCAAGGTACATGGGTACCTATATGGAAGATGCGTAGAAAATGAACTATTTAATATTGTTAAAAACTTCAGATACCTATTTTAATTTTTACATAGGAAGACTTTTAAATTTAAAGGCTTCTTCCAAAAAAATATTTAAAAGCTAAAGTTCTTCAATCAATATACAGGTGGTGATTCCCCTTTTAGAAAAAAATACAAATCTGTATCAAATGTTGTGCATATTAATTTTATTTCGACTTGTCTTCTGAGCGGTGCAGTTAACTTGTTTCTATGTACAAACGAAATGAATTCAAACGCAAAATTTTGTTCTAGAAGACTTCGAGATTCAACTGACATAATTAATATATTAAATGAAATAGAAAGTGATGAAGAAGATGTTATATACTCTGATGGCGATGAGCAATATCTTCTGAATATTCGCTGGACTTTCTACCCAGCATTTCGGAATTCAATTTATTTCCTTCAAAATATCAAAATATACACGTCGATTCCAAATCCTCTGCGTGTAAGAAAATAATATGGAAACAGGGTAATTTACAATTTCACATTTAGAGGAGATAGCTCTCTCCCTGAACAAATTCTGTCACAAGTAACTCCTTATCACGTTTGGAGAGTGTAAAAAACCTTATATTTGAACAAACCCTACCATTTGCTGGATTAGATAAAAAATTTTCTTTCAGCATTCCGGAACTTCGAAAATTTATTGGAATTACCTTTTACATGACATATTTCAATTTACCAATTACGGAAGATTAAATTAAAATTTAAAAATTTGTGAGTGCATGTTTCGACGCGTTATACTATTATAGACTCACATATGAGCATATATAGTATATTTATAACATTTACATAAATACTAAAATTTCAATACGTAGAATTAGAGGAATACACTTATTTTCAAAAGTATTTTTCTCATCCGGCCATTTGTTTGTTCTTATTTTGAATATCTGTATACTTCTATTGAATATATTTTTACAATATATTGTAAACTAAACCACATTGAACGAATGATCGCAATTTTTTTCTAGGAGTATTAAGCACCAAACAAGTCCTTTAAATTTCAAATGGAATTACGAAGCAACGAAAAAAATTTATTTCTTTACACATTCTTCCTTACGTTTAATTATACCAGGGTACAACTGTTGTTCATTTAGATGAGCTATAAATGTTTGTTTTGTAAATTGAAAAAAAAAATTTTTCGACTTTTTTCCAATTAATGTGTTACCAAATTATCAATTTCTATAAGCGGTAAAAAAAAATAAACATAAGTTCTGAGGGACACCTATGATTCGAACTATTTCAAAATAACTTGTTATTTGACACTATGCTTTTTGCTATCTCATCCATCGAGTTAAATTCAATGCCACTAGTGCGAATAAAAGTCGAAAGAACTTTTTCAGCAGTCGATATGTATACATGTATGTACACAAAATACTAAAACAACAAAGTTATGAACATATAGAATGCCAGGTGCTCCTTATAGGAGTGAGCGTGTAGATTTTAAAGGAGAGGGGAAAGACTTGATAACAGGGTTAAGTAACCAACCAGAAAAAGTTTCTTCGAAACTCACATAAAATTAAAAGAATAACTTATATTTTGATAAAATAGTTATTTTACATAGACAGGCATTTTTACATGGTACACAATATTCAATAGAGAAACCGATTTTTTAAATTTTGTCACTTACATGGTTTTACGTTTTATATGACGATATGTTTAGTGCCAACTTCATTCATGAAAACCTGTCGATATCTTTACCCGTTACTGTAAAACTAAAAACTAAAATTCTTTTTTACAATTTACGAAAGACAATGTTGAATCTAGTAAAGAAAATGCTAAAATGGGAACAACGTTGACGAATGAATGTGAGTTTTTTTTTTTTTTTAAATATTTAGCGAAATATCGAAAAAATAAATAAATTAAAAATTTTTTTTATAAAAAAGACCGCAGATTTGCCAACAGTCGCGAACATCCATACCTCAACTTTTGCCGATGATACAGCTTCCTTAAGCATTCACGAAAGTGCTGACGAAGCATCTCGTCGCCTACAGCACCAAACTTCGCAGCTGGAAAGCTGGCTAAAAAAATGGCGAATCAAAGTTAATGAGAATAAGTGCGTACATATAACCTTCACCCTGCGCAGAGACACATGTCCTCCTATTCTGATCAACAACCAGTTAATACCTCAACGTTTGGAGGTCAAGTATCTAGGGATGCACATTGATAGACGGCTAACATGGAAACAGCACATCGATGCAAAATTAACTCAAATGAAATTAAAAGCAACTCAACTAAATTGGCTTATTGGTCGAAATTCTGTGCTAAAACTGGACTGTAAACTTTTGCTTTACAAAGCAATTTTAAAACCAATATGGAGCTATGGTATCCAGCTATGGGGCACTGCCTCAGCTTCCAATATAGAAAAAATTCAAAGGTGTCAAAACAAAATACTGAGAATAATAACAGATGCGCCGTGGTATATAAAAAATTCTAACATACACAAGGATTTAAATATTCCGACAGTCAAACAAGAGATAACAACATACGCAACGTCATACCTAACCAAACTCCAAGATCATCCAAATATACTAGCCCGAAATATTTTAAGCGAAAGAGGGTTCATTCGACTGAAAAGAAGGGATACTCTTTCCCTAGCCCGAACGTAGTAGACGCGGAAATAAAACTATACGAGCAATAAATAATTTTGTACAGCTAGGCTGTACTTAATAATAATTAGTAATTAGTTCTTAAGATTTGAATACTTATTGTTAGTTCAATTGATTTTGAAGATTCAATAAATAATATATATTGTGTAAAAAAAAAAAAAAAAAAAAAAAAAAAGACCTACATTGCTAAGTAATATTATTACATACAATAAAAATAGAAGGTCAAATAAAAAGAAGAATTAATAAAAAAATATACTTTCATACGTACATATTGGAATGCAAAAGGGCAAATCTATAAATTTTATAACTTTACAGGAGAGAGAAGAAATTAATAAAATAAGAAGTATTGTGATTATTTATAAACAAGATTTTTTCACAATGAGAAATTTTCTATGGCAACTAAATGTTTTTCTTATTCTTGAGAAGGATTTGCTTTATTTAGTAAAAACTAAGTTTTTGCGGAATGTTCTACTTCCATAAAATCTAAGTAAAATTAGAATTTTTCATTTAAATTTATGAAATACTTACAACAGAAAATGGTGTAAGCCTTTGTTTGAAAGATCTGATCACGCAAGAAAGGCGTAAACCACAAATGCTTCAAAATATTAATTTTTGGTAACTTTACGGTGAAATTTGGTTTGCACGTTGTGTTGTTTGAAGTTATATAGTGGTTGGAAAGAGCTGGTCCGAAGGACCAGATCGAACAATTTGGTAAAAATTTGGCACTACTAAACGACTATCCGAAAATTCAGGCGAATATGCCAAATAAAGTGAGATAAAGTGAGTAGGTTAGGTTAAGTTAGGTTTTGTTTGGTGGCGGACCCTCTCCTAAAGAGAACGCCCCACTTAGGCCAGGTCTTAAGCCTAATGTGATATCACAAGGAACAACCAGAGTGTATGCGGGAATCGAACCCGCACCTCCAGATTGATAAGACTAATGCTCATGCACTAGGGTAGGGAGGCTCCCTACTTTGTCATAAATATTTCTTAAGGCATCACTTTCGTTTTCGAATGACAGATTCAGTTTTATACATTTATTTATATACTCGTAGATACATACATTCAAATATATGTACATATTTTTTATTTAATAGAGGAAATAAGTAACTTTATTTCAGCTTAAGTTGCAGTATTAATAGTTTTTAGTAGCCCTTATACATCTCCCGTACCAAATTCAGTTACATTATTTCATAGACAATTGAAAGAAGAAGGAAATGATTAATACAATACATTTTTTATTCTTATGATTTATTATATTTTTTTTTCATGGTTAAAAACTTTTAAATTCGCCTTTTCTATACAAATAACTTGTAATACATTTTCTTTATATTTAGATACCTGAAAATATGAAAACTTTCATTACAATAGAAAACTTGAAATATCGAAATTCCAAAGCGAGTAAAAATTACTTTTAATATTTCCAAATACTTTTTCTTGAATTTTAATTTATGATTCAAAACCAACACAAATTAATAACTAACAATTTTTGGTATGTTACGACTTTAAGAGGATGTGGCGTAGGAAATAACTTTTGGTAAGAGGAATAGGCACTTACATGAAATTTCAACTAATACAGTGCTCTCGCGATAATGCTACCACCCCAAAAATATAAATACTATTTTCCTTCCATTGAGAACATTGAACCAGCACTCAAGGGATGACCCCTACTCATGTGATGTATTGTGCTGGAACTAGGATGCTAGGTCATGGGAGGGGTATTTACGCACATTTGATTAGAATTTTCCCATGTAAAATTGACAGAAAAAATTTCAGCAAGGAGTTTATTCTACATAGGGGCTGTTCGGTCGAAAAATTTGTTTTCTCTGTAATGCCCAGTGTGATTCGCTGCTAAATCGACCACAAATGGATATGCCCTTTATGATGAATGCGTTTTGCGCAGGATGGAGCGCTTTACGGGAACAAGTTTTCTGGTTTCATTAGAACACATTACATTGTGGTAACGGCCGAACAACGAAGCACACGCCACATTGCGACGATGCCCAAGAAAATCAATAGAGTTACTACCCTGCCGTCCCCAATGAATTTCTTCTCTCTATCCTAAGCAGGATCGAATAACTTCAAAGAATTGGTCTTATTAAGTCAAATTAGAGGAGTTCACAATACATTTTGTATATGAGTTAACATTTTGTAAGAGCCAAGCATATGAAAGTTTAAAGTCTAAAAACAAAATTTTTGATAAAACAAACTTAAGTTCGTCGAAATACTAACTATGTGAAAAGTCTATGTGAAAAGTTTTTAAGTGTTTCAGTCCACTTCGCATTCGGTACGATATTTGCAAACCCAAAAACTATCAAACAACAGCAACTTACACGTAGTGATCTAACTCAACGTCGTAAGAACTGTTGTTGTTTTCAAGAACTTAAGAAATCAGGAAATTCTGAAAACTCCTTGCTTATTAAGAAAAAGCTCAGTAGTATGGCTTCCTAATAATAAACACACTTTAACAAAAGAATATTGTTTTACGGGTATTTATTACTTTACTTAAAATTTGTAGTGGTACTATCTCCAGCAAAATCTATTTTTCTTTGATAATCATCGTCTAATATTAATTTATCTAATTCAGAAGATTTCTACAAAATAAAGTGTAGAAATTTATATATGTAGTTTTATTTTTCTTCTCTTTCTCTCAACCAAACTCAATTCAATTTCTACCCAAAATTAACGCAAAACATTAAAGCTTACTCACAGGCATTGTCATTCTCGCACATACACTTACACCAACAACCAGTCCCATGTAAACGTGATAAATGGCAAGGCAATAAAAAAACCAATTCAAAAACATAAAATTAAATTAGTTGTTAAAATTTACACGGGTATTAACCTTTTTTTCGTCTCGCTATTATAGTACAAACAAATATTTTGCTTTACACAACTTCAAATAATAACACTTATTAATTTTAAAGGTGATACTAAGAGACACAAAAAAGTAACTTTAAATGTTCACAAATAATCGTAAAAATGTTTGTAAATATTTATAGATATTCTTTCCCATCATTATTTTCACACCGCATGTTAAAAGTTGTTTTCAACTTTTTCTACAGAGGAACTTGAACTCGGTTTTAAAGGTGTTTCTTTATAGTTAATATATTAGGTACACTTTCAGAAATATAGCATTGTTGTATGACATTTTAAAACATTTTCAATCATATTCTTTACACAATTTTTATGAAACAGATTATGTAAAAAAATTTTTATATTAATTTCAAAAAAAAAACATTTTATAAAAAATAATAAAAAATTCCTAAAGATGTTAACCGATAGTTGGCGAAAACTCGAAATTGAAAAATAAAAAAGAAGAACAAACCATTAATCTTAAAATCAAATATAGAAATTATAAAAATAATAAATATGAAATAATAATAACAAACTATATGTGAAATTTATTATTACATACATACAGTATGAAAAATGTCATAAAGCATATTATAAAAAAAGTAACTCAAAAATTGAGGAGGAAAGCATATCCATATAGTACTATTTCGCTAACGCTTACTTAGCTCATCAGTGAATTTTTCCCAACGTCTGAATATAAACCCAAGATCTATATGTTTAAAATTCAATTAATCAAACGAGAATTGTTGAACATTAAACATACAAACCAAAAAATCTATAAACAAAAACATAACAATCCATGAGTTTACTTTTATAACATACTCACATTTCTATTTTTAGCTTTTTTAACCCACGTTCGTTTAAAAAGAAAAAATTATTGAATACTACTCGTCAAAAAATGAGTGGATGACAACACACATTTTTACTCAATGGTTTCTCGAATCCTTTATACCCCAGGTAAAAAAGTATCAAATAGAAAATAATTTGCCGAAAAAAGCTTTATTGATACTGGCCAATGCAAAGTGTCATGGGGAGCCATTAATATCTGAATGTGGACAATACAAGACAATGTTTTTACCTCCTAATTGCACCAGTATTATCCAGCCCATGGATCAGAACGCGATAACCCTGACTAAATTATATTACAAGAAAGACTTCTTATGTGAATTGGTGAATTCTGAAGCGAACAACACAGATGGCTTTTTGAAACAATTCATTATGAAGGACGCTTGTGAGTTGCTTAAGCGATCGTGGGACAGGGTGCCCAATTCTAATTTAAAGTCGTGTTGGAAACAAATTCATTCTCAGAGATGGACTTCAGACGATAACATCCCATTAGAATTATTGCAACAAGAATTAGTTGAGATTGACTCTGCAGATTGTCTTGAAGAAAGTGAAGAAGGACGCACAATACAAATTTTATTTCTCTGTAATAATGACGTGCAAATTTCTGAAGATGAAATAATTGACGGGATTAATGACTATTCCGTTACTTTGAGCAGTAATTCACAATCAGACGCAGAAAACATAGAAGAAGAGCCTCCTTTGTTTAAGCATTTTAAAAATAGTGATGCTGTACAGGCTTTAAACACATCAATAGGTTGGGCAAAGGAACGTGGAATAGAAACAAATCATATATTGATGCTCAAAGAATTGCTAAATAAAGCTTTAGAAGGATGCGCATTGAAACAGAAGCAAACATACAACACTAACTTTTTGAAACAAAATATAATTTTTATTTTGTAGACTTTTTTATATGAAATATTTTTTTATTTTTTTTTTACAAAATCGTTGTTTTTTCCTTTTTTGATTGAAATAAACTTGTTTTTAAATTATATCAAGAGTTTATTTTTATTTATTATAACAGCCTATCCAATAATCCGAATATTTCGATAATCCGAATCGGGGCATGCAATCATTAATTCGGATTAACGAGCTTACACTGTACTTATTGAAATATATTCATGAAGAAAAACAAAAAAAAATATATATATACAAATAAACCTTAGTATTTAGTCTAGAACTAATCACGCATACCGCGAAAATATACAAAAATTTCTATTAAATTAAAATCAATTTATTGCGTGAAGGAGTCAAGTTGACGACTAGTTTAAGCTCACTTCATTAATTGAAATAATTCAAAATAATTAAAAATTAAGACAAGTGCACTTTTAATATTATGAATAATATTGTATCCAGATATATTAATGTAACTTTTATCGGAATCATATAATAAATTCAAAAGTTGGATGATGTTCCCATCAATTTAAGTTTTTTTAACGTGTAAAAACGTTAACACTTTAACCTTTAGCTAATGCTTATGTTTAAATAACAGATATACATAAGAATGACATGTTTGTGTGTGTTTTCTTTTAATGTTTAGAGCAATAAAAGTTTAGTCATTATTTTAGTGAGGATCATTAATTTGATTGCTTTTAACTTTTCTATATTTTGCCTCAGAAACCAAATAGATTGGAGTAGTTTTCATTTTCAGAATTTATAACAATTGATGTTCGACAATAGCGATAAGAAATTACCAAGGGCTTAATAAAATACAAGATATTTATTATATGTGCAGCGATATGTACAAAACTTCGTAGTAAAAAAACATGACTTTTATTGTAAAAGATTTTATACGGAAAAGTTTATGTTAATAAAATGAGAAAAATTTCCTAATTTTTTTACACTTTATTTTTGCTCACAGTTATTGTTTACGTATCAAACGACAACAACAGAACACAAATATATATAAAAAAAAGGCCTTCTTCATACAAAACACAATTAAGTTATTGAAAGGAAGTTATGTGGGCTGGAAGCGGTGGCCTTTCCACCTCAAATGCATACATCTGTGCAAGTGATTTAAACCTCCTGTCACTTGAGGTTCGAGGAATAAAATGATAGCGAGCGACAGCTAATGACAACCAAAGAAATATTGTTCCGCTCATTTTCTTATGTGTTCTATATATTGTGACTTTAATAGAGTTATCATTTAGTAATCAACAAATAAGCTTTTAAAAATTTATAAAGTCTACTATAGGTACAGGTGGTTGACCTTTATTCCGGATTAAGAAATCGAAACCCATTCCAAATAAGGATACGAACACTATTACTTTTAAATAAATAAGAGGAATATACATAATTGTGCAGGGCAATTACTTTAAATCAGTGTACAGCTAGACCTTGTTTTAACACGGGGTTTACGTACCACAAAAATTTCCTGTGAACCAAAATCGTGTGAAGCAAACAAAACGATTACGTTCCACAATTAAAAAAAAGAAAGGAAAAAAACAATTTCCCACACATTTATCATATCGCACTTGATCAACAAGAGGGTATTAACTGCAAATTTGAAAATTTTTACTTTTTGCAAGAAATCAACATTTCACAACAACACATCAAGTGAAATGCGATATTTTATTTTAAAATTATATAAACTATTAAAAAGCGGAACATTTAATTGTTTCAAGATATTTTAGAACTATTCTAGTACGAGTATAGTAAGTATATATGGGAATATCATAAAGTATGTAATAATACATTTCGCATATTTTTTCGGGAAAAAGCACAATTTTAAAATTAGAATAAAAACATATCATTTTAATTTGAAATATGTCCAAACTTTTTTTTTATTTAAAAAGGTAATTAAAACTTTTCAGTTCTTAAATTTATAACAAAACAAAAAACCAAATGGTGTACGAAAAATGTTAAAAACTTTTTATAGTTCGCAGGTAAATAGTATTCAATGTGGATCTGCATATATTTAGTTGAATAAATATACTTTTAAACTATCGAAAAATGTGATATAGCAATTTCTAATACTTTTGGGCAGAAATCCAAAACAATAGAAAAAATTTAATCATAAAAGTTATTCTTTTTCACTACATAAATTTGGTCGACTTCTACCACGTTTAATTTACTTCAAGCGCTGCAAAAAAGCAACATGTAAAGCAAATAAGTGCAAAACAGGATTTGTTTGTCTTAAAAAAGAATGTCCAATGAGCTCTAACTGAGTTTTTGCTTTAATCGCAATTTAAAGAGGCTTCACAATTACATACAGCTAAGACTATTACATGTTTTTCTTTATTTGCATGCAATGCAGCAATAAGTTTTTTAATAATTGCCCGGGTACTTAAAAAATTCTCAGATTTATTAGAAACCAAACGTGTGATTATGCAGATAAATATTTTTTTTTCTTCTAGGACCGGCACTGAGGAGATGACCACTACACATGCGGTGCATTGTGCTGGAACTAGAGGAAAGGGATAGTAGGAGAAATGATAGGAGGTGAAGCTTCACTATGTGACAACACTGCTTTTTGCACGTTATTTGTTTTTATAGCAGTGTTGTAACGTATTTGATGTCAAGGAGACGTATTAAATTTTGAAGCTTTGTTTTAGTAGCCATTTTTAGCAGCTAATCGCAATATGTGACGCGCAAAATAGAAAGGGACCTAAGGGTAAAAACCGATTTTGTTCAGGAGAGCCATTTTAAAGATTTAAATACGTGTATCTTTCGTGTACCATCACTTCATAAAACGCGCATATCTCTGGGAGGGAACACTTTTGGGGCATGGGATCGGTCTCATTCGATGCTCAGATGTTGTCCACATCAAAAAAAAAAGTGAAAATTGCTTTTTTTACCCTTAAGTCCCTTTCTCTATGCGCTGTCACATATGCATTACAGAGAAAACTCGATTTTCGGCTGAACAGCGCATATGTGAAATAAACTCCATGCAGAGGTATTTCCTGTCATTTTTGACGTGGCAAAATTCAAATAAAATATCCTTAAACACTACTCCCGTTATTCATAATTATCCCGCGTCTCAAGTGTTATGTTGATGCATTAATTTTTAAAATGCAGAAGAACCATTTTACTTTGCCGACGTTTTATAGCTCAAATACTGACGAGGTCGCTTTTAGCACAAGCACACCAGAAAACTTTATTCGTCTGACGAGGATTTTAAACGCGAATTTTTCGACTCGAGGGTGAAAACGCTATTACACCAAGTTTGGTGTGGATCGTCATTGGTGAATATTTCTATAGAGCTGTCATTACAGTACATTATGAAGGTTTGAATATCTTGGCCAAAAGTCAATTCAAACATAAGCTACTTTTGGTTTGAAAGCGATGGTTTTATATACATACATCTGACGGAACCATCGTATTGTAGAAACGATATTTTGCTGATAATGGACCTGTTTCGTATCATGTTTGAGCTTAAGGTTTGACGTCTTTTAATTATTTTCTTTGGGAGTATGTTAAGTGTATACATTATGTATTTACACCATTAATGAAATGACAAATCGAAGTTACAGGATCCGTTGGCAAAATTTACAATAACAGCTGTGGTCATCCTTCCCAGGTAACTTGTTTTCCTTTATTTCAAATTACAGTTCGCGTGTTTTAAAAAAAGATTCCATGAATGAATTACCTGACTTCTTGCTTAAAATGATGCTATTGAAGTTAGTACACGAAACCACTGTTATGAAAATGTGTAGACGAGCTTTACGTGTTGGTATAACAGCATTGGTGAAATAAAGACGCTTTCCGTCAGGGCTGCCAGTAATATTTTCCGAAAAATCGTGCAATTATGGAAATAAAATCGTCAATATTTAAAAAAAATCGTCATACAGAAATCTTCTGTTTTATACAAGGTTTTAATAAGATTAGATTAGATTTTGCTAAATATTCTTTCAACATTAGCTGAAGAGTTTAGCAAAGTCATTAAGTTATTTACAAATTCACATAAATTTTGAGAATTACTGTTTTCTAAAATTTATTTATATTTAATGCGCTGTCTCCAAAATCCAAAAATCTTAGTTCTCTTATATCAATATATTGAAATTTTTCTTCAGAGACTAGATTTGGAAAACCTTTTAATAAAAGGTCATCAGATAAATGTAATTAAATTTAAGTTTCTAATAATTTTGTCATTGAAACCAAATCCCTTTGATTGAATTGATTGATTGCTTGAAAGTTTCAACATCAATTGCATATTGTCTTAACTTTTCTTTTACATACACACCCAGATAAACGTATTCCTTTTTTAAAAAATTTTTACGGACATGGAAATCAATTTGATTAAGATGCGTAGTTTTAAAATATTTTTTTCAAAAAATCGTCAATCGTCATTTTGTGAGATTTGCTCTAAAAAATCTTCAAAAGGACGTAAAATCGTTACGTTTGGCACCCCTGCTTTCCGTTTCTAAACATTTTTAATTTGTGTGCGTCTGTGACTGTGTGTGTGTACGTGTGGATGTAAGTGCGGTTAGCCACGTATCTTGAGGCCATAAGGAACAAATCTCTGTAACACATTCGCTCATTTAAGCCTTAAATTGAAACAGCGTTCTACTCGAAATAAGAACAAAGGAAATGCAAGTCTTTTTTGCTTTTTGTACCGAAACAAAACTAATTCGTTTTTTTTTTAAGAAATGTCACGTTCACATAATAAATTCGACATTATCCCTTTGAATTTCGGCCTGTTTTATTTTGTATAGTGAAGTAAAAAACATTTTGTTGTTTATAAACACATTTCCGTTGCTTAAGACCAAAATTTAATAGTGGTTGTTATAGTTGATAAGGCGTTGTATTAAAATTAACTAACAAATTGCGGTTTGCATTCAGGTGCACGAGCTAAGTAGTTTGTGATTGTAAAACATTAAACACATAGCCCACAGTACGCTACACAGCTACACGACTCTGAATGGTCTGGCAGCATTCGTTGCCTTACAGTCAGTTATAAAGTTATTTTAAACCAACCATTAGCGATTAAAAACTGATAGCTGTTTGCCGTAGAAATACATTTTGGGTCTTCGAACATTATTCCATTTGTGTAGAATTTCTGGGTTTTTTGATCGTAGTGCGTTCTGCAACTCTCTATGGAATTTAAATTTACACAAATAATAGAGTTTTGCATAATATACTTTTCTGTTGATCAATTCTGGCTATTTTAATTGAATTTCTTGTTTCAATCTCGTTAATTATTGGCAACAAAGATCAGAATCAGGTTTTAAGAGCTCATAATGAATAATTCCCTTCCATCGCAGCAGACACAGAGCTTTACTTTGCTCGGTATTAATTCTGGCTTTTAAAACATTTGCAAACTTTCAGCTTGCTTCGTTCATGATCTTCTTCGCACATTATTGTCATATGTGATCTACATTTCATAACCGTAATTATTCCCAGCGTTTCAGCATTATCCCATCAATCTGGACGTTGCGCGTTCAATTTACGCATAGCCGCTGGGTGTTTCTGCAGATAAACTTAAGACCTTTGCAGAAACTAAATGGTTTGATTTCGGTCCTTTTTAGCAGTGAAGCGTAAATGAAAATTCATTCCACTTAATTTTCCGACTCTTCCAGTGAATGGCCGATCACAGCGAGGTGCACTCTTAACATCTAAAATTTCACATCGAGAACGAGCAAACCACTTCGCTGCTATTTTCCTATTACAGCATCATCCATCTACACTTTGCAAAATTTTTCAGCAGTCTGCGAAGAAGTCTTACTTTTTCTATAATATGAACGCAATATATGACGATAATGTACCGACTTTTCACTCATTTTTAAACGTAGATTTTCTTTCAAAGAATAATGCCATTTTAATAAAATGTCACCTTTCAAGCAAGCTTTAATGTTGCCTGATGTAATTAATATTACCAGAGATATTACATTTTAAGCCCATATACAGTCAATTTGTAGCCGAGTAGATCTATTCATTGTGAAAAGTAGAAATTGTGATGCCGTTTGTTATGATGTTGATAACATGATTTTCTTCTTTATAGTTCATATATTTCTGACTTTAATAGCATTTCACATAGTGTATATCAGAACTAACACCAAAATATATTTACATTACATTAATAATAAATAAGAATATTTTTATATAAATATTTGCATAGTTCTTCTTTTGCAAATATAAAACGATAAAGAAAAATCCCAAAGAGTATATTTTATTTTCCTTTTTATTCCATTTACTTACTTTTAAATGTACGGTCTTACCTTCAGCGTTGCTTTGACATTCGTATGACATTGATGGTAAAGACTTTTATAATTCAGCTAATATTGCTAAATGTCGTTACTTAACTTGTGGCGAATGTGGGGAATATAAAAAAAGTGTAACTAAATTTCGTACATTTTGCTAATAATTGTTTTGCAAGTGGATAAATTATGAATTTATTAATTTTATGGGGATAAAATTGAAAGGCAAAGTCAAAGTGTCATCTGTTGTTACGTTTTAGTGAATAATTTGCTTAATAATAATGCACTGAAATCTTAAAGTGAATACTCACATTTTGTTTTGATAGACATTTTCAAGTTCGGTGGTAAATTCATATGTGAAAAAATTAACAAAATCTGTAATATTTTTTTATGTTTTAAAGTTTCTTTACTATCAATTTTACTAATTTTATAGTTGATATTAACTAACACAGTACAGCCTTCTTCCAATACATCCTGGCAGGCAAAACCATTAAATTGAGTATGACAGAAATAAAAAGTTCGTACAACTTTTAAGTTTTTTAACTTTATTTTAGTACGAGTCGTACTTTAATAATTGAACTACGAACAGTACTAAATATTATGCACTTAAAACAAGCCCAAAATGAGATTACTTGAGAGATCCAATCAAATTCTTAAAATGAGTACGAAATCATAAATTAAGTAAGTCTGGTAAGTCAGAAATATTTTTTGGGTGTTTCTTGTATAAACATGAAAGATTTTTAGCTTTTTCTAAAGTTTGGTTGACGGTCTACTGATGAGTTAGTACAGGGTGGGCCAAAAGTCACGCCTGCGTGTAAAAATTTAATAATTTTTTATTGTTTTTTTTTAGATTTTATTCATCGAACTGTGTTACACCACCATGCAAAATTTAACGACCGAGCAACGTACCAAAGTGGCAGAATTTTACTTTTTCAATTTTTGAAGACCGAATTATCTCATGAAATTCAGATAGAAATTCACCAGACTTAACTGGCCCTGATTATTTTCAATGGGGTTATCTCAAAGAATGAGTGTATGTTAACACGCCCCAATCTATAGATCAACTAAAGCACAACATTGAAGCTTAGATCAGGGCAATAGAGCCTGTAACTTTGCGTGCAGTTATGCAAAACGCCTGTTTAAGAGCCCAATTGAGCATCGCTGAAAATGGTGGTCATCTCTCTGATATTATTTTCCATAATTAAAATTTAGATCGTACAAAGCTAATATTATATTAAAAAATAAATAAAAATAAAAAATAATAACAAACAAAAAAGGCGTGACTTTTGGCCCACCCTGTATAAGCATCAGCAATAGGTACATATAGGCTACTTAACCATACAACAAGTATATGTATATGTTCAAAAATTAAATAAATTTAACAATAAAATTAATCCAATACACTTGAAAATAGCTTGATTCTATCTCGGTTTGTTTAAATCAATCACGTTGTCGGTTCATTTTCTGCACGTATTCAGATTTAATTCAATTGCGAAATTATCGCTCAAAGAATCCCTTTTGAAATTAATTATTCTGTACCTGATTTAAGAAAATCCGTACTGACCGAATTTTTTACACCGCTTGGGATTGAGTTAAGCAGGGATGGATTGATTTTTATTTTGAGGGTACGTTTACTGTCATACTGGAGGTCTTTCATAAAAGATAGAGAACTTGATTTCCCACATTTTCTCGTTATTTAAGAACGAATGTTATTGTTTTACGTGAAGATTATAAAAAAATAAATATATGCTTTCGAGAAAGCAACCTCTATACACTTATTTCTGTTTTCACGCAACAGATACGTTCCTCGAAAACTCGCGTAAAAAAGATGAAAGGATACATAAAATTAGGAAATTTGTACCACATACATATTAAATCCGTTAAAATATGATAAATTTGAAATAAAAGTTCATGTCGCTTCGTGCACATATTTTATTTGAACAAAAAACAATAGAAAAAACAGTTCGCTTAGAAAAAGATATCTGAAAAATCACAAAACTTACAAAAAAATAATGAAAAAACTCATTCTTTTAGAAAAATCAATAAATTCGTAAAAAAATTTATTAATTGTCACTTATTAAATTCAGAAATATTTAGTATATGCGAATATATATTTTTACTTATTCAATTTTTTAATACATATTTAAATTTGATTTCACCTGGACTTATTTCAAATAAAAAAAGGATTTGATTGAGGTAAGTTTTTCGTACCACAGGATGAGCAATTCTGCAAAATATGTTAGAAACATAAGTATGCATGTTTTTCTAATAAAAATGCATAATTTTCAATCAAAGCGTGTAAAAAAAAAATTAATAGAGAATAGAGAATTAGGTGTATAATATTTGATTTAAATTTTGCTATCAGTCTCAATATTTACATATGTATTTGTGATCACCTCAATAATAAAAATTCGAAATGTGCAATTGAATGTTCTTTCCTGTACAATTTATGTATATAGGTGAGGATTATGTACATATATGTATATGCATTTATTTGTTTCAGGAGATGACCCCTATACATGCGGTGCATTGTGCTGGAACTAGAGGAAAGGGTTAGCTACAACTCCGCCTGTAACTGGGATTGAACCCAGGAAATTTTTGGTTTTGAAGTCAACGTGCAGACCACTTCAGCCATCGCCATTCTCAATTTATTTCATAGCTCTTTAATTACATAAATTTCCATTTATTTATGTTATTTTTTTTCAGCTGCAACAGGTAAATATATTTGTTTAATATTTTAATATTTATTATTCAAAATTTTTCGACATTATAGTTCGAACCGTTTATAAATTTTTGTAAAATTTGCGGCACCCGAATATTATAAAAATCTGTGAATATCTAAAGTTGTTTTGACGAAGACTTTTGAAGTTATAAGAAAAATACAATTTTTCAACATTTTTCATCAACGATATCTTCCGATCAAATCACCAGAGTTTCGTCAACTTGCCAGCAATCAGTATCTTAGCTTGTTGTTAAGAGCTGATTTGATTTTGAACTTAATCGGGTGGGTAGTTTTAAATTTTTTTCAAAAAAAAAATTTCAAAAATGTTATTTTGGAAATTTTACGAACTTTACCGCACCGAATCGGCTCATTATCTCACAACATCTAAGTGATGTCAATGCTTTCGAATGCGACACATTGTTAGTGTCAGTGATATCTCCTCCGGATTCATATCGAGCTTTCTCAGGGATGGCGCTATAAGAGTTCTTATAAACTCAATGCTGTATGCATACTCGCTCCACGCATGACCGATCACGCTGCCTAATCTGTAATTATGGATGGTATAAATATTGAGAAATTGAAAGCTCTTGGTGTTCTTGGCATGAGAATTCAGTGTGATGTTCTACTGAGCATACTTTTCATGATTCAAAAGAAGCATTCAATTGCCTCGGCTTTTTAAGACGGTGTAAGACCTATTTCATCCTCATTTACATTTATACCGCTTACATCCGACCGAAATTGGAACGCAACTTAGGGGCCGCTGCTTTAAAGAATTTTTTGTAATTTACCAACCGTGTACAGGAGAAAGGAAAAAAATTCACCGTGACCGGTAATTTAGCCAACCCTATTGACTCTCTTGATCATCATCGCAACGTTGTGTACGTTGTTCGTTGTTCTTTCGTTACTGTAATAAAATCAGGGAACCCGCTATTCTTTAATTCATCACTGAGTGCAGGTCAAAGACAAAAAAATTTAAAATGAATAAATTATATGTACATATATTTACAAGCTGTAATTTTTTCTGAGATCAGGCCCGATTCGAACAAAAGTTCGTTCAAAACTCCATTTTCCTTATTCAAAAAAAGTTGAACTGTAAATAAAGATTTATGTAATTTAATCAATTAATACAATTTTTAATCCAAAGCGTAAAAAAATTTACACCGGGGTACTGCAATTATTCTTAATGTTAACAAAACGCACAGAAACCAAGTTTTGCTCCCATTTCCCTCTCCGACACTACTACTTTGCAATTAGTTTGTTCACCTTAATTGTGTATAAAAATTAAAATAAACTTTAAAACAGCATGGCATAACTTGCCATAAATCATTTATTCCAAATACCTTTTTATTTAATCTAGCAACTTAATTTTTCACCGCGGTATTATATTCAAACAAAAGTTTAGTTGATTTAAAAATGATTGTTTATTGCTCAAAATATTTCATTTGTTTGCTTTTTATCACTAGCGTTTTGAATTCATGGGATATTAATTCCATTGGAGAAAACAAATGTATTCAAGAAAATTTCTGCAGAATTAAAACATTTCACTTTTCCTTTATATATGTATGCCCATTTCATTTATTTTATGTATCCAAATAATTTTATTAGAGTGGTAATGAAAATCTCTACCGTCCTAAGTACGGTGTCAGCCGTTACAAATTCATAAAAAAAAATACTTTATTGTATAGAGCGATTGTGTGAGAAGCTTTCATTCATTTAAATTTCCATTAAAAATTATAATCATAAACAAATTCATAAAAATGTTGCTAATTTTGTAAGTAAAATAATAAAATGCAGTACTTAAAAACTTTCGCATTGTATTACGTTTGAAAAAGAGAAACACATTCGTGCTTTGACAGTGAGTTTATGTCTTGCATTTTGACATTTTAAAAAACGAGTCAAAAACTGGAGGTGAATATCTTCTAATAAGAAAGTGTCTTTGCGTGTATATGTGATACATTCATTGGTAGTGCTTCAAAAACCTCCACTGTCTAAAAACAAGAAAATACCGCCATTAAAAATAACGCTTAAGTAATAAACATTTGTTATCAAAATGATACAGAGACAATTTAAAGTTAAATTTAGACACATTTTTTGAGTGCATTTTATAAAAATTTTGTAAAGAAATGTAACAACTCTCTCAAACCTGTTACCTACTTTGAAATGTTATGATTGGGAGAGTACACAGATCTGAATGCTTTTATAACTTTTGCTCTTCGCATTTCCTTTATATTTCCAGTAATATCGTTGTTGGTGTGGAGGATACGTTAATGTTTATTATCACAGTACAATTTTTACAATTATTTGGTTTTTAATGGCATTAAGTGGTCACATATGCATCAATAAATTCCTTTTAATGACCGGAAGAAGCGGGCTTGTAATTTCCAAAAGTATTATAGTTCAGCTTCTAACTATTCAAGAATCCTACGTTAAAATTAGACTCACCGAGAATATGTAGGTGTAACAGTAGAAGATAATCCGTAGTAGCAAAATGGAAGCAACCAATATTTTATGGTTATTATTGTCAAATGACAAAACTAATATAAATTGATATATTGAAGACAATGAAACAGTGTGGCTTCATAAGATCGCTTAATGAGGAAATTAATCAAAATATGTATTAAGAACCAAAAAAAAATTATAAATAACACACTAATACAATATTTAAAATGAAATGAATACGTATTTTAACTGTTATTTAATTTTATATATTCTTTGAATATTTGACTATATTCGTAACGTAATTAATAAATAAAAACAAAAGTTCTTAAAACAGAACAAAATAAATTTAAACTGCTAGTACATGACTAAATTTTAAAATATGCAAAATACATATGCAATGAAAAAAGTGATAAGAAATGAATACATACTATAATTTAATGTTTAATTTAAATTGGTTATATTATATGTACTATTTTACGCTCAATTTGATTTACATGTTTTTCTTGAACAAATTTAATTTTTATTGCCTTATAATCAAAGTCAAGTTACGTACATACGCTGGTAATAATTTTAAAATATTTTGAAAATGAAAATAAATTATAAAATTAAAACATAATTGTAATTTTTAGCGTTGTCAATTCGGTGCGTTTCTGATGAAAATATGAGCTTTATTAATATGGAATAATTATTATAAATTTTTGATCTCGTTTTAAAAAGTTATAAACAGAATTTATAAAATTAAAGTACAAAAATGTATCATCTTCTACAAATGAATACATACTATTTATGTACAAATTTGTTTAGTTTTTTGAGTGAAGTTTTTTTAAACTATATTTGAAAAGGCTAATTAATTGATATATTTTTAATATGAAAATACTAAACTTCTGATAACAATTAAATTTTTAAATATATTTTAATAAAAGGATAAATACTGAACTATTATTAATCGCCATCCCTGCCGCCCCAACAGTGGTGGTTGACCGGGTCAGAGTGGCGGAAGTAAGAACAAAAAATGGCGTATATAAACGCCTCATAACAAAACTAACTCCACTACCAATGACTTGAGGACTTACGGTCCTTGAATGGGGCCGGAATGTCGGAGCTTGAGGTTTCTGGACTAATCGAGGTTTTCTCCACATTAATGGTTCCTTTTTTTTAGAAATACCTTTTTCCATTTACGTTGTTCATACAATTTTGAGAACAACATATAAATTAAGGAATACGATTTGATATACCTAATCTTGAAATTGCATACTTAAAACTATCACTAATTATGCTAATAACAATGTTAAGAAGTAACTGAATTATTTGAATGCAATACTTAATTAACTTAAAGCTAAAACTTAATTATCAAACTTAATTAACTGACAACCAAAACTTACTTATCCCGTTCGCAATTTATATTTACATATCGCTCATTTAGTTCAGCAACGTCATAATTCAAGAAAATTGTTTTGTAAAAAACATACTTATAATTAATGCATCTTAATAGGGACATGAAAAAATATTCTTCTGTCATGAGGTGAGTTCTGAAGCTATTTGCATGAATTTTTTACACCAGATAAAGGTCGATATGAAGAATTATTCAGCATTATTAATTCAAAAAGTGTATTTTTTGGATTATGACGTTATTGCAGTAAATGGCGATATGTACGAGTACATGAAATAACACAAAGAGTCATTTATTTACTTATCACGTTATATATTGACTAATGAATAGTTACAAATTGAATAATTTTAACATACCGAACAAGAGGTGTCACATTTTTTTAGCTGTTCAAATTAATATTCATTTCTTCTTTCGTTTACCCGAAGTTTCAAATTGACATAATTCAAAATCTAATTTAATTTTGCATTCGTTGCTTTAAAAATTTTTAACGCTAATCAGTTGGGCTGATGGTGGTGTTATTATATATAAATATAAATATATTTAATTTATAAGTATATTTTTTGTGGTGTCACGCAAGCATCTCCTTCATCAGTCGTGTGGCTAAAAATTTTTTTTTAGTTTTAATTAAGTGTTTTTAAATTATTCTTTATCGTTTAAATTAATACAAAATTTTCTAGAAAATAAAACCGAGCAAAGTACTTAATACAGACGATTTTTTGTAATGCTTATTGGTTAAGTTTACTTTTTATTGTAGGACAATTGCGCCAAATTATATTTGAAAATATTGTGCCACATATTGCATAATATTTTTTATATCTTGAACCATCACTTAGGAAATGACACCTACACATGCATTGTGTTGGAACTAGGGGAAAGGGATAATAGAAGAAATGATTAGAGGTGAAGCTTCACTATATTACAACTCTGCTTTTGCACGTTCTTTATTTTATTGCAGTGTTGTAGCGCCTTTGATGTCAAAGAGACATGTTACATTTTGAAGCTTCGTTTTAGTAGCCATTTTTAGTAATTATTTTACTTCGCCGGTCTTAGAGATTACAGCTGAAGCCGTTAATTTTGAGCAAAAAGGAAATAATATTACAATTTACGTGTACAAACATATTGTATATAGTCTTTTATATCACTGCATTGCTTACTTAATATATTTCCTCAATCTGACTGCGAATTAAACTTTTTTTCATGAGTGTATTGATTTCACGTTATCAAAGTCAAGTTATAAATATCACATGTAACAAATGCTTCGTTAAATTGTCTAAAACTACTTAATTAAGTTAAACATATAAAAGAACAACAGCAAACGTGTTACACAAATATCAAAGTAACACGTCTTAATAATTCGGTTTAACATAATGTGCATGTGTGTATGATTAGAAGTTTAACTTTTTATGTGCGTATCTTTAAAATCGTTAAGTGGTCAAAGGAAGGAAATTCATATGTAGATGTACTAATGTATGTATATTTCTTTATAAAGTCTTGATAAAAACTTTTTCTTTTTCTGCCAAATTATAAAAGTCAGGATAAAATTCAATTTAATTTTACTTTTGCATAAAATTACAGCTTCGAGTGTTGAAGTAACATTGAAAGAGGATTAAGTTGAAGAAAAAGCATGAAAAATATATCAATACAAGTCCTGAAACGCATTGAAAGTAAAAAATTTTAGGGTTAAAAGTATGTACATTGGAAAGGGTAACGATGTGATAGAAAGCATAACAGCGTCAAAGTTAAGCAATTATTTATAGAAATATGTATGTATGTGAAAGTCAATGAAGAAATAAAATACAATTTTTTCTGAAATTTTTATGATTCTTTTTACATAATTTTTCAAGAGTAAAAGCGATAGGGGAAGGGGAGAATGGGTTAGTTTCGCCCTCTCCGAATCTATCCAACAGATAGCGCGATACTTTAAACATTGAAAAATCAGAGTATATAGGCAAAATGCTGTTCCGAAAATTAAAATATAATGAAATCTCTGCAAACACAATATGGCGTACGGGCGCGTGATATGGGCATAGAATTATATGGATTTTTATGAAGAAAGTCCAAATCAAATGGAATCAGTAAGAGGTAAGGAGTAGTTAAGATGTTAGCTCTGTAACCGGAAGGACCCGGATTAACTCAGGAAAAGTTTTTTTTTAGTTTTCTGTGCTATAGCACCCTCCTACGTCTCTAACTTCCTATCACTTTCACCACATATCTGTTCACTACACTATCACGTCATACCGCAGGATATTCTTTTTATTTATTTAGATATATTCTCAATCTATGGAAAAATCTTTATTATTTGCTTTAAGATAATTATAAACATTATTACGTTAATATTTGTAGTTTAAGTACCCAGCAAAAAATATGCTGGCAAAGTAATGAAATAAGATACTCATAATCATAATCTTGACTTTCGCTTTTTAACTAATTACTTCAACTTTGCCATGTCATTGCCCGTTCAAAAATAAATAATTCATTTTCAAATCCTTATTAACCGAATTAAAAAAAGAGCAAGTTCTATAGTTATTGTTCTATAGACTATAGTTGTTTATGTTATTTAAGAATTTTTTATGAGTGAACAGTATTTTTTGATTCTTGTCTCATATGAAAGCTCGTGCTTCCCGTGTGTTGTAATAAGACACTAAAAATTGTAAAATAAAAATGTACGAGATTTAAAGACACTTAAGATGATTTTAATTATTGAAAGCGTTCGAATTTTTATTATAAGTTTTATTTATATAAATGAATTAATAGAATTTGTATGCGTTCTGAAATAAAAAGTTTGAACATAAATGTGTTTGAGCTTTTTTATTTCAAAATATTTTTAAACTCGAGAAACAGTTAAATTTCAAATTTCAAATTTTTTTTTTTTTTTTTTTTTTTTTACACAATATATATTATTTATTGAATCTTCAAAATCAATTGAACTAACAATAAGTATTCAAATCTTAAGAACTAATTGCTAATTATTATTAAGTACAGCCTAGCTGTACAAAATTATTTATTGCTCGTATAGTTTTATTTCCGCGTCTACTACGTTCGGGCTAGGGAAAGAGTATCCCATCTTTTCAGTCGAATGAACCCTCTTTCGCTTAAAATATTTCGGGCTAGTATATTTGGATGATCTTGGAGTTTGGTTAGGTATGACGTTGCGTATGTTGTTATCTCTTGTTTGACTGTCGGAATATTTAAATCGTTGTGTATGTTAGAATTTTTTATATACCACGGCGCATCTGTTATCATTCTCAGTATTTTGTTTTGACACCTTTGAATTTTTTCTATATTGGAAGCTGAGGCAGTGCCCCATAGCTGGATACCATAGCTCCATATTGGTTTTAAAATTGCTTTGTAAAGCAAAAGTTTACAGTCCAGTTTTAGCACAGAATTTCGACCAATAAGCCAATTTAGTTGAGTTGCTTTTAATTTCATTTGAGTTAATTTTGCATCGATGTGCTGTTTCCATGTTAGCCGTCTATCAATGTGCATCCCTAGATACTTGACCTCCAAACGTTGAGGTATTAACTGGTTGTTGATCAGAATAGGAGGACATTTGTCTCTGCGCAGGGTGAAGGTTATATGTACGCACTTATTCTCATTAACACTGATTCGCCATTTTTTTAGCCAGCTTTCCAGCTGCGAAGTTTGGTGCTGTAGGCGACGAGATGCTTCGTCAGCACTTTCGTGAATGCTTAAGAAAGCTGTATCATCGGCAAAAGTTGAGGTATGGATGTTAGCGACTGTTGGCAAATCTGCGGTGTATATCAAGTACAGCAATGGACCTAATATGCTGCCTTGGGGAACTCCAGCTTCAATCGGCTGCGGTGATGACAGCCAATCACCTTGTTTTAAAATAAATTTGCGACAAAGCAGGTAACTTTCCAGTAGCTTACAAATATTTTCAGGAAGGTACTGGGTCAGTTTATATATTAATCCCTTATGCCACACTTTATCAAAAGCTTGGGAAACATCGATAAAGAGAGCTGAGCAGTACTTTTTTTCTTCTAGGGTATGCTTTATAACATTCACAAGTCTATGTGTTTGCTCAGTTGTGCTTTGTTTACTTCGAAAGCCAAACTGATGGTCTGGAATGCAGCGCTTTTCGCTAATGATTTTATTTAACTTGATAGCTAATAATTTTTCAAAAAGCTTAGATAAATTTGGCAAAAGGCTAATTTGCCTGTAGGACTCAACTCTGGTGTGGTCTTTACCTGGCTTAGGTATCATAGTTATTAGTGATATCTTCCATTTAGATGGAAAGTATTCAATGCACAATATCGCGTTGAAGATGTGGAGAATTCTTTTAACTACTGTAGTTGGGAGCTCTTGGAGCATCTTGTTGCTAATTTTATCGATGCCAGGAGATTTTTTAGGGTTCAAGTTGCCGATAGCTTCTTCGACGTCTTTCAATTTAAACTTTATCGAAACTGCTGCATCCGTAACTATCGATGGAAGTTCTTCAGGGTCGCTTGGTGCATTGGGGGTGAAAACATTTTTTAAGTGCTCAACGAACAACTTGCCTTTTTCTGTGTCGTTTCTTGCCCAATCCCCAGTTGGGGTTCGAAATGGAGGTTTACGAATAACCGGTCTTTTGAGATATCTGGTAGCACGCCATAGTGAATGATCGGATTGCGGTGTTGCATCAAGACCTTTAAGATAATCATTTAAATAATCAGTTTTTTTGGATTGTAACATCTCTCTTAGCTTTTTGGTACACTCTATTAGTTTTCTTTTGAGTTGAGGGGATCTATGAAGCTGCCACTCTCTTCGAGCTCTTCTTTTTTCAGTTAATAATAATTCGATGTCTGTGGAGCAAATTTTTTCTTGCCTAATTTTGCGTGAAATAATAGCGTGCTGTGCCGCCAGCTTGAGACTTTCGTCCAATTGTGTAAGAGATGCATCTACATCGTCTGGTGTACGAAGTAATACGTTTTGACAGCAGTGAGTAGCAAGGTATTTGCGAAATTTCAACCAATTTGTGTATGTTTTTATTTTTTCAGCTATCTCAGTCGCGTGTGAGTTTTGTGAGAGTGATATTGTAATTATAGTTGGTGAATGATCTGATGATAAGTCAACAGAAGATTCAACAAGAATGGATTTAGCTGCAATGCCCTTTGTGATTGCGAAATCTATGACATCAGGTATTTTGTTACGATCAGTTGGCCAATATGTTGGTTGTCCGCTTGAGGCGACCGTCAAATACATTTTGGAAACTACGTTGTATAAAACGCGACCTTTTGGGGTAATCAGGCGTGATCCCCAATACGTGTGCTTTGCATTAAAACCGCCAGCAGCTAGGAAACTATTGCCCAACGATTTAAAGAATTCAGAGTACTGATCCTCAGCAATTGAAAACCGCGGAGGCGAGTAAATTGACGATATAACTAAGCCTTTGAAAAATTCTTCAAGACAGATCGAAGTTGCTTGAAGATAGTCTTAGCTGACTGCACCCACTAAGTAGTGCTTTATTCTGTTCTTTATTAATATAGCTGAGCCCCCACATGCTCTACCACGGGGATCTTTGGCGTCATATTACCTTAAAAACACTTCTAGGTGTTAAATGAGTTCCGGCAATGAGCATAACATCGTTTTGTTGATCCGCTAGGAAGTGCTCAAGTTCGTTTTTTTGTTGGCGTATGCCGTTAGCGTTCCAGAAACATAACGTTAGGCAGTTCATGGACTTTTTGTTACAGCCTGCAAAAGCGCAGTTTGCATTTTTATCAGTGTTTGCATCATTGGCAACATGGTATTAACGAAATTTTAAACTGTTTGCACCAACATTTCTATTTTGGCTTCCATTTGGCTGGGATTTATGGGTTGTGGCTGCACTGTAGGCTTGGAGCTGATGTTTGTGGTGTTATTGTTTGTCTTCAGGGCACTGCGCGTTAGAGGCGTGGCTGAATTTGCTTTTGGAATGTTCGCATATGAAATTTGTTGATTATTTGATGTCGGCAGCTGAGGGTAATCATTGGTAACGAGCTGTTCTTGTGTTCGGGAAGCAACATTTCGTATCTGGTTTGACGAGCTTCTAACGAGAGAGTAGACTCTGCACCCTCTATAATTTGCGGTATGGTTTTCGCCACAGTTGCTGCATTTTTTGGCCTTCGGGTCACTTTTTGGCTTTTTGCAGTTTGCTGTACTATGTAGGGCGCCACACACTACACAGACAGCATGTAGCTTGCAGTATGTCTTACTATGGCCAAATTCTGGGCAGTTTTGGCATTGCACAGGTCCTGATCTCATGTAAGGTTCCTCTATTGTCACCCTACAATGCAACATATATCTCACGTTGTATATTGAGTGAACTTCACCCTTCTTTAATTTTTTTTTACCTGGCTCAAGTTCGACACGAAAGATGGGCTGTGGTACCTTTTCTTTATTTATTAAGTTTATTACATTTTTTACATTAAAGCCTAGACTCTTTAGGCTGTCCTTTATTTCCTTTGTAGCAACACTGGGGTCAACACCTTTTATGATCACTTGAAGGCCTTTTTCACTTTTAAGCTGATAAGTGTAAAAGCTTTTTTTTGTTTCCTCAAACGTCTTTACAACTTTTCGATAATTGTCTTCTGTTAGGACTTGAAATTTCGTTTCACTGATTTTACCGCGTCTTACCGGCACGGTGTAAAAAGAGTTCTCACCGATAGTTTCTATTAAATTTTTTATTATAGTGTTCGAGCTTGCCTGCCTTAGATATATTGGAGGTGGTTTTGGGGATTTACCCGAGGTCGTAGGGACGTTATCGTCGTTATCCAGAATTGCAAATCGGTTTTGAGAAGCAACGCTAGCGGTTTCCGAATCTCTAGCTACCTTATGTTGAGATGCGATGTTGGCCGATTTCGGGCTACGTTTCATTTTCGTCACTATTACGTACCTGTCCATACCGGTTTGTGTCTTTTCCTTATCCGAATTCGGAGGCAATGTACCATCTAAGGGCGTTTTTAAGGCTGAGTATGATGTTTTTGGATTCTCTTTAGATCGCGAGCAATCTGACTCTGATTGTGTTCGCTTGGGTGTTTTAATGGAAACGTAATTACCGTTGTCCACACTCTTCATTAAGTTGTTGCTTGAACGAGTTTTACCTTCATCCGATTTCGTTGTTACGTATATATTCCTTTCGGGAATACTTGGGCTTATATTTAAGCCATCATGGCTCATTTATTATTTATTTATTTATTTATTTATTGTTAATTTTAGTTTGCTGGGTAAAAAAAAGAAAAATATACAGCAAGTAAAGTAGAGCAAAAACAACATAAAATAAAAACTAGCGGTATTTGGTATGCTATATGTTGTTGTTTAATTTATATTGTTTATTATATTATTTTTGAACTAAAAAAAATTCTTAGCACTTCACTTTTCACTCTCACTGATAAAAAGCGACTGGAAATGCTTGAATTTTTTTTTAATGCGCCGTAAAAAAATATTGAAATATCATCTTTACCATATAAAAATAACATGCTAAACTACCCAGCGTTTTTGGTTCGTAATATAAAAAAAAAAATTTTGAAATGGGAATCGTTTGTCCTGCAATTCTCCAAATTTTTGCATGTTTTACATTATTTATTAAAAATGCGTGCACTTTATTGTTCTCTTTTAAAGTGATGTAAAATAGGTTTATAGAAGCTACATATGTTTGAAAAATGGTACTAAATGCAACACACTTTCATTCCATTGCTATCAATTATACGTAATACATCAGAAATTATAGAAAAATCGAAAAAATCGTTAAAAAATTTTTTATATTGTTGATGCCAATTTGATAGTTGCTCTTGGACTGTTTGGTGATGAAGGCGTAGCGCTGATCAGGGCAGGTTGCCTCCTATCATTTCTCCTACTATCCCTTTCCTCCAGTTCCAGCATAATGCATCGCATGTGTAGGGGTCATCTCCTGAGTGCTGGTCCAAGATAAAAAAAAATGCTCTTTCATCATTGCATTTGCAAAGTTGTGTAGTAAATTTTTACTCTACACTAAAGAAATAAACAGATGTGCATTTGCTGTACTGGTGTAAATAAACTACAACGAAATCATAGTTTGTATAAAAAACATGGACCGAGCAGGATACGAGTATAACGAAAATTTTTAAACCCAAGGAGCTTCGGAAGGTAAGAAAAATCAGTCGAAGTTTCTAAGCAAAAATTATGCTATAAGTGCTCCTGTTGCAAAGTAAACCGAAAAAGCTGCTCACAATTGCTTCGAAATTTTTACAATTGTAAAAATTTACCTTTTCAAATACACAAGATGGTGAATTGGGCTAATGTTTATTATATCAGTGACTTCTCAACTCTTGGCTTTAAAAAGTTATTCGATGTGTGCCGTAAAGGACTTTTGGCTTTTTTTCCAATTGCCAAGAGGATCATAATGAAACTTTATAAAATTACAAACAAGGTAAAAACACAACACGACAAATAAAAATAAGATTAAATACTTGCTAACTAAACTTGTTACTGCTTATTCAAATTTATAAGAAATTGATAAATTTTTGTTTTAAGCAAATAAAAATGAAAATTACAAAAAGGTAACTTCGGAAATTCTTTTAAGAAAAAATGTACGAGGTTAATTGAACCAAAATAATAGATTAATCAAAAACACAGGAGAAAAATAATAATAAGCACATTTGCATAATCCTACTTTTTCTTAATATTAGAAAAGGTACAATTTTTCCATTTTCATGAAATCAATTAAGCAAATATTTTTGTGGATATTTTTTTGGTGCGCAAGCTACGCCAGCGATTGAAGGCATTAAGTCTAAAATGGGAAAAAAGGTCACTGACAAGAAATTGTTTTAAATATTTATCATTGGATTGGGAAAACAAAAGGGAAGAAAATTAAAAATTAAATTAAAAGCAAAAAACGAAAACTCACAGTTTTCGACAAAAGTTGGGGATATAAAGTAACATCTTTTGTAAAAAAGAAAACAAATACAAAAACTTAATACAGGAATATATGAAATGTTTTGCAATCGAAGTACATATTGGGTAAGTAATGCAAGTTTTATAATTTTTATGTAATTGGGGTCACATTTGCTATGTTCTCCGTTAGAGGTGCCAGGTTTTAAAATGTTTTTTATATCGCACTGCAGTGAATCTATTTTTCCTCTAATAGAAAAGCTCATTTGTATGCTTTTCAAAAAATATAAACAATATAATTTTTGAAGGTCTGCTGATGAGTTAGTGTAAGCAGCAACGAAGTGTACATACACTAAGTATATATATCGCACCCTAAATACAAAAGCGGCACAACTCAAAATTCTCAAATTTTCAGGAGAGGCAAAAAACTGTTTATGCAAAAATGATTGTAATATTTAAAATAAAATTGGTTCCATTATGAAAGAAGTCTATTTCGAAGAAGGTTTTGCTAAAATTTTTTTAATTTTATATTATATTTGTGGAAATAAAGTATAATTTTAAATTATTATATATTTTTAATTAAAAATAGGTCTTTTTAGTCGATCGTGCGTAAGCAATGCAATTAACATAAAAACAGACATAACGGTATTTTTCCAGTTAAAGAAAACAGTGATGAGAAAGAAATTTTTGAAGTAGTTAGAGATGTGTACTGTGAATTATTTTACGGAAAAAAGTACATTTTGGAAAATTTTGAGTTGTGTCACTTTTGTATTTAGGGTGCGATATGTAAATAATCATCACCATATTTAGTTAATCAAAAACTGTCTGGATCGAAAGATTGACACACTGGATCTTGCAATGCATTGAGAACAATTCTAACGATCTGTAAGGACTCTATAGCTCGACGGTTGTGGTTTCAAACCATACTCTAGTCGCCAAAAATGCTTCACCAGTTCACAATGAATCACAATGGTTTTAATTTAACTTGCCGGTGTTTCAAAGACTATTTTGAAGTTACTCGATCGTGTCCAGGAGACAACGAAGAAACTTATTGGGTACGGTAAGCCAACTATATTGAGTGTCTTGAACATTGTCGCAATGTGGGGTGTATTTGGTACTTCGATCGTGACTATGATGGGATCTGCTCTTATGAAATCAGGTAACTTGTTCCGGAAACGTGCTCATGCTTGCGCACAGCGCGTTCATTAGATAGGATGTATCCATTTGTAGTCGAAGTGGCAGAAAGTCTCACTACGCACTACATATGTCGAAAAAACACTCCACAGAGGTGTTTCCTGTCAGTTTTGGCGTGGAAAGAAGCAAAACAAATGTCCGTAAATACTACTCCATCTATCTTCCACGCATAACATAATTTCTTCGTTCCAGCACAATGCATTACATATGTAGGTGTTAACCCCTGAGTACCGGTCCAAAAAAAAAAAAATTGTTATGGCATGCGAAAAGAAATTTGCTAATTACAGAAAAATATATCCATGCTGACAAATTAATTTTATTTATTGGCCAATTAAAAGATGTCTTTACCCCAATTATGTTTACTAATACCACCGCTTGCATACACGATGTAACTGTAGAGGAAATTTAAATATGACCGGTAGTAGATTGCAAGTTGAATAGTGGAATTTTGTTTACGATTTTAGCTAATTTATATCGTTTACGCAGTCTATTCAAACAGAATATTGTCTTAGACAGTAGCTACAAACGGTTAAAAATATTGCAGGATTAAATATGCTCCACACCAAGCAACGAAATTTTAAAATCAAATTATTGACATATTGTCACATATTTGAGTTTGCATCCTCCTTTGTTTCAGTTAGAACAATAAGAAAAATCGAAGGGATTATTAATAAAAATAAGTATCTTTTGCGACATTTCTCAAGAAGATATAATATCGATGTTGATTCGTAAAACAGCGCAAGCACATTGTTTTAATTTGATATTTCTAAATCAAATTAATTCTTTTTTATAATTATAATTTTTATTAAACCGTTCTAGGTAAAGGCAAAAACAGAATGTCTAACTTGAGAAAAAATAATATAAAAAAAATTAAATTCAAAGAGACAAAAATTATGCAGTTATTTTCATATATGTACATATAGTTGGTATATAAACAACATACAAACGGTAGTAATGGAAAGTTAAGTATATGTACATACCCACATATCTACTATTTACATTTGTGCGTGCATTAATAGCACATTATTCAACAATAGCTAAAGAGTAATTTATTTATTAAAAGAGAGTTAAAACAATAGAGGTTATTGATGAGGCATCTTAACACACATGTTTTTCTTTACCTCGATTCGACAAATCAAAATGGCCTAACTGGTTGGGCATAGCCGCAATGAGCTGGATTAGAGGGGCATACTAAACTATTTTAAAAATTATATATTTTAGTATTTTTTAAAGTGGTTTGGCTCTGATAAAACTGGACGAAAGTAGGTAGCCACAATAAGCTTTTCTTAACTATCTTTTACTAAAATTAAACATAAAAATAAATAATTTTTTTATGTTTCTGTGCGTTTTTAAAATTTAATTAAATAAAATAGTGGTAAGATATTAGTAAAAAAGATGAGATATATTGAACCTTGGCTCACTTAAAAGGCTCGGCTTAGGATTAGCGGTAGTTTATAAAGATGTATATATCTATATAAATGCACTAGAAGTTTCAAAGGAGCTACGTGTCACCTTATTTTTAATTAAAAACTCTCCACTAAAATATATAAATATACATACTACATATCGATAATATTAGTTTGTAATACCCATAAAAATTTCAAAAACGACATAAATTTTTATCCAATTTTTGGATGTCCAAGTTATCTAAAAAACACTTAAGGGGTTGAAAAGTTAATCAGATGGTGTGCGTAGTTGTATACTAAATTTTTTCATTAGCTACATATATACGTCACGTTTCTTTAAAATGCCTCCGGTAGATTTCGGAAATGCTGTAAATATTAAATTTTAAATCATCTTCAATTTACTGACGAATAGATAAATTTCATACAATTCCAGAATTGTTTCTCAAAATAATACCTTCACATCCCCTAAATTTTATCTCTAGTGCAGCATGGATATTGTAAAAAAAAGATTCACTAGTAGAATTCAAATGCAATACAATATGCTTCATTACCACCGATTTCTCAGGTTCAGATCACTTTTAAGGAAGATGCACGGTATTGTTTTTAGTAATAACTTTTTTTAAATGATTGTAATGTACAGAAAGCTAATACTGTAATTAGCAAATGGAAGAATATATTCCCAGAGAACTGCGGAAGCCATTGGTGAGCTAGCTAACATTCGGGAGAGGGGTTCGGTCCTCTCTAGAAAGCAAGTTCAAGTTATTACAGCAGATTTTCATATATAGACTCCCTATTTTATTGTCAGATTATTAATATTACTTACGGAATTTAAATGGACCGGAATGACCATAAAATCTCATTTTTGCCCGTTTATAGTCATGTATGTAGATGAGAAATAGTGTGCTAAAAAAATACATATTACCGGCATACCAACATTACGCTCTATTAGCTGATATTCAAGAGCGTCTCATAACCCTACCAATCCTGTATCCTAGAGCACTTGTATATAGGATCCCTAAAGACTATTTCACCTACGTCGTATTACAGTTAGAAGAACACTTGATCTAATTCTTAAGTAGACATTCTGTCCATATACAATTTTATTCCTATTGATACTATACAAAATTGCAAAAATTACTGAACTAAATATCTATAAGTAAATATTCACATTTCTTTAAGATAATTATAAAGTTGGGGAATTCATAAAACAAAAGATTTGAACATATTATGAATACATAAACAAGTTTTGCTATATACGTATACATATATATATATACATGTATGCATTCAAATAAGGGAATTATCAAATCTATGTACATATAATGGGTTAACCATTTCAAGGTTCCCTACTTTCTTAGAGAAAAAAACCCAGAAAATTCAAAATTAATGGAGAATGTTTATTATCATTTGAAAGAACATTCTTAGGCATTTATTTTTTGAAGATTATGTCTATCAAATGTTGGCCGTTGCTACGTCGCAGATGGTCCATCCGTTGAGTCCAATTTTCGATGACTCATTCAAGCATTTCGACTGGTAACTGGCGAATAACACGCGTGACGTTTTCCTCCAAGGCCTGAATCGAAGCGGGTTTGTCCGCATAAACTTTAGACTTTACATATGTATCCCCACAGGAAAAAATTTAACGGTGTGATATCACACGATCTTGGTGACCAATCGACCGGCCCAAAACGTGAAATTATGTGCTCACCGAAATTTTCTCTCAATAAATCCATTGATTGATGCGATGTGTGGGAAGTGGCGCCGTTTTGCTGAAACCAAATGTCGCCGAGATCACGAGCTTCAATTTCAGACATCAAATAGTCGTTTATCATGGCACGATAACGGTCGCCATTGACGGTTACGATCGCACCGGCATCATTTTTAAAGAAATATGGACCGATAATTCCAGCGCCCCACAAACCACACCAAACCGGTCGAACATTATCCAATAATGAATGCTGGGTCTCAAAAGGGGTGATGGTGTTGTGAATAGTACGCTCAGTAGGCCGATTATGTTGAACATAAGTTGAGCGAAGTGCACGAAACACATTCCTTACAGAACAGTTGAACGATTTGTAAACGATGTTCAGGCGTAAGTCTTTCCATTATGAAATGCCAAACAATACTAAACAAAAATAACATGACAGCATGACACGACTCACACGTGATCTGTCAAAAAAATACTATTGAAAAAAGTATCTCTACTTGAATCACCCATTATATGTAACTTTAGACATTTATAATGTTTAACAAGTAATTCTATAATCCAGAAGTAGATATGTACGTGTATAGCTGTAGTATGGACGTATGCCTGTTCTTAAAATTAAATAAAATGCAACATTCTTAAAAGTCAATTATTAAAACTTGCTCTCTGTAACATTGTTGAAGATGAGAATTGGAAATGCTATTTGACTTATAGCCGCAAATACGTACATACATTACTACAGGGTTACTTACTAACATTTGTGTTTTTGTTTTTTTTTGTTCTCTTTTTTCTTCTTTTTTTTTGTTCTTTAAATATAAGGTAACAATTAAATTTAAACTCACCCAAACAGGTAATTGTCAATGATCCGGAAGGCCTTCTAGAGATCGATGAACAAATGGTAATTATGAGGGTACCTCTAAATGGTTTTTTAGTATCACGATTGTATTTAAAGGAATGGAGTATATAAATATTAAAAATTCATAAACATGCTTATATACTATATATGTATATTATCAAGATTGTTACATAAATGAAATTAAAATATTAATTAGATCTGAGAACAAATTTTATGGAGAAACTCTTTAACTTTTCCACCACTAATTATTACATTTATGAAGTTAAGGTAATAATAATTTTTTCTTTCTATTTATTCTCTTCTTTTAAATTTTGGTTTTCTTATTTTTTTATTTTGATTAAGGAAATGGAACTTAACTTTAATTAATTAACAAGAAAAAAAAATGTACAATGGATTTAAAGAAGTGAAATCTATGATATGATTCACTATGTAAAATATGTTTTTTTTTTGTTTGATAATAGGGTAAATAAATTCAGAAATATCGGCATATGTATGTAGTATATCAGTACAGATTTTCAAAACTTTTTTTCCGTTATCTTTTTAGATTGCAGTTACCGTTAGCTCAGGTAGCGGTTCTGTAAAGGTACAGTTAGTTTGCATAGCGGTTAATATTTTCCTATTGCAAGGAGGCAGTGAATTATATCTAAATTATTATGAACAGCAAATTGAAACCCTGTGGGTTATGGGCCAGTTAGTAATAAAAACTTATTGTATACTTATAATGGTTGCCCGGTTTCAGGAACTCCTTCCTCGTTCATGCAAGACTCTCACCTGGTAAGGGCTGAAATGGATGGTTGGAAAAGAAATTAATTCCTTGCCGGAGAATAATGTAGTTTCTATGCGGCTACTTCGTGTCCCATACTCAAATGCTTTTGGGACGACAGTGCTCACTTCACCAATCGTACGATACTCTATAGGTTTTCTTCTGCTTCTGCCACTGATGTTTGATGTAAGGCTACCAATTTTCTTTTATCTTGATTAGATTTGTAGTACCTTCTCTCCACATAGTTTTCCAGAGAAATACTTGGTAAAGTTTTCTTTCTTACTGTTTTTCTAAATATTTTAAGTTTAATTGCACTTTTGTCGGAATTTTGCATTGTTGTCGGAAAGCTTTAGTGCGAAGGCATAGTCACTGGTCACTGAACAGTAATGGCTTCAGCTGTAACCAATCCACAAGCACATCAGAACGTCTTCCGTCGTCGGTATTGTGTGTGTGTAGCACCGGCGAAGTAAAATAATTACTAAAAATGGCTACTAAAACGAAGCTTCAAATATTTACTACGTCTCCTTGACATCAGAGGCGCTACAACACTGCTATAAACAGATAACGAGGAAAAGTTGAGTTGTAAGATAGTGAAGCTTTCACCTCCTGTCATTTCTGCTACAAAATAAAAAAAAAATTAAGAATATCAATAAAATTTTTTATAACCTTAAAGCGGAATTTAAAGAATGTACCAACAAGTGTAGGCTTTTTGACGAGCGGCGTTCCAATCAGGACCGCCCCTTACTCACCTACGTCTAGGTTCGCCAAGTTCGTAGCCGGCACCACGGCGCCGGCCCATATTATCTGGTCCCCTTCAGATCCCCGCAAGGGGGTTTAGGAACTTGATTTCTGAACCTACGGGCGTCTGAGCGACCCCGCGGTACCTAACTTAAGGCGCAGCATTGCCTTGTTCCTCCCTGAGGATCGAAAATGATAGAAGAGGTGACTCTTCGAAATCTGACAAGAGATTGATGAAGGACTGCTTAATACCAGTTAGATTCGAATCTAGCACTACGGGACCAGCTTGGCCCCACACTCCCAACTAAAGTACGGGTTTAAAGACTGATGTTATCCTTGTTGAGTAGATCGTACTCCAAGTCGAGTACTTCGTGTCTACCCCGAAGAGTTGGCTTGTGTGCACTGGTATGGGTAAGGACTCGTAGTGGCTGTGGTTTAATACTTGAAAATCGCAGGGAGTGGAGTTTTTGGTCTAATCGAGAATATGTGTAGTTTGACGCATATTAATGATATGACTTTTACTGTACTAGGTGCTGTTGCCATTCGACAGTAGTCGCCGGAATATGTTTCGAACCAATAGTATTACTGTTAAATGGGTCTTGACGTAAAAACATTCTGATGTGACAAGAGTAGAGACAGCTCGCACACCTCAACAATGTGCATTATAGAATTCAGGGATAACTATACATGATTTGCTACCCAACTCTGGAAGTAGGTGGCCTACGGGCTCATTTGCTTATCAGTGCTCTGGGGGCGCTAGTGAATCGTTTCAAAAATTTACTCGGTGTTAAGACCACCGTCAGATCAGGCCCTATGGGCAGGTGCTGACGATAATCTTGAATACCGTTGGTCCCCTTCAGAGGGGACCTAGCTCTTCAGTTATGCATCGAGGTCCCTCTTCTTTCTCCTTAGAACGTACCATATTTATTGCGCCACAGCGTTCCAATTGCCGTCGCAATCGGTCATGGGGAACTATCACGTTGGCAGGAGTGAACCTGTCAACACGCTCCGCCATTGCATTCATTTCAGTATGCCATCTGATGCAGTCGAAGAAAGTGTGTTCTGCATCATTATCCATCATACCGCAGTAAATGCAAACAGGACTATCTGCCCTCCCCATGCGGTACAGGTACTTTCGGAAGTATCCGTGCCCCGAGAGGAATTGTGTCTGTAAGTAGTTAACCTTCCCAAATTTCCTCCGTATCCATACATCCACGCAGGGAATGAGCCTCGCCGTGAAAATGCCGACCGCAGTCCATCAAGACCATCTAACCGATTTTAATACAATTTAAATGTATATATGTTTTTGCGTCTAGAGGGCACATATGCTACATATATATTTTTTAAATAGAAGCAGGAGAGAACGTAGGGGTAAGATATGCCTTTCCTAAACTGTATAACCAATGGTGATAATAACGGGAGTGAAGCCGGGGCGAAAAGCTAATACTATATAAATACATATCCATATAGAATATACAACATGTTTAGACATACATACATATAATATTTTTAACTTTTGAAGGGGAAAAAAACCACAATGCAAGATATTTTAAGGAAATAGCAAATTGTGGGCAAAATGGTTGAAGAGTTTATTCACATAAATACTTTTAGTGTTATTTATAATAATGTACATTTCTGTTTGGTTGATTTCTGGTGATAACAATGAAGAGCATTAACATTTAATACTGTTTTGTTGTCTGTAATAACAATTGAAAGCTTTCGTTTGTACTTCAGTACCCGTTGGTCTGCTTACCATCATTCAACAGATATAAAGTATTCACATGTTTCTTTTACATTTGCTTTATCACTTGTACAACTTCAAATCCTTTCACATTTCTATTATTTCTAGCTGGTATAAGCTTTTCTGTTGCGAACGTTTTTCAAGAAAAGCTTTCAATAGTGAAATAGAGTATTCGAAAATTGATTAAGAGCATTGAATAAGAAACACCTTCTCTTAAATGCCTGTTAATATACTTTAGAGTAAACTCTACATACTAGAATCTTTTAACATGCGTATTGAAAACTCTACACCAGCAGTCAGCTGCTTGAAGAGTTTTGACAGTTATTGTTCGATTTTCACAAACAGCAGTTTGTCATATAAACGAAAAGTGAACAGGTGAATTAGGCGGTAGGTTGGTGCAAAATCAGTTTTTAAATATTATAAAAAATGTGTGTATGTTAAAAAAATAAATAAAGATAAATGAAATAATTTTAAATTAAAATAAATAAAAATTACGTAACTGAAAGAAAAATTACATGGAGAAAATATTAAATATTAAATACAAAATATACTATGTCCGCTTATATAAATATGTATTTAGTAAAAAAAATTAAATATACTATAGTATTTATGAGTATATGAACAACTACAACAACAGTGTTAATAAGGGCTAAAATAATAAAATGTAGATATAAAAGGAGTTCACACTTAACTCTGGCAGTGATAGTGAGAAATATAGAGATTTTTCGTTTCAAATAATATATTTAATAGCATACAAATACATCTTTCTTATAACTTTCATTTGACGTGTGAAATAAAACTTTTAAAATTCCCAAAACTGTAAATATGTATGTAAATTATAATAACTATGCGTCGTAATATTTAAAAAAAATCTATATGCAAATGTCTAGTTTGCAATAACTAAAAAATATTAATGATACCAAGCAATTGCTGTTTGCAGAATTTATTGAAATACATATAATTTTTCACACAAAAACTTTACAAATAACTTCAAATATTCGAAATGTGTATTTATTTACAGTTGAATAAATAATATTAAATCTTAAGCAGAATGTCAATTTTCGATTACCAAAGAAAATTATATGAAATTTTTTTTTAAAACAAAGCAGCATAAAGAAAAACCTTCCACAAAACCAACATATAAATGTAAAACCACAAAACCAACCCATGCATCTTTAATATTCCTATTTGAACTTTGGACCTAATTTCAAAAAACAAAAAAAAAAACAAAAAACCAACAACAAAGTAACAGATAAAAGTTACAATTCTTTGAATATATAACAAGCGGCTTTCAACACCATCATTAAAAAGTAAGTGAAGCATTACTTTAGTATCACCCAATTCTGAATTGGGTTAAGAGTAGAAATATTTTTCATTATGAACATCATTATCTCTATTACGATTAAAGTATTCAGCATCAACGCATCCTCATATAGTTCATCATTATTACAATCATCGTCCTCTACACAATTAAAACAACACATCAACAAGAATCTCGGTAACTTTACACAAGCACATCTATTATTCGGATGCATTAAATAAAAACAAAGCAAAAACTAAAAAAAAATAAAAAATAAGAGAACATTATCTGCTATAAAAATATACTCATCTTTGTTAAGTTCACATTACACTGTCGCATGCAAACAATGAGCGATACTAATTTGGTGCTTTCGACACTATTTTTGGTAGTTTTTAATGCCTCAAAGTGCCTCCATTTTAACTGAGAAAGATAGTGATCTTGGTAATTATAAAAGAGAGTTGCGTTCTTCATTAAAAGTGGGGAAATGGTTTCCAGTAGGATAAAATCAATTTTTAAATTTTGTATTAAGAATTTTAAACTTATCATATTCACATGCTGAAGTGGAAAGAACATTAAGTTCAGTAAATTTGTGGATATGCAAAATTTGAAACCGATTATCTTCGAACACTGTCAATTCGATTGTCCATATTAAATACTGACTTCGTCATCACAATTCGTGCTGCTATGATTATAGTTTACCTGATTAGCAGATATATGTCGTCGTATATGATAGAGATGACAGTGGATAGCAGTGTTGCAACGCGTCTGGTGTCAGGAAACGAATTCATACTTTGAAGCTGTGTTTGGTAGACATTTTATTAATTACTTTTCATTGCCGATGATGCTACACGAAAGAGGGCGCTCTAATGTTACTTGTGAATTAATATCAGCTAAAGACAACAACTAACATAAAGGCAGAATAATGTTCATCAGAAAAATGCGGAAATTTTTTTATGACACTCGGGTACTGGGCTCGAACCCAAACCCTTAGGTTTTGCAGTCAACGTGCTAAGTACCTCTTCTATCGCCACCTTCAATTTAGATGAGATGAAAAATTAGGTTTTTATAGTTTTCGTTTTTGTAATTTTTATATTGGTTTTGCTCTGAAAAAGTTGGCAACACTGCAAACACTCCTCTCAATATTTCGATTTAATTCTTCTATTTGCCTTCGCGCATACAGAAAATGCAAACATTGGAAAACAATTGTAAACAAATCGCAGCAGTTTATAACAAAACGAGTGTGTAAAAAACTTGCAAATGTATGTAAGTAAAAGGATTCTTAAAGAATTCATTACATTTGTTAAAGACAATGGCGAAGGAATTAATGGATATTAAAAATGAACAAAAGGCATATTTAATGAAGAAGGTCAATTATTGAAATAATACGTTTCTCTTTTGGACTTTTCACTAACTATTGAAAATTATACATTCCTTAAGTAGTTAAAATATTATACTTTGTTATTAACAAATATTTACTTTTATATATGTACATATACATATTTTTTTTTTAATTTGGAGCAGAGCTCTGGGATGTCCCCTAAATATACAGTGCAATGCAGAGGAAGGGATATTGTAGCGAATAAACGGACGGTAAAAATGGTAGGAAGATAGAACTTAATGCAAAACTCTGCATTTGCGTTTTAATTATAAAGCTAAGTTGCTGCGTCCTTGATGGTAATTTTTAAGATAAGAGTAGCCATTTTATTTACTGTTTTATTTCGCCCGACGTTTTATTGCTCAAATACTGACGAAGGAGAGTGTTGTAGGACAGAAAACTCAGAAAAAAACGTGTTGATTTGACCGGGCTGTTATTCGAACCAGGGTCCTACAGGTAGCAGAGCCAACACGTTAACATTTTTTTTTTCATTGCTAAAAATTCTATTTTTTTAATCTAGGACTAGCACTCATTTTATGACCAGTACACATGCTTTTCATTGTGCTACAACTAGTTTGAGAAATGACAGGAGGTGAAGGTTCATTATCTTACAACTCTGCGTTTGCGCGTTTTTCGTTTTATAACAGTGTTGAACCGCCTCTGATGTCAAGGAGACGTATTAAATTTTCAGGCTTCGAAATACCGATAAAGGAGTCCGTTCTGATGTGCCTGCGGATTTTTAGTAACTGAAGCCGTTATTGTTCAATGACCAATGACTATGCCTTCGCCAGTGAAACATTCCGACAACAACTGACACAAAGAGACACTACAGCACATCGGAAACAATATGGCATGATTTGGTCTGAAACTGGGGTCGAACCCAGACAATTCTTGTTTTTGTAGTCAACCTGCAGACTTCTTCAACCATTCTCTATTTCGCCATGTGGGTAATAAATTTCCAATACTTCAAATTGCACACAACGATATTGATTTAATTTGGTTGCAGGAGTTATCGACTATCGCACCGATATATATTTATTATCATGTCATCAATTTAATACCTCCAATTGCTGAGAAGGTTGATTGATTGGTTATTCGAATTTGGACGAACAGAGGAGGTAAGAGACTCGTCCATCATAGTAGAAAGTACCTCCAACGCTAATACAAATAGCAATACAGAAAAGTCTGCAAGTAAAGTGAAGTGTCTCAAGAAATACAAACGTCGGTCTCCGAACTGAATTCGAGAAAGACTACTGGTATTTATAAAGTATTTAACAATATGATCATAGAACTACTTCACATGTCATGAGAAATATTCTTTTCTTCTGGAATTACAATTTATTACTGATTAGAGGTCAGATATCTTAAATTATATAATTATCTTACTTTAGAAAAATAAAAAAAAATTCAAGCCCTGGGAATAAAAGCATTCGCTTATACATATACGCAGAGAACTTTCCTTCACTTCAGTTATATTAAGAAGTAACACTAATTTTAAAGGAAGACTGGGATTATTATCCACCCTTAAGTTTTTTTTTGTCTTTTTTTTAATTATTTATACTTTCATTCAGCCATGTTTTAAAATCAATGCCGCATAAAATGTGTAATTTTTGTCATTAAAAGTTGCTTTTAACATCTAAAAGAGTTAATAGTTCGCGTAAGTAATTCTTATGATTTGTAAACCTATGTATAAAGTAACAATGATAAAAACAATGAAAACTTTCAATATATCACGTTGATGTCATGTTTGAAAGTCAAGGTTCTTAAACACACAAATTTACATTTCTTCTTCAATGACAATGAATTCTCTATCATAAACATTTGCAACCTGGAAAACCTCTGGCAATTTCCACTTTTACGAGCAGCTTATTGCTTTTTTTTTCGTTTCTTCAATATGGTACACTTAAGCAAATAGACATTTAAATGTTCTTTAATATACACACATGTAAATAGACACATGTGTGAACACGTGTTTGTTTTGACTAAACGCACTTCTGTATGAGTTTGAAAACACTGTAAAAAGAGCAAAAATTAAATTTACAGGAAGTAAAAAAACAAAACAAAAGCTTTAATACGGCTGAGAGTAATTGCTTATCTTGGAATTTATTATAGTAAATGGGAGTGCGCACCCGAGTCCATTTGATTTCATTAATAATAAAATAAAGAAACTTAAAACATAACAACACTCCATTCAGGTAACCTAGACCTAGAGACAAAAAAAATTTAGGGTAGACTTAGAAAATTGTTAATAAGTAGTAGTTTAAACGTTATTGGAAAAATGTATTATATATAAAGCCTGCCCGCTCCCGAGAGTGTATCCGTAACTATGCCAAAGATATACTTTCGAGCTCGTGCAGTTAAAAGGGTTTTAGTGGACCTCAACATAAATAAGTCGCCTGGGCCGGATGGAATTCCGGCACTGGTGTTGCAACAGTGCTCTTCGACGTTATCCCGTCCTCTGGCAATCCTTTTCAGCGAATTTCCGTCGTGCTGGAACGTTGCAAATGTAACGCCGATCCCTAAGAAGGGAGAGGCAAGCAACCCAGAAAATTATCGCCCAATCGCAATATCCTCTACCATTTCCAAAGTAATGGAGAGTATGCTAAATTTCCATCTTACGAAGTATCTGGAGTCCAATAGCTTACTTAACGACCGGCAATATGGCTTCCGTGGAGGACATTCAAGTGCCTCGGTTTTTTAAGACGGTGTAAGACATACTTAATCACATCTGATCTCCTCACTATTTATACCGCCTACATCCGACCAAAAATGGAATACAATTCTCATGTTTGGGCCGGTGCTTCAAAGACTATTTTGAAGTTACTCGACCATGTACAGGAGCGAGCGAAGAAACTCATAGGCGACAGTAGGGTAGCCAACTCTATTGACTCTCTTGAGCATCGTCGTAAAACAAATAACGTGCAAAAGCAGAGTTGTAAGATAGTGAAGCTTCACCTCCTGTCATTTCTCCTACTATCCTTTTCCTCTAGGTCCAGTACAATCCACCGCGGGCGTAAAGGTCATCTCCTGAGTGCTGTTGCAAGATAAAAAAAAATTGGCAAGAAGGAATTTTGTAATGCCGCGTTATTTTGCTCTACTTCATACAAATCGTATTGGGTAACAAAACTGGCACCATCTGGGTTCATTCTGTTTTTTAAACAATAAATGTACTGAAATGTGTTTTTCGACTTTTTATAATATTCTGTAAACAGTTTCGTACTGAAATCAGAAAACCATTTCCAGATTGAGCACCATCTACGAGCGGCATTCCAAAAATGTCACCTGCTGGTAAACGATGGACCTGCAGCAGCTGCAAACGTAAGTGCGATTATAAATTTATTACATAAAGCAAATTACGATGAAAAGTAAATTTCTGATTCTCTACTAAGAAAATTAAATGATTTTTACACTTGTTCTGTAAATTTTGTTCATATGAATAAATTCTTCCATATGTATATAAAAATACCACATTAGCTAATGTTTTAGGTTGACATGTTGAACCGTTTTGTAATCAAGGCGAAAATAAACAAAAAATTAGCAAAATTGTCCAAACCCAAATAAATAAATTTCTTATCTAAGTAAAATATAATTACAAGCATTCTTCTTTGTTTATTTAAGACACCCAGGCTGGTATTATGTATACATACATTAGCTTGCAAGACAGTGGTAGTTGACCAAAACACCTACAACAATAAACAAATAAACTTTATATGCAATTACATAATATAATTAATGGTCTTTTAGAATACAGGAATTATTTATGATACTTGCTTTAAACAAACAAAATAAAAAAATAATAACGTTCAATTTCTTCCACAAAACCAAAAATTTACGCTATTATTTTATTCCATATGTGAATGGTATTTAGTTATCAAATAAATAAGTTAACATAAAAGATCTCATCCTCCTCCATGTACAAATGACAGAGACATGAACGAGCCTGATTAAACTTTCACTCCATCTGTAGGTCGGTTTCCAGATCAGTCGTAAGTACTTCTTGTCTAAGGCCAATACACCATTCTCTGAGGAAGGTTCCAATAAAGTTTTAGTCTGTCTCATCTGTTGGTGCTCTTACCATATAACGATGAGATATCATTTCCATAAACTGTAAATTAAGCGTGGAATGGTGTGCCTGATTATCGAAGAAGACAATTACATATATTCTCCCCGTTAAATCTCATATGCATTAATGGTGATCTGCCTAAAATACGATGAATGATGAGTACAGATATGTCAACATTGGATTAAAAAACAGCAGCACTAACACCATCTTTAGTTATGTATCCATCCGTATACAACCGTAAACTCTTCATTCATTCTTCTTTCATTCTCTGAATACTGATAGAGAATAGTGACGCCTACTAAACCGTAATTCGTAGCTAATCCTGTCACTAATCTTACTAGTCATTAACTTAAGATCAAGAAGTGCTCATTGCCCGCACAATGAATGAAATTCCCAAGGCCCAATCTATATGCCGTCTTCATAAAGCCAATAGCGTAATAAAATAATTAAGTAAGTGAAAGTTACTCCTAATTCCTTCTCTAAATAATTACAATAAATACTAATATGTGTACGTACACTGTTGAGATATAGAAATTATGTCTAAATAAATGCCACATCTATTCTCATGCATTCATTCGTTACATTTACCCCATAAACCCAAATGTTATATGAAAGACCTTTGACCTTGTTTGATTCAACCATGTTAAATAAAAAAGTGAACATTTCTTTTACAAACAATTTGTATTCATAAGAGACTAAACAAACTGCCAACAAAAGGTAATTTCCTAAAAAAAATAATAAAGAAAAAATACAGAACAGGGATATTAATAAAAAATTCAAAATTTGTATATGTTGAATTATTATAATTATTACACAATAAAAGCAAAATTATATTAATGATCAAATTGAATGTGAATAATTTTGAATCTTTTTTTAACTCATAAAGGAAATTTTGTAAAAGATTATGTGTGCGAATTTCTTAGCATTAAACATTAAGATTTTGGATTTGATATTCCAAATCAAAGTAGGATTTTCATTTTATTCGACTTTATCACGTACTATAGCTTCTCAGCAGTCAGTGTTGAAAATGTAACGCCGATCCGATAGAAGAGAGAAGCAAACAACCTTAAAAATATCACCGAATTGCAATCTGTTCTGCGATTTTCTTGGTAATGAAAAGTATGCAGGCTTAAGAAGTTTTCTTAATCCTAACTTCGGCACTATTTAGATATATAAACCTTAAATAAATCTATATGGATATGGGTTGGACCTAGTGAAAATTTTTTTATGTTTTACTAGTGAGTGGAAAATATTATTAGAAAATTTAATTTACCGGTAATTGTTGAGACTAACGGGCACTATTTACATATTTAAATAAATTCCTTTTGTGTGTAATTTTATATATATATATAATTATTGAAGCAAATTTAAATTAAGAAATAAAACAATATTTTCGGCTGAATAGTTAACGCGTTGACTCTGCAACCAGAAGATCTACGATTCAAATACCGGTCACATCAAAAGTTTTTAAATAACAGCACCCTTCTTCGTCGTTATTTGAGCAACGAAAGTTTGATGAAGTAAAATAATATATAAAATGACTTTTCTCTAGCAGTACTCTACAGTACAAATTCTCAAAAAGAAAAGACAAAGCGTAACTGCAGAGTTGTGCAACATTTAATTTCCCTACTCTTCTAAAACTTCACCACCTGTTTCTTCTATGCACTTTCCTTTTTGGTCTAAAGCATTGCATACGTTGGAAGCAGGACTAGTCCAAGAAAAAAGATTATAAAAAGAATATCATCTACGTTCAAATAACGTTGTCTTTCCATTGAACACAAATTATAAAAAACATGCAACGGTTACGAGATCAAATCATTAACTATAGAAAACAAAGTAAATCCCACAATTTTATACAAGCAAGCACCGTTACCGTTTTGGTTACTTTGAGCCAAAATTAGTTACTTTTTATCTCCAATGTGTACATGTATACTTTTCTTCCATTTTGGTTCTTTTTAAAACAAAAGTAACACAATGATACCGGTTACTATTGCTGTACTATATTCTCTTTATGAAAATTTTCATCACCAGTTTGCACAATTGCGGGTGTATGTACCCGATAACTTCACGAATTTCATCTTTTTGGTCTGGAACAGATTGTGTGTCATTGGGATGTGCAGTAATTTTTTTTTTTTATCTGGGACCAGCAATCAGGAGATGACTCCTACACATGCAAAGCATTGTGCTGGAACTATAGGAAAGGGATAGTAGGAGAAACGACAGGAGGTGAAGCTTAATTAATTATTTTACAGCTCTAATTTCGCACATTCTTTGTTTATACTCGTAGCAGTGCTGAAGCTAGGGTTCAGTAGCCATTTTTATTATTATTTTACTTCGCCGGTGCTACGCAATACTGACGAAGGAGGGCGTTCTGATGTGATTGTGGATTGCTATCAGCTGAAGCCGGTATTGTTCAGTGCCCAGTGACTATGCCTTCGCCACTGAAACCTTCCGACAACAACTGACACACAAAGACACACTAAAGCACATCAGAAATATGCGAGATGTTTTTTTTTATAATTTTAGTCTGAAACTGGAGTTGAAACCAGGTCTGTTTTTGATATTGTAGTCAACGTGCAGACTACCATCTATCGTGCCATCGCCACCCTCAATTTTTTTTTTATGTAACTGCAAAGAAAAAACAAGTTGGGCAATTCTGATCGGCTCTTCGCCCAATCACACGGTCAGTAAACTTTTCCCGGCAATCCATTCACCTTAACAGGTTCTTCAGCCTCATTTTGCAAAAGTAAGATCCAACGACGTCGCCAGCTCAAAAAGCGCACCAAACTGGCACAAATTAGGTGTAGCAAGGCTTTTCGACAATAATTCTTGTTAACATCGCCTCGGAGACACAACGTTGTTGATGATCGGTAGGCGTAAGTTCGTCTGTTAATTGAACTGAAAAGCCTTCAGACCTAAGAAAAATAAAAAGTATAAAATACGGTGTAATGCAGTTTATGGGATACCCAATTCCAAAGAGAATGTCACAAACTTGGATTTTATTCAACATTATTAGTTACAACCAACACATCATTCGCAGTTGGTCTTGTACGATCTACCTGAGTTCGCTTCTTCACATCAATAGCTAATCACAATAGCTGCGCCAATCTCACAATTGCTAGCGCAGTAAATGCTTCACGACAATTCAAAAATGCTTTAGTTTTACAAACTGCAACTGGGAAATTTGCATAATTTTTGCAGTGAATTTTAATAATTCCAATGCGTGATTGAAGCATATATTGTTCTATTTTTATTAATGCGGGCTATTATTAATGAAACGTTTTATTAGAACACCCGTTACAAAAAACTTTTGGTTACTATTTTTCTACATTTTGGTTTCAAAAATGTTTTTTGTCGTGGCAACACTGCAAGTCAGTCAAAGTGAATTTACTTTAAAAGTTGACAGCAACAAGTACCATAAAACAAACAAACTGGATGCTTGACCTATTAAATAATTATGACTGCGCACAAATCCGATAAACACGTGGTTAATTAAATTATCAACAGTTTATTATAATGTTTATAATTCGCATTAAAGTATTCAATCAAATTACATACGAAAATAGGATTAAATTTGTATGCATGTCGTTTGGAGCAAATGGTCTCTTAATACAAAATTCGCATATTTTTTTATTTTAATAGCGTGGGTAATGACCTTCAATGTCAAACTACAACCCTATCAACTCTTTTGCAGATGACAACATCATTTGTCATCCACATTCGTTTTATTATAGACCAGCATTGACTGTGATTGGGGCGATGGAGTCAAAAAATAATGATGCGCAAAAATATCGGAATAGATTTCAACGTTCGCAAGACCCAATGATGCATGCTTACACATCAACGCATACCCGATTACGCTTCTTCATCTGTAATTATGGATGTGTTTGAGTATTGGTCTCATACAGACATGTAGGTAAAATGGAGCACAAAAAGGAATGTAATTTATATCTAATCTATTTACAATGCATTAAAATAAATATAAAAGCTAATTTTTTATCTAGCGAGTCATTGTAATTCGTTGATCCTCGACCCGCTCGAAGACAACACTAGTAAGAAAAAATGTATATATACATATATTGGAAGAATGTCTTTGATAAACTTTAAGAAACATTTATTTGTTACATAAATATCAGATTTTTTTTTATTTATTTATTTAAATAAAAATAATGTTTCACTTATTAAGAATTTAATGTATTCTTTCTTTTCTTTCAGACTTCAATAACAACGAGAATTATGAAACGCTTATTTTAGACTGTCATATATTTCAATGGTATATTTACATATAAAAAAATATTTATTTTAGAAAATATTTTGAAACCAACAAATTATATTAAATATTGATAATCTTTTTAAAGCAACGACTACTTAATGTCTAAAGCAACCAACACACGAACTTCCTTATATGTATTTAAAATAATTTCTAAATAAAATTAAAATTCTAACCTTAAAATACCTCAAAAAGAAACCCGCTGAAGCCAACATTGCATAATGTGAAATAATATCTTAAAATTATTCTATGGAGTCCCACCAGTAACACTAAAGGATTTTCCGACTTGTAATAACAACCAATAGCTATAAGAAGGAAAGATTGGATTAATTAGGCAACAAAGAGACAAACAATAATTACACACACATACGAGTATGTACGTATAAAAATGTTGACCAATTTTAATATTAATTTAAAACCCACAGCGGGCATTGCAACGTTGCCAACCATGGCCCATCTTTTGGATGTGCGGCAATATTTCGAAGAACCTGATATTATTGACTTGCGTACTTATTTAAGTAACGATAGTTTTTTTCTAACGGCTTATGATGAAATCGCATTAACTACACAAGCAAATAGTTTTGCCATTGCCGAGTTCAGGGGTACATTAGGTGGTGGTATTGCGGTCAAGGGAAATGCAGTTAAGACTTTGTATAGAAGCAGTGTAAGCAGCGGCAGCAGTATATTTAGTAATAATTTTAATAACTCATTCTTCAACCAAAGTGGTGTTACGGCGAATGAAACGGCTGATAATGACAACAGCAGTGACGTTGGTTTTACGGGTATTGGCATTGGACGGGATGAAGTGCTGTCGACGCCCGAAGATGCTGCTGTTTTGTTAAAAATTATTACCCTGTCTATCATTTTGGGATTAATGATACTTATCACCATAATCGGTATGTAGTAAAAGAATTTATCTCAGTATTGTTTAGTAGTTTTTCTATATAAAAAGTTTTTCTATATAAAAGATAATGCCTCACGTAGCAATGGCACATATCACGTATGGTCCTCAAGCTAATGATATTCTTTTGGTTCCTACAGCTTGCTACCAATTTTCGAAAAACCTCTATAAAATTTACCTCAATACTCAATGCCACCACATGTTTTCCGCATCATCAATTTGGCTTCAAAACAACATGATCATCGAGTTGTGCTATTTGATAGTTTATTGATATAATTGATAATTGATATTGATTGATAGTTTAAAATATAATTAGGTTAAGCCGGAATGCTTCGCTACACCAATACCCGCTTTTCAAATGTCGCCCACTTTTTAACGCATGTTGTGTATTAAGAACCAAGCAATGTGTACCAAATTCAGGTATTTTTGCCGTTCTCTAGATGTACAGAATTTTATTTATTTATTTCATTTATTATATTTTTCTTTTTTATTGATACGGTAATGATATTACACCGCTAAAGGAATAGCTCTATAAGAAAATTAAAAATAAATTGAAAATATATAAAAAATTTCCCTCCAAAGTTCATTTTAAACCTTCGAATATAATAATAATTGTTCATTTGAACATTAAAATTATCTGAATTTTTCTGGTGAACACAAAAACAATAAAACTAATTATTCGTGGACTAAAATGAAAAATATGGCCGAATGCAATAAATGCAGATCAGCAATAAGGGATGAAAGTGGAATAAGTTGCAATGGAGTGTGTGGTAAAATATTCTATATCACGAAAAAATGTGCGCGAATAGACAAATACTTGGGGAAAATTATAGACGAAAATAGATTTATTAGGTATATTTGTGATGATTGCAAGCAATATATACAAAACATTGATTTAGCATTGAAAAAAATTCAAGATGGAGTACTCAAAAATAAACAATACCTAATATATCTTTTATATATATAAAGCTGAAGTTTGTTTGTACCTTATAAGAGGCCAAAACGCTATACCGATCCTCTTGAAATTTTCACACCATCTAATAGGTGCACTTAGTCTGTGAAACTCCAGGAAGGTTATAGGGTATTACTCTTTTTAAAACTACGACCAGGAGGGTAATGGGTGGGGGGGAAATTTCTGCCCCTTCGGACCTATTTTAATGAAATTTAGAACATAGATAGACCTGCATCTAAAAATGCTCATAGGTAATGTACATTTTTAAAACTAGGACAAGGAGGGTAATAGGGGGAAATTTCTTCCCCTCCGAAACGTTCAAACCGATTTTAAAGGAATTTAGAACATGGATAGATCTGCATCTAAAAATGCTTATAGGTAATGTACATTTTCAAAACTAGGATCAAGAGGGTAATGGGGTGAAATTTCTGCCCTCCGAAACGTTCAAACCGATTTTAATAAAAATTAGAACATGGATCTAAAAATTCTTATAGGTAATGTCCATTTTCAAAACTAGTACGAGGCCTCTCCAAAACTACATAGCCGATTTTGATGAACTTTAAAACTCGGATATATTTGAGTTTAAAAGACACATTGGAATTGTGCAACTCCGGGAAGGTTATAGGGTTCTACTTTCTTTAAAACTAGCACCATGAAGGAAGGTAGGACCAATTTCCACGTCAGCGAGACCATCTAACCGATTTTAATGAAATTTAAAACTATTTATATGTTTGCGTTTAGAAGGACACATATGCTACATATATATTTTTAAACAGAACAAGGAGGCGACGTAGGGGTAGGATATGCTTTCCGAAACTGTATAACCGATGGAGATAATAACGGGAGCGAAGCCGCGGGTAGAAGCTAGTAGACTATACACATGAATTTATAACATCACTAAAACAGAAAGAAAACAAAATTAAAAAATTATTAGAAGCTATTAAGAAAGGATTAATAAAATGATTGACCTACAAAGATCTAATTCTGAAAATAATGTGGAAGACGTTAAAAAATTATAACTGTATCAAACAATAGAAGAAAAAAATTAAAATATGTGTAAAGAGATCAAAAAAGTTATAAATGAGTCAAGCAAAAAAAGGGTGACCTGATTTGAACAAAAAAGGGCGATGGTGGCGATGGCTGAAGTAGTCTGAACGTTGACTACAAAACCAAAACAGACCTGTGCTCAAAGTAAAATTATAAAAAAAAAAAAAAAAAAAAAAAACATCTCGCATTTTTCTGATGTGCATTAGTGTGTCTTTGTGTGTCTTTGTGTGTCAGTTGTTGTTGGAAGGTTTCAGAGGCGAAGGCATAGTCACTGGTCACTGAACAAATCCGGCTTCAGCTGATAGGAATCCACAATCGCATCAGAACGCATCGGTATTGTGTAGCACCGGCGAAGTAAAACAATAATAAAAATGGCTACTGAACCGAAGCTTCAGCACTGCTACAAGCATAAACAAAGAACGTGTAAAAAGCAGAGCTGTCAAATAATTAATTAAGCTTCACCTCTTGACGTTTCTCTAACTATCTCTATCCTATAGTTCCAGCACAATGTATCACATGTGTAGGGGACATCTCCTGACTGCTGGTCATAGATAAAAAAAAAAGTACACCTAAATGTAAAACCAAGGGAAAGGCAATCGGCAGTTAAAACGAAAGAAGAATTAAATAAAATTAATCCAGTTGATTTAAAAATAACAAACGTTATAAGTAAGAGAAACGGAATAATTGTGATGAGAGATGTTTTATTTTTATTTTAAAATTTTAGTCTAAAACTGGGGTTGAACGCAGGTTTGTTTTTGGATTCGTAGTCAACGTGCAGACTACCATCCATCGTGCCAGGAAGTTTAAATCATGTACATACATACATATATTGTAAAAGTATTTTTAATACTAATAATAATAAAAAAAAAAAATTGGAGGTGTCATGCCCAATTACCAGATAGCCCTCACTTTTTGACTGCATTTTGATACTTCCTCTCTTAGCGTTCCCGTAATAAATGACCATCAATATATATTTTACGTGGGTGTAACTCCGCCCATGTCGAGATGTTAAAATATCTATAACCTATGTTGAGAGCCGTGCAGTTCAATAGTCTGTTGGAAACAACCAAACAAGCATACAAATGTATGCCCCTATCATGATTGAGTTGTCAATGTTGCACCTCAACTCAACTATTTTTTTGTATTATGGTCCACAACCAATTTTAGTTGTCTTCGTTAAGCATTTATCATGTAAATCATAATACCAGTAACAACTCAACGAAGACAACTGATATTAGTTGTGTGTCATAATGCAAAAAATTAGTTGATTTGTAACATTGACAACTCAACTTAGTTGAGTTTTATAATCATGATAGGGGCAGAAATGTTATTGTTACATATGGATGTGTACATGCATATTTGTAGATTAGACATTGTTTTCCAGTGAATTCGAATAAACTCTACAAAACCAGTCGACGACTTGTCTTAAACGAAGAAAATATTTTTAAGTGTAGAGCATTAGAATCCTATTTTTTCTTGGACAGACTAAATGACTAACAGCACTAAAAAAAATATATATAATACTATAAGAATCTAAGGAATCCAACAGATTCTTGTAAAATATCTAGGCCACTTTTGAACTTTTCTGTTTGCCTAAACACAATAATCAGTTTATTCTCGTACATTTCTTTTATCAAAAAATATCAACGACTTCAATATAAGTTTTTTACATTATTTCACATCAAAGTATTTTCAAAAGCAGTGTACAGAATCAAATAATTTTCAGGAAATGCGTAACTTAAAAAAAAATATTTTTTAATTTGTTACCTTTTTTTTAATATTTTACAAAAATTTATGTAATATGTGATGTTTTAAAATAATTTACGTCCTGAAAAGTAATTGTATCACATTATGTGTGTTGTTGTTGTTGAAATTTATGAATGACAAATAAATGAATATCACAACCAGTGTTACCAATGTGAAAATGTATCTTATTTTCAAAGGTTTTTGGGATGTGAAAGAGATTAAAAGTTTTTTTAGCTTAAGAAAAGATTCCTTTAAATATGATATATAATACTTCTATGCCCGTATGCATAGTCTTTACTTAAAAAAGTTGGTTGAAGTAAACTAATTGTATATTTTATTGATTCAACTAATGTTATTAATTAACTGGAGACTGTGAATATAGGAATTATAGTATTAACTAAAGTGCCTGTTAACTAACTAAAGGTCATTTTCACAATATCTGATTATTTTACTTTTAACATAAAATTAACTAACTAGCGGTTTGCTTAACAGGCACTATTTCATCGACGGTTAATGATTTAAGTTTCAGCATCCTTCAGTTACTTAACAAAAGAATTCGGCAAAAAATATGACAATTTTTTTTTGTGTTTATTTATGAAAAATACTATGATGACAGAAAATAGAAAAAAATCTTAATGATTGTGGAAAAAATATTGAAGGTACACTGAAAAGAAATTGCAGAATTTTCATCAGCAACAAATAGTTTCAGTTTCGAAATTTCAAAAAAATATTAATATTAATAATATTTGATTTTTTTAAATACGATAAAATCCGATATAAATACCGAAAAATAACCTCATATCTCTTTTATAGCAGATAAAGACCATTCGATTTACAACTTTGTCTATTTACAGGCAAAATTATTTTGGTGTCCTTATTACACTAAACGCTTTATTAGCTTTTTTAAGTTCGGAAAGAAATTGATTTCCAGTTGATCACAAATAGTTTTTTTTGCTGACATGACGTCGACGGAGGGCCCTTTTAGCGTAAGCACAGCAGAAAAATATTGATCTTATGGGGATTTGAACGACGGATATTCTAGTTTAAAAGTTCACACGCTAATTACTCAGCTAATAGATGTGATTCATTGTGATTTTTGAAAATGCATACATATCGTATGATTGAAATTTAAGGATTTAACTTCAATTTCACTTTATTATTTTATTATTTCCGTCTCTTTTACTCTATACAATTTTATGAAAACACCTCAACGTATTGGTTTACAAAAGTATGTGCACAAGAAAGAAGCTTTCAAAATATTTCCTTTTAATAACAACATATATTGGAAATATCGCCTCGACCCAGTTCTATTTAATCATTTAGGCAGTTAAATGTATAATGTAATGTAATAAAATTAAATTTGCTTAATAGTGGTAAAAGCATAGACTAGTGGGTGCCATTCTAAATAAAGGATTAATGATGTTTTCAAATACAATGAAAAATTTTACCTTATTCATTGAGTAATTTTTCCTTTTTTCACTATAATAATATAATATGAATAAAAGTTAAATTGAAATTATGTACATACGCACCTCCCCTGATATTTATGTTCAATAAGAAAGGATTTTTGGAAATTCAACTTAATCTGATTATACGCAAGAAATAATAACAAATAAAAACACGATTACAAGGTGACGCAGGGCAATATATGACTCTCCACAACTATCCAACCGTTTTCCACAAAATTTAAAATATGGACAGTTCTGAGTAGAACGAAGAGGGTGATAAGTCGTAATTTATGCCTCTCCAAAACTAACCGATTGTGGTAAAATTTACTAGAAAATCTAAAGTCCTGGGTTCGTTCGACCCCAGTGTATCCGACTGTCATAAAAACATTTTCGTATTTTTCTGATGTTTTTTAGTTCATGTCATTTTTTTAAAAAATTTGAATTACATTACAATGTATGTGTGTATGTGCCCTGCGCCTTGAAGGCATTTTAGAGGCGAGTTGACGATAATATATTGCATAACTTAGAAATATTTTCCATTTAACCATAACTGTACACTTATAAAATAAAGTATAAATAAATAAAAAAATAAGATATTAAAGAAAGAATATTAAAGTTAAGGAAAGAAGGGGAAGAAAACAATATATTAACATTAAACGTGATGATAATTATATTAGAAGTTCTTCTATGTTTTGATGTAAAAAATTCTTTAAACTAGTTTTAAATAAAGAAATGCTATTTATATTTTTCAAATTTGACGGTAAACCATTTCCAGCCTACACCATGCTACTGCTAAATTCATATTATTCCTTGTATTGAGTGAATGCTGATAACTCGACAACTGTATGGTATGGTGACCAACATTGTTTAAACAAATGAAAACATACATAAGTAATTGTATTTTGTAAATGCCATAAATAGGTAATACAGTTGGAAAAACGACGGTATATAGCGATAAATTGAATGTGAGATGGAAAGATTTGCTACCACTTTTAAAGCTTTGTTAGGCATACGTTGCAACCCTTTGAATTGTGAACTTTTCTTATGTCCATACAAAACAGCTAAATAATTAAAATGGCTTTGAACTAGTGCATTATAAATTAATAATTTTGTTTTTTCATCAAATTTGTTCTTAAATTTGTATAGAAAACCAACAGCCTGAGCTGTTTTTAACCTAAGATTCTGGATATGTTTACTCCAAGCAAAATTGCTTTGCAGTTGTATACCTAAATACTTAACAGAACTGACTTCCACGATTTCTTTTCCATCGACAAAAATACTAAAGTTGGTATGATCCGAATATGGCTTAAATCTCATCAATCGAGTTTTGTTAGCATTTAAGAAAAGTTTATTTATTCTCGTAAACTCTGATATTAATGCCGCATCTCGTTCCATATATACTTTGGCTACTGTTTCATGCTTATAGGGATAAAATAAACTAATGTCATCTGCATATATAAAGATTTTACCAGTAAGTTCAAGTTTTTTCAAGTCATTGAGATAAATGGTAAACAATAAAGGTCCAAGTACGCTGTCTTGCGGAACACCATGTTCAACTTCACGCAATGAACTTTTACAATGACCAATCTGGACAAATTGCTTGCGGTTTTTTAAGATACTCCCCAAAAGAGATAACTCTTTTCCACATATACCATAACACATAAGTTTTTGTAACAAGATATCATGATCAATTAAATCAAATGCCTTTGTAAAGTCGTAAAATAAACCTGCCATGCCACAATGTCCATCATTTAGACCTTTACAAATAAAATTAACAAGATTTACTGCAGCTTCCTCTGTACCTCACGCTTCTCGAAATCCATATTGAAAATCATTTAGTAAATTATGGGTTTTCATAAAGGTGGAAATTTGATTGTGCACAATTCTTTCGAACACATTATCAATACTAGATAAAATAGCGATTGTTCTATGTTCTATTCAATAGACAAACAATTTGGAATGTTGCTGTAAATATGATCTATAGATGTCTCCCTTTCCGACCGAGTAATCAGTGTATGACAATTCTTAAAGTCATAGTTTGCAAGCAAGTTTAACAAATTTTCTGACGAATGTATTTGTAAACCATCAATATTCGAATCTCCAGCAAATTGTAGAATCAATATATTACGAAATCCTCTCCGTGTTTAAGAAAAGAGAACAAAAGTTTGTTGTGAGTATTTTTCATGTTTACACTTATACCAGTAAAATCAAAGCAAATACTGTGGGTGGCAATGGCTGAAGTGTGCAGACTACAAAACCAAAAATTTTGTAGGTTCAATCCCAATTTCAATGTCGGAATGTATCCAATCCACAAGCACATCAGAACGCCCTCCTTCGTCGGTATTATGTAGCATCGGCTAAATAAAATAATTACTAAAAATGGCTACTAAAACGAAGCTTCAAAAATTTATTACGTCGTCTGGTCATCAGATGCGCTATAAAACTTCAGTTCTATAAAACAAAGAACGTGCAATAGCAAAGTTGTAAGATCGTGAAGCTTCATTTCTGTCATTTCTCCTACAATCCCTTCCTGTAGTTAAAGCTCAATACATTGCCTGTGTAGAGGTCATCTCCTGAGTGCTGGTCCAAGATAAAAAAAAATCAACTCAGAAAATGTTCATGTTGTTTTTGTAAATATTATAGAACTGTAATCAAAGTCTATTTATTAGGTCTACGTAGCTCTACAACAATGAACAACACAAAAACAACATTTTGCCGATGCTTCACAATACCTACGAATAAGGGCGTTCTAAGGTGCCTGTGGATTGGATACAGCTGAAGCCGTTACTGTTCAGTGACCAGTGACTATGCCTTGGCCACTGAGACCTTCCGACAATAATTGACACAAAGACACACAAATGCACATCAGAATAAATGCGAGATTTATTATATAAAATTGTTAATGCTGCCAATTTATTTATTTGTATTTAAAATACACCTCTGTTGTGATGGAATACCTAAGTTTATGAAATGGTTTAGAAAATAAAAATTTAACGAACACTTGTATGCTTGTATTCTCTCATAATCAATACATTATGCTTTTACCCAGTGAAATTTTTGCTACATACATCTTCGATTTGAGACCAATGACAATGTAAGCAAGACCCATCCAATGTCTGTATACAATTTCTATTTACATTTACACAGCGATGGCCTAGGCTGTAAGATTTATCCAACACAATATACATTGTAAGCGAATGTTGGATGGGTCCAACTATTATGGCGAATTCGGAGTGCAATAAGATGTATCTGAATGCCATTGACCTTGGAATGAATTTTAACTATTGCATAATTAAATTAGGAACTTCATTTTTTTCAATAATTTGTAATTTCGGAATTTTATTTCAAACGTTCACTTTCTATTTTCTTTAGTCTTCTTAAATTTCTTTTACTAACTCCAATCATTTCATTCTTTACAACAAATAAAAATACAAAACATACATATGTACATATGTATATAAATTAACACATAAATAAAAATAAAACAGTCACTTACCTTTTTTAATTATTTTTATTTAATAATTTATAACAATATTACCACAAAAAATGCCGCTAACACTTCACTTTTAAAAACACTTATGAACTTGATACAAATTTTACTTTGGAATAATAATAAAAATGAAAAAGAAAGAATAACGGAAAAATTACTTCAGAAAAAAGAACAAAATTCATAATTAAAACGAAATGACGTCATTTTGTACAATATGATACATTACAAAGCAGATGGTAATGCGAAGCAAAATTTTTATTTGTGTTTGTTTTGATCTTCATTTCTAATAAACATTTAACTTTACAATTGGATGGGAAAAAGACAAATCCGAATCAGATGCGAGTTGTGAGGGCTTAACTATTTTCGTTTTATTTGCCCTATTGACATAATATTATACAATCGGATGGCTTTCAGTTTGTAATGAGTAACCGGACTGCTGGGTATATGAGAAGATACTACTTTATATTACCATGTTACGATTTCGATAAAATTGTATCATTAAATCGCACTTAACTGAAACAAAACCGTTCTGACAGGACGTTGTGAAAACCATAACGACGTAAATTGCTCGGTTTTCGTGAACTTGTATGAAAAATTTATATTCGTTATGAAACGGTTGTCATGCCAACAAAAGTACATACATCTAGACATCTGAAACCAAAGAAATTGAAGAATTAAAAAGTTGCATAATAAAATTAATTATTTTTATTTAAATATGGAAGTATTGAAGTTTTATGCAAAATCCCTTGGCCACAACTGCAACATAAATGTTCAATTATTTATTAATTAAAAATTTGCCATTGTGTCAAGCTTTTTCCCATTTATGAAATAAAAATTAAATTTTTATTTTCAATAAATAATTAAAATAATAACAACCACGAGCTGATATTTTTTTATTTGCCCTATTTTCCTATTTTCACATTCGAGTAATTGTAATTGCAAATATGTGCATTGTACAATGGTTCGTGCATACTTTAAAGTGCACATACTTGCCCTGTAGTTTCGTTGATTGTCAGTGTCAATCTATATGTTTCATTTGAGTGAAACTAAATTAAAAGCTTTTTATAATATCACAAAATTGAAGTTATATTTATACCTGCTGTGGGAAAAACGCAATACGCCACTCTACTAGGTATCGCTTATGTAAGTGCGTCAAAGTGAAATGAAAAATAAAAATTAAGAGAAATATTGAAAATTGTTGGTTTATCAACATTCAGCCAGAAAACAGCAACTATCGTTTTTCTATGAAAACAATAAATAAAAGTGAAAAGAGGCAGATAAAACACAAAAGCAAGCATGAATTAAACGAAGAAATTGTATGCTTGTGCTTTTTTATCCCCTTAAATAAGGGTTGTCCATTAATCCTGGTGATAAATTAAATTTTAGAAACGAAGCATAAACACATGTCAGTAAAAACCATAACATATTTTATTATATTATATCCCTATATATTTGAAATTTTTTAAATAAAACTCCATAAAAACAAAAAGTAGTAAGAGCAACATTAATACCAATTTTCCCAAAGGATTACTAGGAAACTTATTTGATAATGTTATTTGAAATAATTAATTATAATAAAGGTAGTTTTCGAAAAATACCGGCTATTGAAAAATATTCTCTAGAAAAATTACATTCTGTCTTTTCAAACTAAACTTTTGAAAAAGATTCTATCCTAAAGGTACCTTTGGAAAAACTCGCCTTTTGAAATATAATTCTATAGAAATTAAGTTGTTAAAAATTACTTCCTCATAATTTAAAAATAATAGTAATTATTGCATCTTCTTAAAAATTACTTTTTCTAAAAATATTTTAATGCCTTTAAAACTCCACCGTTTTCAAAATGTACATTTTGAAAGAGTCTTCTGATGGAAGTATGTTATACTAGAGTACATTTTTAAAAAGGCCTCTTCGAAATGTAATACTACTTATCAATTTTGCTACACAGGAGAAATTATGAGATGTTTTTTTTTCAAATAAAGCAGATGTTTGGTAAAATATTGAAATTAAATTATGCTTTAAAAATAAATATAAAACTTTTTTTTCAATTAATTTTTAGTTAATTAAGTAATTTAATCAATTACTTGATTATGTATTTACTGAAAGTTAACACTATAAAGAAAGAAATACATGTACACAGGGTGGTCCAAAATGACCGAAGGGGTTTCAAAAATTTTCCAACATTGTCCGATATCTAACACCAGTGATTAAACGGCAACACCCTGTTCATTTTGTAATTAATATGGGCCATTATCCTTGCCAACGAAACACCGCACTAAACAGTGCACTTAAGTGGATGTAATTCTCACTGTTGAACTACTCTTGGATTTTCCGTAGCCCTTTTTGCCTATGAACGAACCTATTAAATAGGCAATGGGTTACGTGGCTCATAATTAAATTATGAATAAAATCATGATTTTCTGCTGAAATAAAGTTCAAAGATTTTAGTACTTTGTTCAATTGTGTACTGTACCATTTTAAATTCTCCAAGTCTTCTTTACAAAATGCTGAAATCAAAAAATTATAATAAAAAAGTTATAAGGAATTCAAATACGTTCGCTCCTTTTCGCCCACCCTGTACTTACAAAAAATACTTTAAAGGTAAATTTAGCTATATTTTACACAAAATTCTCTGAAAACAAGTTCATGATATGAACACGAACTTATGAAATACTGGGTTCGCTCTTAAACTTACGTGTGGTAAAACATGCTGATTGAGGAGCGAACTCTAAATTAGAGAGATAACAAAGAATTTAATTATCTGTATTTCAATTATAATTCTCATGTTTTTACTTATACCCTACTTTAAGTATAAAGGGTATATACATATAAGCTTGTCATTCCGTGTGAAATTTATTTAATATTCATCTCTTAAGAAAAATTTATATATTTTCAGAAATATTATGAATTGAAAAGTTTACAGATCCATGTCCGTCTGGGTGTGTGGCCGTTGAAATGCTGTTTGTGGCCAAAGTAATCATCACATAAAATTCGTTTTATTGCAATCGGTCAGTAGTAGACCTTAATCTCTGGTTATTTAAATTCAGGCAAATCGGCTGAGGAACCACTACCAACTCTTTTTTTACTTCAAATTTAAGTACAAAAAACTTCCATAACTGCGAAACGTCTGGAACGATTTTAATGTAATTTAGTCCGTGTATGTAACTAGGTGGACTTCTTACTTTAATACCATTTGGACCCGTTAGGTAGCTCGAGATATGTTCAAAATATACAAAAAATAAACAAAAAAATACCTGATTTCCTTATGAAATATTCTTTATATATTATGAATTAGACTAATAGAACAACATTTAAATTAAAATAAAACTTAGTTACATATATAACATAATTCGAACCACCATCAAAACTCCATTCAGGTACTCTGTCACCTCATCCATCGACACCGCCGAGTTTGTTATAATTCATCAAAACTACATCCTACCACAATTTTCCCACTACTATCAAATCTTACTTACTTACTTACTTACTATCAAATACAATAACACAAGTCGTGTAACGACCCTTTTTAGCAATACGTCTAAAGAAATTTTATCATATATGTGTACGGTCTGATAAAACAAATACATCCTTAGCACTCGTAAACATAAAGCATGGTGGCAGTTTTTACAAGCAATGTTTTAGAAGCCAAACCTCCCCATTTGCCTTTGCTAATTTTTTAATATGTACATTCATGCGAAAGAGTAGCTTGGCTGTTTGAGCATTTCTTTGGAAAAAATATAATATTGGTTCTTTTACTAACCCTATAAAAAAATCTTTTTTGACGAATAGTGTTGCCATGAAATAATGTTGGGATAGAGCCGGCATATAGATGATTCTCCGATTTTTCTTTCTATTTATTTAACCCTAGAACCATAACGGTATTTTATAATACGTTAATACCAACGATAAATAAATAAATTTCAATAAATGACAAATCTTCTGTAGGATTTCGTTTCAATTGCTTTTTTTAATTTATTAAAAATATATATTGAAATTACTTTCTTATAAAAAGTAAAATGATTTTCAAATATGTAAATTTTTCGCAAAATATGCAAAATGCATTGATGACAGCAATAACACGTTTTTATTTTTCATCGGCATAAAAGAGACTAACGTCATGCTTTCATCATAAACACAATGCAATGATCCACAGTGCTGCAAACCGAGTAGCTCGGGAGTTATCTCAGCCTTGTTCTTTCGTACTGTGCTAACGTTACGAAAAAATTACGTGCAAGAAATTAACCTTTATTACCAACGATACGTAAGTTTTACGTACAGTCTCTAAGTGCGCATACTGTGAATTCCTATAAAACATTAAATATGTGTTGCTTTAACACTTGTAAGCATAGCAGCACAATTGATGAGAGCATAGCTAAAATGAATTGGCGTTAGAATGCCGATCACTTCTTTTATATACATGTAAAAAAAAATTGTACGTAAAATTTACGTACATTCTGGTTCTAGGGTTAAAATTTTACATTTAAAGAAAAAACAATAACTGAGGCAAGTTTAATTGAATTGATTGTTAAATTACATAGTAGGAAAGACCTTATTCTTCTTATAAAAGGAATCATTCGCTACACCAAAAATGTTTATAACAAATAATTTTTTTTTACAATTTCTGTTAATGTGTGACTTTTTTATAAAGTAACGCAAATACAAATATTGGCGCGGATATCGATGCGTGTACCATCAATATTTATATTATTAAATAATATTAAATCTAACGGTGAAAATACTGAAATGGCTACAATAGCGGGTTATGTATGCGAGTCAATGACCTTGAATGTGAGTTTTTATTTTAAAAATATGTTCAAATAAATATGTGCTGTCAAAGATTGCGCCATTCCTGCGTGATCAGATCTTTCAAACAAATGTCACTGTAAAATTCTTCCATCAATTGCGTAGAAAAATATTTTTGAGCATTTCTGTATTAAATACGTAAATTTAGATTTTTTCTTAATAATAAAAATAAAAAATTAGACTTTGATAATGTGTCGCCAGAAAATAATGATGACATAATTGATATCAAATTAAAAATCTTTTTTACAATTTACGATAGGCAATGTTAAATATAGTAGAGAAAATGCTAAAATGGAAACAACGTTGACGAGTGAATGTGAGTTTTTATTATTTTAGGAATTAAAACAATATTCTTTCATACATAAGTATATATTGAAATGTAAATGGGCAAATCTTTAAATTTTATAACTTTACAGGAGAGAAGCAATTATGAAAATAGGAAGTATTGTGATTATTTATAACCATGTTTTTTTCAACATAAAAAATTTTCTATGGCAACTAAATGTTTTTCTTATTCTTCAGACGGATTTGCTTTATTTGGTAAAAATAAACTATTTGCGGAATCTTCTACTTCCTTAAAATCTAATTAATATTTGATCTCTTCATTTAAATATGTGAAATACATGCAGCAAAAAATGATGTAAGCATTTGTTTGAAAGATCTGATCACGCAAGAAAGGCGTAAGCCACAAATGCATCAAAATATACGTTCTTGGTAGCTTTACGGTGAAATTTGGTTTGCACGATGAGTTGGCTATTTGAAGTTACATATATAAAGGTTGGAAAGAGCTGGTCGGCACTACTAAACGACTCTCCGGAAATTCAGACAAATATGAGGAATAAAGTGAGCCAGTGAAGGGTATCTAAGATTCGGCACAGCCGAATAAAGCACTCTTACTTGTTTTCATTTAAGATTTATATATTTTTCTTCATTGTGTTTTTTACTGATTTGACTTACAGCCATCCCTAAACAAGAGAGGAAAGCAGAACGTTTTTTCCGCTTAGCTTTTACGCTGAAATGACAACGCTATGTCAAAACGATAAAAGCAGGGTTATCAATAAAATAAATATAACAACCTTGATTATTTTAACAATAAAGTTTATTGGTGTTTGCGATTTTTAAATAAGCATTTTATAAAAAAAAAGTTATACAATGAGTTATATGGACGATTTAAAGGATTTACTTACCACCATTTTCTAATAACAAATATTTTTTTATGTTTATTTCTTTCACCTTCTTTATTTGCAACTTACTTCACTATTAAACGCACTGTCAAAATCGGACTTTCCAATTGCAAAGCGTTGCCGTTGCGTTGACGCCGCGGTATTTCGGTATGCTACATACAAATTGTATGGGCATGAGAATTTTTAACAGCTAGAAAACGCTTTCCGTTCTTGTTTAGATATGGCTGTTACACATACATTTGTACACATATATACATACATTTGTATGGAAAAAAAATATAGTGTAACTATACCCAGTGAAAACTTTGCTGTCAGAGTAATGAGTTAGAAATTAGAAATAAGTTATTGTAGTAAGTAGTTATTTTAAAGGGCATTAATTAAAAGTTACCAATAATGACTAATTCAATAATAGATATAAGTAATATGTGGAAAATGATGACCGAAAAAATGCCCTTCCTCGGATTGAAGTAAACTCAAAAATATTAAAAGACATGATTTCTCTCCTTAATGATGAAAAGGAAAAGAAAACGTTGGCAGTAACAAGAAGTAAGTTTAACAATGATAAGAAAAATAAAATAAATGATGAAAGGAACGTTCAGAATAAGGAAAACAATGAGAACGGCATATCTCAAAAGGAGATTGAGCACCTGCATATGTGCAAATGCACGTCTATAAATTATAAATGATTTTTTCCTATTTTTATACACCCTTTGATATGGGTATTTAATTAAAGAGACTTTTGAACGGAGCATAAAATATAATGAAATCTATGCAAACACAGTATGGCGGACGACCATATTTTACCCACTTCCATAATATAGGTATAAAATGAAGGGAATTTTTTAGAAAAAAAAAGTGGAATGAGTACTTCTCGAAAAACTGCGTTTTGAAAAAGGTACCTTTTTTTATTTTTTGGAAAAGGTACTGGTGATATAACAATAAAAGTATCCAAATTTGTTGGAGATGGATTGGTTATCGTAACATTATATAGAAGTGCGGGATATTAGGTAAGTTGGTGTGCGGTAGCGAAGCGTACCGGGTTAATCTGCATAAAGTACATAACAAGTTTTATTATATAGTCTTCACAAATATTATAAACGTGAATGTTTGTATGTTTGAAAGATTTCCATGAAATTTGGTATGTAAACAACTTATACCCTCGATTAACATATAGGGTAGTTTTTGGGGGTAAAAGAGATCTGAAATTAGTACTTTTGCCCAAGAAAGTACACGGAAAGATTTAAACATTTTTATTTTTGTTAAATAAATTTATATTTTTTGGAAACTTTCATTAAATAATATATTTGTTTCAGTCTGAACGCATGGCAAATATGATTTCCTTTATATTATTTGACACTATTTTTAAGCTGTTTCAACAAACAAAAACTATGAAAGATTTGATGGTGATTTGAACATAAAACCAAATATTCTTTTGTTTATCACAGTTTGAACCAAATGCGATAACAAATATTTTCGTCAAATATTTCATCAATCTAAACGTAGTTTAAAGCAAAGTTTATATAACAAAAAAATAACAATGAACGAATTTGACAATGTTCAAATAATTTTATTTTCTCAAAATCATCTTTTATTTTATTTAAAGCTCAAAATTATTTTGTGTTCAGATTACGGCAAAAAAATATTTGATGTTTTATATCAAATACTTCATAAAGCTTAACGTACCTTTACGCGTAGACCAATATATTCAGTCAATATTCAATTCAATTAATATATTTCCACACATAACTCCTGAGAAAAAATGCATCAAAAGTATATTTTAGAATTAAACCAACAGTTCAACACGAATAGTTTGGTGTTATATACTTGCATTGTGCTGGCAAACTTTTACGTGCTCTAAGTGGAAAAGATAAAGTGGAAAATTTTGTAGCTACTTCAGGTTCCTGCCTTTGAAATTGGAACTGGAAAAGAACAGGCATTAGTTGTGTGCAATGATACTCAGGAGTGGGGCCTTCAAGATAATATAACAGCATTGGTCTTCGATACAACAGCCGTCAATACCTAAAATAATCCTGTTTAATTTACATTTCAAGGTGGCGATGACTGAAGCACGTTGACTACAAAACCAAAAGTCCTGTTTGCGCCCAGTTTCGGACTAAATCATAAAATCATTTCGAATGTTTCCTGTGCCTTTGTGTCAGTTATTTTCAGAAGGTTTCAGTGGCGATGATTGAACGCTGACTACAAATCAAAAATTTCCTGGGCTCAACCCCAGTTTCAGACTAAATCATAAATCATCTCGCAGTTTTCTGATGTGCATTAAGTGTGTCTTTGTGTCAGTTGTTGTTTGAAGGTTTCAGTGCCGAAGGCGTAGTCACTGGTCATTGAACAGCAACGGTAACAGCTTCAGCGGTAACCAATTCACAGGCACATCAGAACTCCCTCCTTCGTCAGTATTATGTAGCACCGCTAAAGTAAAATAAGTACAAAAACGGCACCATAAAAAAGCAAAGCTTAAAAAAATTTTTATACTTCTCCTTGACATCACTGTTACAAAACAAAAAACGTGCAAAAGCATTGTTGTAATATAGTGAAGCTTTCCCCTGTCTATCCCCCGGCACCTATCATAGCCCTCATTATACCTTTCCACTAGTTCCAGCATGTTTTAACCATATTTTCAATTAGTTGCATATTTACCTAAAACTGTTAACTTTGAATCATCACAACTCTACAAAAAAAAAACTTTTTTTAAAAATTATTTTTGATTTTATTTAATTAGGATATTACACGTAATATAAAGTATATTTTCGTTTAAAAAAATTGTTTTTAGTTTTTGTCCGCCTCCACGACAGTGTGCGACGTGGTGATGCAGAGTGAACTGATCACTAATGCAGACAACAGCATCCGAAACACCACTTTTTAATATTAAAAAATTATTGTTGTATTTGAAATAACTTTTAATAAGCAGTTTCCGAAAAAATTCTTTCTGCAACAGATCAATCGTACATTTTATAACTTCGAGCAATTTTTAGCAATACCCAACATGTTTGCCAACATAAAAAATGAGTGTGATTATGAAAGTGACCAGAATATTAGTATAATAAAGTGTTCGTAAAATATATTATAAAGTTAGAGCATAAACGAAATTTAATCCATTAATTCATAAATTTATTTTAAAAATTCTATATAGAAATATATTTAGAATGGGTAGGCCAGTATCAACAGAAGATTTTAAATTTGTACTATTGGCACATCCACTACAATTTATTTATCAGTGGTAATTTTCTTTACATTATTTTTGACAGATTGGTAACAAGGCGAATATAATTCATTTCTCTCGACCTATTTTGTTTTGCTGCCATACATTTAAAAAATTGAGCTCTTGATGTTTAAAGCTATTTTCTTTTCTTACTAAAATACCGCTTTTTTTGCTCTGTAATCATTTTTTATGAAACTTTATTTCTTTGTTTCGCTTTGCCATCCTGCAACAATTTATATCAACAATGACAATGGAAAACTTCTTGGCCAACTTTTAACGAAAAAAAATCAAATAACAGGAAATGTCTTTGTTATTGCTGCAATAATATTGGAACGCAATTTACAAAATGTTGCTAATTATTTAGTTGTGTCACTAGCTGTTGCTGATTTATTTGTTGCCTGCCTTGTAATGCCTCTAGGAGCTGTATACGAGGTAAGTGGGTTGATATAAGTACTTTTTGTATAACAATAAAAAACAACAAGCACTGTCATTATAATTGAATTGTTTTTATAATAATTCTTTGCTGCAACACTCCCAGCGTTTCAAAAATAAAACCAACTAGTCGGTGAAAGTCCATTAAATATAAAAAGAGTATTAAAAAATCTAAAAAATTTTAATGAAGTTACTTGCCATCGATGTACTGCTGTAAAACTGTCTTCTCCACGATTAAAAGTGCTGGTGCTTTTATTTTAAATACAACAACTCATTAAGATAAATTAATGGGTTCATAATGGTTTGCTAAGTCTTAATTTGAAATAGAGTACATATTTGAACTCTCTCCTCATGCCTTCCATCAATAAATGTAATAATTATTTTTATTTTAATGACAAAGATGAAAAAATAGTAAAAGTTTTACTTTTTAAGTAAATTTAATTTAAAATATTATTGCAGATAAGTGAGGGTTGGATTTTGGGACCAGAATTATGTGACATTTGGACTTCATGCGATGTCTTATGTTGTACGGCTTCAATATTACATCTAGTGGCCATTGCAACCGATAGGTATGTTGTTGCAAGCTTGCAAGTTAAAAACTTATATTTACATTGTATATGAAAACATACAGAAGTGCGTTATTTTTTATTCATTTGTAATTTAATATGTTTTTATTTTATTTATAGTATGTAAAAATAAAAAATATACATAAACGAAGGCTGATTTTGGAATATAAATTCGTTAAAAAAATTGCCATTTTAAACTTTTTTAAATTTTTGCTCTTGATTTTTCTTTCGTCTCCATGTCATCTAACTATTCATTCTATTTTTCTGGGAACATGCTTTGGGCACTTAATAGAAATTTGTTACTTTTCTGCTTGCGACCTTTTCCATAAATTTTTTCTCATACAACATTCTTTCTCTTTTCATTTTCTTTTTTCAAAATGTATTTGCTGTTATGTGACCTTTACAGCATATTTTTTTATATTAACACTGAATATTGGTATACGGCATTATTGAATACACGTTTTTCTTCCTTCATGGTCTGAAATGTGCATTTACTGTATACTTGAATATCTGATTTTGGTACTGCTATATTTATTGTTAGAAAATTTTTATTAGAGTTTTCAAGTAATTACGCATCAAGGTATTCATTTACGAGTCTTCTTTTTATAACATGTGGGTAATACCTATTATAATGCTAAAATTGTTTTAATTTTAAATACAAGTGTGCTACGGATGTATGAGTATGATTCTATCAAAACCCTGTTTTTTTCTGCAGATATGCTAAGACCTTCGTAGTGTTTATGCTATTAAAAAAACATCTTGAAGTACATAAGCACTCATTGTACCCAGGAACCATCAATACCAAGAAAAGTCGAAATTTTTAGCGCTTTTACTCAATTTGTATTTGTTGCTGCCGATTTGGCCGCTACACATGTAATGTAGTTTGAAAAATTTTGAAAAATTGTTTTTTTGAAAGCAAATAAAAACTTTTTAAAATAGGTTTTCTTTCAGTGCTGTCATTTGACGTACCTTTGATTTAGTTAAATAAATAAACTTGACGCTATACCTCAAAGACAAAATCTATTCTCGGTTTTTTTCCTTTTTTAATGTAATTGGTTTTTTCATTTGCATTTGCTTGTAGATACTAGCATCAAAATCGGTATTTTTGGTAGTAGTGCTATGTATGGATCTATGTGACTATCCATATTATATAAATTTCTAGCTGAAACCGCCACGCGTTGTTGTAGCTGTTATTATAGTTTTTTTTATTTATATGCCTCCTCTTATTAAAATCAGTTATATACTTTCAGAGACGAGGAAGTTGGCCCCTAGCACCCGTCGTGGTCTTATCTTTGAAGAAATATTTAGTCTATATGTCCTTCTAGGTGCAGAGCAATCTATATGAAGAGTGTACACCCAAAAAAAAAGAGTGCCACATGCAAAAAAGGAGCAGCATAATTGAAATTGCCCGAAGCAAAAAAAATTAATATCAAGTCATTCAGACCAAAATGAGAAACTTTAGCTTTAACCGTTTTCAAGATGTACAAATATTAGTATTTATTTTTTATGGGAGGTACCATGCTCCAGATATAATGACATCAATATTTTGTTTGTGTGGGAGGTACCACGCTCACTTGTCCAATCCCTCCCAGTTTTTGACTGATGATTTGAACCGTCCATTATGGTGCTCAGACCAAATACAGAAACTAGCTTTAACCATTCTCAAGTTATAATTAAATCAATATTTAGTTTGTATGGGAGGTACCACGCATTCTTGTCGGATCCCTCGCGGTTTTTGACTGATGATTTGATTTAACTACAAAATCATTTGGACCATATTTCGAAACAAAATAAATATTTACTTTGTATGGGAGTAGCAACGTCCAGTTGGAATTTTTAAAATTTATATACCCTAATGTTCCTTCCAGATGTACAGAGAGATTCTGTGAAAATTTCAAGAAAAGCGGTTTAGCCGTTTATCTGCCTATAAGGCACAAACAAACACACATACATACATACATACATACATACATACATACATACATACATCCAAACATGTCATTTTTATGTATAACAAGAAGATAATGACTTAGCGGTAGCTTTTTACGATGTTTTGCAGGGTGGCTGATGAATTTTGCTACATTAAGAAACTGGAACGACTTCTTTTGTAATGCATGGCATATTTTCAATATCTTTTCATTTGAAAGCAAATCGAATTAGTCTTAAAGACAATCGAATTTAAATGCCAGCAGGTGCGGCATCTTGGCAAAAAATTTTTCATTACTGGCCGCAAAGTTAACGCTGGAACTGTAGCTATTGGCGGTCGAATTGATTGTCTTAGTTTCTCCAAATTTATATATAACGTAAATAAGAAAATTCCTAGTATTAAAATTATTGATCTAATAGAAGATATTATCTATATTTGATGTTGTGGAAGAAGGTAATGGAAATTAGATAATGCGACACTTGGCGGTTCCCCAAATTCTCTATTAACGAATATTTAACGAATTATTTCTTTAACTGCATCATGCATACGACATTTTGAGAAAAATAAAAAAACAGAATTTTAATTATGCATATGAGAAACAGCAAAGAAATATATCTACATACGTATATTTAAACAAATATTACTACTATCTTTTCTTTTGCCTTAACAATAAGTATCTATAAGACTGACAAGCTTCCTCGATTTTTTTGATCTTTTATAGTTTTTAAAATCTTGAATATCTACTTTTATCTATAATAATTTTCTGTATTTAATAAGTAAACTTTATATATGTATGTAGTATGTATATCGAGGTTAAGATTCAATTTCTTATTGGATAAATTCAAGAAACTTGGCAAAGCTTTGGTGAAATATTGAAAAAGGAAAAATAAAGCCATGTGTTTTTTTTTTAAAAAATCCACTTTAAAAGACCAACTAAATATTTGCATAGTAATATGTTATTTATTCAAACACAAATTCTTAACAAAGAAATTTAAAGAAATTTGTATTATGCGGAAAACAACGAGGCATTGGTGTTCGTTTCGTCCGCAGATGTGTTCTCAAAAATAAGACTTATAGCACGTTATTGCATAGACTTGATACAACACATTGCGGTACACATTTTACAATCATTCGTAAATCGTTGAAATATATACATATGTATGTATATGTCGCTAAAATAACCTTGTTGCCATAATGTATACATACACATATGTACGTGCATATACACTCATGCAAGGAGTTTTGTAAAAAGTTAACCGTAAGCACAATTTTCATACTTTGTAGAAGAAATGAAATTTTTAAAAACAAATAAAATTAAAAGATAGAAGGAGAAAAGGAAATGGAACGGCGTTCTTTATAAAATCTGTTATTATTATTATTATTATTATTATTATTATTATTATTATTATTATTATTATTAGAATACATGAAATATAGCATTTCATGGAATTTAATGCCAGGATACATTCACATATTCGTCCCGAGAGGAATTAAGAAGGAAAAAATTAAAACCAAAGACCCATCAGACGATAAAAGTACTATAGTTCGGAGACATTGAAATTTGTTGTTTGGAAGGGCAAAAATATTGCGACAATTTCTTATAAGAACTTTTCCTATTTTAAATAACATACATAGTAGGTTTATTTTTTTCCCTACGCAGCACCTGCACTTAAACGTACAATACAGAAATAAAAAAGTCATTCTGAAATTTAATTTCCGTAAGAACAAAGAAGAAAATTTCAATTAACAAAATTTGTCAAAGAACAATTTGTTAATGGCCTGAAAACAAACTTCGATGTTGATCGATGAAAGTTACAGGAAAAGTTTTTCTTTGAATTTATTTAAATATGACCCATTTTATTCATGAGATAATTTATTATATTTTCCATTACATTATAACAGGTTTTTAGAAGGTTTCGTTTTTTCCTCAATTTTAGTAAACTTAAAATTTAAAAAATTTTTTTTTTAATTGCGTAATACAAATGAGGGATGAATATCGCTAAAGTAAAAATGTTCATCCCAAAAGATTATACAGCTACGCCTGCTGTACTACATGCTATTGCTGTGCCACAGTTTCCGTTAAGATTTGAGTTGAATTAAAAGTCACAACCCACTTGCTCAACTAGAATGAGACTCCTGGTATTAATGAAATCAGTTAGAAGATACTCATTGGTACAAGAGTTGTCCCAAATAGCATTTTCAATGCTATTTAATATTAAATTCAGCTCAACTCAACTCTGACTTAAATGTCATCTAAGCCACGCAAATATCATGACAAAGTGGAGTCATACAGTTCAATTAACAGTCTTACAAGTATTTGAGAAATTGCAGATGTCTAAATTGACCCCAATGATAAATGATGAAGGTAGCTGAAATGAAGCAATGTGTGTGTCTTCAGAAGTAGGCAAATCATCAGAAAAGTATAGTATCAAAGTTTGATATACAAACAGAAACTCAGTCCAGCAATAAATTACATGCACAAAACCTTTTGATTGCCGAAATTGGTGATAGAGTTTAGCAAAAGCTTTTGTGTATTTATTGTTAAAATGAATTTGTATATGAAACTAAGACGAAGGTTTGGAATTTACTATCAAAAGAATGAATAATTTAGCAGATGCCATAGGAAATTGTTGACTGTGTGTGCTGTTGTTGCATATTGAGATACGGTTTATATTTAATATATGTATACTTCGGACATGTCAACAAATAGCTGCACCCACAATTTCACTCTTGCCGTGAATTCTGCTTTTCACAAGGTTATATTTCAGAGTTAGAAGGTTGATAAACCGTTGTAATATATAGAAATCTGTTTCTCGCTTCGAATTATCAACCAAGTGAGTAACGAATATCTAAAGGTGAAATGCCTCGGTGTGCAGTCATACCTGGAAGTAGAAGGCAAATTACAGCAAATGAAACTGGAACTCTTTGATACGAGTATATACTGGCGAAGTACATTCAGTTTTAAGGCACAGTTTATTAATAAATTAAATGGAAGTAACTTTTAGATAATTTTAATTAAAAAATGACTTTACCTTTCCTATTATTGGTCATGCATCGCCACCTTTGAAGCTGCTGGATAATTATATGAATAAACTATTGGAAAATAAAAAATTTTTATTTTCTTGCTGCCGTTCATAACTAAACAGAAAATATTATTGGAAGAATTCTGTTTAAGAAATAACAAAACATGGGTCCGATTATCGTAATAAAAGTCTCTGGTAAAAAAATACAAAAAGGCCTCTCATTACCAAACGATTCACATATTGTTGTATTTTTTACCATGACTATGAATACATATATTAATTGAATATCACATTGAGTTGTCAGAAGAAATTTGATAATCATCAAGTATTTCAATGTGACATAATAAAGTTATCATCATTTTAACATAATTATCATGACAAAATTCCAATAGTGTGCTTTTGGGATGTGTTGCGTGTCTTGCCTGTAATTTCTTCAGCTGTTACTAAACAATTAAGGAAAAACGAAAGCTCAGTTTTTTTTATTTCACAACTTGACAGTCAATTTACTTGATAATCATAAATGGGTTCGGCTTTATACGTAGAATTAATTAAAATGCTTTACGGTTTTTTTTTATTCGATTTGCACAAGAACACCTTTCAGCTTCAATTTTAAGTTAACAAAGACCAACTGTCATCTTTGTTTAATAAGAATCTGTTTTATATTTAATCTTCGATCTAACGTTACTTCGGAAATTCCTATTATCTTTTTGAATGTTTTTAGTTTTATTTTTGTGTATCTGTGCATATACATATGCACATACAATCTTAATTTTAATTTATATAGTGTTCTACTTAAAATTTACGAAAAATAGAAAACAAAAATATTTCCATCATTAAATTCGAAAAACACAACTGTTCTCTATAATAATCACATTAATTGCATGTTAAAATTGTGACTAGTTTTTTGTTAATTTAATGTGATTATTATACCCGTAGAGAATACTTGTGCTTATTGAGTTAACAGATGGAAAGAAATTTGTTTAAGATTTTTCATCTCTTATTTCATTTTCATGTAACGTACTATGAAATTTAAAGTAAGATTATGTATTTACAAATTAGGGAATGATTTTTAAAAATCCCCGATTTCGGGATCACGTGATTATTCGGGATTTCGGGATCTATATATTTCTTTATTATACAGGGTGGCGCAGAATGAGCTATATGGTTTAAATGGTTTATAACTTTTTTATTTATGCGATTATTATAATTTTTTTTTTAAATACATTATATTATTGGGGAATTTTTTTGCAATTAGCTTTGAAAAATGATATCCTGTAATGGATGTCCATTTTCTGTGCTCTTTTTAGCACTTTTTTCCATAACTTTTCGCAACATTTCGAGAGTAATGGGCATTTTGAATGTTGGTTTCTAGTAGGAGTATGGTTCTTGGTTTGTTAACGTACACCCTTTCTTTCAAATATCCCCTAAGAAAACTATCAGTAGCTGTTAAATCAGGTGAATGTCGATGGCAGTTAAAATCGCTTGTGCGCGAAATAATGTGTTCGCCGAATATGTCCCTTAACAAAGCCATTGAGGCACCTGCAGTGTGTGCTGTGGCTCCTTCTTGTTAAAACCACAAGTTTTGGATGGTTTTCCACAGTTTTCCAACATCGTCCGATATGCACCACCGCTGACAGAGATTGGGACACCACTTTCATTTTCAAAAAAATATGGGCCAATTATCCTTTCGGAGGATACACCGCACCAAACAGTACACTTAAGTGGCTGTGATTGTCGCTGATGAACTCTTGGATTTTCCGTAGCCCAAATCCTGCAGTTTTGCTTGTTGACATACCCATTTAATAGGAAATGGGCTCATTTCCAAATTGTGAATAAAGTCTGGATTTTCATCCGTTTTTTTCACGGAAACGAATGTCATATTCAAGCCGTTGCTTGTTGTCTGTCGTCTTCAATTCTTGCACAAGTTGAGCTTTATATGGGAACAAGTCTAATGTACTTGAAATTCTCTGCTGCGACCGCCGTGATAGTCCAACTTGTGTCGAACGTTCACGTACAATATTTTGACTAGTGTGCGCGGTGGGTATCCTTCCTGCACCAGGAAGTGTTCTTACAGACCCATGTTGACGAAAATTTCCAATCGAATGGTTTATTGCTGACGCTGTGGGTGCAATGCGCACATTAAAATGACTACGATATGCACGCTGTGTCAACACAATAAACTGTTGGTTTGAAAAATAAAATTCAATTATTTTTGCACGTTGTTCGATCGTGTAATGATTCATAATTAATTTCACAAGTCTTCTTTACAAAATGCTGAAAAAAAACAAAGAAAAAATAATAATTAAAAAAGTTATAAAGAATTCAAACCATATAGCTCATTTAGCACCACCCTGTACAACATTTTTTTAAATATAAAATCTTTATTATATTCATGTATTTTTAAAACATTTTAAGTACATAACAATAATTGTTTAAAAAGAAAACTTAACAAAACAATTCATTTCATAAAACAGAAAGGTCTATTTCTCTATTGAAATAGAGAACAGAGCCCCATATCAATTTTGAATGAATTAATTACATTTAATTTTTAGAATTGCGTTTAAATACAAGCTTATATATAAAAATGTTATTTACTGATTTCAATCATACTATTTCTTTGCAAAAAAAGAAACTAGTCAACGTAAATTTACATTTGATTGTTATTACATTTATCGATTTTTGGTATATTCACAAAATTTGGTAATAAAAAATCCCGGGTTTTATTTTTATAAATTACGAGATTTCGGTATTCGGGATTTCCCGTTTGGCATCCCTAATACAGATGTATAAAATTAAAAAAAAATCCCAGAAGACGAGTGGTATTTCCAGCGAAACGTAGGATTTATGAATACTAACAAGTAAACAATTTTTTATTGTAAATTGGTTGACCTTAAATAGATAATAAAATATGAGTTGGTTGGTACCATTCATTGAACTAGAAAACTCAGAAATGGTTATCATTTTGAAAGGTGTTTTTTTTTACCTAAACTTTATATTTGAAATAATCCCACTGTGCAAAGTTCTTAAAAGCCGCGAAGGCCAATTTACATTTTTTAGATATCAATTATGCAATTAAATTCATTTATTTAAATTATATTATTCATTTATGGCATCGGTTGCTTAAAACAATTAGATTTTGTCAGGACTTGCGTGCTTCTTAATTGAAAGGTTATGCTCGCCATGAACGAAGCGATGAATTTCCATACCCTGGATGGGCTTTAATTTCTTCGGGAATTTCTTTATGATTCAGAACAAATGAATTCGCAAAAATGCAGGAGTCTAACATCATAAGTTTTTTTTGTTGTTAGCTAGCTAACAAACCTCTATGCTGCATTTCGTCGGCATTAAGAATTTGCACATCACAGCAAAAGTAATTTAAATTTTGGAAGCAGTATTTACTCTTTCTGCCGTATGGAAAAGGTTTCCATTAAATACATACATAAATATGTATGTATAAACTTAATAAGAGCAATAATGAATTGTAGAAAACACATATTTTTGTTTTTGGCTTCTTTAACAATACAAAACAAAACAAATATTTTAGTGTTCACTACAATTCCTTCCTTTAGTGCATACTGAGAAGCGCTCCTGTAAGGTACATTTTACGAAGTCTAATGAACATAATTAACAGGCGTAACGAATTTTCTGATGAATGCTATTAGATAGCACTACGATTCACTGTGCTGTAAAAAGCATTTAAAAGGAAATGTTCCACAGTGTGACATTGCTAAGATATTTCATACCATACGTAAGCAGGTTTGTAATCGAATGCTACCTCAATATTCCGTTCTAAAACTACTTACTGCAATGTACTAGTTTTTGCTCAGATGTTTGCAAAAATTTAAAAAAAAGCATTTTATTTTGTTATATATAAATCGATTAAATCATGAATTTATTGAAATAAATTTAACATCTTTTCAGATACTGGACTGTAACAAATATTGATTATCATAATTTACGTACACCACGGCGTATATTTTGTATGATATTTTCGGTATGGTTCTTTGCCGTAATCGTTTCTTTAGCACCACAATTTGGCTGGAAGGATCCAGAATATATGCAACGTATTGAACAGCAAAGATGTATGGTTTCACAAGATGTCATTTATCAGGTATTGAATGAAACCACAATATGATTCCAAATTCGCAGATTAAATGAAATAAAAACAAACCATTAATTTTATATGTGCGTATTTTTTTCTTTGCCGTTTCTTTCTTTTTATCTTTTGCATTCTTTACTCTTTTTTACTTTGTGTTTGCATTCATTGGCATAGATTTTTGCCACTTGTTGCTCTTTTTATGTTCCATTATTAGTGATTTTAGTTTTATACTGGAAAATCTATAAAATAGCACGCAAACGTATACAACGTCGCACGCAACGTTTACGATGTAATGAAAAGGCTGTCGGAAAAGGGGTGGTAAGTTTTATTTTCTTTCGCTTCCTTTTATTCTCTTCTTTTTTTTTATTAAATCGATGTTATACGAAAATTGTGTGATTTCTTGTCCTTGGGATGTTTAGAATAAAATTAACGTTTGTAGTATTTATTTGATGCCTTTTGTTATGCAAGAACAATTATTAAAGTTTAAGAAATATTTTAAATAATCTAGAGATACTATGTTATTAGGCCGTTCCAAGTTATATCACTTTGAAGAAGTTTTCTTTATTAAAATATAATTTTCATACAATTATTTTAACCATAGAAAGATAATATGCGTAAAATTTACACTTGATTTTAGAAGAATCAATATTTCTTTACAACTATCATGAAAACGTCGCTGTGCACCTCGGACATCAGAGTCGTTGCGTAAACCTTTCACGAGCCAAACACGCCGCTGTGATAAGTATTGCTAATTTTTTAACTATGATGAATATAATTATTAAGGGAGTCAAAATTACGCATGATTATCTCTTAAGTTTCCACAGGAATATTATTTTGATTTTGTTTCTTCTTTTTTGTATAATAAATATTAATTTTATTCTGATTTTCGTTTATTTATTTTTTTTGTTATCTTGGACCAGCACTCAGGAGATGAGCCCTACACATGCGATACATTGTACTAGAACTAGAGGAAAGGGATAGTACGAGAAATGACAGGAGGTGGAGCTTCACTATCCTACAACTCTGCTTTTTGCTCGTTCTTTGTCTTGTTAGCAGTGTTGTAGCGCCTCTGATTTATTTTACTTCGCCGGTGTTACACAATACCGACATAGGAGGGCGTTCTAATATGCCTGTTGATTGGTTACAGTTGAAGGCGGTACTGTTCTAAGTCTAGTGACTTCGCCACTGAAACCTTCCGACAACAACTGACACTAAGACGCATTAATGCACATCAAAAAAATGCGAGATTTTTTTATGACTTAGTCTAAAATTTGGCTCGAAACTAGGACTTTTTGGTTTTGTACTACTTCGGCCATCAACACCAGCAGCTTTGGACGTATGAATGTTTAATTTTGGCGCACTGTGCCTAAGTTTCCTTTCCAGTAATTGTTTTACTACATCAAGAGGAAAAGAAATTGTCGCCTGTTACATTTTGCCATTTTTCTTTCAACTCCAATACAACGCGTTGTCCTTGGTTCTGTTCAGGCTTTGCATTTTTAGCTTTTCCAAGATATGGCTACTGACAACCAAAATTTCAAACCATGCAACCAGTACAAGTCGAACAATACAAGTAAGTTGGGTGCTTGAGATAGCATAAAAATATGAGCCAGTTAAGTAATCAATGGTTTATAATTATGTTTATAATTTACATTAAAGCATTCAATGAAATTACATACGAAAATAAGATAAAATTATTATATGTACATATATGTCGTATGGACCAAATAGTCTCCTAGTGCAGGATTCGCATATTTTTTTTAATCTAGCAGCAGGTATAAGAGAACGTTATGATTGCATTACTTTTCCTTGCGTGAAGATACATATAAACCACTATAACTCAGAATGTTATGAAATAGTAGATTGAGATTTGTAGATTGTATTCTATGTATTGAAAATTTTGAAACTTGCCTAGAACTAAGCTGATAAAGCAATGACAGCTGCTCTGTTTTGGGCGCAAGAGGGACTTTTACAAATAAACATTTCAGCACAAGTTCTCCATAGCAACACAGAATTCAAATATCAGCGTAAAAAATTGACATTTAGTATGGCACTATTTGATATTAAATTCGGGGTTCGCGCACTGTTCTAGCGATGTAGGATATCTCGGTCAAGCAAATTTTGCTGAAAGCTACCAAATTTAGAGACTTTAATACAACTTTCTCAGATACGAGTTATGTTCAGATAATATCACGAGTTTTAAGAATCCAATTGTAAATAATTTTCCTGGAATATGACAAAAGCACTGCTTACTTTGTCTTTGGTAGCCTCTAAGGATAGACGTTTTTTAAGAGCTCCACAAATTTCAGTTTTATAAAAGAAATGAAGCCACAATGCCTACACTTGAACAATTTGGCTTTAGTTTCGATGACATATCAGTAAACCCCTGTTTCGTCAGCTGCTATCAAACAGGGATTATTTAAAAGAATTTGCTTGAACGTAATGACCTACCGAAAATGCTGATGAATTTTCCAGTATGCATTAGTTGCGCTTCATTTTGGAACGAACTAAAGTTTTAAATTTACGTGACTTTTGACATTATCGCTTGATTTTTTTAAGAATAGTTCTATTTAAAAGAAGAATTTATCGGTTTTTACGTGGTGTCTACAGATTTTCTTAGAATTTGTTTAATCTATACAAATTTTTGTAATTTGTACGGCCACTCACGTCAAAAATAAATAAATTGTCATAACTTTTAATTTCGTTCTACGATTATTTTTAAAATTTGGTTTTTAACACTAAACTGCTTCCAAACTGCCTTCTATCTCATGCGCGTATACTTATTCCATCCGTCTGTTCAAAAATTTCGCAAACATTTTATAGCTTTCATTATTTATTGTTTGGATTTTTGGCATATTTTATACATTTAAAAGAAAATTGAGTCCATAATGTTTATGATTCGTTTTAAATTCGTTCGAGACAATATTTAGTTAACGAGTTATGTACATGAAATTAAAAACAGGGCCTTGGTCGGAATTTTGTAATCTTTTAAAGTTTGAGTCATTTTTATTTATGCCGCTTTGTAGAAAAACAGCATTGCATGCCAAATAAAAAATTTTTGATTTTTGATTTTTGATTTTTTTTTGATTTTGGTCAGAAAATGCAAATGCAAATTTGTTATTGATAAGGAGTTCTGAGCAGTTCAAATCCCGTTTTTGAAAATCTAAATAATTGTTTTCTTTGAATTACGTAAGGCAATAAGGATTTTCTTAAACTTTGTCTGATATTGTACATGTGTTGATCAGGCCTGAGAGTCCGACAATACTGCTTCCAGTTTAATAAAGAAAAATGCCGCCAAGACAATGATCATTTAATCGACATCAGTGGGGTCCGACGAACCTATTTTGCAAATAGTTAATTTTTAAAATTTTTCATTAATGTCTTTAGTTATTAAACGTTTTATTAAATTAAGAATATTAAAGTTAATGAAAGTCTCAATTGAAAGTAATGAAATTACACCACAAGAAAAGTGTTTTGCAAAGCGCTTAATATATATGTACATATATATGTATATATATATGTTTTCTGAAGATATTTTTCCTTTGATACAAATTGTTTATCTTTAAAGGAGTTTCAAGAGCAACACAACAAGAAGAGCATTAAAATTTGCTTTAGTAAAGATATTTCAACGGAAAAATGTGATAACTCCAACATGGGCGACAATGCAACAAACACCTCCAACACGAATACAAGAGAAGAAACTGAATTCAGTACAAGTAATATTGATAGCAAAAGTCATGCCGGTACTGATTTAACAACCGTCTCGGATGAAAATACCACCAGTATGGCAGATGAGGTAAGAAGTGCTAAAGTAAAGTAAAATAAACCAATTTGAAATTATATCCCTTCATATCACTTAAAATGGAAAACAATGATTATAATTACGAATCGAATTTTCTTGTGCATAAAAATAATAATCCACTTTAAAATACAAATATAAATAGGTCCTTAATCTTAATTTGTGTCTATTTTTTTCTTTTTTATTATTTATAAAATTTATGTGGGCTGCATATATCCTTATCAGCGAACACCCCTGCCTTTAGAGATTTCTACAGTATCTCAGCAGGTTGCTGCAACAACTACAACATTACAACATCATGTTACAGCTATTGTGCTGACCTCAGCGGGGCCGAGACTTGGTGCGTGTAATAGCAAGCAACAACTATTTCCTTCATTGCTACGTACAACGAATCCTCATCAAAAGCTTGCCAAACGTCGACAGCAAATCGAAGCCAGACGAGAACGTAAAGCAGCACAAACTTTGGCTATCATAACGGGCGCTTTCGTTGTCTGTTGGCTGCCTTTTTTCGTTATGGCGCTTACGTTATCACTGTGCAAAAGCTGTGAAATTAATGCAGCTATAGCTTCGTTGTTTCTTTGGTTGGGCTATTTCAATTCCACACTTAATCCCATCATTTATACTATATTTAATCCAGAGTTTCGTCGTGTCTTTCAGCGTTTATTGTTCGGTAAGAAATATGTCGCCAACAAATCTAAGCGTGCTAGTGGAAATATGTGATCTTAGCTGAAAGGGGCCCCAGAGCCCAGTATTGTGGTGATTGTCGATGATTATACAAGTTGTGCGTGATGTTAAATATTCATGGTAAGACATTTAAATGTTATTTGTATGAATAAGTTTTAATTTCATTTCACTGCGTCGAGATAGCGTAATAAAATTAAATTATTCTTTATAGAATGTATTAGAGAAAAAATTATAACAAGGTCTGCTCTGGAGCTTTAAATTTTATGCGACAAAGAAAAAATTATTTTGGCTGCAAAATAGAGCTGTGCCAAACCGTTCACTTTAATGAGCGCTCATTCTCGTTCAAAAAATAAAAAAAACTCGTTCGTTCAACTCGTCTAATTCGTTCATTTTGTTCTTTTTGTTCTTTTAACTGAATACTCAATCACAATAAGAAGAAACAGTTATCAATTTGATGCAAGTTTTATTGTATTTAATTTAATTTTTTTTTCTTTTACGCACTTATCTTTAAAAAAGAAAATTTAATTTTTCGATGCACAAATTCAATTTAACGGAAAGTAAACTTAAAATTATAAAATTCACAATAGCAATACCACAGCGTTGGCAAAATATATTTTCCTGGAAAATAAAGTGAAGTGCGTGAAGGAGAAACATATTAAATAAAATAGAATAAAACTTGCACAGAATTGTATTTTTTTTCAACAGATTAAATGGCGATTAATCGTCATTTTGACGACATTTGGTCCCGAATATAGCAAAATGACGATTTGATGACTTTTTCCTTAAAAATTACGATTTTTGCAGTATTCTAATGGTGTTTTCTTTTCTGAAAAAAAGTGTTACATGTGATTTGCCAACATATTTAAATGCTCACTTGATTTTTAAGAATTATTGCATATTTTACGTTTACAAAAGAACACATGTTTCGGCATAAAACAATAAAGTACAATTATTCCATAACAATAAATATAAAATACAAAAATTATATAATTATCACGAGAGACGAACTAAAAAATAATTAATTTTTTTCAGAAACAATAACAAAACTAGCTGTTAATATAGTGCTGCATTAAAGGTCTTTTAAATAAAATGGGTTGAACATGTATCATTTTTTTATTTTTAAGAGAAAAGAACGCGTTACACTTTCAAAGTTCACATATTTTTCAGAAAAGAACATAAAGATAAACGGCAGAATAAATGCAAAATATTCTCACATAAGAAAACGCTATAAATAATAATACGAATCTTTCTTTCGAGCGTTTTTTGTGATTGCCTATACTACTTGAAACTTTTTTGTAAAGGTTGCATATACATTAAAAATTTACATATACACATGTACACAGTGCTAGCTCGATTTTTGCAACCCGGAAAAATCAGGCCTGTTTCAATTATCGGAAAATTGCAATGTTCGACATTAGTTCATTATACTTCATGACACCCAATTTCTTTTAAGAAAAACTTCTTCGTGGCGTAGCATTGGCGTAGGAAGCAAATTTCTTTAAAAATAATGAAATTATTCAATTATTTTACCCTACGCTTCTGAATAAAGAACACATTTAAGGATTAAAATAAAAAAAAATTGTATGCACATCAAAGATGTACATGAGTTGATTCACTTTTTTTTGTATATGTATGAACTCACTGCTTTTGTTTTGTTTTCAATCATCAACATGTCTAATAATATTGCTTACAGTGTTTGCGCTCTCACAATTGCTTGTCATTCTCTCAATCACTTTTTAAATGGCGTTAGCAATACCAAATCAAAAATTATAACTGTGTTTTGATTTGTATACAAAGAATTCAAATGATTCATAAAAGCTCAATGATAAGTTGATTGCATAGTGCAAAATCAGTGCGTTAATTTGTTTTAATAAGTTTTCGAGATGAACTCCGAAATAATTAAAAATATTGAAAGTTGTGTTTTTTATTGTAAAAAATAAACAAAGCAGAAGTAAAATTTGGGATATTTTCTGGCAAATTGAAAATGACGAAGGTGGGCTTATTGATGGAGTGGTGATATGTGAGAAGTGTAATAACATATTAAAATATAATGGAAAGCAAGGATCTAATCTCATCCGTTACAAGTGTTACGCTGTACGAAATTGCAACGTTGCTGTAAAAAAAGTTAGCAATGCAGATAAGGAAATTCTTTTGTTGGCGTGTTCGCAATGGGTTGTAGAGGACTGTCGTCCATTTTCCGTTGTAGACGGCGAAGGTTTTAAAAAGGTAGTGGAGTTACTCCTACAAATTGGAACAAAATAAGGTAATCATTTGGACGTCCCCGACATGTTGCCCAATTCCAGAACCATATCACGACGAATAAACAACATAGCAGAAGACAAAAGAATACTAATAAAGGAGGAATTGAAATTAGCTATAATAAGCGGAATGGCGTCCATAACATTAGATCTCTGAACTGACAATTTTGTCTAAAGAAATTTCTTATGTGCCACTTTTCATTTTATGAAAAATTTGGAGTTAAAAGAAATTGTTTTAGGCGTCAAATCAATGGATTTAGAGAGAATCACAGCGAATAATGTTTTAAAAAAATTTAACTCCATTTTGGAAGACTTCGAGGTAAATAGCATGGAGAATACAACATTTGTTACTGACAGAGGATCAAACATTGTGAAGGCTCTTTAAAATGAAAATAGGATTAACAGCGCAAATCACCTAATGAATAATGTTTTGGATTGTGGTTTTAACAGCACAAACGAATTAATTACATTTTTGGATGCTTGCGAAAAGTTAGTCAAATATTTTAAAAAGACTCCCTTGCAACACATGCTATCTACTTCTCTTAAAAATTAATGTATTACTCGATGGACCTCGCATCTAAATTTATTTCAATCAATTTCGAATAATTTTTTCAAAATTCAACAAATTCTTTCCACATAGAATCTCAGATATTAATTTATTCCTTCTTAATGCACTAGTTGAAGTTTTTTAAAAAGGTTGATATTGTAAGCAGAAAGTTACAAGGTGTAAATTACGTCACATTCAATTACGTTTACTTAACCCTAGAGAGATAACCTACGTCTGAGAGACGTATGCCTTTTTATTTTTTCGCTCTCCCTCTCTCGAATGTTTTTGCAACACGTTGCTGTTTTTGTGTTTCTCAGTCGTCTAAAGTAGCTTGCCGGTGGTGGTTATTTTGTCGTGGTAAGTTTGATACTCTTTGAGCTTTGGCGGTCGCATACGTCTCGGAGACGTATGGTTAGCTTTTGTGTGACTTTTACTCTCAATTTGAATAAACTTTGTTTTGATCGTGATTTCGTTTTTTCATTAGTTAAACCAAGAACAATGGCCCTAAATCGGTGCTTAAATGACACAGAAATAATTACGTATTTGCAAGGTTTATCGGACGATTCGGAATCATCTGATGGCAGTGAAACAGAAAATGAATTATTTGAAGATGATGTTCACAGCGATGTCGAAGATGAGGTAATGGCCAATGAAGATCTTGATGTCAACACAGCTTTATTGGAGGACCAATTAACAGGATCTTCCAATTGTGTTTCTTCTTCAGATAGACGTATTCTTACGTTTTCTGAACCTACTATTAGAAGCAAAAGTAAGTGCTGCTGGACAACGTCGAAAGGTAAAAACGCTGGCAGAGTTTCTTTATCCAACATTGTTCGAACGGCAAGAGGTCCTACTAGACAATGTAAATCATTGCTTGAGCCCCTTTCCTGCTTCAATGCATTTTTTACCGACGAAATTATTCTGGAAATTGTAAAATGGACAAATGTGGAAATATCCATGAAACGTAAAGATGGAATGACGAAAGCAACTTATAGGGATACAAGTGAACTTGAACTCCGCGCTCTGATTGGAATTCTCGCTTTGACAGCTGCATTAAAAGATAACCATCTGACAACCGATGAAGTATTTGATAATACCTACAGTGGAACGCTATATACTTCGGCTATGAGTCGCGAAAGGTTTAAATTTTTGATTCGATGCCTGCGAATGGATGACAAAGCGTTGCGACCTTCTCTTCAACCTAATGACCGGTTTTTGCCTGTCAGAAAAGTGTGGGATATGTTCATTGAACAATGTCAAACCAATTACACACCGGGGTCGCATACCACAATTGACGAGCAGTTGCTGGGTTTCAACACCCTCAGAACTATTTGCGAAGAAAGAGATGCTGATTTTCAAGTAATAAAGGCATTGAAAAGAAATATTTTAAGAGAAATAGAAACAAAGTACACTCCTAATTTAAGTATTCTTCACTATACGGCTTGTTTTCTGTTTCCACCTACCAATTTTTGTCTAGACCAAAGTAAATTAAATGAAGTTAAAGGATTTTGTGTTTTCGAAATAATGAAATCTATTTCGCCGCTGGTAACATAATAACTGAAAAAAGTAACCGTATTGGGCCAAAAACTTTAAATAATTTGCTTTTCTTGAATTCAATTTCAAATATGGGTGAAATATAGTTTTATTACCAATTACAATAATTTATAAAAACAACAAATACATATATTTATCTTTAAATAATAAAATATTGAACATGAAGTATTACCTTATTTCTTTTGTTAACCTCTGAAAAATGACTGAAATTTGCACTTATTTTTTTTATCATTATCATTATTATAATACATATGTTTAAGCACTAACAAATAAAATAAAAAGGCATATGCAATAAATATCCCCATAAATATAGTCTTTAATTAATTCAAACATACGTATATAGGAAAGTGTATATTTAGTCAAAAACCTCTGCGTATATTCATAGCACTTATACTGATTCAATGCTTTTGTGAATGGTAAGAGCTTACAGTGTTATCAAGCAATTACATGCATTTTGTAACAAACCACTTGCTGTGGTGAATCATGCAATGGCAGATTTCGTTTAGTTCATGTATAGTGATAACTCAATATTCACTTTTGCAAAATAATAAATATGCCATTTGAATGGTGTTCATGCACATCTCTGATGCACATTAGTATGTATGTATTCCAAATAGCAGTCAAACATTTTTGCTGCACCTCTAACAGCAAAGAAATGTTGAAATGGTATGCATATGATCACTTCTGAGCAAGAAATACACAAGTACTGCAAATGAATTAAAAAAATTATGTTGGGTTATTGAAATATTGTGTAAACAATAAAATTAATCAAAAGAAAATTGTGTTTTTTTCACTTTATTCAACGGACCTAAAGCTGACCAAATCCTTTATAAAGAATTTTTTTTTACTTTTATATTTTTACTTATATATGTATGAAGTGCAACAGTTCCTACAATCACAACAAGTTGATGTACTTCTCGTATCCGAAACACATTTTACTCAAAAGAACTGTTTCAAAATAAAAAATTATTATAATTATGACACAAAGCATCCAAGTGGCAGAGCTTGTGGAGGGACAGCAATACTGGTTCACAGAGATGTTGCCCATTTTCCCCTACCAGAATTTTCGACGGATCACATACAAGCCACCACCATAAGGTTACCACGTTGTGGTACATCGATTTCTGCCGTTTATTGTCCACCCAGACACTCCATTACTACGGATCAATTTTGGAACTTTTTTCAAACGTTAGGAACAAAGTTTATTGCAGCGGGTGATTTTAATGCAAAACACACCTTTTGGGGTTCTAGACTTATTTCACCAAGAGGAAGGCAACTTTTCGATGCGATATCCCTTCACAATTTGGACGCAATATCTGCAGGTCAACCCACATACTGGCCTACAGACATTAATAAAATTCCAGATGTGATCGACTTTGCGGTCACTCGCAGCATAAGAAGAGAACTATTTCATTTGGTTCCGTCTTTGGATCTTTCGTCGGATCATTCACCTACTTTTTTGAATTTTTTTCGCGCTTCTGAAAATGCAGAGCAGAATAAGTGTTATCATAAAAAACATATAAATTGGCTAAAGTACAAAATGTACATTAGTACCCACTTGCCACAACACTTGTCTTTGAAATCGGAGTCTGAAGTAGAGGATGCTGTAATCCTCACAACAAACATCCTGAAAGAAGCGACAGCAGTTTCCGCATCAAACGTTTTGATAAGAAGCAGGCGTCATTACAACAGTAATGCTACCGTGGAGTCCCTGATAAGGCATAAAAGACAGTTGAGGCGTCAGTGGCAGGAGCTCCGTTCACCTGGCTTAAAGGCACAACTAAATAAATGCCAACGGAAACTGCGTGTTTTGCTGAAAGAGGACAAAGAATTTCAACTGAATGAATATCTGCAAAGGTTGGACACAACAGAGCAAACAGATTATAGTTTGTGGAGAGCTACAAAAAAAATTAAACAACCTACTTCCTACGAGGCCCCAATAAGGTTACATAATGGTGAATTTGCACAGAGTACAGAGGAGAAAATTGAGGAATTCGCCAACCACCTGGAAAACGTATTTACACCAAATGTAACCGCTTCCCGTATTGCGCCGATTGTCATAAACGAAAGAGTACAACGTCCACTGAAATTCCGATTTGCTGAAGTCGAATCTGCTATAAAAACGTTAAAAGCCAGAAAAGCTCCAGGCAGTGACAAAATCACAGGAGCAATGATAACTAATCTGCCACAATCAGCATTGAGGCTGATTCTCTTTATTTTCAATTCTATGTTGAGGTTGGGTACGTTTCCGAAAGCATGGAAACACTCAGAAATCGTAATGATTCCTAAGCCAGGTAAAGATGTTACGCAAGTATCTTCTTATCGTCCAATAAGCTTATTGCCGATACTGTCCAAACTTTTTGAAAAATTGATTCTCGAGAAACTACGGCACCACGTTGACACTAATTCTGTTATCCCACATCACCAATTTGGATTCCGGAAAATGCACAGCACTGTGGCACAAGTACACAGAATAACAAACCTTGTCCGATCGGCTTTCGAGAATAAAGAATACTGTTCGGCACTTTTTATTGATATATCTCAAGCGTTCGACAAAGTCTGGCACGACGGTCTGATGCACAAAATTGTAAACTTGCTACCGGAAAACGTTCACAAATTGTTCAAAAATTACATAACTAATAGATCTTTTCATATAAGGTCGAAATCGGTGATATCTTCCATTAAAAATATCCATGCTGGTGTACCACAGGGAAGTATCCTTGGTCCTTTTCTGTACATTTTATTTACTGCGGATATGCCTACAAGTCAATTGACGCATACATCAACTTTCGCGGATGATACTGCTTTTCTAAGCATACACAAGAATGCAGCAGTAGCAAGCCAACATCTTCAAGCGCATTTGAACCGATTGGAAAAATGGTTATCAAAGTGGAAGATAAAAGTAAATGCTTCAAAGTGCGTCCACATTACGTTTACTCTGAGAAGGGACAATTGTCCTCCCATCACGATAAACGGTGTTACAATACCTGAGGGCAACCACGTAAAATATCTTGGTATTCATCTCGATAGACGTCTTACGTGGACTAGTCACATAGCGGCCAAAATCACTCAACTGAAGTTGAAAACTGCGCAGCTTTACTGGCTTATAGAACGACACTCTGCACTAGGCCTAGATATGAAGGTGCTGTTGTATAAGGCGATTTTAAAGCCCATATGGCTATATGGCGTTCAGCTGTGGGGAACTGCTTCCGCATCAAATGTTGCAAAATTACAAAGAAGACAGTCAAAAATTTTACGAATAATCACAGGTGCTCCATGGTACATGAAAAATGTAAATATCCACAGGGATCTAAAAATTCCATCAATTAATGATGAAATTAAAAAAGTCTGTACGAAGTATAGGACGAAGATCACGGTGCATCCCAATCCACTTGCTAGAGAATTGCTGGTCTTTGAGGGTCACAAAAGACTCAAAAGGACCCAAACGTTTGATCTGATTGGATGAAAATTCTGTGTAACCATTGGGTTGAAATTGCAGTGGCAATGGAAACTATTTTTTTTTTTTATAGTATATTTTTAGATTAAGATTTGAACACATTTTGTTAATTCATATTGAAAGATCCAAAATTCAAAAATAACATGGGAAAAAAAAAAAAAAAAAACTTTTATATTAAAAACTTTGAGTTCAGACTCTATTGTTGCACAAGTGGGATTTGTGATCATAAGTTTTGGGTATATATTGCTCTCCGCACAAATTAATACACTATGGAGATGAATTGTTGTGTTATTTTTTATTACTTCTTAATAAATATAAAAAATGTGTTTAAAATATGCATTTTGAATTGTGTAAATTTTTTCTGACGATTTTTCAAAGCTGAAGTGACGAATTTTTTATATTTTATCGGGATTTTTACGATTTTTTGAGAATTTTATCTGGCAGACCTCATGATACAACTGAAACGAACGAGATAAAACTGAACGAAAGGAGAAGATTTGCAAACTTCAGAAGAAATTAACGACAAAGAGCCAAAAGTGTTCAGTGAAAATAACGTATCATCTCGTTAAATTGTCTGAGTCGTTCATTTGAACACGTTCGTTCGCGAACGACACAGCTATACTGCAAATATATTTCTATAAAAAATTGTAGTACGTCGTAAAAAATTAACTTAATTTTACAGGAACCATGGGCTTTTTGTTTTGAAATTTTGTTAACAAATTGATTCTTTCTTTGCAGCAGTATCACAAGTTCTTTTGACCACCTTTGTGATATTTGCGTCTCTATTTGAAAATAGACCGAAAGACAAATATGAGTTTTGTCTGTAAAGAGATAATCAATACACAACATTATTGACTTTGAACTTATTACTGATTTTCAGTTTCTGCCGTGTAATTGAATTTAGATAACTCAAATCTCAAACTAAACAAAATTATACTACAAAAAATAACTATGTATGTACCCGTAGATGAATAAGGGTATTCACAAGTGCGCACTCACCCATGTAGGGGCTATGAAATGCACGGTAACAAAATGATATCAAAAAGTTTGAGTTCACACGATTCAAGTTTTAACTCGTCATGATTCTTACTTTTTATTCTTTGAACTCTCTTTGGTGTTTACACAATTCATCTCTTGTTGACGACATTTACATATAGTTTGTGTGAATATTCAAATTAAGAATGAGAAAGCAAAACGTACTGACAGTACATACACATGAGTACTAGTTACCCTTCCACTCGTTACTCTCGCATATAAAGTAGCAATCATGTCAGTACAACATGAATCGTATGAACACAGTATAAAATATTTTTCCAAATTGCGTTTTCAAAATGTAAAACTTCTTCAGGGAAAACATTGACATTGAGAAAATTGATTTTTATAAAAAGGCGGCAAATCAAAAATTAAAAAACTGAAATATTAATAAATTTTATTTCTGTTAAATACTAAAAATATTATCACTCAAATAACAATTATTTTAAAAATGTTTACAATGTAAAATTATTTTAAATTCTATTATATATTAACTAAATGTCTATAACTTTGAGCAACATTTGAGTATCTGTTTTATAGTTAATTCGTTGTGCATATGGTGCTTTTATAATCTCTAATATCGACGAGTATGTAGCAACCCCATAGTTATTTTCTCTATCTAAAATGATTGTATTTTCAAAATCTGGATAGTGATTATTATCTTTGCAATTTAATGTTAATGCTATATTTGGTGTTGTTGTAATGTTTCTGTATTTTTGATCAGATTTGTGTCCAGAAATTCTAATTTTTGTTTATTTCTTGTAGTACCTACATTACACTCGTTACAAGTATCATTATCATTTTGAACCACCATACGGTATTCTATAAACTAATTTGGTAATTTCGGATTTATCTACTCTAACTTTTGCTCTACTAAGTAATCTACCTAATGTGTTACACATTTTATGTGCTATTATATTTTTTCTTTATCATAACTCTTAGAATTCTGTAATCTTTCAGATATAAGAGGTACAAAAGTTTTTCATTTAGATAGATATATGTATATCATATTTTAGATAGAAACAGACGTCTAATTTTCTAAGGGTAAATTTCGTAGCATGTGCGGACGATGCATGTTTCTTTATATCGCCGAAATTAAAAATCCTTGTAATAAAACCCTTACACATTTTCAAAGGAGTATAAAATTTAATAATAAATACGGCAAATCCGTTTTAACAAAATATATTTTCCCAAAAAAAATATGGTACAATTATTCGCACGGTCCATGAATTTCGTGATATATGTATAATATACATAGATATATATAGCATATTATTTTGTTGGCTGCCTTTTCAGAGGAAATTGATTTAAAACGCCTCATTTTAATAAAAAATTTATTGCCATCGAATTTATTTAAATTGAGTTAATTGCATTCGATGATTTCTGAAATGTTTTCAAAATTATTGCAATCACAAAACATGACAATTTTAACTTTTAAATTTTCATATTGAAGTCTGAAATCATGTGGAAATCAAAGAATGAAATCAGTTTTTTGCAGCACTGGTAATAATGAAGTATTTTCCAAAAAAAAAAAACAAATAGTGTTGTTCGAGAGCTGTCCAATTACGCCTACATACGCTGCATTTTTTTTGCCAAATTTGGTCGCTTTTGCTTTACTTGATGATAGAATCTGTCTAAAAGCTCAGAATAAATTTGGGCGGTTTTCGTTCTACCCTTATCTTGGTACTATTGAGGGTGGCGATGGTCGAAATAGTCTGCACGTTGACTACTAAACGAAAAGTTTTCCTCGGTTCAAAAACAGTTTCAGACTCATAAAAACATTTGTGTCAGTTGTTGTAGCAAGGTTTTAGTGGCGCAGTCATATTAACTGGTCACTTTACAATAACGGCTCCAGCTGTATCCAATCCACAGGCACAGGCAACGGTATCTTCCGTTGGTATTGTGTAGCACCGGCGAATTAAAATAATTACTAAAAATGGCTACTAAAAACGAAGCTTCAAAATTTAATACGTCTCTTTAAGATCAGAGACGCTACAAAACTGCTATAAAAACAAATAACGTGCAAAAACAGTGTTGTAGGATAGTGATGTTTCTCCTCCTATCATTTCTCCTACTATCACTTTCCTCTAGTTCCAGCACAATGCACCGTATGTGTAGGGGTAATCTCCTGAGTGCTGGTCCAAGATAAAGAAAAATATATGTAAATGATACCGCCCAGAAAATAAAGAGCAAAATAAAACAACAAAATTTGGTAATTAAAAAGCAAAACCAATGCACCTTTAACGAGGTGGTGTTGAATGGAGTTGCTGTACTACAGCACACGTTGTTTGTTCGAGATATGTCAATAAAAACTATTGGAAATATTACAAAAACAATGTGTTTTTGACGTTTGTTGTACAAACGTAGGTACGGCAAACAATTGTCGCCTGTTTTAACAACTCCACCTTGTTTGAACCTTGAACAAAACAAAAAAACAATAATTGGTTACTGTGTGAGAGGAACAGCAATACAACAATTTATTGTCTCGTTAATGTGAAGAAAATTCTAAAAAAGATTTTTTTTTTTCTGATATTTATTTCATATTTCTTGGGATTTATTTCAATAAAGACTATTAAATTATTATAGCTATTTATTTCAGTGCGACTTATTTGATTGGGAATTATTTAATTTTACAATATGAATGATATTTAATTTTTTCAGATTGGGACTTATTTTAATTACTTATATTAATATATTATTAAGTAATTATAATATTTACGATTATTTATCTATGTTTGTGATACAGTTGTGGTTTAGTTGGGATATATGCACATTTTATTTGGTGCTAATACCAAAATCTTCAGTAGGCCTTTAAAAAATTCTTGAAAAAAGTTTTTTTATTACGGAACTTATTTCATAGTACCTGTTTCAATACGGTCTTATTGAATAAGACGTAAAATTAAATCTATAACTGCACCGTAAGAAGATTTAAAAAATGGCTTCGTTACCATAGAAATAGTAAGCAATATAATGAAAACATTTTACGTTTTAACAAGATTTGGCAGTACGCCCACTAGTGGTATATCTTAAATTTTTATTCCTTGACGATAATAATTAATTAAAATTGAAGGGTTTGCAAATGAAACATCTTTTAGTTGTGACTAATTTGCTTTCATTTTCTCTATTATTATGCTATATTTGCAAATTCATACATACAATAAGTTGTTAAGCATACCTGCTTTGCATTGAATGGATGGTTTTCTCTCTTTGGCGGAAAGGACTAAGAAATAGGCTTACAGCAGTAAAACAAAAATATTTTATTATTCCAATAAACTGCTGCTAAAATATACCACAAAACCCAGATGGAGGGAGAATTTCTTTTTTTTTAATTTGGACAGTGAAGCAAGCAACTTAAAGCCTTATTTATGTCGGATTTAATGTAATAATATATTTACATATTCTTAATTTTATTGTCTTTTCAGATTGAACTTATTGAAGGGTTTCTTTTCTCTGGCACCGACACATGTCCTTGAAAGCATTTTAATTCCATAAATCAAATTATTCAAATTTCTTTTTAAAGATTCATAGAATTAATAAAACCATATGTAAAAGTAAAAATCAAAGTAACAAAGGCTGAAAATGTGGACAATCTTAAAAAAACCATGAAAAAATTAATGCCTTTTTAAGAATTTATTTCAATTATCAATGTTCCATAAATTACTGTAAATCGAAGGTTTTCTAATAAATGTTTTTTTTTTCATTTTACTTTTTTGGATCAACTACTTTCAAACAAAAAAATTTTGAAGTGATTTTATTTAGAATATTATAAGTAATAAATAATGCAGACACTGAAGGAATTGAATATATTTTTGGGCACCACTTTAAATAAATCACAAGATGTTAAATACTACTCTGCTGTACAGTGGGGTGACAAATGTTATATTTTTTCTTTATTTTTTTTTTATTTTTATTTCCTGCAATTAATCATCAGCATTTATTTCCAACTATATTTTTCTTAATTGCTTTTCAATTGGTAATTTCATAAATTTTATAACAAGTTTTTTTTTATTTATATGTACATATTTAATTCTTTCATTTCACCCTACTGTAGTATTCGAATTGAAATTAGTGGATCAATAAATTTAAGATGTAAGTTATAAAATCAAAATTTTAAAATAACAAAAAATAAATGTCGTCTAAAAATTTATTTTTAAAATGATTGTACTACAAAAGTTTTAAAACTAATAAAATAATGATTAGAAAAATAATATACCTACGAAATCTTTTTTTAGAAATCTCTGATATTTTTAAAATACGTTTAAAAATTTCTATGCTCCTAAAAAAAAGCCCTGTTAGTTACTAGAAAATATCTTCTATTAAAAAATGCATGAGTGTTGCTTAGTATTTGAAGTACACCATACAGACATACACGAACTCGATTATCGTAACTGAAGAGTAATGACGGTTTTTCCTTTTTTCTGAAAAGTTGCAATAACTGCCCAATTCGCATTTATTGAAATATTAAAGAGAACAAAAATAAAGATAACACTACGGAAAATGTTTTCCAGCATATGTTAAACATACGTTTCAAATGAATTATGAAATTTAACTTTAATACCTAAAAGAAGTGACACTTACTGTACTTTTAGGTAGAACAGTTTTTCTTGAAGCAAGTTTCTTCAATTCTCTTTTAAAACTGCCGAACAGCCTGCTCCGGAAATTTCCAAAAAATTATGTGGAGACAATAACAACTCAAATAATGAAAAGGAAGAAACAAAAGCAAATTCATATAACTTTTCGATACAAACAATTCTATACCCTTCTTCTGTCTTCTTTCCCCACTCTCCAACAAACCCAGACTTGCTTCAAGAAAAAATGCCCAATGTGAAAACGCACTTATCAATATAGTTTTTGAAAAATATTGTTCTTATAAATACTAATGAAGAAAACTCTTCCAATCGTTTCAAAAATGGCGGCGTCCGTTGTGTTAGAAAAATCTTTCTTGTTATAAAAATTTGGTATTAATAAGCTTAAAAGCAATAATAAAGCTAGTTGTTGTATCCATCGAGTTCGCACTGTAGATGTCCATACATGAGTATGTGTGCGTGTAGTTTAAATTGTTGGTATTATTTAAATTTTAATTGAAAATCTTTTACTGTATTTGTTTGTTAATGACAAGTTTTTCTAGTCAAAAATTAAAGAAAAGAAGGCAATAAATCGAAATATCTAAGGATCTTTGAGTTATCAAATTGTGGTTAATATTGAAGCAATTGACTGAAGCAATTAATCAAAATTGTTTCAGGCTTCCTGATTCGAATTCTAGTAATCTTTTGTAAATTAAATCTTTTATAATTAAAATTTAAATGAAAAATAATGGTAATAAAATTAAATTTTAATTAACGTGAACATATCGTGCATCTGAAAATAATAATAAAAAAATTTAAATTGTTTTAGCTTGAATTAAACCATAAGTGTTAGCGATACTTTAAAACTAAACTATGCTAAAATGTAAAACAAATTTGTTCTAATGGTATTGTGGATTAATGAAATAGTAAAAAATTTATTAATTGCAGGCTATAATAAGGCCTGAATTTGCATACCTTAATTTAGTGGGCGATATAAAATATTATCAAATTTTAACAAATTTAAATGTACAAATATTTCGATGTATAATAAGATTTTCGTTTCGTTAAAGTTTAAGAAAAATCATAAAAATTATGTGAACAAAAGTTTATTTTTAAATAAAAAATTACATTTTAAAATTTAACTATATAATGTTGTTTTATTAAAAAAAAAGAAGTGGTTTCTATTTCGTAAAATAGTGTGTAGCGGAATCCGGATGATTCTATAACTCGTAACAAGTTATGAAGTTCCATTGAAAAATGGCGTTCTTTTCTTCTTTTGTATGAAAATCTATGATGTAAAGACGCCAGTTGAAAAATTATGTGGAAGTGTAGACATGTATGTATGTATGTATGTATGTGTTTTTATTGTAGTAAAGTTTTATTAACACGTGGTGTTGCTTAGCCAAATACTTTTCGATCTTAAAATTAAATAAAAATAAAATGAAAGAAAATCATCCTTGGGGATGAAAGAGTTAATGTAATTGCCTAAACTACATTAAGTCCCTTGAACATCGTCATAATGTAGGACGATGTGATAGAAAGAAATCAGGGAACATGTTCCCGAAAGTCATTCCTTTCTACGCGCTCTTAAGAGCGCTTCCATTTGCAGTCGATTTAGCAACATTATAGAGGGCACCCATTTTTTACCGTAGCATACAATATATATGTGGATTAAATTCCGTGCATAAGTATTTCCTGTCAAATTTTATATGGAAAAATTTAAACCGAATATCTATAAATACTACTCCCTATATCAGAACATTCTTCCTAGTTCCTCAATATTGCACACATCGCCTGTCTAGGGGACATCACCCGAGTGCCGGTTCGGTGAGTTTTTTTCATATGTAGAGGTCAACCCTTGAGCCCTGATTCCAGAAACGAAAGATTATAAGAGGTGTGAACAAAAAGTAAGGTGGCTTTGTATTTTCATGAAAAAATATTTATTTATTCATCAATATTTATATTGTCCCCTTCAAATTAATACCATTTATATACAGAGCACTTGAGCTAACGATTTTTCCAGTCCGAAAAGCACTTCTCATAAGTTTGCTGACACACGTCTCATACCTCATATATCCGAAAAAATTGCATGACACGAGCCGACTGATATGCCAACATCCTCAGAAACTTCTCTTATGGTAATTCGACGGTTTTCAAAAAGAATTTTCTTCACAGATTCGACGTTATCCTCTGTTGTATGTTTGCTGGAACGAGGTTCGTCGTCGGCATCTGCTCGGCCATCTTGGAAGATTTTGTGCCACTTGTAAATATTTTTTTACTTACAGCAGACTCTGCATATGCCAATGTCAACATTTCAAGTATTTTAGAGCACTTGATTGCATTTTTACACAAAATTAGATGAAAAGTCTGCTCCATTTTTTATAATAATAGAAAATCGCCGAGAACAACAAAATACGTCTAACTTTTTATATGTCAAAAACAAACTAAATATGTTATATACTTGACACTGTGGACATATGTTTGGGGGCATGTGTACCAACAACACAACAACAACAAATCGATTATCGAATGTACGTTGCCTTTTGAAGAAACTTGAAGAGTCACCTTACTTTTTGCACAGACCTCGTACACAATATTTAAAATACTTTATTTGCTATTTCTGTACGTGTTTTATTTAATTTTTAATATTTGTCAATAATTTTACTTATTCTTTTTTATTTATTCAACGTGAGTTAGAATGAATTACGATTATTTATATACATATGTTTCTTCTATTGTTAACCAAGTCTATATGTATATTTCGTTATTGTTTATACCAATAAATGTAAAATGGTTTAGATGAAAAATTAAATATATTTAAATCGAATAAAAAATGTTTCTTTTATACAATAACTTCTGTGAATACTACTAACAGAGTATCCAATTATTCGAATTTTTCTTTTGTTCGAGTAAGGAATTAATCGATTTTAAATACTGCTCCATTAATTGACTTAGGTTATGCAATTATTCGAATAACTCGAATAATTAAAATAATTTTCCAAATAATTTTATCCAATGTAAAATTAACACATAAATATTTGGTGTGATTTTTTTTTTTATATAAAAGCAGAAAACAATAACATAAAAATTAAGTTCATAAAAAACAAAATAAAAATTCTTCTAGATGTCGTTATTTAAAATGCAAAACCACGTAACTAACAAAAATTACAAAATTGTTTTTTTGATTGATTATGATGCGCTGCACCATAATGCATATCCCCACAAATTTTTAGATTTGTGTAACAAAAATTAGCTATTTCATAAGCGAAAGTCAAAAGAATGTAATTACAGGCTGGCACAGAATGAGCTATATGGTTTACATGGTTATTGTCTTTTTTATTTATGCGATTATTATAATTTTTTTTTTTTTTAATACAGTACATTATTGGGGAATTTTTTGCAATTATCTTGAAAATGATATCCTGTAAGTGATCTCCATTTTAAGCTTCGCACATATTTTAGCATATTTTTCGTAACTTTTCGCAAAATTTCGGGTATAATGACCATGATTTCATTTCGAATGTTGGTTTTGAGTTGTAGTATGGTTCTTGGTTTGTTAACGTAGGCTCTTTCTTTCAAATATCCCCAAAGAAAACTGTCAGGAGCTGTTAAATCTGGTGAACGTGAATGCCAGTTAAAATCGCTTGTGCGAAAAAAATTTCTCGAATAATCGCACAACGATTAATCAAATGAACACTCTACTACTTAATGTTTTCTGTTTGTATATTCGGTAATTCTCTAAGATTTTTTTGGGAGGTTTTATATAAACATGTGAGATTTTTTTTCATCAATTTGGTTGAAGATCTGTGAGTACCAACGAAATGTTCATATCGTCATATGATTTCAAAAAAGGCTTAAGTTACAAAAAATTCGAACTTCGACTTTTTGATTGATTATGATGCACAGTATCGAAATACATGTTTCTGTAAAATTTTACACGGCTGCAATTAGAAATAACGTTATCAAACTAATTCGGAAATGCCTAAGAGTAGAAGTTTGAAAGTATTTTGCTTTTCTTGTAAAATTCTTTCTATGTAACTTATAACTCTTAAGACGATATAGACTAGTCCAACAATACAACAAAAAGAAATATATTTTTGTATGTACAAATTTTGTTTATTTCACATTTTACATAATCCTGGATTGTACAAGGAAGAATTTGCCTAAGCAAATGCTCAGTCAGAGTGTACATGTATGCACAAGAAGGCACTAAATTAAATCCTTCACGTAAATCATATTAAATTTTTCAACTCAACTTTTATAATTATTTACAAAACAAGTTGTGTTCGCTATTTTAATTCAAATATAATTATAAAGTTTGACCTGGATTTGCAATAATTAAATAACAAATATTATTCGAACTCATTTCCTCGCACTACTTATTCATGTTGTTGTAGCACGGCTCATTGCGTTTGCATTTTATGCGTCCGTCCTGAAGTTACAATATATAAATAAAATGCCCCCCAATTTGTAATATAATTCTTCACACCACTTTTTAACTAACTTGGCAAAACATTGAGGGGTGAACATCAACATTTACTTTGCAGCAGTAACCCTGACAACAGTAATTTTAATCTATTCCCATGTCAATAATGACAGTAGCGTTTGTACGAACGTTTTTATGGTCAGGGCTAAAAATGTAATCAGAAATATATTACTAGATAAAAAGTCTCCGAGGTTTATAAGCACATGCAAATGCATTCTGTTGCATTAAGTTCAGTAACTTATAAGTGGTTTTCTTTTCATCAAGAAAGTTTTGGTTGACGAGATTAAAATCAAGTGAAATTTGTGTACCAATCATAATCGATCCGTAAATTAAAGAAAATTGTTTGTCATATTTGAAATTGTTTCTGTCATACTTCAGAATGTAACCGATTGCTTAAAAATCTTATCTAAATCTTTGAATTTTCCATCTGTAATTATGGGTGGTCGAAGTACATATATATATATATATATGAGCCAAAATCTACTGTAATGTTTGAAGAACGAATACTTCAAGAGTCTTGGCTTGCGTAATAACGATGTAATACAAAAACGTAGGTAAAATTTTATAATTTATATTGTTGAATAAAAATTACCAAAAAGAACGAAAAATTACACTCAAAATAAAAATCTATCCATCGGTACTTAAATCAATCCCAAGCGGTGTCAAAAGTACGTTAAGTACTGATTTTCTTAAATCAAGTACAGAATACTTATTTCAAGAATTTCGAAGTTGATCTAATCATGAATACGTACTTGAAATAATAAATAAATCAAGACCGAATCAAGTCTAAAATGTGATAGATTCGAGAATATCTTAGTTGTGTATTAGATTAGAAGACTTTATTTACTTTTTTAAACAGATATACTTGTTGTAAGGGTAACCATTTCGTTGGTGCTGATGCCAACTCATCAGTAGACATTCAGCTAAATTTTTGGAAAAAGCTAAAAAAAATTTCATATTTATATACAAAATTTCTACACTTCACAAAAATGTAAAATGGAATTCCGTATTTCATTCAAAATTTACTTTTTTTTTTTTTGATCAGCACTCAGGAGATGACCCCTACACATTTCATTTATGATTTCTTTTCATGATTTGAAAATTTCGCACTCTTTTTACGAATTTTCAAGATTGGATTTCTCAAGTAATCTCATTTTCGGCCTGTTTTAAGTACATACTCGTATGAGTACTATTTTTAATATAATATATATATACTCGTAATAATATTAAGTAGAAAAAACTTATATTTAGTTAGAGCTTTTTCTTTCTGTGTAGAGATCAAATCTTTAAATTGAGTAGAAAAACTAAAATTCAATTGGTTCTCAAGAATGTTTGTCAACGAATTACTGAGAACATTTATATAACTGCGTAGTTAACAAATTGAACTTCCTCCTGGGTGGTGCATTCAAACCCAAAAACTTCATTCATCGAAAATTTCTACTGATGTTCTACTCTAATATTCTTTCGGAAGTGAAATAATAAACAAAATCTCTATCCTTTAGCTTAAGCTGATGTCAGAGTGGCCGCTAGACGCAAAGTGAGGTGAAAAAAGCGATATTAGTTTCTGCAATATCAATGCTATTAGGTGTCATAGTGAACACTATATTGACCAACACTATATTAAACCAATTTCAGGGATTACTTTTTTAATCGTTTATAAACGCTTTTGTATGACAGATGGATTCTACCGATGAGTTTTTCATGTCATTCAATGCTTTCAATGACTTTTTTTTTGTAAAATTAAAGGAAAAAGTGAAGTAATTAATTTATTTAATTTTATTATTTATTTAATTTAGAACACAAAATTTTACCAAGCCACAAACTCATATTGAAATGTAATGCCAAAACCCGATTTTAAACGTTTTGAGCAAATACATAAGAAAAACTTGATCAGTGGTTTCTGGAGCCATGTAGCGACATCTTATATTACAGATTCTAGCTAGCGCCCATTCTGATATTTGCCTTAACAACGAATGCGTAAATTTTATAGCAAAAATACTAAAAATCTGCTTCACTAATTAACAAAACGCCCAACGTCACTACCTGTTTCTCCCCGACACTGCACACCGCTTGCCACTAAGCAAATAATTTTTTTTTTGGTAGAAACATTGAAGCTTAAAAATTGCAATTCCAAAGATGTACAAAATTACTAAAGATGACAGCGTTATTGTCAACCTTTTGAAAGTACTTAGTTTAGCAACTTGCTCTGAAGCAATTTTATAATCCTTGCTCCCTTAAAAATATTTTGTACCGCTACACTTTTGGCCACACAGTGCTCTGCATACTCTCCAAAAAAAACAAAAAATATACCGGTGTCAGTAGGGGTTTTAAGTTTCTTTTGAAAAAAAAAAATAGAAACGAATACACAAACGGAAACGATTATTATGTCGCATTAGCTATGTATGTCCTTTCAAGTGTATTAAATTTTTATGTCGAAATATTTACTTACAATTTTTGTATTGCTGGGGGCAACAGTCAATCAACTTATTTGAACTACTACTCAATAATGCTCTTTACAGTGGCAATTGTTTCCATGGTTCCGGATTGTACCATTTCTTTATAGATTGTGAGTTTCGAAATATATCGAGAAAGGTATTAAATTTTACATGATTTACAAAGGCCATCGTTGAAACATATTGACGCAAATTCATTTTTTTTTATAAATATCTTTTCATTTTAATAATATTGAGTTGGGCTGAAATGTTACTTCATTTTAATTGTGTCAGAATCAAAATAAAAGAAAATGTGTGGCGATGGTCGAAGTAGTATGACGAAGGCATAGTCACTGGTCACTGAACAGTGACGGCTTCAGCTGTATTCTATCCACAGGCACATCAGAACGCCCTCCTTCGTCGGTATTGTGTAGCACCGCCGAAGTAAAATAACTACTAAAAAAATGGCTACTCAAAACGAAGCTTAAAAATTTAATACGTCTCTTTGTCATCAGAGACGCCATAACACTGCTGTAAAAACAAATAACGTGCAAAAAGCAGTGTTGTAAGATAGTGAAGCTTCACCTCCTATCATTTCTCCTACTATCCCTTTCCTATAGTTCCGGGACAATGCATCGCATGCGTAGGGGTCATCTCCTGAGTGCTGGTCCAAGATAAAAAAAAAACCTTTTCCCATTCTATGGGAGCCCGAAGATCCCAGGGAATGGTTAAAAATTCGCTTTAGTAATTTTTAATTGTGCTTAATAATTTTAGAAAATTCAAAAATATATAAGTATTAAATTTTTCTTGAAATTATTCGATTTGAGCTCTAATATCTCCTCAGCATATCATCTGATAAATGGTATAGAGCAGTCAACTGTTGATGAACTGATTAGAAAACTTAATTAGTATACACCTTTGGAATTGCGCATTTTTTCATCAGTCCTCAGTGTATGTATGCAATGCGTTCCACTAGTTCGAGTTGGAAGAATACGTAGCAATTCTGCTGTTTCGAATTTTTATGAGAATTTGTAATGCAGAGTGGTGACGCATTAATTTTTAATTTTATTTATTATTATTGTTATATCAATTAATATGTACTTATTGGCTTTTACCAGGTCTTGAACCGTGGATCTTCTGGCTGCAGAATCAACGTGCTAACTATTCAGCCAACAGCACTCTTGAAGTGGCGCCTTTGCTAATTAAGTACATTAATTTTTCAAGTTTTGGATTAATTTTTATTTATTAATTTACAAATAATAATAAAGACCCATCTTATCAAAGTAAATTTCGAAGCTAATCGATTGCGAGAGATTGAGAGAGAAGAAGCTTACCGGTGAAGTTGGAGTATCCAACTATATTGCTTCACTTCAGTATATTCGCAATGTGGGTAGCATATTTTTGTTTTATTGCTACTTCAATCAAAAAATTCGTTCCTGATACTTACATCATTTTACTTACGACAAGTCAGTCTTCGAAAGTGCTTATTTTTCAGCAAATTGCATAACGACTATTCAATTTATCCTGCTCTCCCAAACCTATTTTCGTACTGCGTTACAGAGCACTACTAGTACAAGATAAAAAGAGAAAAAAATCGTTTATGTTTATTAGAGGCTTCGAAAACCGACCTATGAGAAATTGTTGGTAGCCATTGCCCTACCTGTACATATTTTTCTTGGATCAGAGTTCAGTGAAATTCTCCTAATTTAACTAAAAATTGCAACGGAACTAACAGGAAATTAGTAGTTTAGAGAAGCGGTGAAGTGATAGGAAAACGGCTTGTTCCACTTCTTCGCAATAGCGCTCTCATTGAGAACACTCATTTTTTTTAATTAAATTCATTTCTCTATAAATTCTTATGCTAAAACAAGTTAATGTTACTCAAGTCAACGTAGTTTCGTAGAAATCAGGGTAACCTCATAACATGGTTTCTTAGAAAAACATGCTATAATTTGAATCTTTCTGTTTTCTGAAATTAAATTTTGCTCTAAAGTATAAAACGTTGAAATAGGCCGAAAAGCTATTGTTACTACACAAAAATTGGTGTAGAAGGTGATAGGGATACATATGCGTATAAGTATAGAATACAAGTAAATAACTTCTAATAAAGTTTGTTCTCTAGACTTTTGCCGCCATTAGGCTCAAATATAATTAAGAACTTCGGTTATGCTGTTAAGAGAGCTGACAAAGCATAAAACGCAATAGTATTATTTAAGTTTAATTGTATTTCTTTTTTACAAAATAAGACTGTAGATACTTTAAAAATATATACAAGAATATTGTTGCCAAAAATACTTCAAAATTTAGAAGAAGGGAAGAAAGCAATTTTATTTTAAATTGAACTTAAGTAGCATGTACTGCATTTAATACTTTTGGGAGGAAACTTTACTTTTATGTTCACTTTAACGAGTTATTTTCACCTCTACTTGTGCAAGGCATATAGAAATCAGCTACATGCGCGAGAACAACAATGCAATAACAACATCCATTTTTATTTGTGTGAATTTTACAAAGCTTTTTAAAAATATACAAGCAAATCACGGTATAATGAACGATATAAAGTCATGCCCATTCGTAATACCGAAAAATTCGTTATAACGCCAAGTTTTTTTTTTAAGTTTTATTATTGTATTTTATACAAACAAAAAAATTACTCAATTCTTGTATATTATAAAAATAATATTTTCAATTTTTATATTTAAAATGTACATAAATGTTAATTTATACGGTTCGATATTAAAAGCTAATCCTTATGGAGAAAATACCTTTTGAAAACAAAATCAGGTGGTTAATTATGCTCCTCTCTAATTTTTTGTAATTTTACTCTAAACGGGTTCACTAAATCATATTCGATGATAACTTTTCTCCACTTAACTTCAGAAGTCTAATCCCGTATCTTTTCTTGATTGTAGATAGCCACCTATCACATGCTTGGATATCACCATTATAAATTTCTTTATGTATTTCTCTGTCTTTTATTTTTAGCGCAATTTTCTTTATTGGCAAATGTTTTTTTTTTTGATCGAGAAACTAGTCCACTTCCATATTAACACACCCACTATTTTCTTAACTACCCAGCAACAAATTAAACATTACGATCACAAATAAATACTTTACCCAAAATTATAAAAATCAGAAGTATTAATTCAACTGGTTCTTTTATTTGCATTAGAATGTCTAAAAACATTTTCAAAATATATATATAAAGGGTGTCCCAACAAGAACGTAAGATTTAAATTTGGCGTAATTCGAAGTGTCATTGTTTGACATGTGAACAATTGTTATTATTTGCTAGTAGAAGCTACGAGGTTAGTAAAAATGGAGCGCTACACGAATGAACAACTCATTCTCATTGTGAAATTGTTTTACCAAAATGGTGAAAGTTTGGCGGCATGTGGTTTCAACAAGACGGCGCCACATGTCATACAGCCAGAGAAACAATTCAATTGCTGCATCAGTAATTTCCCGGTCGTGTTATTTCGCGTTTTTGGAGTCCAGAATTGGCCGCCTAGATCGTGCGATTTAACACCATTAGACCTTTTTCTTTGGGGTTTTTTTTTTCATTCTGTCTACTTTACGATATAATAAAGTTTGACGATTTTTTTTTAAATATCTGTGTTTTATTTCAAATTTAAATCTTATATTAAATAATATTCATTCGAAACAGGTTAATAGTATAATTTTGTAAAGTAAGTATGTGAAATATTTTCTAGTATTTAAAAATATATAAATATTTATACAAAATTAAATTTATTTATGCACTTAAAATTAAACTGTTTTGATTACAGCTTGAACATTATGTCTGCAATTCGAATGGTTTTGAAGAAAAAGTAAATTTAGTTAGAAGAACTCCCTGCTTAAAAAAAATAACCGTTTCACAAAATAAAAGTTGATAATCCAGTTTACATATGTATATACACTATAAATAATCGCCATTAATATCCATTCCAGACTGTATTCTGTATTGTATAGAAATCATATAAGAATACACATAAGTTTTTCTGTTTTTTTAATTTTACTTGTTAATTTTTTTATCATTTATTTTGTTAAGTCAAAAATTTTATGGTAGCAAAATATAACTAACCTTGAGATAAGATTACCTTTATAACAAAGAAATTGAAAATTTCATTTTACATTTGCTCGGAAAAATCGTTATTAATTAAATAATTAATAAAGCATTTACATACATATGTAGACAAAATTATCAGCGACAATATAATTCGTACATAAGAAGCATACATATGATAAAAAAGAAACAAAGTAAAAATTTGGAGCTGTAGCAGCCTTCGAAAACAGTATGTCGTTCCGTTCTGCTAGTGTTCAGTGTCAGTGTGACTTACAATTTTTGTCTTTTACTTATTTTGTTTCTAAGCAATTATCACATATGATTTTGACTGCCTTTATGTTTTCGATCATTAGTCCATTTTAATTAATTACAATTTATTCATAATTTAGTATTTAAAAAAGTTCATGTAAAAGAAAAAGTTAATCTTAAAGTGCAAGGATTAGTGTAGAAAAAATATAAATTTTTTTGATTCAATTATGTACGAAGCATTTCACTCACATTATTAAAAAGTATTAAATCAATTGTGATATATCAAATACTTTGCATGAATATTTCTATAAACTAAGCTTGAATGCACTGGTAATACTTGCACCATACGTTGCCGCGTACCGCGTTCTTTATATCGGATTTTTTAGAAAGCGGATTCGTTATATGGAGATTTGCTTGTATTAAAAAAACAACATTTGGCCAGCAGTAACTGAAATGTGTTTAGAGCAAAAATAGTACATTGTCTAATACTGCCACCTGGTTTTATTGCACCATGAACTTGTGGTTAATAATTTGAAAAAAAAAATATTGTCTGCTTTTTAAAAGCAACATCACTTTTTCTTTTCATATTTTATACTTCCTATACTTTGTTTTTTTATTATTTATTTTTATTGTTTCTTTCTAAAACCACAAATTTCTGCTGATGTTTCAGAAAAATTGAACAATATAAATTTTTTTTTTGCTTAGAAAGCTTTAGTCCTGTAAGGACTCTTTCGAAACCACACTGAATTGCATAAACGACCAACATAAACATATATACATAAATACAAACCTACGTTAAAGTATGCCCAACAAACACGAATGAATGACTTTATCATTTAATATCAAGAACAATTTGGAAAAGGTTTGAGAATAACATTTAAATTCAAGTTGATAATAACTTGAATATAAACATTTTAAAATCAGTGTTTTCTCAATTTATTTTCAATTTGATGTCAAATGTCATTCTCATATTATAAATAAAATTGGCAACATACTATTTAAAGCCAAAAATAACTTTTAAATATTTTATTTATTACAACTGGAAAATATTACATATTTACTGTTATTATTATTCTTAACACCTATTATATATAAAACGTTAACCGTTTTCTATATATAAAATTCATTTGGATGTATTTCTATACAGTGATCTAATTGTCGACATTCAATGCAGTAAGTTTGAAATTGGTTTCCATTAATTACATTAAGCTTTGTCGGAGTTATTTTGTGCGAATTTAAGAATTCTTTTGACCAGTACATATTTTGAGATATATTACTATCTGCTAAAAAATTAGGTTGTCGTTTCTGGCTTACGCTCAAAACTTCATTTATTTATTTATATTAAAGTGCAATTTTACAGTCGATATATACAACGAATCAAGGTTAGTTTCTAAATGTAGCATGTGAATGGGTGTTGTGGGGGAAAGGTATAACGTTTTTTTATTAAAAAATCGAAACCGCTTCTACTACATCATGGCTTTTCAATCCCCAAATTTGGGCGGCTTAAAAAATAATTGATCTGCTAGCTGCATTCAATATTTTTAGTTTATTTTTTACCGAAATATGTTGGTTTGTTGTATCTTTAGGCCAAGTAGAATTTGGGTTGTAGGTGATGATTATCCCAAGATATTTGTAGATGTTTACTATTTCCATTGTCTGTTCAGGTTTCTAGAAATACGTGTACTTGAACGAAAAATATATAGTGAAAACAATGCTGTTTTTAAAATACACCCTTGTGTCAGGCTAAGATGCACTTCAAATTCATTTGAAAGTGTATAGCCATCCCAGATTTGAATTTCACTATTCTCATACGAGTTCTGCACTAGGCTTAATAATTTAGATGAAATACCAAGATAGGATAATTTATAAAACAGTATATGTCTGGAAAGCATAGCAAGGGCACACGACAAATCAACAAACACAGCATATGTTATTTATGCATCCAATATATTCAAGCTTACAATGCTTATCATGTTGAAAATAATATCAACATTTGTTTTCTAAAGCCGTCCTGATATTCACTCATTATATTGTTATTTTCAACCCATTCGGTTATTCTACGTATCCACGGTAGTTGGTAAGTTAGGGTCACCTTTTTTAAATAGTGGAACTATAATAGATTTTTACATATTTACCGTGTGCTTGTGAAAAAAGTATTTATTTTGAATTAAAAAAATTATTTATTATAAAAAAGAATGTGAATAATAAAAAAGTAAAACGTGGAAGTGAATAAATAATAAGTTTACATAGCGAAAATTGTATTTCATTTATGTTCCACATTTTAATAAACCCTGCATAGGAAAAACATTCAGGAATAACGTTGGAAAGCATGTGGAGAATAAATGAATTTCTTGAAAATTTTGAAAATAACTGTCCCTTTTTGTTAAGAATGCAATGTTTTAAAAATTATTTTGAGGTTTGATTTCAAATCATATTCATTTTTAAATCAATACTTGATGTTTGCTGGGTATTAACAGACATGCATACATATGTATATATATATGTATGTATGTATAAACGTTTTCACATTGCATGGCCACATTATTTTACACAAGCTTACTGTTGCCACAATCTAAATGAATATATTTCAAATAAGCCGGAATTCTAATTTTTGGAAATATCCTCCATGCGCTGTACAGTTTCCAAACTTTGTTTTTCTTTCTTTTTCAAATAATAATGCAAACTCACCATAAGGTAGGGTATTCAATCAATTAACTTTTGATGGGTCATGCGATTAGTTTCTGCTCTGTTAATGGTGGGATTAATTTAAAATTGATTATTTGTGATTAAGAACACACTCCTACAAAAGCATACTTTTGTCTGAACCTGAAACGCAACCTAGTGGGAGTTGCTTGAGTCATTTTGAAAAAAAAAATGTTTTATGGCAGGTCGTATTACTTTAGAACCTCTAACTCACACGTTTTTATACCGATTTAAACAGTTTTGAAAGCACAAAGAATGAAGCTGCCATAAAATGTATATTGTAAGAAATTAGAATAGTTTTTTATAAAAACCAATTTTTCGACAGTGTTTTAAAGACAATTTTTTAAAAAAAAAACAAGATATTAGACAAAAGATATTTTTCTAAATTAACAATTTTGCGATTGCGGTTTTTATTTTGGTAAATCACTTGAGTTAAAAATGCTATTAAAAGATTAAAAAGAACGCAAATCATTTCGTTTTCATTTTATTTTGTTTTATTTTTTTTCTGGGGCGTGTTATTTCCAACTTAAGATATAACCGCTTAGTAAAAAAGTATCTTGTAAATTAAAAACTGTACAAATAGCTTAACCTATGTTAACTTGATATATCTTACCTTTTTTCATCTGTTTCTCATTTGAGAGACCAGCAATAATTTGCCAGCCTTCTTTTGTGGGTCTTTCATCAAAACGCTTTTCAATTTGTAAAATTTCTGGATGAAATCGTTTTCCCTGCTCGTCACTGAATAGACCACGGTTTTCGAGAAAAATATTTAAATGTGGAAAATTAAATTTTCTGAACATTCGATATACTCAGCATTAGATAGATAGATTTATTTACCACTCCCATGGAGTCACGTCCCATTTTTTTTAAACAACACAAACTCTACGAAGCTCTTATAGCTTGTCTGTAGAAACACCTAGGCGGGAATCAAACCCACACCTCCATATTGATAAGACTACTGCTCTTAAACTAGTCTACGGAGGCTCTCAAAAAATATCGGTTACAATAAAGGCCATTTATTCTTCTGTATTATCTTCCAGTTTGCTTTTTTTTAAATAAAGATAGATTGGCAATAAAGAATAATATATTTAATTTGGGAGAGAAAATAGTAAAAAAAGTTGAATAACTTCTACAATTTTTACCTTGTTTTGTTAAGATTGTTAAATTTTCTTTGTATTTATATTGGTATAAATTTGTATACTTTCACATAAAGAAGTTAATAAATTTCGGAAATTACATATAAAAAAATTTATGAAATATTTGCGAAATAATGTTGCGAGAATAGGACTCTGTAAATGTATCACAGTTTAACTTCTCTGTATAGAACATCTATAGAACGAAGAGCACCGTATATGCAGTTATTTCAAAATAACATATTTTTCGATCCATTTTTAATACATTTTCATCACTATATAGTAACTGCCTTATTCATAAAAAATTTTCGTTATTTATAAAATGTTTATTAGATAAATTTCCATAGAAAATTAAATCAATTATACCTTCTATAAATCCGAAAAATTGTTATGAATATGACAATAAGTTTTTCTTTATAATGAATAAATTTTACTAGATAAATTTGACTCGCAAGCATTTTTGTTGCCATATAATGTTTGAAACAACATATCAGCGGAAAAAAGGAGTATGGATGCCGTCTAGAAGTGGTCCGTAGGCATTTCATTAAAATATCTAACTATTTTTTTCCTTTCTACAGAAAAAAAATTTTATTTTCTATTTCTCTTTCTCTCGCGATTATTATAATTTTTTTTTTTTTAATACAGTATGTTATTGGGGAATTTTTTGCAATTATCTTTGAGAAATGATATCCTTTAAGTGACGTCCATTTTCTGCTTCGCAAATACGTGCTCTTTTTAACTTAAAAATCAAATCTATACAAACTTTCTGTTATTTAAAATTTTCTTACATTTCCTTTTTTCATAGTGTATTTTATCTTCTTGGTATTTTAAAACGTTACCCTGATTACAAATTAATTTTATAAATAACTTTTCAACTTCCTTCTGGGGTTCTACTTACACCATTAGGTCTTCTTTTTATTACAAAGTGGCTCTTAATTGTAGGAGTGAAAAACACATATCTTTAGATACGGTGTATCATAATAAATCAGAAATTTGAATTTATAATTTTCTTTAAGTTAAGACTTTTTGAATTTTGTATCACGATATCCTACTACGATGTGAAAACAAATGAGTTCATGTGGTTAAATATTTTTGGTCAGTTTGCGGTGCTTTGTGGTCAAGTGGTTTTTCTTTACAAAGTTTTGCATGACTCACATTTTTCACTTTTTGTTTTTTTTTTCAAGTTTTAATTTTTTTCTTATTTATAAAACACTATTGTTGTAAAGAGTACTATGAAGTAGAGGTAAGCAGAGTTTACTACGTTTTTCTTTTAGAGGAAAGAACTAACAACAGTGGTGTATATTTAAATTTTTATTTTCTGAATAATTTCCTTAATACGAATCAATATTAATCACGTAATTTTAATAAGTTTTAGTAATCTTGCTCTTCTGCTTTTCGTTGCTTCTTTCACACACAAAAATACACTAATGCACATCAGAAAAAATGCAATAATGTTTTAATGACTTAGTCTGAAACTGGGCTCGAACCCAGGACTTTTTGGTTTTGTAGTCAACGTGCAGAGTACTTCAGCCATCAGCACCCTCATTTTATATCTTACAAATGGTATAAAATATATAGTTTTTGATCTAGAAACTTTTTTTACATTCCATTTTAAATTAGTTCCGATTTAGAATTGCTGTAAGAGATGTTGTTGGGATGTTTAACAACTGAAGCTAGAACTACAACATGTTCTACAAGTGCTAAACAGTAATTGAAATAGATGATAATATATGAACACATTTATTTTTTTAAAAATAAAATAATGCTGTATGAAAAACGAACTATATTTTTTTTATCTTTGACCAGCACTCAGGAGATGACCCCTCCACATGCGGTGCATTGTGTGATAACTAGAGGATAGGGATAGTAGGAGAAATGATAGAAGGTAAAGCTTCACTATCTTACAGGACTGCTTTTTGCACATTATTTGTTTTTTTTTTTATAGCAGTGCTGTAGTCTCTCTGATGTCAAGGAGACGTATTCAATTTTGAAACTTCGCTTTTAGTAGCCATTTTTATTAGTAATTATTTTACTTCGTCGATGCTATAAAATACCGATGAAGGAGGGCGTTCTGTTGTGCTTGTGGATTGAAAAAAGCTGAAGCTGATAAAATGGATACGTTATGAAAGTGTTAGTGGAGAAAATAAAAAATTGTTTTGTTTTGATGAAATGAAACTTAAAACTTTACACGGAGTTAAAAAAAACCTCGAGTAAAAAAATATTTGTTGAAAAATGCTTCAAATGAATTTATGGAAATTTATTTTTCATTTAGTTTAATTTTACCAGAACTAAAAAATTTCCATTTTTTTAGTTTCAATTTAGTCATGAAGGCGTATTGATAATGGCATATTACTTCGGTGCAATCGCTTATATACCCAGCAAAAAATTAAACATTTCCATAAAAAGTACTTGCCACATAATGACTTACTTTTGTGATTCCTAAATTTAACTACTCCATTACTAAATACATAACACAAAATTATAAAACTCAGAAGTATTAAATTGAACTGGTTCTTTTAGTTGTATTAGAATGTCTGAAAACGTTTTCAAAATATATAGTTATTGAGAAAAAAGTATATAAATTTCTAAATTATATTCTTAATTATTTGAAACAAAAACAAGGAGTTACTTTTTAGAGAAATAAAATAAATAGATAACCAGTTTAAAAAAATACATATTATTTTTAATTTAAGTAAACAATAAATATTATTTGTATATTTATATTTATTATATTTATTTTTTGTTAATACAATTTATTATTTCCTGACGATGCTACCTATTTGGAAACGAAGTATTGAAAAAAAAAATAATTAAAAAAACTTTTCAAAAAATAAATATAATTAAAAAATTTAATAAAGGTCAAATAAAAATAGAAGTGAAACTAAAAAATATTATTCCTTACAGTAAATAATTTAAGACCTATTGGAATCTTTAATTTTAAATAATATTCATTCGAAATAAGTTCATACCAGCATTTTATGGATTTAGTACAATATTTACTAGTATTTAAAAATATTTATTCAAAATTTGTTTTATTTATGCACATAAAATGAAACTATCTCAATTATAGCTCCAATTGCAATTGTCTGCAATTCTAACGCTTCAGAATACTGAAGTAGCGGAACTTTTTTAACTCAAAAAAAAAAAAGTAAATTTAATTAGAAGACCTTCCTGCGTAAAAAATAACAATTTTACACAATAAAAATATAATGAATCCTTGGTCAAATCATAAAGTTTGTAATCCAGTTGGGAAATGATTCCACAAAAACTTTTTAATTCCAAACTCGATTACATTTTTTAAAATTTTTTGTGGGTGTATTTACAGCAATCCGCATCTATTTGTAAGAATTTAGAATTAAAAAACCAAAAAAAAATTAAAAAATTTAACAAAACTGTTTATTTAACAAATTTCAAAACAATTTTTTTTAACCCGGCTGAAGCAAGTTGTATCATTATGACCCCATACACATTTTATTGTCGTGTAACTTTTTTAAACGTTTTACGGCGTCGCCAAATTTCTCACTAACTGGAATTCTTCTTATTCTTAATTTGTATATTATTCCGTGTTAGTGAATGATTGAACGTAGGCTAAAAAGTAAAAAAAAGTAAATATTAATCAACATGGATCTCGGTGTAATGCAATTTCACTACATTAACAATACATTAACAATACAGGAAAATGTTCTATACTTTAACAATCCTTATTTATTTGTGTTAAATAATTCTTACTGCTATGGGATTCTGTTTTGTATTTTTAGATTTTAAGTTTATGGTAATAGATTGACGTTGCTTATTTTTATCGTTTCTTTTTAATTAATGAATGTAAGAGCTATAAACAATTTTATTTCATGTAACTAAGGGCTGAAGGAATCATGTGAATACTAGTTTAGATATGTTTATCAAATACTAATAATTAAGAAATATACAATGTAAGTAGACTGATTATATTACGAATAAAGTTTCAATGAAAATAGTTTACGTTTTTGGGTACAGGACGTTAATAGGTTAACGAGCATAAAAAAGCATGAAAAAAATTATTCAAAAAATAATTTTCCACAAAAGGAAAAGCAATTCTTTGAAACTTTTTCAAATCTGCTGCCAGAAACTTAAAGCATTTGAATGTGCAACACATACAACGAATCAGTGATGTTAACCGTACGGTAATTAATGTATTGTACGGTAATTTAGATCCTAGAACGATAGGCAGGTAATTTCTATATTTGTACGGTAATTTTAAAATGCTTTTTTCGTAATATTTCTCATAAAAACAAATCATAAAAATATAAACAAAATTACGCCAAGTGTAGCGAAATTCTATATCTTGTTGTTTCTTAGCGCTCTTGTTTTTTTTTTCTAACGGAAGCTAATGGTAGCCTGTCGGCTCCGCAACGAGAAGGAGCCTAGTTTTCTGTGCTACAGCATCCTCCTTCGTCGATATTTAAACAATAAAGCGTAAAAATTAGCATCAAAAACGCTTCCACTTTGCGTTATAATTAACTCGCAACTGCAGAGTAGTGAATTAAGCACTATCTGCCTTCCACTTTCATCACATCTTCATTGAGATGCCGCAACTTTATTTTATAATTAACATGCAGTTGCAGAGTTGTGCAAGAATTAATATCTATCTTCCTACCACTTTCACCACCTGTCTATTCTCTACACTATCCCGCTCTCAACATAGTTCCAGTGCAATACAATGCATATGTAGGGGAGTATTGGTCCAAGATACAAAAATAGATATATATATAAATGTGTTTTTATTATTTTTAGTAGGGAACTTTGCGAACGGTAATTTTACTTAAAAAGTGGTATTTTTTGGTGCTGTCCGGAAATCGCAATAAAAAAGTTAACATCACTGCAATGAATGCACACTGAATTTAAGTTTTTGTTAACTATACTTGACGCTAAATGTTGAGCAAATACCAGTAAAATGTTTATTTTGCTCTGAAGACAAGCATTTGCATTTAATTTTTGTTTGTTGGAAGAGCAACAGAAGAAGTTTTCTTCAACTGGACTCTTTTACATGCACAAACACTTTCAAAGCCGACGGCAAGTTGGAAAAAATAATCCATTGCCAAGGAACTAACTAAACTTATTGACGTTAATATATACTGAGCAATTAAACGTATTAAAGTGCATTTTCTTTATTTAATTTTTTTTGTTTATTTCGACTTCTCTTGCATTCGCAATTTATATAACGAAACTGTTTGTCTCAATGTAATTGCAAATCAATATTGCCAAGTATTACAAGAAAAATGACTTTCTTATTTCTAAACTGAAAGTTTTTATATAAATACAATAATTTTCTTATTGCCTTAAGAAGTGCATAATAAATAAAAGAATTTATTTAATTTATTGCGAGGATGGCTTTTCCGGATTTGACAGTTGAAAATTTTATGCGGCGAATATTGAATATCCCAGTTAAAAAAATTGATTTGTTTATTTAGTTATTTCTTATTTATTGAGCGCACTGTTTTATTAATTAAAGTACTACTGAGAGTGTGTCCGCTACTGTAATAATACTGTGAGTGTACTTACGAGAGCGATTTTTTTGTTAAAAATGGAATATTCCGTATATGTATAAATTTTAATAATATCTAATGTGCCAGATTATAGATCACCAGATTATTCAATTTAATACGCCTGTTTTAGATTTTGTGGGGGTAAGTTAAGTCGCTGCTATGTAAGTTAGAATGTATTCGGAAGAATACATAGTCTTTGTTGTGGCGATAGCAGAGGTAGTTAGCACGTTGACTACGTCATCGTCAAAGTAATAAAATTAATTAAAATGAGCTTCAAAGAAATATAATTCGCCTCATTGGTATCATAGTTGCTGCAACACTGCCATAAACAAAAAAGATGCAAAAGCAGATTTGTAGAAATAGTGTCTGTCCCTGCACCACCTGTCATATCTATCGCTATCCCTTTCATATGCAAGGTACCGCCTAGTAGTAGACCATCATTAAATTGAGTGTTACTTCTTTTTATAAAAAAAAAGTTGGATTCAATAATACTATTTACTTTCATAAATCAATATTTAACATCTTTTGAAATTAATAAACATGATTATATGTATGTATTTCTGACATGCCTACTTAATATGCCAACTTATGTCATTTCTTGTTGCTAAAATAAACATTTACACGACATTATTTTAATTTAATTTCCTTAATATTTATTAGATAATTTATTAACTTTTACTTTAATATATTCAATATGTATAAATTATACATTAACATTGGAGAGTTTCATCATTTCAATATGCCTTTAATTAGCTTCGAAGTGCATGTTTATTTATGTTGAATCTTAATTTTTAATTTATCAAACGTATGACTGTTATTCATCTTTATTTGAAGCAGCCCAGCAAACAATTTTAAGAAACGTAATCGAGTTTGGAATTAAGCATTTTTGGTGGAATCACTTCCCAACTGGATTACCAACTTAATGATTTTAACAAGGCGTGAGACTTGAGAATTCAATATATTTTTATTGTTTGAAATTGTTATTTTTTACGCAGGAAGGTCTTAAGGTATATATACACGATTGTCATTTGCTACAATATTGACAGAAAATTTATTACAAAATATGCAACAACCGTGTGAACTCACAATTGTATAGTCGTATAGTCACAAAATGTATAGTCGGTGCATTTTATGCCAACAATATTGTCACAATTCTGACAATCGTGAGAACACCCTTCATTTCCATTGACACACAATTTACAGTCATTTGTTATTGTCGCATTCATTCATTTAGTGCACCGTACAATAACACCATTGGCACATAAATATTTCTGTTGGCAACGCTGCCCATAAATATTTATATACAATGTTAAACATCGGATCTGGCAAGTTTGGCCATACAATAATCTAACAACCATGTGAACGGTCAATTAATATTGGCAGAAAAATTTATTGTCGCAGAACTGAGTGCCTATGAAATTGTATGGTTTTCTTTCAATAATGTGAACAGACAAATTACTAGATGGTAACAATTTTTCATTGTGAGTGCATTGCCACCATATTGCCGTATCCTACAATATTGTACAATCTGACAATCGTGTGAACATAGCTTTATAGCTAAATTTACTTTTTTTCTTTTTGAGTTGAAAAAGTTCCGCTATTTCAGTATTCTGAACCAAATTCCAATTACTGACAAACTATAATCGAGATAGTTTAATTTTATGTGTATAAATAAAATATTTTACTTAATTCAACAAAATTAAAGATTCCAATATGAATTATTTACTATAATATATATTTTTGGCGAACTGGTTATATATTTATTTTATTTCTCCAAAAAGTAACTACTTCTTTTCTGGTTTAAAATGTAAGAATGTAATTTAGAAATTCTTATACTTCTTTCTAAATAACTAATTATTTTGAAAATCTTTTCAGACATTATAATACAAACAAAATAATAAGTTCAATTAATACTTCTGATTTTTATAATTTTGTGTTATGTATTTAGTAATCGAGTAGTTAAATTTGGCATAGAAAAGAAAATCATTACGTGGCAAGTGCTTTTTATGGTAATGTCTACTTTTTTGCTGGGAATGAACACAATTATTTGTTTAGTCAGAATTTAAATGGAAAATTATTCTAATGAATCGCGTTGAATTTCTGTCAACTCAATTTACTTTCAAATCTAATTCCGTATACTTAATGAAATTACCAGAGAAATTTTATTCAAGCTCACAACAGAAATATCAGAAGGAAACCAGTATGTTTTAGCGATTTATTAAAATAAAAACAAATTTAAAATTATAAGGGAATTTTTGCCGTGCTCTTCGATATATTGGTTATATAGGTTTTAAAATAAAAACCCTGAAAATATCCGTCCAATCGCTGTATGTTCGGAACTCTCAAAATGATGGAGAATATTTTGAATTTCCATTTAGTGAAGTATTTGGAGTTCAACAGATTACTCATCGACCGCCAGTACGGCTTCCGCAAGGTTCGCTTTATAAGAACATTACTAGCTTTATTTTCGTAAAAGTAGAATCAATACATACAACATTTCGGTGAAGGGAGCTGCTAATAGCGAGTAGTTATCGTTTTGGGTCTGCAACCAGATGGCGGCGTGTTCGCTTCTAGGAACGTTCAAGTCAAAAAAAACTTTGTCTAAGTTTTCTGTTCTACACCAGCCTTTTTCGTCTATATTTGAGCAATAAAACGAAGGCGAAGTAAAATAATAAATAAAAAGGCTCCCCTTAGCTTAAAAATAATGCGTCAAAATTAGCAACAGAAACGACTCAACTTACCGTTATAATTTACACGAAACTGCAGAGTAGTGAATTAAGCTCTATCTTTTTACCACTTCCACCACATCTTCTTTGTCTCACTATCCCTCTTACAATTTAGTTCCATATGCATATGAAGATGATTTCTTTTTATTAATTCCAAGGTGGTGGCTCTATATATTTCCAATGCGTTTGACAGATCACTTCTCTCAAAATTTGTTCCTTTCGGTATCGGTGATGACTTCTATCGATTTATGTCAAGTTTTCTCAGAGATCTTAATACACGAGTTGCAATAGAATTCAGAATAAATTCACAATTCCAGACGGCTTCCCCGTAAATTGTGATGTTCGAAAGTTTCAGTCCATAAACTACTCCCTCTATTCTCTTACCCATAACAAATTTTGTTTGTTCCGCTGCAATGCATTGCATAGACATTGGTCCAAAAAAAATATGAAGGCTGCGAACAACATCCCACAATTTAGCCTCCCAGCAAAAAAATACCCTCAAAAGAAGTGATAGAGATCTTAATATTATGATCCGGAAGTAGTAGAAATGTGGATAATTTCTAATGAAATTTCTATATGCTTCTCCTCGCGCTTCTCCGCGATGTTCTCGTTTTTGGCGCTCTTCCAATGAATCACAAGCAGTGTTCAAAGTGTCAAAAATTTGTATTATATATATACATATTTTTTTGTGATATTTAGGAAATGATTGAAGAAATAGAAATAGTAACCAGTTTGTAAAAAAATCAATCTTTCTGTGCTGCTTGCACAAAAAGCTTACATCTTTCTTTAGGAGAAGTAATACTCAGTCACTTCAGATGCCAACCCACAATTATGACGTGGCGCGTTGTTTTCTTTTTGAAAATATATAGTGAGTGCTGTGGCGTGTTTTGTTCATTTATAAAGCAAACTTACAACATCTCTTATGGTTCGTTAGAGTTAAGTCAGTGCTCGAACTGCCTGACCAATAGTACTCTCACCTACCTTAGCTCGGGCATACGAGGAATTTGAAGATTATTCTATTACCCCTAGAAATCATATGGGGGCCTTTAGTTCTGGTATCAGTGGAAGTACTTTTTATTGAATACGCTGTTCACTTTGTAAATACAAGATATTTTATCAAATTCTTATTTACTAAATTAGATATATCGCATCGCTTTTTTTGGGTTGTTAGATATATGTACATATATAAAACTTAAATGTCTACAAATTAGATCGCCCTGCATGGTGTCCTCTACGGAGGATATGGATGTTACAATCCTGCACTCTCTCATCTAAATGGCGAACATTGAATGTAATTTCTTAGAATTTCACATTGTAGGAAGCTTTTTTGACTTTTGCTTTTAACTTGATTGCTTCTAAAGTCTAATCAAGGACTATAACTTTGAAAGTAGGAGGGTCGTACCGTATGGATCTGCTGACCGAATTTGAATTATTTTAGAAACCTCATAGCCTGATTTGGATGGGACGTTCATTGAGCTATACTATGAACATACTTATACAAATAATGTATAAGCTATGAATTGGTAATACAAAACGATTTCACTTTAGGTGCTGTTGCCAATCAACAGCTGAAAATTGGCCAGAAATGAAAGTAAATACATATTGATTGAAAGTATAGAAGTGTCAAAATCAGGGATATAAGATAAGGCCTAACCCCTCAGCAAGGGGGTTCATGATGCTAAGAAGTTATGAAGGCGGTGTTGTGAGTTTGCTTATGCACGCCCGTGTTCTTGGAATATCATCAGATTAAGCCCCACTGGGAGGTGCTGTAGGAAAACAAAAAAACAAAAGTACTCTCGTCTATAGTTTTATTTATAGTCCATCTAAAATTATGTATGTTAAATTGTTCAGATTCTCAATAACATTTTTGTCCTATTTTCTCATTCAATGAAAACTTTATATCATCTTTTCTCAAATATATTAAATTAATCTTCATTTCGCAAAATGTGTAACATTTAATTTACTTGTGTCGAACAAAAATATTACATTTATTTAAAGTTCGTAAAGAACTATCAAATTATAAATGATATACTTTTGCCGTTCTTAAAATCGTTATTTAAATTTGCCCAGATATTTGTCTGGCCATAAACATTACCGTAATGGAAGTATTTGTTTAATAAACAAGTGTTTTCATTACGGTATAAAAGCACACATAAAAAGCAAACAAGCTTTTAATGAATTTGTTATGACTTGTGCAGGATGAACGCTCATATGTGTATGTGCATTTGTATGTGTATGTGCATTGTTAAATGAAATGGTAAAAACTATATTTTAAAGTTATTAAATAAACAAACATAAATGTTTTTTTGTAAACTTAATTTTCGTAATTTTGTACTGATGAAGCAATATTTGATGTGCATCAACAATTAATTTAGCAAAGAATGTTAAAATATTCATATTTGCCTGTATTAATATTTTAAAATGTATTTTGTTAACAACAATATATTCATTTTTATATTACGTGTTTGTTCTTGTTGTGGAAATTTAGTGCTGGCAATAATTAATTTAAATAATTTCCATGGTAGTTGCAGAATTCGTAAGAAAAACTTATTCCGATGAATTTATTATTTTTTTATTTATTAATTTTATTATTTATTATGATAAATTTTTATATACCTGCATGTTAAATTTAGATATTATATCTCGGTTTTTTTTAGCTGTATCAGAACTTAAAACCATTATTCTTTCTTGAGTTGCCTAGGAGTTGCATTGTCCATTCAATCAGTCCAATTTTTTACTACTTTTTGAAATAAATCTGTCCTTATGGCGTCAATAGTGGCTTCAATATTGGTTTCCAATATTCCTTGTTTGTCGGCATAACAAAATGACTTAACAAAGCCTTATAAAAAGTAATCCGGAGGCGTTAAATCGCAGGAACGAGTGAGCAAGTTAACATAACTACTTATGGAAATATAGTTGTCAAATTGATTTTGCAATAAACGGTTTGTTAAGCGCGCTGTATGCCAAAATGTGACGTCCTTTGGATCCAAATGTCGTTGATGTTGAGCTGATTAATTCAGTCAGGATGGCTCGCTAGCACTCACGGCAGCTCTTTATGCATTTCGAAAGAAAAAAGAACCGAAAATGAACAAGAAATGAGCTTCATCATTAAACACAATTCTTTGCTAAAAGTGCTCATCTGCGGGCAGTGTCCATGTAGGCTAATCAGCAAAAATTGCACGAGCAGTATTTTATAGGTAAGTACGCCAAAATCCTTAGGTAAATCTATCCGCGTAGTCGAATGACAAAGGCAAGTTGAGATCGTCTTGAACACTTCGCGCTACAAAATCTATATTCTCTTCTTTGTCTTGTTGATGGTTTTGTTTCGTGAATTAGTGTGCAAACGATCAATAACGAAGTGCTCTGTGGACTTCGCGAAGGAATTTATTATTTTCAACGTAAATTTCCACAATTTGGAAGCATTGTTCTAGCATTAAACAATTCATTATGACTTGCCAAACTTTACTGAACAGAAATGTCAACAGAGTCTGACATTCTCAGCTGTCAAACCATAGTTATCGATACCGACAGCTCTCATGCAGGTAAAAACACACCCTATATAATTTTTCACATACATAAAAACCCAGAGGACTAATTGCAGTATTTTCATAAACGTTTGTACAAAACTGATTTATAAATTTTTTTTTATAATAAAAAAAATTACGCAAAAGTATAAATTCAAAAGTAAGAATTTAAGCCAACACATAATATTCTTTATGTATATATGTACATTTAAATAAAGTTTTATAAATATTGAAAACCAAAACAATTCCAAACAAATCTTTGCAAATATCGAAACAGTTGTGAATTTGTGCAAGCAACAGTGACCATAATATTAATGCGAAAGCTATAAATTTCCATTGATTTGACATAAAATTTTTATATCGCAGCAGAAAAAGAATAGATTTGTTTAGGTTTAAGCACGTGGTGTCCAAGCACTATGACAATTATATGTTAATGTTGGGAGCAATAAATAATGAAGTAGAAATTCGTTACATTCCAAATCTGAACTGAGGTGTAATGTGTACACGTAGTGTGCACGAATAACTGAATAGAAAAATGTTATAATATGAAATATAAGTCAAATGACAAATACAGCTGTTAATTAATGATTCATTTCTGAATGAAGTTTAAGTGTCTCCCACTTCGAAGCTACTTAAGTTGCATAACACTGCGAATTGGGCAAGACTTTTGGAATAAATACATTTTTTAAGATGATTTGGTATAACATAAATACCTTTCACAAGTTATCAAATTTAAAAATCTTTCCTCGTTTTTTTATTAGCCATAGTATCTGACAGGACGTTATGTAACTTAAATTTCCATTTATATATCGACGCTAATGTGTAAAAAGGCCATTTTACATTTTTGTATGAGGAGCAATGTGTTTTTTTGGTTTACCTCGCAACGTCAAATCAAAAGGGCCAATCTGAATAATAACCTATTTTAAAAAATATATACATATATTGTTTTTTATCTTCAACCAGCACTTACAAGATGAGCCCTATACATCCGATACATTGTGCTGGAACTGGGGAAAGGGATAGTTATAGAAATGACAGGAGGTGAAGCTTCGAACCTGTGAAATTTTTGGTTTTAACTACTTAGACTTCTTCAGCCATCGCCAAACTCATAGTTATATATGTATATATAAAAGCAAAAGAAAATTGTACCGTAAATTGATATTTTTTCCTCTTTTCCATTTAGTTTACAGTTACTTGTTGCTGTAGCAGAAGTTTTGCGCTAAGAATGCAATTGCATAATTGCTCCTAGAAATGTAAATTGTAAACAAATTAACCAAATTGCATGTGATAATTAATAAGAAATAAACCAAATGAACAACAAAAATTGTAAATCACACTGACAAAGACTAGCAGAACACAACAACAGCGAGAATTTATTAACCTTTAATAAAGCACTAAATTTTGTACCACCGGGCTATTGCGCGTCCCTAAAGGCTGCTGCATTTCCATATCTATTAAAAAAAAAAAAAAACATGAATGAATCAAAATGAACTAGACTCTAAATAAACATGTAAAATTTGCTGCGCCTTATAAGTCACAATCAACAGGATATTTTGCATTGGGTGTGCCATTAAGAACACGTTTACTTGAGTAGTCAGGCATATTTGAATTAGTGTATATATTTGCCAACTTTAGTAATTTTCTGAAGCCATTTGTCTTTGTAGCATTCAAAAAAAGATTTTAAATTACTATAAATAAATTATGCCAACATGTAACTGCGGCTAAATATATCGAATTGGACGTATGTAGCATTGACATTTAAACGGAAGCAACAGTGTAAGTTTGCCCCAACACAATTACACATTTGATGTATTAGGTATTTAAAATTGCACGATTAGTTTAAGCTAAAGTATGTAGACCCAATTGGTTAGCATGGGAAAAAACTGAACAGTGGTTGAAAATACTAAAGGTAATGCAATTGGCTGACCAACAGCAGAGAGATGATGTCCACCGATACCAACGTCCTCATCGCCTCTTGACTTTTATCCAAGATTACCATATATGCACCGTCTTCTCGGTATCAGGGAAGCGTGGCAGATAACGAAATCCTCCGCCTGGAAGACACTGTAGGTACTCGGAAACCTGTAGGAAGCAGAAACTAACAGATCATTGGAGAAACATCCGGCTCCACCCCTGATTCCGTCTTATAACCATTGGTGAAGACAGCACTGACGCAGCCATAAGGACTCTCCCCCTCTTCCAGTCACTCATTCATTCTACACCAACCTTCGAGTGGAGATATCCAACGGCAAGTCCGCAATGAAGCGCATTTGTATTCGAAGACTGCTGGTCAGAATTTCCTGCAGAACACAGCTCCCTTAACTTAATAGCACTCTGACCAAAAACAAAAATACATATGAAGACCAATCGGTAAGAGATTCAGAATCGTGTCCAGGGCACCGGAGGGGACCATTAGTGATTGGCAAATTTTACTACCCGCCAATAATTTAGCCGTCTGTTCGGGTACCTCAACATCTTGTCTTGGGGTAGGTTGCCCAGATATATTCACATTGGCGCCAGACACACTGATGATCTTTAGAGCATCCAGATTAAACGCAAAGCTTCCCTTTTAGTTCATGGCAATACTGAAGCCCTATATCCCTATTTAAGCCCTCCCGACAGCTTAAGGGAGACCACCAATGGGAAGTATACTTTGTATTAAAACATGACAAAAATTCAAGCATTACGCCCATCCCATAATAAATGTCTCACAATATCGTTTTTTTAAACGATAAGATTTCTCATTTTATCAGGGTTGTAACATTACAAAAGCAGATGAAGAAAATAACAAAAAGTCATTTACTTCCCAGCAAAAAAAAAAGTGAATACGTTCACTATGAATTGTTATTTTCACGACTTCTTAGCACTTTTTATCTAAATTCAATTTTGAGATTATCACTTTTGAACTCATGGAAAACAGATTTAACTCTTCCGATTAATTCATGTGAATAAGTCCGTAGTTGTAATTATAATTTAAACAAATTGTTAAAACATGTTACAGAAACTCATTAACACATGCTATACGCAATACGTAAATAAATCATGGAACATTCTTTGGTTTGAAGCACTCATTTAAATGACGAGTTGATTTGTTAATTGTGAACACATGCTCGCCAATGAAATCCCTATGTTAAAATCAAGCCTTGTTGAGCTAACTTGAACCCGATTATTTACAATAGAAAACATACGTTAACTATTCCTTTTGCATGTCTTTTTTTGCTGGGTTCTAAACCCATTTGAAGTGTGATAGTGTAAAAGTAAACTGTAATATTACTTTATATTTTTTGACAGTCGCACCAAATCTGATTAGATTTTTTTCTCACAAAATCTTATAAAAGTCGTAAGACTTTTTTTTCATTATAGTTTGAAACGCGTTCAAGCATAAGCAATGCTTATCACATTGATGTTGTTTTCATTATTGCATTGAGTATCGAATGACCACAAGATTCTGTCTCCCTTCATTTGGTATTGTAAAACTTATCGTAATATCGAACATTTCCATAATTTTTTACATTGTAATAATTTTAATGTCAAATATCAGTACATATATACTCGGTATTATGGAATGATATATGACTACAAAAACTTACTTGTTAGGGATTGTATAAATGCGTAAAAATTAAATACTTATCTACTTAACAAAATCTATATCTCATTGAAGCGATATAAAAATATATGATTTTACACAAATACATTTAAAGATTGCCAGAACTTTGTACAATAAACCAGAAATTATTCAAGAAAAGCAAATTTATTAATTATGATGCCTGAACATAACTTGTGGCTCTAAAATATGTACTGAAAACATAATTTTGATTATTCCCATACAAAATAATTATAGCAAAGATTAAGAACTGTCTTATTAACCATGTAGTGTAGTGGTACACTGTTTATTTCGTGTAGTTCAGTACAAACTATTTTCAATAATTTCACCGCAATTGCGTTCGTGAAGCGTTCTTAAAATGGTCAGCCAAAAATTGCACGATAAATTTGTAGCTCATAAACCAAGTTCTCTAAAACCATACTGACTCACTGTTGTGTTCTTCAGCCGCAACACAATATGTACTCACCAGCATACTCGACATGAAAATTGTGTACCATTCAACAACCACGATTTCATTACCCGTAAGCACATACACAAATGCAAAATATACTATTATTAACAATACGTCTACTTTACTTGATCACTGCACGTCCCCCCTAAACTTCCCCTTCGAGTAAACTTTTGTGGTAAATCATTTCTAACATTTAAATCGTATGTGAGTTTGTTGTTCTGCTCACGTATTTGGAGACCTCTGTATTTATATTTGTAGATTCAAATACAGATAAACACATACAATCAAACGTTCATGGCAATAATTCAGCAATACATAGAATGGTGCATGAGTTTGTAAGCGCTAAATTCTATTCGTGTTTCTTACTTTTTACTTATCCGTAATCCATGCATCATTACCACATTCGTACATGTGAACGTGTATGCATACATACATACGTAGACACATAAATTTCACTGCATGTACGTGTACATGTATGCGTTCCGGTGCCTTTGAAAGCTCCTTTCAGTTATTCTTCTTTAACTTCTTAAAGATTAATGTCTGCCTTTAAAGTCCATTCGCTGCTTGTTGCATGCATGTGTTGTTGCTACATAGTAAGTGACATAAGTGGAACACAAGTGTATACAAAACCGACACAAGAATTTAATACTTGTCTAATGTTACTGTTTAGGGATTTCTTTTAAAAGATTTATAGACACATACACATATTTAACAAGTGCACATGGAAAAATGTATTTTCACTCTAGAAAATTTCTTATCACAGTTGCCGTTAGAAATTTTAATATCCGTGACATTTGCAACATATCGTTGGCAGAGCAATGTAAAATGCTAAAATTTATACGTGTGTCCATTCAAATGAGAACGGAAACTAAGGATATGCATAACCTGCTTACAACTAAGTATATTTTTGCATTGCATTGCATTGAATATTTTTGTGAATTTTGTAAATAACATATTTAAAGCACTGTATACATATAAATATATGTAAGTCTGCAGCATTTCACGTTTTCTTATACTCTTTTATTCAATGTACCTAAAATGATATGAAAAACTAATGAGCCATCCGGTAAAACTTGAAATACAAAATCGTTCACTTAAAGCCTTGTCTTAAGAAAATGATAAAACTTATGAATTTCTTAAAATAAAGCGAACGTTGTACTTTTAATTTTTCTGAATTAAAGTTTGCAGTTATTTTAAAATACATGATTTAAATTTAGCAACACAGTTTAGTTGAAAGTAGAAGGGGGAAGTCAATAAGTCTGTGACTTTCTGTGGAGCTGTTAACTGGAAGGGCGATACTGCTTCTGTCAGTTGACTCCTGTCGAACTTTGAATACCCTGTGTCATTCAGTTTGTGTTTGACTACGGCGTGATTTGAGGAGAAACTGGAAAATGTGGTAATTAAGCACTAAATTATGCGGGAAAAAACTTACCTTCACCAATTTCAATGGTAAAAAGTGGCCTTTATATACAAAAAAAATTAAAAATCCACGATGAAGTAGTTTGTACGTTGACTACAAAACGAAAAAAGTCCTGGATTCGACCCCAGTTTCAGACTCATAAAAACATCTCCCATTTTTTCTGATGTGCATTTCTGTGTCTTTCTGTCAGTTGTTGTCGGAAGGTTTCGGTGGCTTAAAGTTTCAATACGTCTTCTCGGCATCAGAGGCGCTGTAAAACTGCCATAAACAAAAAAACCTGCAAAAGCAGAGTTGTAAGCTGGTGAAATTTCACAACCTGTCATCTCTCTCACTAGCCCTTTTCTCTAGATCCAGCACAATATATCATATGTGTAGCGGTCTCACCTGAGTGCTGGTCCAAGATGCAGATGTGTTCAAGATTTACGTGGACACCTACGCATAGCGTCTTATTCCACGGTGCTCTCATACACGGAGTGAAATCAAGACGACCACTACCGGAGATACAAAATCCTGTACCACTACCAGTGCACACGGGTGGCAAATCAAATTATAGTTATCCCTGGACTACAAATTGCAGAAAGTTTTTGAGTCAAGAACTCTTAATCTAGTAATGCTGTTTGTAGACACACTCCGGTGACTACTGTTGAATGGCAAAAGCACCTAGTTAAGTAAAAGTCGTATCAGAATATATGTATATGCCTTCCTCACATATATCCCGAACAGACCAAAAACTTAACTTACAGCATGACTTTTTTTACTAATCACAGCCACTACGAATCCGTTTCCAAACCAGCACACAACTCCAACTTTTAGGGGTGGACACGAAGTACTCACTTAAGATTATATCAGTCATTAAAACCTTACTGAGCGTTACAGCTGTGGGGCTTCGCTGGCCCAGTAGCACTAGATTAGAATTGAACTGTATTTTCTACAGTCACATGGAAGGCACAACCTCCTCAATCTCTAGTAAGATTTCAAAGAGTAGCCTCTTCTGTCCTTTTCAAACTCCAGCTGAGTTTAAGGTAATGCTAGACGTTTTGCAAAAGTAAAAAGAAAATGTTTTATGAAATCTTGAAATTTTTTAATTAAAAAGAAAAACTCTTAGTTATTACAAGAGAAGGAAAATAAAACAAAAAATTGAAAACAATATTAAAAATATATATATTTGTACGTAATCAATAAAAATAAAAACTGTTTAAACAAAATTGGCAGAATTTCATATATTCTAATGCCCTCATTAGTGTGTATTTTAATGTATACATTTACATATCAGTGGACTCCTGAAAAAACATAAGTGAAATATTAAAGCTTTTTCACGACAACGAATAACTATTGAAGTAGTTTTTTTATTTGCCTTTAAAAAATTTATAAATGTAGTGCAGGTTAGATTAGATGGCGAACCCTCACCAAAGGAGAACGCCTCATTCAGGACAGACCATTGTGATGCCACAAATAGAAACACCCAGAGTATAGGCGGGAATCGAATCCGCACCTCCAGATTGATAAGATTAATGCTCATGTAGTAGGCTAGAGAGACATCAGGCTTAGTGTAAGTAGGCTAACTTTTCAGTAATCTTACTTTCTACTATGCGAAACTCTGTATTAAAATCAAACTTACAAATTAAGTCAACAACAAGTACAGATAATTTGATTACTTTTTGTATGATTTTGTTAAAAGTCCACATATACTTGATATGTATATAATACTTTGTTAATACAGAAGTTACATTCCAAATAGATTTTAAACAGATAAACAGATTTCTTACTTTAAAAAATACAAACTAATGACGGCGCCGGTATACATAGATTTATTGATATTTATTAAAAGTGATCAGCGGTTTCTTCGGAAGATTTTTATATTGTTGATTATTACTGATATTATATACATAAATGTCCCCGATCTATAAATTACATAACTATCTGCATAATATTTTTAAAATTTAGAAATTTTTTTAATGGAATATTTAAGAGAGCAAAACAATTCCAATAACTAAAACCTTTAGGATACAGCCTGTGTCCGTAAACAAAGAAAATGTTTCTTCAAATTTACCTAGTAATTTTTAATATTTAATGTAATAAAATTCAATATGCTCACCTTGGTATTGTTTTTATAATTTTTATTTTTTTTTGGTGCGACATTGTGGTAATAATTTTAAATGGTTAATGTTGTGTAATATTTATTCCGCCAATACTTGTTAAGTGAAATCTGATAAACTCAAGAAGGAATTTAATAAAGTATAAAATAAGCACTTAGTTGAACATATTATTTTGTGTTTAAAAAAAAATATTGGAGGACAGGAAAACAATTTTTGTGCACTTGATAAAGTAGAAAATTTTTATACCAGAATTGTGAACGAAATGAACAGTTTGTTAAAAATGTTGATGAAAGAAGAAAAAAGTTAAGACTACAAGACATGTTTTGAAAAGAACGGAGACTTAGAAGACTTTTCGACTCATTTTTTAATGTATCATTTGATTTATTTATTTTTGTTAAAATCATATGAGTTGTTCAATTTAAAACTACATAGTGAGAGAAAAAAAAAGAAAATTAAAAACGCTGAAAGCAGAAGAATTAACAAATTCTTTTACCAATAACCGACAAGTGGCGTTTTTTTGCTGCATCGCTAACCTGTGAGTCCCATATAAATTGAAATTATTCTAGAGATACAATTTTTGAATACTAATGAAGCCATTCAGTCGGAATTAAGCATCCTTGAATAATGGAATTTTTGGGCACAATTTTTCCACCAACCAACAGTCGTTTGGATAATAAATTTTTATAGTTTATACGTGCTTCTCAATTCTCTTACTTGCCGCAGTCTTTGGATATGCCTAACTGAATATTTAAGTATCGGATTAACTGGCGCAGCTTTAACAATATGGGCGTCACACACTGGTGCAATTGATCTCCACATACTGGAAACAAATTTTTTGTCTATTAATACTTGTAGTTTCTGCGCGTTACAACGTTTAAAAGAAATATTTCTTTAAAGTGCTAAATAACTGTTAAAATATAAAATCTTATGTGAATTATAAGGAAGAAAATATCTTTGAATTTCATATCAGCATGATATGAAAATGAAAGCAATTGTTGCTAAAAGTTTCAATGCTTGCTTGATTTTGAACAAAAAGGGCAACAACTAAAGGAATTAAAAAACAACAGAAACCAAGAGGAAAGACGTGACAGTTTTTAAAATAACATAAAAGCTTATCTACTGTGTTACAAAGAGATGCAGACAAGATGGAAGGAGCGTGTATTTGCCTTTTGAGGAATATATACATATTTATATGTATGCATGCATAAATGGATAAGTGTGCTTGGATATGTGCGTGTGTGTGAGCATGAAAAGCTTGTTAAGGAAAGATTAAATGAGAAAAGGAGAAAGAATACGCTTAAACAATTAGTCTGTAAGGTAAGGTAACCAGGATATGTTGCTCTGACAGTCGCTGCCATTTTCCTTTTTTTTTAGTTACCGCAATTTTCGTCCACATAATCATAACGTGCTTCTCATATTGTTTGTGCCAATGATGTATATTTTTAAATAATTTTATGAAATACTCAACATTTGCGACCGTTGAAGTGAAAAATTCGAACGATGAAATGTTCCAGCAAAAAGATTTATATTGAGAAGGATTTATATTCAGAAAAACAAAATCGTATGGAAAATGCTCTCATTCACACGTCTGCATGGGACACGAACATCACGTCTTTAGTTAAGTGAAAAAATATTAATTTCACCCTCTTTAGTTGTTTCCCCATATATAGATGACGTTTAGTTGGGAGATACTAATTTAAATAAAAATTAGAAATTTTTTAGTCGCAAAATCATTCTCAAGTATATATAAATATAAATATATAAATTGACTTTTAGTCCCGGGAATTGCCGGATAAAATTCTTGGGAAAGCGGGAAACGAAAAAAAGCGATCCCGGGAACAACCCTACTCTCTGCTACAAATAAGAGAATAACTGTAATTCAGTGGTTTTGACTTTCGTCGAACACTTTCAGTTCTTCATTGAAATAAACTGCTGATCCTTTTAATAATACGATTTCGAGTATTGGTTTGACTTCATTTCGGATCCCTAAGAGGCCATCAGACATTCACGTCCGACGCATTGTGCCCAACCATGGTTACGTTGTTATGCCGGAGAGGGAGCAAACAGTCTCCAGCTACCCGGTACCACCTTCTCCAGTATCAAATCAAGCCGTAGCGCAGATAAACAAATCCTTCCCTATGACGCCGTAATCCGATATCTTTTCGAGACTGTGTAGTGTCGAAAAAAAAGGCAGACAAAGCATCCTCGCCGTAACTCATCGAGGTTATAAGTTTCATGCAAATGCATGTGTACTTTATGTTTCGTTGTTAACTCATTTATCATTAATTCTGTTTTTGCTTTCTATAAGACCAAATAATAATTTATCGAATTATAAAAAAACAGCTGTAAAATATTCAACATAATTACTTTGATTTAAGTTGCAATAGGGATGACATTTACAAATCATTGAAATTTTAATGTCTGTAGCATATTAATTTAGAGATTGACAAAATCTTTTTTTTGTTCTTTATTATAATTACGTACTTTTGCTTGAGTAGTTCGCACGTTGATAATACAGCCAACATTAATATCAGTAGTATATCAGGGTGCATTGCAGTCTTCTATATAGTATTCATTTTCTACAAGCTCTGGTGTATACATTGCATACGTAGGGAACATCTTCTAAATTAACTGATTTCTTCAATTATTTTCGAAATAAGATTTTTTTAACTTCTCAATTTTGTAAACCTAAACTGTTATTTTTTAGTTTTAAACCTGATCAGTAAAAATTATTTGGTTTTTCAGTTATTTCAACGTACATAAATTTAATAAAGGGCCAAAACGACCAAAACACACGATGTTAATTATAAAGAAAAGAAAAAGTTTTCAGAGCATTATATTAATATTTTTTATTATGATAGAACGATCTATGACAATTATGTGTTAAACAAAATATCGGCTAAACGTTCGCCACGACTTCGGTGTCATACCTCTAGCCGAGAGGGGACATTTTCAATGGCTTTGAGACATAATTGAGATTCAATGCCGTTAATGTGGCGAATTATGTCATCCATTAGCTCTGGAATTGTTCTTGTCTTATTGACGCTCTCTTTCTCTTTTAAATATCCTCAAAGAAAGAAGTCAAATGGTGTCAAAACACATGATCATGACAGCTGTGTGGCAACTGTCACCATCCTTCCACGTTCATATCTTCAATTTCTGCCAACAGGATGTCTTTTATTATCTCGCCATTCACGGTAACTGCTTGGGCGACCTAATTTTCGAAGAATACGGCTCGATAATGTCGCCCGTCAATAAACCACTCGGGCGAACATGCACAGGTATTTTCACATTTCCTACAGACCCGGTTTTGTGAAATTTGCGGACAATTCTCCCGATTGTGAACACATTTGGTCGATTATGCGAAGTGCACGAAATTCATTTTGTTTTGAACGCCCATTTTCGTAAAATACTTTAACAGTCATAACGCGCTGTTCAATTGTGTACCTCTCCATGGTTGAATTTGTCAAATACTGAAACAAAGGAATGTGAAATTAAGTTGGGCAAGAAACTTGACGTTAAGGTGTGGCTCGCAATCAACATCGTGCATTATGGTTAGGCCTCCCTTTACTTAAAACAGTAAGAACTACTGATTTTTAGTTTATTTTGAATAAACATAAATAACCTACCGAATTAAGTATAATCATCTTTCATTTATTTTTAAGATAAATTTAAATAAAGATAATAATAATAAAAATAGTGATAGTAATTTAATTACATTAACAGGACCCTTTGCATCATTCCGTCATTGGCATCCAAAAATACTGAAATCTGAAAAAATTAATTGTTTTAATTAGATAGATATGTATTTCTATTTGTCAAAATATGACTTACCCACCAACTGTCAAAAATACATAACTTGTGTAAAATATGAAGATGAACACGCAACAAACAAAAATCACCGGGGGAGAAATACTTACTTAATCACACGACGCGTGGATTAAGATTCGTTGAGAAGGCAGAAATTCTTTCTGAAAACATAATAATACATACAAACTCATAAAAATCGAGTAAATACTTGATAAAATGCTTGAGTAAATATGAAGTACACAATTAAATAAATAATTTACAACTTACAACTTACGTAAATACGCACACATTTCCCATTTTTAGCGATACATTTTATATTCGAGAAATTATTTTAAGAATTTTTGTTTTTTTTTCTTGGACCGCCACAATCTCAATGCATTATGCTGGAACTAGGAAATTAGGTTATGGGAAGGAGAATAGAGGGAATAGTGTTTATGGACATTTGATTTAAATTTTCCCACGTCAAAAGTGACAGGAAAGCCCTCTGGGGGTAGTCCATTCCACATACGTGCTGTTCGGCCAAAAAACGAATTTTCCCTGTAATGCGTAGTGCAAGTCGCCGCCAAATCGACCACAAATGGATGCTCTCTTAATGATGATCGCGTCGTGAGCGCGAATGACCGGGTTTCGGTAACAAGTTCCCTGATTTCATGAGAATACCTTCCATTATAGTATCGATAGAATAACGAAACGCACCCCACGTTGCGACGATGCTCAAGAGAGTCAATAGAGTTGGCTAAGAAATAGGGTATTTTAGTTCGTTTGGTAAGATATAGTTTGTATATAGATATATATTTCCTAAGGTGTGTTTACCCAGCTACCGACGATGGGAGTAGGCGATTAAATTAGTCGCCCGCAAAGTCGTATTCCGATCGCCCACGTCCAGTACAACGGTAGAAACTATGTCATGAAGGCCACTCTTCTGTATAAATTGTGTAAGATGCTCGTGCTAGATTCTAATATTCTAACTGCAGACGATCCTCGAAAAAAATTGAGTTGAAAAGAAGCAAAAATTATTAGTTATCTGACGTTATGTCGACGTATTCATTTTTAAGCTATAGGAGATCCAATTTATTTATTATGTGTAGGGGCCATCCCCTACTAATGACCTTCCAATACTTTCCAAATTACGTAAACGACGATTCACTGGTCCAACATTCGTCTGGAGGTTTAACAAAAGAGTCGTGAAATGATCGCGGTCGTTAGGCAATCTTCCAAATCCCAGCTGGGAACCGACATTTAAGAAGTCCGATAATGTTGGAAATATAAAAATTAAATAAACACAAAAATTACTCAAAAAAGTTAACTTTCTAGAGTCCTGTGTGGTGACTAAAAGGTGCCTAACTTTTCGGTATTCTAAACTTTTTTGCGTCTTGAACTTTTTGAGCTTCTGCTGTAATGCGCTTTCTTAACAAGTTATTAATTAATTACACTGGTCAGCAAGAATATATTGGCTTGAGTTTTATTCACAATTAACTGGTAGCATGTATTTCAATAATTTAAAGGTTTATTTATTCTCGATCCTTCCGTGTTTTTTCTTATTTCTATCGAAGAGCTAGTCCTAGAGTTATAGCAAATTACGTGGTGAAACCTCCGCTTTTTTCTATATAACGGTAAATCGCGACAAACGGACTCTTCCAAAAAAAAGTAATTTATAGGCATTGAATCGGAGTACCATATGTACTCAAATTGACTATGAAAACTTAGACCACACAAAAAATAATTTAATTTTGAAGACCAACCATGTCTATTACAAACAAAATTATTTAAAATTATTTATTTACACTTGATGAACTCTAAAAAAAGAGTGTATTGCTAATAGACTATGCTCAGTTCAGTTTATATATACAATTTCGTTTTTCATAATATTTGCTAGCATACTGTGCAGTTATTTAAATGCTTTAGCACTTGCTCATCTTTATCTTAAGGATTTCTGTAAACAAATATATGAACATAACCCGACCTCAATAGGCAGTTCCAATATAAATCAATTATGACAATCTGTGCGGTGGTATTTTTAAGGCGTTTGAAGCGATGACCTCTCTTTAACGACACTAAGCAAGTCCTTAAAAAATGGATATAAAAAGATGTGCTAGACTACAGTTATTCATACTTCATAGGAAAAGTACCACTTGTACGAGTATATGCCTACATATACCTTCATACAATAATAAATCATGTAGAATGTGTTTGTGTAATTGCTTTTATACGTGTTTGTGTGTTGACTGTGTCTCAATTTAAAATAATGTTTAAAAAAAAAATCAAATCGTATAAATCTAAATTGAAAAAAAAAATAATAAAACAGACTAAAACTTGATTTAACATACATTTTGCCAGTTTATTTAAGTCAATGGTCTGGAGTTCACGTTCAATTCAATGCTTGAATTTTTGTATAAATTAATTTCTTGTTAAGAAGGAGGATTATGGACAGAGAGGTTTTATTGTTTTCCATTTTGAAAATATATTTATTCGCGAATTTCTCTTTTCGCATTATGAGTTCGGTTCATATTCCTTTTCACTTAGTAATTTTATTAGTATTGAATACACAGAAGAGGAAACAGATACAATTAATAAAATTGCCAGTTTTTGTAAAATCTGTAATAAAAAGTAATAAATTTCAAGAAATGTGGGTTGTTACTTTAGCAAGGCATGGCAACAAGGAGCGATATATTAGGACTTAGAGTACAGAGGATCTGACACCAAAATATGTATTAATATGATTCCTTACTGCTGTATTAAAATAAAAAGCGATTTTATATAAGTTGGCTTTTAAAAGTACCAAATACAATTTGTGTAGAAATTTTACGAATTATTTTTTAAGATGATCTCAAAAATGTTAAACGAAGTGTAAGTGACATGACAGTCTATTGTAATTTTGTAAAAATTCATTTGAAATGCAAAGCAAAATTAGTAAATATGAAGTCTTTGTTTTTTTTTGCCTGTAGAAAAATAGCTCTTATAATATTAAATGCGTCATAAGATGGTGAAGTAATGTAGTAGGGAAGGCTTTATTTTAATTCAGCAATACAGTTGCATGTTGTTTTTTTTTGTAATTTGCAATAATCCATTGTAGTAGCATCTCTGGTGTTAAGTAGATGCATGAATTTTTATTTCGACATCGACGTCTTCATTGCTTCAATACCAATGATGGAGGGCACTTGATATAAATTAATATAGACACAAATACAGATCAGAAAAATGTTTGATGAAACAGTTTTCAGAATAACAAAAGTGCCTAATTCATTTGTTAATAAAGCATTTCTTACTGATGGGGAAAAAATTCTATGCTCCATTGGAAACAATTTTTAAAAAGTATCCAAAGTATGCAAAATCAGTTTGCAGCTGCGTAGGACAGCTATATGACTCATTAAGTCATATTCGATCAATGGCAGATACTAATCTATTGCGCAAAAGAGTGAGATCTTCGTGTGCCAAAGTGCTAAGACGTGAAAAACCTTTATACGAGCAGCGTCTTAGCGTTAAAGTTCTTACTCCCCTCGGGGCAGTAAAAGCTTTCGATCAGTCATTAAAAGAGTGAAGGAAATTCTAGTTCTTCTAGCTGGAAGCTCCGACCAAATATTCACTGACCCTGTTGAAAATGCTAACCTTCTAGCTGAATTGTTTGCAAGTAATTCTCACTTGCGGGTAAGCAACCAACCACTGCCCGCTCTCGGGAGTGTATCCGTGACTATGCCAAAGATGAGCTCGTGCAGTTAAAAGGGGTTTTAGCAGACCTCAAAATAAACAAGTCTCCTGCGCCGGATGGAATTCCTGTACTGGTCTTTACTTTATCAAGTTCTTTGGTAATCTTTTTTAGCACCATGTATTATACAGGCCATTTCCCATCGTAATGGAAGATTGCAATTATAACGCCAAACTCCAAAAAAGGAAAGGCTAACAACCCCGCAAATTACCGCCCAATCGCAATCCGTTCCTGGATTTCCAAAGTGATGGAAAGTATGGTGAACTTCCACCTAATGAAATATCTAGAATCCAACAAGGACCGCCAATATTGAATCTGTAGAGGACGCTTTACGGGCGACTTATTGGTCTTCCTCTCCGAAAAATCGTGCAGTCCCATTCACCGTTTTGCGAAAATAATGTGGTGGCTCTGGATATTTCTAAAGCATTTGATAGAGTGTGACATGGGACACTTTTGTCCAAACTTATTGCTTTTAGAGTCGGTGATATTTTCTCTTGATTTACATCGAGCTTTCTCAGGGATGGCACTATGAGTTGTTATTGACGGGATCTCATCTAACAGGTTCAAAATAAATTCATGGGTACTACAAACCTCTATTCTTTCTCCTACCTCTTTCTTATCTTTCTTAATGACCTTCAGTGTTAAACTTCCAACCCCATCCACTCTTTCGCAGATGACAGCGGCATCTGTCAATCATATTCATTTAGTCGAAAGCCGACATCATTTAGATTGTGGTGCTGAGGCAGAATATGAATGATTGATTGAATAGTGAGCTTACGATAATATCGCAATGGGGTCACGCGAATAGGGTCGATTTCAGTGCTCAAAAGACCCAATGCTGCATGCTTACACACCGACGCATGCTCCCTCACCTTTAATTATGGGTGGTTTAAATATTGAGGAATTAGAAGCTCTTCATGTTCTTGGCATGAAGATTCAGTGTGATGTTCGATGGACTGAGCACATCTTTCAAGTCTCAAAAGAAGCATTTAAGTGCCTCGGCTTTACAAATTCTAAAAAAATACAACACGCAACTGCAGAGTTGTGTTTCATATAAGTTTTATCCATACTTCTAATCTATTTTCCATCTTTCACTATGGTAACCCTTTACAGTAAGTTCCGGTGCATGTTTTTCTTAGGTAGAGGACATCTCCTGAGCATCTCCTGAAAAAAGATAAATACAATCATATTTGATATCGTCAGTGAACATTTGGGATCACTGTATCTTGTGGAAAGTTGTTGGAAAATTGAGAAGTTTATTAATTCCTTACAAACATTTTTCTGGGAATTAAAATTGTGGTTGAAGCAGACTACTTCAGCCATCGCCTCCTAATTTATTTACCGTCGTTTCACATTGTTACTCGAAATAATTTATACAGTCGGTTCTTCATAATCTGAAACTCTATAATTCAAATCTCACGATAATTTACATATTTGTACAAGGTTCTTTGCAAAACCTTCGCAAATGCCCGTGGGACGCACTCGGCAATGTGCCTTTATGTCAAACAGTTTAGCAAACTAGGCTACCTTGTATATACCGGCTGTTTATTATTGCATTTATTTATTTTTTTTATCTTCTAATCTAACGCATATTGTAGACTTCGCTTTTCGTAATATATTTTATTTCAATTTATTACATTTTATGAAATTATAAGTAAATGAGGAGTCTGATACAAAAACAAAAAACAAAAAACAAAAAATAAAGCTTGAAATATTGCTCCTTTTTATAATTTTTGCAATCAAACAGAAATCCTTTCTGTTTTTTTCTGGTTGCTCCGAAGTAAATTATTATCTGGGTTCTAGGAATTCTATAATCAAACCTTTAGTCACGTATGGCCAATTTCTCTTCCCACTCTATTCCCCTTCAAGAACAAATGCGATGTCCCCTACATTTAAAAAACAATAATAATTTGAAACTACATAATTCGAATCTCTATAAATTGGAAAAAAAACTCGGTAATTATTTTAATTGATCGCTGAAGTTCTATAATTAGAATTATTCGCACTATAATTTGAATTATTTTAATGTGCGACGTGCTTTGCAAAATATCAGATACAAACAAAATAATCAATATTTTAGTATGCATTGCCTTACATATTGAACTGTCTTCTTGGTCGTCGATGATCTATAATTTGAAGTTTGGGTTTTCGCAAAGATTTTATCATGCGCTTTGCTTTTATTAAACTCTTGTTCATTTGTAATTTTGATTATTTAAACTGCCTCTTTGGCCCCTGAATTTCAGGTTAATGAGAGTCGATTTTATTTACAAAACAAACTTAGTTAAAGTTGGACTGAAAAACATTTGAAAGGAACAAATATCACCAAAATTTAATGCTTCTGTATTCTGGATAAGTTTAGTTTTACAAAAATTTTATAAGACTTTAAATTTCAAGAGCCAGTGAGCATAAGAGAGAATAAACTTTTTTCTTAATTATTTACAATTTGTTACAGTTGCTGTTAGCTTTTCCATTTCTGTGATTTAATTTTTTGTTTTCTTTTTTTTATCAATTCACTGAATTTATTTCTCAAACAAAATGCTGAATACAATATTGATGGATTTGTTTCCAACTCATTTGAAAGACTTGGTCAACCATTTCTTTTTGCATTTACATTATTTTATTTTAAGTTTTGTGGTGTAGCAACCATAGACATTTGTGGGTGAAGGCAGTAAACCACGTATGTTTTAGACATTGGAAAATTAAAAATATGAAAAAAACTTTTGCACTTGGAAGAAAATTGGTTAATTGTAACACCAACGTGATGAGTTTAAATTTTTAAATATTAAACTTAATTGTTCAGCAAATCAGCAATAAAATGTCAAGCAAAGTCTAAACCAATTTAACCATTTTCTTTTTTATTCCAGTATAGTGTCTGAGATGCTGATGTTGCTACCAATGACGAAGCAAATATGTTTGCACATTTGACTACAAAAAGCCGCTTCTCCAATTACCTCCAGCATCCACAAAACCCTAACAAATGAGGTGGTAATATGTAACATCTGTTGTGAAAGTAACTACTATATGGGGAAAATTCATTTAAAAAATATAAATATGAACTTTTTTATTTAAAATTTGAAGAAAAATTCTTTTATTCTTCTTTTTTTAGTTACAATTTTTGTCATTCGTTACCACAAATTTATCCACAAAGACATTTTAGACCGTCTAAATTAATAAATAAAATAAAAATTAATAAATAAAATAAGTTGTTTTTAAGAGCAATTCTTTTTACCTTTCCCTTGTGTTCTATTATGTAAACGGTATACATGTAGACTTTTTATCGCTTATGGATCTCTGCTCTGCATAGTATAGTTTTCTTCTAGTTTATAACACTTAGCAATAACAAAAACACGGAAATCAATTAGTATTAACTACCACAAAAGGGTGACAGACGATTTTTTTAATTTAATTTCAAAGTGGCCGGTTTGGAATATTATGACACTGGGTCCAAAAGTTCAGTGCTGAACAATTGAGATGCTCGTGCTAGATTCTAATATTCCAACTGCAGACGATCCTCGAAAAGAGAGGGTGGCGATGGCACGATGGATGGTAGTCTGCACGTTGACTACTACACCAAAAACAGACGTGGGTTCAACCCAGTTTCAGACTAAAATTTTAAAATAAAAATAAACATCTCGCATTTTTCTGATGTGCATTAGTGTGTCTTTGTGTGTCAGTTGTTGTCGGCAGGTTTCAGCGGCGAAGGCATAGTCACTGGTCACTGAACAATACCGGCTTCAGCTGATAGCAATCCACAATCACATCAGAACGCCCTCCTTCGTCGGTATTGTGTAGCACCGGCGAAGTAAAATAATAATAAAAATGGCTACTAAACCGAAGCTTCAGCACTGCTACGAGTATAAACAAAGAACGTGCGAAAGCAGAGCTGTAAAATAATTAATTAAGCTTCACCTCCTGTCGTTTCTTCTACTATCCCTTTCCTATAGTTCCAGCACAATGCCTCGCATGTGTAGGAGTCATCTCCTGAGTGCTGGTCCCAGATAAAAAAAAAAAAAAAAAAAAAAAATCGGGCAACGTTTTCGGGTATTTTTCACAAATAAAATTAAAAAAACATTTTATTTCGTATAGGATATAATGTAATCGTTGCAGAGTAAGCAGACACAACATGTGCAACCAGGCTGAAATCAATTGTCGAAGGTCTTTTCCCGCAGAGGGCCGAGATAACATACTCCGTGTCGGACAGTGAGCCGCACGATGTGATCCCGAAGTTCGGCATTCGGGAATGTGAAGCTGTATGTAAGAAGATAAAGTTGAAAAAGGCACCAGTAATATTTGACTGTGGTCCAGGCGGATAACTGGACGGGGGAATGACGAAAGAGGCGGGCTTCAGTAGGCACATTATAAGCCATAGAGTAAGTCTTGCAGCGAATTGTGCATATGATTTAGCTACCAATTATTTTTGGAGATTCCCTACGTATAGCCACAAAAACTAAAAAGAAAAAAACCCTAAATATATAGCATACTGTAATGGTTTTAATAATTTTTATTGAATACTATTGGAGAAATAATATTAAAAGCTGAAGAGACGAAAAAAAATTTAATTTCATTTGAATCTTACCCTTAATAAAGTAATTTGTGTTTTGCTCACTCATGTATCAGTTTGGTTTTCTAATATTCTGTAATATATAATAATACAGTTGCAAACCTTTGAAATAAACCCATATTGCTCAACTGATTTGATAAATAACAAGAACTAGACAAGACTACAAATCCTTTTCCTCTTTTTCTTATTTTTCTCGGTATTGCTTATAAGAAAACAATAACAAAAATGTATCTGCGTTATTATCTTAAAAATAAAAATTATTTATAAATTTACCAACCTAAAATATTTTCTCAAAACATCGCAAATGTTTAGATTTAAATTTTATTAAATGGCGATTGTTACATTTCGTTTGACCAAAAATCACGTTTTTGCGTCAATTAACTGTTGCTGATAATTTTAATATTCCAAACACATTCCATGCGTATCATAATGAAAAATGTTGCTTTGGGTCGCAAGAAAAAGCATCAAAAATAAATAAAATCTCTAAAACAACTCACACAAACATTCTTAATAAACTGTCGCGTTGCAAATACTTCACGACTTGTTCAAAATACAATAAGCAACCAAAAGAAAAGTAATTCAACACAAATTTTTTATTGCAACAATAAAAAAATAAAAAAACACATTATAAAAGTTAACATTTTTTAATGGAATTACAAATTTCCGAAAGGGACAAAAAATAAAGTAAATAATTTACACATTTCGAGGAGCTAAATTAAAAAAATAAACTAAAAATCCGTATTTATTACAACAACTCATTCTATTTTGCCAATCTGTTACACTTACTTACTTTCTCTCTCACTCTCTTTGTCAATGTGGGAAAAATTCATGTGAAAAACAGCAAAAATAACGAAGTGTGCACAATTTGACAAACATCTCATGCAACAAAAACGAAAATGTCACATATAAATAATAAAAGACAAATTAATTTTTCATTATTTTCACACACATTCACGACTATACGAAACAATCTCGTCACACGCAACTGGAATACAGCGTGAAAATAGAAGCACATACCTACGAACATGTCAAAAAGCAATACTCTAAAATCATTTATTGCGCAAACATAAAAATGCAATCACAATTTTTTAAGGTTTTTTGTTTGTAGAAAGACAAGAAAAAAGTTTCTTGAAGAAAAACATTTTCTTAAATGTTAATTTAATAAAAGTGCACAGGATGTTAGCTTAAATAAACACTCACTGTCGATAAATTACTTTATTCTTGGTCATAGATGCCCGATGGCGTTATTACAAGGGAAAAACCTTTCATTTGTTACTCAATGCACCATTTTCATACTTGAATGTAAAAATTGTGAACAAAAACCGTTCAGATTTTCCCCGATGACAATCCTTGTATGTTTGATAAAACCAGTTTTAGAAATATGGTTGTGACATTTCTACCTTTGCACTTGGTGAAGGTGATACCCCCGCGTATTAGGCGGAACAAAAATAAATTATTACGGCAGCTGTCATATTCTAATTGCAGAACTTTCATCCTTCGCTAAGGATTCTATAGAAAAGAAATCTACGGTATTGGTTGATAGATATTTGATGACTTAATTGAATTCTTCTAAAATTAAAAGATTTTATGTGGGCACACAAATTGCTTTTATCGCATTTTTATGTTTGAAAAGAACGCAGAAAATCGCTTCCTTTTTCTTCAATAGTCTAAATACCCTATGGATTGAAATTGGAAACACAAATTGAAGAACCAAATATTAATTTACACAACAATGATTTTATATCGCCCGCGTCCATTACTAAAAATTTACTCTCACTAATTTTCTACTGATTATTGATTTTCAATTTGTCTTATAAGAGAATTAAAATTCAGGCAACTAAGACGTCTACCAACAATGTGTGATATACAATTGTTCTATTCAGAAGTACAGTCGCATGGTTTATCGTTAAATTTATGGGCTTGTGAACGAGAAAATTTTTATGTTGTTATTTAATCGTATTTTTCATTTGTATCTTCTTCTTGCTTAAAACAGATATAAGAATTTTAGTTTGATGCGAAAATTATACGTTTTTCGTGATAATTTGTTTTGATTAAAATAGTTTGCAAATTAAATTGAAATTAATTAAATATATGTATGTATATTTATCATTAAGAAGAATTCAATTTCTGTTTTTAGTTATCAAATATTTAAAAGATTTTTATTTCAATACAACTATTTGAAAACTCTACAACATATTTTTCATTCTGAAAATAAATGTATAAAATTTTGTTCATACTCTCATCTCTCCGCCATATTCATTGCTCAAATAGCGTACACGCTTTTTTTGACAAAAGTTTTCGAACACGCTTAATTGAGATACATGTACTTAAACTTTTATTCTGTAGGACACCACTGCATTTCGAAAACTATACCCAAGGGAAGTACTCGCAGTAATAGAGATCGTGGCATCATGGATTGGTTTTGCTAACCTGCTAAAGGTAGGCGACTCACTAAGATTTGAAATTTCTATATTTCGTAATAATACTATGAAAGCGAAGACCAATTAATGATCTGCCAGTTAGTAAGTGACAAAATTGAAGAAGAATAAGTTTATCGTTGCAGGTCCTACAAAACAACAATCCAGTGCCCCGTCAGCATCGCACGACGAGGTCCTACCGTCGTAGGGTTCGTTTTACTCAGCATGTTGAACAGGTCGTCAATGAACAGTGACTGTGCCTTCGCCACTGAAACCTTCCGACAACAACTGACACAAAGTCACACATCAGAAGAAATGCGAAATGTGTTTATGATTAAATCTGAAATTTTGGTAGTACCCAAGAGTTTATGGTTTTGTAGTCAACGTCACCCTGAAAGATAAAATAATTTCAGATAATTTTTGTTTTATTATTAAATCCAAAACAGGCTAAAGCATATAGATTTTAGTCAGTAAGAATTAGACATATAGCAGCATTCCAATGGGAAAAACGTCACTCAGTACCACTTATACAAGTTAAACAGAACGAGGGTGGCGATGGTCGAAGTAGTCTGCACGTTGACTACAAAACTAATAATTTGTTCTGGGTTCAACCCCAGTTTCAGACTCATAAAAAAAAAACATCTCGCATTTTTTCTAATGTGCATTTGTGTGTGGCTTTGTGTCAGTTGTTGTCGCAAGGTATCAGTGGCAAAGGCATAGTCACTGTTCACTGAACAGTAACAAGCAATCTACAGGCATATCAGAGCACCCTCCTTCGTCGGTATTGTGTAGCACCGGCGAAGTAAAATAACTACTAAAAATGGCTACTAAAAACGAAGCTTCAGCATTTAATACGTCTCCTTGACATCACTGCTATAAACACAAATAACATGCAAAAAGCAGTGTTGTACGATAGTGAAGCTTCACCTCCTATCATTGCTCCTACTATCCCTTTTCTGTAGTTCCAGCACAATACATCGCATGTAATGGGGTAATCTCCTTAGTGCTTGTCCAAGATAAAAAAAATAAAAAATAAAAAAAACATGTTTTCGGAAGTCACTATACCTCCATCATCAGCGCTCTTTGAATAACTATACATTTCAGCACTTAGCAGGAGGCTTGTAAGTAAATTAGAAACTATTTATACAAATTCATTGACGAAAATGAATACAGGAGTTTTGATTCAAACATACTAGTAGAAAACTGTTGCCAATTTAAAAAGTTAAATTTTTATTAACAACACAAAACTCTATGAATCTTTATTACCTTGTCTGTAGAAACAGCCAGGGTATAGGCGGTAATCGAACCCGCACTTCCAGATTCCCAGACAGATGGTCATGCACTAGGCTACGGAGGCACACATGTGTGTTTTTGTTTTTTTTTCTCATCCAGTGGAATTTACTCGTACATTAATATCTTCTTACATTACTATAAAAATAATTAAATTTTCAGGAAATGCAAGTAACGTATTATAAATTACTTGGGAGTATTCTGTTTCATTTTGCTTTTTATACTTGTTGAATACATATAACCATAACTTTAGCTAATCATTATCTATTCCATCAATATGAAATCATATTGTAAATAAATGAATACTAAATTAAAAAAACTATTTGTATAAAAATCCTTATTGTGCTTAACGACCGCAACAATAAGTTATTTAACAAAGAACCATGTTCTGTAAACCAAATCGTTTTCAAAAACGAAAAATCTTTAAAACCGATTAAATGACCATTTGGTGTTCTGCAAACCATTTGTTTTGGTGTCATTCGGAGTTAAAATATTGTTATCTTTATTTGTCAGAAACATTGGGTATAAAATTTTGGATTTGCCACACAAACGGATGTGAAATACAAATTTCTAAACAACGATTAACAATAAGAAAATTAAAGATAATTAAACCTTTAGAAAACTATTTTAGAAAAATAGTATACGGGTCTAAAAAAAGTAATATTTGTGAATATTTGCAGGCTATATAGAAATCAATTTATTATCTGAACTAGTAGATTTAATTAAGGAATCATGAAATCTTCTAAAAGTTTACGATATCGGTAACAAATATTTCCTTGATTATTACAGTATTCCATTAGTCCATTCGATCATGTAACTTCACATGTTTTCCTTATATGTAAATATAAATTAATTAAATAAATTAGTTTCGTAATTGGAGGCAAGAAAATTGACGAACCTACTTTTAATTTGATTCGTGCATTGGGATATAATACTTCTGCAACAATATTTTATAAAACAAATATAAGTGACAAATATGAGGTTTAGCCACAACGCACGCAACAAAAATTTGAAGATGTGGAACCTGTGCAGTTACATGTCGAAAGAATTAAAATATAAAAAATCTTCAGGAATTTAAATTTTTACTTCCGGCTGATTGACACAGTTCTTACGCTAATATACCCTACTCAGATTAAACACCTAGTTTCCTTTCAGTGATATACAGATTTTCAATGTGTAATTAAAATTTTTTTGTCAGTTCTAGTTTTCGCGATTAATTTTATATGAAAACAAGTATGCGGAATCTTAGATACCCTTCACTTTATTTCCCATATTCGTCTGAATTTTTGAATAGTCATTTAGTAGTGCCGAATTTTTACCTAATGTTTGGTTCTGGTCCTTGGGACCAGCTCTTTCCGACCACTATATAACTTCAAATGGCCAACTCAACGTGCAAACCAAATTGCACCGAAATATGTTTAACCGTTTAGGCGGACCAGAGTTTGCCTTTTCTTTAACACAGACAAACTGCTTTTGTGTCCCATAACTGTCTATGTACCTATTTGAGCATTCATAGCAACAAAAACTATTTTTTTTTAATTCTATTGCTCTTATCAATATAAACATAAGAACGAATTTTTCTTCTTTCGCGTTCTAAAAACAGGCAGGTAAAAAATTTAATATCAGAAGATCCTAGTTGCGATAATGGAAACCTTTCTTTAGTAAAAAAAACAATATTAAATGATTTCAAAACAGAAATGCTAAATAATTTTTCAAAAATTTCAAGAAATTCTGTATCGTGAATATTATATATTTTCTCTATTGTAATAATATACATATTACATATACATATACATTTGAAATTTAAAAAAAAAATTATTTTCTTAGCATGATCACATGTTGTTTGTGCAGAACTTCAGTACGCGATATTGCCTATTTAAGTATATAAATCGTATACAAATAGCACTTAAGTATAACTACGATGTCAAAAATTGGGCCTTAGTGATCTTATTGTCAGTTTGTTCTAAATGTCAAGAAAAAATTAATGAAATAAAATATGAAAAATTAAAATTTGATGTCTAAAAAGTATAATTTGCTTTTACGAATGCCTTAAGAACGCAAAAATGATCAATTACTCGGATTATTGTAAGAAATTGTTGCCTCGCACACTTTGCAAGGCTTTTAATCGTTTTCATGAGGACTCCTATTATTTTATTTATAAAAAAAACCACAAAATTAAAAATTGTGAATACATTAACATCAAAATAATTTAAACAATTAAATTTATTTTTTTTAACAGTAAAATATTATATCGTAAGAAGCCAACTATAAGGTCACAATTTTAGTCAAGTACAATTGTCGTTATGGTAGCTTGTAGCTTGTTGTCGTCTGTGTGTTCAATGCATATTTGTAACTACGTTTGAGCTCAATTTCAAGCACAATCATTGTAATCAAACGACATTATACGCACATTTTCCTTTCGTCTTTGCATTCCAAAGTTGGATTCCATTTATTAATTTTTTTTAATGCGTCTTGGATTTTAGTAGCTGGATGCTTAAGTGATGCCTGAGGGGAAAAATCACAAGTATATCAACGTCAACGTCAACTAGTTTAAAAAAAAGATAATAAAAATGGTACAAAAATCAATTTTAAATCTATAAAATTTAATATTAATCAAATATTTCTATAGAAATTTAAGCAGATTATTTGAATAAGGGTTGGCAATTTATTTGCCATTGAGAAAATATTTGCTTTTATTGATGAAGGTTGCTTTTCGAAATAAACGTCATAAATAATTAAATCATTTATTTATGAAAAAATGTTATAAAATCGACAAAAAATAAAAACAATTTTTTTTGCGTAGTGTTTATTTAATACAAGAACTGTTAAATCCTTTTAGACAGTAATTCTATATATTGAAGGTTTTATTGATGTTCCAGTTACTAAAATTAATGGAAAAAAATTTAGACTTTATACCAAAACCGAACATCAACAACTTTACTAATCCTTTACCCAGTACAATTCTTTAAAGGTAAGGATTCAAAGTTTTCAATTAATCGGTTTTATTTAGTCTATTCGCCGTTGTATTAACTAATGGAAATTTTTATTTAATCAGTTAATAATAGATTAACTTTGTGTTAACCGTTCAACCATTTCCACTAGAATTTGTCGTTCGTTAATGAACTAGCTTTTACCGCGCCTTCGCTGACGTTGTTACCCATTGATTGGATAGTTTCAGAGAGGAATATAGGTCCCCTCCTGGTCTTATATCTTTTGTATCTTTCTATATATAGGTATCTATATCCAGCACTCAGGACATGACCTCTACACATGCGTTGCATTGTGCTGGAACTTGAGGAAAAGGAAAGTAGGAGAAAATATAGGAGGTGAAGATTCGCTTTCTTACAACACTGCTTTTGCACGTTACTTGTCTAATAGCAGTGTTGTAGTGCCTCTGATATCAAGGAGACGTATTAAATTTTGAAGCTTCGATTTTAGTAGCCATTTTTAGTAAATTTTTTACTAAAACCTTCCGACAACAACTGACACGAAGACACACAATGCACATAAGTATAAACGCGACGTGTTTTTATGAGTCTGAAACTGGGGTTGAACTAGGCTTGCCAGATCCCAAAAGCCTAAAAACTGGAAAACGTAAAATTTTCGTAAAAAACTGGATAATTTTTCAAATGCACTTAAAATTACTAGTGTTGGACTTAAATATACAATTAGCAAAAAATTACAGTGATGATACTTTATAAATTGTCAGTTATGTACAAAAAATGGTACTAATTTGAGTTAGGAACAGATATAATCTAAACATTTGCAAATATAGTTGTAATTTTATTATGTTTAGAATGGAATTTTTCTGTACAAAATATTAATTTCATTATAAAAGAATATAAAATATGAAAAAACCGGACAGGAAACTGTACCAGACATAAAAAAACTGGAAAATCCCGGCGAATCCAGGCCATCTGACAAGCATAGGTTGAGCCCAGGAAATTTTTTGTTGTGTAGTGAACTACTTCGACCACCGCCACCCTATCTATATATATAACAAGTAAGAGTGCTATATTCGGCTGTGCCGAATCTTAGATACCCTTCACTGGCTCCCTTTATTTCTGAAATTCGCCTGAATTGCCGGATAGTCGTTTAGTAGTGCCGAATTTTTACTTAAGTGTTGGATCTGGTCCAAAGGACCAGACCTTTTCGATCAATATATAAGTTCAAACAGCCAAGTCATCATGCAAACCAAATTTCACCGTAAAGCTACCAAAAACGAATATTGTGATGCACTTGTGGCTTACGCCATTCTTGCGCGATCAGATCTTTCAAACAGAAGCTTACACTTATATTATTATAGACCCACATACATACATATAGAGTATATTAATAATGCATATGTACATAAATAATTAAATTTCAATACGTAGAATTAGAGGAATACACTTATTTTCAAAACTATTGTTTTCTTCCGGCCATATGCTTGTTTTTATTTTTCATTTCTGTATATTTCTATTGAATATATTTTTACAATATATTGGAAACTAAATCACATTGGACGAATGATCTCAATTTTTTAGAAGAATTTTTATGCACCAAACAAGCGCTTTTCATTTCAAATGGAAATACGAAGCAACGAAAAAAAAATTTATTTTCTTTACACATCCTTCCTTACGTTAAATTAGGCACAACTGTTGTTCCTTTAGATGAGCTATGAACGTTTGTTTCCTAAATTAAAAAAAAAAAATTTTTGACTTTTTTCCAATTAATGTGTTTCAAAATTATTAATTTCTATAACCAGTAAAAAAAGAAACGCAAGTTCAGAGAGACAGCTATGATTCGAACTCATTCAAAGACATTTGCTACTCTACAACTTGCTCTTTGCTAGCTCATCCATCGACCTCATTCAATTCAGAGTCATTAAGTCAGAGAAAGGCCTAAAGAACTTTTTCAGTAGACCATATGTATACATGTATGTACACAAAATAATAAAACAACAAAGTTATGAACATAAATAATACCATAAGCTCCCTATAGGAGTGAGCGAAACAATATATGTATATGTTGATAGATAAGAATGTAAATCAGAGACCGCAAAACACCGCACATGTGCGAATGCTATTACACTAATAAGTCCCCGTCCATATTACGAAGCATGCTGCAAAAGTTTTTTGAATTCTCTTTTGAAAGTGCAGCAGTGTCCATACATGAATCTTTTGCTTCATGTTTAGTATTTTTTATTCCTCCCTTCTATCTTCTTTTTTTAATTTTTTTTTGACATTTCTCAATACCGAATGTAAATATAAAATAACTACCCTGTGATAGAAGGTGTGAATATCTTTTTTGGATACACATTTGAAGCACAAGGTATAATTTGAAGCAAAATGGACGCTAAGACGAAAAATTATATAATAATTTTTATATAATTTTATATTTTTTTTTTAAATTTTTGATTATATTTCACAAAAAATTAACAATAAAACAGGGTAGCTATTATTATGATAGAAGTTAACAGTATACCAAACGAAAAGAAATAAAATGAAACGTCAAATACACCTCATCTCAAAAGATGCGAATAAGAAATTCAACAAAAACTGCATGTACATGAAACAGCGTACATACTTCCACTCCTCTTCCCCTTCTCATACACAAACTCAAAAGTTTTGCAGCATATGCTTCACAGTATGGACGGGGACTAAAGAGGACATGCAGCCATAATTTTAATTTTTTTGAATAAAAACTTTAGTCTTCAGTGATTATTGAAGCATGCGGGTTGTGTATTTGCATGTTACTTGAAAAGCAAGGCTGCCACTTTATTATTATTTATAGATATGAGCAGATTGTGTAGTAGTTTTTTACTAGACTCTGCAATGTTGAATGAATATGAAAATGATTTTTTGTTTGCCGAAAATTACTTCGGTAAATCTGAAAGCTTAGTATGCCAACGCACGGAACAAATTATTGCATTCATTTATTCTAATATTAAAACTAGAATAATAAACTGTAAATATTTTTCTATTTGTGTAGATAAGTGCACTGATATTAATGACAGTATATTTTTCTTCAGCGTTTTTTTTTAATGGAAATAAGAAGGCAACACTTAAAAAATATAAATATTATACACTTAGTTGCAAAACTCTATATACGATTTAATTTTTTCAATAAATTTTAATTTTTCAGAGAAATACAAAAAAGTTGTTAAACTTTTTTATTTCATAGAATTAACGATCTTTACAGAAAATAAAAAATAAAAATTCACGCTGTTTAATATTATAGAATGAAAAATATAATAAATTTTATAAAAGCAAAAGTCTACATATGATACATTATTAAAACTTTGGGGTGACTTAGAAAATATTCAATGGATTGTATGGTCTTTTTTGCATCTTAAACTTTTTTAAGCCTTTTAGGCATCGAAAAAAATTATGTTTTTGTTATTTCGGGGAAATATTTCCCTTTCGTCTCTTAAAATCATTATCAAGTGAGAAGTGGAGGAAGTTCTTCTATATCTAAGTTTCTGTTTTAAATAAATTAATAAATGTGCCCTGTTAAATACTTACAAGTAAGAATTTTAAAAAATTTTACTTCACATATAAAATAACGATCAGATTAAATGCAATTTCGAAATCATATGTAGAGTTTTGTGACTAAGTGTATATTGCATTTCTTTTTTTCTGGCTTTGCTGTCCCTTTCTATTGATAGATTTATATTAATTAATGAAAAATAAATTTAGTGTCATACGGGCTTTAATAACAATTATTATTCATACGAGTATATATCAAAAGTGGGAATTTTTTGGGTTTTATTATTACTTTTTTTTTACATACTGGCAGCATTATGAAATGAGGGAAAAATAATTACGCTCAAAGACAAACAACAAAAACAAGCATAAAATGTGAATGCTTGATCCAGAAGCCACACCACATTTTTTTGCTTATTAATGTCGCAAAATGAAAGAACGGTAAACATCAGTGTAGAAAATAATATTTCTTTTTATGAAACTGCCATAACAAGCATAAATGTAGAACTTGATTTTTCGTTGATAAAATTTTTAATTCAAATTTGCAAACATTGGCAATGTTTACACTGAATGCTATTTCTTTTATTATTATTATATAAATTTTATTATAAATTATGTAAAATCGGAAAATTTTTAATACATTATGTGCTTAAAATTTTGAAAAAATCTAATTCTTTAAAAGTCATACTTTTAAAATTGTTACTATTTTGCAAAATAAACAAATTCCCAGTTCAGTGCGAACTTCATTGTTATAAATTTTTTTAAAACCAAAATTATGTTGTGATTTAATTTTAATGAAAACCCGTCGATTTCTTTACCCGTGACTGTAAAATTATTTCATTTATTGCGTCTCAAAATATTTTTCAGCATTTCAGTAGTAAGCATGTAGCATTCGCTTTAAAATGGTACATTTTGTTTTTTTTCTTAATAACCCAAAAAAAAATCTGAGTTTGAAGAGCAGTGTTGCCGGGAAATAATGATGAGATAAATTGATATCAAATTAGAATTATTTGTTACAATTTCCAAAAGGCAATGTTAAATCTAGTAGTGATTATGGTAAAATCGAAACAATGTTGAATGTGAGTTTTTATTAGTGAAATGCAAAAGGGCAAATCTTTAAATTTTATACCTTTACAGGAGAAAGAACAAATTAATAAAATAAGAAATATTGTGATTATTCATAAACATGATTTTTTCACAATAAGAATTTTTCTTATTCTTCAGACAGATTTGCTTTATTTAGTAAAAATAAACTATTTGCGGAATCTTCTACTTCCATAAAATATAAGTAATATTTGAGTACTTCACTTAAATGTATCAAATTCTTACAGCACAACATGGTGTAAGCCTCTGTTTGAAAGATCCGATTACGCAAGAATAGTGTAAGCCACAAATGCATCATAATATTCTTTTTTGGTAGCTGTACAGCAAAGAAGACACTATTATTGTTCAAAAAACGTACGGCGTAAGTAACTTTTTTTCGTCGTACAAATTTGAGACGCTTATTTGTTTCTGGTAAAAATTATGCCAAAACGCATTTTCGATTTAATTTGAGGCTTCTTCTTTAATGCAACAATTTCTTACTGCCGAATTCATTTAAATTTATTTATATTTTAGTTCATTTCATTCATTAAAGAATTAATAAATAAATTTCCATGAAAAATCAGTTATTATACATTTTTTACATCCAAAAAAAAAGTTTATGAATTTAAATTGAATAATAATTCATAAAGCAGCAGACAATTCTGTAATTTAAAAGTTTAGCATATTTAGGTTGCCCAGTTGGCGTATTTTAGTTTTGAATAGTTAGCATCTCGATACCACGTATTTATTTGAACATATTTTTAAAATAAAAACCCACATTCAAGGCCATTGGCTCGCATACATAATCCGCCATTGTAGCAATTTCAGCATTTTCACTGTTAGATTTAATATTTTCTTTCGGTAAGCCGATGCGACACGTATTAATATCCGCGGCAATATTTGTATTAGTGTGCGTTAGTGTTCAAAAAACAGTCACACATAGACATAAGACGTAAGAAAACATTCGACCTTTTTGGAAATTTTTTAAAATGTTTTTTTACAGAAATTGTAAAAATAAAATTATTTATTATAAATTTTTTTGGTGGAGTGAAGAACAATTAAGTCTTTCCTACTACTTATTTTAACAATCATACCAATCAATTCAATTCAACTTGTCTCAGTTTTTTGTTTTTTCTTTACATGTAAAATTTTAAATATACATATATAAATAAAAATCGGATAATCATCTGTATGTCCTCTATCCCAACATTATTTCGTGGCAACACTGTTCGTCAAAATAAGATTTTTTTTTTGCATACTGAAATGCTCAAAAAGCAATGCTATTACTCTTTCGCATGAATGTACATATTTATAAAATTAGCAAAAAAGAATGGCTTCTAAAAAATTGTTTATAAAAACTGGCACCATGAGTTTATGAGTGCTAAGAATGCATTTGTTTCATCAGACTCCATATACTACATATATGGTAAAATTTCTTTAGATGTATTGCTGAAAAGGATCGTTACACGACTTGGGTTAGTGTATTTGATAGTATTAGTGGGAAAATTGTGGTATGATTTAGTCTAGATAAGTTGTAACAAACTCAGCGGTTTTGATGGGTGAGGTGACTGAGTATATGGATGGCGTTTTGGTTGAAGTTTGATGGTGGTTCGAATCATGTTATGTATGTAAGTAAGAAGTATGTTTTAATTTAAATATTGTTTCTATTAGTCCATTTCATAATATATAATGCATATTTCATAAGGAAATCGCGTGCTTTTTGTTTTTTTTTTGCATATTTTGAACATATTTGGGGCTACTTAGCGGGTCCAAATAGTATTTAAAGTAAGTAGTCCACTTAGTTACATACACGGACTAAATTTCATTAAAATCGCTCCATCCGTTTCGAAGTTATGGATAATTTTGTACTAAAATTTCAAGAAGACAACCAAGTTGGTCGTGGATTCGCGGCTGTACCTCGGAAACTATTCAACCGATTTGCCCAAATTTCAATAGGAAGAGATTCGGGTCTACTACTGACGGATTGACACAAAATTAATTTTATGAGATGATTAATTTGGCCACAAACGCCGTTTCAAGAAACACAAAAAAAAAATGTATAGTAATTCATAAAATGAGAACGGCTGGGCCGATTCCTGTAAAATTTTTTGTCAGTTGTTCGTATTTTCGAGGAGAAGGTTTTTTTTGGCAGGACACACAGGGAACTGGAATTTTTGTATAATTTCTACATAAAAAGAAAAACCTCGTACTAAATTAACATTTTTTCTACTTAAGGCGAATTTATAATAGGTGGCGTTAACAGAGCAAGTGACTGTGTTAGCAAATATCAAACTTTATTTATTAATTTATGTAATTCGCTTTGATTTACGGAAAAAAATATGTTCAACATTTTTCCAGAAAATCGTTTATTATTTTATTTGTGTTAAAATAAGTGGAAGTGGTACTAAGAATGTAAATACATACATATATCTAACGGAAAAAATTATTTATATATAAAAAAAAGATTGTTTATTCGCAAAATCTAGCGGAAGTTCTTTCGAGAAATAACGGAGGGAGGAACATACTAAAGGAACAACAAATACAAACAAAGTAAGAGGACAAAATTAAAAATTGCCGTACTTGTATTATTGTGTATTATATATATATATATTTATTCACCTTGATCTTGAATTGTTTTCTTCCATTAGGCCGAAGTATAGAACATCTTTAAGGGAAGGGAAATATAGAATTCGATTCAAGAGATTAGCTTAACTCGGCAACTACAAGTACCATAGCAGAAATCTCTATAGAACATTCACAAATGCTTGAAGAGCAAATTGATAATGGCAGTGACCAACTAATACAGAACTAGATGAATCGACCTTAGATCACATTTATATTTTGCAAAAAGGTGCTTTAGAATACATATGTGGTTATATTACTCGAAAGCTTAGTCTTGAACAATACGAATGTCAAGAAAGTTTGTATACATGGGTCGATCAGGAGTCTCAAAGTTCTCTTTTGGTAAAAAGTTTGGAGATGGTATTCAATAAAGTTAACGGATTGAATATATCACATTCCCGTAAACTTCGTTGGCAGCTGATCAAGGAAAGTAACCTACCGCAAAAAATAAAGGAGCTTTTATTTAAGTGCCTTATTTATTTTCGTGGGCTGCAACTGAACAAAGGGCATAAAGCACAAAAACATAAACAGCGAATTATGGTATCTAAGAAAATCCTCAAATTCAATAAAAAAAAACCAACAACAAGATTATCAATTTATTAAACTCGGCCAAGCATTATGAACTCACGAAAAACAACCAAGAGCATACATATACTCGTATACATATACATATATAATAATAATAGTTTTACTTCTATTTTTGTTTGTCCTTTATTAATTTGTTTATCATAGTTTTAAGCTAAAAGAAGCCATTTTATTTATTACTTTACTTTTATTGCTCAAATACCGGCAAAGGAAGTGCTCTATCACAGAAAAATAAGAACAATTTTTTGACTTCAGCGGGCCGGGAATCGAATCCTGCTCGTTCTGATTGCAGAGCCATCACGCTAACTACTCGGATATCAATACTAACAATATACAAAAAATACATATTTTCCATTAACTTATAAGTATACTGCTTAAAGTGGGGTAATGTACTTTTTTTTAATGAAGTCTATTTGATAAGTCATGGACAATTAAAGTTTTACAACTTTTTCTAAAATAGAGTCACTTTAAGAATGTTCCGCCCACTGTTTATACCGTACTTATGCCATGTTACGTCAAAATCCCCTATTAAACTATTTATAAGTTCTTAATATCTACGATTTAAGTAACAAGCTAAGTAGTTTTAACACGAAACTTTCCTTGTTTGCACGTGTTGATTAATAATGACAATTTGACATCTGTGACAACACTAATAGAAAAATTTGTTTCACTCAAAAGCCTACATTTTTGAAATAATTGTAACAAAGTGATCAGTACATTGGAAGTGTTAGATAAAGAAATAATACATAGAAGTCCATTGGAAGCAAAAAATACAATGGTCTCATAAAAAAAAATCTGTAGTAAATAACAACAACACAATACGAACATGTAAGTTTGTACAAACATATTCGTAATACATATCTTCGTCTGCCACAGGAATAAAGTGGTGAAAGGAAATAAATAGGGGACGAATAAATCTATTTATTATAAAAAAAAAATTCTATTTGAATTAAATGTGAAACTAATCTAACTCAAATTTCCAAATGCTAAAGGAGAATTCGCTTAAAGAAATTTAAGACGAGAACAAACGATGAAGTATTTCCATCCCATATTTCGTATAATAATGTTTCCAATTAAGAGCTTATATGCTCTAAGTATGGTGCAGTAGTATACAGGGGCTTGTATATGCGGATATTTGATTTGAATTTCATAACATTTCAATTGAAGGAGTCTATTCCACGTAACAACGGGTTGGGTAAAAAATAATATTTCTCTCCAATATGTAGTGTGATTCGTTGGTAAATCGACAACTAATGGATGTACTCTCGAAGACAACCTTGTTCTATGTAAAAATGTCCGAGTTTCGGGAACATATATAAAAGGGATATAATAAAATGACACTCCAAAAATTCAATACAGAGTAATTCATTAGAGTTGACTACCCTATTATCACCGAGCACTCTCTTTGCCATATCCTGTATACAAGTGAGTAACTTTAATTTCGTCCACTGTCTTAAAAAGTCTATGCAGTTGGTTTCTTATTTTGAAGCATGAAAAATATGGGCAGTTCAGCGAACAACACAGTAACATGAGGGTGACGATGGCTGAAGTAGTCTGCACGTTGACAAAAAATTAAAAACAAACCTGGGTTCACCCCCAGTTTCAGACAAAAATTATAAAAAAAAAACATTTCGCATTTTTCTGATGTGCATTAGTGTCTCTTTGTGTGTCAGTTGTTCTCGGAAGGTTTCAGTGGCGAAGGCATAGTCACTGGTTACTGAACAATACCGGCTTCAGCTGATAGAAATTCACAATCACATCAGAACGCCCTCCTTCTTCGGTATTGTGAGCACCGGCGAAGTAAAATAATAATAAAAATGGGTACTAAACCGAAGCTTCAGCACTGCTACGGGTATAAACAAGGAACGTGCAAAAAGCATAGCTGTAAAATAATTAATTAAGCTTCACTTCCTGTCGTTTCTCTAACTATCCCTTTCCTACAGTTCCAGCACAATGCATCGCATGTGTAGGGGTCTTCTCCTGAGTGATGGTTTCAGTTAAAAAAAAATAAAAACATTAAAAGCCAAGAACCTAAAAAATTTTGATTCTTCAACATCCTGCAAGGCTCCGATTCAAAATATCATTCCCATTCTGCCTCATGGTACCAATAACCGCCATAGTGCGCCTGCTGTTGAAAGAATAGGAATGGCACATGCTGCTGCTAGTCGCACAGGAATAGATATGGTTCCAAATTTTATAAATATAGTCGTTGAGAAAAGTTTTAAATATATAGAACCCCTGAATTCGATCAAGGAAAACAATTCTATATTAATCGAACTATTCATTATTATTGTAATAAATATGAAGCGCAACTAATGATTTTTGGCATCTATACGTCACTCCATCGGTATTTTCAATGGGGCGTATATATACAGTCGATGGAAACAAACGTGAGTATACATCGAGTAGAAGTTCTCCCACATATGTGTTTTGCGGAATTAAATTGTAAATCTACCTGAAATCTAAATTATAAAAATTCGAAATTAGTTTCATTATCAACTAGCTGACCTAGCGTGACCGGAGACACGGAAGTTGCTCCCTACTATCCATCGTCGTCTATCTTTGAAAAAATATATAGTCTATGTGTCCTTCCAGTTGCAGACATATCTATGATTTACATCCCCTCCCTACCTTCTGAGTGTCTACCCGTATACCCAATTTCAGCTCTCTGGCTCTATGAAGAGTGCGCACCCTTATATCAAATGGTAGTGGAACATGTTATTATATTTTTCCCATTTTTAACTCTCCCATATGCCGAATTTTTGCTTTATAGCTATACTGATAGTGACCGAAGCAAAAAAATTATTTATCAAGTCATGCAGACAAAAATGAAAAATTTTAGATGTAACCGTTCTCAATCAATATTTAGTTTGTATGGGAGGTACCATTCACACTTGTACACTCCCGTCCACTTTCTGACTTATGTTTTGTTTTAACTACGAAGTCTTCTGGACCATATTCAGAAACTTTCACTTCAGCGGTTCTGAAAATATACAAATTTAAATATATACTTTGCATGGGCTTTTGTAATTTAATTTTTTTAATTTTTTGTAATTTATAAAGACTATAGTTCTTTAGTCTATAGTGCATAAATTTCAAGAAAATTGTTTCAGACGTTAAGCTGTCCATAAGGCATATACGTAAAAAAAGATGTAGTATACTGATGGTAAATTAACTACGGCTTTTGGAATTACAGAATGTCGGATTAGCGATATAGCTAAAACATACGCCTCAAATTTTGTTTAACATTTTGACGATCGAGTTGGAGCTCCACCTACGAGAATTGCTGAATAAGCTGATCTGATCTATGTACAGTAACTGTCAGAACTCCCAACTCAATTATATTTTCATTTGGTCTTCTTGTCGAGAAGGTTATACAATAATTTTTTTTTTTGGTAAATATCAATAACTTATTTTGCATATAGTTAAGTTCTACCTTTTTAAAACTTGTATTTTAGTCGAATATTGTTCACAATCTGTAGTTTACTTTCTACTTATTACTTACTGGTAAAAGGAATTTGTTATTTAAATAGCATTTGAAGATAAATGACATTTAAGTACAAAGTCACTTATAAAAGGTGTTTCAGACTATAATATTTACAAGTCTTACAACTTTCATAATATTTTGTGAGAGAGAAATCAAAAGAGATTTGGTGCGACTGTGAAAAAATCTAAAGTAATATTATATTTTCCTGTCGCACTACTAAACTTCAAATAAAATGAAAAGTATAACTAGTAAGAAAAAACGGTTTAGAAGTAAATGTTTTTTTGTAGTTTTGTTATTTTCTTTATTTGCTTTTGTAATATTACAACCCTGATAAAATTAAAAATCTTATTGTATAGAGAAATGTCTAAAAACGAGGAAGTCTTATGGGATGTCAAATGTATTACCGTATTTTTTGTCATATTCATAACACATTGCATTCACACTATCGCACTTCTACGTAATAATAGAATTTTAGACATGACTCAGTACAAAGTATTGTAGTATGAAACGCCAATTGTTAGTAATGTTTTGTATTGTTATTTGTATATTGTGTGATTTTTATGTTAAATTCCATTAGAACCCATCTAAAATTAATGTCATCTCTGCTCCTAAAGACTAATTGCATTGAGATACATCTTAATTCTCTCCGAATGATAAGAATTGGACCCATACAACTTTCGCTTACAATGTATGCAGTGTAGGAGAAATCTTACGGGTCGCGGTTATATTGTCACTGGTCTCGAATCGAAAATGTATATGACAAAAATTTCACTAGGGAGTTGTTTCTCTTTATCTTTCTTTTCTCGATACATAATTTATCTGTAAAACAGTCGGCGTAAGTGTTGTCAGTTATGGCGATTTGACGCCAAAAAATCGCGATAAAAAACCGTGATATTTTTTTTTATTGATATTGATTATTTTCATTTTTCATTAATTAAAAAATAAACTTTTAAATATGAAATTATAAATTTTGTAATGGTTCACTTTATAAACACATATGTATGTATATCAATTAAATATAAGCTTATATGCATACATTAATACATATGTACATTTTTGATTTGTTTGTAAAAAATGTTATATAAATTACCTATAGTTTCTGTAAATAAAATATTTATATAAAATAATAGAAAAATCGATGGTTTTTACTTTAATGATAAAAAATATTATACATATCAACAATATTTTCATTGAATAAAACCAACAAAAATTTAACAATCTTTTGTTTGTTTAATACATTCCTTTTATTTGTTCTAAATGGAATTTTATAAAACATTTTAAATGATTCAATGCATATTTTTGTTAAAAGTGCGCAACTATTTTTAACTGTTTTTCACTTAATTTTTAGCAATTTTTATCAATATCAATGAATTTAATTCATAAATATTATATTATTTTAATAAACATTTTTTATTAACTAAACATTTACAAATTGCAGCGGAATCGAAGGTCGGTATAACGAATGATATAATGTCAAATGTTTTCGTCAAACTGCGAAATTCGTTATATCGAACAACTTTGTCTTGTTATATTAATTATAGAGGCAAAATATTGATATAAAAAAGAATAAATATTTAAATTTTCTTTAAAAAAAACTGACATTAAGCTTGATTATCTTAATATAATACATGTGTGTAAACTTTGCACAAGCATTCTATGTACACATAGTTCGGGAAATCACCTAATTGAGGGTGGCGATGGCACGATGGATGGTAGTCTGCACGTTGACTACACAACCAAAAAACAGACCCCAGTTTCAGACAAAACAATTTTTAAATAAAATTAAACATCTCGCATTTTTCTGATGTGCTTTATGTTTATGTGTCTTTGTGTGTTAGTTGTTGTCGGAAGGTTTCAGTGGCGAAGGCATAGTCACTGGTCACTGAACAATACCTCGGCTTCAGCTGATAGCAATCCACAATCACATCAGAACGCCCTCCTTCGTTGGTATTGTGTAGCACCGGCGAAGTAAAATAATAATAAAAATGGCTACTAAACCGAAGCTTCAGCACTGCTACGAGTATAAACAAAGAACGTGCGAAAACACAGCTGCAATAATAATTAATTAAGCTTCACCTCCTGTCGTTTCTCCTACTATCCCTTTCCTATAGTTCCCAGCACAATGCTTCGCATGTGTAGGAGTCATCTCCTGAGTGCTGGTCCTAGATAAAAAAAAAAAAAAAATTAATATACACATGAACAGACATTGCACCCAGATACATATATTTATAGTTATTTAGAAGATTAAAAAACAAACTATCAGTATTTTACCGTCTTTGAGTTTCTGTTTTACTGCAGCATTCGTTAAACAGGGTGTAAAATAAGTTGACCGTTCGTAATGTAAGATAGCTAATGGAAAAAAATGCGCATTCGTTATGTCGGAATTTCGTTATAGCGTGCGTTTGTTATACTGGGCGTCGACTGCATTTAATTGTATCAATCGTGTAGGAGGTCCTATTTCAGTAAAAATAATATAGGTATTTGTGAATTTAGTAATTGAAAATGAATTTTATTATTTTCTGTGTAGAAGCAAAGTAGAATTTGTCATAAGACTGAGTGTGAACAAGAACTCTGGGCAAAAGGTAAAAGTTTTTCTACATTATTGAAGAATTTTATAAATATTTTGAAAAAGTAATTGTTAAACAATTTTAAAAGCTCCATTATGCTACCAATTAACATATACTGTTATAAATGGATTGTGGTGTATCGCATGCCAGTTTGCGTTGAGATCGCACAAGGTTGATCTCAAGAAAATAAAATAAAATTTCTAAAAAAGTTTTCATAGCTAAAAATGGCTCAGTAGCGGCCATTAACAACCTTTTCACATTGTTACGTGATTGTATAACAAAAAAATTCGGTTACTTAAAACTCGATGCTCATCAATACTACAATATCGCCATCAATATTGCATCGAAGTTTAACTGAAATTGATGATGAAATTGAATCTTCGGACATTTCCCAAATGAAATGGACGAGTGTATGAATAAAAATTTTTAACACAAATTTTCAAAAAATTAGAAGATATTTTTTAGGAATCTTCTTGGTAGAAAAACCCACCGCCGAAATATGGGCGATATTTGCGGTAATTTTCCGATGTGCGACAAGACATAGGGTAGCGAAGCTTAAAAAACATGCAACACTCCTCGGCATAAGTGGGTGTGGGGGTCTGCGATTTAATCTATTATGTATTTAAACGTTTAAATTCTTTTAAAGAAACTGAATTCTTTTTTTAATAAAATTTTGTTAATATTAAAATATTTAACTGTCTTTCTTTTACTATCCTTTGATGTTTCTACCTTTTCAATCCCTTCTGTTCTCAACAATACTTCTCACTCCTTTATTTGTATAGGATACATAAATAAATATATCCTTTTCATCTTTCTTCGGGGCAAGTATGGAATATCAATCCCAACACGTTGTCATTTTTATCGTTGGTATACCACCAACTTGTATATTGTTTTATAAGTATAATTTGGCAGATGTTTTACCTTGTAGTTTTTATTTTGGAAAAAAATTTTTTCACAAAATTTTTATTATATTCCTTAAAAGAAATATTTCAAGTGTAAAGATTTGATTAGGTTGGAAAAATAATTTATTTTCTGGCTTACAATGATAAAAAAAAATTAAGAAATCAAATTATACTAAAATTATATTTACTGTTTTAATAATTTCTTTTTATTATTATCTTTATTTAGCCGATATGTTACACTAAAAAAAATAAATAAAAAATACATAAAATAGTTTGAGAATGAAATATTAAAATTAATTCCCACTCAGGTTTTGCTTTGATTTATAATACCAATTATTTATTTAAATTTATTTTTCTTGTTAAATAAAATTTTATTTAAAAAAATACGTTAGTTAAAATCTGTACGATTACAAAAATCGCCAAGACTTGGCAACAAAATCAAAAAAATTTTAAGGACTATTTCTTTTTTAATCCTCTGTGGTCACATAACCACAAAAATCATCATTATTTCAAATTCTATGCTAAGATTTTTGTAAAAGAATTTTTTTTCAAAAATTTGGGATTTTTGAAGAGGCTGCTCCATACATCTGGTCGTAACTTCGGAAAGACTTTTTCAATCTTGTTAGGCAATACGTCAAAAAATTTATACCAGCTTTAAGTTTTGTTGCAGTTTTTATTATCTATATATTTTTTTAGTTAATTTTTTTTATATCCCATAAGAAAGTTAATAAAAATGTTCTGAAGTGAAACTTCTAACGAAAATTTTAACAAACGGGGATTTCTAAAAGTTTTCTCTTTTCTTTCTCATAATTAATTGGTATCCATCACTTTCAATGATGTATTGAATCTAATTTAGTGTTACAGGTTTTGTGGCTACATTCCTATAATTACCATGATATCACCTTAAATAAGTTAAATAATACTGATTCTTTTATTTACTAGACAAAAATATTCCAAATGCCTAATAAAATAGAAGAAAAACATTTATACTATAAATTGGGTTTATTGATGGTAAAACTTATATTTCCCACGACAACTTACTTATCTGGTATAAACATTCTTAGTAAATTAAGGAGAAATCAATAGAAATAGAAAAGGTTTTTTTTTGTGTTCAAGTAGGAAACTTTTTTGCTACCACCATTAAATAAAAACGAAGAATGGTTTCGTAGTAGGTACTCATCCAAAAAGAACAAGAGCAGGATTTAATTTATATATATATGTATATATACTTTTCCAAAATTTAAAAACAAATAAAACTGAAAATGAAATGGGTTACAAATTTTCCATTTAAGATAAAAGTACAGGGTGTCTGGTAGCAGACTTATATTTTAAAACTTAAATAAAAAACGTAATAATTGACATAAAGTTTTATTAAGAGCATTGAATGATAGAATGGAAATGCGAACTTTATTTTTTAAAGAGTATGTCATCCTGATCCTTCAGATCCTTTTTTAAAATTTCATGAATAAACGCTCTAGGAATTCCCAGTGAGGCTGCTCTTTTCCGTATTGAAGTCGCGGATTTTCACGTAAAGTGCTTTCAACCAGTTCAATGTTTCCGGGAGTCCTTGAAAATCGACTGGGCACAGGCCGTGGGGCATTCAGCAGTTGCGCGGAATCTCTGCACCCACGAACCGAACTTTGAACAAAATTGTCGACGAGCAATTACGGAAGAATCATGACTTTTTAAATATATCTCCACAGCGGACGAGCAATCCTCACTTGATAATTCCAACGGCGCCACCCTCCTTCCGCACCGTTTATTACTTTTTCAAATAATCGTATTTAAAAATATAAATATGCCACCAGACACCCTGTACATATGAGTATTTGCATATGGGTTAAAAACAGTATACATATATATTTTGATTCCCAAGTGAAGCCGATATAGTTGCTCTTTCCAGTTGCATTTCAATTCTCTCAAGTGTGCATCAATTGTATAAATTAATAAAAGACTGAAGAAAATATTTTCTTTTTTAGCAAAGTTTGCTTGCATTTTTTATTTTTAAATTTGTTTACAAATATTTAAATTATTTTTTTTTTGTTTTGTTTAAATTTTATTAGTTTAAGTGGACTAGAAAAAAATAATCAAACAATTACAAACAATATTGGAGGGATTCATAAATGACTTTGAAGCTAAAAATTATAACAAAATTTTTTAAACAAATTTTTTATAATGATTTCTTTTGTTATTCTCATATATTAAGTAAAAAATTTCTTAAAAAGTGTTTTTCTAAATTAAATACATTATATAACAAGCAAAACGGCATTAATCAAATAAATAAAAACAATTAGATGATAATAAATAAATAGCTGAAGACGTCTATTCGTTTGAAAATATTTAAGCAGTGTTTTAAATTAAAAGACCTGCACGCGATGATTTTCACGATCGCAGACCAATATATTGCCATTGGACATTATGGCCACACCCTCAAGTCCTTTGAATTCTGAATCACCAGAACCCCAAGATCCAAAAGTCTTTAAGAAACTGCCATCAGGATTGAAAATTTGTATTCGATTATTGCCAGAATCAGCAACGAAAATATAACCCTGATCATCCACTGCCACGCCTCTGTGAATTTAAAATTTACGGAAATAAAAATTTCAGTTGCTATTGAACGTATTTTGTACAAAACTTACCTGGGAAACTTAAATTGCCCATCATCGGAACCTTCACCGCCGAATGTGGACAAAACTTTCCCGTTGACATCAAATATCTGAAAAAAGCCATGAGAAAATGCTAAAGAATTAATTTCAGTTTATAAAATCTTTTCGCTTTGTGAAATCTTGTTTATCTTTCCTAATTTTTCTACAATCGATATAAATACTAAGAATCGCAAAGAATTTCTACAATAAAGGAACGAAAATTCATTAACACCATCTCCAAAAAACAATTTTTATTTCTATTATTTCTCTATGTTTGTTATACGGTTTAGCTGTTCTATATATTTTATTTGATGCTAATATCAAAATCTTCACTAGACTTTTAACCAAATTCTTCAAATAAGCTAAGAAATTCCACATGTTAATACAAGAATATACAAACAAAATATACAAACAAAACAAACAACAAACAAAAACAAACAAATGAAATACCGCATATAGACCAGCTAAACCATATAACAAACATACATAAATAATCGCAATTAATTTTTACTGACGTTGAATAATTGAAAGAATAGTTAATTAATTGTATTGAAAGATTTAATTTTTCATTTTGCCTTTTAAATACAATCATTTTCAACCAAAGTGCTGTTGACTAATTGTAAGAACGGTTTAGAAAAATGAAATAGATTTAAAATATAAAAATAAAATGTTTGTTGTATAAAGAACATATTTAAGGAAGCTATTTGGAGAATATTTCGAGAAGGAAATTGATAACTAACTAATATTCAACTACATCAAGCTATAAGCGCCAAAAAACAAATTTAACAGGACAACGTTTTTTCTTTCAATCTTCACATACACAACCCGTATAAACGTCTACGTTCTTTTTGCTGTAAAATCGTAGCGGCACTCTGATATTTTGTGAGCTGGTGCGATTATCGGGAGCTATCGATTTAAATGACAAAAGCCTATTATGGCACTTACGGCCATGTGTGTGTGCGTGTGTTTGTGGGTGTGTAATTAAATTTAATTTAAGAACGCGGCAACGGATCGGAACGAAATGTGTCGCATTCGAAAATATTGACAGCAAAGGACTAGTGCCCGACACTACATTTTTCCTGCATTGTTCAAATTTTGGAGAAGAGCGCAAATAAATTGTAATGAGAAAATTAATCTGGTGCAAAGAGTACAACCATATTTAAAACCATATCAAAAATATTTTATATGTTGGCAACTGAGCGATTTATGCACAATGTCTGCGATTTTGAGTTTACTTTTTGACCGAAAATTTTTCTTCGGGATTTAGAAATTCCAAAATTGCTATTTAAAACAAACCAATTCCGATGTTTGGTATTGTACATCCTCTTTTCAAAGTCTTCACAATATCGTGGCGATGTCTGAAGTAGTTAGTGCGTTGACTAAGAAACCAAATATCTCGGTTTCGATCCCAATATCCGACTAAGCCACGGTGCTATCAACACAGTGAAATCAAGACGATCACTACCGCCCCCATGGTACTCGGAGATACCAAATCCTGTACCACCAGCAGTGCACACGGGTGGCAAATCAAATTATAGTTATCCGTGGTCTATAAATTGCACCTTGCTAATTTATTGCGAGCTGTCCAAACTCTGTGTCACATCATGTCAATGTATTTGAGTCAAGAACGCTTAAGCCAGTAATACTGTTTGGTCGAGACACACTACGGTGACTACTGTTGAATGGCAACAGCACCTAGTTAAGTAAAAGTCGTATCAGAATATATATGCCTTCCTCACATATATCCCGAACAGACCAAAAACTTTACTTCCAACGTGAATTTTAGTGATAACCACAGCCACTACGAATCCTTTCCCAAACCAGCATACAACTCCAACTTTTCGGGGTGGACACGAAGAACTCACTTAAAAGTATATCAGTCATTAACCCTTACTGAGCGTTAGAGCTGTGGGGCTTCGCTGGCCCCGTAGTACTATATTAGAATTGAACTGTATTTCTGCAGTCGCACGGAAATGCAAGCGTAACCTCCTCAATCTTTAGTTAGATTTCGAAGAGTCGCCTCTTCTCTCATATTCAAACTCCAAGGAAGTTTAAGTTTAGCTAGGTACCGCGGGATTGCTAAACACCGGTAGGTTTGAAACTTGTCCCAAACCCACCTGCGGGGAAGCCATTGAAACAGTTAGAATTCTTCTGATGTGTATTAGTGCGCCTAGCTCCTTCGTTGGTAGTGTGTAGCAGATCGGCGAAGTAAAATAATTAATAAATTGGCAACACCGGTGGAAAAATTATTCACTCACGCAATAAAGATATATGTACATTACTACAATGAAATGTTTCATTGTATACACGATTCCCCTCCATTTACTGAATTTTCTTTTTGACTTTTTCTGGCAAATATACAAAAAAAAATTAATATCTTTAATTTTCTTTTTTGCCTAAAAACAAGTTAGCATATTTATATATGCAATAAATAGATGCCATGAATCCAATGCACATACATTATTTGATATAAAAGAAACGTAGCATATTCATTAAAACAAAATATAGTACACATACATATGTAATGAAAGTTCATCATTGGATTCGTGAAACAATTTCAGTTTTTTTATATTGAAACATTCTCCATGGATACAATGAAGGGCTTCGTTACCTCACTTATAATAACAAATTTCTTTGGGAAAATTAATGAATTTACTGTCTGAATGAAGAATCAAAAATTTAATGCGTCTCGCTGACATCAGAGGCGACGCAACACTGCAGTAAAAACAAAAAACGTGCAAAAGCAGAGTTGTAAAAATAATGAAGTTTTCTTCTGTCTATCCCTTCACCACCTCTCATTTGTATCACAGATGTATCACTATCGGGCAAGCCTTGCCGAAGTATTACTTCACTTTATGAAAATATATATGAAACAAATAGGGGAATAAAATGAACAGTTTTTTAAATTCTATTTTCTCTCTCCAAACTCGTACGTACATATGTACTCATTTCCGCTACACAGAGCAAACATTGAAATGCCTTTCGCTTGCCTTTCCGAATGAAGCAATTACAAATCTACTAAAATCTAATAACAGAAAAATATGCCTGAGCTCAATAAAAAGAATCCAAGCCAAATTACATAAATGCAACGATGATGACAATAGACATGAAAAATCTGCCAAACGCCAGACAGAGATAGTGAAAATTGCTTAAGAAAAAAATAAAAAAAAGAAACAGAAACAGAAATACCTATGTATGTATGTATGTATATGTGTATAAGAAAATGTCTTAATTCAATCAAGTATAAAATTACCTGAATTCTGTGGTTATTCGAATCGGAAACAATAACACGATTCGTATTCGATACAGCAATGTAATGTGGATGTTCAAGTTGTCCCTCACCACGACCGCATGTGCCAAATTTGCCAACAAATGAACCATCCGATTGGAAAACCTTAAAAAAATCAAAAAAGGTAAATAAAATAAATTTCTATAATACAATACAAATATGTATGTAAATGACATGACAGAATATTCAATTTGTCCTAAGAGACCACACACATCAGATAGAAAATAAGCAAAAGGTTACAAAGGAAAGTTTTCATTCGTTTTCAATTATGTACAAAATTTTACACTCGTAAAATAAATTTACATCTCATGAAAAAGTTAAGTTTAGGCATGCAAATAGTCATAAAAGAAAACAAATAAATTAATTGAATATGTGTATCAAGAGAAAAACAACAATGCAATGAGGTTAAAAGCCTAAAAATTTCTTTAAAAAAACAACTTTTTAATAGTATCTATTTTAAAAAGGTATTGTTTAGAATAAAGTATACTTTTTTAAAGAGGGATTTATTTTAAGAAGCTATTTTTTTTTAAAAGCTATTTTCTTTAAGTAATTTTCTTCAAAAGTACTTTCTAAAACGCACTTCTTTATAGGTACTTTTTTTCAACAATAATTTTTTATAAACATACTTTTTAAAAAGATATATATTTGAAAAAGGGTTTTTTTGATAAAAAGTATTTTTTTAAAGAAATATTTATTTCTTTTATTCACTTAGTAGAGAAAGGTACTTTTCAACGGGTAATAATTTAATGGAGGTATTTATTTTCAAATGGGACTTTTTTAAACAACTAATTCCTTTAAAAACGTATTTTTTTAGAAACACTTTAAAAGTACTTCTTTAAAAACGTATTTTTAAAGAGGTATTTTTTTTTAAAAAAAGTGCTTGTTTTAGAGATAAATTTTTAAAAATATACTCTTTTAATATTAACTGAATTTGTTTTGGGAATATCTCGTTATATCTAAGATCCTAAATTCAAAATTGTGCCTTTTCCGAAAAAAATATGTGAAATGTATTATTGCACACTTTATGATATTCTCATAAAAGCAAACTCAATAATTGAGGAGGAAATCATATCCGCATAGTACTATTTCGCTAATGCTTACTTAGCTCATAAGTGGATTTTTCCTAATTTCTGACTACAAATTCAAGATGCTTATGATCCAAATTCAACTAATCAAGTAGAAAAATCGAAAACTAGAAATATGTATGTGTAATAAAAAAAGCAAACTCATATATTGTTATGTTTTTGCTTATAGTTTTTTGGTTTTGTGTTCGGTATTCAACTTTAATTCTCGATTGATTAGTTGAATTTTGAACATAAGAATCTTGAATTTGTTCAAGTTATTTTTAAATATATAATTTTTGTGCTGACGATTTGTATTTTTCAGCAATATAATTGGCAACATCATTTTACAAATTGTATTCATCTTAAACCAGCGTCACCCTAAATATGCTCGTGCTTTGACAGTTCTGAAACAATTGATTAATTACAAATATTTGCAATTTCAATGATACACAATCAGCAATATTTTGGTATAATTCAATTCAAATACATTCAACATTTAATGTCACCATTCTTGATGTTTGTATGTATTTACGAACTTACATGATTTTAATAGAAATGTATAGTTGAACTAACAACAAACACATGCACACCTAATCAGCACATATAGTCAAGGCTTTCTTCTAATCGCTTAATAACAGAGAAAAAAAAATACAAAATGTTTGGAATTTCTTTACCTGTACTCTGTGGTTTTCTTTGTCACAAACATATATGAAGCCTAAAGCATCTGTGGTTACACCCCATGGATAATTAAATTTACCATCTGCGGTGCCTTGTGAACCAAATGTCCTTAGGAAACGTCCTTGTGGATCAAGCACTTGTATGCGATGATTGTAACTATTGAATAGACACAGATTAAGTGATTTTCATTATTGACACAAAGAGTACAAAAATTTTATTTGTAATATTTCAATTTTAAATAAATTAATAAAATACAATTGTTGTTGAGTTGCATCGGTGTGTAAAGTGTGGCTAATTTGCATCAGTCAGTCACAAAAATTAATATGTTGTTGTTCTATTAAAATTTGATTTCTATATACGAGTGTAGATATTTAATTTAAATTATAAAAAAATAAGCTTTTGACTTAATATTTTTATAATTACTGATGCACACATCCTGATAATAAATACAAGGTTCTGTTTATATACAAAATACAAAAATATTTGTACGAATAATGTTTTTTGAGGAAATATAATGTTAAAACAAAAATTGTTACAAAAATTATTTGGAAATATCCTCAAGTAATTAGTGTACTCTGAATAATACTTTATTCAGGCCGCTTAAGAATGGCGAAAAATTGAAAATCGCTTTAAAAAATAATTACAACCAAGATATGGAGGTATTAAAACAGCGACCCACAGAATGCGAAGAACTACACTAAGAAGAGCAACATATTACGTCGAATAACAAATTTCGAATGAAATTTAAATACAGTTTAATAAAATTTTGTTACAAACTTTGTTCGATACCACCGACTGATGTAAAGTTGGCTTTTCACTCATTAAAACTTGACAACTGTTTAACAAAACCACAAATTAAATTTTTTATATTCAAATAAAAAAAAGTTTAGAGTTAATTGCAATATGGGGAAGCTCTTTCAAATACTCACCGATCTGCAATTATATATTGACCAATACGATTGACTGCTACACCGGCCAAACAATCAAATTCTCCCTCACCATTTCCATATTCACCAAACTGTTTAACGAATATGCCGTTCGAGTCGAATACCTGTACGCGATGATTCGACGAGTCGGCAACTACAATGCTATTATCCGGCCCTACGGCTAAGCCGCGTGGCCAGGTAAAAGAACCGGGTTCGCTCCCCCGGCCCCCCAATTGGAACAGCTGTTGACGCTTGCGCAAGTACAATTGTTTAGGGGAAGTACCTGCCGCTCCGGTTATACCGTGAGCTGCTGCTGCTACCGTAGGGGAGGTAGGGGAGCCTAGCCCGTTTTTTGAACCATCATCATCGGACGACACGATTTCATTGACTTGCCTCAATGGCAAACCTAGGCTGAGGCGACGTGATACATCACTGGCAATGTGGCTACGACTACCGCCACTTCCACTGGCACTATGGCTCGATGTAGATGGTAGGGCCGACGAAGTGCTACTGCTGCCAATAGTATCACGTGCACTACCCGACGGCGTGTCCTTGTTGCTCTTATTACCGTATTTGTTTTTCAAATAACGCGCCCAAGAGCTTAAAGCTTCGCCGTCTTTGTTATCATTGGCCAAAGAAGAGGAACCAGCACCACTGCGTGTTGACGTACGTTCTGTAATTGGAGAGTTGTCACGAGATTTTAGAGCGTGTGATGACCGACTGCGTGCTAAATCGGTGCTTCCGTAACCGCTATATCTATATGGGAATATAAAAAGATTAGCTGTAAAATTCTTTCAATGGCAATGCATTCTTGCTTTATGGATTTATTTAAAAGTAAAAATTAAATTTTTCATAAATTTGTTTTATTGCGAATACAAGTGGTCACTAGTGTGAACGTTCCAAAGAATCCGAATTACATGTCTTAGAAGTCAAAAGGAAAATTTATATTTAATCGGTGTCATCTGCTGGAACGGTTCACAGTAACATTGTATGGTGCAGTGAGTACTTTGGTGCAATTTTTTTGTTATAGTATGTCATCGTTTTCTATTGTTCAACTATGTAACATGTACATAAAGCACCATTTGGCAGAGGGGCATAAAGCAAAAAATTAAAAAAAAAACCCTCTGACTAAAGTTTATCAAATATGTGTTTTTTTGTAGACATCCCAGCAAAACATGCAAAAGAAATAGTTAATGCATGGGTGCTATTGCCAATGAGGAGATTTGCCTCAGCTGAAGAATGCAGATTTTAACATATGGGTGACATTGGCGAGCATGTGTTTACATTTAAGAAAACAACTCGTCATATAAATGAGTGCTTAGTACCAATGAATATTACATGATTTGGTTACTTTTTAGCATTGGTTAACGACTTCCTGCAGCACATTTAAAAATTTTTTTAAATTATAATTACAACTGGACAGTTCTTTTTATGAATTAATCGGCCGAGTTGAATTGTCTTTTACAAGTTTAAAAGTGATAATCTTGTTAACATTTAAAATGGCTTCAAAACGAATTTAGATAAAGAAGTGCTTAAGAAGTCATAAAAATAGCAAGTCATAGTGAAAGGGTGCTGGGATACTATGTGAACTGATATTCTTCTTTCATATTCATGTATTTTTGAAACATTGATGACTTGATCATTCGCTGCGAAAATTGCTGTTTCGAATTACATTTAGTGTTATTTGACATCGAGGTCGCATTTACTGAAACTTTATTATCATCTTTAAATAATTTTCTACATTCAGAATAAATCCAACAACACATGGAATGCTAAAATTACAAAAAAAAAAAAATTATTTAGAAAATAAATTGTTGATGGGTAAATAAATACTTGCACCAACGGTGGAATAAGGGAATTGTTTTATTATAGTTTTAGAACGAAAAAAAGAAAATTTAAACAATAATGTGTAAAAAATTGTGTGTTAATAATTTGATATTAATAATTAAAATGGGACTTGAACAAAATACGCCATTTTTACTAACTTAGCCCAAAAGAAAAAAAACGATTACTTTGTTTAAAACAATTAACAGAAAACGCATGAAATGATATAGTGAATAGTGAATAGCTAAGAATGTTGGAATTTTAATGAATGAAGGAATGGAAGAAAAAAGAACACCGGTTGAATTAAATGTGGCGGCGACTTTACGCTAAAAATAATAATACAATTTCTTTCACAATGAAAAGCGTTTCTGTATTCGCAAATATTTTTAAAATAAAAAAAAAACAAGATAACGAAACAAGATAAACACACGTTTTTTACAAATTTATAAAATTTTTTCCAAATCTCTGTAAATAGTTGTATAAAAAAATAGAAAAAAAATCTAAAGCTGCGATAAAATGAAGCGGAAATTTTTTGATTTAAATTTCTGAAAAAATGTGTCAAGGCTAAGTAATTATTATATAAAAATTATGAGTTTTTTTTGTTAATCTCGCACCTTGAAGCTAAATAGGCAGATGGTGATGCCGTTGTTGGCGACACAGGCTCATCCAAATCATCATCATCGTTGCCAAATTGATGGGAAGAGCGACTACGTGCCAAACGATTGCGACGCTCCTTCATCGCTAAGTAACGTGAACGTCCGGTGCCATACCGTGAATCCGAATCATCGCCGGTGCCGTTGGCATCCTCATCGAATGAGGCGTTTGGCGTGGATAGGGATGGTTGCGATACAATAGCGCTGCTCTTGCTTTTATTTAGAAAGCGGCTTGTGTAGCTGGAATTATTTTTGTTTTTTTCGTTGGTTTTTCTTTTATCAATTCTTTATATTTTGCTACTATTATTTTAAGTTTATAAAAAAAATATTATCTAAGAAAATTGCATAGACAAATAATATATATTTCTAGTTATTTTCTCTTTTTGTTACACAACTAAATAAAATATTAACTTATTTATATTTCTTCATTCAATGTTAATTTGATAATAATAACGATACAAGAAAAAAGCACTTTATGTTACAGCTTTTGGACGTTATTAACATAAAAAATTAAGAAAAGTTTAATAGATCGCTGGTTGTTATGTAAATAGTAAAAGCTTCCATACGTACATACTCGTGCATTACAATTCAGAATTTATATCGAAATAGGTATTGTTTCATAGATATTAGACATGGTATTTATTTTACATTTTCATTCTCAATTACTCATCTAATAGATAAAATCTAAATCAATAATTTAGGAGCACACTCATATTAAAATTTTAAGTCTGAAACTTAGTGCCGCTATTAGGGCAGCCAATCGGAATAGATTTTAAATAAAAACGCTGGATTCGGGATTTTGGAAATCGCGATCCTTCCTCCCGGTATTTTTATGTTTGTTTATGTTTTTGTACGGGATTTTCGGGAACGCGAGATCAATGTGTTTTCTCATTATACAGGGTGGCCCAAATTGAGCAAGTGTTTGAATTTCTTATAACTTTTTTATTATAATTTTTTTTTCTTTTCAGTATTTTGGAAAAAAAGTCTTGGAAAATTTGAAATGGAACAGTACACAATTGAACAAGAACCAATTTTAGCAAACGTCAATATAAAATGAAATACAAAAAATTTCAATTTGTTTCTAAAAATTGTAATTTGCTTTTAAAAATGCTTTAAGATAGGCGGAGGACTCAATTGCTCAGATCATTGGCAGAAGTTGATATTTGTTATAAGTTAACACTGGAATTTTTATGGCAAAGTAGTGACGACATGTTGTTTAACAAAATGCACTAATGGAAACAGGACAAGTTTACGACTTAAAATGGTTGGGCAAAGTTTACAAAATTTGTGCTGGTGATTTTTGACAGTTTATTTGTGAGTTTGTAAAAATGCACAGTTTGTGAGGCTTTTAAGAGGTTTGGTATTTATATTTATCACGTAAGTAACAAAAAATACGGAACTGATTTTAAGATGCGCTGCAGCCAAATGCATGTCCTCACAAATTTTTAGATTTGTATAATACAAATTACCTATTTTATTAGTCGCAATGAGAAGAATGCAACTACGAATATGTATATAAGATTATTAATTTTTTCTTCCTCCTGTAAAAAAGTGAAAATGTTAGTTCCTGGGTTTTGCATTTCACATAACGATATAGAAGTTGTATACATATGTACATAATACAATATATTCCGTTGGCTTTTTCCAAATACATAGAATTAACGTAGCTAACTTGCAAATTTCATTGCTTGCGCTTTAAAATTTAAATACATACATACATACATATTCGGGTGGTGTAATTTTTTTATGGTCAACAGGCGTATAGCAAAACGTAACTAACGAAACTATGGGTCTGAAATCAAAGCCCAAGACATCACAGTTCGCATTTCGTAATTTTCTTAGAATTTTGTGCCGGTTTTTTATTTTGCTATACGACATTTTTTCTTAAGCGAACAAATTGACCCATCCTAATACATACATATATATGTCTATATATATTCTTATTTGTACATAAGTTGATAGATTTAAAATCCCGACATTTCTGGGTTAGACATTTTTCCCTTTGGGAACCCTAGCCGTCATATAAGGAAATCAATATATAAAAATGACATAATTCAATTTTTTTCCAAGATAGGGTTTTGTTGTTTATTCTTGTAGACATATGTCAAACGCAATGTGGTTCAAAATTTCAGGGGCTTTAATTGCAAATAATAAATTTATAACGCTTTCAATGTCATGTCAAAGAATTTTTTTGAAGAAAAAATTATAACTCATTGATATCAAAAATGACGAGTTTGGACTCTAAATGGACGTGCAAGCGGAGATATGACTACGTTACAGTAAAAGAGCGTTATATAAGTAGTTTACCTTTGCGTATACTAAGTATTGAATTTGGTTCCAGCGGTAAACATATGCTGCACATGTGTGGCACTGCGTTTATAAAACTGAATACTGTTACTAATATGCAAAATGAACAATACAAGTTATTCTTTAGTTTTTTTTTTAACGAAAAATTATTATATTCAACTGTTTGTTCATAAAAAAGATATGTATTCGAAAAAGGTGTAACTCATTTATATTCAAAAAATTATTATATTCTAAAGAACTTCAGAAAACAAGTAAATAAATATTATTTATCATTCCTGTGATTGTTAATTTTTTCAGCATTCTTAACCTTGATTTAATACGAAATTTGTATTTGCGCTCAATATTGCAATTTATTAAAAATTGTATATAAATGGAGAAGAAATCCGTATGATTTTCTACATTTTAAATAAATAAACAAAAGAAGGATGTGAAGGATGAGACAACTTTTATTTCAACACATTTTTAACTGATCCAACCATATCATATGACAATGGTAAAGAGAAACTCTAAAGAAGACGAATAAAAGGTTGCAATTTTCACAACTGTAAAGTATCCTTTTGATTGTTTGTAGAAAATTAATTGAAGTAAAGAGTATTATTTGTCACAAAGAAACAAGAACGAAAGAAATACTAACAAATAAAATGTGAAAACTGAAAAGATTCTTATGGAGCTGCTTTAAAACTAAATCTGTTTTGTTTGTAAATTATATATTTTAAATGTAGTTATTGAAAATGGTTTGGTGTACTTTTTAATGATTTCGTGTTTTTTTCCACACATATTTCTTACAACAACGTACTACTATTTTGTTTATTTTCATAGTTATTTTGCTAATTTTCTTAAAGATGTGTTTTCCCTTCTAGTACAATAATTTTGCAAAAAGAAAACTATGACAGTAGCTAATTTCTTTCTACTTCTTTTTTTTTTTCTATCTTGGACCAGCACTCAGGGGCTGACCCCTACACATGCGATGCATTGTGCTGGAACTAGGAAATCAGGTTATGGGAAGGAGGATAGAGGGATTAGTGTGAATGGACATTTGATTTGAATTTTCCCACATCATACGTGACAGGAAAGACCTCGGCAGGGAGTTTGTTACACATACGCGATGTTCGGCCAAAAAATTAGTTCTCCCTGTAATGCGTAGGGCGGTTCGCTGCCAAGTTGACCAGAAATGGATGCGCTCTTAATGATGAACGCGTCGTGCGCGTGAATAACCGGGTTTCGGGAACAAGTTCCCTGATTTCATCAGAACACATCCCATTATAGTAACGATAGAACAACGAAACGTACCCCACGTTGCGACGATGCTCGAGAGAGTCAATAGAGTTGGCTACCCTACTGTCTCCTATGAGTTTCTTCGCTCTCTCCTGTACACGGTCGAGTAACTTCAAAATACTACATTATATTTCTGATAACGAAAGAAAACATAAAAACCTGGCATACTCTTAAATAGCTACTCGTAATATAATACGCATTATATGACAAAAATTAAGACGTTAGATATTCATCGCCCGAACTACTAATCATAATACAAGGCGCCATTCATAGATGAAGATCTGAGATTCTATGAAAACCTACGATATTACAGCATTGAAATTAACAATAAGCTACGGACCTCTTTAACTTTCCAGTCAATGTCATCTTAAAAATTATACCCTCTAGCTATTAATAGGTATAGCACTCACTTAATTGTTTTAAGGTTTCAAGATATGTTTGTCCGCTAAAAATCTTATGAAAACTGTCATACATCTACAAAGAACAAAGGAATGCAACTACGATTTTCGCACAGTTTGATAATCATTTCAAGCTATTAGCAAAAGCTTCCTCTTATGTACATATATTATGTCTGAATTAAGTGAAAGTGTACTTTTGATTTTAATTTCAAAAGCCGCTTAAGTGTTTGTGAAATGTGAAAAGAAACATTTCAGCCTTTTACAAATAAAATTCTCCTTTATTTCAGCATCTTTCTTTCATATTGTCATGCTGCCATTGTTATTGGTTAATTTATTTAATTCGTTATGATGGTTTTTGTTTTCCCACTAAATCACGTTATCAAATTCTGCTTTTCATTTGAGATTTTATTTCTTTGTTTATCCAATTCCATCAGCACTTTCGTACGTCAGTGGTCTTTAAATTCGCAGCGAAGAAAAAAAGCAAAGAAGAGATTAAAAAATGTAAAGAATATTACATTTTTACAACTACAGTGTAATTTTAGAAAGCAAACTGTTTTAAAAATTTATTTTTTAACTAACTTTCACAAAAATTATTTAAGGAACCTTAAAGTTGCCTTTTTAAAAGTTACTACTTAAAAAGTATTTTCTTAAAGGGCTTTCTTTAAATCTGCTATTTTAATCCTTTGTCAATAGGAAAGTAGTTTCGATGAAATTTGAGTTTCACGATAATGAGAAGATAACCATTGACCTCCATCAATCTGGTTTCCAAAAAATCAGTAGAGAGAACATTGAATGGATATAATCGTATAGGCCATCAAGGGTATTATCTTTTAAGTACATTTTAATAATGTACCTTTTAAAAAAGTACCTTTTTAAAAGAATTTATAACAATGTAGCTTTTCAAAAAGTTCCTTTCTATAATCACCTTTTTAAAATAATATATTTTAATATATGATCCTAATTTCAAAATTGTGCTTTTCCCGAAAAAATTTAAACATCATATCATATCATATCATATCATATTAAATCTATACATCATATCAAAGAAATTCGACCTGATTTGTTTAGTAACTCAATGCACATTAGCACTTTTATATGAAAATTTCATAGTCCTACAACTGGGAAATTACAGGTCGTGGCAAATTCTTGTATTAAATTTTTTTTTATATTTGATTCTAATTTTATAATTCTGCTTTATGATATTCTCATAAAGTATTTTTTTATAAAAGCAAAGTCAATAATTGAGGACGAAAGCATATCCGCATAGTACTATTTCGCTAATGCTTGCTTAGGTCATCAGTGGATTTTTCCTAATTTCTGGCTACAAATCCAAGATTCTATGTTCAAAATTCAACTAATCAATCGAGAATTAATGTTGAATACCGAACACAAAACCAAAAATCCTTAAACAAAAACATAAGAATCCATGGGTTTACTTTTTTTATAACACACACATATTTCTATTTTTAGATTTTTCTTCTCATCTACACTAGGCTTGCCATCGGCCAGCATGCTAATGTATTTTGAATCTAATGAAAAATTAAAAAATAAAACAAAAAAATATTAAAATCTAACACCGTGCACATGTAGTATTGTATATTAACTGAATTTATTTTGTAATTTATTTATTAATTTTGAAATTAGGAGAGATATTCCCAAAATAAATTCAGTTAATATAGAATATCTTTTAAGGTAAAAGGTACATATTCAACAAATTTAAAAAGTAACTTCTTAAAAACAAGATATTAAAAAGACTTTTTGAAAAGTTACATAAGAAAAAGTAATTGAAAAAAAGTGCAAATTCAACAAGTAATTTCTTGGAAAGAACCTTTTAAATATATGTTTTACTAAAATACATTTTGCAAATGGACCTTTTTAAAAAGTACATAATAAAAAATTCTTAGAAGAGCACCATTCTACTTTTGAAGAAAATACTTTTTAATAAATTACGTCTTAAAGGAGTACGTTTTTTAACAGTACTTTTTCAAAATCTACTAATAAAAATGAAGTAGTTTTTAAAAAAATGCCACTTAAGTAACATAGTGACATCAGAACATACCTTTTAAAAATTTACTTCTTAAAAAGAACATTTTGAAAAACCATCTTTTAAAAACGTAGAATCCATAAAAGAGATTTTTTTAAGAAGTACCTTTTGTTAAAAAAAGTCTGTAAACTTTACCTTCAAGAAAGTAGCTCTGAAAATATTGACTTTTAAAAACATTACTTTTATAGAATTGCCTTCAAAAAAATTTAACATTTAAAAAAAGTATTCCTTTGCAAGAAGTACATTTAAAAAAATATATTTTTGAAAATATTTTTTTTGTGTTGGTTGAAATAATTGCGTTCTATAATTGTTTGTTGTATTTGTAACAAAATTTTTTACTTCGCTACGCTTATTTATTTTCTTTTTGGCACGAGTACAGATTTAATTTTCCTTTATTTCCTTTTTGTTATGTGAAGCTTATTTTTCTCATTTTACAGAATTTTCTTTAAATTTTTGGCAATTGTTTCGAAACTGCCTGCCTTTTTCTGCTGGAATATTTTCAGACCTTAAGCCATTTAAAATTTTGCAAAATGTTTTGGTGAAGGAAGAGTCATGAAGTATTAAACAGGCAGAAAAATACTAAATTATATTTTTTTTTTTTTTGATCTGGGACCAGAACTCAGGAGATGACTCCTACACATGCGAAGCATTGTGCTGGAACAATAGAAAAGGGATAGTAGGAGAAACGACAGGAGGTGAAGCTTAATTAATTATTTTACAGCTCTGCTTTTGCACGTTCTTTGTTTATACTCGTAGCAGTGCTGAAGCTTCGGTTTAGTAGCCATTTTATTATTTTTTACTTCGCCGGTGCTACACAATACCGACGAAGGAGGGCGTTCTGATGCGATTGTGGGTTGCTATCAGCAGAAGCCGGTATTCTTCAGTGACCAGTGACTATGCCTTCGCCACTGAAACCTTCCGACAACAACTGACACACAAAGACACACCAATGCACATCAGAAAAATGCGAGATGTTTATTTTTATTTTAAAATTTTAGTCTGAAACTGGGGTTGAACCCAGGTCTCTTTTTGGTTTTGTAGTCAACGTGCAGATTACCATCCATCGTGCCATAAATATAGTTTTGCAAAACTAATGTAAAATGTTTCACTTCTTCTAAATCTAAAATCTAAACTTTTTTTGGGCAGTCGAGATGAATTTTCATTTCCCTGTGCATTTTTAATTTTTGCTTGAAAAAAGCGAAGAGGAAAGTATATCCTCGTCTATGTACGAAAATTATAAAATCTAAATATTAGGGCACGAGTATCACTGAAAACAAAAAATATATGAAAAACTGAAAAATATACTAGGAAGTTACAGTCAAAAAACTTCTTTCAAATATTTTTTTAACTCACTAAATTGCAAATTATGTTTTACAGCAAAAAAGTACATTGCGCTTTTAAATATGTCACAGCAAATGTTATTGTGTTAAAATCAATTGAAGAAATATAAAAAAATAAAGATTTTAACATATTTGGAACTTGTGTTCCTAATTTGTGTACAATTTACTGCAATAGACAAAATAAAATTATTATTTGTCAGCAAATTGTGAAACTGGCCAACACTTTCTCAAATGCAGTATTAACAAAATTAAAATTAGCAAAATTAACACTTTTTAATTAAAAAAAAACATTAACGTTTTTTATATTAGCAAACATGAAACAAGTTTCTAATTTACACAGAGTTAATTTTATTAAATAAAGAAAACGTAACAAAACAAAATTTTTTTTTTATGAAAGGCTAATATTTGATTTTTACAATGGGATAATAATTGTGTTTAAATTAGTTTTCCCTTTTTTTCATTAAGTATCACGTAAAATATCCGCAAGCCGCCTTCGGTATCTTGAGCTGGGTCTACTGATATAAGGAACACTAAAGGGTAGACTGTATCAACAAACGACACAAAAATATGTGGCATACCATTCGATATGAAATGAAAAAAAATAAATAAATAACAACAATGAAAAAGATGTTTAAACAAAATTAACACAAACAATTGCATACGCACAACAAAGCAAAGTTTATGTAAACACTCATGAAAATAACTATAAGGAAAACTAAATTACTTTCATTATATATAGGCTTTATATAAAGTTTAGAATTTCTGCTGAATAGAGTTGGTCATAGATGGTTCTATTGTTATGTAGCAGAGTGTAAAGTTAATAGGGCTTTTGCTTTTCCGATAATAGTAGGGCAATGCTCACTCATGTCACGCACATCTAAAAGAATGCTGGGTAAGTTTTTAAAAAAATTTCTTCATTTACTTAAGGATAGATTAGGAAAATTAGTGTATATACTAATTAAATCAGTAACTACCGTCTTCCATATCTTTATCGTTTCTTAAAATAGTAAGTTAAAAATTAATGTCATCGATAAAAGGCTACACGGTCTACGACTAGCTCTGTCCCACATACCTTACAACTGCCTACTTTTGGAAAAAGAAAAAGAATTTTCATTCAAACTAATTGCACTTTCCTAATAAACTAATTTGCTCTGAAATCGGCAATAAAGGAAAAAAGTGATGGCTGAGGTCGTTAGCACGTTGCCCATAAAACCAAAAGTCCAGGGGGGTTACTATGCAACTCGATTCGAAAGTATGAACAGCTCGAAAGTTGTATTCGATCCGAATTTAAACTCTTACCATGTAACAGTTTCGGATCGAGCGAAAAGTGATGCCACTAATTGAAATAATTTTGGCACTACTTTCGAATTTATTACGCAAAATGTCAAAACAATGAAAATAAAAATAAAAAAAAGTAAACAAGAAATATTTGTGCGTTATAAAAATGGATTCGGTTGCCCTTTGGATGGAAAATCAAGACGAGCGATTGGAACGTAAAATCCTACGCGATGGTGTAGATTTTATGCATTTGACGGATGTAATGTAAGTAACAATTTATTAAATATGTTGTATGTAACTAAATATTTTTATTTGTTGGTTTGTGCGAAATTTCCGGCTTAACAAGGAAGCTTTTAAATATGTGTTGGAGAGTATTAGAGCACAGCTGCCAACAACACTGAGATCGACTGCTGTAACATCATCAATCAAATTAGGTGCTACACTTCTTCCTTGGACTTTGTTCCTTGGACAAGGTGGGTACTAACACCAAATCGGCCAAGAGCGGTTTGCTGGCTTGGTACAACAAACTGTGTCAAACTGCATCAAAGAAGTGTGCAATGCTATTGAGAAGGTGCTGTGTCTCAAGCACATAAATTTTGTCATGAGCGAAGACGAAAAACGAGCTGCCATAAATTTCTTTTATGCCACGTCTGGAATTCTAGGGGGTTACTATGTAACTCGATTCGAAAATATGAACAGCTCGAAAGATGTATTTGATCCGAATTTAAACTCTAACTATGTAACAGTTTCGGATCGTTTTAATTATTTAATTTTTTTTAAATTTCATCCGTTAGCTCAACATCAAACAAGTACAAATGCCAACTTTCGAGCGACTTTGACATCTACATTCGAAGTACATAGTGATGCACATCCGAAAGTATAGTATGACTATCCGATAATCGGATACGGCAACCTGAAAATAGCAAATGTATTTACGAATTCGAGTTAGTTGGTAGGAAAAATCCGTATCCGTAATATTTCACTATCGAATCGAGTTACGTAGTAACCCCCTGGGTTCGACCCCAGTATCAGATTTAGTGCATTTTTCAGATGTGCCCTTTGTGTGACATTGTGTAAGTTGTTGTCAGAATGTCTCAGTGGCGAAGACATAGTAATTGGTTACTGAACAGTACCGGCTTCAGGTGTTATTAAACCACTAGTAACATCAGAGCGCCCACCTTAGTCGGCATTGTGTGGCATCATCGGCGATGTAAAATAATTAAGAAAATGTCTACCAAATACAACTTTAAAAAGGGAATGCGTTTCCTTGATATGAGAGGTGCTGCAATACTGCGATAGAAGCAAAAACGTGCAAATCCAGTATTGTAAAAATAACGAAGTTTTCTTCTTTCTATCCCTTCATCATCTGTAATCTCTATCACTATTCCTTTCCTAAAAATTACCACCTAGTAATAGGCAATCATTTCTTGAGTGTTACTCTCTTAAAAAAAAATAAAAAAATTATTTTTATATTTCAAAGAATTATAATTTCTTATTATTCCTGATGATGTTAACAAGTTGTTAACGAAATATCGAATAATAAAAACAAAATAAAATAAAAAAAGACCTCAGGCTTAATAAATATATATCAAAAAATATAATAAAAAAGGTCAATTAATAATATAATTAAAATTCCTAAATTATCTTTAAATTTAGTAATTTTAAGAAAATAAACCACACAGACATAAAACTACAACCACATTTCCAAAACTATAAATCTTCCGTGGTTGACTGTTTCTTCTTCGATATAAAATGACCCTGAACTAGAATAATTTTTTAGTTTCAAGATTTATCGAAGTTAATTTCGAAAAATGTATTTGAAGTTCTAAACCAGAAACAGCAAACAATTTGTCTATTGCCTGAAGTCTTACTTTCTTTAAACCATTTAGTCAGAAAAAGATCTGATTTATTAAATTTTTAAATTTTTATCAATAAAGTTATTTTTTCTTCAGATATTTTATTTTTCTTAGTCAGTTTTAAAAGAGAAAAACATCAAAACTAAAATCTAACAATTAAAATTTTCAAATTATATCTCTTTGAACGTTTACATATATGTATATTCGAAAAAAAGAAATAAAATTATTTAGAATTGAAAGAGATAAGCAAAAAAAAATAATTATTTATTTACGATCTGTCCCGCTTTCAGAAAAAAAATATAATGATACTGTTATAATATCTGGGGGAAATTTTATTTCTTGTGGTAAAGCTATTGCATACTTTTTGGGTCACTTAAACTGAGCATTGTATTTCAGTGTGTATGAGCAATAAATAAATTCATGTGATTATCGTACAACGGAATAAGCATAGAATAAAATAAAACACTTTGTAGAAACAAATAATGCCTGCTGATAATGCACAGTGTGACCAAATTAGCTCTTTAGGAACTAAATTAATCTTCTTTTTCCCGGTTTTAGCTCCAAATATACATTTAGCTTTTAGCTCTTTGTTTTAAGCTTATTTTAACAATTTATTTAGCTTCTTCAGCTTCTTCTATAACGATAACAGCCAGCTCAAAAAGTTCACAAGAAAAACTGTTCTGTATGGTTACTACTTAAATGAAAAATATTATTAATAATAAATACATTTAAATCTTCTTATATCTTGGCATTAGCGCCAACGAAATGCAGCATTATCTAGCTTAGCCAAACTGTAATCTAAGTGTAATTAGTTTTTTATGTTATAGTTTTTGATATTTAAAAAATTTTTAAATTGGTAAATTTAAAAGATTTAAAATGTTGATATTTTTTTTTTGGTTTTGAATAGTCTTTTTCCTAACATGTATTCACAATATAGCAGTAAGGGTTTTTTATTTATAAGACCAATTTAGTGCACTTGGCTGTATACGTACATTAAAACTACGAGAACGATCTCAAAGTGATCAAAGAAGCAGTCATTTTACAATCTGCTCACAATGGTAATGCATAATATGTACTCGTAGATAAATCGATGGCGTACTCGGACGTAACGTTATTGTAAATCCGTTACGATAAAAACCGTCAGAACGCTACTAAAACGAAGCTTTAAAACTTAATACGTCTCCTTGACATCAGAGGGTCTACAACACTGCTATAAAACAAAGAACATGTAAAAAGCAAAGTTGTAATATAGTGAACCTTCACCGCCTCTCATTTCTCCTACTGACTCTAGTTCCATCGCAATGCATTGCATGTGTAGGGGTTATCTCCTGAGTGCTGATCCAAGATAAAAAAAATATGTTCACAGAGTTTTGCATACAATTTGAACAAAAAAAAAATTAAATGAAAATTTATAATTTTAAAAAAATAAAACCACTGCACGCTCTCCCTCCTTGTATTTATTTCATGAGTGTTTAACATAAAAAATCATTTATTTTTAGAGTTTTTATTCAAGGATTTTTTTTTTAAACTAATAAGTTGCTGCAATAACGGCAAATTAAGCCAAAATCAAACAGGGAAAAATGGAAAGGAAACTTTTATACAAAAGGTTATTATATTTTTTGCTTTTATTTACCTAAACGCTTCAGCTAATGATTTCATTGATTTGAGACATTCACTTAATACTTTTAAGTCTTTGATTAATTGATTGATTGTAATTAATTGATGAAAATATAAATAATATATGTATGACGTATTGGCGGGCGGTATTGTAATGAATTTTAAGTATAATAGATGCTCGCTAGTTTTTGTTTATTTTATAAAATTATGAAAATATAAGAAAACGTTTCATGTGGCAGTGATTCTTTATTCTTTGCAATGATTGATCATATTATTGGTTGTGTATTTCGATAATGGATGATTAATTCTTTATTTTTAACTTTCTTGTTTTCTTAGAACGCCTTGTTGATTTTTTATTATTCGCGTTGATATTGGTTTGGTTTATGAAAATGTTAAAAATTTGACGAGTATGCGCAAAACGACACGAACAAAGAACACAAGTGCCAAAATATTAAATCCTATATTACGCAAATATATGAGGCTGCTATAAATACACCCAGAAAAATAAATATTTAAACAGAGTACTTTAATTCTTAAAAAGGAAACAAATTGTAATTTAAATAAATGTATAGTTTTTAATGATATGAAAGCATATAAAATGCAAAAGTAGTTAAAATTTAAATTAATTGTTATTTTTTTTCTGTTCAAACAGATGTCTTAATGAAAATAAAAACTTCTTAATTACAATAAACAAAAACAAAATATATGCTAATAACTATGAATTTATTTTCTATATTTCTAATGTTAGTGCTATTAGACTTTTTAGTAATGATTTCCAATGCATTCTCATGCATTTAAGAAAGAAAATATTAAAACATGCACACACGCAAATAGAAGCACTTTAATTATTACTAATTTAAGAAGGAGTATTAATCACAGATGTACAAAAGCCATGCTAGAATAATTGTAAAGAAAGAAAGCCAGTATATATTTCAAACTAGTCTACATTAAATATTCGTTTGTTCCACTATTCTTAATGTAATATTATTCTCTCTATTTCTAGTTTATTTTTTTGTAAATATTATTTTAATCCTAATTTTTTACCCTTATTTCTTTTACTAAATATTTCTATATTATCTTTTAAGCTTAAAGGTTTGTTTTTATTTTTCTATTTCGTGATATTTCGTCAACCATCGGTTAACATCTTCAGGAAATTTTTATTATTTTTTTTTTTCATAAAAATTTCCTGAAGATGTTAGGCGATGGTTGACGAAATATCTCGAAAAAGAAAAATAAAAACAATCCATTAAGCTTAAAAGATAATATAGAATTATTTTTTGTAAATATATACTATAACAAATTTGATTGGAATCAGCGGTAGGCAATATAAAAATTCGTTATTTGTCATTGATTTTAGATGAAATTACCCATATAAATGTACATATAGACTAAATTAATCATACAACAAGTATATACACAGGGTGGGGCAAGTTCGATTGACTAATTTCATATGATTGTAATTTTTAGATTTTTTTATTTTATTTTTTTTGCAGGTAATAAAAAAGTTTATAAAATTTTATAATGTCATCGCAATCAACAAATTCTACAAATTTGTTAAATTTAATACATTTTACAGTTCCCAGTGTAAACATTATAAGAAGCTTAATTACCAGTTTTGTGAACCAGAGTTCAGTAGGTAATGAACCACGAAAAACTGTTGCTCGACACCGGGCTATCTGAGTCTACTCGTCGAAGTGGTACTCAATTGATATAGGATTCAATTGGATCAAGGGATGCATCACAATGGCTACAATATGCTAATAAATAGATTTAGCTTGGGGGAGAAATGCCAGCTTTTTGAACAATCTGATTATGAGCGACGAAGGACATTTAAAAAGATATAAACAGAACTGCCGAAATTAAGATACCTTAATTCGCAGTGCTTCAGCGACATTTACTCCTCTCAGATCAACACTTTGGTGTGGAATTACGGTCCATATTTAATCGAAAATAATGCTAAGGAATCAGAAACCGTCCTGGGGGACCATGTTGGAAAATTTTTCACTCCGGTAGTTTTCTAGAATACTGACCTATGGTTGCAGCAAGATACAACAGGAGACACAAAGGGGATTCTGTGACATATTTTTGATGACCGAAAAATTTAAAAAAATGCTGATTTTGCGTAGCCACTTCGTTCTTCATATTTGACACGTTAACAGACCAAGGTAGGGACTCAAGAGTGCTTCACACATCCATTTTTATTGCAAAATCGGTGTATTTGGTATAAAACCCAATAAATATGTAGACGTACATCTTTTAAAATATATATATAAATACCTAAAAGGAAATTTTTAATGGGCTGTGGACTCCATGAAACAAAATCTTCTATAAATCGCCTTCAGCGTCCACACTTGGCTTACGGAACCGTAATGAAAATATCATGAAAAGAGCCAACAGGAAAATGGAGGCCATTTCATGGACGTCATATGTCATACTTAGGTAAAAAGTGTATAAATTATAAAAACTCTTTATAATTTTTTATACTTCAACTTGAGTTCATAAAAAATCGTTTGTCATTTTCTGCGATTAAATCTGGGAATTAAAAGCGTTTTTGGGCCAAAGTAAAGTTCTGTGACAAGCTTCTCTTGTAATTATTCCAAAATAAAATAAAATCATCTTAACGGCCAGTTTTCGCAATGAAAAATGTAACATGATAATTAACAAATTGCTGGCTCGGTTAATAGACACGTACTTAACTTTCCAGTTTACGAAGTTACATAGCACGAGTTTTAAATTTTGTATTTGCTTATTGTTGCTTATTTTGTCATAAACGACAAGTCGTCAGTTCGTGTATAATATAAAATGTAAATATATATTTACGGCAACACGTTGTTCTTTAATTTTTGTAAAGCAATTTCTTTTTCATTTAATCCAGTCTTCCGGTTTCATTAAAAACTACAATTATCCGCAATATAATCTGTAGAATTAAAATTTGTTTTAACACTATTTTCTGCATTAATAATTCCATCAAGTTAAAGTTTTTTAAATGCGGTTGCAAATCACAATGTAATATTCTCTGTTCGACTCCAGCTATCGGCGGATTTTTTTCTCAATTGTTTCAGATACATAATGAACCAGTTCTTCTTCATTTATTCAATTTTATACACTAATTTTGGTAATTCGAAACTTGTGGTTCGTACACACTATGAAGCAATTGTATCTTCTTTGCCGAGAAATTCTAAGTCTTCGTACATAAATCGAAATAAAGACCCTCAAAGTACCACTGTTGTAATATTGCCATTAATTTATGAATATGTTAAAAATTTTTGAAGCAGACAGTATTTACATTTGGAGGAAAAATTCTGATTAACCTATTTTAATAGATTTTAATATTAATAGACTATAATAACAATAATTGTATAATTACAACCTGAGTAGTTCAAATTTAAAAAAATGTTAAATGGTCAATTTGGAAAAGAAAAAATTCATTATGAAAACCAAAAAGCAGAAAAAAAATTAAAAACAATATTATTAAATTATTTATGGGTATTTAAAGATTATGTCAAGCAGAAATTACAATATCAATAACAAAACAATGTTAAAAGTAAAAGTACAAAATGGCTTGATAAAGTTGAACTCAATGCCAGTAATTAAAACAGTAAAAACTACAAATGCATTGGCAAGCTAAATATAGAGGCAGTTATTATAATTGTTGGTTTTTGAATTTGCATAGAGATATGCAGATAAAAATAAAAGAAATAAAATTGTATTAAATACCTGCTACCGGAGGCAGTGCTACTGCCACCATAACGATCTTCGGTATCGTGATGAGAAGCAGGAACAGGTCTTTGGCGAGTTGTAGAGGCACTACTGTAGCCACTGCTGGCACCGCTGCTGGAGGGTGTAGCATAGGTAGAGGATGTCTTTGACGCTGTATCGTCGCGTGAATTACGTCTCGAGTCGAGACGATCGCGATACGAAGATGTCGTTGAACTTCCTGCCGATACACCAGATGTGCCAGCACTAGACAAAGGCTTTATTGTGGTCTTTGCTGTTGTCTTGACATCGGCTTCATCTTCAGATTCTTCCGTGGAGGTTTCTTCTTCACTACTAGACGATGAATCGGCTTTTTTTTTATCGGCGGCTGATGTACTATGCTGAGGCAAGAAACGGCTCACGAATGGTTTCTTTTCGGTAGTGGTTTTTGCTGCTGAGGAGGTTGATGCAGTTGTGGCTGCTGGTCTGCTGGTTGTTGTACGTGCTGGACTTTCACGTGCTGTTGAAAATCTAGCCGTTGAGGATGCTCGGGCAGCAGCTGAACTTGCAGAACTTTCGGTAGAAGCACTGGAGTCACTGCTGCCAGAACGTGTTGTCTTCTTGACAGCTGCTACTTGGGCTGGCAGTGGTGCTGCTGGTTTAGACTGTTGAGTAGGAGTGGGAGATCCATCAGACTCTTCTTCAGAATCGCTGACAGCCTAACAGTTTTATTATTTTATATGTTTTTTTTTTGTGGTTTTTAATTGTAAACAGTTTTAATTATGGGCAATATGATGTAGTGATTTTTTATAAGGAGTTTTTACAATGATGCGGAGTAATTTGAAAGGAATGGAAAGCGAAATAGAAATAGCGTTTAGATAAGAAAAGAGAACAACAATGATAAGTCAATGTAGGAATTTATATAAAAAAATATTTTATAATTATTCTAGTTATTTTAGCAGAAAATTTAAGACAAGACAATATTCAAAGGAAGAAGTAAATTTCAACATTGATTAGTTCTAATTTACACGGCACAATATAAAATTGAGATTTTTGGAGTTTCCAATATCGCCACCCAGTTTTACGTATACGTATGTCGATAGTGAAGAGGAGATCTTTGTTAGGACCTTTTTATTATATTGTTAATCTACTTGGATACAATCTTAGCCCAAAGAATGCAAAAAGCTTATAATGTATGCCTCATTAGATATTCTAGACATTTTATTCGATGATGATATGATGAATTTGTGTGCGAACACTTTAAACAACAGTTGCAAGTCTTATTTTATCCGTTTTACTTAACATTTTGATTATTTGCTTTAATAATTCAAATATTAAATTTATATCTGGCGTCAAGTTGATGTAGACATGGCTGGTCCATTTAAAAGAATTTATTATAAATGTTGGGAAGCGTGATTATTCCGTTTCAAAATTGTATATACAACAAGTACTATATTGCGGCAATATGGAAGAAAAGCTTACGTCGACTAAGGCATTTAACAAATTTTACTCACATTCATATCAGTAGAATTAAACTTAAGCTTCTCGAATATAAGCACATTATGTTGAATCAACAAAGAAGATCGTATTGCTACAACTGCCGTGAATTTTCGGAATGAATATTTTGAGTTTTGTTAATTTGAGAGCAAAAGACATTTAGATAAATATTTTATGTCGCCGACGTCTTATTGCTCAAATACCGCCAAAGGAAACCATCGACCATTATGAACCGAATTTTATGTTCGAAATACAACCAAATCTCTTTGGATAAAAATGTAATACTTCGTCTATTTCTTCACATATGAAATCTTTATTGGTTCGGAAAAAATACAATTATTTATTTGTTGCTTGAATGTAGCCAGTTATATTTTGCAGAAATTTTTGCCATATCTTAGTGAAATGTGTCTTAAGCACAATAAAAGGTTTGATACCGTACTGAAAGTTTGGACCCCACGTGATCTCAATGTTCCCGTACTTAATGTATGGGTAGTTAAGAGAAAGCTTGAGAGAAAAATATTTTTCTTCTTGCATGCAATTACTGCATTCTTTTTTTTTTCTAGTTTAGGAAGTAAACAAGCAAACAGCTCTTTCATTAATAAAAGAGGTAATGATTCCCAGCAAAGTACAAATGTGTAAAACTTGAATAGAAAAAACTATCTCTGTAAATTATTTTGTTTTCCCTACGAAACCATGTACAAAGCAATTTGGGTGGCGATAGGGTGGAAGCAGTCTGCACGTTAACTACAAAACGAAAAATTTTCCTGGGTTCAACCCCAGCTTCAGACTCATAAAAACATCTCGCATTTTTTCTGATGTGCATTTGTGTGTCTTTGTGTCAGTTGTCGTCGCAAACTTTCAGTGGCGAAGGCATAGTCACTGGTCACTGAACCGTAACGTCTTCAGCTGTATCCAATTCGTCGGTATTGAGTCAAACCGGCGAAGTAAAATAATAACCAAAAATTGCTACTAAAAACGAAACTTCCAAATATAATACGTCTCCTTGACATCAGAGACGCTACAACACAAAGAACGTACAATCGCAGTGTTGTAAGATATTGAAGCTTCAGATCGTCTCATTTGTCCTACTATCCGTTTCCTCTAGTTCCAGCACAATGCACCGCATGTTTAGGGGTCATCTCCTGAGTGCTGGTCCAAGAGAAAAAAAAATTTATTGTTTTTTGTTTTTTATTTATGTATGTATGCACATGTGTATGGTTCATAGAATATCTCAAAAACCAATGGCTCGATATATGTATATCCATGCTATATGCATACATATATATGTCTCATTTTTGTGGTAAAATTTGTACGTCTCGAGCCTTTGGTGCAATACCGTAGTAATTCAAAAAATTGTGAACTGAGAACAATGCATTTGAAGTTTTAGGCCATCTTTTTAATAGTATTTTCGTTTACTAAAGTTATTTTTTTACAAGTTTTTAAATAAAGTGGCATTTTTTTATGTTTTCTGTTTGTAAATTTCTTGTCATAAAGGAAATATTTCATTATTGGAAAAAGCTGGAGGCAATAAATACATTTGTAGCTGTAGAATCTGAACAGTTAGAGATAGAACCATAATCTTTCCTTCGTTTAGATATATATATATTTCCCCAAAGATCATTTCTGCATATCCAGCTCAAAAAATTCAAATTTTGTATTTCTACGGTATTGCACCAAAGGCTCGGTCTGTACGTTTTTGTGTACAAGTGGGACAAATTTAAGTTTACTCTCACTTTAACGAAAAGTACGGGATCATACCGGATATATGAAAGTCTTAAGCATTAAACACATATCACACTGCCGGCTACCGACTATCCGTCGCATTTAATTCTTACAGGGAAATGGTATTATTTTTTGTGGATAACACAAATACATGACTACACGACCACCGTTTTAACTGTCGCCAACTTTGGCCAATTTCTTTTAAAAATGTAATTTTATTTTTTATTTTTTAAAACAATCTCCAGATTTATAAACTAATCGTTATGCACGGATGCACCCTAATGTTGAATAATGTTGCCAACATAATAAGAAATGAGAAATAAATCAGAGCTTAAAGATATTTTTTTAGAAACAACAACACAACAAGCGCAACAAATTCTAAATAAAATCAAAATCAACAACTCTTAATCAAATGAATTGATTTATTTTTGTATATTTACGTGATATAAAAATATTTTGAATCAATAAATTTATTTTTATACAAGTTAATTATTTTGTTGTGGCTATACATGAAATTTGTGCATATTTCAACGCCACACAACTATCAGATGCAGCTGTCGTCCTCAAGATAAATATGTAGTCGACTACAAGGCCCCTGATGTAGCCAACCACATTTGTAGTCGTGTAGCTGTGTAGAATGTGTTAATGGTTTATAAAGTGTATTTTCTTTGAAAATCTGCTTCATTTTTCAAAATTTAAGTAAATATAGTTTCAAATGAACATTGATGATTTTGCCATTCTTACTTTTTATTACCATAAATTTCGTTTAGTTCAAAGCAACTAAACGTTGCTGAATTCTTTAATGATGTTCTTCTATTTTAAAGCGAAAGAATTTCTCCTACATCATTTATTTTCCTTTAGGTCAGCTGATTTTATTTTATTTGTTTCCGTTTTATACCTTAAACTAAATCACAAAAAGAAAAAATATGTGTATTTGAATACAATCAGTATTTTTTAACCCCAGTATATTTTAATAAAAAAAAATGCAAGGTAAACGAATGTATTAATTAGACCTGCGATATACCGCAGCTTATCTTTATACTAAAAGATAACATTATTGAAATCATTCTGTATGGCATTCAACAAATATAAACCGGATTGTTGACTATATTGGCATCATCGGAATTCAACTGTTTGAAATTAATATATTTGCAAAATAAAAGCTTGACAAAAACAGAATTTAATGTCAAGCAATTAAAGAAAAAAGGTTTTCAGGGGAAGCCCCCCAAAATATGCAATACATGCCACCGCAACTAAGTAAATAGGTTCTGGGTACGAGTATATAGGGAGTAGTATTAAACTTTCCATAATTAACGGAGAAGACCTCCGCAGGGAGTTTATTCCACATACGAACAGTTTGGTTAAAAAAACAATTACCTCTGGAAAAAATACGGCAATTTGCATTTAAATCGACCACAAATGTATTATGCACTGCCGAGGATAAGTATTTTGTACGAAACAATGTCTGAATTTCAAAAACGAGGAGAGTGAGGCGCACCCCACATTGCGACGATGCTCCAGCGAGTCAAAACAATTGCCTCCTCTACAGCCTCCTCACTATTTCTTGTACGCGGTCGAAAATCTTTAAAATAGACTTTGAAGCACCGGACCACATAGCTGATATAGATAGTAAGGAGATCAGATGGAGTGAAGTATATCCTTCACAGCCTTAGAAAGCATAGCCACTTCAATGCTTCTCTATAGACCAGTATAACGAATGTCACAGTGAAAATATACCCATTTTTGTCTACTCATCTTGCTTTATTCACGAAATATGTAACATCTTTCAGAATGCCTGCGGTGAATGGAAGTGTGACTCAGGCAGCTGGCAATGAATTATTGAGGAGGCCGGTTAATGCTCACGTCATGATATGGGAACACTTAACGAGTATATTGGACAATATTGACTGTCAAATGGTTGCCAAAAAGAATAAATAATTGAATTGATTCATAGGAAGGTTGGAAGGGCTGGTGTCTTTTTCTTCATTTTTAGGAGAGTATAAGACTAGCATAATATTCTATAGGCCGAGACATCAGTGATAAAGAGAGCAAATGTGACTGACGTTCCAAAGAATATACGTATATACATACATATATATAATATAGTATGCACATATATATAACGATCTCTAATAGTCATCTAAATGACGTGTAATCCACTCTATGAATTTTTGAACTATCTTAACAAAATGGCGAAAGCTTGACAGGGTATTGGTCTACGGAAACGAAACTTGCTGATGGTATTAATTCGAAGAAAATTGTCCTTGTTTATTGAAATGGTGGAGAGTCATACTGCTGTGTTGTATAAAAGAATAAAAAATTAGATTCGCCTCGTCTTTCACTGTCGTTTAGTAATCTGATTTTACCAGGATACAAACTTAATTGTTTGCCACTGCCATGATGGTTGAATAATTTTTATAAAATATATAAAAATAAAAACGATTTATGCTTAAGCAACTCTTCTGCTTCATGTTTTTATTGTATGTACATGTACATACATATGAAAATTTAAATTTTTACTTTTATTCTTATTATTAAAATCTCCTGCAAAACGAATAAATGCCAAATGGTAAATATAGTAGAGAAAAAAAACAAACACATTTTCTCTGATTATAAATAAATTCCAAGCATTGACCGTGAGCGATATTGTATTAAGTATAGTGAAATAGAATGGGTAGCTGTGCTGAGCAATGACTATATTAAAATAATAATATGTCATTAGGAAATAAAAGGACTCGCAATGGTAAATAACATAAGAGCAGAGTAAAAAGAACATAAAACTGAAAATGAGTACAAACTGGGTGACTGGTTTGTTTACGCCTACGAAAGGAAAGAAACGGAAATATATATGTATGTATGTATGTATAGATGTATGTATGGATGTGTGTTGTCATGATAAGAGATGCATATGCTTTTTGTATTTGATAATATGAGGAAAGAAGATAAAATTAACAAGCACAATGATTAAGCGGAATCATTATTATTATTGTTATTCTTATGGTAATTATTTAATAATTTAATTTTCTTTTTCATTAAAGGAACATCAGAAATTAAAAATAATAAAAATTTCCAGGGGAAAAGTAAAAGTCATTTGAGTGAAAGTCGAAATATGAGGTTAAAACAAAATACAAAAACAATTTAGTATTTGCATATACTAAATTTATAACAAGGACGAAAAGAAAAGTGTATATTGAAAGTATAATATATTTTGTTTTTTTGTTACCAGTTTCAATGAACACCGAAGTGCCTACACAGTTGTTTAGACAAATCCATAAAAAAAATCATAAGGCAGTTAATATCACATGGTAAATTAAAAGCGTTAACAAGTGAAATTATATTGTAACAATTATAATCGTTGTGTATTGTTAGTTTTATTTTCTTCAGCTCAATTTTGAATAAACAAAAAGTTATGATGATTTAAAATGCGTCAAATAATAGTTATCAATCTAATTTAAAATAAAAACGAATTTTTGGAACGAAAAGTTAAGCGTATTAAACTATTTTATTGCAAATTAAAGAGAAGAAATGAATTGAATCAGGCTTAATAAGGTAAAACAAATCAAAACAGAAGAATAATATTTGTGTCTATAAAAAATATTTATTTTTGTTTATTTTGCTTTTTATATACAACATTATCCACATAATTATTTTAATATTTTTTATGTATTTAAAGAAATTTGATTTCCATAAATTCTTTTGCTTCCAATTTATAATGCAAATACATAAGGACCACTAGTAGAGTATGTAAAATTAAGATTATTTAAAGGATACATAGTTAGTTAATTCATCTTTAAATAAAATTTCATAATAAGATGAAATATACTATATTTAATAGTTTAGTATTTCTTACTACGTTTATACGTGCGACTTATTTGCAAATAAGAACGAACAAATTCTACATAAAATTTTTTTTTATTACGACTTACTAACTCGAAAAAAACAAAACACGCGAATAACGCCACTGTTTGCAAATAACTGTGAAACGTTATCTCTTCTTCGAAACTTTCTTTAACTTGAGGTATTTTTGTAAATGCACAAGAAACATTTTTTTGACGTTGCCATACAATTGTTTTTTTGTCATCTGACAGAAAATTCATGGTGTGTAGTATCTATCTATTTATAAACTGTGAGTACAGTATTAATAATAAAATAACTAGTACGTACAAATGTAGAATGTAACGCATTAATACTTATAAATAGAAGAACAAGAGACAATATTAACGCGTTACGAACACTAAACTTTTAAAAATATACATATTTTATTTTAGCCGATTCCCTGTCCAATAAATCACATCTTTGCCTCATCTATTTATCATATTTGATAAAATTAATGTGTATGTAAGTGGATTGAAAACATACTATTTTAAACAAATGTTTATTTTTTTTAACAAAAACAAAAGCAATAGACTTGTCGTATGGGACAGGGAACGCGTTAAATAAAATATTCCAAAAAACAAAATATACTTTCATAAATTCCTTAAATTTGGTTTTATTGTTTTATTTTCAAAAATATATAATGCATTTCTTTTATTTTCTGACGTCCTTTTATAAAAAAAATTAAATTAAAATTCATATGTTGCAATTGATCTGTTCTAAGAAACACTACAATTGGCAGTATTTGTTTCTATATAAATTATCTATTCCAGCGTCATTTGGTTCCTTGTCTTCTAATCATGCACTCTTCTATTGCAGTTGCAAAATGCAAGAAGAATAAGAAAATAAAAAAGAATGACATTATTTCAATAAGTATTTATCCTGTAAACGATGTCAAATTTTTTATATAAGAAAAAAACCTTCGGAAACTTAAAACACTGTTTAATTTTCAAAATAAGAAAAATGTATTATGATTTTTTAAAATGTACATCAAATTGCAAGTTATTAAGTGCAGTATTCATAATAATTTTATTGAACTTATAAAAGGCGTAATAGTTGAATTTTGTATAGATATTTGTTTATTAAACCTTTTATAAATAAAGAAAATATTTTATGAATAAGGCAGTTAAATTTTGTAAATTAAAATGTTTATAAACATTTGGGAGTATGTATATTAGACCGTACCTCCAAAAAAATTACCGTACAACCGTTATTTTCAGTATTTGTGGACAGAATTTCAAATATACAAACATTTTTTTTCTGCCGAAGGTAGGCGCGCACAATTAACGGTGGATCATAAAACTGACTGTTTATACTTTTTTATTTTATATTTTTTAATATTTTAAAGGAAAAGAGGGAGAAGGAAAATGCCAATACTTGAAACTGCTGTCAATTTTTTCAGGCCTAATTGTTCAATTGAAATTTTACAACATCATATGTTTTAATATAATAACAAGATTAACCCGTCATAATTTAGTGTGTTTTATAAAATTTAAGTCATGATAATAAAAGCAATTTAAAAATATATGCATATATTCTATGCACAAAAATATTCAAGAAAATAATAAGCAGTTTATGCGAAAAATACTATTCTTTTATTTTTTTTTATCTTGCAGACTAGTGACGACAAATGAAATACCACAACAAGACCGTTTTTTGTTTGCCCGAATAGAGTGCTGTTTCCTGTTCGAATTTCTGATAAATTTTAAGCAACATTATTTATTTCATATGAAAAATTTATTAACCCAAAATAATTTTGTAAATTATGTACATTCTCAATTCAATTCAAAACAAATACAGTCTAACTTCCTTATAATGGATATCTGAAAATCTGATCTCATTATATAGAAACTTTGTTATACAGAAATTATATTTTTCCGTTTTTATTTAAATAATTTAATTTAAATATATTAGTCGTGCCGCTACTCTTTATCACCACAAAGATTCGAAGTACGTTAATTGATGAAGCTACACTACCCAATGCATGTAACAGTTGCCATTTGCAGCGGCTGGCTATTTTGCATCGTTTCCTGAATCTGTTAATGTAGAAGTGAAGTAAAGTTTGGAATTAGGATTTTATTGTCCATGTATGCAAACTTATTTTTCTACCTCTCGTAACATAAAACATTTGAAATAATTCATTATATGGCGATAAAAATGCATGTCATGTTATTGTGTGAAAATTAATAATAGGTAGACCACAATATAATAAAACTGGGACGAAAAAGCTGTAATTTTTAAATCAGTTCACAATTGGGAGAGTTTCAGAAATTCACTATAGAAAAGTTTGACTGCAACATATATATTGTCAAAATTGTCATATGAAATAACTATATTGTTAGAATAAGCATGTTGCCAGAAACATATTGTTTCTTTAACACAATGAAAACAAAGTACGACTCACTCAACATTGTTTATAAAACATTTCATATCAATTATTTTCATATTTAATGTGACAGCATCCAGCGAAAAAAATTTTCCAGAGAATTCCATAAGATCCTAAACTTGTGATCTGGAAATATTGCAAAATCAGATTAGTTCTACTTCTTTTTACATAGGGTTGTCATTGTCGGAAGTTCTCTTTTTTGATAATATTGTAATATTGTGCAATATTGTGTGTATACTCCCTTTTGTTTTTGGTTTATAACTTTTTCATTGAACTTTTTGTAAATTGAAAACAGTACCATTGTTCTCTGCGTATTTCAAAATTTTAAAACAATTTTGAATAAATCAAAAACAAATATTACTTTTTAGATGTTTTTGAAAAAATTGTCTATATGGATGTGTTCCGTTATGCTTACATTCAAACTATTGCGAAAACTTTAAAATTTTTACCAAAAGTTGCTTTACTAGTTCCTGAAGGGTTAATAAACTTTCCCTTATGTTTATGTATAAAATTGAATATCTATTGAAAATACTGCCAATTATAATGACTTAGAAGTGGAATAAAAGTTTTAAACGAAAGCCAAGTCTCATCATATGAATTTTCAGGTATATAAACTTAAAGTTGTTTGTGAATTGTTTTAGTTTCGTATTAGTTTCATGTGGTTCTTAACACAGATTTATTAATAACGAATTGTTGTTAACATAAAAAATAAGTTAAAAAGTAATTTGAGCAAAAAAAAAAAAAAGATTTTTAATATTATTAAACTCCAAACAGGGGGGATAGATGTGAATCGAAACAAAGAAGAGGACAAAACAAAATTAACTATTAAATTACAAATACATAAGAAAAAATGTTAGCAAAAATACAAAATTCATACGTTTAAGGATATTTAGGTTCCGAACGGAAATTGTTTAAAAATATGTTTTTTTCTTTTTCTAATAAATCGTTTGTAGTGAAATTTTTGACAATGACACCAGGAAATAAATGACTGTCATTTGCAAGAATTTTCTTATAAATCAATTGCTAAAGAGATTAAGATAAGAAGAGGATACGGAATCTATTTATTAAAAAAAAGCAAAATTTTGATATATGGATAAGGAGGAGTAATTTTGAGTACTGATGAGAGGTGGGCGTCCGTCAGAAGAATGTTGATAAATAATGAAAATAATCTTAACTATCACAAAAAATTTTCTAAATACCGTTTTAAAAAATTCTTAAATCAAGCATGAAGAGCAATACATTAAATCTGCCAACAATTATTATTCATTTAATGTTTACTTCCAAGTATAATTTATAATGCAGTATAATTTACCAGTATAATTCATAATGCACCAATAACAGATTTATTTAAATATTAGCTACACCCGCATTTAATGTCATCTACTAGATATCTGATAGTTGATAGCCATATAGATACGGCCGAGTTATACGAGTTATCTCCTAAATTTATTAAATTTAATTAATTATTAAAAAGTTGAAGTGGTAGCGAAGGCTGTAAAGTCCTTATGACACTTAATTTTTCTTGGATTGTTGAAATTTTAACAGATTAAATATATTGGAATGGAAAAATTTTCCGAGTGCAGAAATTTCAGCCACAATATATTAAGATAAATACAAAAACGTTATATCTTTCACGTATGTTATCGATCAATAAAAAAAATTAGTTACTTGCAAAGAAATTTTCAACTTAAAATTTACCTTACAATTTTATAATCTGTAATATATTCCGGCTTTTTAAAGAAATTCTGCGATTTTGAGCTTCGTTGTCGATTTTTTTTCATTAGCTTTGCGTTTTTCGATTTTTTAAGGAAGAAGGTAACACTTTATTTAAAGTTTTGTTTACATTTCATATATTTTTTTCTGTCTGGCATTTGCTGTTTCGTTCAGAATACATTCAATATCATTAAAATAAAAGATAAATCATTTGTCATTATTAGAAATAAATAATTCTAACTGCCGTTTTTACATAACGAATAAATAAACTACTGTCAATTATTAACAGTTAAAGACAACATTTTTTTAATGTTACGAAAGATTCTAAATATTCCTGTCGCTATTAGAAATATTATTTTAAGAGCCATTTCACTACTTATTATTGTTATAGTAAGGATGTTATCGAACAGATACATATCTTTCAATTATTAAAACTTTAACTTTAACACTAGAACTGCCGAAAGTTACGAGCTCCCTAAAACAGCCGAAACATTTTTATGTAAATTGCATTTTTTGTCATTAAATCTACGTATTACATAATTTATTGCATTTTGAATTTAATAAAAACACAAAATTAATAAAATTCAAAAAGTTTCACCGACAAAGGAATTAAGGGCTTTCAAATTTAAGTACAGGACAAAATTTGGTCATCAGTCATTGTAGTGTTAACCTAAGAGGGTTCGATAAACTTCTGGTAGGTTTATCGTGCCGGAAAATTTTGAAGCCAAATTGGAAGTTGTTATGTTTTCTAATGAAAACTCTCCAACAACAGCTTTATGGTTCTTTTTTCAGTTCTTTTCTTTTAATAAAACAATGAGTAGAAGATTATTTCTTTAATTGAAAAAATACACAAAATTAAATGGTTGCCACTATGTTTTTGTAACAACAAAAACTACTCGATATACAGTATGGCTTCGATAAAAAAAACTTTTAATATTTATTTTACAGCGTAGTTGTGATATGCGGAAAAAATTTAGAGCCAACCTTACCGTTCACTTTAGCTAAAGTTAACTTTAACTATTATGATCTTTAACGGCACCTTGTAATAGTGAACACAAGTATATTAAGTATTTTAAAGTGGCGAAATATTCCTATAATTAACTCAGAATTTAATTTTCGATGAGAAACATGAGTATTATATGCCATTAATTTCTTATTACAAACTTGGGCATGAAAATAGCAGAAAAATGTTGCTATGCAATGTTTCTAATACAGAATGGAATAAAGTAGCAAATTTTGTTCTAACTTAGGGAAACGTTATGAAAAACTGTAATGAGAAAAGAGAAAAAAATTAAATGTTTCCCACATAATTATTTTTTAATTATTATCTGACGAAGTTTCTCAAATTTCGATAAAAAATCAACAAGTATTGTTAACATTGACCGTTAGTATGTTAATCAAAAATATTGATTGATATGCTATGTTTACAAACATAAAACCATTTGCAATCAAAATTTTGTTGATTGAAAACAAAATCAATTTGTAAAAAATATACCCTACAATGTTGAATGATACCTTAGGACCTTATAAATCTTTTATAGCAAAAATCTTTTTCCTAGAAGAACCAACCAATACGAAATATTTAATTCGTCTTTAATCTTCTTCTGATTCTTCTTCATCAGTATCATCTTCCTCAGTGTCATCTTCCTCTGTTTCTGTGTCTTCTATTTCTCCATCTACTTTCTCCTCTTCTACATTTTCAGTTGATTGCGTTTCTTGTTTAAAACTTTCATTGTCATTATTTAATTGACTTTCAATAATATTTTCCTCTTTTGCAGGTGAATTATTAGTAACTTCTGCTTGAATTATTTCTGGTGCACTAATTTCAATTGCTTGAATGTTATTATTCCCCAATTGCTCAATAATTTCCTCCTCTTCTTCGCTGGTTTCTGATTCTTCTTCTGTTTCGGTTTCCTCTTCGGTCTCCGCTTCTGTTTCAGTTTCCTCTTCTTCACTAAAACTTTCATTTCTTGTCTGTTCATTACTTAATTGGTCATTCTGCTTTAAACTAATCACTGTTTCAGTATCAACTGGAAAAACATTTCGATGCTCTTCATTATTATCATCTTCTTCCTCTTCAGACTCCGTAACCACCTCCTCTTGCTTATCTTCATTATAATTATCAACTTCTACCTCCTCCTTTTCCTGCACTTCATGCTTTACAACTACTTGTTTACTAATATTACTATTTCTACTACAACTAGGATTGTTTTCTTCTTCATTTGTTTCAATCACACTCACCTCTATCCTGGGTGGAGTCCTACGCACGGGCGAAGCGTTGTGAGAACTATTTTCGCTTTCATCCGAATTCGCCCCAGAGACAACACTATTACGTTTTAGGGCACTCACACGATCAGCTGCTGGCCTTTCTGTTGTTTCTGCGCTGCTTGCAGGAACTGTTGTGGCCGATGTTGATGAGCTTGGCGCATTTTTGTTTTGACGCTTAATGCGACTGATTTCGTCATCTTCGGATATTTGTCTCTGAGTTGCCAGCGGTTGTTTAGGTCTTTGCATTGCAGCCTTCTGGGCTTGTATGGCAGCTTGAACAGCCGCTTGGGCTGCTGTGTCGACTTTTTTCTCCTTCTTTTCTTTTCCAATATCAGCTAAACGTTGTATGACGCGGCCACAATCACTCAAACGAATAATACCACTAAGTTGTCCGCGTGAGGCATCCTCGCCATCACGCACTTTATCCTTATGTTTTTTCTCCTCATGCTGGCGTTGCAACTGCTGCTGTTCATTGTCAGAATCATCGTTTTGGTGAGAGCGCACGAATCTTGAACGGAAACGTGATTTACCGGAACGAGTCGATTGATCATTGTCGTAATCGTTATCGTAGTCATAATCGCCACCTCCACCACTGCGACCATAACGGCTGGAACTGTTGTCACTATAGCGATCATTGTTAAGGCGCACAGGTCGCTCACCGAAACGGCGACCACCCAGCACTGGCTCATCATTATAACCAATACGTTCCTCTTGTTGGCGAAACTGGGTCGCCAAACGATGGTCACTCTTCGAACGCATCAAACCGGGTTGTAATGATGAGGGCGGTGCAAGGTGAGAGCTACTGGCCGAGCCTGTTGCCGAATGGGGTGTTATATTCAAATCACCAAATGTCGACAAATTCATGACCAATTGATTGGGATCAATTGAAACCAAGAAACGTACACGGCGAGTATAATCGGAATTCTCATATTCAAAATGTCTCAAAAATTCAACCGTTTTCAAGAATATCTCCTTCGTGTCCATCAGTTCACAATCGTCCCATTCAACCGTGTCATTCATATACTTATCAACAATATCACAATTACTATTGATATTGGTGATCTCAGTATCAAGATTCTCTTTCAGAGTATTCAAATTACGCAATTCAGTGGTGAGGTAGCGATCAATTTCTCCCTTCAACTGATCGGAACGATCCTTAATGGCCTTGGTAATGCGACGATAGATTTCATCGATTTCGTCCGATGTACTAACACAATTTGTTTGCAAACTGACCATGTTCTTTTCAATCAGTGCTAACGAGTCTTGCAGGCGATGCAAACTACGGCGAATCTAAGGAAGATTAGGGAAAGTGTAGCTTTGAGTTATTTTCTTCAGTAAATTTTTTCTGCACTAAATTACCTGTGAATTAAAGCGTGTTATTTCACGTCGCAATATATCCATATGAGCACTTTTGCAATCATCGCAAATTTTCTTCTCACAATGTGCACAGGGCTGCAAGTACGCCTTTTCAGAACAAACGCCACAACGTTCCATTATTTGTCCTAAAAAAAATTTAATTATTTAAAAGAGAAATTTTCTAATTTAGAAACTTTCCATAAAAAGTGAAAAATTATTGAAAGAAAAATAACGACAATTCATATCACCGTTTATATTAATCAAGCAGAAAACTCGATTTATACATTTCAGTATTTTTGGAAAAATAAACTTTAAAAAAGTACTAATTCAAAGAGTACTTCTTGAAAAAATATATAATATATATATATATATATATATAGTCCACCCTATAAGACACACCTTGTAGTATATATTTAAAAGAAAATTAAAGCCGTTCGTTCGTCATGAGTCATGACTTATGAATTAAAAAACTGTTTTCGTCAACGTACCTGATGTCGGATCTGGTAATTCACCAGTTATTTCGATATGTAGTTCGAGAAAACGTTGCAAAGTTACATTGGTGGGAAAAGCCTGAACGCCGTTGTAAGGTATACGATGTTCGGCACGACATTCGGGACATTTTACCTGCAAATGAGTACAAAAAAAGGTTTATAAAAATCATACATTTAAGTTATTGAAATTGTAATAGTAAAAAAATAAATGTGGACTTTTAACAAGAGAACATAAGTCGAAGTAAGGAAATTTCTTAGTATTTTAATCGTAAAAGAATCTTAACAAGACGATTTGTTTACACTAATCAGCGCCTTTCTATGAATTTTAGTTTTTGTTTTTGAGCTATCTCACAAAAGTTGTTGATTTAATATGTAAGTTTGGTTTTAGTAGAAAAGTTTGCTTAGTTATACTAAATTCTCCTGAAATTTTTTAAAATTTCACTTGTGATGTTTTGTCAGAAATTCATAGATACATATACAAGGTGAGCCAAAAGAAATCACCTTATAGGAAGATGCTCTTATTTTTGCCAATGGCGGTTAATGTCAAATCTGTTTTGACATTTGTTAACTAGGCAGATGTAGAATACAAGTGAACAAGCGCGTAACCTACGCCCGAGCCAACCTTAATCTCGAGGACGAAGTGGACGGTTTTTCGACCAAAATCATATTGAGCGATGATGCTCATTTCCACCTCAGCGGTTACGTTAACAAGCAAAACTATAGCTTCTGAGGCACCGAAAATCCATGAGTGATGCACGAGGAGCCATTACATCCGCTCAAAGTTACAGCATGGTGCGCTGTTCACGCTGTTGGAGTCATCGCGCCATTTTTTTTTGAGAACGCCGCTGGTCAAACGACAACAGTGGAAGGTGCGCGCTATAGGGCCATGTTAACCGAGTTTTTTCTGCCGCAATTGATCGAATTAGGACTGGAGGACATGTGGTTCCAACAGGACGGAGCAACGGCACACACTGCGCGAGGCACAACTGATATGCTGAAGTCGGCGTTCCTGGGTCGCCTCATCTCTCGTTTGGCGATTAGCACTGGCCAGCGAGATCGCCCGATTTAACCGTTCCAGACTTGTTTGTGGGGTTTTTTGAAGTCCCGTGTTTACGTTAACAAGCCCGAGACCCTGTAAGCCCTCAAAGACAACATTCGACACAAGTGCGAGAATCTGTCGCCCGTATAGCAATCAATTGTGACGGCGCCCATTTGGCCGATATCATCTTCTTGACCAATAAAATTCTAAAGGTTCAGATAAACATAATCAAAGAACAGAATCGAAGTTTTTATTTAAAAAAAAAGAGAGCCAAACAACATCGGATGACTTCTTTTGACCCACCTTCTATATATGTATGTATATACGACAGGTTGAAAATGTTAAATATTGATTGGAAAAACATAGTTATTTATAACAAACATAGATAAATAATCGCAATGAATTTTGACTAACGTTGAATAATTTAAAGAATAATTACATAATTACAAAAAAAAATCAAATAATAAAATGTTTGTTGTATAAGGAAATTTTTAAAGAAGCTATTTGGTTTGTTTTGTTTGTATATTCCGTAATTCTGAGTCCTTTATAAACATGTGAAATTTCTTAACTTTTTTCTAGAATTTGGTCAGAAGTCTGCTGAAGATATTGATATTAGCTCCAAATGAAATGCTGCATATAGACCAGCTAAACCATATGTGCTAAATTCTTAGAATTACACGCCTGTAATTTAAAACGTGTCTTTTCGTCAGTCCAAGTGGTATTTGAATGTGTTTTAAGTTCGTTAAAATAGAATGTTTCTAATGGCGTAATCAGTATTACTGTTCATTAAAATTTTCAACCATTTATGAGAAGTATATAAAGTGACTTCTAATATTTAAAAACACATTAACCGTTAGATATCTCTTATAACCGGACTCCCCCCTTAACCGAAATTTTAATCAGTTTTTCCGTACAAAAATGTATTCCCAGTGTATTGGCCAGTGTACTAATTTCAAACATTAATCGCCTTCATTGAAACTCAGCAACAGTATTTGTACATACATGTATCTTTATTTTCTTTAACGCCATTGAAATTTTTATATACACACACATACTCATACATAGTACATGCATACATACTCATACAAAGAGGATGTCATTGTTGTTTATTTAAATAAATTGTTTCCACGTGTGAGCTTTAGAACCACAAAATGGCAGCAAAGGAATATGTCATCAATTAAAGAAAAAATGGTAATTATGTTTATGGATCTGATTCCGTAAATAGTTATGCTGAAGCATTAAAACAAATTGCCTGTTTGAAGCATTTTGCTACAGACGTTTATTCACATCAAAAACATTAAAAGTCATTTTGAAAATCAACGGGTCAAATTGTACCGATGTAAGTTAAAATAGTATCATCTGAATAAATTTTTCTTAATCACTAATGACTAGTCCAGCATTATAACATAAATGACTTATTTAAATTAATAAATATGTACGTCTTATAAGCGGACAAGTCTCATAACCGGACAAAAAAACCGGCACGGTGAGTGTGGTTATGAGCCGTTTCACTGTATTTAGATTGAAAACAAGAACAATTTTTTTAATTTCATTGTTGTTTTCAATATAAATACACAAACGAATTTTTCCTTTCGTTTTCTAAAAGCAGGCAGTAAATATAATTTTCTTTCAGTTTTGCTTCGATAATATGAAAGCGATATTTTGCTTGAATGTTTTATACTCCTCACTTCGTTAAGCATTTCAACATTGCAAATTTTTTTTATCTGGGACCAGCACTCAGGAGATGACTCTTACACATGCGAAGCATTGTGCTAGAACTATAGGAAAGGCATAGTAGGAGAAACGACAGGAGGTGAAGCTTAATTAATTATTATTTTACAGCTCTGCTTTCGCACGTTCTTTGTTTATACTCGTAGCAGTGCTGCAGCTTCGGTTTAGTAGCCATTTTATTTTATTATTATTTTCTTCGCCGGTGCTACACAATACCGACGAAGGGGGGCGTTCTGATGTGATCGTGGATTGCTATCAGCTGAAGCCGGTATTGTTCAGTGACCAGCGACTATGGCTTCGACACTGAAACCTTCGACAACAACTGACACACAAAGACACACTAATGCACATCAGAAAAATGCGAGATGTTTTCTTTTTATAATTTTAGTCTGAAACTGGAGTTGAACCCAGGGGGCTGATTCTCGCATCCGTATACGAGCGAAATTTTATTCGAACGTGCGAGTTTTCTTACTTTTGGAATTCTCTCATTCGATATCGTGTATCGAGTATCGAAATTTCTAATGTTGGCATTCGATAACGAGGTACATATCGAATGCAACCTTGCGAGTATAAATTCGTTAGCAAAGCATCATTCGAGTTTACGTTTTAAAGTATAAAAGTGTACAGAAAAGAAAATTTAAGTTAAAAATTTATGAATTTATTTTTTTTTAAAGTAAATTGATATATTTCTACGTCAAAGTTAACAAAAATAAATTATTCTCAAAAAGAGATCCTTGGGAATTTTATGGCAAATCACACCGATTTGGCAAAAAGCCTTTTACCGAATAGTTCGCAAGGGAAAGCGAGGGCTAACCAACTTTGGGAGCAACTAGCCGCGAAACTTAATGCTTCCGGTCCACCAATAAAAGATGTGAAAATGTGGCTGAAGGTAATATAACAAGAAAAAATTGTTTTACTTCTAGTAATGATTTTTTTGTTTAGGTATACGCTGATCAAAAACAAAATGTAAAAGAGAAGTTTTCTTTTAATAAATCTTCCAAGAAAAAAACCGGTGGTGGCCCGTATGAAGAAAAAATCTCTAACTCAAGTAGAGGAGCAAATCTTGGCTGCTGCTGGCAAAGAAGTCCCTGTTGAGGGTCTGAAGGCTGTGAAAAGCTTTGGATCAGTTTTAAAAACACAAACGGAGCCAAAGTCAAACCTAAAACCTTTAGGTGATGAATTTTGTATAATAGCGCCTGAAGATCACAATAATGACTTGTCATGCACTTCTTCGTCTTTAGTCTTGGACAGTAACCACTCCTCATGTACAGAAGATGATGATTTAGAAGAATCAGTGCCAGAAAAAAGAAAAATCATATATATGGAGACTTAAAAAAAACTAGCGTAAAGCAAAGGGAAACCAAAACTACTTTGATAAAAAAAATATATGATGACTACCGAGAACTACCAGAAGGAGATGCTTAAGAGATTAGATTCGCTTATAGAAATAAAAAAACAAGACCTCGAATTAAAACAAGAGAATGTCAAACTGAGTATTCAGTTAATTGAAATGAAAAAGAAAAGCCTAAAAATTAAGGAAGGGGAGCAATACTTAAAAAAACAAATTAAAGAAATGGAGTTGCAAATACGAAGAAAGGAGTTAGAAACACATAATATGGGTAACAAAATGCAATAAAAAATAAAAATAGCTACTTTTGACCTAAATCCCTAAGTACATAAAACTTTTATAGGCTTTAATTTTTTTGGTTTCAATAAATATGAATTTTTTAATAGAAGTTTTTATTATTTTTTTTAATATATATGTAGGTATTAATATATGGTTATAATATTGATATATTATTTAATTATTAAATTAACTGCATATTGAAATGCTTCTTTTGTGAGCCTGAAACGTTTTTTGAACGTAAAACAAAACTTATTTAACATAATATACCTATTTTAAAACATATATTTACTTACTCATTGTTTGCCAAATTTAAGGGATCAGTTACATTTCGTATTCTTTTTCTAATGACGTTAATGTTTTCAATCTCGTCGGAAGGAGAAGATGACGAATAGAAAAAAAATGCAAATCCATTTTTTATAAAACTGCTTTTTCACTTGTTAAAATCTTGTAAATTTTTATAGACATATGTTTTTTGTTTACAATTTTCTCCATTTAATTCAGTGTTGTAAAGCATATTTATATAAATTCTTTACAACACTGAACTAAAAATTCGATTCGTTTCGTATCGCGTATTTTCGGCTGTCGCAAAGAACATGCATCAAAGTAGTTTGTATGAAAATTAAATTAATTGTTCGTCTCACAAAATCAGAATAAGGTGTAGCACCTGCTTCAATTTATCGACAATTTTTCCAAGTTCGTCTTTCTGTTAGTCGGAAAGAATATTTGTGAAATGAGGATTAAAGGCTTTCAAGTTCTATAATAATAACGATACTTTTCAGCGTGACGAAGACAATAAAAAGTGAGGAACACTGTTTCATTCCATCTCAACAATTCAATGTTTTTTTTAATACAACTGTGATACCAGACATATTGAGACCTCTAAAAAATTATGTTGCATTCAGATAATATTTACTTATGCGATTTTAAAGAATTTTGAAATACAATTTAAAGTATTTTAACCATTACAATATCTGTTCAAACAAAGATTGATGGAAACTTCAAATCCATTTTTGGACCACTGTAGTGCCTTTGGTCCTGTACTTTGCAATGTATAAAAACAATATCGTTTAGAAATATTTGATGAAATCGGTATAATATAACATTATGATTTATTGCACAATTTTGTTTTCGACCAATGCTCAGAAGAAGGCCTCTACGTATACAATGCATGTACCAGAAGTAGAGGACATACAGATTATAAAGAGATAGAAGGTTATAGAACTTAATTTTAAAACAACTCTATAATTGCTTCTTTTCTTTTTTTTTTAGAATTTGTAAAGTACAGATGATGCGTTTCAGGTGATATGTTGAGGAATTAATTTTATTTATTACTTTACTCCGCTTACAATACCGACGATGTGGACTGTTTTTAGCGCTGATCGGAGATTGAAACGCCGGTTCTTCTGAACACGCTAACGCGCACTGTGCTTAATTTTATTATTTTTCTTTTTTTATGGAGAATTAGGAAAAGAATAATAATTAAAAAATATTAACTCCTTTTCTGTAATAAATATCTTTCATTAAGCGCTTTCTATCTTTCAATTTAAATAGAACAAAGTGTTCTAAGTTTTTTTCACTCCCATTTTTAATAAATTAAAGTAAAATTAAACTACACATAAATATTGTATCAAATAAAATACATGTAACTTGTACCTCGAGAATTAATAATCCATTCTTTAACTTTGGCACCCTTGAACAAGCGGACTTGCGTGGGTGCAAATATTTCTCTAGACATACATACATATATCCTAATTTCTCCTTTATCTATCTAACCCCACAGAGAACTTAAACACAAAGTGTGTGTGAGGTATAGTAGAATTTTTTTATTCGTTTGAAATGCCTATTGATGCCATTATGTGTCGGTGGAATATAACACCGTTCAAATGTCCGCCACGGCTTATTTGGGTGGAGCGCATCCAAAATGTAAAATTTTCCATATCGCATAAATCAGGCTGAAATTGACCAATGTCATGGGTTATGTTTTCTGCAGTTTCTGGCTTATTCGCATACTCCTGCGACTTAAGAAAATCCCACAAGGAAAAGTCTAAGGGGGTCAAAACTCACGAGATCGGTGGCCAGTTCACATCACCTCCACGGGATGCGCTTAAATCGCTGCTGCATAATATTCAATGTGGCATGAGCTGTATGGTACGTAGCACCGTCGTGTTGAAACCACATATCGATGGTGTCCTGATCATCATTCAGGCTAAAAGAAATTGGTAATAATCAACCTATGGCGCTCGGCGTTGACAGTGATGGCCCAGCCAATGTCGTTCATGCTTTATGCGTTCATGGTGATTTGCTAAAACAGACTGAATAAATAACAAATAATTTGACAGATGTAGTATCAACAAGATGGTCGTTATCAACTGTCAAAGTTCGTAAGTCGCCGTTGGTAGACCCTCCCTATATGTCGCAAAAAGTGTTTCTCATTTGCCTCTATAGAGAATTTTCATAATTGATTAATAAGAACAAAAAAGAGCAAGTGAAAGTTGATGACTTGAGTAACATATCCCAATTAGCAATTTTTTTCTAGTTCTTCTTTTGAAACCATAAATTGATGCTAATAAGCTCTTGCAAAACTATCAGTTTTATCCGAATTACGTTAGCATTACGTGAAATGTTATTGTGAGCCGCAAAACTGACGAGTGCTTAGTGACGCTGCAAGAACACCATCAGTGTTTGAATAACAGCTTTTGGGACATCTAACCTCCTCTTGCAGCCTCTTTATTACCATTTGCATTGTCTAAAATATATCAAATAATTTTGCTTAAAAGATTGTTGATTCTTTGTTTTTCCGTTAATACGATAATACAAATTACTGTGAAGTAAGAGATTATGGTGGAAATGAAGATTCATAAGAAATATCTGCTGTGCTTATATTGATTTTGCTTCTTGGAAAGTACATTATATTTTCACTTTCATTATATAAAGTATTTGCACTTTATTGTTCTCTTTTAAAGTGTTCTGAAATGGCTTTATATAAGAACAATAAATTTGTCAAAGTTTTAAATGAATAAACAGAAATTTGGCAAGAAATGCAATGCACTTTTGTTTGAAAATAAAGCATTATTAGATCCATATACATATATATATTCGCTATATTTTCTGAATTGAACTTGTATTTGGTTCATCGGTATAGAAATGAATTTGCGATATTAATTCAAAATATGAATAAAGTGTATGAGAAAGCGAGTTGACATCCCATATGGCTTTGCATATTCAATGAAATGTTAATTTCTTGCCAAGCTTCCAGTTTCTAAGGCGTACAGGAATATCGCATTAAAAAATAAATGTAGTGTTCTTCACTGATATTGTACTGCTCAGGGGAAATCCTCTGCATATACATGACATTGCAGTGGAATTAGATAGCTAGAGGGACAGTGTAAGGAATAGGTAAGCGGTGAAAGTGGTAAAAAGATAGAGCGTAATTTTTGCACAGCTCTGCAATTGAGTGTGAATAATATAATCAAGTTGCGGCGTCTCGGATGTTAATGTCGACAAATTATTTCTATGCTAAGGGGAGCCATTTATTTATTATTTTACTTCGCAGACGTTTTATTGTTCAAATACCGACGAAGAAAGATGCTGTAGCACAGAAAACTGAAAAAACTTTTTGTCTTAACCGGGGAGCAATCGAACACGCGTCCTTCTTAGCAATCAGCACTGCAGCTCCATATGTATCGTTTCTGATATATTCTGATGCATTCGAATTCTATACTCTAATGCCTTCTATTGGGTGCTTTGTCTAATTTTATTTCTCAAGAAAATTCTTTTTTATTATGATCATTTGTAAAAACTCGATAAAAATGTATTATATTTCGTTGCAAGTGGTATACTCAATGTTTTATTAACAAATATTCATTTATATGGCATTTTATTTTCAGAAAATCGCTTCATCTTTTTAAAACAACCTTCATTTAAGAATGACATATAAAAAAGATAAACATTTCTGTAATTCCAAAAGAGAAAGCTTTGATAGCCTCTATTTCTTAAAGTATATTGTGGCCATTTTAGAACTTGAAGATTTTTTCATATTTCTTGTATATACAAAAATACTTTTACACATGCACACAGCTATACATGTTCGAAATTGAATTTGTGTGCTAAATATAGAACTTTATTATTGAAAATAATTTAATTTGCGAATTTGTGATAGGAAAAATTTAGAAAAACAACGAATCTTAGTTACCCTTTACTTTTACTTTATTGTCATACTAATTTAAATTTTCTATAAAATCTTGCAACTCTATTCACCAGTTCATTGATATTGATAATTCCGAGTTTTATTATATTTTCAAAATAATGCAAATCTTTGTTTGGTTTTAATTTTTCCGATATTTTTATAATTTAAATATTTAAATTAATAAATACTTATTTTTCTATTTTATGTCTTGCTTTTTCCTCTATATGGATGTATTGACTTTAAAGTCAACTTAAAGATTTATTTTGCAAATTTTTCATCCATTTTCCACCCTCTAGCACCGAAAGGAATAAATAAAGGAACATTAAAATTTATTATTTCATTGTTATCAATAGTAAGTAAGTTAAAAAAAAATGTTACAGGTAGAATAAACTCAAACTCCCACTGTGCCATTATGACATTGTGAGTGAACTAATGTAAAACAAGGTTTTTCAGTGCAAAGTGATTTTCGCTTGTTTGATCTCAATAAAAACGCACACGCTTTAATTATTTTTCTTCAACATGATCAGAGCGAAAAAAAATTAATTGACGTGGTTGCCCTCCCAAAAGAAAAATGAAATCAAGAAAAATCCTTTAAGTATATCGATTCAAGCCTTTACAAACTCTTTTTTACACAATTGTTAATGAAGATCGTTCGGTATATATTCGCTTAAGAAATATTTCTAACGGTACAGTCAATGGCTTGTCACGATTCATATAAAAACATTGATAAAAATATTACACTGTCTGATTTCTGTCCATTGGGTAATAAAACGAAAAAGGTGTTGAGTGCAAATGAAGACAGTGAATCAATTATTTTAATTGATCAATTATAAATTATAAAATCAATTATAATAATTGACAGAAGCCAGGAGGAAAACATTGGAATTCGGTGTTATATTAATGGAATTATTTTAAGCTTTGTGCAAAATGCAACTGATTATAAATGTCTTCTTCTTTGTCTTTACTGCAGACAGGCAAAAATCTTCCAATTACTTGTTGGAAAAATGCGAAATAATTCCAATATATGGAAAATATAAAGACTTTAATAAAAATATGTACAAAAAATTAATTTAACAAAGTACGAAGCGTGAACACGAACCGCTGCGAGCTATAAAAATTAAATTTTTAGAAAATCTATAAGGTCAGCGCATTTTAATAATTGATCACATTCGCATCACAAAGCATGCCTTTTCGTTTGTTCGTCGAAATTGTAAACGAAAAGCGTTTGTCTACTCAATAAAGTAAATGAACAAAATCCACTATAATTTCTTAATATAACTAGATGTCAATAACTACATACATATACATACATATATTTTCTAATTTGTAATAGTTGAAAGTTTTAGTACCGAATGTTAATTTTTCTTGGTTAAAAATTTTGCATTTCAAACAGCCTTTTTTTAGTTCTAAAGAAGTTTCTCAATTATTAATCTCCGTTCTAATATATCCGAAAGAAAATTCAGTTTTTAAAATTCTGTTCACAGCAATAAATACCCTTTGCTTTTATTTTATAATTTAAAATAAATTTTAAAATAAGTTTTAAAACTATTAACTGATGTATTTGAGTCATTGGCATTTTTTTTTTTAAATTACTCAATATTTCTTGCATATACAAATTTTTAATTCTTTATTTTGAAATCACAGCTGAACTGAACATTTCTAGGTAACTTACTTTTTTTTTCTTTGCTATTTTTTTTATTAAATATGTATTGAGTTTTTTATTTATTTTACAATTAATTTATATTTCTTCATAAAGAATTATTTGTTAAATTCGCAAGCTCGTATTAATGTTGTATGCATTGTGAAACCGTTTCGTTATACAGTATTGTATTTTTGTTGTTTATAATTTTGACACACAAAAGTATTGAATTTTATGTTTTTCAAATAGTTGTATTGAGGTCAGGTCAAAGAGTTTTTTTTTTTACTAATTTTTAAAAATTGTTCAAACATGTGATAACTAATTCCGGAATTAAATTCTTTTCGATTATGGGCGTGCTGATGGCTCAGTAGTTACCGTGTTGACTAATCAGGTTCGACTCCCGATTCGGTCAGACAACAATTTTTTCTGATTTTTCTGTGGGAAGGAGTTCGTATTTGAGTAATAACACATCGGCGAAGTAAAATAATAAATAATGTAGCTTCCCTTAGCTTAAAAATAATTCGTCAAAATTAACATTAATTATGAATTTAAGTATGAAGTATGAATTAATGAAGTAAACCGACCAACAACTATTGGGTCTGCAATCTTCGGATTTGTATATTATCCGCGTTAATTCTAGAGCTAGAAAGTCGTGGGTACAAACACTTGACCTTGTGCATACATTAGTATCTATGAAACTAATTTTTACAAATTAACAAAAAGAGCAGCAGCAGGATTATGCATGCAGGCTTCCCATCGGCCAGCATAACTAATGTATTTTGAATCAAATGAAAAATTAAAAAATTAAACAAAAGAATATTAAAATCTAACACCGTGCACATGTAGTATTGTATATTAAATTGAATTTATTTTGGGAATATCCCCTTATATATGATTCTAATTTTAAAACTGTGCTTTTTCCCCTAAAAATTATGTGAAATGTATCATTACATACTTTATGATATTCCTATAAATTATTTTTTATAAAAACACACTCAATAACTGAGGAGGAAAGCATTCAATATAGTACTATTTCGCTAATGCTTACTTAGTTTATCAGTGGATTTTTCCTAATTTCTGAATACAAATACAAGATTCTTATGTTTAAAATTCAACTAATCAATCGAGAATTAAAGTTGAATAATACGATGAGAAGAAAAATCTAAAAGTAGAAATATGTATGTGTAATTCAAAGAAGTAAACTCATGGATTGTTATGTTTTTGTTTATAGATTTTTGGTTTTGTGTTCGGTATACTACTTCAATTGTCTTTTCTTTTACTATGTATAGTTCGAAATGGAATCACTTTTTCCACAATGAACAGGCAACGAATGCAGGCAACTACATTTGTAGTCTCTGTAGCCAAAAGCCTGCTGTGGCGAATGTGTTTCATGTTTAATTGGCTGAGTGTAAAAAAATAAATAAATAACGTCCGTCATGGTCGCTTGTTTATCTGTAATTATTTATATCAATTTCAATAAAATATATTTATACAGCATTTTATATCCTAGGAAAGGGTTTTTAAAATTCGTTTTAGTCGAATTTTTATATTCCATTTAAAACATTATGCAAATAGTTAATAAAAATATGCAATGTTTGCAGTCGTCAAAGAGCATATCAGAATATACTGTTCGAATGAAAGATTCAACATGAAATAAATACACCCACTCGAAAAGAATTTACTCTCTCTCTCTCTGTTAATTCCCAGTTGTACACATCTTTAATAAATACTCGATAATTTTCATTATTCAACAAGATATGAGCTATAGCCGGCATAAATCGCGGTCAGCATGGCATTTGCTCAATAGCTTGACTAAAGACATTGACGCTAACATTGTCCTCCAAAAGGTTTAGTTGAAAACAAAAGCCTAGAGAGTATTAATTTCAACTGAGGGTGACAGTGAAAAAAGAAAAGGAATTATTAGCAATTTGGCAAGATCTTGTAATGTTAACTGGCCACCGAGATCGTGCGATTTGGCACCGTTAGACTTTTTCTTGTGGGGTTTTGTTAAATCGCACGTATATGCAAATAAACCGCAAACCACATTGGTCTTCAAATAGAATATAACCCATGTCATCTGTAAAATTCAGCCTGATTTATGCGCCAAAGTTATTCAAAATTTTACATTTCGGATGCGCTACACCCAATGATGTGACGACGGACATTTGAACGATGTTATTTACACATATAATGACATCAATAAGGTTTTAAAACGAATAAGAAATTTCGATGATACGTTACACACACATTGTTTTATTTAAATTTAAAAATAGAAAGCGTTTAATGAGAAAAGCTGTACATACATATATCAATAGTTTTATTATTTTATTTTACCTTCATTTGTTTAAGCTTCTAGCGGTATGACAGTATGAATATCAAATTAATGTATATTATAACCACGAGCAGTGTCTTGGTATGCACGACAAACCTTTTAAAAAACAACTCGAGTTTCATATTTCCGTGGGTCCATGCCAGATCGATCTAATCACACGGTGGTATAAACAGCGGGTAAATTTTGGTACGTTCACCAACGCCCTTATGTATTGATGATAGCAAACGATCGGAACTTGTTCCATTGTTTTCAGACCTGGAACAACCATGAACTGACCTTGCTGAGGGTTCCACGGAAGGCTAATTTCTGATACTGATTATATATACATGCAATATATATGTACATTTAGTTCTAGCGTATATATGTACATACATTTAGTGTGTTAATATATATTAATTTATTTCAAAGCAACTTAACTCCAGAAATGTGTATTGCTACACTCAATAATTATCGAGGAAGGCAATAGCTGAAGTAGTTGACTACAAAACCAAAAAAGTTCTGGGTTCGATCGCAGTTTCAGACTAAATCGTAAAAAGATCTCGCACATTTTCTGATGTACTTTAGTGTGTCTTTGTGTGTCAGTTGTTGTGGAAAGGGTTCAGTGTCGAAGGCATAGTCACTGGTCACTGAACAATACCGGATTCAGCTGATAGCAATCTATTATCACATCAGAACGCCCTCCTTCGTCGGTATTGTGTAGCACCGGCGAAGTACAATAATCATAAAAATGGCTACTAAACCGAAGCTTCAGCACTGCTACGAGTATAAACAAAGAACGTGCGAAAGCAGAGCTGTAGAATAATTAATTAAGCTTCACCTCCTGCCATTTCTCCTACTACCCCTTTCCTATTGTTCCAGCACAATGCATCGCATGTGTAGGGGCAATCTCCTGAGTGCTTGTCCAAGATAAAAAAAAGTCATATGCATGTCAGTGGTGGCAAATTATTATGTTTTTGTACAAACTATGGGAAGAAAATGTACTCTTATTCCATTACAATATCACTTTTTAATACATATATATTTAACAACAGGAACATAACAGAAATGAGCATATTTTTACAAAACTATACATTGGAAAATTATAAAAAAAAATAATAAATATTATATACATACGTATAAACGTACGTACATACATACTTATGTATGTATGTCCATTAGGCGATCTTTGTTTGCAAAAGTGTTTTTGATTTAGCTCCCCGTTCGCATTTAAGGAGTCAAAATTTACCTAAAAAGATGATTGCAACTTTATCCGATTAATATTATAAATGTGTTTAGATATGTTTAGATATTTGGATGCTTCGATATTTGGATGTTTGTTCCACTATTCCTAAACGGCTAAACAGATTTTTGTGAGATTTGATAGATGGACAGCTTATGATCCAACTTAAAATATATTGTACTTTTCATGGGGTAAAAATGGATCAAAGATCCCGATAATGTTTCAAAAGTGATATTGTGAATGTCTGCCATATCGACTCAATTTTACTTTAGGTTTCGGTACTAACTATTTCGGTTATTATTTATTATTTAATTACATAATTGGGTGTGGTGGTGGCGAAGCGCCCCGGGTTAATTTATTTTGTCTATAACTCTTAAACTAAAAGGTTTACAGGATTAATATATGGAAGTTTTTTTACAATAACAAGCGAAACATTTCTTTCACAAAATTTTTATATTACGGGAGATTGCTAGTGGCGTTGTCACCGGTCAAAATCAAAAATTGCGACATACCTGAACTTTGAATGGCTGTAAATTGATTTTAAAGACATTAAGAGATGTATACTATTCACCATGTTTTATGCTGATTTGAAATGTATATACTTATAAACAATGAAAACTTCCTCCGAGATACAATAATAGTATTCAATACTGTGAATGCCCATATTATATAGCCCATTTCACAAGTCAGGTGAATATTTAATTGTACTTATTGACTTATTTTTCAACTCCCAAAACTATCTCAAAATTAATGGGAAATTGAACGAAGAAACTTTTGCTCATCGTACATTATGTTCTTATGAAATGTTTTTTGATAATAAATTTTCTGTTATTTTTAAGTTGAGGCATCATTAATTTGTCAACTTCAGTAGAAACCTGAAATCTGTTATGCTTTATTTAAATGGTATGATAAGCGGCTGCACTTGCTAGTTGTTCTACAAAAGTGTAATATTTTAAAACAATTTATCATACTCTGCTTTCTTATTCCTCATTATGAAAAAGTCTACAAAAAAATTTATTTTTAATTTAAAGTAAAAGCAGCTTGATGTCTCTTGAACTTGTGAACTTATTCCAAAATACACGAAGGTTTGTTAAGAATGATATCCGTCCTTTTCTGCGACAAACGTTTGAAAATTTGAAAAACAAAGCGTTCTCAACAAAAAGAGAAAATTATTTTCAAATCGCAAAATTGGGGTTGCTGATGGTGATGAGTTGCCTGTTGCTTCTGCAACCAGAAAGACCTGAGTTCGAATACCAGACCGATCAAGTAATAACAAAAATGTTTTCTAAGTTTTGTGTGCTACAGTACTCTCTTTCGTCGGTATTTGAGCAATAAAACGTCAGCGAAGTAAAATAATAAATGAAATGACTCTCCTTAGCTTAAAAATATTCCATCAAAATTATCATGAGATACGGCGCAACTTTGCTTTATACAGGCTGGCGCAGAATGAGCTATATGGTTTGAATTCTTTATAACTTTTTTTAATAATTTTTTTTTTCTTTGTTTTTTTCAGCATTTTGTGAAGATGACTTGGGGAATTAATTATGAATCATTACACGATCGAACAACGTACAAAAATAATTGAATTTTATTTTTCAAACCACCAGTCTATTGTGTTGACACAGCGTGCATATCGTCGTCATTTTAATGTGCACATTGCACCCACACCAGATTTAACAGCTCCTGACAGTTTTCTTTGGGGATATTTGAAAGAAAGAGTGTACGTTAACAAACCAAGAACCATACTCATACCAAAAACCAACATTCGAAATGAAATCATGGCCATTATTACAACCGAAATTTTGCGAAAAGGAAAAATGGAAATAAAAAATATGCTAAAAAGAGCACGTATGTGCAAAGCAGAAAATGGGCATCACTTACAGGATATCATTTTTCAAAGCTAATTGCAAAAAATTCCCCAATAATTGTATTTAATATTGTATCTAAAAAAAAAAAATTATAATAATAATCGCATAAATAAAAAAGATATAAACCATTTAAACCACATAGCTGATTCTGCGCCACCCTGTAATTAACACACAACTGCAGAATTGTTCAAAAATAACCAAGAATTCTCCGCACTATCCCTCTCTCTATCTAGTTCAAGTCCAATCCGTTGCAAACGTAGGTGCTTTCCCCTGAGCACTGGACAAAGATAAAAAAGAAAATTATAAAAATAATTGAGGCTGGCGATGACTGAAGTAGTTAGCACGTCGACTACAAAAACAAAGGTTCCGGGTTCGAGTGCAGTTTCGGATGAAATAATAAAACCTTTTTTGTGATATACATTAGTGTGACTTTGTGTCAGTTTCAGGTTTCAGTGGCGAAGGCATAGTAACTAAAGTACCGACTTCAACTGATACCAATCCACAGGCACATCAAAGCGCCCTCCTTCCACGAAGTAAAATAATTACTAAAACAAAGCTTCAAAATTTAATATATCTTCTTGAGATCAGAAATGCTGAAACACCGCTATAAACAAATGAAACGTGCAGAAGAAGAGTTGTAAAATTGTAAATCTTTCTTCTGTCAATCCGTTCACCACCTGGCATCTCTTTCACTATCCGTTTCCGCTAGTTGCAACATAATGCATCGCATATATAGGTGTCATCCCCTGAGTGCTAGGCCAAGCTGAAAAACCACTGGGTTTCAAATGTTTATATTAAAATCATTATCAACTTGAATTGAAAATTTCGAAAAGGTTTGAGAATTCTGATTCATATCAAATGATAAAGTCATCTTATTTCAAGGTTTTGACTTCGTCTTTGTTGAGATCTAGCTCGGTGAATGTATAAAATTAATTTTAATTCACTAACGCGACAACACTGCGGTACCAACGATGTTGGAAATATACAAAAAAAAGTGTACAAATGTACCATGCTTTCCATCCTTGTGCATATATAAATATGTACAGTTGTGTGTGTATTGTAATATATACATTATATACATATACATATGCGTACGCACGTACACGTTTAAATACATATAAGCATTTCAAATAAATAATAAACAGAATATTTTTCTTATTGGCTTATTTCCAAAAGCTCGCATAAATGCTGTACAGATTCACACATGTTTTGCTGAATAAATGTTCATATTAAAAATACATTTAATATTTATGAATGTGTGTAATTGCGGCAAATATTTTTTGAATAATTGTTAAAAAATGGAAGGAAATATTGAAGATTAAATTGCATTGTCATTGTATTTTAAAAAAATTTCGACAAAATAGAGCACCTTCTATAAATATAATTTGCAAAATATGATACAGTTCAGAAAACGTACATTCTTAGACCATAAATTTCTCATATAAAAGATTTATCTTGTAACACAATTAATTGTGACTATGATTATTAAACTTTTTTCACGCCAATCAACCATTTTCAACCAAGTTGTTTCAGAACGAAGAAATATTAAGATTTCAATCACAAACAATAATGTTTGTTGCGCAAAAATGTTTCCAAAGGTTATATAGTTTTTTCAGTTTGCACATTCGATAACTCAATGTTTTTTTTTTTGAGTTTTTATATGAACATAAGGAATTTCCTAGCTTTTTAAAGAATTTGGCAGAAGATCAACTGATGAGTTGGCATTAGCACCAACGAAATGCAGCATATAGATAGTCTAGTTTTGTGGTCTTGTCTTCTATATCTTTTGTTTTTTTTTTTACTTCAATCGCTAGTGCAGAATATCCAATGTAGCATGTACTGTGTGGCGCGTAGCACCTTTCTGTCGAAACCACATATCATTAGTATCAACATCATTCAATTCAGGCAAAAAACGTTGGTAATCATCGACCGTCGACAGTGATGGCTCTGCCAACGTCGTTCACATAAAATATGGACCAATGGCGCCGCCAGCCTATAATCCACACCAAACAGTGACTTTTTCAAAATGCATTGAACGGTCTTAGATATTATGTAGATTGGTATCGTGTCAAATTCGACATTTTTGTTTGTTCACGTACCCAGAATGAATCGCTGAAATAATTTTTCGATGGAAATTGCCAACTACTCCAGAGCTTATTCAGCGAACACACAACATTGTCTATGGTCGTTTACCTTCAATTCTTGGGTCACTTGAATTGCGTGCGGGTGCAGGCCCCAGTCACGAAACAAAATTCGCCAAGTTGTGGTATGCAAAAGGGTGAGTTCTTGTGAGCGACGCGAAATCGTATCGAATGCGTCGGATTCTCCTGCGCACTCTCACAGACAGCGAAAATGTTTTCGCCAGATCTTGCGTTTCGTCAACGCACGACTTTTGGTCGATCGTTTACTGAACCAGTGGACTTAAATTTATCCAGTACAGTACAGTCCTCGCTGTGTGACGATTATGGCGACCGTAAAATGGTCGAAGCGTGCGGTACGTTGAACGAACAGAACACGCTTTTGATGAAACAATTTTATTCTGTGCACGTGTTGTTGACATATAGCAGTCAACAACACTTCTGGTGATTTGTCAAAGCAGACCGAATAAATGAACACTAGTTTGACAGATATAGCTGCAACAAGATGGCCGTTACCAACTGTCAAAGTTTGGATGTTACTGTTGGAAAACACTGTATTTGTATATACAGCAGTTGCCTGATTAACTAACTTATCTATCATTATTGCTTAAGCGAAAAACTAATCGAAGTTAAATTGAAATGCTATAAATTATGAGTAAGGCATGAACCAGTTCTTTTATTTTAACCGCTATAAAGCGGTACAAAGAAATCTTACAAGACATCCTGACTTTTGGATGGCGATGGTCGAAGTAGTCTGCACGTTCACTACAAAACAAATAATTTGTTCTGGGTTCAACCCCAGTTTCAGACTCGTAAAAAAAACATCTAACATTTTTTCTGATGTGCATTGTCGCAAGGTTTCAGTGACGAAGGCATAGTCAATGGTCACTGAACAGTAACGGCTTCAGCTGCAAGCAGTCCACAGGCACATCAGAAGGCCACCTTCGTCGGCATTGTGTAACACCGGCGAAGTTAAATAACTACTAAAAACGAAGCTTCAGCATTTAATACGTCTCCTTGACATCAGAGACGTTACAACACTGCTATAAAAACAAATAACGTGTAAAAAGAAGTGTTGTACGATAGTGAAGCTTCACCTCCTGTCATTTCTCCTACTATCCCTTTCCTCTAGGTCCAGCACAATGCATCGCATGTGTAGGGAGGTATTCTCCTGAGTGCTTGTCCAAGATAAAAAAAAAAAACATACTATCAAATTTATTCTTTGCCAATTCAAAACAATCAGCTGAATGCTGTATTATATTATTAGAGAAAAACAGAACAAAATTGAAGGAGAACCAACTGAAATGGAATAAAGTTGAAATAGAACATCGCTGAAATATAACTAACTGAAGTAGTGGTTCTACTTCTTCAGCAACATATTTCGTTTCGAACATTTTAAAAAGTGTACATGTGTATATGCTCGCACTAAGTTTTACATGTGATCACCATGATTAATTTATTTAAAATCGATTGAATGATTGAATTACAAAAAATATCTCACCTGTCGTCTGACATAATCCACCAAACCCTCCATACAAGGTTCCATGCAAAAAGAATGTTGACATGGCAGCAATTTGGGTATGCGGTAGCGATCCAAACAAACGCAACATGTTAACAATTGTTCAAATTGTTCCATTTTTTACTAAAAAAAAGAGGAAAATTTTTCATAAATCATAAACAATAGTAATACGACATTCCAAGATAAAATGCAATTTAATTAAACATAACTGATTCTTATTTGTTCGAAAAGAATTTACTTTTGCTGCAATGAGAACTTTTTTAAACAAGCTTCGAACGTTACGAAGCTACGTTGTACGTAAAGGGAGGCTAAGCTATAATCTTTTTCTGACAGCTTTGAAAAGCACAAGTGCCAATACGGTTAATATTCTTCGAAATTCTCATAAAAACTGTCACTTGTAAAAAACATTTATTCAGTTAAAAAGCTATTAACTTAATAATAAAAGAATTTTACCATATAACACGAGGCAATCTATAAAAATATTTTTTAATATATAAAGTATAATAGTGAAAAATGAGTCTCTTAACCCTTTCACTACCATGGGGATCATGCATCCCAAGTTAAATCAAAAATCGTAAAAATACAATCGTTACTATCTTTCAATGAAATAAAATTTGGGATAATGTATCCCACTGGGTTTATTTGATCTAAACTGATGGGATATATTGTTCCATTAGTGTTCTTAAAGAAAGCAATTTGCACTTTTACAGAATGAATAATCTTTGCTTTGATAAATTCAAGTAACTCCAAATTCTCTGACCACAGCGCATCCGACTCTGAGTATATTCCTGATTCCGAGAAAGAAAGAGACGAATATGATTCTGATGAATAAATAGAAAAGATTCCTGATGCAGTCCTTGATAATGATAATGATCCAACAGTATTGGGCAAAGACAATGTCAATCTCCCCGTAATATCAGGCATCAGACGTATTTCTCTTATTTCTCGATTTTCCCTCTGCAAAGATATTGACCCTATTATCTTGTCTCCAATCTCAAGAAATTTGACTGAGCTCCAAGTCTTCACTTATCCCCTATGCTGATTATAGAAATACCGAAATTTCAGATATCATGACCGAAGAAGTGATAATTTTTGTACCTACAACATACATATATATATGCATATGTGACTTGTTGGCGGGTATATCTTATAACTATGGCATAAAGACGATGGTCGCAAAGTGACTGGAAAAATAGTGAAATGTATCAATATAAAAAAGGATAAACATTTTCATCGAATAAAAGTTTGTCCGTCTATTGATTGTGGTGTTAACAGGACGATAAGAGAACCCAGGAAAAAAAACAGTAGAATTCTGGAAGCAGTAGAACAATTTCATGCTGTGGAGATGCGCAAGATGAACTCATAGCGGTGTCTAAATTTTCTGTTCAGCTTATTAAAATGAACAAGGAATGAACACTTTTTAATAAAAGTGTTTGTATTTCTAAATAAAAGTGCATAAAAGACACTTGAGCGCATTTCTAGTGCTTTAAAAGAAGCACTGTTTTATTTCAATAACAAGAGCTCCTTAATGGAAAATCTCGAATAAAAATCATGCTTTTATGATAAGGTTTTCAGAGCAGGAGGAACAACAACAATAGCTTAGCTTTCTCTCTTAGTTTCGGACTAAGTCATTTCGCATTTTTTTTAATATTTTTATTATTATTACTATTTTATAATATTTATAAATGCATATGTATTTAAATTTATTTATTACTCATAGTAACTAACAAAACTAAAATATGGCAACCAGCATCAAAAATGTTCTATGCATTAACTTTTATTTATGCTGGAGAATGTATAATCATATTTTAAGATTCCTATCCAAACCGCATTCTCTCCTATAGTGAACGTTTTTTTATTATTATTATTTATAAATATATATATAACAAATATATTGGCACATACATATGTATATTATCAAGGTTCTTGTGTAACACTTTCAGAAGTATTCCTTTTTCGCAATACGAATAACAACACAGGGAAAATGGAAAATACACTTTCATACAACAAATATTTAAATAAAACTTTAAGTTTGCCATCTGACTGTGATCCTTTTATTTCCTCCCAATATAATTGGGAATCAAAAAATTAAAGTGCAAAAATCTAACAAAAAATATTGAAATCAATTTGGATAATAAACTTTTCCGAATGTGTATTTCAATTCTCATTTTTAAAAGACTATTGTGTTAGCATTTCTATATGTACGCATCATCATTGTTTGCCCATAGTAGTCCCTCTTCAAATATACTGAAACCGGAGTCTTCACACAACTACATACACAAGAGATGACTATAGAACAATGAAATAGCGTGCAATCATGTGGATATACAATTTTCGTCAAAAGCCTTAATTTTTTAATATTTGTGTATTGAAACGTGTTTGTAGAAATTAACGTTAGTCTGTACATGTGTCCAATACGCATTCAAATGTATATTTTCTGCTTTTTTATATATAACAAAATTTTATGTAAGGACTGAACCAAGTCAAGTATTGTCAACAAAAAAAAGAGAAAATAAGTAACAATTTTATTCCAATTTACAACTCATCACAAACGCAAAAGAGCTCACAAAATTATAGACAGTACTCTATTTATCGCGTCATTTTCATTACTTATTAAATGTCTCGTGTCTTATGTGTCAGAGTACGTGGAGATAGTTTGATGGCTAATAGCTGCGAACTAGTATTCGCAATCTTAATTGTGTTTCTTATTCCTAAACCTCATTTAAATCAAAAGAATGATTTATTCCACAATTAGTAAAAGACGAACATAAGAACTTCAATTGATATTTTTAACAGCAGAAAATCAGATCGCACATAAACAACTTCAGGAGACTTAAAGTCATCAACAGAATTACACCGTGGCGAATTATTAATTTCTATTATTTAAAAATACTTGAATTATTTCAATTTAAACGATATTTCAGTTTCGAACAATCTATTTAATTAAGCTTTAAGGTTTTTTATTCCTTATTTTTATATAATCTCAATATGAATTGCCTGAAGATGTTAACCAAAGGTTAACGAAACATCGAGATTATATAAAAATAAAAAATAAAAAACCTTAAAGCTTAATTAAATAGATTGTTCGAATAATAAGAAAGATTAAAAAACAAGTATTAAGAAAAGATATTCAAGATTTCATAATAACTTTCTCACCAATTGCGAACGGGTTTTTTTAGTTTAGTTTGCAAAAGGAGCACTTATAGGAGACTTTTCGCTTACAAACTTCGTATTACCTCTACTTCCGGAGCTTCTGCGAGTTTAAAAGTTTTCGTTAATACTCCTCGGGCAAATTTTTGCTGGAGTTTTCTCGTATGTTTCCGTGTTTTTAATTTTTTTTATTTTCCATATTTCCTTTTCATTTTTTATTGTTTGCTCTCGCTTAGCAAATAAGTGCAAAAGTGTAGTAAATATTGACTATGATTTTTATTGTAGTTTATTTGCACGAGTATAACAAATGCATATGTGTTTATTTTGTTAGTGTAGAGTAAAAATGTTTAAGACATCTTTGCAAATGCAATGATGCAAGACCATAATATGCATGAAATTGTGAGTTGAGTTATTGTTCTTCTTGAAAATTCATGTATAATTTTTTAATTCTGTTTTCATCGATTGCAGTCCGTGCATATTTTTCATTTTGTTGTACAAATCGTTTTCATAAAGTTTGCTAAAACAAAGTGTTGTAAGATACAGACAACAAATATATTGAATGACTTTCCCGAAGTTTATTAGAGTTTTCAATTTATCAAAGAACTTTGTAATTTATAAATGTTCTTTAAAATTTGTTTTATGGCATGATTTAAACCAAACTTTTTAATGCTACAATAAGTAGAATTAAGAAAAAACTTTTCGGGTATTTTAAGAATGCCCATCAAAATTGTTTTAAACCACATTACATGCTATTGAAAAACTTCCACACATAAACTTTTTAATTACTTTATAAAAATACTTTTTATAAATGTTTTCAAATTTTAACTGTACTCTAAAGGAGTTTTATATATTATAATTTTTTTCGTTTTTAGACAAGAAAAACTTGTTACAAAATGGAAAGTTTTCATAAATGGACGTTCTTCCAAAAGATATTGTTTTACATCAGGTACTTTTTTCAAAAAAAATTTTTTGCTTTGCTTCAATTCGTTGCATTGTTAAGAAATTTAAGCATCGGGAAGGTTAAGTAGGATCAGCACTTAGGGAATGACTGTGCTGGAACTATGCTCAATGTGGCATGTTGTGCGTTCGGTACCTACATTCGGAGTACCTACAGCAAAAAACTTATCCAATAAACCGGTCACGCCAAGAAACCAGGCTGCAGTATGTACTTCTTTAGCTGCCTCTAATCCGAGTTCTCAAGGCATTTCAGGTGTGGTATGTTGGTTTCGTTCTCGTCCTTGCATTCTCTGCATGTGATATCCTCCTTCTGCTCCATAGAAGCTAAATGAGGCCTCATCTCTGTGTGACCGCTTATTATGCCCACATGTATCTTTAGTGTTGGCCTACTTAGTCTCAATATACCCTTTCGTTTTATTTGATTCGTGTCGACCCAACGCATTCTGGTACTCCTAGCCACCGTAGTATTTCTCATCTTAGCAGGCGTATCAGCCTCTTTACGTACTGCATTATGTCTTTATGTTTCGGTATTCATATTATCTGTACGTCAATATGGTATGCGTATGGTTTTATTATTCTTACATTGAAGGACATTTCTTGTATTGCAGGAAATCTTTCTCCATTGAAGCCCTGACAACAGTTTTACTATCCGTAAAACTACAAGCCGGAACCCTGTTATCAGATTTCTTTAGCCACTTAATGCCTTCCGTGATGGCCATGATCTATGTTTGAAAGACTCTATTATGATTTCACAGACAGGCAGACGTTATTTTTCGATCTGTCTGATTATTCACCGTTACGTGCCGATATTACGATCATGCGGTTAGTGTGTGTAAATCTGTCATACATTTTTGCAGTGGTATTACCCCATGGTAAAATGGCCAATATCATTTGGTGCCTCGTCACAAAAAAAAAAATTAAGTTCGTATTCAATTACTGAATTCATAAATACATCTGTATATTATTTTAACTGAAATAGGCCCTACGACAGAGTTGATAAAATAAAATACTATAATTCGTAAATGTTTAATTGAAAAAAAATATTTTTTTTAATCCTTATTTTTTAAAATTATTTTTATAATAAATATTTATTAATTTTTGTAAAGATGAAAGGTTTGTTTATTAAATATTTTCTATTTATTAGAAAATATTATTTAAAAAAATTATATGCTATTGATGTTTTAAAGTAATTGATATTCATAAAAAATTTTAAACAATTAATTTATTAAAAATAGTTGAGAATATACGTAAGTAGATATTGCAACAATTACAACGTTTTGTGAAATTCCATTTGGAACGAATAAAAGGTTTGTAATAAATAAATAAAAAATTATTAAATTTTTATAGTTTTATTCAAGGAAAATATTGTTAATATGCAGAATATTTTTATCGTTAAATAAAAGTACCATTAATTCTCCTTTTATTTCATATAAATATTTTTTTACAGAAATGTTTTTTAAAAACATATTATACATATATATGTATTTACAAAATTTACTCTTTCATATTTAAAAGTTCATATTTTATTGCATAAACTATTTGATGATTTTTTTTTTGGTTGCAAGTGATACAAAACGATTCCATGAAATTATAAAACACATCCGCTTCTTCTTTTAATATTCAACACAAAAATTTTAAGTTTAATTTTTTTTGAGTTGAAACACCTGATCCAGAAGAATGCTTTGATCCACACATTCCTCAAAGTTACTTTAGCTATTTTTTTTTAAAGAATTAATGACATTGCTGCCATAAAAATAAAATTCAGATAAATTATTGTTTGAACCAAACAAAAATAATTAATGAAACATGGAAAAAAATCAAACATTTCTTTGTTTGAAAATATTTAAGTAAAAATATTTTGTGCGTACATGCACTGTTTTCAGCAATTCTCCCATCACCATCAGGCTAGCAGCCACTGCTTATTCATATAATTAAATATTAATTATAATAATAGTAAAAGTAGAATCTGTGGACTTTTGACACATATTATAAGTGAAATTTTAAAAATTTTCAGCGGAACGGAAAAACTATTTAAAAAATTTATAAATTTAGTATAACTACATGTAAAGGTACAAGCTAATCTAACAAAATTAATCATAGACAGCATTGTAAGTTTTTGCTTATTTCTGGTGTTAAAGTGTGTTCAGAAACTTAAAATAACATTTTATGGCAAACATTTTTGTAGAATATGTCAACTGCTCATGTTCTTGTTTTAAAGTGATTTTTGCCATTAAAAAAAAAACAAAATAAAAAAGACCTATTACCTGAAGAGGTAACCTTGTACCGTTTTAAATTTTTATCTTTTTATATATAACTGACAAATCGCATTGTAAAATTTTATGTCAAATATTTTCGTAAAATATTGCCACTTATTATTAAAAATAATTCGTGACAGTTTTCAAAAAATGACAAAAAAAAAACCTTTTTCTGAAAAGGTAAAGGATTAATATATGTATACTGAATAAATAAACACATCGTATAACGAAAGCGTAAGTATCACACGATTTTCTCTGTTTCGATGGATGAAACTTTAAAATGTTCGTACAACGACTTCTAGACGTAAACTTTTAAAACACCGATGGACGTATATCCATTTTTAGGCCGCTCTGCTACAATCAGTTGACAGAACTTTGATATTCTTGTTTGTGTTGTTCAGTGTTATGTACATATATATGTACATTATACATATGTAAGTATATGGATGTGAGGAAAGAAAGCATTTTTAGCATTATTTTAATCTCGTTCCGCATTTAACTTGTTTGTACGTGTGGTCTCGCTGTTGCCCGGTAACAAAAAGAGAATCACAATTTATGTTCAATTAATTTGTTACAGTTGTTGTATTACATTTGCTCGTAAATACGGTACTTCTCTTAACATTATTTTAGTTTCAATACATAAAAGTTGCTGATAACATGCATAATTGATAAAAGAAAATTTCTTCAGCATTTAAAATTTAAATGAATGTGTCGTATGTATTTGATTGATACAGGAAAAATGTTTCGTCGCACTTAAATGATAAGTTCTGTTCGTTTACTGGTTCTTATTTAAATTTGAATTTGAATTTTATTCATTAAATTGAGTTTTTTTCTGTTTGACTTTTGATGTTAACCTTGATATTGTAAATTTTTTATTTAGTGTCCGTATCTACTACGGTGACAATACTAAGAGAAATGACAAACAAATACCAAATGTATCATTAGAATCATTCCAACCGGAAGTATTTTATTCGAAGCTTCTTTTTTTTATTTACAAAATTTTAATTTTTTGTTGTACGTTTTTTGATAAATTTTTGTGTTTTTGTGGTTCGGACTTATAAAAGAATAGATGTTAAAAAGGATAAAGATTTACTACCTTAGTCACAAAACTTTTTTGTATTTGTAAAAGGTATATTGATTGAATTTGGAAATTTGAAATTTGTCTAATAAACTTTTATAAAAAAGAAATTTTTTATTTTTTTATTTTAATTATTATTCATGCAAAAAGTAGTGACGGTTGATTAAAAAATCTTTACTATTCGTGCAGATAAACATTTCGTTTATATTATAGTAGAATTTATATTTCATATTCTTTTTAGCAAACATTTTATAATTCTAATCAGTAAAACGATGCAGTGTGAAAACAACTATTAAAATTTTTAATTATATGAAATCATATATTAATTATAATTTCTTTAATTAATATTTAAACGAATGATAAATATAGGCAAAACGACGCGATTCCATATAGTATTAATATAACGTGTAAATAATAACACACATCGCATAACATATGCATAAATAGTCAGTCATACACTGCTGACACTAAAAAAAAAGAAAGGATCTTCCTGGTTTAGTTTTAACAGAGAATGCAGGTCTAATTCCAAAGATATGCTTTTCCTGCTAGAAAAAAAAAAAAGGAATCTTGTCTGTGGCACTACAATACTTAGGCCCAAATTCCCAGTCATTAGTTAATTATTAGTAAATTAAAATGATAACTATTGTTTAACATTCTCACTATAACCAAAGAATGGTAACCCTAACAATCGTTTAATTTTCAATATTGGCAGCACTGTTAAAGCGTATGGTTTTCGTTTATATTTGTTCTATTGTTTCTTAAAAATGGATAAAACAAGCGCGCTCATCGAACTTTACCGCGCAAGATATTGAATTTGGTTCGGGAAAACCAAAATATTGTCGAAAATGAAAAAACTGATAGTATTATATATATATATATATATATATATATATATATATATATATATATATATATATATTATATTATGATAGATTATATATAAACAAAAACACTAATAATAATTTACTAATCAGCAGTTGTCTAACTATTTGTTAACCAATGACATTTGGCGGTTTAACTAATAGTAAACAGAAAGCTGTGAATCAAATATTATTGGTTAAATTATTCCATTAGCTAACTAATGACTGTGAATTTGGGCATTAAAAGTTTTTTCACAACAGGTATCAAAATGGGACCATAATTAAATTTGACCCAAGTGGGCTGGGACTTTCATTACCTTTACATCCAGCAACCTGCCAACTTAACCTAGAAAGTTGTTAACAAACACAACAACAAAAAACAATTAATTGCAGGTCTTAAGAAAACCGGTCAAACAGCTTGTAAGAGCATCAATATAATATTTAGTTAGTTTTGTCTGACTCAGAAATTAACCAGCTCTGAAAACATAAATCTTGCATTCAAAACTGCGGGGGTTTACACCCACTTCTATCCAACTATGTAATTCTCACAAAAGTGTAAATACCCTTTATTTTTTTTAACGACGCAATTTTTGATTTAAAAGTGGATAGAGTTATCACCACAACGTTTGAAGTTGCTAGTTCAGCTTCTTCGTTTAAAATTTTGGCACTAAATGTTTTATAGACTTTGTAGTGACATTCTATTGCGTTTTCAAAAGTAGACTACGCTCACTATATATTAAAAGCATATTTCCTATACTACTATCCAACCGATTCTCAAAAATTTTTCTGCACTTCATGTACTCCCATATATAATGACGTTTTAATATATGGAGGAAGCTAAGCAAGGAATAAATATATATATACATACATATTTATTTATATACTTCTATGGATAATTTTAGCGATATGTGTAAGTATGTGTCGATTCTTTCTTTTCGATGCGAAGTAGGTGTCGATACCTTGCGACCTATACCGTTGCGAGTAGAAGAATCGATACCCTAGTGTAATCGTTCCGTCCCTACCAATCAAAGTAAAGTAAAAAATTAATCAACGAATTTCCTTTTAACGCAGTCTTCATCACAATAACGTAAAAACTTGTAAGACCGCACAGAAATATAAATAATTTGACAACTCATTTTCTTCTATTTCTTTCTAAATACATGAACGTGAATCTACAAATTGCAGTATTCATGATCACAATATCCTAAAACTTTATATTAATTAAACAGTGCATTATTAAGTCTCAAATCTTGGTTTTTGTATGACTACAACATTTCCAAGATGCCCGCCTAATATTGCAAAGAATTCTAACAATTATTTTAACTTTCTGGAACTGTAAAAGAGATTTATTATTATTTTTTGTGTTTATGGTCACAATAAAATGAATGGGAAATTATACTACAGTTATTATACCAAACAACAACTTGCTAGTCATTTTTACATCAGAACTTTTAATTGCCAAAATTTTTATTTATTTTATTTATGTTTTTGTTTTTTTTTCTATAAACATGCTGTTTACATAAACTCTAAAGTTATTTTGTACTGTATTTTTTACAAAAATAGTTTTTTAAAACCACTTTCAAATTGTAATATATGCTATAAGAAGAAATATACACAAATAGATTTTTATAATTTGCTTTTCAAATAATTCATTGATAAATTTAACTTGTTTGCATTTTACACGTATTTATTTTCCTTTCCATCAGTTGAGTTTTATAGAAATATACTTTAAGCAGTAACTTGTTTTTAAAGTTGATATTTAAAATTACTCCTTTTAAATAGTTGTGGCAAGATATAATGTTTTAAAATTACTCTTCATTTAAAACCGAGCTTCGAACCGAAAACCGGAATTTATAATAATAATAATTGAGGGTGGCGATGGCACGATGGATGGTAGTATGCACGTTGACTACGAATCCAAAAACAGACCTGCGTTCAACCCCAGTTTCAGAAAAAAAAATTTTAAAATAAAAATAAACATCTCGCATTTTTTCTGATGTGCATTAGTGTGTCTTTGTGTGTCAGTTGTTGTTTCAGTGGCGAAGGCATAGTCACTGGTCACTGAACAATACCGGCTTCAGCTGATAGCAATCCACAATGGCATCAGAACGCTCTTCTTCGTCGGTATTGTGTAGCACCGGCGAAGTAAAACAATAAGAAAAATGGCTACTGAACTGAAGCTTCAGCACTGCTAAAACTATAAACAAAGAACGTGCGAAAGCAGAGCTGCAAAAATAAGTAAGCTTCACCTCCTGTCATTTCTCCTACTATCCCTTTCCTAAAGTTCCAGCACAATGCTTCGCATGTGTAGGAGTCATCTCCTGAGTGCTGGTCCCAGATAAAAAAAAAAAAAAAAAAAAAATACCTAAAAAATCTTCGAGAATTCGGAAATATGCAAACAAAACAAACCAAAAATCTTCTTTAAAAATTTTCTTCATACAACAAACTTTTTATTATTCGATTTAAATCTATTTCTAAACCTTTTTACAATTAGTTAACCTTTGTATCTAAAAGGCAAAATAAAAAATTAAATTTTTTTAATACAATTATGTAACTATTTGTTCATTTATTCCACGTGAAGCAAAATTAATTACGATTATGATTATTTATTGATATATGGTTTAGCTGGTGTATATGTACACACATTTCGAATCGAATTTTCAGTAGCATATTTTGATCAAAATTATATATAAACTTTAACAATTTTTCCCTACCATACTCTTACGAAATTATTATGATTTATGAATCGCATTAAGTCAATGAAACGTTTTTGCAATGCAGTTATGCACAGAATACAATTTCATGCTTAAAATATAAAACATTTTTGTATTTAACAAAGTCATTATTCTTTCCCATAACGTACTTATTTTATTGCTTTCTTTAGAAAAGTTTTGTTTGAAAAG